>CM063174.1:47536495-48786495 GCA_031835075.1 Saguinus oedipus
TAGTTAGATGGGCCCATGGAAAGTGTCTTTGCATTATCAAGTACACAACAAAAACCCATACCACCCAATTCGGTCCAATTCACTGGCTCCTTTTAGGTGGATTTTTAATTAATGTGTCTCCTCTCTAAGAATAGAGCCCCATTCCACTGCTCCCTCCCTACCCCAACTGATAGGATTTACTATTACTTACCAGTTTAGGAATCTTCAGCCTTTTCTTTTCTTTTCCTTTTTTGTGGCATGGGAAATATTATTTTTAAAAATAATGGCAGAAGTTATTTAGGAACCATTGTCCTATCTAAGAAGAGTTATGAATGAATTTCCAGAAAAAGTAAGTAAAATTGCATTGCAATGTAAAATCAATGCATTTAAATGCATTGACCAAAGAAAATGCCCAAATCTTTTATTAGCTGGGTCCAAGTGTACCTACCACCCTGCCTCTCTTTTTAGTTCAGAAAATTTACCCCTTCATGAAGGATGATGGAAGTGGTAACACCACCTGTCCTTGCTCCAGTTACTGGTTTTATGGCACTCCTTCCTACTAAAAATTGTGAGCTGCTTGAGAGTAGGCTCAGTCTTCATTTCATGACTCCATTATCCAGGTTGGTGCTCATAAAATACTTTTCACATTGAAAACGTATTTATCAACAGTTCAGGGAAGAGTCTTGAAATCAAGGGAGAGGATGGTTTTATAAAAGTTTCAAACAAGAACAATAATGTGGATTTTTTTTGAGTACTTCAAGCCGTTTCATTTGCCAAATATTTTAAAAATTCAGATTTAACAATATCAGCTACATTAAAAATAGTCAATCAAAATTACAAGAGTTTTTGTAATCTGGTATGTCTCAATATGAAAATTTGGGTGAAATGAATTGCAACTCCTATGTATCTTAAGTCTTGGACACTTCCTCCGTTCCCTCAAACCATTCTTTTGAAGATTGACAGAAACTTTGCTTTGTTTTGACAAGATTTATTTTGGTGCTTCCAACAGTAGCTCATCAGCTTATTCTACTAGTTCTTCTGATGTTAATTGTAGCTTACTGATCTAGGTCATAGCATAGCATTTTCACTGAGGTTTCAGATATCAAAAGCAATGAGAAAATCATTTGAAAAGTAAACATTATATGATGGCTTCTTCTCTTTTTATTTACTTACTGAGAGAGAGTCTTGCACTTTCATCTGGGCTGGAGTACAATGGTGCAATCTCAGCTCACCACAACCTCCACTTCCTGGGTTCAAGCGATTCTCCTGCCTCAGCCTCGCAAGTACCTGGGATTATAGGTGTGTACCACCATGCCCAGCTAATTTTTTGTATTTTTAGTAGAGATGGTGTTTCATCATGTTGGCCAGGCTGGTCTCTAACTCCTGACCTCATGATTTGCCTGCCTCAGCCTCCCAAAGTGCTGGGATTACAGGCATGAGCCACTGCGCTCAGCCGCTACTTCTGTTTTTAAAGAGGCCAGTTACAAAATTTGTGATTTATAGACCTCCCTTGTCATGTCTCCCATTGCTCCTCCTTTTTCTTCCTCTTGGGAATATTGTTGCTAATTAGCCCCTCTACTAAAATATGGGTAAAGTCTGGGAAAAGGAATTAAATTTAAATGAGTCAATTTTGCCAGTTTAGCTCTTGGTAGATACTCTGCTAAAATATTCCCTTGGTCTGGAAAATTGAACTTAATTGCTCAGATTTGAGACTTTTCCCCTGCAGTCCCTGACGTTTGTTTCCACACTTCACTGAGGCTGGACTGGTGTGATGGCTAAAGTAATGGTATGTATATTCTAAACTGGTGTGTCAGGCATTGTAGCAATTGTTTTTAAACATTGTTGGACATTTGAAGTATTGAGCTGAAACTTAGGATCCAAACACTTTTATAATACTTATGGCAGACCATTTGTCACATTTGGGTATGAAACCTACAACTCCACAAGATCTGTAGAAATAAGTTCTATTTTATTTTAAATAAGACTTCAGTTTTATTGGCCCTTCACAGCCATTTCACATTTATGCTGCTTTCTAAAGCTTGAAGATGTGTGTCCTCATAGGTATGTGCCTAGTATGGAGCTAGGCTATTTCTCTTTCCACTAGCACGGCTGAGTAGGTTTGAATGCTCAGTGGAATGAGTCTGGCATTTGGTAGATACTATTTGTTGTATCTAAATAATGAATGAATGTTGGACCATAGGGTTTTAAAGCACAGTATGGGAAATATACCAGCGTCTCATTTATTTGTAGACCAGAATTATATTCTATTCAGGAAATAGAGTTTCTGTTAACTACATTACTACTCCTGACACTTGGTAGGTATTGAATATTTTCTTAGAGTTTTCCATTCATTGCAGAATTAAGCTGTTATAATTGCTGAACCTGAAATTTAAAAGAGATTATAACTGGTCATGAAGATCCTGGTGGGGAATTGCTGAAGACTCGAATGTTTGTAGACCTGACATGAGAGAGCATACTGGTTAAGCAGTGCAATAAGGAGCTAGTGAATTTCTACTCAGTACCAGGCATATTCTTAAGTTCTTGATTTACAACTGTGAAGAAAACAGACAAAAATTCAGGCTTTCATAGAACTTCCTTTCTTGAGGGCCATGTGAGTAAGAAAGCTGTAGAGGACCAGCTTCTCTAGGGCATGTTTTTGTGATGTAATAAGGCAAAATATAAAAGAGAAGGAAGTAAGAGTTTAAGTTGATGTATATGTGCTTCCGAAAGATTGTCTTACATGAAAGTCAAGATTTGGACCAGGCGACATATTGAGAGAAGGATGTTAGGAGTATGTGGTATATCGGTGAGGCCCTAGAGAAGACTGGGCTGACAACAAGTGTGGCCACCTATGTGTACTGGGCCATGGGTGTTGGAGGGAGCAGGGGTGTCATGAACCATAGCTTATGTTGCAACACTGGAGGGTAGTAATTTTCACTGGGTATTATTAAGTCTTCTAAAGACTATTATGGAAAACTGGTAATGTGTATACTCTAATCTCTCTTTTCCAAAATTTTGTTTGAAAATTCTGTTAGAAAAGTATTTGATGTTTGGGAGGAAAGAGTATCTTGAAATGCTCTTATATGAAAAGCTTTTACTTTGGTATTTTACAAGTAAGGATCTTCAGGCATATTCTCGTTAAATTCATACATCCCAAGAGGAAATCCCACAATTTTAAGGTTGCTTTTTCTAGTGGATAACAGCTTTTATGGTGAGGAAATTCCTTTATTACTAACTTAAATCCTTCACTTACATGTGAGAGAATTTCCTTCATTCTGATTTTAGTAGTCATGACAAGTGGCCTTTTCTAAAAAATTGAGGCTATAAATTATATTTTTATCAGAAGATTTAAATTATATTATAGAAATATACTGTAAAGTACTATTAAGTTCTAAAAACAAACTTAAAATTCAATGAACATATTTAAATGTGCAGAAGATTAAATGGAAAATTATAACCTTGGTACTGCAAGTCATCAGTTTGCTAAAAGAGGAAATAAGATAGGAAATGAATTTTCTAAAGAAATTCTTAGAAAAAATATTTATAAATAGAAAATATTTTATAATAGATCAGACAATACTAATTAAAGTGACTATGACTTTTCTGGGTTTCAAATATAACATATATGTATTTGCTGAAATTTAATAATAGGGTCAGTATGTTTGCCCATTTTCATGCTGCTGATAAAGACATACCTGAGACTGGGCAATTTACGTAATAAAGAAGTTGAATGGACTTACAGCTCCACATTGGGGTGGGGCATCACATCATGGCAAAGAGGAGCAAGTCATCTCTTGTGTGGATGGCAGCAGGCAAAAAGAGAGCACAGAGAAACTCCCATTTTTATAACATAAGATCTCATGAGACTCATTCACTATCATGAGAACAGCACAGGAAAGACTCACTCCATGATTCAGTCACTTCCCCCTGGGTCCTTCCTGCAACACATGGGAACTGTGGGAGCTACAAGAGGAGATTTGGATGGGGACACAGAGCCAAACCATCTCAGTTGGTTTCCTCTGAAAGAAATTTTGCATCATCCAACTGTTCTATGGAAAACAATAATTCATCAAATACAGGTTACAATTTGGGGTTCTGTAAGTGGTCAGGAAATTTAAATAGGTTTGAAAATCCCGTAGAAAACAAAATACCTGAATATTAATATAGTCACCTAAACTTGTTTTATCATTCATTTTTAACTCAATAGCATTTTTAAAATAAGCTTTTTATTTCAAGACAGTTACAGATTTACAGTATTATTGCAAAGACAGTATAGAGATTTAGATGTGTACCCCACATCTAGTTTCTACCTTTAACATCTTGCTTTAGTATGATATATTTGTGACAATGAGCTAATGTGGCATGTTATTATTTACTAAAATCGGTACTTTATTCAGAGTTCCTCAGTTTTTCCCTAATGTCCTTATTTTTCTGTTCTAGGGTCTCATCCAGGAAACCACATGGCATTTAGTCATTACATTATGTGTCTCCTTAGGCACTTCTTGGTGTCAGTTTCCCAGACTTTTCTTGTTTTTTATGATCTTGACAGTTTTGAGGAGTAGAATGTCCCTCAATTGAGATTTGTCTGATGTTTTTCTCATGATTAGACTGGGTAATGTGTTTTGGGGATGAAGACCACAAAGATGAAGTGCCCTCTCATCACCTATCAAGTGTACCTGTTATCAACAAGATTTCTCAAGGTCGATGTTGACCTTGATAACTTTGCTGAGGGAGGGTTTGTCAGGGTTTTCTACTGTAAGTTTACCCTTTTCCCCCTTCTCATATTGTGCTCTTTGACAGAGTGACAATACATAATCCACAATTAAGGTGTGAACAATTATCTACACACACACACACACACACACACACACGCACACCTGATTCTTCTGCACAGATTTGTTTCTTATTTATTTAGTCAATTCTATTTATGTTAGTATGGACTCATGGCTGTTTATTTTATACTACAGGTTATAATCCAATAACATTTTATTTTGTTGCTCAAATTGTTCCAGCTTTAACCCTTCTAGTTGGCACCTGTGTCCCTTTGACATACTCCCATCATTGCAGGTTCTTGCTTTGTGTGTGTATATATATATATCGCATTCCCTTACTTTTTGACACTCCAAGATTCTACAGGATCACCCTGTTTATTTCCTGCCCCAGTTCTAAAATCATCCATTTCTCTAAGGAGCTGCTTCTTTTTATTGGAAAATTCACAGTCTGCCCTCTGTAACCTTGGGTTCTGCATTCATGGATTTGGCCAAACACGAATCGAAACTATTCAAAAGAAAAAAGGATAGTTGCATCTTCACCAAACATGTACAGACTTTTTTCCTTGTCCTTATTCCCTAAACAGTACAGTATAACACTTATACATAGCATCTACATTATATTCTGTATCACAAGTAATCCCTAGATGATTTAAGGTATACCAGAAGTTGTGCGTAGGTTATATGCAAGCATTACACCATTTTATACAAGGGACTTGAGCATCCATGGATTTTTGGTAGGCACAGGAGTTCTGAAAACAATCCCCCATATTGTCCCATAGGTAACTATGGGACAATTATATTAGAAATTAAGTACCATCTGGGAACTTAATTTGTCTGTTGCTACTGAGATGTCATTTCTTTTTTGCCTTCTCAGCTGACAGAGCAAGGAAATGTAAGTGTATACTAACCCATATATATATATACACATATCTATAAATATTTCTATATGTAACCATCTGTATCTGTACTAAGCTAAACTTGAGTTCACATTGCTGTCTCTAATTCCCATCCATTTCCACATGGACCATTCTCGCCTCCTTGCTTATCTGTCACCTCCCACTCCAACAGTGTGAAATCTGGCTACTACTATCCTTGATCCATTTGTTTCTTCCATTTTACTATGTATGTATACATAGCAGTATCAGGATTGTTAACTCTAGCCCCATGGGAAACAACTTTATTAACTAGAGTTCAATGCTTCTGTAGAGTTTCTTTTGCATTCAGTCTTATAGGTTCCCTTCATTTCCAGAGTTAAATAGATCAGCACCTTATTCTCCTTCCTCTTTTACTGAAGTTTTTCATGCATTTGTAACACATTTAGACTCTTTTATCACATTCTGCATTCCATCCTGGGATCAGTAGCTTTCTAGGTGTATTTTTTATTTGCATACATTAAAGCTTACTGTTTGTGATATAAATTCTGTGGGTTTTTACAAATGCTTAATTACTTGTATTCACCAGTATAGTATCATGCAGCATAGTATCAAGGCCCTAAAAATGCTCTATGCTTCACTTATTCAACACTTCCTCTCTCTCCCCAACCCTTGGTAATCTCTGTTCTGTTTATTGTCTCTATAGTTTTGCCTTATCCAGAATGTCATCAAATTGGAATCATTATAGTATGTATGTTTATCAGGCTGGCTTAATTTACTTAGCAATATGCAGTTAAGAGTTATCCACATCTTTTGTGGCTTGATAGCTCATTTCTTTTTATTGCTGGTTAATACTCTCGTAGGGATGAAACATAGTTTATTTACCTAGGCCATCGACCTTTTATGGAATGTTTCCCTGCATGTGTTTGAAGACATTCGTGAAGTCAGGTCTCAGTTTTCCTTTAATACTAATCATTTTTAGGCTTTACTCATCATTCTTAATTTTTAAATCTTCAATTAATTTTGCGTATTTTTCCAAAACCTTGAGTTTTTTTTTTTTTTGTATCATTTTCCTCCCCCGAACCTTCAACATTCTATGGTACATTGTTTCAGGCCAACCCTGGACTGGGCATAGTTAGACCTTTGCTTCCTGATTTCCCCGTGTTCTCCCCATTTTAATTTATTTCATGTTAGTGTTTTACTCTTTCAATGACAGTGGAACTTTATAGATTTATGTACACCTTGGAGTCTTTTTAAGCACCCTTCTCTGAAGGACAGTTATTTGCATTTTTAAAAAGAGATTTATTTGAACTCATCTACCAGTAGTCTTTTTTTTTTTTTTTTTTTAGACAGAGTCTCACTCTGTCGCCAAGCTGGAGTGCAGTGGGGCAATCCCGGCTCACTGCAACTTCCGTTTTCCGGTTTCAAGCAATTCTCCTGCCTCAGCCTCCCGAGTCGCTGGGACTACAGGCACGCACCGCCATGCTTGGCTAATTTTTTGTTCTTTTTAGTAGAGACGGGGTTACACCATGTTGGCAAGAATGGTCTCGATTTCTTGACCTCGTGATCCACCCGCCTTGGCCTCCCAAAGTGCTGGGATTACAGGCGTGAGCCACTGCGCCCAGCCCCAGTAGTCTTTTTTAAAAAGTATTTTGAGTATTTTGTGATTTTGATTCAGTATAGACATTTATAGCGTTTTTATTCTTTCTTACCGTGATGGACTCTCAAGTCTCAGGGAAATAAGTTAATGAGGTTCACTGAAGCTTGGTTGTTGTCCTTTCTGGACATCCAGTGAGAATCTGAAACTGCCTGGACTTCCTGATCTGAGCTTCCCTGTCTGGATTTGTAATGTAGGGATAGGGCTTTCTCTGTTGGACTGCAGGGAATTATCTCTGGGATCATAAGAGGGGGCCCTGCTGCCATGCCTCACTGCCTATCACCTTTATCTGAAAAAAAGCAGCTACTGACCAGGCATGATGGTTCATGCCTGTAATCCCAGCAATTTGGGAGTCTGAGGCAGATGGATCACCTGAGGTCAGGAGTTCAAGACCAACTTGGCCAACGTGGTGAAAACCTGTCTCTACTAAAAATACAAAAATTACCTGGGATGGTGGTGGGCGCCTGTAATCCCAGCTACTTGGGAGGCGGAGGGAGGAGAATTGCTTGACCCAGGAGGTGGAGTTTACAGTGAGCCAAGATCGCTGCCATTGCACTCCAGGCTGGCTGCCAAGAGCTGAAAAGAGCAAAACTCCGTCTGAAAAAAAAAAAAAAAAAAAAAAAAAAAAAGCAGCTACTATCCAATTAGCTAAAAGGGCTTGAAGATCATATTTATATAGTATTTCAACACTCAACAAATATTTTTGAATCATTATTACATAAGCATGCAATCAATCTTGAGACTACTCTGCTGGAGTGGCTACAGTTAACCAAAGCCAAACCCCTTTCTTCTCTACCTTCCCGGGGCAGATGTGATGAGGAGGGGCTGCTGGGTAAGGGGAAAGAGGGTGGTGTAGGAAGGAGGTCATAAAAGCACACATATTTGTTTAAGGACCAAGATGCAAAAGAAAAGAATAAAATCCCAGGTTAGGCTCCACAGTCTCATTCTTTTTAATTTTTTTTTCAGCTTGCAAGCTAACAAGTTATAGAGTCCCATTCTGTACAATCTTTTTTTTTTTCTTTTAAAAACACAGACATTGATTTTTTTTCTCTCTCTCTCTCACTGAAATTGTCTTAGCTTGTTGTATAATTCTGGCAGTAGAATTCCTGACGTCCTAGATCGTACAGATTACAGCTAGGCTCCTTTTATACTTGTGTGTATATGTGTGTTTTCTCCATGTATTTAGAGTTACATGTGTAACATTTCAAACAGGTTTCCTTATAATCAGTTTTGCTGTCTATACTTGTTGACTATGAAGGCCTCCAGAAAAATTGTTTCAAATAGAGAGCCCAGATGCTTCTGTATATACATCCTATTCATCAAAATGAATCTTTGCAAGAAAGTTGTTTTTAATTGTTTGTATATTAACTAACCTGAAACAAACCTTGTGTTCCTTTATAAACCAGTACTAAAAAACAGGAATATATATCTGCTAATGGCCTTTATTTCAAAGTGTCCAGAAATAGTTCAGCTAGAATTCCATAGGTCATTAACATAGACCTCTATGGTATTCTCTTTAGAAGTTCTGTGGCTGTTTGATTTTGCATGTTTCATGTTGTCACCAAAGCCTAAAAGGAATTGGTATTACCGGACTGTATTTGCGTTTAGAGTGTGACCAGTTCCCTGGGGTACAAATGCTGGGCTATTTATGAAACAACTTCAGCTGACAGCTGAAGATCAGAAGATGCTATTTTGGGAAGTGTCCTAAATGTGAGGTTCTGTGGTGAAAAAAATTTAGTGTCTTACAGATAAGATACTTAAAACAGGAAGCAGTGGTAACTTATTACTTCCTGTGTAAATATCCTTATCAGCATGATAAACTGTAGGTTTCAGTTCTGCTTTCCTGATCCCAAGAGTTCTTTTCTTGTAATCATCTTCTATAAGAGGACTCAAAAATTTTTTTCTCAAAAAGTCCATGTAGGGGGAAGAGAAATAATTTACTAACATCGTTTGTCTTGTCTTGATAAGGCCCTTTTATTTCCTACCACTCATAGTATTTGCTTGGCTAAGAGACAAATTATATACTACTGTTCACTCATTCATTAGCTCTATCTATTGTGTGTGGATATTATTGATTCTGTATTTGTTTTAGTGTAAGACTAGCTTGATTATTATAAGTGAAAGATCAAATGAAAGTATAGAACCACCATCACAGAGAAGAAATGAGGAGATGGGAATTTTATTCCCTATTCTGCCATCTCCTGGAAACTGTCATTCTTTGACTTGATTTTCTGGTTCATAAAATTGGAGATAGTAGTATTTCCCCGGTCTGTCTTACAATGTTGTTTTGTGGATCAAATGAAATAATACATGAAAGTAAAATTGTACACTCTGAATTGCCTCTCGTATGTAGAATTTGTTATGGTTTGAGTTACATTCCATCAACACCCCTTTCACCCTTAGAACATAGGGGTGCTTTTGGTTTTTGTTCCTTCCTTATTAAAAATGTTTTTCTAACTCAGTCAGCTTCCTAGATTTCTTGGCTGGAAGAATAAATATATCATGATTGAGTGCCTGAAAAGATACAATAATGTTGACTTTCTTGTTCAGATATTTATTTTATGAAGTATGAGTATGGTGTACTCTTAAATTCTAGGAAACTGGGTTGCATTTATTAGCTTGGCATAGAAAAAGCACAGTTCTACATGTGGGCTAAATTATGTGATAAGCTGTAAGTATAAATCAGGATTAAATGCTGAAATGTATTTATTAAATTTAAAAAGGAGGTAGGTACATGCATTTTATAGTTCCTGTGGATTTAATTATATATAATATATAGAAAATAAAAGTATGACTGGGGAGTGCCGAATGTTTTCTTCCATAGAATTCTTGTAGATAAATGTCTCTGCTCTTGAGTCTCAGCACTCTTTGGCAGAGAGATGCAGTGCTGTGTGCTGTACCAGGCGGAAGGCATGACCATCTTACAGAGATGGGTAAAGGAAAGCCAATTGCGTGACTCACCGACTTAACGAGTGCGCTAGATCTACTCTTGGAGGTAGGTCACAGAATCTAAATGATGTGGTTTACTTGTCCCAATGAAAGAAACCTTTGGAGAGTGAGAACTAGCTAAACCCTGTCACTTTGGCAGTGTGGGCTGTGTTGTTTGTGATTTTAAAGGTTACCCTATTTTTATTTTTATGGAAGGGAGTGGTATATGTAAATATGAGCTTGTTCTTGGTCCTGACTGACTTCATTGAGGTCAGAAGGTATTGGGGAAGGATGATGGTGATGGGGCACTGCATGGCTGCCGAGGAGCTTATAGTTGGCGCCCCTTTCCTGTGTCCAAGCGTATGGTATCAGCCGCTGCCTGGTGGCTCAGTAAGCTTATTTGTGTTCCAAAATTACTTTAGAGCATTCTGCTCCACCATTCAAGGAAAAGGAAAGTAGAAACTGAGGAGAGAAACAAAGGGGTAGGCTGGAGGAGGGATGATATTCACAGTTAATATGTGTGTGTGTGTGTGTGTGTATATATATATATATATATATATATATGTGTGTGTGTGTATATATACATATGTATATGTATATACTGTATATACATATACATATGTATATATGTATATACAGTACTTTAAAGAGAGAGGGTCTTACTCTGATGCCCAGGGGGAGATCCTTCCATCTTAGCCTCAAGTAGCTGGAACTACGGGCATATGCCACCAGACCAGCTATTTTATAGCATTTTTATAGAGACTGTGTCTCACTATGTTTCTTGAACTCCTGGCTTCAAGCAATCCTTCCACCTCAGCCTTCCAAAGAATCTTGAGTTTATTGAGAAAAATATTAGAGTTAAAAATATCCTTAAAGATAATAAAGCTGAGAACGTTCTTTCCACAGACAAATAGACTCAGGATCAGCGAGTATAAGTAACTTGGTCAAGATGATACAGATGTCACATGGTAGAGTTAGCAAATTAAAAAAAAATTCCCGATGTTCTGTCTCTGGGTTAATGTTTTCTCCCATGCTATATACTACATGAGATTGCACATGTGTAAAATGCTTTGTCTGTTTTGTATCTATATATACAACATGTAGAACATATATATGTGTTGCATATTCACATACATGTGTGTCCAAAGACTGTGTGTTATAGATGTTATTGTTCATTCATTTGATCCTCAAATATTTATAAAGGCATTCACTATTTTGGGTGCTGGGAATAGGGCTAGGAATAAGATTTAGTTTCCACCCTTCTGGAGCTTATGTTCTAGTGGGAGAAGCAGGCACTAAACGGATCAAATTAATTCAGATGTGGTAAGTACTCTTAGGACAAATCAGGCAAGGTAGAGGAGTTTATGAACAATGTATCGTCATACATTTATCAAAGAGGCTAAGTGGACCACACTCATTTAGTTTTATTTTTTGTGAAATTTCTTTTGAAAAATTATATTGGGCAAGATGGCATTCAGAGTTTCATACATATGTTTGATAAGAAAATCATAATTTCCTAGAATAAAGCCTTTACAAAGTAGCTTGTTAAATTCAATTTTCTCTTTCATATGTAGAGTGTTTATTACCCCTGCTTGAAAATACTTTCTGAACACTGGTAATCAATTGCCTGTATCTATGACATAGTCAACCCTAGTCATAAAGTTTTCAAAATGCATTTATGACTGCTAGGACTTTATTAGTGCTCTTTATTTTTTAGTTTATTTCCTTTCTGGGAGAGGAGTAGATTTCCCAGTGCCTCCACTGCTTACCAGACAGGAGAGTGCTAAAACTGGAAGGCTACAGTTTATAAGACTTGAAGGGCCATACCTTATATGGCAGTTAGGCGATCAATAGGTGATGTGTCTTAACTAAGGTGAATGTATACTTATGGTCAGTGAATGACCTGATGCATTCAGAAAAGTTGGAAGACTCCATTCCATTGGCTTATGACTTATTTTTATATGTACCTGTTTTTTTGGAGTCATAAATAGAAAGTTTTCTAGAGATAATGATGAGTAGTCCTTCCCCATTATCTGCCCTATTCCTATGAAAACAATAGCTTTGTTAAACAACTTTGAGGCTATAATGATCCGTTGATAAGTTGTTGCTTTTCAAAAGAAAGTTAAGTTCTAAGCCTCCTGTGAAACTGGTAGGAAGCATAAAACAACATCTGCATGTCTGGGTCTTCCATCCATGTCTGGCTGGCTGGAAGGACAGCCTGGAAATGGCTCTGTGGTTCTGTAGGGTGCTGCAGGCCTGCATTGCCTTGGTCTAGTCTTCCATAGACCTAATTGCTTCCTAAAGACATTTTGGGTAGTCCTGCAGCAGCTTCCATTTCCTTGCTGGTCACTGATTATTTGAACCTGGACTGTCCTGAGTTCAGTGTCCATGTGTACTGCACTGCCAGTGCCCATCTTTGGCAGGGCAAGGCTGGTGGCCTTAGTTGTCTTCAGTTTCATCATCTGTTGATAACTCTTTTTTGACTCTGCTTAGTGGATTTTCATCTTTGGCATGTATTCTGTGCTTTAATAATATACTTATGTGATAGTGGGAGTGTTGAATTAGGAGAATTCTATTACTAGTTTCTAAGTTCTTCAGTTGCATAAACAATATTGCAATATATTTAATATAGTTACATAAAACATATTGAACATGATTTCCTATTTTGCAAACAAGTGTTACGACACTGTTGTTACAGAATGGGTCATTGAAGGTACCGTCTCTCTTGCCTCAGTGAGCTCTGGTTAATTTAAAGAAGGATCAAGATCTTGGAGAACTTCCGATGGCGTTCAGATTGTTTTAGTGACAGCTAGAACCTGGTTTCGAATGGATTTTAAGGTCAGCAGGTACAGAGGAGAGTTCAGGGTGGTTTTACCAAGCTGCTCTTGGTACAATATTTTGCATACAAACATTCAAATCTTTGATTAGCCCTTTGGCTTTGGTTTGGTTTATTGCAGTCTTGTTTATAATTATTTGCTTATTATTTTGTTTAATATTTCATTATTTTATAAAATATATTTGTATCAATGCAATGAGTATGTGTCCATTCATTTATTCCAAACCTCATTCCTTGTTAAGTTTTGCTGTGTGCCCAGACACATTTTTGGAAAACAGAGTATGTGGTGAATCAGGCAGATAGTAGATTTCTATGTTCATGGAATTTATATTATTCCAAGGAAAGAAACAAATGATAATTAATGAATAGTGTAAAGGGATAAAGAAGAATGGGTAGAGTGGGCCACTTTTGATAAGGGTAGCCAGAAAGGAGGCAGTGACTGAGCAAACACCTGAGTGAGGTGAGGGAGAGACAGATGGGGTGAGACTCTGTGCTGGTGAAGTGTCCCAGTAGAAGCAGCAGATGAAGAATCCTATGCTGGAAACAATCCTATGTTCTGGCACATCTGGAGTAGCAGGCACAGGGTAGGAGGTATGATTGGGGTAGTAGGCTAGGGCCAGGTCTCACAGGACTTCATAGGCCATGGGAAGTTGCTTGAATTTCATTCAAAGTATGATTGAAGCCTGGGAATGTCAGCGTTTGTACCTGGATCACTCACCATGCCTACTAAGTTTTATTCTAGAGGGACGTGGAGTTCTTCTGTGTGACCTGTTAATCTTCATGCCTTTGAGTTTGATAGTACCAATCAGCTGAGACCTCTTAGATATGAACTAAAGTCACCTCTACCCTAGATTTTCATACATTCATTACCATCATCACCCAGGCATACTTTAGGGTTGGCTCCAAAAGCTTTCCTTTTTAGTCTTGCCACAGTGGCAGGCTCTTCTAGCTTCTGAGATACCCATTGGTCAAACCAGGCCATTTGGGTATTGCCACTAGAGATTAGTCCTAGTTCTGGGCCTGTCTGGATGCTTGGCCCCCATGTTATGATCGTTGATACATTCCTTGAGAGACATGTCTGCTCTGGTTTCTTTAAAGCAGGATCTCAATTCTATAAAGAGTGGCTAAGGGCCCTTTTGTTGGGGGTGGGGTGTAAGGTCCTCATTTTAAACCTCCACCAAACATTCTAGCTATCAAGAATGTATCCCAGTTCTTATGTATCTTGAGTTGGTCTTTTTTTATTCTGGAAACCATGTCACCTGACATGCCCCGTTCTCTCACTGGCCCTTATTATGACTTGTGCTTCTTTTAGCACTCTTTTTATCTTAAGTGGTTTTTAGGTTATTTGATCCAAATTTAGCCTTGCTGATAACACTTGGCTGCCATTTGAGTGGCACTGTGTAAAACTCTGTATGTTTTAGGAAGTAGAGTATTAGTTCATTTTAATCCTTTAATCTTCCTGTAGGCTAGATACTATTCTGCTCTAACACCTACATATCAGAGACTTTTCTTGGTGACATTCAAAACCCATTGTAGAAACATTTAGCACTGATCAGGTAAACATGAGTTAGCTTTGACTTCCATTGCCTTTTTTTTTTTTTAAACTTGATTTTACTTGCTTCCTGGAAAATTATGTTGGCTATGTAAACTTTTAATGATGTTTTTTATTATGCCATTTGCTTTTAGGTGTTAATTCTGTGATCATTATTGTTTTGAGCTGCTCTGGACAACTGGCTCTAGTGGTTTCATGAAGGCATGTAGTGCGTTGATGAAACGAAATCCTACCATATGGGATGGTGGCAAGAGAGTGATCTTCATTATTTGAGTTCCTGCAATGATAAGGGTTTAGTAGGTTAGTAGAAGATATAAAAATGCTCACTAATGAACTAAGCACTTCTAAACTCTCCCTTTGCTTATTATCTCTATACTTAATACCAGTGATCTTTCGTCTGACTTTCTTCCATGTGGAAATACACATTTTGTGAAAGATGCAGCGTTTCGTAAAGTCAACGAACGTCATGCGGGAGGATTGCTGGGTTTCACAAGTGGTCAATGACCAGTGAGGATCTAGCAGAATTAGATGAGTCAGCTGTTGAAGAAACAAATCAAAGATAATGACTACTTTAGTTCTTCTAAAATGCATGATAAAAATAGTATAGGATTGGCTGGGCACAGTGCACTTTGGGAGGCCAAGACAAGTGGATCACTTGAGGCTAGGAGTTCAAGACCAGCCTGGACAATATGGCAAAACGCCATTTCTACTAAAAATACAAAAATTAGCCAGGGTTGGTGGCACATGCCTGTAATCCCAGCTACTCAGAAGCCTGAGAAACAAGAATCAATTGAACCTGGAAGATAGAGGTTATAGATTATGTATAATTATATATCACTTGAACCTGGGAGGCAGAGGTATATAGATTATATATAATCCTATATGTATATAGGATTAAGAGAGGGCCTTGGGAAAGCTGATGAAACCTTTGAATATTTCTATAGAAATGATTCTTTTTATAATTGTTTCATGAAAACCAAGCAAGAAGTCAAAGTTGAAACATGATGGAAAAGTGATCCAAAAACATGAAAATTTGATCAAACTTTGTTCATTATAAGAACTTTCTAGTAGATTAAATTAAAACATGCTTTGCTAAACATAAGGTAAGATAGGTTTTTCATATATTTCAGTTTTATTTCCTAATGTAAAATTTCAGTTAAATCCATTTACAATAAAAATTAGGTCCATGTTTTCGATAGACTTACTTTTTTAAATGGCTTCTCTTTGATTCCTGTTGTGTCCAGCTGATGAAGACATCCTGCATAGTTCTTTTATGGAAGTGGCAGAAGAGAAATGTAGGAAGGCCTTTCCTGTTCCTCCCCAGTTTTTGCACAGTAGGAACTGGAGTTTTCTCATTGCTCCAAAGCTATGAGGCCAGCTGTTGAGTAGGCAGGTGGAAAATCTCCATGGATACTTTACTCTTGTGAGCCTAGAAAAGGCCATTAGTGCTCATGAGGTTGTTTTAGAGAATTCACAGAGAGCAATATTAGTCAACTTTGTAGAAAATCCAAGTAAGTTGTCAGTTCCCCACAGGGCCCCAGTAAAAACTCTTCTTGCCCATATAGGTAGATATGGACCAGTCCTGGAGTAGGCTGCACAGAGTACCCTTTAGAGAAGCTTATCTGAACAAATAGTGATTCAGTAACAGTTTTTGCTACTTGCTAGTCAATAAAAATGTAAAGGCATTATCTCGTGTCTAATTTCCATTGCAGTTCAACTGTATATTTCCTGAGGGAGGTAAATGTGAGCAGATCTTTTTCTAAGAAAAGAATATGAATTGGTGAGCTGGGCATGGTGGTATATGCCTGTAGCCCCAACTACTTGTAAGGCTAAAACCAGAGGATTTCTTGGGCCCAGGAGTTTGAGTCGGCATGGGCAACATAGCAAGACCCCATCTCAAATGAATGAATGAATGAATGAAATGTAATATTTATAAAAAGAATATGAATTGATGAAGCTTTAATGTAAGCTTAGGGGAGCTAGGGATATAATTCAAAAGGAGTGAAATGGAAGTATAAATCGATTTTCTTGGCTCTGAGGAGAGTAACAAGAAACAAAAAGTTTGTGTGATAGACCTGTAAGTACACTATCGATGGCGTTTCTATAACCACCACTTCAATACAGGTGCGCTGTTGTCTTCAGGGAGCAGCTGATTAGTGTCTTATGGTACACAATCTCATAGAACAACCAGCTAGGCAGCACTCATGATCTGCTCACAGACAGATGAGCAATCAAACCTTGATGAGAGTAACCCAAGAGGTGAATTGCGTGAGGACTCACAGGGATTATGCTGTGACTCACCGTCACTGTGATCTGCTTTAACTCCCTTTTCTGGGACTGGTAATGTCCTCTTTAATTCTCTCCTCTTTTTCTGGTCTTCATTGAGACGGATGACATATGTTTCAGGCTTTGTGATACCTTTCATGACAATTTTAAAAGTCTCTCTGTAGGTAAATAGATTTTTTTTTTTGAAACAGGGTCTTGTTCTGTTGCCTGGGCTGGAATATGGTAAAGTGATCATGGCTCACTGCAGCCTCATACTCCTTGGCTTGAACAATCCTCCCACCGCATCCTCCAGTGTAGCTGGGACTGTGATCAGCACCATCACGTTCAGCTAACTTTTTATGTTTTTTCTGGAGAAGAGGTCTTGCCATGTTGCCCAGGCTGGTCTCAAACTTCTGGCCTCAAGCGATCCTCCCACCTTAGCCTCCCAAAGTACTGAGATTACAGATATGAGCCACTGTGCCTGGCCAAAGACCTATATTTTTAGCTCTGATTCTTGCCACATTCCTTTAGTGATCCTTCGATGTTTCTAAAGGAACATATCCTTTAGCAGTGCAGTAAAAGCAAAGGAAAATATTATTTAGGAAATCTAGTATGGGGAGAAATTGCAAAACTTACTTTCAGACTGAATGGGAATGATTCTTGGAGTGTGTGCAGCTGAAGTTCATCCGTGTGCCATTTTTCCATACACAACTACAAAGTTGTGTATAGGGATTTTTATTTTATTTGGATTTGAAGTTCAATTACTATACAACAGTGATACAAGTGAGTTTGGAAGCTCTGATTACTAAGTGATTTGCCCAAAGATTATCATAAGATAGATCAATACACTGAGATTCATTCTAGGTTTCCACAATGAAGAAAAGAGTAGTTTGGGTATTGCCAAAGAGAGAAATTTGATTCAAAAGTCAGTTTTGTGTTTGTTTGTTTGTTTGAATGGAAGATTTATGTAGGGTCTTTTCTTGATGGCTGTTAAAGTTGATTTGAAATTACTGGGAGGATAGTGAATAATTCCAGATGAAATAAGCCTTGACTAGCATCACAGAAACCAAGAAAGGCAGACCAGAAAATGTGGGTACCTGGGCCATTGGTGATAGGATACACTCACCATGATCTAATATTTTGGAGTGCTGGTGCTAGTCAAGAAGAAAACTGTTTCTGTGTCTGTGTTGCTTTTGGAAAGCAGATGGCATCTTTTTAAAAATATCCTTGAAATTCAAGCTCCCTGGATTGCTTGTTTCATTTTCATGTTGGCATTCAAAGGAGGTAGCCACTGGGATCTGAGATGTGGCATGAATGGCAGTTTTTGTGGATTTTGTTGTAATATTTTTGTCATAAATGTGGACAGTAGTCTTCCAAGAGAGCCTTAATACAAGACTCTGAGAATCTTGTGTAATTCAAGACCGTAGAAATCATAACATGGTATAAAAAGAAAAACCCCAAAAATGTAGTAATTTGAATAAAAAGAAACCAAAAATAGGATGGTATGGGAAGTGTTTAGGGAATGGTGAATTAAAACTAAGACAACCCCCTAGCAGTACAAGGCCTTCAGCAATGCATTTTCTTTCCTGAAACCAACCATCTTCCCTTTCTTGCCTTCGGAGGTACTGTCTCATCACTTTTCCCCCTTTATCTTTCTGTTCAGAACGTTACGGTACATTCTTTATTATAAAAGCAGTCAAAGGAAGATGATGATATAGAATGTTTCCAAAGTGAGTTTTCTCTTCTGGATGATCACAAGAGTATTATACTATTTTGTAAGAATAACAAATGCATACCCGTTAATGCTCTGTCAGAGCTCTTGTTAGCTAATATTTTTACCTGATTCCTTCTGTTGGGAAGGTGTTTTGTATTTGTAGGCTTGTAACTCTGAGATGATTTTGTGCTTATGTTCAGCCCTCTTTGGATTTTTATTCCTGATTTACAATGAAATATGTTTTAGGTTGGTGCAAAAGTAATTACGGGTTTTGACATTTTTAAAAGTAATGGCAAAAACTGCAATTATATTTGCACCAACCTACAGTTCTACTGACTTTACAGGAAATCTAGTATGGGGAGACCAGGAGCCGGCAAACTAGGGCCAAATCCAGCTGCCACCTGTTTGTGTGAAGTTTATTGGAACACCCATTTCTTTATGTATTGTCTGGTTGCTTTTGAGCTATAATGGCAGTGTTGAGTTCTTGCAATATAGACTGTATGTGCGTGGTCCACAAAGCCCAAGATATTTGCGATCTGACCCTATTAGAAAGTTTGCCAATGCTTCACTGGTTAAAACCCTTAATGCAGTAAGTAAATTATACAGATGCTTCACTAGTGTTACCTGTGGTCAGTAAAGCTTATGTTTAGATAAAGATTTAGTCTCTCTTTTTTTTTTTCTTTTTTTTTTTTTGCATTTTTATGTTCTGAGGTTCTCACTCATAGGCAGGTATTGAACAATGAGAACACATGGACACAGGGAGGGGAGCATCACACACTGGGGTCTGTGGGGGGAAACTAGGGGAGGGACAGCGGAGAGTGGGGAGTTGAGGAGGGATAACATGGGGAGAAATGTCAGATATGGTTGATGGGGAGGAAGGCAGAAAGCCACATTGCCGTGTATGTACCTATGCAACAACTTTGCATGTTCTTTACATGTACCCCAAAACCTAAAACACAATAAAATATATATTTTAAAAAAAGAAATGCAAATTCAAAAATAATATGAAAAAAAATCTCAGGAGTTATGATTTATCTGTCTTTAGTTGTCAGTACAATAAGATATTAATGCTAACTTCCCAAAGACTTCTGGGAAGAGATTCCAAGTGAGGATGCTACCTTTGAATGGTGATAGAGCATATTTATAGTCACTAAGGACAAGATTTTGAGTAACTAAATTAATAAGTTAAACCAAACTTATATCTTGGTTTTTCGAACAAAATGAACATTAGGGTGCCTTCTAATTTGCACTTAGTGCTTCTGTTATGAGCAAGGGCTATGTTGTGGCAGGTCAACAGCTCAGCCTCTGTACTGCCATTTTAGTTCTCTCTTACTTGCTTTTTGGATAACCAGAATGCAGTGCCTGTGCAATCCAGTAACCAAGGGTCTTGACTAAAAATAACTAAATGCTTTAATTTTTCTATACTTTATGATGGAACGTAATGTCACCTGGCAACGTCTGTTATTGCCCGTACTTATGGCTCTGTCATTATTTCCAACCTGCATTAATGAAACAGTCATTTAAGTTTCAAGACTGACAAATTGTAGCTTATTTATGTCAGGAAACTCTTTCAGAGTTCTGGATTTGAGGAATTTCAGGTTTATTGAGGTACCTATGAAATTCTACTTCTGTTCACATTTTAGTATCTGAATCATCTGCAACTTAGGATTCTTTGTGGGAAGAGAAAAGCTCTTTGGAACCTCAACTAGCTTTTATTTGATTTAAAGTTTGATATGAAACAAAACTCACTATAAATAACAGTTGACCAGAGTGGAGAAGGGGGCCAGAAAGAAATTGAGAAATATAGCAAAATAGGAAAGTATCAGGGATACAATGGTTTTTTTTTTTTTTTTCCTGAGATAGAGATCTTAGAAGTTGGTATAGAATGACAATAAAACCTGCCATCACCTGGGCTGTGTATATAGCACAATTCCATGGAACTGTTTTCTCACACAGAATGGTGTAAATCGTGTAAAATCGTGCCCCCGTGGTTGTCCTCTCAAAACCTCAGTTACAGCAGCCAAATTTAATACCAACATGCATTCCAGAGCAATTATGCTGTTGTTTTAGAGAGCCGAATTGTATTGGTCCACTCTGCTCGTTAAAAACCAATAGTTGAGAATTGGAGTTGTCTCTACAGTCATATTCCTGCCCACAGCTACTTAGGTGGTGTAGCTCAATATAGAACCCAGCTTGATTTCTAAGTTTAGCTTCACATCATAAGCTGGCAGTGAAACCTACAGGTGTTGGTTTTCATGGAAGCAATATAGAAAACCTCAGCAATTCCTGAAACTCTGCTGAAATGCACATATGTGAGTCTGTAGCTCTGAGGAGGAAAAAGGTCTAGGGTTAGGTTTCATAATGATACTTTCACAAGATTGGCCTTAGCATTCTGCCTATTTGGTTCCAAGTCTTCTGGTGACAGGAAAAGACAGCACTTTGGACTTCAGACAGCTTTGATGGCAAGTTTTCAAGCTTTTTTCTTGCAATATCTTTTCAATAAGGATTGTTTGGTGTCTAATAAAAGTACATTATTCAATTTAAAAAAATCAAATCATATCCTTCTTAGCATCATCTGAAAATGGGTAGAAGAGGGTGCTCGAGGGATTAAACATTTAGCCTTGTGTACGCATGCAGGCAAGTGGTTGCCCTCATACGTGCCCAGATTTCTACCAGCTGTGCACTTGTTCCTCTTTTGTGGAGCGGGGTGGAGTTGAGGATTTTCCTCTGATGTAGAGATATTCCAGATGGACAATAGTGTAAATGCCAGGTTGCATTTTTAGGAGCTTACTAATGGAGCCACAGCAGATTAAGAGGGTAAAAGAAGTATGACTGCATGTATTTGTAGGGAAGTGTGGACAGGACACTATTAGATTTGCTATCTGAGATCCTCTTGTATTGACATTTTATAAAGTAATGGTATTTTTAACTCTCTCCGAGGGGTAAGGAGATTCTCAATGCCAGCTTTTGTCAAAATAATATTTCAAGGAACATTTTAGTAAAGCCACTTATTGAATTGCAGTTTTAAAATAATTTTTAATCTTGCAATAAGACAAAAAAAGTGAAAAAATTTAATGTGTGCACATAAATTAAAAGACTCATTTGGATGGTGGACTTATTCTAGGCATAACTCTTCTTCTTCTTCCTTTTTTTTTTTTTTTCCTGAGACAGGGTCTCACTTTGATACCAAGCCTTGAATGCAGTGGTACAATCGCGGTTCACTGTACCCTCAACCTCCCAGGTTTAAGTGATCCTCCAGCCCCAGCCCCGCTAAGTAGGTGGGACTACAGGCATGTGCCACCACACCTGGCTGTTTTGTACTTTAAAAAAATAGAGATGGGGTTTTGCCATGTTGGTCAGGCTGTTCTCAAACCCCTGAGCTCAAACAATTTGCCTGCCTCAGACTCCCAAAGTGTTGGGATTACAGGTGTGAGCCACAGCACCCAGCCCATAACTCTTCTTTCTCAGCTAAGCCTATGTACATGTTCCAACAGAGTGCTAAGAGACAAAACATTTCAGTGCATTTTCATGGCATATTTGCATTTTATCGTGACTTGTGATTCTTTGGTATTTCCTCTACTATAAAGAAACTACCTAGTTTTTAATTATATCAAAAAGGGTGTTTATTTGTTTTTGTATGAATTTTGAAAAAGTTTCTGTTGTTTTCCATTCATTTAAAAAATACATCTGAAAATGTATATCTGCTTTAGTTATAAAAGTTTTTCTCTGCTCGCATGATCTTCATTCAGCTTTAGTGAGAAAATAAATTTGAGCACATACCAACTTTTATTATATGATAGGAAGTGCTACAGAATTGTGGAATGTGGCTTGCTTCAGCAGCTGTTCAATGGATAATGGATCAGGGCATCTGCCAGCTGCCATGGTGCTGCCATAGTTCATTGGCGCTGTGTCAAAATCCTTGAAACTTCAGGCTCAAGAACCCAGAACATATTTGTTCCTTTATTAAGTGCAGGTACTATATGTATTTAGAAGTTTGTTTGCTGCAAACCTCTGTAAAATTTTCTCTAGACTAAATATTTTTCTTTGTAGATAGAACTTTTCCATTTTCCAACATGGCATTGTAAAAATCTAGCAACCGTGTCTCACATTTATGTAAGTAAGCATCTTTTGTCTTTCAAAACCACATGGGTGCCTAATGAATATTACCTGTTAGTTGTGACTTTTATTTGTGCGTTGAGCCTTGTGTAATCACTCTTTCCAGACCGGGACACAAGCAGTTTTGGATATTAGAGCCGATTTTTTTTTTTTCATTATCTCCCATTGGGCCTCTATGAGTCATAATCTGGACATAAATAGAAGTGAATATATAATCACACAACCACTTATTCCACAGTTACTGGCCAAAATAATTTCTAATGTGCAATGAGCATCTTTGCTACAGGAATTTACAAGAAGGTCTCGATAGACAACCCTTCTATCTATCTCTAGAGCATCACAAATTTCACTTCTTTGGACATTTTAGGAAGGGGAGATTGGATATGTCCTGTCTGGCTAATTGGGAGGTTGTTTCCATTTGCATCCAGTCATCTAACCTCATCCCTTCACTGACACCTTTTTTTATTTTTTAAAAAACTCCCTGTAAACATGATGCCTTTTATGTTTTATTTCCACATTTCAGCAGTATATACTTTAGGCGCATAGAGATATCCTAGAAAATATTGTGTATTTTGGAAACCTAGAATGGATCAAAGTAATTGTTTGATTCATTACAACTATTTCTGTATCATATCAAAGTTTAATTCCCTAATAAGAGGAAAATTTCTACCCAAGTCTAAATATTCTTATTTAGTCATTTAAAGTTTACATTTTCCTGATAGAGACAACTGTATATGGGGAAAGTATGTATATAGGCTGAAAGGTAATATAACATTCTGTTTAATATGTTTTAGAAAATAAAGGTATTCAGTTTTCCCTTATGGTATTTTTATGATTTTAGATGTACTCATGTTGGGTCATGATAGTAGACTAATGATATAGCTGTTTTTCTAGAAAGGTAAAATATTATTTTTGCCTAATTCTTCAAATACTATTTAAAATTATTTGTGCGGTAGTAATTTATATGACATTTATCTACCAATGCCATGAAGTAAAAATAAAACAGCCTTCGTACGTGAGTCCTGAAATATGAAGAATGGTTTTCTGAATTCAAATGGAATCTGCGAATACTTAGGGAAGGAAGCTCTGTCTCAACCTTTCAATTCATTTTTTCTCTCTCTGCCTCTCTCATTTTCTTTTCCTTCAAAATCAGAGAAGTGAAGAATTATTTGGACATATAAACGTTTTGGCAAATTGTAAATTATTGAAGTGTTAATATCTTTCTCATTGACTACAAACCATATTAGGAATTTAGGGCTAAAAACACAAATATGATATTCTTAAATAAAACGTATTTTGTTGTTAAATTTTAAATCAACTTTTCTATTCTTAAACATATTTCTTTTGCTTATGTCTATAGATCTTGTCTAATATTTTACCAGAATTCTTTGTGAATAGCAGAGTTCAAGGGAAAATGCTTCTTGAGGGAAAATTTTAATTTTCTCAAAATATATTTTACAAGATGTTAGAGTAGGTAGTACAGATATGAAATGAGAACTACATATTCTCTGATTATAAGGAAACATGTGGTTAAACAAAATGTCAATGCTCTAATATGAGATGAGAGATATCAGGAGAGAGAGATTTCCTAAATGTCTTTGGACACAAGACTCAATTTCTTTCCTCAGCTCACTGCAACCTCCACTTCCCAGGTTCGAGCAATTCTCCTGCCTCAGCCTCCTGAGTAGCTGGAACTACAGGTACATCCCACCATGCCTAGATAATTTTGTCTTTTTAATAGAGATGTGGTTTTGCCATATTGGCCTGGCTGGTCTCGAACTCCTCACCTAAGGTGACCTGTCTGCCTTGGCCTCCCAGAGTGTTGGGATCACAGGCATGAGCCACCTCACCTGGCCTCACAGGATTTTGTTTCTCATGGAGCTCATGTTCTGTAGAAGATGTTTGGGAGCTGTTGGCCTACTGAATGCCCAGGACCAGGGCTCTAGGAGAGTTCAAAGCATACCATCCTCTAGTAGTTAAAGCTTCTTGCTCTGTATATTATAGGTATCCTTAAGTCTTGTTTGACTTGCTGTCATTGTCATAAATTATTAATTGCAGTAGTTTATAAACAGTCAAGCATATCTGTGTTTCTTACACACGCACTTTGTCATTGGAAGTAAGCACACAAGCAGTTAGAACTCTCTTTGGCTACATATGGCCCATTAGGGAAAGGAGCCATTGTATGTACGTATGTATGTATGTATGTATGTATGTATGTATGTATTTAGAGACAGAGTCTTGCTCTGTCGCCAGGCTGGAGTGCAGTGGCACAGTCTGGGCTCACTGCAACCTCTGCCTCCTAGGTTCAAGTGATTCTCCTGCCCTAGCCTTCTGAGTAGCTGGGACTATAGGTATGTGCCACCATGCCCAGTAAATCTTTGTATTTTTAGTAGAGATGGGGTTTCAACATGTTGGCCAGGATGGGCTCTTAACCCTGTGATCCACCCACCTCAGCCTCCCAAAGTGCTGGGATTACAGGCATGAGCCACCGTGCCCAGCAGAGCCATTGGATTCTAAAGGAGACAATTCTGTTCTTCCTTATAACCTATCCCAGTTGTGGATTGAATCCTGAACCTTACTTCATGTTGCTATTGTTCTGCATCAATAAGCATAGTATAATTGATCAATAAGTCATCTGATTTAAAAAAAACCATGTGCCCTACTTGTCTTCTAAAGGGAAAATATATTTGCTCTTTTTTTTTTTTTTTTAATTTTCTTTATCCTCATTAAACCTTGGGCATGCATTAACACCAGAGCCAATTCTTTGGATGTCAAGACTTTGACTTGTAGTGGCAGGGCTCATGTTTACTTATAATCCTTGGAGATTTCTGAGAGACAGTGATTCACTGACTAGGGATGTTTCAACCCCTTCAATGGATCATATATGTTTTGATTCAGTGAGGTCAGCGATACCAGATTTTAGCAACAGAACTTTCTCAATCAGATGAGTTGGTGATTCATCTTGGCTTGTACCTTAGACATGTGGGTATAAGATAAATGCTTTCCTAATAATAATTCAGGGCACCCAAATCTTGTGTCTGCCTGAACTTACTGTCTTTCTTACCAATGATATTAATTTGCTGCTCCTGATAGAAGTTGGCCTGTATTATGTTAAAACTTAGATTTGTCTTAGAATAAAGTATTTCCCTTTATAAGGATGAGTGAAAGTGAGTACATAAAGTCTGTGAATGGATATGCGTTTTGAGAACTTTCTGCCAAGGGTTCTCTCTTGAAAATGTCACAAACTAGAGTTTTAAAGATGTGGCTCATCCTTGCTTCTCTCCCACATACATATATGTTGTTGAGAGGAGGAGCTCCATGCTCTTAAGCTTAGCTCTCTGTTGGATTAGTATTTTAATGCTTGAAGGCGGGAATTTTAAAAACTGTTATTGGTATTGGGCCACCCAGTTTTTGAAGCCTGAGTATCAGTAATGAGCTGAGCAGCATTTATGGGTGGTACTAGTTGAAAAGATATTGAGGGAAAGGAATAAAAAATTGTGGGGAGGGGAAGGAGGGGATGAAGAGAACAGAGTTCCCAATAATTGAACCTGGTTTCATCCAAGCTCAGAGTACCCAAATTTAACTTGAAAAAGCTTTTTGGATGATTTTGATTTGTTAAAACAGTTGTATTCTATGCTCTATAATAGGGAACATATATATTTGAGATTTCTGTGTAGACAGATAATTAACACACTTAATTATAGCTCTCCGTTTGAGCCATTCAGAGGAGTTGCTGCCAACCAGAATGATGTGCATAAACTTAGCTCTGTTTATATGTAAACTGTACAATATTTTAAAGTTAACGTCATTGTTTTCCCCTTCTCAAAGTACAGCGTGTTTTGATCTACAGAGGGAATATTTTTAAAAAGTGGATGTCTAAGAATGTAAACATTGGGAGGGGAGATGCAGCTGTTTATGATTTACTTTTTAATCTTCTGTTCTCTCATGGCTTCTAATGTCAAAGGACTTTTATTTACCTATTATAGCGTATGGCTTATGACTTTATAAGTATGCCTTTTCTGTTTCTTACTTTGGTTTTCTAAAAAAGGATGGAAGGACTGAAAGAAAGTTGTTGGATAAAAATATCCCCACGTCTAGCAGGTCATGCAGTGTGGGAGGAGAGCTAAAAGGGTTTCTGTTTTATGGGATCAATAAATGTCAGTCCTCACGCTTTACCTTTTGGCTGTCTGTGTTTGTCAAAATCTATTAGTCACACCCAGTTTGTTGTGTCTACCACTGTCTAGACTGTTCTGGAAATGAGATTTCATACTTAGTGTTTTTGTAGGAGGACATATAGTAAGATAAAAATGTGCTTTTATAAAGACAATCTCCTTTGCAGCCTTTTTTCTAGAAGTGAAGTTATTTCTGATATCCATGTGCCTATTAAGTGAAATGTTGTTTTAGCTGATTTAGTTTAGATTTAACAGAATGGCATTTCAGTATGTAATTTCTCATTACCTTTGTAAACATGAAGCTTACCCTGTTTCCTTTTATAAAAATAACTTTGTATATTCCAGTGGGCTCTATTTAGATGAAAGGTTTGACAATACTTCCACCCGTGCTTTTTATAGCATTGTCTATGAATTTGTGGTTAAAAGCATGGACTTTTGAATTCCAATTGCCCTTTTACTAGTTTGAGATCTTGAGGAATTTATTTATTCATCTTTCCTAAACCTCAGTTTTCTTTTGTTTAAAACAGGAATGGTAATGCAGTCTCAGGATTGTGGCGGGAATGAAATGACATAATGCATATTAACGCTGTTCACATAGTGCCTGACATGTAACAAATGATGGCTGTATTGTTTTTGGAGATTCTAAATTACAGAGTATGTGTTTGTGGGTTGGGTTAGTTTACATACCCCAACCTCACTCCAGGAATGGTTTACTGAAATATACTGGGAGGGAGGAGGATACTAGTGTAATTTGAAATCAATTATCATCAATACTAAAGTTGCTTTATTTTCTTAGTAGAGATATTTAATTTGTAGCATTAAAAGAGAGGCTGAGGTCAGGGTAGTGGCTTATGCCTGTAATCTTAGCACTTTGGGAAGAGGATCACTTGAGCCCAGGAGTTTGAGACCAGCCTAGCCAACATGCTGAGACCCCATCTCTACAAAAAATAAAAAAACAATTAGACAGGCATGATGGTATGTGCTTGTAGTCCCAGCTACTCAGAGGCTGAGGTGGGAGAATTGCTTGAGGCTGGGAGGTTTAGACTGCAGTGAGCTGTGATCACACCACTGCATTCCAGCCTGGATGATAGAGCAAGACCCTGTCTTAATCAGTCAATCAGTGCTGAGTTTTAAAAAATATGTTATCAAAAGAAAATAACGTCTTCAAAAGGTTATCAAACTCCTTACTTTAAACACTGCCAACTACGAAGATCTCGTCACAAAAACTTCAGAGTCCATTATCTTTGCTTAGGCTGAAATTACTCATCCTTAATCAAGTCATATGGACCTTAGACTATAGGTATGAATGCCTATGATTTTCTTATAGCTCCTTTCTTGGTATACACATTTATTAATTAAGTACCAATTATATATAAAACACCATGATGGATCAGGTAGAAAGTTAGAGATAAGAAACCTCATAAACAGTTTAGTAAAGGATTGTAATCAAATGGAATTTTACTTGCAGTCTCAGAAAATTACATTTTATGGCATATTTGGAATATATGATTCTACTGTGCCTAGACATAATTTTACCTTTCAGCTAATGAAATGTAATGATGCAGGTTACAAGTTTAGGGTGCTTTCGAATTGCCCTTTTAGTTAAGGGCAATCCATTTCAAATAATGAGTCAATGATTAAAATGACAAGTTTAAAGCAAAATAGGAAGTGTCTTTATACCCAGTGATAAAACAGTGGTAATTTGGCAATATTCCTTATTGAAGGCCTGTGATATCACTTGATTAATATAATTGTCTGGGTTTTAATGGCATGATGTTTTGAAGTTCTTTTCTCTGCAAACAGATAAAACTGCAAAGAGACAGAGCTTCAATATCAAGTGCCTTCCATCCCTTTTCAGTTCCTCTTTCTGCCACCTCCTTGGGGCCATTTTTGTTTCTGGTGTCTTCTTGCTACTGGTTAGAATGAATTGATTGCCTTGTGATATCTTAGTTGTCAGGATCTGTACCACATGCTTTACAGTCACCGTCTCATTTAATCCCACAACAACACAGTGAGTTAGGTAATTTTATCACTGTTTTACCGTGAAACTGCAGCTCAGTGAGGCTGATCAAGTGCCCGAGGTCCCACACCAGTATGTGGAGTTGGGGTTTTCCTGCTGTCCCATGGTCCCATGGGTCCAGCAGTGAGTGCCTTATAGGTGGGATTGTATACTGGATACCATTTTAAAGGTTACATAGTATATTCTTGTTGTATCCCGTATTTCTTGGTGAAATGTATTCTCACTCTGTCTCAACTGGTAAGGAAAACAACTCATGTGAATTACACAGTATGTGAATTGCACTAGCCAGCAGTGGTTTTGTAATTAGCTCTTGGGGAGTATCTCTGGCCACCTCATCATTTTCCTATCATTTCCTAAAGCCTTTAGCAGCCTATGCTTGCAGACCAGTAGTAAAGCTGTACCTTGGGGTTAGAGACCCAAGTTAGGCCTGATGAATGAAATTGCCATGGAATAATTAAGGCCTGTTCACTGCCATCAAACTTCATTGACTGGAAAGGAGAATCTTGTGGCTGACTTCCTAATGAGTAGGGCTGAAGGGTGTGCTTTGATTCAGGACCTGTTTGCCTTCATATAGAAATTGGGGACCAGTTTTCTACTGTCTGCTGGCCTCATTGGAAGTTATTAGCATACACGGACCATCCTTTCTTTTTTATTTTTTAGTGTTTTCTAAATGTTGGTACCTTTGAGTACCAACTCATTAGGGCTCTGTGCTTCCCCTGATATTACAAAGTGTGCTACTTTGGGATCGTTCTGTGCAAGCATCTGTGGTTCTGGAGATGAGCTACCTGCACATAGAATCCTTCTTGTTCTTAAGAAAGATTCTGAGGATGAATTAATACTCAGCAGAAAATAGGAGCATGTCTTATTATCAGCAGTTTTGATATTTCAAAGTTGAAGGTGTCATAGACCATGATAGTCATTTAACTGTTATATTAGTTCTAGTCATTTATTTGGGATGAGATCTGACTTGGCAGTTCGGTGCCTTTGAAAACCTGCAGTCCTCTTGAGTAATAAAGATGTGGAGTTGGGAATTAGCCTCCAATTTGTGCCTTGTGGTTTATTTGGTAAAACATGGCTATAGGGCAGGGTGATGTATTTCACTGAGTTTGGAGAATTCCTGTTTCTTTTTGCTTCTATCACTTTCGAGCTAACATATGTAGCCCTACCTCGTTTCCTCCTGACTTAGCCTCTCAGGTGTCAGTCATCCACATTCATTTTGTAAAGAGACAGAAATGTATTGGGCAGTTTCCATCCCTCTTTCCCCCGTGCATCTGCCTGTGTCGCAGGGCCTTCCTTTCTCCTTAGCCTGAACACTAAGCAGGGTTTTCAAAAAAATACCCAAGTGTGGAGTCTTTTAAAGAATTCTAACTATTGTAGTTTCCCTCACTGTCCTCTTTGCAGTCATGCAAAGCTGTATTGTTCAAGAGCCCTGGGGGCAGAAGTTTCTCATTCTTCTCTAGTTAACTCTTCTAGAACTTTATCCACCTGGAAAATTTCCTTTATGTTTTAATTCAGAACTATTTCTGAAGTGGAAACCCATTAACCCTACGGAGATGGCTTGTAGTGTCGCTCTCCTTATTGGTCCTCCAATTAAGCCCTCTTAGTATTCATTTATAGAAATTAAATGTAGGTTTCCTCTTTCCTTTTAGGTTCTTTACTCCTTTGCCACTGAGAGTGTGGTCCTCAGACCAGCAACATTCGGGTCACTTGTAAGCTGGTTAGAAAGGCAGAATCTTAGATCCCACCCCATACCTAATGAATCAGAATCCACACTTTAACAAAATCCCCAGGAGATCATAAGCACATTCAAGTTAGAGAAGTGTCACTTCATTCTATATCCTTATAATCTGAGTATTTTCTCTGTGCTTTTCTTTCGTATGGCTTACCAGTGGAGAACAAAGCTAGACATGGTCTTGTAATGATGACTTGGGCATTCCCAAGTATAGTGGAAATGTTTTAGCAAGTATATCTGAATCTCAACTTCCTATTAATTTAATACCCTTGATATTAAAATATTTTGAACTAAATTTCATGTGTATTTGTCCTTTACAATAAATATTTAGTCACTGAAGACTTTTTTGGTCTTTTTTACTGCTATATGTTTACCTGCCTCACCTGTGGAAGTCCCCATTTTTTCTAATTGAGTGCTTTGGCTGCTAGGGATCTTGCTTGGCCATTATATTGAATATCACCTGGTTTTCTGTCTTTTGTTGGGATCCTGCTCTTTTTCTAAATATTTATGTTATGAAGATCTTACTGATTCGGGAGTGAGAAGACACCCTAGTCTCACCCCAGTGCTACTACTAACCAGTTGCATGAACTCAGATAACTCATTTAATGATTTTTTTTTTCAAGATGGAGTTTTACTCTTGTGGAGTGAGTGCAAGGCATGATTTGGGCTCACTGCAACCTCCGCCTCCTGGGTTGAAGTGATTCTCCTGCCTCAGTCTCCCAAGTAGCTGGGATTACAGGCATAAGCCACCCAACTAATTATATATTTTTAGTAAAGACAGGGTTTCACCATGCTAGTCAGGCTGGTCTTGGACTCCTGACCTCAGGTGATCGACCCACCTCAGCCTCCCAAAGTGCTGGGATTACAGGCGTGAGCCATCATGCCTGGCTGCTCATTTAATGATTCTAAGTCAACAATACCCCCCCCCACACACACACACACAAATACCCTCATAATACTAGGCTTGGGACTTTTTTGATTGTTCTGTCCATATTAATTCATGAGCTTTTTATATGATGACTTGGTCATGTGGTGGTCATGCCACCTGTAGAAATGAGATTAGGGGATTTAAAACTTTAAAACAAACACTGGAATAGCTGATATCCACATGCATCTTTTGGTTAGTCATCAGACCATCTTTCTTCCCACTGTTCTAGAACTCTCAGGTAGAAAAAAATGGGCTAAGTTGAATTTTTAAGTTGAAAAGTGCAAGTAAGCCACGAAATGGTCAAAGGCAGAGGGAGGAGGACACCATGGGGAAGGGTCGCAGCTTATTGATTTATGGCAAATGGTTCTCAAGCTAACTTTTTATTGACTTTTTCTAACTGTGCATTAGAGAGGTGGGAAATTAGCAAGGATTTAGAAGTCCTCCAATCTCTGCTCAAGAGTCCCTGGAAAGGTCTTGTTTCTACAAAGAATTCTTGTTTCTACAAAAAATTCCCACAAAGATGATCCCGAAAGAAATGATGTGGGGCAAGTCAGTGGCTGTGTTTAGGGGCCCTGGTGAGCATTGGTCATGGTTGGGAATGAGGAGAATTCAGGAAAGAAGAAAACTATCTCTAAAGGGTAAGGCTTTCCAAGGGCATTTACCTGGCTACAACTCTTTCTTATATTGTTGCAGAAGAAAAGTGTGGACAAACCAAATGAACAGGTAGGCCATGGCCCACTTGTGACATATAATAATTTGGCCCTTATAATACTGAATATCACCTTGTTTTCTATCTTTTGTTGGGGGAAAAAAGCTTCAGGCAGTTTTTGAGGAGAATAAGCAGATTTCATCATGACGCTGTTAATTAAGCATTAATTATAGCCTGTGGAGGTTTGACAGTAAGGTGAATTTGTGTGGTTCCCTTTTATTTTGAAGGCACTTTGTCTCAGGCTATGGTCTAGAAGGAATAGAAGCTGTTGCTTTCTTGGTGTGCTCTGGGACCTGCAGCAGCTCCTGTGGATATATTTAAGGAGGATCTGTTCTTCTTACCATTGCCTTAGGATTCATTCTGAAAACTTTGCTATTTAAATACCTGGAAATCAACTTGTTCTGTTCATTGTCTAGTTTTTAGAATCTGGAACCCTGTGTACTCAGGGATGATGATATATGTGCCCTGCGCTTCCCTCCTTTGCTGTTTTTCTTCAAGATTAAATTTTGGGAAAGCAGACCTAAGTGCGTCTTCCCAAAAAGACATTTTAAACACAGAAACAGCAACTACAATTTGTATCTCAGTCTTGCATTTGACATTTGACTGTTGGTTTTTTTTGTTGTTTTCATCAATTATCTTCCTAGGTGTGGATATTTATTTTACAAAGTAGAGAAAAGCTCTGTGAAACAATGTTCTGATTTAAGAACAGCCTCTTAGAGAATAAAGGTAGTGGATTTATTTTTTAAAGTCGACTAATTCTGGAACAGAGGCAATCTAATAGTTAAGAATTTTTGTTTTGTTTTGTTTTGGGGACAGAGTCTTAGTCTGTTGTCCAGGCTGGGGTTCAGTGGCTAGATCTCAGCTTGCTGCAACCTCCACCTCCTTGATTCGAGTGATTCTTGTGCCTCAGCCTCCTGAGTAGCTGGGATTACAGATGTGCACCACCACACCTGGCAAATTTTTGTATTTTTATAGATATGGGGTTTCATCATTTGGCCAAGCTGACTCTTGGGGCCTCATGTGATCTGCCCTCCTTGGCCTCCCAAAATGCTAGTATTACAGGTGTGAGCTCTCACACCAAATCTGGCCCTTGAGGGCTTTTTTTTCCCTGACTTACAGATTTCAGGGCAATGAGCATGATGAATGGGTCATATAAATAACATTGTCTCCTTGTTCACTGTAGCTTTATCTCATTATCTCCCTGAGCTTTGCAAATAACTGAAAATCAGGTATTTTATCCATTTTATTAAGCTGTTAATTTGTTGCAAGAGGCCATCCACTGTGTCATAAGGTGTCTAGTAGTATTCTAGGCCCTTACCCCTGAGAAGCCAGTAGCATCTCTCCTGCCCCACCTTATCCCGGTTGTGACAAGCAGACATATCTGCAGATATTGCCAAATATCCCCTGTGGGGCAAAGTTTTTTCACCCACACAGATTGAGAACTACTACCCTAGAGATTTAGTGTAATGCTTGAGACTAGAAGGTAGGTCTGCAAAGAGAAGTCGGTTGAGCATCCTGAGCATGTTTCTGCCAAAGGCCAGATGAATGGCGTCTGTGTGGCTCTTCCATGGCCCTGAGGGTGACCCCTTTTATCTCTGTTGGGACTGCAATCCCCTCAGAGTCTCTGTCTTAGTTTGGGCTGTTATTACAGAATAGAGTTGATGGTGGCTTAAACAACACATTTATTTCTCACAGTTCTCTAGGTGGGGGAATCCAAGAATGAGGCACCGCAGACCCAGGTTTCATGTGCCCTCTTCCTAGTTTGACATGGCTGTCTTCTCATTGCAGCCTCTTATGGTAGAGAGCAGAAAGCAAGCTCTCATGTTTTATCATAAGGGCACTTATCCCACCCATGAGGGCTCCACCCTCATGACTTAATTACTTGCCAAAGGCCCCACCTTCTAATACCATCATGTTGAGGGTTAGGATCTCAACATATAAATTGCAAGGAAAGATACATTTCAGACCATAACAGTTACTATAAATATCTTTAGCTAAAAGTTGCTACCACCTATTTATTAAGAATGCTTGTAGCTCAGCCAAACAGACAGCTCAACATTACAATAACATGATATGCAGTTTCATTTAAGAATGCTGTTGAGGCTAGGTGCGGTGGCTCACACCTGTAATCCTAGTACTTTGGAAGGCTAAGGCGGGTGAATCACCTGACATCAGGTGTTAGAGACCAACCTAGCCAACATGGTGAAACCCCATCTCTACTAAAAATACAAAAATTAGCCAGGTGTGGTGTGTGCACCTGTAGTCCCAGCTACTCGGGAGGCTGAGGCAGGAGAATCACTCCAACCTGGGAGGCAGAGGTTGCAGTGAGCCCATATCGTGCCACTGCACTCTAGCCTAGGTGACAGAGCAAGACTGTCTCAGAAAAAAAAAAAAAAAAAAAAAAAAAAAAGAATGCCGTTAGGGAACTTTTAAGCAAGTGACTTTTTCCACATTAAAAAGGAGGCTGAAATGTCAGATAATGGAGAAAATAGAGAGGGACAGGAGCAAAGTGGAAGTGAGACTCAAAAGATGAAAGCAAAGGACCGGGAGCTTTGGGGTCAGTAGGTGAAAGGTCAACCCCTCTTTGTCAATTGGAAAAATTTTGCCTCTTTACACAAGGTAATAAAGAAGTGTTTGCAGTCAGTTAGAAACTGGCACCATCGTCTGCTTCAGTGACCTTAGAGCTGCAAGCAGTGGATGCATTATCAATTATTTTAGATTATCTTTCTGAGATTTTTTTCCTCTCCTCTTCCAGCTGCCAGTGATTAGATGTGCATCTGGCAGCAATTTCAGTTTTTCATCAAGTTTCTCAGGCAGCATTGAATGTTGGATCACACTCCTGTTCGGTTCCTTCAGATGAGAGATTGGGGAAAAGAATTTGGAAACAAAAGCCACCCAATTCCTTTCCCCTACCCCCACCAATTATAAAGATGCTTTAGAACCTAGGAATAATGCATAAGAATCTCACTGAACACCCATTTAAGTATATTCATGTGATTTCTTTGTAAATACTTTTAATAGTATTAGAAGTCTTTGATTAGCAGACTTAGAGTAGCGGGGGCTTCAAGCTTCTGATTTTTTTCAGGCAACCAAAGTGCCATTTCTGATATTTCTGTAGAAAGCATTATTTTGGGATGTTCCCAAAGATATGTGAATGCTACCGTATCAGTATTTAATTTGTACTCTTTTCTGTGTAGGTAGACAGGTCCTTGTATAAAATTATATTACACATCATATCTTTACTACTACTGCTATTTTTACTTTTACTCTTTGTTCTGGCATTTTCCCATTCCTCCTTTCTGAAATAACTTTGCTCTCTCTTCCCAAGATACATCCTAACATTGGCTTCAGATTCATCCTTGCCTGGCATTTGGTCGGTAGATTCATCCTTGTTTGCTAGTTCCACCAGAGTGTTTTTGACTGGTGTGTTTTCAGGCAACAGGAAGAGATGTGGGATCCAAGGGTTTCTAGTTCTTCATAACAGTAGTTACCATAAGAGCTAATGATTGAGGGCTTATTACATGTCAGGCACAATGATAACAAAAATGTCATGTATTATCTCATTTAATCTGAATGAGAACCCTATGAAATGGGCATTGCTCTCCTGTGTTACAGATGAAAACATTTGGGATTTTGGAGGGTGAGCAACTTGCCTGAAATCACAGAGAAAAGAACATTGAGACAAGGGATAAGGGAACTTGTCTTAGTTTCCTTTCACATTTTAATTCAGAAATAAGTTTGACTTCAACCAAATCACAGTCTTTAAAAAGCATGATAACCTTGCAATAGCTCCATCTTCATTCTCAAAATAACCTTTTTTGGGGTTGAATTCCCTGATGTACATTTTTGAATTCAAAATTGCCTACAGATTACTCACTTACCACTCAGGAAGTGGCAACTCAAGGAAACACACATTTATCGCCATATTGCTTTACTGTAAGCAACAGTTAATAGCTTTCTCTTTAACATGAACTAATTAATATGGTTCCTGCCTATGTATGGCCTTCTGAAATCTAAGTTGGATGGTATACTTTTCTATGCTCCTTCTAAGAATTACTAGAATAGCCCAGAAATCTTTATGACTTGCATTCCTATAACAAATACTCTTCAGGTAAAACAAAAGAGAATTGTGGGTCATATATATTTGAAATATGTTGCTGTATACTTGTATTATAATCAATTTCAATTGGTTTCAGAGAGGGAGTGTCTCTTCAATAGTTAGACCATCCCTTTTTTTTTAAGGAACAGTTCACCTCAAAGATTCCCAGATCAAATTCTTCTCAATATTTTCCCCTTGATATTCTCCTCAAAGCAAAAAGGAAAATAAAGGCTAAAACTCTTTTGCTTCTGTAAGATGATGATTTCCTGGAGGTGTTCCTTAGATTAGGGGTTTCAACCTTTTTGGCACCAGTGACAGGTTTCATGGAAGACAATTTTCCCATGGCTGGGGGTAGGGGAGATTAATGGTTTCATCAGGCATTATTTTCTTCTAAGTAGCATGCAACCTAGATCCCTTACATATACTGTTCACTATAGGGTTCACATTCCTGTGATAATTTTTTTTTTTTTTTTTTTTGAGACAGGATCTCACCCTGTCACCCAGGCTGGAGTGCAATGGCACAATCTCTGCTCACTGCAACCTCCGCCTCCAAGGTTCAAGCGATTCTCCCGCCTCAGCCTCCTTAGTAGCTGGGATGACAGGCACATGCCACCATGCCCAGCTAATTGTTTGAATATTTAGTAGAGACAGGGTTTCACCATGTTGGCCAGGCTGGTCTCAAATACCTGACCTCATGATCCACCAACCTCAGCCTCCCAAAGTGCTGGTATTACAGGCGTGAGCCACCACGCCCAGCCCTGTGAGAATCTTAATGCCGCTGCTGATCCGACTGGAAGCAGAGTTCAGGTAATAATGCTCATCTACCACTTACCTCTTGCTGTGAAGCCAGGTTCCTAACAGGCCATGGATCTCTTACCAGTCCACAGCCTGGGAATTGAGTACCCCTGCCTTAGATGTATGTTGTAGGGAAAATCTACTGAGCTTGAGCTTGCCCCATTAGGAACTATTGGGAGTGGCATTGTCCTATGTTAGGCCTGTTTAAGGATCAGAAAAATGCTTGGGAAGATCAGGGCCCCACAGCTGAGGGTACCTCATGGTTGTTTTGGAAGATGCTGGTTCAATTCAGTAGATTTTTCTTACATGACCAAGTTATTCCATAAAGTCAACCACAACCCATATTATCGGGGACTCCAGCTAAAACTTGCGGCGAGTAGGAAATAGATTAAACACAGGTTTTCCCACTTCTCCAGCTGCCAAAAGTGATGTCAGTGGTATTAATGATTCTTACCTCAGTCCACTGCAGACTGGGGATGTCTATGCAAATGCTTGCTCAGTGCCTGATTCCCGTGCTATTATGGAAAAACTGATGATGGTTGAGAAACAATTGGGTAAGTCAGACAGTTACTCAAATATAAAATCAGACCCTTGCTTTCCTGAAGCAATTTGACCCAAGGGAGAGGCAAAGAATGAGAAATCTATTAGTTTTTAACAAAAAGTAAAGGCAGTGAAAATAGGATCTGCCTGATTCCCTTTTGTCTAATTATAAAAACAGTCTTGCTCACAATTTTCACCATCCATATGCTAAATGAAGTTGTGATTGTAATGTAAGTCTACTGGTTTGTATCAGTGCCAGACCTATAAAACCTGTATCCTATAGGCCGGGCACGGTGGCTCAAGCCTGTAATCCCAGCACTTTGGGAGGCCGAGGCGGGTGGATCACGAGGTCAAGAGATCGAGACCATCCTGGTCAACATGGTGAAACCCCATCTCTACTAAAGATACAAAAAATTAGCTGGGCATGGTGGCGTGTGCCTGTAATCCCAGCTACTCAGGAGGCTGGGGCAGGAGAATTGCCTGAACCCAGGAGGCGGAGGTTGCGGTGAGCCAAGATCGCACCATTGCACTCCAGCCTGGGTAACAAGAGCGAAACTCCGTCTCAAAAAAAAAAAAAAAAAAAAAAAAAAACCTGTATCCTGTATTCTGACCATTACAAGCAAAACCCAAAACCCAAAAGTGATGTGAAATTACAATAGAAACCTCAGAACTGAAATGTAATTCCTGTGCGGGAAGATGTTGCCGAAACAGTGCCCATGAAAGCAGAAGAAAGACTGATTGGTATGACATTCTCACTTGGTAGAAAAGATTCTGTCATATTACCTTCACGTCTTTTTGTAACAGGTTTATTTTCGTGGAGCTCTGTTAAAATTAAGGCTTCCACATGCACCTGTAGTCCTAGCTACTCGGGAGGCTGAGGCAGGAGAATTGCTTGAACCCGGGAGGCGGAGGCTGCAGTGAGCCGAGATCTTGCCACTGCACTCCAGCCTGGTGACAGAGTGAGACTCCGTCTCAAAAAAAAAAAAAAATTAAGGCTTCCTGTCTGGGCGCTGTGGCTCACACCTGTAATCCCAGCACTTTGGGAGGCTGAAGTGGGTGGATCACCTGATGTTGGGAGTTGGAGACCAGTGTGGCCAACATGGTGAAACCCTGTCTCTACTGAAAATACAAAAATTAGCCATGTGTGGTGGTGCACACCTGTAATCCCAGCAACTAGGGAGGCTGAGGCAGGAGAATTGCCCGAATCCAGGAGGAGGAGGTTTCAGTGAGCTGAGATGGCACCACTATACTTCTGCCTGGGCGACAGAGTGAGACTCTGTCTCAAAAAAAAAAAAAATTAAACCCTCCTGCTTCACAGTGCATACAGTCTGACTTGAAATGAAGAGAGACTTTTTTTTTTTCCTGAGTCCTTTTACCTTGACTGTGTCATATACATAAAAGAAATTATAGTATTGGTAAAAGGGAGATTGGAAACATTTGGATTCACATTTGCGGGGAGGAGCTATTATAGTCTTGACCTCATTTTCTTTATCAGCATGCTTTCTGTTAATAAAAAGAATGGGAAATAATGGAAGTGGATATTCTTTGGCTTAAAAGACGTATTAATATTTATTCAGATTTCCTTAATATAGCATTGACAGAATACTTTTAATTATTGAGAACTAAATGTTCTTTTATAGTCTGTCTTATCCACAAATTCCTAATCATCCTGAAAGGTTTCCAGAATCCTCTTCTGCCTTGGTAGCTGGGGAAGGAGAAATTCATGAGAGTGACAGAATTCAGCCTCACAGGCCTCAGCCGGAGTTGACAGGCTTGGTGATCGCCTTTCGGTCTTCTGTCCTTTTCATAATGCGTGTGCCTTTCTTCATTGGTGGTCTTCTGAAGTCACCAGCCCTGCCAGAAGCTCTTTCACTGGGACAAAAGGGGAACTGGAGCGAGATGGCCTCTCACATGTTGGCAACTGTCCCTGAATTTTCTTCCTTGGCAACCCTGTGCACTGGAAGGTCTGGCCGGCAACCTTGTTATTTTCACCAGCCCTCTCCCATGTGACTTGCACCAGGCAAAAGTGCTATTTAAGCAGCTCCATGAAAGCACTGGCTTGGCTGGTTGGCTTACCCTTCGCCATTTAAGACCACAAAACCAAGTCTTTCCAGCTCAATCCTGGCCTGTTTTAAAAGAAGTTGGTTTCCTTTCTTTAGCTAAAATGGCTTTCTCCTTTGAACATCCAAGTAGCAAACATGTTGGTCTTACCTCTAACTTCACTTGATTGTGTATATGTGTGTGATTATGGTCTGAAGGCTTTCGAGCTGAGAATTGAGACTTCACCGCTTAGTTTTGTCCTTTTCCAAGCTTCAGCTTGCCCCTACACTTCCCAGCTCTCCCTTTTAAGGAATGGCAGATTATCCCATGCCCCAGACTTTAGTGGCTCTCTGGATTTAGATCTTCTTTTTGTATCAGCAATGACCATAGCTAACGGCACTGGACCGAGAGAATGCAGCTTCCTCCTTCTATGCTACTAACTCAAATGCTAGAACCAAGGTTTTAAGCTGGGAAATTCCTTTAATAAGTGTTTCACAGTCTATCTATAGGTCAGTGGTCTTTTTTATTCATCTGACATGTTTTCTTTTCTTTTCTTTCTTTCTTTTTTTTTTTTTGAGACAGAGTTTTGTTCTTGTTACCCAGGCTGGAGTGCAATGGCGTGATCTCGGCTCACCGCAACCTCCGCCTCCTGGGTTCAGGCAATTCTCCTGCCTCAGCCTCCTGAGTAGCTGGGATTACAGGCACGCGCTACCATGCCCAGATAATTTTTTGTATCTTTAGTAGAGATGGGGTTTCACCATGTTGACCAGGATGGTCTTGATCCCTTGACCTTGTGATCCACCCGCCTCGGCCTCCCAAAGTGCTGGGATTACAGGCTTGAGCCACCGCGCCCGGCTCATCTGATGTTTATACTGGGATTTTATTGAGGTATGAATTTTAATGAGGAACACCCATCTACTATCAGAACTATAAAGGTATTTGAGACTGATGATTTTATATATATATATATATATATATATATATATATATATATATATATATATATATATTGCGCACACACACACACACATAATGTTTACTGGGCTTGCATGTGTATGTGTGTGTACATATATCTGGGCTCATTTGCCAGATTCAGGTATGCTAAAAAAGAATACTTTTGCAATGTTTTATAAGGTACTTGATTAATAAGGATTCTAGAAGACGATTTGCTTCCAGTTAGTGGTACTGTGAATTAATTGTATCAGCAGCGAGGTAACTGAAAAAACGAATTGTGGTAGTATGGGTATGCAGTTTAAAGTAATTGTGTGAAATAAGAAATCAACAGACTGGGGAAGACAGAATAGAGAGAGGTCACAGGCATCATTGTCAGAATCTTGCAAGGTATAGAGCTACCCACTGAGCCCTCTGCTCTCATGAAGGTAATCTTTTCTAACCTGAGAATAATCCTTCTGCTCTCCTGGCTCTTCCAAATATTTTGCCTGTGCCATTCCCTTAAATATTTAGGCTTTGGGAAATGAAAGCCAGGGAGCCAGAAGATTTTCCTTCTTTCAAATTCCTACTCTCCCCATATTATACAATGCATTGGGATGATGGAAAAGGGATGGGATACCAGGAGGGTTTAAAAAATTGGATAACGTTTCAAAAAATTTTCTCATCATGAATTTTTAAGAATGGGAAAGATCTAAGTATGATTAAAACAGTATTTTTCTTTCCTACTTAGACTTTTTCTGGGGGGAGATTAAATGTAACATTTTAAAAGTTCAAATCCTTTAAGTAAATTGTGAAATTACAACCACAGCTAAGTAGTGGTTTTTCTGGGTGGCGGGGAATATAAGTCATGTTTATTCCTTCTTTGCATCTTCCTGTATTTTATACATTCTCTGTGTTATATTCAAGATAACATTAAAAAAACACAGCTGTTTATGTTAACTGAAAGAGAAATATGCTGCTTTGATGCATTTCTTTAAGTGGAAAAATTTAATTTATATGAATTTTCTAGTTCAGTCTACAATGTAAGATTTCAAACAGTGATTTCTTTGGATAAAAATTCATCACTACAGTCATTTTTTAAAGACAGTTGGATAAAGAAGAGTTACTTTCTAACAATTGAGTGTATGACAGTAGCCAAGCAACTTAAAATATTTTCCTCTTATTTCCCTAGTAAAAGTAGGAACTACTAGCAATGCCCCAACTAGGTTTTTATAACTATATTGCCCTTGACTCAGCATATTGGTAAGAAGTTTCAAAACATATAAATATAGGATGAAAACATTTGTCAATGGTTTTGTCCAAGAATGCATTGCTGAGAGTGTACAGATCTTTCCATCATACTTGCCGTACCCTCGTGCTGTTTCCAACTGCTTTCCCAGTGAAAACAATCGGTAGGCTGAGACAATGTAAAAGGAAGCACAGCCTTTATTTGTTTTTCAGCTATCGTAGGCATAGTTTAAGTGGATAGAGTCTGGAAGATGTAAATTCCTACTAGATGCAATAATACAATAATCCATAGGTCTCAAGTAGCATTGCTCAAATGTTGACTTATTTGATAATGCTTTAAAAATTACATTTTTCATTACTAGCAACAGGATTAGGTGGGTTTTATCTTAGGAGAAGATACACACAGAAAGGTATAGTAGATACTGATGTGGTGATGAAATTTTGTCAAAATGTAATTTCCTGCTACTAAATCTCGTGACAGGTGCATTGTATTTCTGCCTTCAGAAGTTATTCCTCAATGATTTAACCAGAGAGAATGTACTGTAGGAACACCACTTGATATTTGCACAGTGCCTTCTCTTAGGGGAATGTTTTACTTTTTTGTTTCCAGTTTCTGCTTGTTACAAATGAATTTTTGCATTTGTAAAATTTTGTAGCAACATTTGCTACCTCTGGTCAGTCAATTGTCTCTCTTCAGTCAATTGAAGTGGAGTATATATAAAGTGTATTTTACATATGTATGCCTACGCAGGCTTTTTCCTTGTTTATTCTAGTCTTTAGCATTGTATTTATGCTTATTACATTGAATGACTGACTGCAAGACCCTGGTATGGGCATTGCTTTTTTTCTTTTTTAAAATATATTAAGTTACACCAATGTTTGCCGTTTTTACGTGAGTGGATTTATTGAAGTTCCGCCTTGCTTGATTGCCAGTATGCAGAGCTAGGGAGATGTGGACAGATGAACTTTAGTCTCATTAAGCATATGCTGAGGTCTGTCTCTAAAGTGAGGAGACTTCCTTTCCAACAAACTCATCAGAGCACTGTTGTACACAACTCTGCTTTTCAAACTTTGGTTTTGGAGCTCTTTGGCTTTAGATAATACCTCGCTGGGAACTATTACCAGCTTAATCAGTTCCATTATTCACGATATTTGGCTTTCAAAGCTTTCTGGCTGTCTCCAAAGATCAAACGTGTCCTCAGAGGGCTAAGACTGGCTGTTATAGAGACTATTCAAAAGAATATGCCCAAGGCTGAGCAGGCATTCCAAAAATGCTGCAAACAATGGCTGCATGACTGGAATAAGTATGCAGCTCCCAAGGTGGCTGTGATGAAGGACAGCTCTCACTGAAGGATGTCCGTGTCATTACTTGGCAACTCAACTTTATGTGCATACACAAGTACACACACCCTGTACAAAGTCAAACAGGTGTGAACTTCAGACCTTCCCATTACATCTGTCCAGCCCTCTACTGCCTCTTCCTGTTTCCACCCCCTCATCAGCATTTCCTCACACTTTTTACCACTTGCTTTCACTTTTTCATCGTCTCTTATGTCAATGCCACCAACGGGCAGCATTTGTGGCTTAGACAAGTGTTGATGAGGACTTAGGATGAAGGGTTTTGGAAAGTAGTGTGCTAAATAAGACTTCGGAAGGAAGGTATCAATAAAATCAATATGTCCTTTTATTTTCTGCTCTTTGAATGTACTTGTGGATAATGACAGGGATCATTTCCAAGTGGCCCAAACTAATAGATTACAGCACCCAGTGAAGCAACATTTGTTTCCCTCTCCTCACGGGCCCCCGGTCTCTGTCGTTATGCATTCATGCAGCTTGGCACGTGTGTTGATAAAAGAGGGTACAGTGTGTTCCTGTAAGAAGCTGTTCACCCACCCCTTCTGGAGAAAAGCCAGATATGAAATGGAAAACATACCATATGCCCTTTGCCTTTCCCCCATTTTGTATTCGGCAGTTTGTTTGCTTGTCACAAGTCCTTTAATAAAATGTGGGCTTCCTGCCTAATTATAGGCCCAGAGGTGTGAAACGGTGTTGAGCTCTAATCTGTATGTTCTGGTGGGAACATTCCTATATGCATTCAGGAGAAACTTGACAGTAAATGAGAGATCTGGAGCTTGTTGTGGGGAGTTTCCTGGCTTACCAACAGCTTGTGTAGGGATGGGCTTTCCTTTCATTCGTAGACACCACACAGAGTAAATCCTGTTACTCTGGCGATTAAAGGGGTAAACTTGGAATGCTTTCTTTTTTGTTGGTTTTTACACTGTGATCTTCATGCCAGGTCTTCATTAGTCAGTTCAATAGTTTGTTTACCTGCCTTTTAGATGCAGGGTTAATATTTAAAAATAAACAGAAATCTCCTAAAACTAGAGTCCTCATTTGGTAAACTTTGACTAATCAGAAAACTGTTGCGTAATCAATGGTGACTGATCCCAGCCATGATGATTCCATTCAAGAGGAGACAAGGAAAAAGATATTAGGTTGATACAAAAGTAATGGTGGTTTCTGCAATTTCTTTAATGGCAAAAACCACAATGACTTTTGCACCAACCTGATATGTTGGTCCACACTTAGGTTTCGTGTATTTTAGAAGCTGTCACTATCCTTGTAGATGATGTGTATTATTACTGCTACATCTTGACCATATCACAATGTAGAATGTCCTGATTGTCTCTATAATTAGATAAAGACCTCTTAGCTTGTCATTGAAGGTTCTTCACCATCTACCTCAACCTACATTTGTAGACTTAATTCCTTCTACCCGTCCTCAGATATCTTGGGGGCTAGTGAAGCCCACATCCTCTACTTAGCCTGCTTATGGCTGCCCTCTCACCACATAGGACCTTGTCATATGTCCTCAATGGGAAGTGTACTTTTCCTTTTCATTTATTTAACTCCTGCTTATTAAGTACCACTATGTGGCAAGCCTTGTGCTATGTTCTGGGGCTATGTTCTGGTAACACTGAAGCAACATAGACACGACTCTGTTTCCACATCCCCAGATTATTGTTTTTCTTCCCAAACCAAGCCAAGTGTATCAGTGAGGTGCTTCCCTTACACCCCTAGCTTAGAGGATTCTTTCCATCCTCCATGTGTCTAGAGCTTTTGCTCCCATGTGTGTATCATGACATGTACTGATGTCTACTTCACATGCCATGTATTTATGAACAGAACTTGCCTTCCTTTCTAGGATTGTTAGAAGGCAGGGCTGGCAACAGACTCCAACTCTGTATACTTCCTAGTATTTACTGCAACCGTGTACTCATTCAACAAGTATTTCTTATCTATGCTCTCTGCTAAATACCCTTCAGTGCATTCTATAGATACTGTTATTTATAGATAAGTTTTGAATGCATGAAAAACAAGGACCTCTAAAGGACTGCGCAATGTAATACTTGAGTAAAAGATGCTTTATGAGGTTGAAAAAGAGTCTTCACTCCAAAGGGGAATCATGGATAGTGCCCCTTTAAAATTTACCTTCTTGAATTTCAAAGAAGAAATGCTGTGCCTCTGCCTAAATAACTTATTTCTATCAGACGTAAATCTGAATCCTTTTGTTTTCTTACTTCATGATTAAGTAAGTAGGTCTGTTCTTCTTGGATCTCCCTTTGCATCTCAAATTTTTATGTCAGACAATGTTTGTGCACATTAAACATTGATTTCTAACTTTGTAATGTGAAACTCTGCAACTCCACATTCTAAAATCTGCAGCTGACTTTTAACCAGAAGGAGATGGAACATAGACTGACTACAACCTGCTCGTATTTGATGGTCATTTTGTATAGCAATTATAATGTATGTTTATGATTCAGTCACAACACCAAAGAATTTTCCATGTTTTTCTTTGCTGAACCTCTGAAACATCCAGATCATGTTGATTTGTTTACAGATTCCATATTGACTACTTTTAGTTAGTGATTTCTTTAGACTTGCATTTTGAAATAAATGAAAAGCTAAATACAGTTTGTCAATCTTATTTAGGTGCACAGTACTGTTTATGCCTGTGGCTTCAGTTTATATGACACTGCCCCTTTTCAAAGAAAGGTTCTCAAGTAGTGATTGTTCATTTTGAGATGCCTATGGTGATGAATTCTTTCATTTTTCTTTTCAGAATGAAGACCTAAATGACCTCAGCAAATCCTCCTCTAACTCATGGGTACCTAGACTCTAAATATTTCGTGATTCACAACTAGGACCTCATATCTTTCTTGTCAGTAGATGGTACGATGCATCCATTTCATTTTGTTTACTTTATCCAATCCTCAGGAGTTTGTTGACTGAACTGCACATTCTATATTGTGCCAAGCAAAAAGAGCACTGTGACACCAGAACAATGAGTCTGCATAAACTTCGTCTTCAACTTTAAGGACTTAGCTGGCCACAATGAGCTGATGTGCCCGCCACCGTGTCTTGAGAGAATGAGTTTACTCTCAATGCATTTACAAGATACATTTCATCTGCTGCTGAATTGTGCACAACAAAGCATCACTGTAAATTATTTCATACAAAACTGTTCACATTGGGTGGAGAGAGTATTAAATATTTAACATAGGCTTTGATTTATATATGTAATTTTTTAAATGAAAATGTACCTTTTCTTACAGCACATCTTTTTTTTTTGTAAACAGTGGAGCAAATGCTTAAAACAAGGCTTAAAAGAGTAGAGTAGGGTGTGTTCCTTGTTTTAAGATTGTAATTCAGAAAAAATAATAAGAATCATAGTGCCATAGATGGTTCTCAATTGTATAGTTATATTTGCTGATACTATTTCCTGTAATATCAACCTGATGTTGAGCTGAGTTCCTTATAAGAATTAATCTTAATTTTGTATTTTTTTCCTGTAAGACAATAGGCTATGTTAATTAAACTGAAGAAGGATATATTCGACTGGGTGTTTTCAAGTGTCAGCTTAAAATCAGCAGTTGAATGGAAGCAAAATTACAAGAAGAGGAAATCAAAGTCTTCCATTGTATATATTGTAAAGAGAAGGAGACATGGGTGATTCCTTCAAATCAAAAGCTCTCTTTGGAATGAACAATGTGGGTGTTTGTAAATTCTGGAAATGTCTTTCTATTCATAATAAACTAGATACTGTTGATCTTTTCTTTTCTCCCCTCCCCACCCCCACTTTCTGTTAGTTTCCCGCTCTATTCCCACCATTTTTTTTCTGTGTACACATTATATTTCGTTTCCTGTATTGTCTTGAGAAAGATGGTAAGACAAGTGAGTGCTTGCTAACCAGAAATGAAAATTCCAGAAAGTGTTTTTCATCATGACCAGGGCTACATGTCAGTTTCCCTAAGATCCTTAACTCATGTTTTTTGAGAGCTTCCAGTGTTACATTAGTTAACTGAATGTAATTGGCCCATTTGCCTTGGTGGGTGCTGGCCCATTAGTGATTAGTCAATAAAACACAGTGTACAGAAAGCACGTAAAAGCTTAATGACCTGCTACTGAAACATGTAGCCAGCAGTGAAAATGTTAATTCTTTTCTTGTTTGGAAAGTATACAGGTCTTGGAATTTTTTTCCATGAGAAAAGGAAATGGCAATGAATACATTTAAATATATTTCTGACAGATTTTTAAATCTTTTTACCTGGAGGCTTCCAAAAAAGTTAAGTGAAATAATGCAAATATCAGGCTCCCTCTGAGTCAATGTAAACTCTCTATCAGGAATTCCCAGCCCTACTATTGGAAGGAGCAACATTTTATTTCTCTGAGTGCCTAAGCTCCCTGGGTGGGAGTGGGGACTACAAGGAAGGGGCCAGGGTTGGAGGGCATTGTAGTGGCTGCTGCCTCCTGATGAACTGTTAGGGGACCCTAGCTCTACTCAAAAGGGAGCGGAGATAAATGGAAACTCTCACACTGCTGAGGCCCATGTTACTGTTCATTCAACCAGATGGCATGTACCTCACAGACTGTTATGCAATGTTCATTGTTGCAGATTTTAATCATTTGCATGCTCATCAATTTCTAAGATGAATAGGGTCTAGAGTCATAAGAATCCATTGTTTTCAAGGAACTTGCAGAATGACGTCATTTCCTATTAGTAGAGAGCACTACCCTTTGGAAAATCTGATAGGAAAGTTGTTTTTCACTCTTTTTTTAAAAAAAGACTTTCTTAGTCAAACTAACTTTTCATTTTTTCAAGTAGTCTGATTCATACTATTGCTAGTGGAAGAAGAGAGCAAGCTGCCCTGATCTGTTCCTTTGAGGACTGAAATAGTCAAAAAGAAATCAATGAACAAAGTCACTCCTAACCATTTTCCTGTAAAGCTGATTATTATTTCTCAAGGAACCTACATTTTGAATATGGGTTACCGAGATACCTCTGCATATGTAATTATCAGCATGTTTTGGATGAGGAAAGGAATGAACAGACTGGAAAAATCTGTCTCTATTTCTCTGACTTTTTTCTTGAGTCAAATAGCATAAAGGTAGAAAATCTTATTTAAGCTGCTTCTAGTGGTGCCTGACCTGGTTTTTATGGTGGCATCAAACTACCGATTTAAAACTGGAAGTTGCTGGTACTGAAACCAAAAACTCATGCTCTGGCGACAGGAAGAGTTTACTTTGAGCAACATCAGCTGCTAAGTCCTTGTGTTCAGTTCCCATTGAGGAGAGCTGGCTTTTATCCATTTCAAAGGGTTGTAGGCCAGCCAAGGGCTTTCATTATTGAGGCTTCTAGTGGCCTCTGTTTAACCTAGAAGTTAGTAGGTTTTTCTTCGTGACACCAACCTCTCAGCTTTATTTCTTAGAGACTTAGGTGGAGTTTAAAAATTCTCTTTTGTGAAAAGAACAAATATATTTCATGACTTTCATGATATCTTCATTCTGGGCAAAAGAATGAACCAGCTAGAAGTGAAGAGAATCCATTAATGATCAACCACCTGAGTCAATAATGACAAATCAGTACTGATGTTACATTTGTGGCTATTTCTCGCTGACTTTCAAAGGTCAGGGACTCCCTTGACTAATCTAGTGACTGCAAAAATGGAGCTACTAAAAATCATCTAGCCAGAAGTAGAGATTTTTAACCTTTCTTTCTCTGGCTTTTGTATTCTAGCTGTCATTTAAATTTGAGACATTTAAAGTATTAAAAAATAATTTTTCTGTACAGTAAGAAACAGTATTTTACAAACTGAAGCGCTGTTTTATTCCATCTTGCATCCTGAATGCAATATACCACAAAGTTGGAAACCTTAATTTTATTTACTGCAGGTGGTTAAAAAAAGGGGGGATGGGGTTTCACTATCCACAGACAATGAGAACCATGAAAAATAGTCTCCATATGCATTGTTCCAACTGCTGGTGACAGTGATCCTATATTTGGTCTCATGCTGCTCTTGCAGAGAGCTCTGTAGGTCAGTCCATCACACAAGGAGGCCCTGAATCCAGACACTGTGAATTAAGACCTTGACTGGGAAGAGACATGACCCTTTTGGTAGCCATGGGAAGGAGAATGGGTGGAAGCCAATAGGAAATTTCTTCTTTGCAATGACTTGACAGGGCAGTTAATGTTCCTAGAATGCCATGAATGATGAATGTTAGTTGGAAGTAATGCTGTATATGTATGTGCATATATATATGTGTGTATATATATATATATATATATATATATATATATACACACATATATATATATGGGGCATGCACACGTGCACGTGTGTATGTGTATAGGCGTGTAAGAAACTTGAGAGGAAGAAGCATGCTCTTCTAGAAATGTGAGGAAATATGACCTTGCCAATACTAAAAGACCTCCATACTGTGAGCTCAGTTATGGAGAACAAAAACAACGTCCTAGTCAGTAGAACCGAAGATAAACACTGGTGCCGTGCATCATGTCTAAGGCAGCACCACAGAACTTCGTGGTCCTTCCATAGTTCTATAAGATAGTTTCCTAAGTTTGGGTAAAGAATGTGTAGCCTGTTGTGTGTCTCAGCTTGTAAAGAGAGCATCAGATTAGGTACAGGGAGGAGGTGGAATGATATTGGAGGTGCTTAACCCTACTCAAGGAATTTATGAATAAAGAGCTTATAATTAGCTAGTATGATTAGAAAACACGTAATTAGGTGGAGAGTTATCTTTCTTTTCTAGTTTGTCAATGACTTGGCATTTGTGACGTATACACCAAAAGATCTGGTGTTTTAGACTTCTGCCATTCACCTGGCATTTAAATCTCTGTTTGCTTATGCTGTTAATTTTTCTAGTGTTAACCAATATGCCATATGATAGGACAAATTCAGTAAACAGGAAAACTTGTCTGTATGTGCATAGACATTTGTAGAGATTTTTTTTCTTTTTAGAACTTCGCCATTGGCTTAAGAATGTAGTTCCCCAAACAATTTTTTCTTGCAAAGTACTTTCCTTACACCTGTTGGCTATAGGGTGGGCCAAATTAAACACATATGTATTTTCATTTAATGTGTGTGGAGTTTGGTTTATCATCTTAAGATGGTGGTGCTGCTCCCGGTGCTACTTCATATGTGTACACAAAGACCAATGCATGGTCTGTATTGCTACCAAAACATTTACTGTATATATGTGTATAACATGTATTATGTATATATGTAATGGGTACCAGGCCAGGTATATATTTTTTATTTAGAAGTGTTTCACTTTTCCAAGTTTTCTTTATAGTGTTATGCTTATTTTCATTTTTTTTCCTGATTCTGTCTGGTACTTAGAATTGTAGTGTCTTCATCATCAATTAAAGAAAACTGTCTAAATGAATTCATGGATGTAAATGTTAGTGGTCCTTAATGTCTTTGATTGCTGGACATGAAACAAACTGCCAATTAAATTTTGCTGGGACTTTGATTGGGTAAGAGCAGTATATGCTGTTTAACATACTTTCCTAAATGATTTTGGAACAGATAAGTTGGCCTCACCCTATCACTCTTCAGTTGGCTTCCAATGGCCACGTGCATAAAGAAAACGACCTCAGTCAAGACTTTAAGCTGCTTTTGATGGTGGTGCTGGCAAAGGGAGGGAGGAGAGGGGAGTAAGACTCCATCCTCTTGGTGGAAAGTTTTCTGTTTCTTTAATATGCATTCTTCAATGTGCACACAGATCTCTTAAAGAGTTTGTTCGGCCAGGCGTGGTGACTCACACCTGTGACTCCAACACTTTGGGAGGCTGAGGCGGGTGGATCACGAGGTCAGGAGTTCAAGACTAGCCTGGCCAAGATGGTAAAACCCCAACTCTACTAAAAATACAAAACAAAAACTAGCCAGACATGGTGGCAGGCACCTGTAATCCCAGCTAGTCAGGAGGCTGAGGCAGAGAACTGTTTGAACCTGGGAGGTGGAGGTTGCAGTGATCCAAGATTGTCCCACTGCACTCCAGCCTGGGCAACAGAGTGAGACTCCATCTCTAAAAATAATAATAATAATAATAATAAAAATAATTTGTTCAAATGCAGATTGCCATCCCAGGGTCTGGGGCCAGGCCTGAGATCCTGCATTTCTAACCAGCTCCCAGAGGAGGCTAGTCCTGCTAGTTCTGATGACACTGAGTACTACTGAGGCAAAGCAATTGGTGTTTCTCAGGGCTGGCTGCATATTCACATGATCTGAGTGGCTTTAGAAAACATGCCCATGGCCAGGCCAACTCAGGGGATGCATGCTGATTGAACTGGTCAGAGGTGGGGCCTGGACATCCATTATCGTTGCTGCTGCTGCAACAACATGATAGATCATGCTTCCCCGCAGATTCTAGCAAGTGGTCAGTGCTAAGAACCAGTGCTGGAAAGAGTTACCCAAACTTGTCTGATTACTAGAGCTGCTATTAGAAATCCTCATTCTCTAGAGTGATCTAGGAATGTGCAGTTTTAAGGAGACTCTTCTGCTTGGCAAGTTTAGGAAATCCTGATTTCTGTACAACTGGAGTTTTGTGGGTCATTTCACCACTAGAAGGGATGATAACACCTGCAATTTTTGAAGATAATAAATCATGTTGCCAATATCAAAGCAGTCAAGCCCTCCCCTGTTTCTTTTAGCTACCTTGCTTAAACAACTTAAAATAGAAGATGATTGAAGTGTCCTATGTTTTAGGGCAAATTCATGTTATTGGATACTTAAGTATTTTAAGGCTAGGCATGGTGGTTCATGCCTATAATCTCAATGCTTTGGGAGGATGAAACAGGGGGGTCACTTGAGGCTAGGAGTACAGGACCAGCCTGCAGAAAATAAGTGAGACCCCATCTCTACAAAAAAATTAAAAATTTAGTCAGATGAGGTGGTATGCACCTGTAGTCCCAGATACTTGGGAGGCTGAGGTGGGAGGGTTGCCTGAGCCTCTGAGGTTGAGGCTGCAGTGAGCTGTGATTATACCACCACACTTCAACCTGGGCCACAAAGACTCTATCTGAAAAAAATTTTAATTAAAAAAATTTAATACTATTACAAAAATTTTTACGAGCATAATGTTCCACTGAGAGTATAAAGGCTGACTTTTCCACCCTTATTTGGTGCACCAGGCTAGAGGGATCTTCCTTCTGTCTGCCAGTGTAAATGACAGTTTTATTGTTTAGAAGCAGCACACATCACAATTTAGTAAATGCTTAAAGTCATTATTTGATCTTCACTTTATATTAGCTTCCTCCATTTATACTTAAACACTGATTTTTCCCTCCCAGTGGTATTGCAAAGCAAACATCACTCTAGTCCCTGTTGAAATTACATGTAAACATCACTAATTAGTATTAATTTGAGGGAAGTCTAGTTGGAATGAATAGTGCAATTTATAGCATAATTGTCTTATTACCTTTACACATATACAGAAACAAACAATAGCAAGTAAAACATTGTCAATGAAAGGCCTTTGAGAATTAATGGCCAAGGAGAATTTGTAATTACCTCACTAATTCTATTATAAAAAATAGCAACATTTATTCTGCATTTATTGTAGGTTAGCCACTAGGATTTATATCAATCATTTTATTTTCCCAGCAACCCAGAGGTAAATAAGGGAAAAGTCTGTGGTAAAAGGCTGCTGAAGGGAGGAATTGCTTTCCACACTGAGGACTTTTTTTTTGAGACGAGTCTTGCTCTGTCACCCAGCCTGGAGCGCAATGGCAAGATCTTGGTTTGCTGCAACCTCTGCTTCCTGGGTTCAAGAGATTCTCCTGCCTCAGCCTCCCAAGTAGCTGGAATTATAAGTGCATGCCAATATGCCAGCTAATTTTCATATTTTTTTGTAGAGACAGGGTTTCACCATGTTGGCCAGGCTGGTTTCGAACTCCTGATCTCAAGTGGTCCACCTGCCTCAGCCTCCCAAAGTGCTGGGATTACAGGCGTGAGTCACTGTGCTTGGTCTGAGGACTTCTTGATGATTTATGTTCTCATTGACACCACTGCAAATCTCTGGTTTCCAAGTACTTAAAAAATAATTTTCCATTAATTAAAAACATTGTTACTCCAGCTGCCTTGTGTAACAAATTCACTGAGCAAACATCATCTCACATGAGCCTGAAAGTAAAGCTCTAGCCAACTGATAACTTTCACCCTATGAGGTTACAGGGCCTTATTCTATTTATTTCCCATTCTTTGTCTTCGTGTCTAGCTTAGGTCATTTATGTCAAAAGTCATTTTCTGGTTGCCTATTTATTTTCCCAATAAGTGTACCTCTTTTCATCAACAGCATTGAAATATTTGGCTTTATTTTAGGAACACACAAGGACAGTAGGTTAAATTGGAAAGCCACGTGGAATCCTAACAGCTGTGATTTTAGGCATTAAGTTTTATGTATTACCTCCTGTAAACCCTTTTATGTTAGAACTTTTACTATTATCTGTTAGGGATATCAATGATGAGAAAAATGCCAAGATTGGCAATGGGAAAAATGGGGAGGCAGATGCTTGAGTATCATATGAATTGGAGAATGAGTCCTCACCTGAAGTGAATGAACGATTGAAGCCTCCTCTCTGATGTATACCCAGTGCTTCTCAAAGCTTGAGCTGCAGACCACCTGTATCAGAGTTTTCTAAAGGGCTTAAAACAATACAGATTTTAACAAGGGCTATGGGAAACTACACATACACACACACACACACACACGCACACACCCTCTTTTCTCTGGGGTTGTTCTACACCTGACCTCAAGTGGTCCACCCACCTCTGCCTCCCAAAGTGCTTTAAGGACATGTTATTGGAGTTCATTGGACAATATCCTTGGAGGAACATATTACTGGAGTTCATTGGGCAATAACCTATCTGCTCCCATTTCTATGTTAGTTGCCCCAAATCTCAAGGACTAAAGTCCCATAGTTGTAAATGTGACAGAAGAAATGATACAGCTGGAGTTCCTCATTTCTCCTGAAAAGCAAACAATCCATAAAGTAGAGATTAGTAAAATTTGTCTAAACTTACATAGGAAGTAGCATGAAAATAAGAATATTAAGTAAATTTTTATATACAGCATCATGCAGAATTTTTCTAATTCTATAAAATAATTTTACATATATATGTAAATGGAAGGCTCTGCTTCATAATATTAAAAAGTGGTATGTCTGATGGCATTGTGGATAATTTTTCTTTTCAATTTTTTTGTAAATTTTTATAATAATAGTTTTACTTTTTATCAGGAAAAAGAAAATAATAAAATATTATTTAAAAATACAAAGGGAGTTGGATGAGAATCTTAGTGAATTTCCAGATTTAATCTTGCTACTCCATTGTCTATAAATCAAAGATCAATTCCTCACTCTGACCTGGAGGCCAAATCCAGCCTGCTGCCTGTTTTTGTAAATAAAGTTTTATTGAACATAACTGCTCTCATTCAATTACATATTGCCTATGGCACTATGACAGCAGAATTGAGTAGCTGCAACAAAGACTGAATGGCCTGAAAAGTTAAATACTATTTGGCCATTCATAGAAAATGTTTGCTGGCTCCTCCATTGATGTTTTCAAGACAGAATTGGGATCTGAAGCAAAGTCCCTTGCCCTGGGCTTCTGAAATTCTCCTGGACCTGCTAAAAAAGCTATCCTGGAAGATGTTGGAGTTTTGTTGCTGCAATTACAGTGCTGCTGGAGAGAGTTTATGATTTCCTCTGGCTCCATATGCAATTGATTGTTGAAGTGCTCACAGGACTTCTTACAAGTGTTTATCTACAAACACCAGAACACTATTTTATAGCCAGGCAAGTAGATACAGTTGAGCTGAATTAGAATAGAGCTAGGATGATCCTTTTTTGTTGATACTTCCCTCTTGCTAGATTAAAAACAAACAAAAAAAAGTAGTAATCAGCAGAGTTGTCCTTTTTGAATAGACATTGGGTTTCCTCAAGGGTCCACAGGAAGTTCAGAGCAGATTGTGGCACCCAGAGTGACAGAACCTCAACTTATAGGAGGGACAACATACAGGGAGGTCTTTTCCATTCTTATTTTCTAACTTATGGTCAGCTGCAGTTCTGAGAATAGAGATGAGTCCCAGGAACATGAATTCTGTCCAGGAAGACAGTGCACGGTAACCTATCAGAGGAAAACAAAATATCTGGGGGTTATTGGATTAAAAGAAAACATTGTTCTAAACGGAGTCATGGATAAAATAGAAAGGTGTTTCCTTGACATTTTAATCTTCAAATCCCAATATTCATTCATCACACCCCAAGGTCTAGAAGGGGCCTTGTCCAAGGTCACCAGTTGGAAAGTGGGATTCCAACTTAGTTTCATTAATAATCCAAACACATGGAAACTGAAAAAAAAAAAATCCGTGTCCTTTAAAATCTGGGTATACATTTATGACACGTAGTTGCCAAAAAATGCCATGTAGCATCTCTTGATTTGCAGTTTTGATACTCTGAACACAACTTGTGCCCCTCCCCAGGTCCCACTCTTCAGTCCCACTTCCTTCACCAGCGCTTCCGAATGCTTCTGGTTGAGTCCGGATAGAAGTGCTCCGTGGCTGTCTCTTATTAACCTCTTAACACTCAACTCTTTTTTTTTTTGAGACGGAGTCTGGCACTGTCACTCAGGCTAGAGTGCAGTGGTAGCATCTCAGCTCACTGCAACCTCCACCTCCCGGGTTCAAGCGATTCTCCTGCCTCAGCCTCCCAAGTAGCTGGGATTACAGGCGCCTGCCACCATGCCCAGCTAATTTTTGTATTTTTAGTAGAGACAGGGTTTCATTGTGTTGGCCAGGCTTGTCTCGAACTCCCAAACTCGTGATCCACCCACCTTGGCTTCCCAAAGTGCTGGAATTACAAGTATGAGCCACTGTGTGTGGCCACACTCAACTCTTAATTAAAAGTGTTTCCCTACCCTACTGGGGTACATGCAGCTTTTCATTTGCTTTTCACAAAAGACTGAAGCCAAATACACGCACACACACACATACACACACACACCCCTCACCCCACCCAGACACAAATACAGCCAGCCACATACACAAACACATTCCACCCATACACACACACACCCACAAACACAGCCCATTTCTACACATACACAATTCAAGGGGAAATGTTAATGATTCATCTAAAACAGCCATTTTTTTTCACATCAGCCGAGTGTTTTTAGTTTAAATTCAAACGTTTCATTTAATTTTACATCCTCTTCTCCTCCCCACCACACATCAGCTATCCCAGTTAGGAGAGTCCCTTCCCCCATATGCGAAAAAAAGGATGTAGAGTTCTGAGTCTGGTTTACTTCATCTGTTGAAAAATAAAGTAAGTTTGGCTGAGCTAAACAACTTCTTCCTGAATAGAGTAACCCTCCTATTTCTGTTTGCCAAAATGTTTGACAGATGGAAATGTGATGGGGAGCATTTCTTTTAATGACCGTGTGAAAACTTCAGATCTTAGTTTTGTCTTGCCACTAACTAACTGTGACTTCAAGCAAAACACTTTTCTTCTCTGGCTCTCTAGCTCATTGTTTATAAAATATGAAGGATATCTGATCTTAACCTGGGGTTGAGAATTTTCTCTCAAATTGAATGCAGTGTTTTTTGTGGGCGTGGCTGTGTCCATTTTTGATTCCCGGGGGAAAGGGATTGTGATTTCCAGCGAATTTACCAAGGATTCTGTGATTGCAGAGAAATGGTTTGCAAAAGCAGAACATTTCATGGTTTTGACATTTGATGCTAAACTTTCAGCCACGCCTCCTGAGGGGGTCAACTGAGACACCAAGGGGAGCAAGAAGTCATCCTCCTTAGGACAGCAGGCTGTGAGCCAGCATCCCTTCCAGCTCCTCAGTCAACTGCACATTCCAGGGACAGGCCCAGTGAGGCCACAGTTTCAAGCAGAAGTGTTAGTTTACTTCTTTCTTTAGGTTGTTGGTATCAGCTCCTTAGACATGCTGCTTCGAGGGAAAAGGCTGTGGTTGGTTTCTGTAGTTCGCAGTTGTAATAAAAATCTGTGTTTGAGTTTTAAAAAGCATGACTTTTGTGACTCCCTAGCAAATTTTTTAGAATTAGGGACTGCCCTGGGACAAGAATGTTAGGTCAAGGAAGTCTGTCCCTACTCTTTCTCCCCTCATTGCTACACCTTGGCTGAGAGTGGGTACTCCCCCTTGCCAAATGCTTTTGGGATGCAGAGACTTTCTGGAATGGAGAATACATATCTGGTAAGTGTATTATTTTTTTCCCAGAGGTATATGAAATTGATGGATGAGCTCCCAGGTATTTGCCTCAAAAAGAAAACCTATCCGGAGGGAAGAAAAAGAACACTTTAGCAAAAGGGGACTGATTGCTAATCGTGGCATTTTAGGTATAAGTGTGGAGACGTATTTTAAGGGGAGAGTTGAGACACATTTAGCATGTTCTAGACATTGAGCCTTGCAAACTATTATGATGAAGTGGCCCTTTTCCCTTTCATGTTATTACAAAAAAAAACAAAAACAAAAAAACAAACAAAAACTGTACTTTGAGCCCAGTGCAGTGGCTTACGCCTGTAATCCCAGCAATTTGGAAGGCCAAGGTGGGAGGACTTGCACCCAGGAGTTCAAGACCAGCCTGGGTTACATAGTGAGACACCCACCTCTACAAAAAGTAAAAAATAAAAATAAATTAGCCATGTGTGGTGGTGTGCCTGCGGTCCCAGCTACTTGGGTGGCTGAGGTGGAAGGATCGCTTGAACCTGGGAAGTCAAGATTGCAGTGAGCTACGATTGCCCCAGCCTGGGTGACAGAGTAAGACTCTTGTTTCAAAACTAACTAACTAACTAACTAACTAACTGAATAAGTAAAATTTTACTTTGAAAATGATATAGAATTTGTGTATTTGCTAAATGAAAAAAGCTCTTTTCTAAATTTTTAGAATAATTTTAATTCTGGATAAATTCACCAAAGATATGCTTTTTCTCTCCTTTGTTTTTGGGGACTAGGGTGTCGTTGATTCACTGGTGCTTTCAAGTCCCGTCTGAGTTCTATACCCTTTTGCTCATGCCTCTGAAGTCATCTGCTATAGACGACCCCCTATTCCACCAGTACATGCAGCTGGTTCTGACCTCCTCCAAAATGAACCTTGCTTAATTATGTTGGCAGAAAAAGAACAGAAACAGGAAAAGAACTAAAGAATTTCCTTCTGGCTGACAAACAACTCCTTGTTGCTACTGATGGGAAATCTATTTTTACTCTTCCGTATCCCAGTGATGGAGTCAATCTTCATGACACAAAGAAACCCTCAGCCAAAAATTTTAAGAGAACAGGCCAGGTACGGTGGCTCGTGTCTGTAATCCCAGCACTTTGAGAGGCCGAGGCGAGTGTATCACTTGAGGTTAGGAGTTTGAAACCAGCCTGGCCAACATGGTAAAACTCCATTTCTACAAAAAAAAAAAAAAAAAGAAAAAAAGAAAGAAATACAAAAAGTAGCCAGGAATGGTGGCGGGCACCTGTAATGCCAGCTACTTAGGAAGCTAAGGCAGGAGAATTGCTTGAACCCAGAAGTTGCAGTGAGCTGAGATCACACCACTGCACTCCAGCCTGGGTGGCAGAATGAGACTCTGTCTTGAAAATAAAAAAAGTACACTACTTGTTGGAGATTATGAGCTTGAAATACCTTCTCTGAGAACCTATGTTTCAGCATGTCAGATAAGATGCCTCCTCACTGTGTGCTTGTTCCATAAAAGTTTTGAGCTCCCAATGAAAACATAATCAATCATTAAAGATTTTCACCAATGATGACCATGCCATTGAAATCTCCCATTTAATTTTTTTATCGGTTATGAAGAGATGAGTTTATATTCTCAAAATGGGCTTTGGCATTGAAATTCAGAAGCCATAGGCTAACCTGGAAATTCCACTAACGCACGAAGAGGCAATGGAAAAATTGCTTCACTTCTCCATGCCATAGTTTTACCATCTGCAACGGGGGGATGACGATACTCTGCAGAGGTTTGGGAAGTTATTAAAGGCATCTCGAGATAGGCAAAGCATTTGGAAAATGCTTCATCCATACCTGGCCGTGAGTATGCTGTAGATATTATATAATAATTTAATTCTACACAGCCTTACAACTTTCGGACAAAATGTCTTCCTTCATTCCAGTTTGCTCTACCTTTTTGTAATTGTAGTTTAAAAGGCCTTAGACAGGGGGAGAAATTCCTTGCTTGGAGTCTTTATGCTATCTTTCTGGTTAATAAAAAAATGTTCAAGGAAAGTTCAGGAGGAAGCCAAGATGGGATTTTTGTGATCACGGCACTACTCCTCAGAACTGAACTCATACAGTTTTCTGAGCACCAAACTGACCCTGACAAGAGAATGGAAAGGTAGGAATCATGAGCAAGCCAGCTAGTTCTACCTTTAATTCTAACTACTGCACTGCTTCCTCCAGATAGGAGCTGCGACTAGAAACTCCCATCGATCCAGGCTTGCTAACCTGGAAGGTGCATTCATATATGACTCCATACTCTCTCACTCTCACACTTCTTACTCAGGTAAGTGCTATTGTTTTGTTCTGAGCCAGAAAGGTTCTTTTGGAGATGCTGGTTTATTAGAGAATACCTCATATACCATTTGGCCACTGGGGTTGGCCAGGCTTGAGTTCAGTTCTTTTTATATTTCAGATTAAAATGTAAGAAGAAAAATATTTAAGAAAAGCCTGTTGTTTCTCTTTCATTCATGGGTTAGCTTCCCCGCACCACAGTGCTTTTAAAAAAGGGAGATTGGATATTAACAGACCCTTTTCAAAAGAAGACATTTATGCAGCCAACAAGCATATAAAAAGAAGCTCATCATTCCTGGTCATTAGAGAAATGCAAATCAAAACCACATTGAGATACCATCTCACTCCAGTTAGAATGGCAGTCATTAAAAAGTCAGGAAACAACAGATGCTGGAGAGGATGTGGAGAAATATGAACACATTTACACTGTTGGTGGGAATGTAAATTAGTTCAGCCATTGTGGAAGACAGTGTGGCGATTCCTCAAGGATCTAGAACTAGGAATACCATCTGACCCAGCAATCCTATTACTGGGTACATATCCAAAGGATTATAAATCGTTCTATTATAAAGACACATGCACACATATGTTTATTGTGGCACCGTTCACAATCTCAAAGACTTGGAACCAACTCAAATACCCATCAATGATAGACTGAATAAAGAAAATGTGGCACATATATACCATGGAATACTATGCAGCCATAAAAAAGCTGAGTTAATGTCCTTTGCAGGGACATGGATGAACCTGAAAACTATCATTCTCAACAAACTGACACAGGAACAGAAAACCAAACACCACATGTTCTCACTCATAATTGGGAGTTGAACAATGAGAACCCATGGACATAGGGAGGGAAATATCATACACTGGGGCCTGTCAGTGGGTGGGGGGCTAGGGGAAGGATAGCAGGGGGTGCGGGCATTGGGGATGGATAGCATTAGGAGAAATACTTAACGTAGATGAGGGGGTGAAGGATGCAGCAACCCACCATAGTACGTATATAACAAACCTGCACGTTCTGCACATGTACCCCAGAACTTAAAGTATAATAAATAAATAAAAATAAAATTTCAAAAAAAAAAAGAAAGGAGATTGGCAGGGAGGGTGTCCTGAGAAAACCTGCCAAGCCAGGCTCTGTTCCTCGGATGAAGGGAGTGCCCTGAGCACAAGAAAGGAGCCTGAAGCATTGAGCAGGGCTGCACTGAGCAGGTCTTGCCCTCTGCCTCTTCCTCCTCTCTTGTTTCTTACCTTCCCCTACTGCCTTCCATTTTTTTCTCTCTCCATTTTTGGGCTGGGTCAACGTTTCACAGCAGTATTTTTAGTTCTCATATGGGAACACCAACTTGTTTCTCTCCTTGCTTCTTTTCCCCTTTACCAAGGATGTGTGATGATTTTCCTGCTTGTGTGTTCAAGAGCTCTGGGAACATTGTGTGCTTATATTTAACCCCTTGCATTTCCCCGAGGTGCTTTGTTCATCGCACACGAACTTTTAATTCTTTCCAGGCTGTGTGTTTTGTCCAGGCTGGAGCTTTCTGGGGCTTGGCCTGCCTCCGTGTTTTGGGGAAGCTTATCGCTTCACAGTGAGACCATCTGACAGTTGTTATCTGCAACCTGAGAGACAGAACTGCCAGCGACGAGTGCCAGAGGCCGTGATGAGTTGTCCCTCTGCAAGACCTCCCAGTTCCCCAGCCCCCACCGCCATCTGGGACCACCCGAGGAACAAGGCCAGTGTGACACCAAATGTTCGCAGGAGGATGGAAAATGTCTCCACCCACCAAGGCCAGCCACAGTCTGCACTCGAGTCCCTGACGGTGGGGAGAACCATCAGATTCATCTGCGTGGATGTCTGTCTGCTGTGACATTCCTTCCCTCCCTCCTTCCTTGCTTCCTCCAGCTCTCCTCCCTTCTCTCTCTTCTTTTCATTCTTCCTTCCCTCCCTCCATCTCTACCTCTTGCAAAAACCTGTGGGCTGGCTGCTGGGTAGCATCTCTCCAGGAGGCAGATATAATACAGAGTATCACCCAGTAAACCATGCTTCAAGGAGGTTTCCAATCACACTGAGGATAAAATCCATGCTCTTTATCAGGGCCAACTGGGCCCCGCAGTGTCTGGCCCTGCCTCTATCTCTGCATCCCACACACCATGTTTTCCTTTGCTTACTTACTGTCGGCTTATTCCCCGCTCAAAGGCTTCGCATTTGCTGTCCTGCCCCCACTTCTGGGATGCTCTGGCTTTAGAATTTCTCATAGGTACTTCGCTTTTATCCTTGCCTCAACCCAAATGCTCCCTTCCCAGAGGCCTTCCCTTATCTCCCCAGCCTCTCTCACTCTCTGTTGCATATCTTGTTTTCGTTTCTTCACAGCATATCTTTATCTGAAATTACCTCTGCATTTATTTGTTTGCCTGCTTATTTGCTGCCTTTACCCCTAAAACTCTGTCATTTTTTTCCATGTAGTCAACAAGTGCCTGACACATAGTTTATCCTTAAGAAATATCTGCTGAATGAATGAATAAACAAATACATTAACAGGGGACATATGAAAAAACAAAAATAACATCACTAGTAATGATAGCAATAATAATGGTCGAGTTTTTTGTTTTTGTGCTTTACCAAGCACTGTCCCGAAAACAATTATGAGAAAAAGAATAATTTTATATTTTGCCAAAGCAATAAATGGAGGCTCCCAAGAGTTGGTATTTTCCCCAAGGCCACCCACTTAGTGAGGGATGGGGCTGGAATCTGTCCTCAGACAGGTCTGACTCTAAAGCCAGCAGACTTTCTTCCTTCTTGACCGTGACATGTAACACACGTAAACAACTATAATATAAGGCAGAAAGAGATAAGCTTCATGAGAGGTACAGATAAAACATCATGGGAATTCGAAGGAGAAAGAAGTGGTCTCTGGACAAGGGTTTGTGACAAGGTGATTTTATTTTTCTGAACTATGGTGAGGGGATCTGGACTGCTAGAGGAGGAATGTGAAATCCCAATGCATGTTGATGGAAAAGGCCCGAAGGCTCTCATGTTGTATGTATCTGTGCATTATAGCAGAGGGTGGTACAGTAGAGAGAAAGACAAAGTGAATTTAAATTCTATTCAAAAGTAGTCGTTGTAGTAGGAAATATTTTATTTTGTACAGTTCTAACTTGGATTCTTATTTAAAGACAAAAGTGCACATCTGTATATGTCAGAGTAAGAGCTTCGTATTCACACCCATAACCTCACATTTCTGTTCAAGCAAGCTTATTATTAATATACAAAAATGCATTTTTCCATTGAGTCACATTTTAATTTCAGATGTAGTCTAAATGTTCCTAAGCCTGTCTAGCCTGGGGGTCCCATTAACCATGTTACCACTTAAATCCAAGTTTTAGTGATTCAGTGTCCCTACCTACTCAAATCAATCAGACTTATGCCCACTTTTCTTTTTTCTTTTCTGGTTTTTTTTTTGAGACAGTTTCTCTCAGTCACCCAGGCTGGAGTGTGATGACACCATCTCAGCTCACGGCAACCTCCGCCTCCTGGGTTCAAGCAATTCTCGTGCTTCAGCCTCCTGGGTAGCTGGGATTACAGCGATACACCACCATGCCCAGCTACTTTTTGTATTTTTAGTAGAGATGGGTTTTCATGTTGGCCAGGCTGGTTTTGAACTCCTGACCTCAAGTGATCTGCCCAACTCAGCCTCCCAAACTCTTAGGATTACAGGCATGAGCCTCCATGCCTGGTCCCCTTTCTTTTTAAAAGAAAAGTCATGTGTTTATCTCAAAAAAGTAAAAAAGTGAAAATGACCAGACACAAAAGAAGACATTCTGTATTATTCCACTGATATAAAATTCCAGAAAGGCAAAACTAATCTATAGTAACAGAAAGGAGATCAGTGATAGCTTCACTGAAGGATCAAGAAAGATGAATTGTGAAGGGGCATGAGAGAATACCTTGGGGGACGATGAGAATGTTCTGTAACTTGACTGTGCTTCGGTTATTCAGGCTTATTCTTATGCTTATTCATCAACCTCATTCTCTTAAAGTGACTACATTTTATTTTATGTAAATTATATCTCGATAAAGTTGACTTTAAAAATTATGCAACAAAAAAGTAGCACTTTGAAGGAATTGTATATCTTTAAATATATTTATTTGAAAATGAGAAATGTTAAAAAATATGCTAATCAAGTCAAGGAGTTGGAAAGAGAACAACAGTACAAATCCAATGAAACAAGAGGGAAGAAAATAATATTAATGACAAAAAAATAGTAACAGTAACGATTAACAAAAGCATAATCTGGCTCTTAGAAAATATTAATAAGATTAAAAAGATCCCTGGCAAGATTGTTGAAGAAAAAAAGGAGAAGATACAGATAAAAAGAATTCAGAGGGAGAACAAAAAGGAAAAATAGCTTTAGACATAAGGGGGATGATTTTTTTTAAAAAAATTAAGTATAGTACACAATTATTTGCTAATCAGTTTGAAAGCCCAGGTGAAATGTGTTTCTGGAAAAATATAAAATGTCAAAATTGATGAATAGATTGAATAGATTAGCAAGTGGTGAAGAAATTAAAAGGATAGCGAAAGAAAAAAAAAAAAACAAAAAACACGTTAATTCTCTCCCCAAACCCTTGGCGCAGATGGTTTTACATGTGAGTTTCATCCAAATTTTAAGAAACAGTTAATTTTTGTCTTACAGAGGTGGTTTTTTAAAAAGAAAGAAACAAAGAAGAAAAGAAAATGAGCAAAGTCAGTCCAGCTTATTTCATGTGGCTAATGTAACCCTGATTCCAAAACCAGAGAATAATAATTCAAACACACATACATACACCCTTGACAAAGTGATGTCTATTTTATTAAGTAATGTCATGCAAAGGTCCTAAATAACATAGGGTATGGGAATCAAATGATGTATTTAAAACAAAATACAATACAGTTAAGGAGATTTTTAACTTAGGAAAACAATGAGGTTTGCCATTGTAAACTTTATAAATGTAATTTGTTACATTAATAGACCAAAGAAAAATCAGGTGTTTATCTTAGAAGATGTAAATAAAACTTCCCATATGTGTTAATATCCATTTACTATGTGATATGGTTTGGCTCTGTGTCCCCACCAAAATCTCATTGTAAATTGTAATCTCTAATATTAAGGGAGAGACCCGGTGGGCGGTGATTAGATCATGGGGGCTGCTACCCCATGTTGTTCTCATAATAGTGAAGGAGCACTTATAAAATCTTCGTGGTTTAAAAGTGGCAGTTTTCCCTGGGCACTCTTTGTCCTGCCACCTTGTGAAGAAGGAGCCTGCTTCCCCTTCTGCCATGATTGTAAGTTTCTTGTGTCTTTCTAGCCATGTGGAAATGTGAGTCAATTAAGCCTCTTTTGTTTGTCAATTACCCAGTCTCAGGTATTCTTTGTAGCAGTGTAAAAACGGACTAATGGGCCCAAAGTGGCTCCCGCCGGATGTCGTGGCGCTTGCGAAGGCGAGGCCAAGAGTTCAAGGCCAACCAACCTCAGCAACCTTACAAGCTCTCAATGATTGGCAAAAAAACAAAAAACAAAAACAAAAACAAAACCAAAAACCAAAAAACAAAAAACAAAAAAAAAATGGACTAATATGCTCTGAAAAGAGTAGTCCTACAGGATTAGAAAGAATTTCTGTAAATTGAAGTTCTCACCAATGCCAGGAACAAAACACAAAACAAACAAAAGTTTACACAGTGAAGAGAGATAAAGTTGCTATTATTTGTTGATGGTATGATCACAAAACTGAAAAAATTAAAAATTGGAAAAAATTTTAAAACCACTGTTATTAAGACTGCTAGATACAAAATCATTCTATAAAAATCAATAGCATTTTATAATATCCAACTAGAAAATGTAATTAAAAATAACATCCCATTTGCAATAACGAAAGTACACAGTTTCTAGGGGCTAGCTTAACCAATAATTCACAAGACCTTTGTGGAGAAAATATTAATAAAAGACATGAAAGATATGAAGAAAAATGGAGAAATAATCTATGCTCTTTGTTGTGACAGATTTCCCTATAATTTCAGTGTAAACCTATTCAAAAGTACATTTTTATTTTTATTTGATTTTTTTGAGTCAGAGTCTCACTATGTCACCCAGGCTGGAGTGTAGTGGCATGACCTTGGCTCACTGCAACTCCCCTTCCTGGGTTCAAGTGATTCTCCGGCCTCAGCCTCCCAAGTAGCTGGGACTACAAGCATGCACCACCACACCCTGCTAATTTTTGTATTTTTAGTAGAGAGGAGATTTTACCATGTTGGCCAGGCTGGTCTTGAACTCCTGATCTTAAGTGATCCACCTGACTTGACCTCCCAAAGTGCTAGGATTACAGGCATATGCCACCACGCTTGGCCATATGTTTATATTTTGAAAAGGAAACTTAATTAACTTACCCTAAAATGTACATGGAGGATAAAAGTCTATAAATTATTGTCAGTTTAAAAAAGGGTACTAGAAGTAAGACTTGTCCTATAAAGTATTATGACATATTACATAGACAGCGATAAAAAAGAAATATTAATACCAATCTTACCAATAGAACAATGACACGAATAAAGAGCTCAAGGCCGAAGCCTGGAATGTATGGTCCTTAATACATTATCTTTAAGGCTGAAGCTACTGCACTAGTCAGAGTTCTTTAGAGAAAGAGAACCGACAGGATGTGTGTTTATATAGAAAGAGATCTATTTTAAGAAATTGGATCATGAGATTACAGAGGCTGGTAAGTCTGTAATCTGCAGGATGGGACTGCAGACTGAGGACTCACAGAAGAGCCACCAGTGCTGCAGTTCAAGTCCAAAGTTCACCTGCTGCAGAATTCTCTCTTGCTTATGGGAGGCGATGCTTTTGTTCTATTCAGACCTTCAACTGATTGGATGAGGCCTACCTACATTATGGAGGGCAACCTGTTTTAATCAAGGCCACCAATTTAAACCTTAATCTCATCCAAAACGCCATCATAAAAGTATCCAGAATAATGTTTGATCATATATTTGGACTCAATGACCCAGTCAAGTTGACATGTAAAGTTAACCTAATATTATAATTACATACCCAATTAAGGTGGTAGTAAAGAAGCTTGGAGAAAAATACAACTGGCTCCTTCCCTGATATCTCAAATAAAGGTGGACTCTAAATAGATTTAATTAGAAAATTGAATCTAAAAGAAAAAAACTCTTAATAGGAAAAATATAGAAAAATGTCTTTGTTATCTAGAGAAGAAAGATTTTTAAAATAAAACTTCAAAACCAAGATCATAAACTAAAAAACCTGAGAAATTTGATTAAACCAGAATTAAGGATTTCTGTTCAGCAATGATCATTATTGCTCAAGTGGATAGAATAATGACAGAATGAGAGAAGATCTTTACAATGTCTAAAGCTAAGGATTAATAACTGGATTAATCAAGAAACCCTTGCAAATAAAAAGAAAAATACAGCAAGTTCGTTAGAAAAGTGGGCAAAGGATATGAATGGATATAATACCTATGAGGAGATCCTCAAAAGTAACCAGTACCTGAAGAAAATTCAAAATTGAAATAATGGTGATATATCAGTGTGCACCTGCTGTACTGACAATAATTAGAAAACTAAATAATCCATGGATTTTGGGGAATAGAAATCCTTACATACTGCTGGTGGGAGAGTAGATCAGTCAGCTAATCCGGCGGCACTACTTGGTCAGATTAAATAGACACACAGGCTATAATCTAGCAATTACACCAAATGAATTCTCACATATGTTCCTTAGGAGTCATGGACAGGGCTCAGACTGAATAGACACATAGGCTATGATCTAGCAAGTCCACTGGATGAAGCCTCACATGCGTTCCTAAGGTGTCATATGCAGTGGTATTAGCTGCATAGCCACTTGTGGCTAGAAGGTCGCCCATCACAGGAAGACGAGTTATGTCAAATGAAGTGGATGCACTCCTTGGAGTTGGCTGCACCAACTGGAAGCTATGGATTAGACATTCACAAAGTGATATGGATGAGTCTTAAAACATAGTGCTTGAGGGAAAAGGTAACAGATAGAATGATGTTTGTAACAGTGTCATTTATGTAAATAAAAAAATGCATGCACTTTGCAGGTTGCACAGATGTATATATTTTAAAAAATATATGCATTACACATATTAGATGGTTGCCTATATAAGAAGGAAAGAGAATGCAATGAAAAAGTAGAGTGAAAAAATAGGTGTTTTTATTTTATTTATTTATTTTTTTGAGACGGAGTTTCGCTCTTGTTACCCAGGCTGGAGTGCAATGGCGCGATCTCGGCTCACCGCAACCTCCGCCTCCTGGGTTCAGGCAACTCTCCTGCCTCAGCCTCCTGAGTAGCTGGGATTACAGGCATGCACCACCATGCCCAGCTAATTTTTTGTATCTTTAGTAGAGACGGGGTTTCACCATGTTGACCAGGATGGTCTCGATCTCTTGACCTCGTGTTCCACCCGCCTCGGCCTCCCAAAGTGCTGGGATTACAGGCTTGAGCCACCGCGCCCGGCCAATGGGTGTTTTTAAAAGTAAAAAAATGGGGCCTTGTGAAATGAATGATAATACTGTGTCATGAATTAAGGAGCATGTATGACAAACCCAACGTTCTGTACCCGAGGCTTAAGAAACAAAACTAAAATAAAATAAAAACAGGCCCAATTCTATCAACAAAATACAAGTTTGTGAAAATGAAACCTTGGAAAGCCCCTGGCCCTGGTTTCCTAAAGTTCTTCCAAACCCTCACAGAGCAGATAACTCCAGTGTTACCCAGGTTGTGTTACAGCAGAACAAAGGAAAGCTCCTCAATGATTTTTTATGAGGCCAGGATAATACTGATCTCAAAACCTGACAAAGAGAGCAGAAAAAGAGTGCCATAAACAATATTACATGGCTATCAATGCAAAAATTCTATATAAAATATTGGCAAATAGACTCTAGTAATACATAAAAGAATAATTCAGCATGATCAAGTGGGGTTTATTTTAGAAACATAAGTGTTATTTAAAATCAAGACGTTTAACATAATTTAGCAAACAAGTAGCTGAAACTATGAAGGTTATTTGTCTCAATATATGCAGAAAATGTTTTTGATAATATTCGACATATATTTTTAAATGAAAAAGTTCCTGTAATAAAATAGAGATAGGAGCTTACCTCAACACACACACACACACACACACACACACAGACACACCACACCACACCCATGCCACGCAGGCCATCATTATGCCTAGTGGAGAAACACTAGAAGAATTCCAATAAAGATGAAAAGATATCATTGAATGTTATGTGTGAGGTTATAACACACATAACTATATTAGAAAAACCAGTAGCATTTTATAGATATTCAAAACCAGTATGAAAGTATAATGAAAGAAAACGTACCATTTAAAATTGCTTCTAAAAAGATAAATTACCTATGTGTAAATTAAACAAGTAATATTCAAGCCAACTGTGTGGAAAAAGTATAAATTCTGAGGACGACAACATAAGACTGAAATATATAAAAAGACACGCTACATTTGGGTCAGGATGGTCCAACCTCACAACGGTGTCAATCCTCCTGAAATTAACCTGTGCATTTAGCATTGTCCCAATAAAAATATCAATTGTTTTATTTTCCTGTGTAGGAAAATTTTTTTTTCTAACATTTACGTGGGAATGCATGTGAGTAAAAATAGCCAGGGAATTTCAGTCAGGAATCAATAATGGGGGAAGGGCTAACTATAACAAGTTAAAATATATTTATGTAAATTTAGTTTACAAATGAAGGGCATTTCAAATCCATGGGGAATATATGGTTTACTCTACAAATAATTTTTCACCTATCAGATTAGCAAAAATAAAAAAAGTCAAAAACACAATGGGTTGGCAGTGATGTGGGCAGCAGGCATCCTTCCTTGCTGAAGAAAGCATAAATTAGTACTGTATGAAAAGTAGTTTGGCATTAGGTATCAAACTTACAAATACATATACCTTTGATTCTACAATACTCTCATGAATTTTACGTAGTAGATCCACTTGCCAATGAGAGTATGTAAACAATTTTTCACTGTAGCATTGCATGTATTAAGAAGGACTGAAAACCCATCTAGTCATCAGTGGGACTAGTTCTATAAATTACTATACATACACACAATGAAATGTTATGTCCCTGTAAGAGTGAGAATGAGGAAAATCTTTGTTATTGATGTGGAAAGAGCTCCAAGATGCATCATTTGAAAACAGCAAGGTGCAGAAGACAGTATGTTATATATTGTCAGTGTGTAGAAAAGGAGGAAAAAGAGACCCGCTGTGTTGCCTTGCATATATAAATTTATAAACAGTGTCTAGAAGGATAGTAAGAAACTGAAATCATGGCTACTGATGTGTATGTGTTTTGGGAGTCACCAAGAGATTTGGAACTGGGAGAAAAGAATGATTTTTACAGTATACCATTTTGTGCGTTTTCTTGTTTGAGTCACACTAATGTGTTACCTATTCAAAAAATTAAATAGATAACTTAAAAAGGAAGTGAAAAATTCTGTGCTAAGGAGACTATATGTGCTTTCACTATAAGTCATAACCTTCAAAGTGTTCTTCTCTGATACAGTGTTGACTTCAGTTAAAAATAAGTGAATGGTCATAATCATTTTGAAATTGTAACCATAGGACCTTTGGTCTGGAGTTGATTTTAATGATCATTTGATGAAATCCCAAGAGAAGGTAAGTGATCTCTCTTGCCTATTGTCAAGGTTGGGCTAGAATTCAGGTTTCTTGCTTTTTCCTACTGATTCACTGAATTTATAGGATTCATTTTCTGCTGTTTTGGCTCCCCCATTTTTACTTAGGTGGCTTTTCCTCAGTGTTCATGGTTTAATAACTACTCCATGGGTCTTCCAAGCTTTTTCCCCGAGTGTAAAATTAGATCCCTGAATTTCATGACCAAAGACTGGAATGACAACTAAATTTACCTGCATGCAGAAACCTTTTGCTTAGGATCTTATCCTGAAATTATGTATCGCATAATAACTCCAAGAAATTGTAATTGAACTGCTGAAGCCAACAATTTTTGGCAATTTGGAAACCCTGTGCAAGCATTCTGTTTTTTAGAATAATAATAATAAAGAAATATTACTTGTATTACTTTCAAGTAAAAATAGTAAGTCAAATAGAGGCAATAATTTGTTCCTTTATAAGGATCTTAGGAGATCTCTCTCAATACATAGGATGATTTATAATTTATATATAAATGAATATTTTAATTTTAGTAACTAATAGCTATTTAAGATGTTTAAATAGTTTTCTTTAGTGGCATATTTTTTCTATTTCTCATTTATAAAAATATAATCGTTGTCTTGATACAACAGGATACTGACTTGGAATTTTTCATGCAGTGTCAAGACAAAATAAATTCTCACACTGCATTCAAAAATAACTCAATATTGACCAAATACCTTCATTTAACAGCTAGAATAATAAAACTCTTAAAAGAAGACATAGGTATAAATCTATGACCTTGGATTAGGCAGTGATTTCTTACATATGACACCTAAGGCACAAACAAAGAAAAAATAGATAAATTAGATAACATCAAAATTTAAAACCTTTGTGCTTCAAAGAACACTACCAATAACGTGAAAAGACTACCTACAGAAAAAGATAAGATGTTTGTAAATTATGTATATAATTAATCTAGTCTTCAGAATTCATGAAGGACATTCAAGACAACAATAAAAAGACAGATTACCCAGTTGAAAAAGGATCCCAGAATTTGATTAGACATTTCTCCAAAGGAGATATATGAATGGCCAATAAGGATATGAAAAGATGCTAACGTATTAGTCATTAGAGAAATGCCAATCAAAATCACCAGATTTCACTTCACACCCATGACAATGGCTGTAATAAAAATGACAGACAATAACAATTGTTAGCAAGGATATAAAGAAGTCAGAATCCGCATATGTTGGGATTGTAAAATGGTTGCAGCTGTATAAAACAACCAGGGAGTTTTTCAAAATCGCAACATAAAATTACCTTGCCATCCAGCAATTCCACTGCTAGGTATATACCTAAGAATTGAAAACATACATACACACAGAAACTCTTATGTATTATTTACAATAACCTCAAAATGAAAACAACCCAATGTCCATCAACTGATGAATGAATAAAGAAAATGTGGCACACCTATACCGTGTTACTATGAGGCCATAAAAAGGAATGAAGTTATGACTCATGCTACAACATGGTGAACCTTGAAAATATTATGTCAAGTAAAAAATCACATAATGCCATTTCTGTGAAATGCTCATAATAGGCAAGCCCATAGAGACAGAAGGTAAATTAGTATTTGTCAGGGGCTGTGTGGAGGAAAGAATGGGAGTGTCTGCTAATGGGAACTGGGTTTCTTCTGAGGATTAAACAGTGGCAATGGTTGTACAATTTCATGAATACACATTTTAGTGCACTAAATTGTGTATTTTAAATAGGTGAATAAATTATATTTCAATTTGTAAAGGCGCTATAAATATCAGATACCAGGTCATTCATATGCATATATTCAAAAGATATATTCTAGAGCCAGTTATATATCTCTTGGATATCTTACTCAAATGACCTCCTAGATGAAGACTATAAAAAGGTCAAGAACATAGAATTTTATAGATGATTTGTCAGGAGGATTTTGTGGATAGATCCTTGCTGGAAGCCTAGTCTTCATGAACTGGGATTTAGAGATACTTTTCGCTCAAAGAACTGTGTTCCCCAGGAGTTGTAGAGCACAGTGGTTAGGTGCCTGACACAAACCTAAGGATCCCAGCTATGGAATGCCTTTCTGGGAACACAAGCTGACAGATGAAGGAAGCTCTGCTCTTGAAAAAATTATATTTGGTATAACACAAGAGCAGGTTTCCAAAGTCCCCACACCTGAGAGAAAGTGTCAGCTTGAAACTTCTCTTATTCCCAGAGGGCATGGGACCACTTTAGGACAGTACTAGGCTTATCAGAACTTTTTGCCTGGTTACCTCTCCTCCTATCCTTTTTGGGTTTTGGCAAGTCCAAAAACAGCAATTGGAAAGTCAGAGCGGCATTAAGGTGCAGAAAAGAATGGAGAGCACCCAATTCTCCATTTCAAGTGGTCCCAGCCAGGGCTTAGGGAAACTAAGTGGCTTGCTCAAGGTTACCTTATCAGCTGCTGGTGGAGCCAGAATTATTTTTCAGAGCCCTTAGCCAGGCTGCTGTACAGAGAGGGATGGTGGACTTCTCTTCTGTAGACATTGATATTTTTTATTCCTAGCAGTTAATTTAGGGCAGTCAAAAGGCAGGGCACTGGTGTAATATGGAAGGAAGAGCATTCACGTTAATGGAATGGAAAGGAAGCCCAGCTTTGTGTGGACCCACAGAATCACTCTGCAGCCATCCATTTTTAAACTGCTAATAAAGACATACCAGAGACTGAGTTATTTGTAAAGAAAAAGAGATTTAATGGATTCAGAGTTCCACAAGGCTGGGAAAGTCCTGACAATCATGGTGGAAGAGGAAAGGCACGTCTTACATGGCAGCAGGCAAAAGAGAGAATGAGAGCCAAGCCAAAGGGGTTTCCCCTTACAAAACCATTGGAACCACCTTCATGATTCAATTATCTCACATAGGGTTCCTCCCACAACATGTGAGAATTATGGGAGCTACAATTCAAGATGAGGTTTGGGTGGGGACATAGTCAAACCATGTCACACTCCAATCTCCCAGTCTTCAGGGAAATGTTCATTTATGGGGAGGGTCTTTTCAACCTTCCAGCTGTGCCTTCCAGCAAGTTAAATACTTTCCTCTACAAAGATGAAAGAGAAAGAGGAAGCTCTTGCCATGTAAGTAACACAAAGCTAACAGCTTCATGGACCTCAAATGCATTTTGTTAGCAGCCTTATGATTGTAGAAAATATTCACCGATAAGCACTTTCTCACCTATGACACCTATGATACCGCATAAATTAATTTCTTCAACAAGTAATGATCAGCACTTTCTGCAGAGTATCTTGATCTTAGAGACTTCATAAGTTTTTTTCAGGAGGTGCTTAAAGACAAAGTATGTGTTGTGATAGCTTCTAAAATTTATATCATTCATTAACGTTTAGCAAAGGATCTAATATTACAGACACATGTTTATGCCTAGGATCAAATGAGGGGTTTTGAAGTAAACATGTTACTTGGTTAGATATTTGGTTAAATAACATAAGACTTGACTATCACAAATATGATAGTTATAGTGCTGGCTGTCATTATTTTGGCTGCTCTCTTGAAATACTCCCTTCAAAAATAGTCATCTTTATTCAGCATTTAAAAGGATGTATATTCTTCAGATTTTTATCTATAAAAGGAAAAATAATTTGAATTGCCTTTATGTTCTAGAAAAGCAGCACTATTTCTAATTGATACATTGAACAGTTATGTTGAAGCTATTTAGACAACACAGGCCAATAAAATCAATAAATAAGGAATTTTAAAGTGCAACCACCAATCTAATCCAACCCTCTCACTTTACAGGTGAAAGTACTGTGAGTCAGATGTAAAGTATCAAATGTGAACTTGCCTTGTTCTAAGACCAGCCTGCCTTCTACTACCCAATGCTTCCAGAAGATCTGAAATGCCCAGAATGTGACCAAACACTGTTTATCAAATGTCTTGGGCAATTTTCTCAAACCTCTTGCTTAAAGTTAACTTCACTCAAACAACAAGACTCGGGTGACAGTGGCAAAGTCCATTTTGACCTCTATTTTTGTCGTCCTCCTTTGAAAATAAGCGAGAGGGACGTTGTACATTGCCCTTGATCTGTGGACATCATCATCACACTGATTTAGCCTCTGTACACCTATGTGGTATGGTGATAAAGGGAGAAGTGGTCTAGAACTGCAGCATCATAAAAACAGGTCAATTTGCAGTTTTTTGCTTTGCTACCTGCTGTTGAGAAAAGCCAGAAAATCTTAATGAGCTTTGGAATGTGTAGATGTTGTGCCGGACCTCTGTTGACTACAAGAGGAAAGGCACCATGTTTGAGAGGCTAAAGGAGAGACCCAAGACAGTGAAGGAGACATTGGATTTACTGGGGGAATTTACATCCAGGGATCGTCCAATGCAGCAGGTTGGACTGCTATTTGTAAGAAAGCATGCAGTTTATATAGCACTTTCACTTAGCACCCTCCACCTAGCAACCTCCGTTTAACCCAAAACAAAGGGCCTCCATCCGCTGTATGGCCTGCATTCTAAGGGATGGGCCAAGGGTTTGGGTGTCCTTCATAGACAAGGTGTGAAACTCTGAGTTGGCCATTCCTGAATTCCTTAGCTCGGGACTCCAAACACACATTCTTCTTATACCATAGGGCCATTATCAGGGTATGCTTCAGTTAGGGCTACCAAGTGCCTCTGCTATACAGTGGACACTATTGAAAACTGCCTTGTACTTAACACTTTCCTCCAGGCTTATACGCCAAGGGTCAGAAGAAGTGAGAAGCAAGCCTTCTAGCAGATAGTGGTGGCATTTGAGTGAGCAGCTGTTGCCCTTCTTTGTTCACAAACCACCTAATGACCAGTTTTGCTGCTCAATTTATGAAAAGGAAAATGGGGCTATGAAATGAATGCAGAATAAACTAGCTGTTTGTTGTTCATGAAGAGGTATGAGTCTGTGTATTCATTTCTTATGGCTGCCGTAACAAACTTGCTGGCTTTAAACAACACACATTTACTCTGTCAGTGTTCTGAAATTCTAGAATCAGTTTCAGTGGGCCTACATCAAGGTGTCAGAAAGGCCACGTGCCCTCCAAGTATCTAGGGCAGAATGTATTTCCTTGCATTTTCTAGCCTCTAGAGTGTTCCTTTCATTCCTCCTCTTGTGGACCCTTCCTCATCTTCAAAGTCAGCTGCACTGCATCTTACCTCAGTCTTCATATTGCCTTCATCTGGAGGCAAATCTGCCTCTACTTTACATGAACACTGATAACATTTAAGGCTCCCTTTGATAATTCAGGATAATCCTCCCATCTCAAGATTCTTGATTTAATCATACCTACAAAGGCTTTTTTTTTTGCCACATAAAGTAACATTCCCAGGTTCTGGAGGTTACATTCTCAACATCTTTGGGAGACCGTTATTCAGCCAACCACTGTTTGCAAGATCAAAAGTTTCCTCATCGGTACATCTGACCTCTCTTTTAAGGCATAATTAATTCTATCACTGGGTACAATCACTGTGCCAGCAAGCTGTGGTATTCTAGAGGCCCCAAGGAGGAGTTAGTTCGTCTACTTCCTTGAAGGGCTAATTATATCCACAGAGGGGGTTGGGAACCAGGTTAGATTGTTATGCATAACACTGACTATCACTACTTCATATTCAATCTGCACTACTATCTGGGGTAAGCTGTGTTTGCTTGAGTTTGCGTGGAAATGGAGGGAAAGAGAAGAAAGATGATTGGTGTTCCCTTTCAATTCTCTTGTGTCCTTTACTTTTCCAAATGTAAGTCTAATGCTTTTGCAGGAGCACTGACCAGAAGCCCTGTTGGGTGGGATATTCCAGGGATATTGTATGGGGCTGTGGGCTTGGCTACTTTCCGCTCCACAACTTAGAGCCCCATCTATGACACTGACTAGTGCACCCCTTCTCAGATTTTTGGCACAAGGCCTTAGATTTAAGCTGAGTGCATGTGACCTATGCTGCTATAGGGATGCTTATACGGAAGAGGGGTGAGTGAGACCTATAGTTGGATATTGTGAACTCTAGATGATGTTAAACTAGCTTAATGCTAAATATGGTTTGGCTATGTCCCCACCCACATCGCATCTTGAATTTCCAAACGTTGTGTGAGGGACCCAGTGGGAAGTAACTGAATCATGGGGGCAAGTCTTTCCCATGCTGTTCTTATGATAGTGAACAAGTCTCACAAGATCTCACGGTTTTACAAAGAAGACTTTCCCTGCACAAGTTCTCTTTTTGCCTGCTGCCATCCATGTAAGACATGACCTGATCCTCCTTGCCTTCTGCCATGATTGTGAGGCCTCCCCAGGCATGTGGGACTGTGAATCCATTAAACCTCTATCTTTTGAAAATTTCCCAGTCTCTGGTATGTCTTTATCACCAGCATGAAAACAAGCAGGTACAAGGGTTAAGCATCCTGAAGTTAGATTGCCTGGGTCTAAATCTGGACTGTGTGATCTTGGGCAAGTTGGATAACCTTTGATTGTCTCAGTTTCCTTATCTATAAAATGGAACTAGAAAAGTTCCTAGTTCTAGGTTTGCTGCAAAGATTGAATGAGATAATCGGAGTCAAGCTTCCAGCACGGTGCCTAACATCTAGAAGCACGCAACTCATGATGGCTCTTGTGGAAAATGTGTCCCGCCATGGGAACTCTTAGGACATGGATTTCCTGGTTGGTTCCTCAAGGTTATACTGACAATATGTGTATGAGCAGAAATGTACTAAGTCTCATCTTTAGTCTTGTGGACAGAAACTATTGACAGGAGGCAATGCTGTGGGGAAGGGAGAAATACATAAAATTTAGACACAACCTTCCTGGTACATAGCATCTGAAAGAGAAGGTAAAATAAATATTGAAAAAAAAATTTTTGTAATTACCCCAAGGTTAAGGCAGCTGGGTCATACTGTAAGAATTGAGAGGGAACCAGAGGGATTTAGGGCAGTGGGAAGGAAGGAGAGTTTCCTACAGAATGCAGTGCTCCAACAACTTGTATATCTCTGTGCATCCCATTGTTTCGATTCTCTGAATTTGGTTCCTTTTGTGATCATTTGGTGTCCATGTATAGTGAAGGGTGCTACATGGAAAGGCGACTGGAAGCTGATTCCACAAGGACAGAGCTTGCTGACTTGCAGGCCTCATAGGAGAGTGTTCAGTAGGACCACCAGCCAGGGCAGTTGGCTTCTCCAAAGAAATCTCTTCCCATCTCCTGCCTGAGCCAGGAAGAGGTGGATGTAACAACCTGAAAATGGAGTTCTGAAGCTAAGTAGGAAAAGGAGGCTGAAGCTAATTAGGAAAAGGAGGCTGCTGAAGGTGTCTGCCCATTCACTTCACCTTCCTGTGTCCAGAAACTTGCCTCATTATCTTAAGCTCCTGGGATGGCCTCTTCAAATCAGGGTGACTATATTGGTTTCCCAGGGTACAGTGCCACAAACTGGGTGGCCTAAAACTGAAATGTATTCTCTCACAGCTCTGGAGGACAGAAGTTCCAAATTAAGATTTCAGCAGAGTGGTTTCTTGCTGGAAGGTCTGAAGAAGAGTTCCACGCCTCTCTCCTGGCTTCAAGTGGCTGCTGGCCATCCATGGTGCTCCTTGGCGAGGGCAGCAGAGTTTCCAGTCTCTGCCTTCATCTTCACACGGCCTTCTCCCCTGTGTCTCTGTCTTCATCTTTCTGTCTTTTTTTTTTTTTTTTTTTTTTTTTTTTTTTTTTATGGAGTCTTGCTCTGTCATTTAGGCTGGAGTGCAGTGGTGCCATCTTGGCTCACTGCAATCTCCGCCCACTGGGTTCGAGCAATTCCCCTGCCTCAGCCTCCCTGAGGGCATAGTAGCTGGGATTACAGGCATACGCTACCATGCCCGGCTAATTTTTGTACTTTTAGTGGAGATGGGGTTTCTCCATGTTGGACAGGCTGGTCTTGAATTCCTGACCTCAAGTGATCTACCCACCTTGGCCTCCCAAAGTGCTGGGATTACAGGCATGAGCCACCACACTGGGCACGTCTTTCTGTCTTTTATAAGAGCTTTTCTCAATGGATTTAGGGTCCATTCTACTTCAGAGTGATCATATCTTGAGATCCCTGCCTTCATAACACCTGCAAAGACCCTATTCCAAGGAAGGTCACATTCTGAGGTTCTGGTTGGATAGATATCTGGCAGGGGATACAATTCAACCCAATGCAATAAATGCATAATTTTTTTCCAAACTAAGACATAATTGGAATCTACAAATACTAAACTGGACAGAATGTCACACAGTAAGTATCCGGGCCGGGGCACAGTGGGCTGTGTGGCTGCCCTCTAGCTAGTCACTCTCCACCCATTTTCCCTGGGAGGGATGGGGAACAGCTGTAGGCCCTTTGGGTTGAAACAGTGAATGTGGAGGTTGAACCATTCTTCTTTTTTTTTTTTTTTGAGACCGAGTTTAGCTCTTGTTACCCAGGCTGGAGTGCAATGGCGCAATCTCGGCTCACTGCAACCTCTCCCTCCTGGGATCAGGCAATTCTCCTGCCTCAGCCTCCTGAGTAGCTGAGATTACAGGCACACACCACCATGCCCAGCTAATTTTTTGTATTTTTAGTAGAGACGGGGTTTCACCATGTTGACCAGGATGGTCTCGATCTCTTGACCTCGTGTTCCACCCGCCTTGGCCTCCCAAAGTGCTGGGATTACAGATGTGAGCCACCGCGCCCGGTGAACCATTCTTAATACAGACTGTCGGAGGCACTAGTGCCTCTTATTTTTGAGTTTTCCCAATGATTTCTTGCAAAAATTCACTTTCTTTTTGTTGAGTCCTCTCTTCCAAGACCAGAGAAGTTGAAATCCAAGTCACTTCTCACTTGACCATCTGCTTTTCCTCTTCTAAATATTTTTTATTTTTTAATTAATTATTTTTTTTGAGACAGTGTCTCGCTCTGTTGCCCAGGTTGGAGTGCAGTTGTGTGATCTCAGCTCACTGCAACCTTCCCCTCCTGTTCAAGTGATTTTTCCTCAGACTCCCAGGTAGCTGGGATTACAGGCATACAACACCATGCCTGGCTAATTTCTGTTTTTCTTTCTTTTTTTGAGATGGAGTCTCACTCCGTCACCCAGGCTCCAGCCTAGGAGTGCAGAGTTGCGATCTCGGTTCACCACAACCTCTGCCTCCTAGATTCAAGTGATTCTTCTGCCTCAGCCTCCTGAGTAGCTGGGACTACAGGCATATACCACCATGCGCAGCTAATTTTTGCATTTTTGGTAGAGATGGGGTTTTACCATATTGGCCAGGCTGGTCTCGAACTTCTGACTTGAGGTGATCCACTTGCCTTGGTCTCCCAAAGTGCTAGGATTACAGGCGTGAGCCACTTCTCCCAGCCTAATTTTTGTATTTTTAATAGAGATGTTGGTTTCACCATGTTGGCCAGGCTGGTCTCAAACTCCTGACCTCAAGTTATCAGCCTGCCTCGGCCTCCCAAAATGCTGTGATTATAGGCATGAGCCACTGCATCCAGCTTCTAAACTTTTTTGATATCTTTTCCTGTAATTCTCCTTTTGTTCCTCATTATTAACCATGTTACTGTCATATTGGTAGGAAAATGACAGTGAGGAACATGGTAGTTCAGGAGTAGGGAAGGAATGGAGATAAGTGTGTGCCCCATCTACTTTCATGTAGAAAGATGCGTGCAATAGAAAATTACATTTTGAATTTGTCTTGCGTGTTAAAACCTAAGACGTGAATAAATGTAAGGGAAACTTTACCAATAATTTTCAAAACTTAAATGAAAACCACGAAGTAATATAATTATTAAATATCACTCCAGCAGATTCTTTTTAGTGATATTTAATGTTGTTGTGGATATGGGGGAATAGGAAACCTCACACATTGCTGGTGAAATACATATCAGTCGACTTTTCTGAAGAACAATTTGATGTCAGCTTTAAAGTGCCTGAAAAATGTGCATAGCCATTTACCCAGTTCCAACTCCAGGAAGTTATCTTTGAAAGTTTTATGCATAAGACTATGTATCACAAAAATTGCATGAGTCAAAATCAGTCAAAATATGAGAGTGGGAATAGCTGCATAAATTAGAGGGTGTCCATATGATATAGCACTCCATGCTGCCATTAACAATTATGTTTTAAAAGAATATTTAATGATATTGCCAGATACTATGGCATTATTAAAATTAAAAGGCAGGTTACGAAGAAGTGTGTTCTTATTGATTCCCAATTTTTTAAAAACATTATGCACTGGAAAAACGAGATAGCTGGATATGTGTCAGTATGTTAAAGTTCAGTATCTCTGAGTAATGAGATTATAAGTAGTATTAATTGCTGTTTTTGTGTTGTTCTGCCTCTCTATATTTCCTATAATAAACATGTACTAATGTGTGTTGTTGTTACATTAAGAAACAAACACAACAAGGCAATTTGTATTTTTCGGTACAAAAAGTGAACACAGTGACAAGAAGAGAAAATAATCTGAGTCCTTATCCCTTCCCCTTGTGGAGTGTTCCTTGCATGGTAGAAGGTTAAGCTATTTAGGGAATGGAATCTATATGTACTCCCCAGGGAAGAGAGCCCTCTTCTTACCAGCTGTCCCCTCTGAATCAAGGCCCTCATGGCATCTGCTTCGCAGACTTTCTGACCCCACAGTGTTTCTCTAAGCTTGGCTTGTTCACATGTCAGTAAACTCTTTGGTTCTTGGGGCTGAAACTGATTGCTTTTCTTTCAGCTACTAATTTAGAGAAAAATTTGAACAGTCTTTTGTATTCCTTTTCTTTCCTCCCATAGTGACCTCCTTCTACAAGTCACTTGGTTGGGAGGGCAGCAATAAATTGCAACTGCTTGTAGTACAGCGATTTCAGTAGTTATACCTACTGCAATAGAGTGTGACATGCCATTCTTTCCTTACATGTAGTCATTAGCCTTGCCCAGAAAGCTAGTGTTTTGGTTAGATAAATAATCCTGAACTTATTATGCTTTGGGTATTAACCAAGATTTGAATCTTCTTTTTCCCTTCAAAGGTATTGATTGAATAGCTCCCTATAATAACCTCAGATACCCAACTCTCCCTTTAATCCGTGTCCTATCTCCCCAATCCCACTAACCAGAGCTAAGATGCTGTATAATTTCTGATCCTTGTATCGTTGTTCCGATTCCTCATTTTAACCTAACTTATTTTGCCTTCAAATCACCTTCCTCCTGCTCACCTTAGTTTCTTGCTCAAAATAATTGTGTGTGTGTGTGTGTGTGTGTGTGTGTGTTTAAAACGCACAGCTGCACAGGCAAATAGCAGAGCAATTAGATATGTTTGTGCACACTTGATAATCTCTTTGGGATTAAAAAGGTTAAACTCTTTATTCAAGGTATTTCATGAGCATTTCTATATTGCTCTTCTTTTAGGTGACTTCAGATTCTGAAACAAAAATTAGGACATGTAGTTTGATAAAGCATTTTTTCACTAATGTTTAAATATCTACTTGGTCAAAATATTAATTAGAGATAATAATGAAAGTATATTTAGTTTAAAAGTTAATTGTGTTGAGGATAATACAATTATATAACATTTAGGTCGCTTTAAGAAATCCCTGGCACCTGACTCTTGGATTGTTACCCTTCCACGATGAGCATGTGTGTGAGCTTGTGTATTATGTTCATAGATGTTCAATCTACTTTGTATACAAGTAGCATTATATAAATAATTCCATGGATATTAGAATATGTAGTATCTCAAAAGACAGTTTACATTTGCCCAATCAACTCATTAACTTATCAGCCTCGTCGATGGCAGGTTACTGCTTGTTATTCTCAGCTGCCAGAAGAAGAAATGCTGAAGAGGGCCTTTGTAGATTGGGAAATCTTTACTTTTAAAAAAGTGATACTGCCTACAAGAAACAGAGTAGGCGTTTTTAGAACAAGAGTTCCAGATTCCCGTGACTCAGGTGACTGTGTTACTCACTCTCCTACCTACTCCAGTGTTTATCTAATTATGTAAGTTGCTCATCAGAAATAATTTTTTGAAAACAATTGAAATATAGGGAAGCATAAAGAAAAATAACAACTCAATTTCAGCATACAGAGGCAACTTCTATTGATACTTTGACTTATTTTCTTTCAGTAATTTTCTGTAGATATATAAATGTATAAAGGTTGTATTTAATATGTAATTTTGTATCCTGCTTTTTTTACTTTTTAAAATAATATGTCAAGCATTTTTCTACTTAACTAAATGCTCTCAAGGACATAATTGTTTAAATTAGAGATGTTTGTGTGTTTTTCTAACCAATGTTTATCAGGTGACTAAGGTAGTGCCCGGACATAGTAGGTGCTTAATAGAGAGTAACCCCATGTTTCTATATATTAATGAATGAGCTTTAATTAACTTGTTTACTCTTTAGTTGTGGACAATTTTTAAAAATAAGTAATATTACCGTGAATACTTTTGGGTACATTTATAAATCACCTGCTTTGGGGATTCCTTCCTAAAAATTGATTTCCTAAAATTATAATACCAAGTCATACAGCACAAACTTTGTTATGACCCTTGATGCAAATGGTTTTTCAATTATAGTGCCTGGCTTCAAGAAGACTAGAAGATAATGGGTGAAAATAATCTCAACGGATAGAAAACAAATAACCAGTTAATAAGATAATCAAACTATGACTTTGCTAAAATAATTTAACCAAGAGACCTTCCTAGTGAGAGATAATAAAAACAGTTGTCAATGTGTCCATATGTTCACCCTACATTTAATATTAGGAGGATTCATTCATTTATTCGATACACATATTGAGTACTAATAATGAATTATGTGCTAAGCCCTGGGAAAACCACAAGGAGGACTATCTCTGGCTTTATGAGGTTTATAGCTGAGTTGAGATAGTGCCGTCTGGGAGTGTTGAGTCAGAGGGAGACCTCAGGGTTCATTTCTTTGAGTAATTTGGGGAAACCAGGTGTAATTTGCTTATTTCATAACATTTAGTGGTTCTTCTCTCAGGGAAGGGATATGGCTGGGAGCAGTGGTTAATGCCTGTGATCCTGGGACTTTGAGAGCCGAGATGGGTGGATGACTTGAGGTCAGGAGTTCAAGACCAGCCTGGCCAACATGGTGAAACCCTGTCTCTACTTAAAATACAAAACTTAGCTGGGCATGATGGCAGGCACCTATAATCTCACCTACTGGGGAGGCTGAGGCAGGAGAATTACTTGAACTCGGGAGGCGGAGATTGTAGTGAGCTGAGATTACACCACTGCCCTCTAGCCTGGGTGACAGAGCAAGATTCCATCATTAAAAAAAAAAAAAAAAAAGAAGAAGAAATCAAGAAAAACTCCAGCAGCTCTAGCCCGGGCAACAGAGAGAGACTCTGTGTTTGAAAAAAGAGAGAAAGAACAATGGAAAAGCTCTAGCAGAAGTCTTGGTGGTCATCATTCAACTTTCCAAGGCTTTGGATTTTCATCTATAAAATAAAGAATTAAAATTTCAAATCCAGCTCCAGCTTTCTTCAAAATCTAACCTTCAGTGTTCTCTGCCTACTGGTTTAGAGATAATCTCCATGTTTTCTCATAATATTCACTGCTCCCTAAAGGCAGAATTTCAAGGTCATAGACAAACGAGACTTATAATCTTCCTGAGCTACCCCATGATTACCTTTTTCAAAATATTTGTCTTTAGAATAAATGGGCAAAATCATGTCCCCATCTGCCTTGTGCTGACTCATCTGAATAGCACATTCGTTTCTCTCTAGGCCACACTCAGCCTAGAGCATTTAGGAGCATATAGATGATTCTCTGTACATGATTTCTTGACTTAGAGAGTGCATTAGAATGATAGGATGACAGATTTCTACTGTTGTATTGATATTGATATATTCCTTACTTATTTGTTTATTTGTTTGTTTTTGAGACAGAGTCTCACTCTGTTGCCCAGGCTGGAGTACAGTGGCGAAATCTCGGCTCACTGCAACCACTACCTCTGGGTTCAAGAGATTCTTGAGCCTCCACCTCCTGAGCAGCTGGGATTACAGGTGCATGCCACCATGCTGAGCTAACTTTTGTAATTTTTAGTAGAGACAAAATTTTGCCACGTTGGCCAGGCTGATCTTGGACTCCTGACCTCAGGTGATCCGCTTGCTTCGGCCTCCTAAAGTGCTGGGAATACAGGTGTGAGCCACTTCGCAGGCTGATACATTGTACGTCATTTGTTTTGTATTTATTTTTCTGATATGGGGCCATAGATGATGCTTCATGCATGTCCCCTGCTAGATATGCAGTAACCCAGGACACTTGTTGGATGGTACTGAGAGGGCCAGGGATGGCCATCCCATACCCTTGGTGCTAATGCTTAGTAACTAAAGGAAGTAGCATCTGAGGTAGAACAGAAATAAAATCAGATAAAACTATCTAGCTTCATTTACCAATCTGAAGGATGCATGCACAGAAAACAGTCCAGTCAATAGAAAGGAAACCAGATGAGTCAAGAAGGTTGAAAGTGGCTGTTGCTGTGGGAGGGGGGCGGGGGGCTCTCTGCAGCAGCCTTTTCCAGGCGCCTTATCACCACTGGGGATGGCAGAGAGCTACCATTGAGGCAACAGCTGGACTCGGCCAACTATTAACTGACTAGAACAGTCCTAGCAGGCATGATCCTGACTGGCTGGAAGCCAGCAGCAGATTTCCCTGAAACTGTCACACCAGCTCAGGGCCAAGGAACATACCGTGGAGCCCCTGCGTCGTCTGTGTTCTCTTGAAGCACTTCAAGAGATACTGTGCAATGCTCACAGTTGGGTATTGAGTGACAGCAAAAGACTTTGTTTGGCCTACTGTATAAACTATAATTAAAATAGATTTTACTTGATCAGAATCAACTTCCTTAGGATACTTTGTTGCTAGGAAGCTCATTAACAGGGGAGATGACATCTGCCTTCAGGGCTGCTCAATAATAGTCTTTCTCTAACCATTCTGGAAAGTTGACCAGGATGACCGACTGCTAGACTTTTCTGGTTTGGAGGTCCTCATAATCATTAAGAGAAAGAGTAAAGATGAGTTAAAAGAGAGAAAACTTCTTCATGAGATGTTAGAATAAACTGTCATTCATCATATTCTCTCCCTTCCTTGGCTCCCCTCCCCACCCACTTAAAAGCCAGCAAGAAAGTTATGCCTCTACACAACCGTGATCATGCCGGGGAGGCTGTGTAGTCATCTCACTTGCCCTATTGTATTTGGACAACTTGAACTTTTACTCTTTCCTAATGTTAATAACTCTAGGGTTAACTTGGTACTGTGTGTACTCGTTTAATGATTTCCTATGAAAACCTGTACCATCTCTTCTTTTTTTTTTTTTTTTTTGAGATGGAGTTTCACTCTTGTTACCCAAGCTGGAGTGCAATTGTGTGATCTTGGCTCACTGCAACCTCTGCCTCCCGGATTCAAGCAATTCTCCTGCCTCAGCCTCCTGAGTAGCTGGGGTTACAGGCACGTGCCACCATGTCCACCTAATTTTTGTATTTTTAGTAGAGACGGGGTTTCACCATGTTGACCAGGATGGTCTCGATCTCTTGACCTTGTGATCCACCTGCCTCGGCCTCCCAAAGTGCTGGTATTATAGGCGTGAGCCACTGCGCCCGGACCATCTCTTCTTAGACCAGCTGTCCTTCCTTTAGAGAACAGTAGCAAATATACTACCCAGTTTCAAATCAAACCATGACTTTCCTGAAATAATTTAACCAAGAGAGCTTGCTAGTAAGAGATAATAAGAAACACTTGTCAAGGTGTCCACATGTTCACACTACATTTAACATTAGGGTGTTAGTCACCAAATATGGTGACTTCTACATTTAACACTAGGATGTTAAAGGAGACACCACATTTGGTGACTTTATGTTCCAGTCAGAAGTGGCAAAAGAGGTAATGGGGCCAGTTTTACTTCACTTTTGATAAGTTTAATTCTTTTTTAAGAAAAGTTTGCCAAACATTTATATTAAAAATAAATATATCTACAACAAATACCATTTTACTCAAATTAGTACAAGCTATGTTTTGAATTTAGAGATGAATTATTTACCTGAATGAAGGTTTATTCAATAATCAACAAACATTTATTGATTTCTCACTGCTGGCTTAGAGTTGTGTTAAATCCTATGAGGTTTGAATTGATAAATGAGATAATTCCTGCTTTCAAATAACTCCGAGTCTCTTGAGGGAGACACATGATAAAACATTAATATCACAGAGTGATTCATATTTGGGTGTAAGTAAGCACAAGGGGATATGGAATCACCTTGGGGATTCCAGAAAAGGAAAGTCAGCCTCAGGAGATAACCCACTGAAATGCCAAGGACTTCTACAACCACTCGTATGGATCCTTGTTGCTTTGAGCATATTCAATGCTCTCGACATGTTACATGGGTTGATATCCCATTCCCTTCAGGTATTTCCTCAAATATCACCCTACTATTGAGGCCTTCCCTGAGCACCCTATTTAAAACCTTACCCTCTGCCTGGGACTCCAGTCCATCTTCCCCAATCCTCTTCCATGTCTTTTCCTTTCTCCCTAGCACCTATCACTATCTGATGTCATATTTATTTTACTTTTTATTTGTTATTATTATTATTCATTAACTGTCTCCCTCTTCCCCTCACTGAAAATATAATCTTTAGTCTTGCACAGTTGTATTCTCAGCATCTGGAATCATGGCTGTCACAGAGAAGGTGCCCAATAAATATTTGTTGACTGAAAGCAAGGATGAATGTTGTATCATTTGTGCAAAGTTAAGAATATATCCAATGGTCTATATGTTTTACTTTTTTTTACATAGCCAAAAAAACTCAAGAAGAAAATATTAGATACAAGTTAGGTGAAAAAAGAGTCATCTTGCAACTGATAAATTAATACATATCTATCGTGTGCTTACTGCATCCTAGGTAGAGTGTTGGATTGTATGGTGAATATGATGAAGCCCAACAGAGATCTTTGCCTTGAAATATCTTACAATTTAATTGGGGAAGAAGACATAAAACAATGTATGAAAAGATAAATAAGAGGATTTGAGGACCAATATAGACAATTTGAAGTATCTCCAGTAGAAACAGAGAGCTAGCTAAAGGACTATTGTTCTAGTCTGTTTGGTTTGCTATAATGAAAGTGTTATGGACTGGGTAGCTTCTAAACAATAGGAATATATTGTCATAGGTCTGGAGGCTGGAAATTTGAGGCCACAGTACTAGTATGGTTGGGTTCTGATGAGGGTCCTCTTATGCAGCTCTCTATCTCTCTTTCCACCACACGAGGATAAAACAAGGAAGATTTTTTTTTATCAGGAGGCTGAGGCAGAATTTTATCCTCCTTATTTTATCCTCACCTCCTTATTTTATCCTTACGTGGTGGAAAGAGGGGTAGAGAGCTGTCTAGGGATTCTTATGAGGGCACTAATTCCATTCCTGAGGGCTCTGCTCTTATGACCTGAAGTAGCTCCTAAAGGCCCCACCTCTTACTACCATCGTGTTGGTGGTTAGGATTTAAATATATACATTTTTGGGGGACTCAAACATTCAGTCCATAACAAATACCTAATCAACTTTAGCTATGAGTTGACAAAGGGTAGGATTCTTCATCAGGAAAAGTTTCCTGGACAACACAGGACTTAACCTTGCATGCAAGACTTAAGGAGAAAGAGATGAGACCTCAGGGGCAGGGATGATGGTAGTAGAAGGGTGGTATGTCTGAGGGCACATCAGTTATGGGGAAGACTGTGCAAAGCTGTGGCACTGGGAAGTGTGCCATGGCATGAAAGTCATTAGGTGTTTACATGTGGGTTATTTAGAGATATTTTCTTGGGAAATTGTAAACTAAAAACTCATCCCAACAATATTATATTTGCATCAGCCATTTTGAAATGGGTCTCTGAAAATGATCTTCAGAGACTGTGGCTTGTTCTTCTGAAATTTCTTGCTGCCTGAGAACATATATGATATTTTGAGAAAAGCTAACGGTAGTTAAGTGTCAAGCTGGGTAAATAAAATGACTGATCAAGCCAGGCAATACTGTTCAGGGCCTCACACTCCAGTTCTCATCTATCATTTCTCTCAACTCCTTTTGCTAGTCCTTTGCATATGGAAATGTTTCCTCTGCTTCCATATTTATTGGAATTAACCCCCTTTGAATTTAGATAAGTTGTGATGGCAAGAAATTATTCCTATGACTCAAGAAGAATGTAGGACAAAAAACACAAACTCATCTTTAACTCCAATTTTTCATAGAATGTCATTGGAGTTTTGCAAGTCATTATTTAAATACCAAGCTTTATTGGCTTGGTCAAAGGAGGTATTTAACTTTGACTCTGACCTTAATCAAAGGGAGCAGTTGGGAGGTGGCTCCATCTTGTGAATAGGAGATTTGAAGACACTCAGTGACCCGTTTCACTTCTCCCATCCCCTTATGCTCTGCCATACTCAAGTATACTCATCAAATAGTCATTGGCCTCAGGCCTGAGATCTCAATTACTCATGTGACTGGCTATATTGATAGATAATCCCTATACTTTGCCTGCCTCTGCTTTCCTGGGTAGATATTGCTTCCAAATTCTCCAGCATTATATATATAATAGTATATATATATATATATAATATATAATACATACACCACATACACACATATATACACACATATATTATATATTATATATATGTGTGTGTATGTATGTGGTATATATATGTGCTGTCAGATCCATAACATATATATATATTATATATATGTGTGTGTATGTATGTGGTAGAGGGATTATAATTGCTAAACTGCCTATTTTACATACAAATGGAAAGACTGAGCCAGGCATGGTGACTAATGCCTGAATCCCAGCACTTTGGGAGGCTGAGGTGGGCGGATCACCTGAGGTCAGGAGTCCGAGACCAGCCTGACCCAACATGGTAAAACTCTTTCTCTACTAAAAATACAAAAATTATCTAGGCATGGTGGCAGTCTCCTGGAATCCTAGCTAGCTCATCAGGAGGCTGAGGCAGGAGAATCTCTTGAACCTGGGGGGCGGAGGTTGCAGTGAGCCCCGATTGTGCCACCTTTACGCCAGCCTGGGCAACAAAAGCGAAACTCTGTATCAAAAAAAATAAAAAATAAAAAAGGAAACATCAATAATAGATTAAAAATATGGAATTGGAATTCAGGGAATTTCTTTCCTTTATAGAAACTTAAAGAAGATTTTGACAGGACCAAATACTAATGGATACCATTGAAAAGGCGAACTTGGTTACTGTGGCTTTGAAAGTCATTAATCTCCATGTCTCTAACCCAGTGTGGACTATCAGGGAGGGGAGAAGTAAGTGTAGATATCAGCTAGGGTAGAGTTTCACTAGCTACTGACAAATAGGTTCTAAGTGCAAGGGATCACTCGGTAAGAACAGGCCTTGTGAAAAGTGACAAGGTCAAGTTTCAGGAATGGCAGTTCAATTGTCATCTTGGCTCTTAACATCTGCAACTTAAAGCCTGTAAGGCATAAAGGAGCCCACTAGTTATACAGTCCTGGAATTTATAAGGCATTAAAACGGAAAGGGGGCCAAGGAGGATAATTCATTTTCCCAAATTCACACTTAAGTATTCTAGCATTTTTCATTGCTGCTTAATGTGGGTTAGACTTGTTTCTAAGGTTGGGTTGTGCATTCTTTGAATATAGGACAGCATATTTGTACTCATACCATCTTTACTCGGGTTAGCAAATGTTGCACCAATGGAAACACTCAGTTAAATATCTGCTGCGTTACTGTAGGGTTAGACCATTTGTAATGGGCTATTAAACAGTGTCTGTAGAAATAGACAGAGGGCAGAAATGAAGGAGTGGGGAAATAAAGTACATACTGCTACACAAAACAACAAAAGACAAATAAGTTTACAGCAGACTTTTCCACCTCGCCACAGCTCTCATAGCTGTGCAAGTCATTTAGCTATGTGGTTTTAGCTCTGATTTGTGATTGCTGTCAGATCTATAATTTTAGAAGCAATGTAATAACTGGTGTTTAAGTAGACAAATAGAGACTGCGGTATTTGCAATGAAATTCAGAAAGGACAGGAAAACATGAGCTACTTGGCATTTTGTAGATCATTATTGCCCTCGCTTAATAATGTAATAGATGCTTCGAAGTTGCTTTGAAGTAGTCGCCAACTTCTTCATAGTGCGGTGAAGTCTGATACTCCTGCCTTTAAACAGTGTGTGGAAGTGCAAATGGTAGTACTTGTGAATTCATTCAGCAATTTCCAAACTGTAGAGCTGGGCAGGGAATGGGAATATGAAGACTGAGAAAGGAGGAGGAAATGGTCTCCACGAGATTCCACGGTTGGATGTTAGATTCGGCTGACTTAGAGGTATGCAGGCTTGAACTTTACAGAGGCAAACAGCGGTCCCCCCAAAGGATCTAAAGGAATTAAAAGAAGGAACTTTGATCTTCTTAACAATTTTTATTTAATTTAATAAGCGCATGGTAGAGTTAAGTGAAAGGCAGCTCAAACCACATTTAATGAAAACACTTATTGGGATACCAGATTTAACAGATGCCTTTTAGAAGGTGGTAATTTGTATCCAAATAATAAAGGGAAGTAGGTCAGAATATTTCTTGTGCTTGAACTGAGATGACTACTGCAAAAGACTGGCCCAGTCTTTTGTGGAAATAGTTTTCTGTTGTCTGACTTCCCTTCCTGAGCAGCTGGTCCATGTGCTGAAGTTTTTGAAAATGTCAAGAGTCATTTTTATAAGTGCCATAAATGCCATACAGGAAACTGGGGAAGCTTTATTTGCAGAGCTGTGTTATGACCTTGACTATACAGTAATCCCTGCTGCATTTAGGGAGAACATGATAACTAGATTGTTGTCCTTGCCCAATGCCTGCTAACAAAGTGGTTTAGAACAAAGCTTGACTCCCTGCCTGCTCATTGCCTCCTGCATTGTGTAAGAGAGAAGTCTGAATCTGTGGCTTTACCTCTTTCTGAAGCAAACAGCTAGTAAGTTAGGAGTATGGATTTCTTGTGTGACAAACTGAGACATTCAAAGTAGTCATGTACTACAATCAAAAAGGCTTTATTTGAACACTGGTCAAGAACAGTAAAGTTTCCTTGCAAGAGTGTATTATATGGGGACAGTGTAGATCTTCATAAAACTTTCCTCAATGAGGGAATATTCCATATTAACGTTGTCCAACATGGTAGTCACAAGCCACATGTGGCTACCGAACCTCAAGAACTGAATGTTTAGTTTTACTTGTTTATAATTCACTTGAATTTAAATAGCCATGTATGTTTGGTGGAGTATATATTGGACAGAACACTCCTAAAAAAATAGCAGCACAAATGTGAGCACCTGCTTCGCATACAATTTAAAATTGTGGAGACAATGCCCAGTGTATGTTTTTAATGTATGGGGAGTTTCGATTAATTTTTTTCGTGAAGCTGCTATGCTGATCATAAAATAAGACATGTTTCTGCAATATAATAAGACTCTCATTAAAAAAAGAAAAGAGAAAAACAACCCTGAGGTTACAGGTGTTCCTGGAGAAAGATTGATGACTATTTCTTGGCCAAACGTTTGCTGTGATGAAAAGTGGTATGTTTCAGCCAGTAGACCATTTTACCACTGCCAGTCATTTTTGGATGCTGGGTTTCTGCACCTTCGTCAGTGTTGGAGAGCTGTCTAACTCCCTTCCAAGCCACATATTAGGAAAACAATAACAGATAGAGGAAGATGTGCTCAGTGTGAGAAACCGTTTAACAATGCAGGTCCCAACTTGCTACCAGGTCAGTCCATATGCGACGGTAAGTCACTTTTGGAATTTGGAACATGCTATCTTATGGAAGCACTTTCATAATTTGCTAGTTTCCAAGACTAATCCATGGTAGTCTATTTTGCCCATGAGGGGGCTGAAGAGTGGCATATTTATAATAAAAATATTAGAAAATACTTCTGTGGAATACTAGTTAGTGGAAGTCCGCATCAAAACCCAGCAATATTAATTAACCAATACTATGCTCGAAAAAGATACAAACATTAAATAGAAACTATTTTTGTTTTGTTTTGTTTTTAAGTGTTTTCTGCTCAGTGAAAAGCAGATTAAGCTTAGAATTAGAGAGAAACCTCAGGGGACAGTCTGAAGAAGACATTTTGAATAATCTGGGCTTATTTTGAAGGGCTTTTTGCGTTTATTTATCTTAATACTATATTTTGCTCTAAATATTTCATTTCAAAGTTGATGGCTTAGCTTTTCTTATTTGTAGGCATATTAGTAATGCTGTTCTCAGTCTCACTAAGTAGACTTATTTTCATTTGTGAGTGGAACAAAGAGGAGAGAAAGAAAAAGTGAGAGAAAGAAAGGAACTCATATATAATGGACAGAAGTTGAAAGATAGAAAAAAGGAAAATGTCAAAATTTAGGATGACTGCTGGAGGTGAAATTCACAGTCTTGTGAATAATAATAACCATCCCCACTTCCACCCATCCCCAGAAAGTGGACTAGATAATTTATGTTAACTCTTTCACATGATTCTCATGACAACCATCTGAAGTAGGTAGATGTTTTCCCTTTATTTCTCAGATGGATAAACCAAAGGTTAGAGATTAAACAACTCACTCAATGTATATCCCATCCCATCCAGGTACAACCAGTCTGCATTTACACCAAGCCAAAGCCCTTGCCCCTTCCATTATGACAGACTTTGTGCTACCCTGTGTGGAGTGAGAGATAAAAAGGTGGGTGACCATGGAGTGTAGGAGTCTTTTGAGAAGGATGAAAAGAGGTGCTGAAGGGGAATGCGAAATTGCTTTCTGGTACCCACCACCAGGTCTCCAAGAGAGCTTAGGAAATGAGTTAAAAGCAGGTGAGGAGTGAGGTGCGATTGATTGCAGGACCATTGGCTGCTAGGAGGTTTCTGAGTGGGCAGCCAGGGGTTCCAAATGCAAGGAATGCCTCTCCTGTTGGTGTTAATGAAAGCTCCTTACCACAGAGGAAGCAGCTAAGACAATTTGCAAATGCTGACTGTTAGATCCACTGCTGGGGATGTATCAATAGTTTGTGGTTTTGCAATGCTCTCCTTTTCAGGGAATTTGCTTCAGAGTGTTCTCTGTGATCTCAAAGAGTAAACGATACAAAATGATATATTCATTCAAGCAATTAACTTGAATGATTTGGGTACCTGCTACACAGCATCAATCCTACCATATTCCACAAAGATTTAATGGCCACCTACCATGTCTTGGGCTCTCCTATTACCCAGTGTGAACATCAGCTCCACATACAGGACAATGTTTTCAAAAAGTCAAACTTTAATTAACTTACCCTCTTACTTTAATACAGGCTCCTCTCCACTTTTTATACCATAATACTCTGTGGTATTAAAACGCTTCTTAAAAGGAAATGAGAGCATTTTCCTTGCAGTGTATTTATAACTTCCTCTAGATTTAGGGCTTGACATAGCTGAGTAGAAAACTAAATATAACCCGTGTTTGTATTTTCCCTCCTAAGCCTATTGGGCATTAAAGAGGAAGGGCGAGAATACGGCTTTGTACAAAAGGCTTCCAGTGTTAATGAGCAGCTGTATGTATCTCAGGGAAACAGTTTGTTACTAAAAATAGAGTCTATCTAACTATAGCAACTCAAGCATTTAATATCCAGATTCTGCATGGGCAGAAATAAATTCCAAAAGGGTATATGATTTAGAAGTGGTAGTGCTGAAGCGATCAGAACTGTGGCCTCACATCTAGGGTTGTATTAATCTGCTCATCAGCTTCCATCAATTGTGCTTACTACATTCACAGGAGATTTTCCTAGTCTCAAAGACAATTAAAAATCAGTGTGCAACAATAAAGCTAAAAGGAAAAACAGAGCACATAGGCTATTTTTAGCACACTGAGCCAAATTATTAAACTAACAACCTCTGTTCTCTCTCTCTCTCTCATACGCACAAACAGCTACAGAGAGTAAGTAAAAAGAAAGGAAATATAACTGCTCAAGGGAAAAGATAATGTAAGCTTCTTGGTGTGTAGCCATTGTTTACTAAAGATGCAGTATATGTACAGAAGGACATTCAGGACCTTAGTTTTAAAATGATCATATCTGTGTTTTATTAATTCCTAAATTAATATCTATAGAAATCTGCATTCTAAGATGAATTAGATCTTTTAATTTTTTTTCTGTTAATCAGTGCTTTGGTCTGATTGTGTCTACCCTCCAAATTCATACGTTGAACAAACTTCTAACCCCCAATGTGATGATGTTTAGAGATGGGACCTTGGGGAGATCTCTAGCTTTAGATAAGGTCATGAGATTTAGATCCTCAGGATGACACTAGTGACCTTATTTTTTTTCTTTCTGTCAGTTTTATTTATTTTGTTTTTTAAAATTTTTTATTTCCGTAGGTCTTGAGGGAACAGGTGGTATTTGGTTACATGAGTAAGTTCTTTAGAGGTGATTTCTGAGATTCGGTATATCTGAGCAGTATACACTGAACTCACTTTGTAGTCTGTATGCCTCATCTTCCTCCCACCCATTCCCCCTGAGTCCCTAATGTGTATTGTATTATTCTTGTGCCTTGGTATCTTCATAGCTCAGCTTCCACTTATAAGTGAGAACATATGATGTTTGGTTTTCCATTTCTGAGTTATTTCACTTAGAATAATAGTCTCCAGTTCCATCCAGGTTGCTACAAATGCCATTAATTTGTTCCATTTTATGCTGAGTAGTATTCCGTCATCTATATACATAATACGTGTGTGTGTGTGTGTGTGTGTGTGTGTGTCCCACCACAGTTTCTTTATCCACTTGTTGATTGATGGCCATTTGGGCTTGTTCCATATTTTTGCAATTGCAAATTGTGCTTCTATAAACAGGCATGTGCAAGTATCATTTTTGGATAATGACTTCTTATCCTCTGGGTAGATACTAAGTAGAGGAATTGCCGGATCAAATAGTAGTTCTACTTTTCATTCTTTAAGGAATCTCTACACTGTTTTCCACAGTGGGTGTACTAGTCTACATTCCCACCAGCAGGGTAGAAGTGTTCCCTTTACACTGCATCCACGCCAACATCCATTATTTTTAAATTATGGCCATTCTTGCAGGAGTAAAGTGGTATCACATTGTGGTTTTGATTTGCATTTTCCTGCTCATCAGTGATGTTGAGTGTTTTTTTTCATGTTTGTTGGCTATTCATGTATTTTGAGCACTGTCTGTTCGTGCCCTTAGCCACTTTTTGATACGGTTGTTTGTTTTCTTTCTTGCTAATTTGTTTGAGTTCATTATAGGTTCTGGATATTTGTCCTTTGTTGGATGTATAGATTATGAAGGTTTTCTCCCACTCTGTGAGTTGTCTGTTTACTTTGCTGACTGTTCCTTTTGCTGAGCAGAAACTCTTTAGTCTAATTAAATCCTACCTATTTATCTTTGTTTTTGTTGCATTTGCTTTTGGGTTATTGGTTATGAAGTTTTTGCTAAAGCTAATATTTAGAAGGGTTTTTCTGATGTTACATTCCAGAATTTTTCCATCATTTTTCATAGAACTAGAAAAGACAATCCTAAAATTCATATGGAACCAAAAAAGAGCCAGCATCCCAAAGCAAATCTAAGCAAAAAGAACAAACCTGGAGCCATGACATTACCTGACTTCAAACTGTATTGTAAGGCTATGGTCACTGGTATAAAAATAGGCACGGAGACCAATGGAACAGAATAGAGAACCCAGAAATAAACCCAAATACTTACAGCCAACTGATCTTTGACAAAGCAAACAAAAACATAAAGTGGGAAAAGGACACCCCATTCAACAAACAGTCTTAGGATAATTGGCAAGCTACATGTAGAAGAATGAAACTAGATCCTCATCTCTCACCTTATACAAAAATCAATTCAAGATGGATTAAGGACTTAAATCTAAGATACTGGTACTCTTATAAGACAAAGAAAAACCAGGGTCCTCTCACTTTCTCTCCTCTTCATGTGAGGACACAGCGAGATGGCAGATGTCTATAAGCCAGAAAGATGATGCCACCAAGAACCAAATCCACCAGCATCTTGATAATAGATTTCCAGCCTCTAGAATTGTGTGAAATAAATGTCTGTTGTTTAAGTTACTTGGAGTGTGGTATTTTGTTTTATTAACCTGAGCAGACTAATAAAACCTGCATTGCCACTGCTGTGTTGAAAAAATTATATGGTTCTGGCTCAGTAATCAAGGAGTAGCCAACTGAACTTTTTTTTCCTCTCCATATTCTTTTTTCCTTCTTTATCAGAGGTTGAAATACTTCAGAAATGTCAACTGGTAAAGACATCTCTGAATTCATTCTCTGATCCTAATTGGCCTGCACTTGATAAAATGTTTAAGGCAGTTTTACAATGCAGATTTAAAATTTTTGATTAAAAGGCAATACCTGAAGTGCTGAGCATTTCTGATTTTATGGCAATTAATTACTAAAAAAGGAAGACCTAGTACTCAATATTTAAACTACTTATGGACACACCTTTGTTTTGAAATAACAATTGTTATTTCAATTCAACGATCTTGTCAATGGAACATGACCTAGTTCCATACACACAGATAAATGCATTAAGGAGGAATTACAGCATGGTAAAGCTTACCTATAATGTTTTTGCCTAATGCCTTTCTTGCAAAAACACCAACAACCACCAAATTATCTTGGGAAATTAAAATGTAATGAAAACTTAAAAAGAATATAGTCATTTCTCTACTTCACACATTATGTCATTTTAATTTGTATTTTAGGGACAACTTATAGTGGCAGGTATAATAACTCCCTGTTACTCATGGAGACACTCAATCAGAGAAGTTCGAGTTGAGATACTTTATTCCGCCATGTTAAATGTTTCCTCAGAACTTTTAAAACAATAGCTATTCATTTCTGGAGAATTTAAGAAATTCTTAAATTCTTAAATTCTACTGATGGATTTTTTGCAGTGTTGAAGGACTCTCCTTGCAATTTCTTCTGAGGAAGAAACTCCATCATTATTCTCAGATGTAGATATCCGAACACGAGTAAAAACAAGGAAGAATTTACAACAATGCATATTGTTTCAATCTTTTTGGTTAAAATGGAATGAAACAAAACAAAATAAAACTATTTTAAGCTGTCTGCTTCCTCCACCTTTGGGTAGATATGGGTAATTTTTGTCAATCTGTTTTCCAGACTTAAATGTTTAAATGCAATGTGAATAATATTAAATTAAACCATATGAAATTTCTTCTTTTATGGGTCAGAAATGGTCAAATATTGGCCTTTTCTGATGGTCTTACTTAGAATGGTTATTTCTAGGTTTGTATTGCCCAGAGCTATTGAAAAAGGGAGCAGTAGTGGCTCAGGTATTGTATTAGGCTGTTCTTGCATTGCTAGAAAGAAATACCTGAGACTGGGTAATTTGTAAAGAAAAGAGATTTAATTGGCTCACAATTCTCCAGGCTGTACAGGAAGGAGGTGCTAGCCTTTGTGCTGCTACTAGGGAAGCCTCAGGAAGCTTTTACCCAAGGTGGAATACAGAGTGGGAACAGGCACATCACAACGTCAGAGCAAGAGCAAGAGACAGAGAGTAGGGGATGGGAGGTGCCAAACGTCACAACAAGCAGGTCTCATGAGAACTCACTCACTATGGCAAGGATAGCACCCAGTCATGAGGGATCTGCCCCATAACTCAAACACCTCTCACCATGCCCCATCTCTAGCATTAGAGATTGTAACTTAATATGAGATCTGGGTGAGGAAAAATATTCAAACTATATGAGGCATTTGAAATTTCCTCTGTGCCACACCTGCCACCACCTTCACATACACACTTTACTACTATAGTTATTGACGTTGACACAAATACTGACAAAGATTCCTCCCTGGCCAAACTCTAGCTAGCCTCCTCTGAGCCTAGTTAGCAAGTAGGCTTTAATCTTGGCCTATGAAGATCTGCACAAGTAGTAACATAGTTTTTAACATGCAAGCTGAACCCTAGGATGACCACAGCTACTCTTGAAGTGTCACCTGAGAAACTGAAGGCTGATAAAAGAATTTACCATTTTTTTTTTTTTTGTAAATGGAGTTTTGCTTTTGTTGCCCAGGCTGGAATGCAATGGCATGATCTCTGCTCACTGCAACCTCCGCCTCCCAGGTTTAAGCAATTCTCCTGCCTCAGCCTCCCAATTACCTGGGATTATAGATGCCCAACACCATGCCCAGCTAATTTTTGTATTTTTAGTAGAGGTGGGGTTTGTCATGTTAGCCAGACTGGTCTCAAACTCCTGACCTCAGCTGATCCGCCTGCCTCAGTCTCCCAAAGTGCTGGGATTATAGGCATGAGCCACTGTGCCTGGCCAAGAATTTGCTATTTTTTTCCAGCCAATACCAGAAGATATGGCCCCTGTCTCCCAGTCTCTGTGGGAGGGTAGGAGTCTAACTTTGGTAAGTGTCAGCTAGCAAACCCAGATGGTTTCACATGGAATGATCCCTGCCTCCCTGCTCTTTGTAATTTTCACTTCCCTTACTCTTCTGGGCCCCTGCTCACCCTTCTGCTTCTTCCCTCTGTCTCACTTTAAAACACTGAGGTACTGCTGTACAAATAGAGGTGGAGTTCAGTGCAGTAGGATGGTACTGATTAAAACCTATCCTTATCACTCTGACTAGTATCTGGCTTTGTTCATCTTTGACACCACACACTTTCTGAATATACTCAGATTTCAATGAAACCTGGAAATGGGAGGGGGAACGGAGGAATTAACAGCGATAACAGTTCTTATCATTACAAGAATTAAGGGCCCGTGGCATAGATAACATAGGTTTTAGACTACTACATTTTATTCCTGGTGCAGATGTCTGTAGCTTTTTCTTGCACAAAAAGAAGGGTAAGGAATTGGCTCTGACTTATGAAATAAGCCAATCATTTTCTAATTTCAGTAATGATTTGTTTCCAAAATATCTTGTGCCTGACTCATATATGTAGTGTCATAGCCCCAGGGTTGAGAAACCCTGGTATTACCTACCAGATCCTGGGAATGAAGGGTGCAATTCTATAGCCTTTTGCATGGGCCCTGGGGAGCATGTTGAAAGGGGACTAAGGGACTATCAAGAGGTCCATGAATTCCACATGTATGGGAGACCTCTTTCAGTTTGGATACAATCTGGAAATTAATGTCAGTTGCTTTTAAAGCCCTCTGAGATTCTGCAGCCTCTCAGAGGCTGGACAGGACTCCAGTGATGAAGTGACTCTCTGTGCAGAATAAAGGCAGAATTCGAGTGCTTGCAAGCACAACCATTATGCCCATGTTGACAGGTGGCTAGCATTTCAGATGGCATTGAATGAAAGCAATCACGGTAGGAATGAGGTTGCTAAAGACTGTGTACTTAAAATTGCCACTCAAAGAAATTGCAGACTGACAATCATTTGCAGCCAACATTAAATGGCTTGCTACAAAGAAAGAACCCACTGGCACAAATAAGTTTAGAAACACTAGAAAAGGGTCTTTAGCCAGCAGAACTGAGACCATGACAGCAGGTGAGGATGTGGACAGGCTAGACCAGGGCAATACCCTTTTCTCCACCTGGCTAATAATTTTTACCAATTCATTTGTAAGAAAGGTTGGGAAGTGAATACCAGAACTTTATAGTATGGTATTTGCAATTTGTTTCCTGGGTGTGGTGTTGGTATCTGTGGCACTGCTGTGGCTGGTGTGTGTGTGTGTGTGTACATGCTTATATTAATTAGAAATCTCCCTGTGGATTTTTATTTCATCACTTTCAATAAATTCTTCATAAAGTCTTGAGTTAAAAAACCCATTCAGATATTTTTATACACATATCTGTACCAGGTGGGATGCACTTTTAAATTCATATGAGTTTCAGATCCTCTGAGGAGGCTGACCACATACATAGCTCTCTTCCGAGAGTGTGCTCAGATAAGCTTGTTCCAGCCTGGGCAGAGTCCATGTTACATGAGCACAGAAGGACTCTTGCTAGTGGTCCTGTACTGATTGTTTATATTTGGCAGAGATGGGAAAGGAAATTCATTTCCATACATTTTTTTTTTTCCTCAAAGAAGTTTCAGGAGAGAGAGAATCAAATTCTAAAGGCTTTCAAAATAGCAACAGAAATAAACAAGGTTAATTGAATGTCATGATATGATTGAATATGGAGAAAGACTTGAGTTTTCAGAGCAAATATGTGGGCTATTACTTTAAAAAAAAAAAAGAAATTCCAAAAGGACGTTAGTAGAAGACCAATAAAATCTAATTGAAGATTTAAGATTAGGTCAGCATTAAATCAACAGCCTGTGTCTCTCTTTCTTTTTCTCTCTCAATTTCAATTTCCAATTGGACAATGAGAAATTATGCTAACAAAAAGAAAGCACGAACTCTGCTTGGTCTCTTCTACTCCGTGCAAAGCTGAGTCTGATCCCCACCAAGACTCCTACAATGAGGTGGGCTATCTTCAGGGTGAGGCACAACCCCATTTTGGTGAAAACTTTCCTGTTGTGCACATGCAATTCAACTATTAAAGCGTTATCTGGAACAAGAATTTTAATTCTATTTTCATAAACTAGAAGTGAATCATCCCTCGTTGTTGGTGGCAGCAGTTTCTTAGGCATTTTTCTGGGAGGAGCCCCTGCCTTGCCCTGTGCCTGGACTGGAAGCGGAGCTAGAAAGGAAACTCAGGGCAAAGTGTTTGGGCAGCTGTAAGCGGGAACTGTCAATCACTAGAATTAGTCATACTGCAGCATGACGATCCTAAGAGGCATCATTTTAATAATCTCTGGAGAGATATTTGGAACAAGACAGGACATGAATACATAAAACAAAAATAAAATATACACTTAACACTTTTGCACAGTTTAAGCAATTTGTGATTAAGAGCAGACAGGATAGAAAGAAAAAAACAACTCCAATCTACCAGTCTAGCATGAGAGACTTCCATTTGGAGCCCTGTGTTTTGAAGACTAATAGAGAGACGTGACCAGATTCATGATGTGGAAGGAAGAGACATCAAACCTAGAGAAAAAAGATTATTTAGTGTAGAAGAAACAACTTTTAGGGCAGGGCAGTGGAGGAAGGACTCTTGTTTCTAGAGCAAAGGTTCTTACACTTTTTGAAGTCTCCTTGAAAGTCTGGCAGAGCCTATAACTTCCTTCTTACAATAATGTTTCCAAATTATGCAAGACAACCCATAGAATTATAGAGATTAATTATCCCATAATACAATTATCAAAATATTTTAAAAAAATCTAAATTAGTAATATATGTGTTTTTTTTTTTTAGACCAGGTCTTACTCTGTCACCCAAGCTGGACTGCAGTGGCATGATCTCGACTCACTGCAACTCTACCTCCTGAGCTCAAGTGATCTTCCCACCACAGCTCCCAAGTAGCTGAGACTACAGGTGCACACCATCATGCCTGGCTAATTTTTGTATTTTTTGTTGAGATTGGGTTTTGCCATGTTGCCCAGGCTGGTCTGAAACTCCTGAGCTCAGGTGATCTGCCCACCTCGGCCTCCCAGAGTGTTGGAATTACAGGTGTGAGCCACTGCCCTTGGCCTATATAAGTATTTCTTAATGTACTAATAACAAGATTTAGCAGCAGGTTAGAACTTCCAATATTTTGATGTTGTGATGTACACAAGGGAGATTCCAGATCTTTGCACAGTCATAGCATAGCATGAAACTGTCTGAGACGGCTGTTGCTGACAGAGTCACAAGCTCTGCTCTTGTAAGCCTGGCTTATAGCTTCCTTTTGTAACTGAAGGAAATGCTAAATTTCAGCTACACGTTAGTAGGTCAGATAGAGGTTAAAGAAGCAGTTTAACAGATAGACAATAAAGAAGCAATTTTTCACCTCTCCAATTTCATAGGCTGCCCTGAGTTCTCTCCAGGGACCTCTGTTGGTCACCCTTTCCTTATTCTTCACATAGCATCTGACTCGTGACATTAGGGAAAGGAACTCCGCTCAGCTCAGCCTCTTGCAGGGTTCCCTTTTTCTCTCCAGCCTGTCTGTAAAATGCTGACCTTCCCATCCACTCTCTGTTGCGCCAGAGCAGCACACTCTCCTAAGGGGGCCCTGCAGTTGACCAAGTGGCAAATCTGTCTCTTTCAGGGGTGGATGTCAAGCATTTTCCACAGTGGCACTAAGCCTTGTGTTCTAACCGAGCTTTTGTTGGTAATACCCTTGCCATTTTGATCTTCAATTGTCTGCTACACCCTGCCATCTCTGTTGACCTCACAGTGTCTCCCCAGCGAGTTCTAGAGTGCTGTGGAACTACTGTGATGGTTAATTTTATGTGTCACCTTAACTGAGCTAAGGGATGCCCAGATCGCTGGTAAAACATTTCTGGAGTATCTGGGAGGATGTTTGCAGAAGAGATTGGCATTTGCATCAGTAGGTTGAGTCAAGACTCATTCCAGTGTGGGTGGGCATGCTAAGTCTGTTAATGGCCTGAATAGAAGAAAAAGATGGAGGAAAGGCAGACTGATCTCTGCTTGAACTGGGACATGCATCCTCTCCTGCCTTCAGACATTGACACAGACACTGGCACTTCAGGTTCTTGGACCTTGGACCAGAATGACACCATTGGCTTTTCTGGGCCTCCAGCTTGTAGAAAACAAACTGTGGGACTTCTCAGCCTCCATAAGCATGTGAGCCAATCCCTGATTAGAAACTTTTTCGATATATGTATATATTCCTGTTGGTTCTGTTTTCTCTACAGAACCCTGACTAATACAAATGCACAGTTTGGAGACAGATTGGGTGCTAAACCAATCTCTGCTATCACTCACGTTGGACTTTGGAAATGATTTCTCTTAGTTTCTTCATTTGTAAAATGGGGGTGATGATAGAACTCACCGTGTAGGGTTGTGCAAGAAGTTGGTAAGTAAACTCAAAGAAAGGTCTTAGAACAATGCTGAAACACGCCCCCAAAAGATTAACTGCTTCTGCATGGGGTGTGGAGAAAAGGTATGTCTCCAATCTCTCAGCACCTTCTACTTATGGTCTGAAATTCCGAGTGCCTGCATGGAGGAGGTGAACCAAATACCTGCCAGATCATATTTATTTGTGCTGCTTAAATACAACCCAAGAGTTGAACTTTGCCCATTATTAGGAAGACATAATCTCTGCTTTCTTTTTGGTGTGTATGTACTGATATGGCTGTGTTGTTATTAACATAGTGAGGTATTAGGCAGAAACCCATGAAATTGACAGTATTTTAAACCCCAAATGGTTAAACATCAGTAATCTCATGTGATTTAACCTACTACTTCCATATTGATTGCTAAATAGCCAACTACTGCCTCTCAGTCCTCAAGAGACGCCACCTCCTCCCCAGGATTTTCTGGATTTCTTCAACTAAAAGGGTCCCCAGGATCTTGCTGTAGTATTGACATCATTTGGCGCCCTTATTGTTATCAAAGGGAAGGCTCCTAAGAGTTTATTATTTATTATTTGATGACTTGGCCAAGGTTTTGAGACTGTGTAAGACTTTCAACTTACTCTTTGGATTTCAGTGTTCCTAAGCAATCATTTATAAAAAAAAAAAGGATTCAATCTGGAGACAACAGATGCTGAAGAGGATGTGGAGAAATAGAGACACTTTTACACTGTTGGTGGGAGTGTAAATTAGTTCAACCATTGTGGAAGACAGTGTGGCGATTCCTCAAGGGCCTAGAAATAGAAATTCCATTTGACCCAGCAATCCCATTACTGGTTATATACCCAAAGGACTATAAATCGTTCTACTATAAAGACACATGCACACACATGTTCATAGTGGCACTGTTTACAATAGTAAAGACCTGGAACCAACCCAAATGCCCATCAATGATAGACTGGACAAAGAAAATGTGGCACATATACACCATGGAATACTATGCAGCCACAGAAAATGATGATTTTGTGTCCTTTGTAGGAACATGGATGAACCTGGAAACCATCATTCTCAGCAAACTGACACAAGAACAGAAAATCAAACACCTCATGTTCTCACTTATAGACGGGTGTGGCACAATGAGAACACATGGACACAGAGAGGGGAGCATCACACACTGGGGTCTGTTGGGGAGTGCTAGGGATATGGGAGGGAGCGTGGGGAGGGAAAACATGGGGATAGGTGATGGGGGGATGGTGGCAGCAAACCATCTTGCCATGAATGTACCTATGCAACAATCTTGCATGATCTGCACATGTACCCCAGAATCTAAAGTACCAAAAAAAAAAAAAAATTGAAACATCCATGACATTTCTTAAACTCTTGTGTTGTGTCCCTATAAGTCTAATTATCTCAGCTCTCAGATGTGTAAGATTTAATGTCTAGTTCTCTTAGGAGAAGCAAAGAGAGAGGACTAATTTAGCAGAGGCTCTGAATGGATTATCAGCAGGCACATGGCTCCAAGAGCCCACCAGCTGAGCATAGCCTGCCTGAATTGTGAAGTCCCTGAGCCCAGCAAAGAGAAACAGACTGAATGGGGGGCTCATGTGATAGTATTACTGCCCAGCACTGTGGTAGGTCGTCTCTTGCACACAACCCATCTGACAGCTGAGCTAACTCGGAAGAGCAGACCACAGAAGAAGAATTATTCTGGCAATTAAGAACCTCTAGGATTGGGCTCTATCTCCTAGTCTCTTTTCCAACAGGTTGTCGCATGCAGTTTTTCACCTTTGTGTTCCTAGTACCTTTTCTTCCTCCTGAAGAGCCTTTCCTTTCCATCATTCACAGTGGAAATGTACAACCCAGCCAAAATGCCACATCCTTCTTAAAGCCTCACAAGACAGTATGCAGCCTGTCTTGTGAGGCTTTAAGAATGGTGGCTGGATCACGCAGGCTCCTTTCATTATGGAACACACAGATTAGAACTTCCTTCTTCTAAAGATTGGAACAGTAGAAGGAAGAGGTTTGAGTGAGAGAGAGAACACAAATTGAGACTCTGCAATGCATCAAATACTTCTAAGAACTATTGTTTGATCATTCACAGGGCAAATGTGTATGCAGTAGGCATGTGTATGCAGTGGAGACAGAATGGTAGGTAGAACACACTCCCTATCCTCAAAGAGAGACAGTCCCTAAGCTACTTAAATCTAGATATCTTTCTTTTTATGAAGCTTTTTTTTTTTTTTAGAGATGGATTCTTACTCTGTCACCCAGGCTGGAGTGCAGTAGCACTATCTCGGCTCACAGCAACCTCTGTCTCCCAGGTTCAAGCAACTCTTCTGCCTCAGTCTTCCAAATAGCCAGGACTACAGGCACACACTGGCATGCCTGGCTAATTTCTTTTGTATTTTAGTAGAGACGGGGTTTCACCAGGTTGCCCAGGCTGGTCTCGAACTCCTGAGCTCAGGCAATCTGCCTGCTTTGGCCTCTCAAAGTACCAGGATTACAGGCGTGAGCCACTGCACCTGACTGAAGCATGATCTTTAAATTAGATTGTTTGGTAGTATTTTCTTTTGGAAGATAATGTACACAAATACAAATATATATGGAGTAATAACCAAATGTATTTGTTCCACTGTAAAATTCCCTCCTCCAAATAAACAATTGTGATGATTATTCTACCCCTATGTTGATATACAGTAATATAAAACAGAAGTGTCATAGAAACACACTGAAATAAAAGAGCTCAGGTGGCATGTGCTTATTTTCCTTTATGACTTCAGACGCATTGACTTCTCCAATGTCTCTGTGGACTTTGGTGTGTAACACCCATGTAACACCAAGCAAGTATCACTGGAACACGAGGGCAGCACATATGCAAGCTGGGCCACCTGTGTGGGGAGGCCAGCTTAGTTTATCAGCCAGCGTGTGTAGATATGAAGAGGTCCAGACTGAACTCAGCAGTGAACTCATGCTCAGATAAGCAAGGTCAGGCATCCCTGGGGGGCACAGACAATTACAAAAAAGGCAGCTCATTGCAGCTCCACAAATAGGTTGCAATTTGCATCTTGCTTTCTTTTGGGCATGGGGCCAGTGTTATTCAGGGGAATTATACTGTAATATTACTTCCCAAAAAAACAAAAGGCCTGAGCTTGTTATTAATGTGAACTATTTTGATTTTTATAGCCTTTGAAGGGAAGTGAGATTTTTGTTGCTTTTTTGCTGCATTTTGCAACTGTTTTTGTGAAGCTGACTTTTATTTTTTAATTTAATTTTATTTTTTTGAGACAGAGACTTGCTCTGCCACGCAGACTGGATAGCAGTGCATTATCGCAGCTCACTGCAACCTCCACCTCCTGGGTTCAAGCGATTTTCCTGCCTTAGCCTCCCACGTAGCTGGGATTACTGGCATGCACCACCACACCCAGCTAATTTTTGTATTTTTAGCAAAGACGGGGTTTCACAGTGTTGGCCAGGCTGGTCTCGAACCCCTGACCTCAAGTGATCTGCCTACCTCAGCCTCCCAGAGTGCTAGGATTACAGGCGTGAGCCACTGTGCCTGGCCATGAAGTTGATTTTTCTATGTGTGGCCTGCTGCATGTAAGTAAGTAGTTATTTTATTAGTGAGAGTAGCGCAACTGCTATTTATTACTCGGTGAATACATTATATATGAAGTACTTTGTAGACCTTCATATTCCAAGATACTTTTGATACTTTTCCAGAATGAAGAAAATTTCAGAAATTTTTCAATAGGAAGTCAGTGTTTGGATGGGTAGGATAGTTACAAAGAGTAATACATATTGATGTTGTAATTTCTACTTAGCAAAATGACTTTTAAATAAACAATGTAGCTATGTATCTAAGGAACAATGTCTTTAATTGCCCTGTGATATACTGCAAAGGAAATCCACGGCAGGGTAACAGAGAGCAGTAGAATCTGTCAGTCAAACAAATACTGCTTTGCCTCCTCAGCTCTACTCACTTTGTTAGAACGCTGAAGGCAGAATCTTAATGGAGAATTATTTAGGCACGCGGCAACACATCTATGCTCATATGATTTGGTAGAATTCTTTTTTTAATCCTTCAAAGCTAATTACAAAGGACCAAAGCACATACAAAAATATTTAGGTAAAACGTTTCCTCCTTTGAAGACTTAAATGTGCAAAAGCAGAACCTTGCCAGGATTGTTGGTACTCAGATCAACATTCATTGGGCCTGTTTCTTATGTATGAACACTGTGTACCAGATAAGTGTGATTACCATCTAATTAGGCCAAACTCCACTGGAGGTGAGTAAACACTTTCATCACGGTAGTACTCCTGGTCTCTTCTGTCATGTTTATTATTAAACATTTTATTGTTTTAAATTTGCTGAACTCTTAATCTGATGTGGGTGAGTGGGAATTACCATGATTTTATATTCAAGGTGGGGCACTGAACATATTTAAATGACCTTTCAGGAAGTCATGGAGTAAAGATTAAGACCCAGAGAACAGGAGGGACAGTGGTAACTGTGGCCTCTCTACCCTACATGATTTTTCAGGGTCCTTCTGATAGCAGCCCTGTGTTCTGCCTTTGGTGCTTACTCCGTGTGTTCAACGTGAAGTTGGTGGGGCTGCAGGTCACAGTGCCAATCCTCCCCTGACCAGCAGTGGGGCAGATGACTCAGAATAGCCCCTATGCATGGCTATAGTCATTGGTTTATAGATGGATACATTGGCTAATTTGAGTCAATCACTGTATTTCCTAAAATTGCTAATTTTCAGTTAGCTGTTTTTCCGCTGGAATTGCTACACTGAGAGTATGTGATTGGCAGCCACTGGAGGTCACCTTGGAGAGGCTTGGTTTGAAAAATGCAGCCAAGTTAGGTCAAGAGAGATGAGGACCGGAGCAGCCGAGTGTTGAGGATATTACCTACGTCCTGGTACCAGCTGTGCTTGAAGCTAGTGTTCATTCTAGACCTTCCAGAAATAAGCAATTGCGTTTTTTTGCAAGAACTAGTTTGAGTTGACTTTCCATCATCTAAAATCCAAAAAGTCATGATGAATACAGAGAGTAACTTGTGTGTTAGGCAACCTCAAAAGCAGACTTCTCTTGACTAGAAGTACTAAGTGTAGTCACGACTTACAAATCTCCCCAAAACAGGGTCTACTCTACTAAGGTGGAAGATACAATTTGAAAGCCAAACTTTATAGTTTGAAAGACAGTCCTGGAATTCAACAAAATATTTTGATAAATGTTATTAAATATCTCCAAAAACAATTTTGTACCTCATTCCTTTATGATTTCTGCTTCAATGAAACACTGTATATTTATGTAGGATATCCTCTTGGTAGAGATAATTCACTCAGCTTGTTGAGTTATGCTTACTTGCAAGGTAACCTGGAAAGCAATAAAAGCACACTGGAGTCAGAGAAAGGAGAACATATTCCTTTTTCACTTGGTGGTCATAAATATTACCTTGGAATTGGCCAAGCCTCAGTGACTCCTCTAAGAACACGTTACAACTACCAGGCTTTCCCCCAAAGACCCTACACCCGGCTCTTTCTGACTTAATTCCAAACTTTCTGACCTCAACGGCTGAGCCACCACCTCTATGTTTGGTCAACACTAATACCTTCATCTTCATTTTGCAATTTCTTAGCTTTGATCTTATTTCTTTGTCCTCTTACCCCAACCCAAACTGTCCTCTCTCCTTTGGGTGGTACATACCTAAAAACAGTTCTTAAGGTAAAACTGGACTGGCCTATGCTCTATGATTATTATTTTTAAGATTAGATTATTTGATTCATTGAGTAATTTTATTTTAACTTTTAAGTTCATGGGTACATGTGCGGGTTTGTCATACAGGTACATTTGTGTCATGGGAGTTTCTTGTATACATTATTTCATCACCTAGGTATGAAGCTTAGTACCCATTAGTTATTTTTCCTGATCCTCTCCCTCCCCCCACCTTCCATCCTCCGTTAAAGCCCAATGTATGTTTTTCCCTTCTATGTGTTCATGTGTTCTCATCATTTAGCTCCCACTTATAAGTGAGAATGCTTTCCCTCACACAGACTTTGAGAAATTTCCATGCCTCCCCAATCCCAACTATCATCTCTAGGATATGATATTAGAGTCATGAAGGGAGCCTTATTTAATCAGATCACTGAAATATAACACTTCAGTGATTCATTCCTTCATTTTCTTTCTATCATTGATAGAATGCAGATAACTCTGGGAGATGTGACAAAAGAAATCTCACCAATAATGTTTTCCTTTGGCATGTGCTGGGTATTGGGGTTGACTCCACACTCTTCACTCTACTATCCCCACTGTGTGTAGCAGCTATGGGGATCGGAGATTGACCCACATCCAGGGAGAAAGGGACTCTGATTAGTCTTACCAATCATGGTAATCTTCTTTCCTTTATCAGTAATTGGTTCAAGAACTCAGAGTGTGATATTCTATGTCTGACAGCCCAGGGGTAAGTGACATATGCTGATCTAATCGGACTGAAGAGACAGCTTTGATTCAATGTCTGGGGAAAAGCACATTCCTGTTCCTCTCACTTCTCTCCCCAGTCCCCTGTTTCTCCTTGGACATGAACAATGAAGCATAAGCTTCTAATTGATAGACATAACAACCCTATAACCACATGGAAAACAACCTTGGAATGAAGCTGACATTGAGTTTAGCAGAGCAGAGGTAGAATGGCTCCGAGTGTTTAATTACGTTGTCCAGTCTCTGGATTGTCCAGCCCTTGTCAAGACCTCCAGATGAGCAATTCATATTTCTCTGCATTGTTTAAAACCATTGGATTAAAATATCAAATGTAACCAATGCAGTAAGTTTATTAGTGTTTTTATCTGGGATCAGGTTTTAGTACTGGAGAATAAATAGAGGAAAGGAGGGAAAAGGAAAGTATTTCTCAGAGGAGGATTGGATAGAATGGGACATAAGGAAAGAGAACTAGGAATATCAGAAAATGAACTTTTCGTACTTTGAAACATGCCTGAGAGTCAGTACTCAATCCAAGTACTCGAGATAGAATTTTTTTTTTTTTTACCATTAATCAAGGATAAAGACTGTTTTTTATTTTTTTGAAATTTTCCTTGAAACTCTCCAAATTGCACCAGACTGATGCAGAAACTTGTCCGCATTTTTCTCCAGACAAAGATCATGAGGTTGGACCATGAGTCCAGCAAATAATGATAAGGGCTAACATTGACATTTATAAATCACTTTCTACTTTGCGTGAGACTGCTACTACCTAATTTCATTTGAGTCTTAGGACAATTCTCTAGAGTAAACGTTTATGATCTACATTGTACAGAGGAGGTAACTAAGACTCAGGGAGATGAAATGGTTGGCATGGAGCCATGGAGCCATGCAGCCTGTAATACCACATGCAAGACTTGATGCTAGATTCTGACTCGGGGCTTTGCTGCTGCCGCCATCTCTTTGCCATTCCACTTGGCTTCCACCCTTCCCTGGCTGGTAGCTCCTTCCTCTGAATTCACAGTCAGCCTTCCTAATTGGCATCTCCTTGGGAAGGCTGCCTCGGGGCCTTCCTTATCAGTTTGTGGTTGCTAGATTTCTCTTACCACGAAAAGGGCTTTATTTCTTGGCATCGAATCCCCTTCCTTATCCACTCTCTCTTCTACTAGGCTTCCTGTTGGTTTTGAGGTTATGAACACCCTGGATCGACAACCGGAGTCCATTTCTGCATTTGACTGAAAGGAAACTCAAGTGAATGAATTCCACACAATGGTGAACCTAGTGGATCTTAAGTAATTCCCAGGAAATGCGATGAAAGTATAGAAAAGGTATCAGCAATCCTAAATGATATGAGCTAAGAGTGAATAAACTCTTTGGCTTTTAATAACACCTGTGACACTACTGATGTCTCACCATAAATATGGAAAAAAGAAAAAAGAGAAAAAATGAGAAGGGAAGAAAAGGTAGGCAAAGAGGCTGAGATGGAAGAAATAAATATATATATAAATATTGGGAGTTAAAGAGTATACATATGCAATAGTTTTCTGACTGCTAAGGTTTTTCTCCCATCTATGAGTTAAGTTAGACATTGTTTAGTGAGCACAATTAGTTATTTCACCAAGGCCCTTGCGTATATCTGAATGCATTACATCAGTCATTTGTGTGATGATGACGTTGGGTTAACACGTGACAAGATGGCAGATGAAATCAATAACCTACTGACTCACAAACCCAGTTGATTTGGCCCCAAAACACCTTTGTTTATTTATTGAATCTCATGTAAAGATATTGATGAGTTATAAAATAGCTTTGATCATTTTCTATAAATTGTTTACTTTTTCTTCTTCCCCTAAGCACTTACCCAATTAAAAGGAGAAGTAGAAGTTTTGAATTCATAGGTTAAATATCATTTTGATCCTTTGGCCCTGTGTACAATTGCTTCTTTTTTGAGACAGGGTCTCCCTCTATCACCAAGGCTGGAGTGCAGTGGCACAACCACATCTTATTGCAGCCGTGACCTTCTGGGCTCAAGGGATCCTCCCACCTCGGCCTCCTGAGTAGCTGAGACCACCGGTAGGTGCCACCATGTCTAGCTAGTTTTTAAACTTTTCAAAATAGAGCCAGGGTCTCACTGTGTTGTCCAGGCTGGTCTCAAACTCCTGGAATCAAGCAATCCTCCCACCTTGGCCTCTTAAAGTGCTGGATTACAGACGAGAGCTGCCACACCCAGCTCAATTGCATTTTTGATTGTCAAAATCCCCCTCTCCCTGCTTTAGTGAAGATGTAATTGTTTTATATTCTGTCCTATAAATATGATAGTTTAGCTAAGGTGACACTGGAGGAGGATTAGAACATGTCAACCAGGGACTATTAGGTCAAGAGAACTTTCAGTCATATTTGCTCTAGCTCTCTCTGGCCTTTCTCTGTTGCTTGTGATGTCTTCGAATCCCCTGACACGAGAGAAATTAGGGTGTTCAAGGGTCTATACCCTAGAAAAATCATAGGGTGAGTCTCATACACATGTAAACCCTGCCTTTTAGAATCAGGTGGCAGCTGATTTGTTTAAAGCATTGATGGATAAGTGAGATTCTGAGAGGGAATGTTTGACTGCTGCTTATCTCTTAGGATGAAGAGAATCCTTGCAATCAAGGAACGTTAAACCATCTAATGGTGGGCGCATCTCATTAGTTTCACTAGTAGAACTGTGAGATTTATTGAGAAAAATTAATAGCTGGGTTTGGCACAAATTGCAATTGTTCATAGGCAGAAGGCAATATAAGGATTTCAAATATACCAGAAGAGAGAGTTATGGTGTAGGTAAGTGTGGAAAAACATCTTCAAAATCTAACCATATAGCACTCAGTTGTCATACTGTGTATTTATGTAGTAAAAAATGTTCAAATAAAGACACCATGGCATGCACCTCTAAAGTGTTGTTTCTCCAGATTGATCCAGAGGAGCTTGTTAACTGGAACACAGTCACAAATTGTGCAATCATTCAGAATTTGCATTTGTGTAAGGAAAGATATTTAATGCTCTAGCTTGCTTTTACTTTTTTTGGACTTTATCATTCCTACCTCGTTGCCTTGGTGTGCATTCACGTGGCATAGCTCAATGGTGCAGGTTCTCCTTCCTCTCCCACCCCACCTGCTTGTTAATATTCTGGCCAATCCAAAGTGAAGCTTACATGAGGGCTGGATAATATTAGCAAGTCACAATTAGGACAAAGGATATGAACAAGTCGTGCTGCTGCCTCATGCTATTTGCAGCTTTTCTCTCTTAAGGTTTCTGATCTGTGGGTGTTTGGCAATGCTAAGAGACAAACGGAGGTCATCATTCCAGTTACTGTTTCAAAGAGAAAAACAGGCACAGTAGCCACAGCAATAGTCACCGAAATAGTTACTTAGCACATGATAGAAATGCATTTACATCCATTATCTCATTTAATCCTTTCAACAACCCAGGGAGGAAGGTAATATTATTGCATTTGACAGATGAGAAAAAAGAGATGCAGAAAAAGTTAGGTAATGAGCTCAAAGCTGCACAGCTGGTGAATGGAAGCATTATACTTTAAACCCAGATTTGTCTCTCACTAAAGCCTGTGCTTTTGTTACCGTCGTTTAAAAACCTTTTTAAAAGCAAAGTTTGAGAAGGTAGGGATGAGATGGAGGCCACTGGTTGGTTACACGGTCTTTCTACATTTGTCACACTCTCCCTCCGTTGCACTTCCCCCCGGTTTTCTATCTACCACATCCAGGCAGAAAAGAGCAAGATGAACCAAGACACTAGTTGTCACTGATTTTGAAGTAAAAGTAATTAGTCTACTAAAGTAAACTTGAGAACACAATTCTGCCATGTTCCTACATTCTCTCCTCAGGGGCTCCTCTCTTTCTATTGAGCAAATGTCAAGAGGACCATTTAGATGGGATTTCCTCTGAAATGTAACTAAAATAAATCTCATTTCTGAATTTGGGGTGTAAAATACTCATTATCATTTATTTGCATCAATTTTGCTCTGGTGGTATGAGTCAGTGGTTCTTAAGCCCTAGTGTGAGTCAGACTCATCCAAGGATAAATTCATTGGTATTTGTTAGTTGTAAGTAACAGAAACCTGTTCTAGATTTAGGTGGCCAGGATTTGGGCAGCTCAGGGGTTCTGGGTAGAAGAAACTAAATTTATTTTCCTTCTATATTCAACTTGGTGATTGCACCAAATCCCAAGGTTTTTGATAACTTTCTACAGTGGTCAGAATTCTAAGATGCGCCTCAACATTCCTACCCCCCTGTGGAACCCCCTCTCCCTGACTGTGGGTGGGAATATGAATGTGATGGGGCATCAACTCTGTGACTTGATTACTAATCAGTTGACTGAGTTCATCAAAAGAAATTATTATCCTGGGTTTGCCTGGTCCGATCAGCTGAACTGTGAAAAGAGGAACTGGACCCTTGCTGGAGTGAATGACTTTATGAGAAAGAGATTCTCTTGCTGGCCTTAAAGAAGAAAATTGCCATATTGTAGAAAAGACCAGAAGGCAGGGAACTATGGAAAGCTCCTGGGAGCTGAGAAACACCCCTGACCAACAGCCAGCAAGAAAATGAGGATCTCAGCCTCAAAGTCACAAGCAACTGAACTTGGCCATCAGTCAGTGAGCTTGGAGGAGGACCAATGTCTCACTGTAGCCCCAGCTGGCACCTTGATTTCAGCCTGTGGGAGCCTGAGTAGAGAACCCAGCCACGCTGTGTCCAGGCTTCTGACTCGCAGAACTGTGAGACAATGGGTATTATTTTAAGAAGCTCAGTTTGTGTTATTTTGTTATGCAGCAATAAAAATTAACGTACCATCTGCATGTTGATGACTCCAGAATTTATATTTCCAGGTCAGACCTCTCTCCCGAACTTCAGCCTGATAGCCAGCTGCCTATTTGATATCTCTGCTTGGATGTCAAATGCATGTTGCAAACTTAACATGTCTCAAACTAGACTCTCTACCCTCCCTTTCTTCTAACAGACTCTCTATACAGTCCTTTTATCTGAATAATGACAAATCTATCCTTACAGTTGCGTAACTCAAAAACACTGAGTTGCGTTTCATGTTCAATCCATCAGCAAATCCTTTGACTCTAGTTTTAAAATATTTCCAGAATCTCCCAGTTGTCACTAACTCTTCTGCTATTTCTCAGCTCCATGCCACCACAGTGTTTCTCATGGAACAATGCGATAGCTTCTAACTGGTCCCCCAGATTCCATGTTGGCTCTTTTACCACCTATTTTCAACACACTAGCCAGACTGATGTTAAATGAAAGCCAGAATAAGTCACTCATCTGCTTAGGGCCTTCAATGGTTCCCTGGTTCTTAGAAAAATGATCAGTCCCCATTCCCCATTCATCCCTTTGCCATGTGGCTTTGAAGTGCCTCCCACTAAAGGTGAAGTCTGCTGCTCCACTCCTTGACTTTGACTTGGCCACGTCCTTGCTTTGAGCAAGAGGACAGGAGTGGGGAGAGGTGATCCAAAATGACAGGTCCGGCTAAAGAATTTAGTCCTTGTGACTTGTCATGTGTTTCCAGTTGCCTTCTGCATACTGCTTTCCCTGTGAGAACATGCCCTGGTGAGCTCCGTTGTCCAAAGAAGATGATAGACATATGGAGCAGGCATGGACCTAACTTGTCAGTTAAAACTGCCCAGTTGAGCTCAGCCTGGATGTGGCTGGCTCTAAGCTGACCTGTAGGAATGTAAGCAAAAGCAATGCTGGAAGTTGTATGCCACAGAAAGCCTGTGATGATTGTTTCAAAGCAATAGTTGATTGAGACAGGCTCAGAGGGCAAGCCAGTGTGCTTCCAGTGGCCTATGAGGCCTGGCATACTCTGTCCCATAATCACCCTAAGCGCTTCCTTTCAACTCTCTTTCTTCCTGCATTTACTCAGTCTCTTTACTTTTCCTTGCTCTTGCTGGTCCCACTGGGCTCAGGCTTTTGCATTTGCCTGTAGCCATCTTCCCCTGAAATGCTTGTGGCTTTCTCTCTCAGCACCTTCTCAATGAGAGCTGTTTGTGATCACAGCCTCAAGAACTGTTCACAATCACATTTTCCCTTCCTGTCTCCCTTCATTGCTCCGTCTTTTTCCTACTGCTTTAAAGACATTATTACATATTTTATTTGTGTTACTTTTTATTATTTGCCTCCCTCACCCTTCCCACCAAATGTCAACTTCGCAAAAGTAGGGGCTTTTTACAGATTTGTTCACTTCAAAATCTCTACGTCCTGGCATGGCATTCTAAAGTACTTACTGAATAAATGCAGGCATAAATGAAGAATTTCTTACAGCTTTTCCAAGGCACTACTTTGTTTTGTCCCTCTCATTCTGTAACACTGCCCAAAAATCAATCTCCCAGGGAAGATTGGGCCTGGTATGGATCTCAGCCCCACTCCTTGGCCAGAGTAGGACAGGGCACCTTTAATTAGAGTCTCAACAGTGGGGAGGGGGTAATTACCACAAAGGAGTTGGGACTATTGTAACTAAATAAGGGGGAATGACTCACAGGAAGCCGAGGAGCAAGGTGTGATCCATTACCTGGGGCTGGAATCTAACTGCCTATCCTCATACCATATTCTAGAGCCCCACTGAAGAGTGTCTATAGCTCACATTTTGAGAAACATTATATGCAGTCAAACACCTTAGGAAAGTCCTTTGAGAATCTCAAAGAAGGTTAAGGAAACTTGAGACTGTCTCCTGCGTGTGTAAGGGGAAGAGGAAATAGCATCAGAAGCCCTTGAAGAAGTTAGCCCTGTGGGCTTGTGCTAGGGAACCACACAGAACAGGAAGTAGTTCCAGTGCTTTCCAAGAGTTTGCAGCCTTTCCTAGTTGCTCTCATTTGGAGTCCCTGATTGAGCCCTTCACCATCACTCTGACCTTTTCTCCACCAAAGCCACAATCCCAGGCCTCAGAGATCCAGTACTGTCTCTGCTTCTATTTCCCGGCTAGCAGATAAGAGGTGAAGGGTGACTTTCATCTGCTTCTAGGGTTGCAGCTTGACGGACACATTCTTGAAATCCTGGGTTGGAATCCCAGAAGCATTTTCCCATTGTCCGTAGTATGCGGGTCACTGTGATCACAGGGCTCTTTTGCTATATTTTGTCTATAACAAATATCTGTGGGTTGGCCCTGGACCTGATGGCATCATGTGAAGACGGGAAAGAGCACTCTGAGCACCAGACACCAACTAGCTGACTTGTTTTTAGAACACTGATTGTTTGTGAGTTGCAAATTGTGCTTTTTTTAATTTTAATTTTTGTTTTTTTTAGAGACAGAGTCTCATTCTGTTGCCTCGGCTGAAGTGCAGTGGTGCGGTGCGATCACAGCCCACTGCAGCCTTGAACTCCAAAGCTCCAGGGATGCTCCTGCCTCACTTTCCCGAGTAGCTGGGACTACAAGTGTGCACCACACCAAGGTAATTTTTATAACCTTTTTTTGTATAGACACAGGTTTCTCTGTCTTACCCAGGCTGGTCTCGATCTCCTGGGCTCAAGGAGTCTTTTTGCCTCTGCCTCTCAGAGTGCTGGGATTACAAACCTGAGCCACTGTACCCAACCAGAAACTGCACTTTTAGAAAAGAAAATTTACAGTCTAAGTAAAGTGACTCAGTGTTTAATAGCTTGCAGAGGTTGATTTGCTTCATCACCAATTTCTCTGCTATTTGGTATACACATCAATGTGGGATATGTCCATCATGAAGCTGGAATGTGATCTTTCATTTGTATAATAAGAAACACTAGTCTCTTATGTTCCAGAAACGTGTTACCCACTTGCCTTTACCATAGCTTGCTCACACAATTCTCCAACTTCAACATTTTCTGTTCTATGGAAATAAGTATACTTCTCATCTGGATAGCTCATTAAAAATCAATTAAAGAGGTGAAGTTCCGTGAATAATTGTGAGGCCTTTCAAGATAGTTGTTGTTTAAATTAATTCATTTATTCTGCATTTTGATAATGTGTTTATTAAAGTGTTGGATTCCTGTCACTTCACCTTTTGTCATTGGTTTAGGGAATTTAAAGTTGTACCTATCATTTTAACAACATAGATATTTCTAAGTCCTGGAAATTAGATCTGAAGGGTTAGAGCCTTGGATAATGAAAATAATAATAGTAGCAGTAATAATTACAGTAATAATGATAATCATAATAATCCTAGCAGCAAACATTTTTGAGACTTTATTATGTGTTATGGACCATGCTAGGCACATATATTACATCATTTAACCTTTCAGATCTCTGATTTGTCTGATGTTGGTCAAATGGATGTATACTCAGGGAGTGCTGGTTTTGAATTCAGATGAATATGGCTCTGAATCCCATCTGTGGCACCTAATTGGCTGTGTGATGGGAGGCCAGTTACTTAACCTCCCTATAAAATGTGGATAGCAATCCCTACCTTAGGGAATCTTTGTGAAACTAAAGTTAAACACAATGATATATGTCAAAGACTAGGTATGGAATCAAATAGTCATTTCTTAATAGACAGCGGCTCTTACTAATAATAAATTTACCACATGTTACACATATCTAAGCTCCTAATACATATGGATAAACAAACGGGTTGAATGAGTAAAAAGAAAGTCTATCACCCAAAGCTCAAGGAGCCAGCACACACATTTTGATTTTGATTGATAATTACAATTTGCTAACCATTAGTGAATGGGATTAGGAGAGCTTACAAAGACTCTGCCTTTAACTACATCCTAAATGTAAGATGGGCTGACCATCAATTATTACTTCTAAGCACTTTATTACTTTCTCACTGAGGTTTTAGTCTTTGGATTGCGCAAGTACCACCAATAAAAAACAGAGTTTGGGGGAGGTGGAAGTTGGGAGGTAGGAAAGACACTCTAAAAAATCCTTTGCCCAAGATGATTATAAACACTGAAGAAGAACACAGGCAAATTAACATCATAATGTATGGGAGTGGAAGACATGGTGATGATTTTCCCACAAGAAATACATCTATTTTGGAATTCTCAGTGGTTTACAACTTTCTCTACCATGGGAGTCAACACAGTTTTCATTTACTGAGTCACTGTCCCTGGAGTCCTTGCCTCTGAATTTTAAACCAAAAAAAAAAAAAAAAAAAAAAAAGACAGAGAGAGAGAGAGAAAATAAAGAATGGTAGAAGAGATGCAAAGAATGGAAAAAAGAAAATGATGGAGAAAAAGGAAATGAGAGAGAAGGAAGAAAAGGAGAGGAGGAGAAAGGAGAGCGAAGGAAAAAGAAAAATCAGTGTGCTGTTACAGAGACTGAAAGAATAATATTTTACTTTGTTCTAATTAAGTAAAATAAAAATGGAAAACATTTTGATTTAAAGCATCATTGAAAATAGTTCAAATTTTGAGTGTTATTCAACCAGTGAGCCTCTTGTTGACCTAATTGCAAGTGTTTATTGAGTACTTACTGTGTGTCTAACTTTGTGCCAGTTGCTGTGTATGTGGTAGATTGGGCTTATCAATGGGTCCATGTCTGTTCCCTCAATGTTGAAGATGCTAAAAAATTAGGGAATTGGACACCCTATAATCAAGAAGCAAGATCAATAGAAAGGCAGTTTATTTTAGTTATGTAAGTTCTAGGAAGAATTAAAAGGAGTGGCCCAGTCACACACCTTTGGGAAATTCTGAATACGACTTCTTCTAGGGGAATCACAGCACATATCAGCATATTAAAGTTCCTCTTTCAGTAGAGCTTCCTGGGTCCTCTCAAAAGCAGAGACTTCTAAACACTGCATGTGTGAAAGTTATTAGGAAGTGTGAATGCAGAGGGCAGGGCAAGAAGCAAAGGAGAGTGAGAAAGGGAAGGAAGCCAACAGAAGAAGGTGTCACTGAGTTGGCCACCATGAAGGGCACCTGGTGCTCAATGCTGTGGGGCTTTCTGCTAAATAAAAATAAAATCTGGGAAAGCAGGACAAAAAGTTCAGCAAGAGGGACTGGCAACTTGGGAACTATCATGTGAGCCTCTGACTAAGGCCCTATCAAGTGTGTCTTGGAATTGTCCCCATAGGAGACAAAAGGGGGAGCATATACCCACTGGCTCCTGAACCACCTTCGTCAAGGTGGTTGTCACTCCCTGTACCTCTGGGTTGCCCCTCCGTGATGGCTGGGCAGTTCCCAGGGAAGAACTGGGCTGCAGGGTCAGAGAAGCCCAAGGCAGGAAGAGAGAGGCTCTAGGCACTGGGCCAAATGAGGCATTGCCAGCTGGCACCTGGGAAAGCCTGGTCAAAGCCTGGCAGAACTGGACTCTGAAAGAAGTGGCTGGAGGAAGAGGTGGGCCCAAGAGGATGCACAAGTTGTCCACAAGAGTAGGCCAATCCAGACACCTGTTTAAGCTTATTTTATTTTTTGAGATGGAGTTTTTGCTCTCATTACCTAGGCTGGAATGCAATGGCGCGATCTTGACTCACCACAACCTCCGCCTCCTGGGTTCAAGCAATTCTCCTGCCTCAGCCTCCCAAGTAGCTGGGACTACAGGCGCATGCCACCATACCCAGCTAATTTTTGTATTTTTAGTAGAGACGGGGTTTCACCTTGTTGACCAGGTTGGTCTCGATCTCTTGACCTTGTGATCCACTGGCCTCGGCTTCCCAAAGTGCTGGGATTATAGGCATGAGCCCCTGCGCCCGGCCCTGTTTAAGCTTTAACCTTTCTAACCTGCCATTCCAGTCGAATTGTTATTCTGTCGATTATGTTTGATGAATTTAAGAATGCTTTCCTTGAAATAATAGGTACAGGAATTGGTCCAACATCAAACATGGCCTATCCAGGGGATCAGATAATGCTTCTCACATCTTTTTTTATATATTTTTTTAACATCTGCTTTGCTATGTTTTGTTTTCATCTACCAGCAGCTCTTTTTCCACATGGCAGGAAATACGGGTCATGGTAACTCCCACTAGGTCATTTGTCCTACTCTTTCCTTTTGCTACTGGGCACACAATTAGACTATTTTTTCCCCAGCCTTCCTTGCAGTTAGGTGGGAGTGTATGATGGTTTCTGATTAATGGGAAGTGAGCAGAAGAGATGTGTGTCACTCTCTCCCAGGAGTCTTCACCTCAGGTCTCTTTCTCCCAGCTGCCAGGAGGCTGCAGGGGATACAATGAGGACTCCATGGCCCAGGGGATACAGGGAGCCTTCGTGGAAGACCATGTGGCAAATATCCATATTGGGCCATTCAGAGAGTAAACAGACAAACAGAAACCAACCTCGACAGCGGTAAGACACTACAATTTTGGTGGTGTTTGTTACAACAGTTAGTGTACGCTGGCTGACACATTTCTCATAATCCATGTATCAGTATCAATTCTCAAAAAAAAATTCATTATTTCAATTTGGGTCACTTGACTACTTTCTGGACTAATCAGAGTTTCCAAGAAGTTGGGGGAAGGTAGGGAATTTTACCCTCTAGCAGAAACATAGAATGGGAATAGATAATTTATAAGATGAAGAAAGACAGGATAGGAGAAAAAAGAAAAGATGGCATGGTAATTGTTACAGGATCAACCCTAGAAGTCAATGCATCTGCTATGGTTTGAATGTGTCTTGCAAAAGTTCGTGTGATTCATAATGCAGCAGTGTTGAGAGGTGGAGCTTTTGAGGGGTGATGGAGTCATGATCAGATTAATGGATTAATGGATAATTGAGGGAGTGGGTTAGTTATCACAAGAGTGGCTTAGTTATCACATCAGTGTGTCTGTTTAAAAAGCCAATTTGGTTGTCTGTCATGAGGTCCTTGCCGTGTACCACTTGGGGACCCTGCAGAATCCCCATCAGCAAGAAGGCCCACACAAGATGCAGCCCCACAACCTTGGGTTTCCCGGCCTCCAGAACTATAAGAAATAAATGTCTTCTCTTCATAAATTACCCAGTCTCAGTTATTTGGCTATAGCAACAGAAAATCGACCAAGACAGCATTGGATTCCAGACTCGGCTGTACCATAACTTATGTGTGCAGTCCTGGGTCTGGTACTTAACCCAGTCTGGGCCTTGCCTCCTTGGTACCATGAGATAATTAGTTTAGATGGTCTTTAATGACTTTTTAAACTTTGAGATTGTTTGGTCATAAAATGATAAAAACTTAAGCTGGACAGATTCTACTCTTTCCTAAGTAGACTGAGAGGTACTTCAGAGGATCCTTCCGCCCCTCATTTTTACAAGTGTCATGGGTAACATGGACCTTTGCCACCCATTCTTGGCGCCGTCTTCAACTAGACCAGTGAATTCAAACTACAGCTGTGAAATCCAGAGTATTGCAGTCACCCACATGCAAGGCAGAGGGAAAACACAGGTGGCTCTGCTGCTGGCTCTGCATCTGCACCTACAAGGCAGATGATCTCTCATCCCAACTTATACTCGGACAGGGTGCTTTGAATGGAGGCAGCAGGGGAGTCCAGGGTCAGAGCTGCCTGGTGGCCCCATCTCAAAGACCTCCATCTCTCTTCCTGAACAGTGGGTGTGCTGGAGGAAATAGTTATCCTGTGCATTTGATGGATGGTTATTTAGTCAAGAAGGAGATTTATTCCAGATTTAGAGATGGGAGAGGCAGGTCAGTTCCATCGTGGGCAGCCATGTGCAGTGATCTTGTGGGCAGAACTGAGAACAGAGGGATCCAGTGAGAGGACATTTCAAGGAGCATGCCATGTGTCCTGAAAGGGGCCAGGCAGTGAGAAATGACATTTATAGGGATTTATAGGGAAAACAGCAAGGGACTAAAAATAAATAGCAATACTCATGCAGTGAGTCACTTTAGAGGCATTTACAAATTCTTTGCTGACACCATAAGAACATGGGAGAACTTAACACACGAGGAAAGTGGGGAATGGAATCGGGGTGAATGCGGGAGATGCAAATGACCTGCTAGATGGTCCTGGCTAGATGACCTTTGCCCCACTTATGTGAGGCAGCATCTGTGGTCACAGATAGAATACGGCATCTGTGGTCATACATAGAATGATCGGTGGTAGTTTTAAAGCGAACTGTTTTGATGATATCTGCTTAGCTTTCTCATGCTAATCTCTTTTTGTAGTAAGTCCTTCTAAAGTTATTGATTCATAGCAGGGGTTGCACTTTGAATCTAAGGGATCTCTGCATGTTAGGAAGATTAAGGGGCAGGGAGTAGAGTTCACACATGCTGGCATGAGGAACCACGTTGTGTCTTGGGAGAAGGCTGTCCTTGAGGAAAAGGCTGGATTCGTGTTTTAAGCCCAATAACTCAGAGTTGTGCAGGGGGGATTTGTGTACAGGAATTTCTCTCATGGTGACTCCTTAAAAATGGATCCTATAAACACGTTTCTGGGCTGGTGGTAGTTGGGTGTGTGTGTATGGAAACCAAACACATGGGAGAGTGACATTTATTAAAAATGTCTAAGACATTTTTTCCTTCCTTAATTCCTTTCCTTCCCTAATTATTGGTTGAGCACCTACTCTGTGCCAGGCCTGGGACTTGCCCCTGGAGCATAATAATAGGTACTCATCTTGCTTGCATTTGAGGGGAACAAGACCCAGACATACCAGGCAAAGCAGGCAAATGTCAGCTGGTGATGAAGACATAATCAGATTAATGAAACTGATAGGGATAAGGGGCATGTGGGGGTGGGATTTCTTGGTGAAATTTCAGAGATGACAAGGAGCCAGCTCTGCAAGGAGCAGAGTGTTTCAAGCAGTGAGAATGATGATTGCAAAGGCCCTGAGGAGGGGAGGAATTGGCATGCTCTGTGACCTGAAAGGAGGCCAGAGAGGATGAAGCAATAAGGAACAGGGTTAGAGACAGGAAGTGAACTGGTCAATTGGAGCAGGGTTTCTCAACTGCAATGCTACTATTGGCATTTGGGACTGGAAAATTCTGTTGTTGGGAACCACGCTGTGTATTAGAAAATGTTTTGCAGCAGCATCCCTGGCCTCTACCCACTAGATGCAAGTAGTTTCCCCCCAGCTGTGACAGCCACAGATGTCCTGTGGAGTTGAGAAGGACTGGTTTGGGCTGTAAGCCCACCAAAAAGAAGGTGGGACCCCAAGGACAGTTACTAAAATGTCAAACAAAAGAGGTGATGGGGAACTTTATGTGGCTGCTTGTCTGGGCCACAGTACCCAGATATTTGGTTAAACATTTGGGTGTTTCTATGAAAATATTTTTTTAGATGAGATTAACATTTAAATGAGGCAGCGCTGAGTAAAGCGAATTGCCCTCCATAATATGGATGGGTCTCATCTACCCAGTAGAAGGACTTAAAAGAAAAAAGACTGACCCCCCCACCCCCCCCACCAACAGAAGACAGAATTCTGCCAATAGACTGCCTTTGGACTCTGCAGTGTCATCTCTTTTTACCCTGCAGATTTGGGACTTACCCAAATTCCCTAAAATTGTATACCACCCCCCAACTCTTTTTATCCTCTCTCTCTTTCTTTTTCTGTTGATTCTCTCTCTCTATATACATACATACATACATACATACATACATACATACATATATATATATAACATACACAGACACACACACTCTCTATCTCTTTCTCTATTGGTTCTGTCTCTCTCTCTCTCTCTCTATTTATCTATCTATATGTATATCACACACACTCACACTCTCTATTGGTTCTATTTCTCCATATATATGTGTGTGTGTGTGTGTGTGTGTGTGTGTGTGTATATATATATATACACACACACACACACATATATATATCACAGACACATACACAGAAAACACACAAATACATGATATATATAATATAGATATATATAAAAATATATATATATAAAGTACACAGACACACACACAAACACATTCTCTACTGGTTCTGTTTCTCTGAATATGTGTATATATATATGTATATATATACATACAATATACATATATATACATATACATACAATATACATATATATACATATACATACATATATACATGTATATATATGCATATATATACACACACACACACACACACACACATTTCTCATCTCTCTCTCTCTCTTTCCTACTGTCTGTGTTTTTCTTGAGAGTTCTGTCTGCTAGATGGATGACTACAGTCATTATTCTTCTCACTTTGGCATTGAATCCAGGGACTCCTGTGATCATTGCCCTGGGTGGTGCCTGGGTGGTGGAGAAGGCAGTGGAAGTGGCTGAAGCCACCATAGAGCTTTAGGACTTCCACAGAGAACACACACTTTGGCAGGGAGGGCAATTTTCTTGTTGTGGGGCCCAGAGCAGGGCTGGAAATTAGGCCCCCTCCAAGGCCTCACAGTTCAGAGAGGCCTCATGGAAAGAAGGTAGGAGACAGCTGCAGTAAAGGTGGGACAGAGGGGATGGGATTGTTTCTGGTGCACCTGAGGTCACCCCTGGGAACACTCTTACTAATGAGTAGATAGAACTTTCATTGGGGCTAGGGATATGTGGGGGAAGGTGACAGTCAAGGAGATAGGGTAACCTCTATTTTGTGGTGATATTTTAACTCCCAGGCTGGTGTGGGGGAACTGAGGATGGAGATAGATGAGAAATATCTCAATGTGACTGTGACTTAATTATCTGGTGGACCTCAAATGGTGCACAGATAAGTACAGACTATCTACTTGCAACCTGGTGGCTAGCTAACAAAAAATAGTGCCTGGAAAGAGGTAATATACACTCAGATGGCCATTCTCTACACACTTCCTGCTCCTTGGGGACATAGAGAGTTGCTTACATTGCCACATTAAGATACCTGACTTTTAATTGGCAACACCAAAAGGCACTTTCTTTTCCTGAATATTCAGAAGTTGGATTCTTTCCCAAGAGAGGCCAGAGTGAAGAGGAAAAGTGGTTTATTCTCCATTTCCTGTAAGGAAAACACATAGGTTTGATGATTTGGACCAGAGATTCAAGAGAAGTTTCTTTTTATAGATGTTGGTTTTGGAGTGAGTTCCAGCAGTCATTTCAGGTATCTATCCAGTCATTTCAGTCAACTTGCTGTGACTTGGCTTTGAGAGGAGGTTTGGCGGCCTCGACTCCTGGGATATGTTGCTGATCCAACCTGAAATCCTTCTGTAGATTGAGAGAGCAACATAGCCCATGACTTTTGGGTGATAGGTTCTTTTATATAAGACCATGAAGCAAATGGCCCTTTTTACATACTGTTGAATTTCCCAGAGGCTATGACCAGAGATTAGTTGGAGGTAAAAAAAAAAGTTTAAGAGATACTGCTGAAAAGCATTGAGTAATGCATAACTTGGCTTAGTCATGTCCTTCAAGTGTTTGTGGACAGCCAATAAGACCATGGGTAATTGAAAAGAAAATGTGTTTATTTTCACACATGGGGATAGCTCCATGTGTGAAATGGGGGACATGGATCCCTTTAAACATTTTAATTTCAGTATATTCTATATTATAAGAGATACACATACACACACTCACATGTTTGGTTTTTGGCTTGTATTGCTTTTGCTATGACTGTAGTTTTGCAAACCTGATGTTATGTAAGCACATAGAAATTTTTATTAAAAATGATCCAATTTGATCAAAATGATCTAAATATAAAATCTCAAAAATGGCCATGTCAACACACAGCTAAACAAGTAAATGCAATTCTTACTGTTTGGGCCTTTATAAAAAACGATCCATGATAGTTGTACACATTTTGGGGTATATGTGATTGTGATACATGTGTTATTTACCACTCCATTGTTTATCTTTGTTTTGTTTTCTTTTTTTGATACATGTGTACAATGTACAGTGATCAGATCAGGATAATTGGGATGTTCATCGCCTCCATTATTTATCTTTTCTTTGTTTTGGTCTTTTGATAATCATTCTAGTTCATTAGTTCCCCACCTTTCTCCACCATGGATGCTGTTCATGGCTAACCTTCCTGTTGGAAATGGACGCTCATATCGAGTTGCTGCATGGATAATTCTGCAATTTCCAGCTCCAAACCCTCTCCTTTCTCCTGTGTTAATCTCAGATGCATCAATACTCTGCTGACACAAAATCATGGTTGACAACAGCTGATCTACTTTGTAAGATGATCAGTTTGATAAAAGCACATTCAAACACTTCAAATAAACTGGTGACCTCAAACTCTAACACACAGTTTGGTATCATTTGAGTCTGTTCATTTCAGTGTTTTATTTAAATAAGAGGCATGGTTTTACCAAACATTAACAAAAATTGATATTCCTTAATGGGGGAGTGTTTGTAGTAGGACAAAAACTTTGTTCTTTGTACTCAAGAGACCTTGATATGCAGTCAAACCCAAGAGGCTTTGAACAGATTACTCAATTTCTTCTACATTTCAGTTTTCTGATCTCTAAAGTGATGCTACAATGATTGTCACTAACACACACAGCCTGGTTGTGGTATTCACAACCAATAATGAGTGAAAATGATTTGTAAGCTTCAAAACACCAGGTATATGTAAGATTGTATTCATTTACCAATAATTATTGAGCACTTAACTGTGTGTTGACAACCTTCGTTTAATCCAAGTTTAACATACAGTTTAGGGTATAACAAGGTCCCTGCCATCAGGGATTGCACTAGGAGAAGCTCATGAAATTAGAAGGAACTAAACATCTTTGACCCTCATATAAAAAGTAATGAAATTTACATTCTATGATAGAGGAATAGCTTCACAAAGCTTTAAATAGCATTCATGAAAAAAGTGTGTTTTTTTTTTGCCCATTGGGTTCCATTTTGGTTTTGAGCCAAGGTGTAAGGTTAACACATTATCTATTAAAATAGAATTCTTTCTTAAGTTATAATCACAATAGGTAAATCATTTAAATAAAATGCTACAGGTATGCAAAAAGCAGAAACCGCAAGTCCTTCGTGTTGAACTGGGTTTCAATCCCAGCTTTGCTCTTACTTAGCTAGGTGGGTCCATGAACTGATAATTTCCTCCTCATCAAAATGGGGTTAAGAAACATGAAAAGTTTGTGATGATTAGGAGAAAAGTGATTTAAAATGCCAAGCATAACAATTGGTGGGTATTTAATAAATATTGTATGTTTTCTCCCTGTATTTTTAAAGTTAATTTGAGTAGAATTAATTTTACATGTATTATAATGATCTGAAAAAATCCCAGTCTTCTATGATATAAATTTGCTTACTTCAGGTTCTATTTTTGCGTAACAAATGTCTCCAAATCTTCAGTGCCCGTGGAAGGGACTTCCTGGCCATTTACAAACTAACTATCTCAAGGACTTTTCAGATAGTTGATTATTAACTCTCAGATAATGCCTAACCCGTAAATTATCCTGGCTGTGTAAATTTTTGAGGAAAAGTCATATTCATTTTTTTGTTTGTTTTTGAACAACTTTAACCTCTAACCACAATAATTTCCCTGTTGGCACCAACAGTAAAGTGTCTTTTCTGAGTATTTAAAGACTGAAGCAATAAAAATCAGTAAATAATGAGGTTTCACTTTCATTATTCTAGGAATAGTTCTATTGTAAATTAGGGAAAGAAGATTTGCTGGATGCAAAAAGCGAAAAAGGTTTTGTCTTTTATTGATTTCTTAAGTGTTGTGACTCAAAGCATATTATTTGAAATAACTTCTTCACTAATCAAAACAGATTGTTTGCTCCTAATTAAACTGGTAAATTCCAAAGAGATACAAGAAGTATTTCTTGAAAGTTTTCTGGGAGTTAGCATGACTATCAGGGTATCACATAAAAAGAAATGTCTTTCTTTTTGAGGGAGGCTGGCATGGTGTGCCACACAGAGCCTGGACTTACGTGTTGTAAGAACCATTTTCCCACTGGACAGCAAATCATATTCTGTGATCTAGGCAGGTTAGTCAATTTCTTAGAGCTTCAGTTTTCTCATCTCTCATGTGGGGCAAACACTGTCTGCCTCATGAGAAAGCCTAGAAGATTTCATGAGAGAATATATTCCTATTTCCTATACACAGTGGGCAAGTAGTAAATGTTTATTATTTCTCCGCCTCCCGTAACTGAAGTTGCTAGGCTAGGTGATCTTAAAACTAAACATCTTTGCCAGGCGTGGTGGCTCACGCTTGTAATCCCAGAACTTTGGGAGGCTGAGGCGGGCATATCATGAGGTCAGGAGATTGAGACCATCCTGGCTAACATGGTGAAACCACATGTCTCTACTAAAAAGCAAAAATTAGCTGGGTGTGGTAGCATGCACTTGTAGTTCCAGCTACTCAGGAGGCTGAGGCAGGAGAATTGCTTGAACCAGAGAGGTGGAGGTTGCAGTGAGCTGAGATTGTGCCACTGCACTCTAGCCTAGGCAACAGAGCGAGACTCTGTCTCAAGAAAAAAAAAAACCTCTTCTCTTTTGTATGGGAGATTACAAAGTGCTTCCACATACAATATCTCCTTTGATTTTTCAAAACAACCCTGGGAAGTTGGTAGGCTTGATTAGTATTAACACTATTTTACACATAAAGAGACAGTGCTCAGGGAGCTTATGAGACTTAGTAGCCCAAAACCACTTGGCTGGTGAAGAAAGATGCTGGGAGAAGGTGCACACCACTTGGTCCCTGAGTCTGTGGTTCCCACACCATAATTTGTAGGGGCCCATGGTTTTGTGGAAGATCCAAATGGCAAACTTGAATATATTCTTCTTATTTCAGATGACAATTATATCAGTCCGGGTTTAGCCAGGGAAGCAGAACCAGAGTGAGATTTATCACAACAAATTGGTTTATGCAAGATGGTTGGAAGGGAAGTAATGAACATGCCAGAAGCCTGGAAGCATGCTCTGGAATGTGGAATCTTTCGTCTCAGGGAAGGTCGAGCCTTTCCTACTGATTAAAGGACTTTCATCTTGATCAACAGGACTTCCCTATTGATAAACTTAAAGTCAACTGAGTAGAAACCTTAATTATACCTGCCAGATCCCTTCACATTGGCACCTGGATTAGAGGTTGCCAAATCTCTGGGAGAAGATGGATACATGCTATAATACGGCTGCTGCCCCCTTTCCATCCTCCTTCCAGGAAACGATATTCTTTGGAATCCATGCTAGCCAGACGCAGACTAGAAAGAGAATTCTGAAGATCGTAGTTCAATTGGTCCAGGTTGAAATATCACAGTAACAAACCAAAGCCTACCGCTGAAATTTCTGTCTCTAGTAATGTATTTATCTAGTACCTGTGTAAACTTTCTAGTCATTTCAAGACATAATTGAACAGACTGGAAAAACTGATTGGTCACCATGAGTTTACTCCTAGAATTTCTGCTATCAGGTTCCAAGGACAGAGCTTCTTTGCACACTGGATCTTGTGAACTGGATTTTTGGAAGATTCCCAGAGAAGTTCCACATTAGGAGTATTTGTCAATAGACAGCATGGGGACACATCTCACAGTTGAACTTGAGGTGTTTAACCATTTTAGGCAAAAGCAAAACAAAGCAAAAACAGCCAACACAAACAATATGTGGCAACTGTCATGACAACAGCATAACAAGTTCAACAGCAACAGTAGAGAGTTATTAGTTCAAGTTTGTATTCTTCCCTTCATGACTAAGATTATTGTTAACAATGAAGGAAGCAAGGAATGGCAAGCTTGGGTACAGACCAGCCATTTTCCTTTGCCAGGCATCAAATATTCCTTTGACCTTTTGCCTGGCATAATATCCCAATCAGTAGTTGTCCAGAGAAACGGAATCAATAGGATATTTCACGTGTGTGTGTGTATGTGTGGGTGTGTGTGTATTTATTTATTTATTATAAGGAATTGGCTCATGATTATGGAGAATGCCAAATCCCAAGATTTGTAAGCTGGTCAGCAACCAGAGATCGAGGAGAGCCAATAGTGTGATTCCAGTCTGAAGGCTGGCAGGCTTGAGACCCAGAAAGAGCTGACGCTTCATTCTGAGTCCAAAGGCAGGAAGTAACCAATGTCCCAGCTAAAAGGCAATCTGGCAAGAGGAGTTCCCTGGTATTTGGAAGAGAGTTAACATTTTGTTCCATTCAAGTCTTCGATGGATTGAATGAGGCCCATACATGTTACGGAGGGCACACTGTTTTAGATATTAAGTTCATCCCAAAACACCCTCACAGTTATGCTGAGGATAATGTTTGATCAGATATCTAGGTATGCCATGGCCCAGTCAGTTTGGCAAATAAAATGAACTATCACAGTAGCTTTCGTTTATTCCAAGCATAAAAGAAAATCCCAGTTCCCCAGAGAAGCACAAATCCTCTTTCCTCAGGATCCCTGTGTTTTCCCTCTGGCTCTCTCAGCTCAGGGTATTCCAACTCTGCTTTCCTTCATGCCTCCACTTCTGGTTATTTTCCCTGAGACACAAAGCTGAGCTTTACTACAGTCGAAGTTACTTGGGACAGCTGTCTACTACTCTGAGAAGTAGTAACTGTCTACTATTCATGCAAAAGAGATTATCTCCCATCTTCGGAGTATCGAATCGCGGGAGTATTGGCATGAAGAAGCATCAGGCATTCTTGCTTCTCTGATTTGTCCTAAACAGGAATGCTGCACTCAGTTAATGCTGACAGTGATCTGTCTTCTTGGTTTAACTAGTGGGGCATTAAGGAGCGCATGCGAGAGAGGGTTTTGGTGGATTGCAAAAGTGGCCACAATTTTTTATGCCTGCATTTGACTCTGAAACTCCTCTTATCAATAGGTGGAATTGATTTCCCCACTTCTTGAATCTAGGTTGACTCTGTAACTTGCTTTGGCGATGGAATGCAGTGGAAATGGCAAAGTGCTGCTAGTTCTGAGCATAGATTCCAAGAGGTCTTGCACTCTTCTTCTTCCCTTTTGGAGACCTGCTCAGATAATTTATGAACAAGCCCTGGGTAACCTTTGGAGGATGAAAGATTTTGTGGAATAAAGACTAGCCGACGTAGCTGAGAGTCTTCTAGACCAGCCTACCTCAACCGGCCTAGCAGCCAACCACAGACCTGTTTATAAACCCAGCTGAAACCAGAAAAACTGTCCGGAAGATCACAGATCATAGCCCTATTATCAACCTGAAGAACTGTGAGCTAAATAAATGGCTACAGTCCTAAGCCACTATGTTTTGTAGTTACTTACACAGTAAAAACTAACTGATAAGGAATGCCTGGAGTGGCATTTGTTATATAGGTTCCCTGAGCATTTTTATGGTTCCCTGCTTTGGAGTGAAGAATTAGCAGAATATTTCTTCTGGCAGAATCAATAGGTTTCTTCTCCCTAGCATTTTTTTCTTATGTAGCCTAGCTCCTAAATTCTCCTGACTGGCATATGTATAGACTTTGGATGTTTGATAGGTTTCTCAAATTTTGGCATAGAAGCCTAGATGACATAAGTCTGTGGGCTTTGAATTTCTGTTTCAGTAGCTCTTCTGTGAACCCTGACTTCTCTTTTTTCCTTGTTCAAGGAGACGTAGGTTCTAACTGGCCAACTGGTTGAGCAGTTGATAGATACTCTCATTTCCCCTTCCATTCAGAACTTACTGTTGAACTTCCTTGACCTCAATGGCGTCACAGATTTGAAGAATTACAGAGCCATTTAGTGGAAGTGAAAGAACAATTTCAGAGGCTATTCACACATGTTGATGACTATGAATCATACCTTAAGAATTTGTGGCTACCTTTGAAGCACAAAACCACGGGATGTGTCTGAGTTACTCAGCATCAACGTTATTTCTGTGGTTCAGTTTCCCAAAGATCTGACTAAGCTGAAAATGGACCGTTCTCATCAAGAAGACCATTGGTAAAAACTCTGGGTATATTAACCAGAATTATTCTTAGTTTTCTGGCCACACTGCCAGAATCTTGCTGAAGTTTGGGTTTTCTTGACTTTGTGGAAATGTTTCTTTCATGGGACTGTTGGGATCAAAGCTGTGTCTCCCTTAGGGATGCAGATTGTAGCCGGGAAATGAGATGTGCCTTAACTTAAAGAATGTCTGAGTTTCTTCAGAGGAGTTCAGTTTAAAATGTTTTCTTACTGACTGATTCAGATGTGCAAGTGGCTGCTTCCTGACCTGTAAGAATGGATTTTCAAGTGTATTTGTTTTTTAGATTGCTTCATACTGCCTGAAGAGAATACTTAGCCTAGAATTTCCCCTAATTATAAGCCTAATCCAGTTAGCGCACAGATCTGGCAGATATTTTAGTGTAATACAGATTAATGTTTTTTTGTTTAGTTGAAACTTAAATGTGTTTTAAATGTGAATTTCTAGTAACTATGTATCAATTGTAATGATCAACAATTTTTTTCTGAGAAATCTGGTAGCTTTACTCTCCTATAAACTTGTATGTTTTTGAAATATTTTCTACTATGATGGCAAAAAGATACTACACTTCAACTGACAAGTCACCGTCATCCTTCATCAAAAACATCTTCCCCTACGAAGCCTAGTTTTAGTTTGGCAGAAGAGAAAGGCTATACCTTTTTAAGGGGTGACAATATGCTTTTAGCTCAGCTAAGCTAGACCTTGAATTAAAATAATTGGTTCAATGGCTCTTTGATTAGTGTATTAGTGTTTGCAGTAGTAATGATGGCAGTAGTGGTAGTAGTATTACTAATTATATTTATTGGGCACTGGCTAAGACTCTTGAGTAAAATTAGCTATGTAGATCATCTAATTTAATCCTCACAGCAATTCTGTGAGGTAGATACTATTATTCCCATTCTAAGATGAAGAAATTGAGGCACAGAGGTGAGATGAGTTCTCCAGGTGATAAATCTAGAAAACAGAATAAATAGTTCAGGCCCAACTGGTGTCATTTGGCTCAAAACTCACAGTCATTCCAAAATACTATACAGCATACTTCTCTTACCTAGACAGATTATCTCGCTTTATTAAAACGTGAGTGGCTGGCTAGTGGCAACTCTTTTTGAGCAGTCAAAATGGATGCTTAAAACTCAATGTCAATCATTGTAACTCTGGTTTAAGCAGCCTTGTGGGTGGGGTCCTGGAACAGGGTATGAGGAACGATGTCAAGTCTACCATCTCTACTGGGTCATGCTCTGAAAGATCTTTTAGACTTTAGATTCCATTCATGGCAAAATGGAATACCCTAGAAGTAGGGGAGAGAGGCACAAAGAAAGGGAGGGAGATTGAGAGCGAGGGAAAGGAAAAGAGAGAGCAAACATGAACCATCTTTACCCCTATCCAAGGACTCACTGACTGACCTAGGTCTCTATGTCCTTCTCAGCCACCCAGGACATGTCAGTGCAACTTAGTATTTCAGTCTCATTGCCTGAAATGTTTTTTTTTTTTGAGACGGAGTTTCGCTCTTGTTACCCAGGCTGGAGTGCAATGGCGCTATCTCAGCTCACCGCAACCTCCGCCTCCTGGGTTCAGGCAATTCTCCTGCCTCAGCCTCCTGAGTAGTTGGAATTATAGGCATGCGCCACCGTGCCCAGCTAATTTTTTGTATCTTTAGTAGAGACTGGGTTTCACCATGTTGAGCAGGATGGTCTCGATATCTTGACCTCGTGATCCACCCGCCTCGGCCTCCCAAAGTGCTGGGATTACAGGATTGAGCCATCGCGCCCGGCCTGCCTGAAATATTGAAGGTCAAAATACATTTTAAGGTGTTGTCTCTTTTCCATCTCATTCTAAGCAATTTTGTATGTAGCTAGTTTCATTTGAACTCAAGCATTGTCATTTGCTCCTTACGGGCAGCTACAATTAGCCAAATGCACGTTAGTCAATGCAGTTTTTATATGCCAGCAATAAAAAACCCATGAAATTCAGGCAGTTTGAATCTTCTGAGAGCAAGCCTCAGTGGGTCTTCTCTTGCAGAAGCGACTTCCCAGCTGGAGGGAAATGTGTGGCCGGTGCCTTTCCCAACCAAAACATGTTTGTGACATTTCCATGTGTAAACGCTGACTTTGTTGGGGGAAAATCCTGCGGTGCTTGGAGAGATGGGAGAAATGGATTTCGGAAATGCTAATCTGTGGGAGCAATCCGCAGTATTGTAGCCTGCCGGGGCTGTGTTCTGCATGGTCCATGCAGCTGGCTCTGAGAGGGCTTATTGACAAAGGCCAAGGAAGCTCACAGTGCACCAGGATGACTCACTCCACGATTGCTGGGTGGTTCACACGCCTGCCTGCCTGCCTGCCGGAATAGGAAGGCCCTTATTATGCTCAATTGTTTTCCTGAATGCCTTTCTCAACAACAGCAAAAGGAAACATTACTTTTTGGCTTCCAGCCATCCTAGCCACTTGGTACTTACAGTGCTTAGAATGCAAAAGTTGGGCTCAGCCAAGACATGCAGAGGCGCAAGCCTGCAGTTATTTCTGTCTGTGTTTCAGATTAACTGGCTGTCTTTTGCAGTAAACAATCCAGGGTGATTTAAGACAACAGGAACTCCCTTTACTAGCAGCAGCCCCGACCCAAGTTTGACCGTTTGTTTTATGGACTTGTTTCATGTACAGTAACCCCATGGGGGGCCTTGACACTGCCACCCACTGAGTTGCCTGAATAAAATAGAAAAGGCCCTGCCTGTCAGTTACCTCCTTCTTGAATCTGATTGTTCCAGAGAGACTGTGAGGGAGGAGAAAGTGTGGCTGTGACCTGGGGAAAAAGGGAAGGAAGAAACCAGAAGGTTAACAGCAAAGGGAAAAGAGTCAGAGTGCGGGATTCAGGGTGAGGTGGGGTCCCAGCCCCTAGGTATAATTATGGGCACAGTCAAGTCCAGTGGTGGTGGCTTTACCCTTCCATGCTCCTGCATTTCATGTCTTTCCTGTGCTCAGTGATAAGTCTGTATCTGTCTTCCTCTCTGGACTCCTTGGCCTGGCCCTTCAGTTGTTCTTCAGCTGCTGCTGCCCTCCCTGCAAAGACTGTTCTTTTGAGCTTAGGTACCAAAGTTATGCTGCAATTTGTGGCAACAGAGTGGGGACAGGGAATGAAACGTCAAAACAGAGTATCAACAGAGTAAACAGACCACCTAAAGAATGGGGGAAGATATTCACAAACTAAACATATTTGCATCTGACAAAGGTGAAACATGCAGACTCTACAGGGAACTTAAGCAAATGAACAAGGTGAAAAAACAACCTCATTGAAAATGGGCAAAAACATGAACAGACACTTCTCAAAAGGAGACATACAAGTGGTCAAAACCATGAAATATTGCTCAGCATCTGTAATCATCAGAGAAATACAAATCAAAACTGCAATGCAATACCACCTCACACCAGTCAGCATGGCTATCACTTAAAAGTCCAAAAATAACAGATGCTGGTGAAGCTGCAAAAAGAAGGGAAAACGTATACACTGCTGGTGTGAATGTAAGTTAGTTCAATACTGTGGAAAATATCTGAAGATTTCTCAAAGAACTTAAAACAGAGCTACCATTTAACCCAGCAATCTCATTATTGGTCATATACTCAAAGGAAAATAAATCATTCCACCTAAAGGACACATGGACTTGTATGTTCATTGCTGCATTCACAATAGCAAAGACATGGAATCAACCAGGTGCCCATCAGTGGTAGATCGTATAAAGAAAATGTGGTACATATACATGAGGGAATACTAAACACCATAAAAAGAGATGAAATAATTTCCTTTACAGCAACATGAATACAGTTGGAGGCCGTAATCCTGTGAATTAACACAGGAACAGAAAACCAAATACCCTATGTTCTCACTTGTAAGTGGAAGCTAAATATTTAGCATACATGGACATAAACATAGGAACAAAAGACATGTGGACACTGGAGGGAGGAGGAAAGAAGGGGAGTGTGGGTGGGTAAACAACCTATTGGGTACTATACTCACTACTTGAGTGGTGGGATCCATACCCAAACCTCAGCATCATGTAATACTCCCATTAACAAACTTGCACATGTCCCTCCTGTATCTAAAATAAAAGTTGAAATTTTAAAAAAAGAATATTTCAGCTGGGTGCGGTGGCTCACGCCTGTAATCCCAGCACTTTGGGAGGTCAAGGTGGATGGATCACAAGGTCAGGAGTTCAACACCAGCCCAGCCAAGATGGCAAAACTCTGTCTCTACTAAAAATACAAAAATTAGCTGGACGTGGTAGCGGTTGCCTGTAATCCCAGCTACTGGGGAGGCTGAGGCAGGGAATTGCTTGAACCCGGGAGGCAGAAGTTGCAGTGAGCCGAGACTGTGCTATTGCACTCTAGCCTGGGTGACAGAGTAAGACTCTGTCTCAAAAAAAAAAAATAAAGATGATTTCTCTTTTCAACTTAGCATGGTTCTAAGCCCCAAGTGCCCCCCACTGAGTTCACAGTCTTACTGCACCTACCGTGCCAAGGTTTTCAGAGCTACTCTGAGCTTTCTCTATCCAGGTGCTCAAGCTGGAGCCCACAGAAGGTGTGTAAGAAGGATGGGGGTGGCAGGAGGAGGCAGATTCCACACTGTTCCTTCTGGCCTCCCTGTTCCCTGTTCCCTTCCTCCTTTCAGGTTCTCCTGCACCAACTTCACCCACTTCACCAGCGCAGTCTCCGTAGCTCACATGAAGCTTCTTTCATGCCAAGGGACACAGGTAACCCTTCCTAGTCCAACTGTTCTGACCCAGCTGAAAGCTTAAATCAGTTTGGGCATTCCCAGAGCATCCTGCCGCATGAGCTCCTTCCAAAGCCCCCAGGGCTTTTGCCAGTCCTAATCAACATGCATCCCTACAAAGCAGGTTGTCCAAAAGTGTTCCATGTTCAAAACAGTTTGGAAAACTAGATTAAAGGAAAGCAAGCAAGTTCCTGGCTGCAGAGCTTCTCAGATACATGGCTATACTGCTGCATACTGTGGCTCTGTAATGAGGCTCAAGAATGGAGGGTTCTCTTATGCTTTAAACTGGTTAAGTGCTAATACCAAAGAGGGAAGAAGGAACAGGTACTTTCTTTCAATGGATTGGGCCTTTCTCAGAGAATACAGACTCATAAAATAAAAGCACAGAAAACTCTGTGGCTGTCTTTAGCACCCCTGCACCTACTGGGTCTAAATGGAGAGTCCAGCTATGGAGAGGGGAAGGGTCACTGCTTTCAGAGCCTGGGCGGGGTAACATGCATGCTGCTGGCAGGTTGAGCCAGCCGTGTCCGCATTTAATGTATACTACTTCACCAGGAGTAGGGTGGGGATAGCCAGTATGGCGTCAGGTCCCAGCAGGGCAACAGCAATATGTTGGTTGTGGGTCCTGCTACATCAAGCTGTGTTTAGGAAAGGACCTGAGGCCTCATCCTTTGGCAGGTCAGACTGGTAAGAGTCAGGGCTGCCAATGAAAATAGCCAAGCTCATACAAGCTAGGGTGCGTAGACTCACCTAGCTCATGATTTGCTCAGGTACGTCAAAAAGCAAGCAAGCTCAACAATCAGCAAAAAACGAGTCACCGTCCTAAATTCAAACATCACATCTGTACACAAATTATACTGTCATCAGTGTGTTCTAAGCAGATGTAATCATCTCATTCATTTCTTGGAGCCAGAGTGAAAATCCCATTTGGGGGCTGGGCACGGTGGCTCATATCTGTAATCCCAGCACTTTGGGGGCTGAGGCAGGCAGATTGCTTAAGACCAGCTTGGGCAGCATGGTAAAACCCCATCTCTACAAAGACTATGAAAATTAGTCAGGCATGGTGCCGTGCTCCTGTGGTTCCAGCTACTCAGGAGGCTGAGGTGGGAAGATCACTGGAGCCTGGGAGGTCAAGCCTGCAGTGAGCTGTTATGGTGCTACTGCACTCTAATCTGGGTGACAGAGTGAGACCTTGTCAAAAAAAAAAAAAAAAAAAAAAAGATAGCATTCGCCTAGAAGCCCAAATCCTGGGAACCAGAGGTGAAGGGGCAGGCCTGGGAAACACAATCAATTTACAGTCTAACGTTGGAAACACTTCCACCTTTTTATTTATTAAAGAAATATCTCCTATTAAAATCATTTATAAATAACATTTCAGGGAATGCAGTGAGGAAAATGCTGGTCTGTATATAGCTCAATGTTGTTTGTTCTCTTTATAGAAACAAAAGGCATTCTTGGAATACCAAAATCAGAAATGGACATTTAATCATGAGGGAACAGGATGAGTAAGAGTGCATAGAAAAGGTTATTTTCCAACCTCCCTCCTTCTTATGTTGCATTCTAAACAAGCTAAGTGGAAGATGAAAATCCTGGATAGAAGGAGAAGAGGCAGGGGGTGCCGAGTTGACAGCCATCTTCTGACTTGGGTAACTAGTAAATGACAATCGGCATTCCTTGAGAATGGGAACATGGCAAGTGGACATATTCTGTGGAGGAGAAGGAAGATATTAAGTTCCTTTTGGACAGGCTTTAGAGACTTTTAAGTGGAGATCTCCACCAGGCAGGCAAATGTATGAGTCTGGAGTTCAGAGACATCTGGGCTGGAGGCATAACTTTGGGTCAACAGAGAATTGAAGCATGAGTCTGCATGAGATCATCAGAGAACGCAGTTCAGTGTGAAAGAGGGCCTTGGCTGGGCTGCAAGAGGAGAATGGACAGAGACCAGGCAGGGAGGCTGCAGAGAGGGGAGGAAACTGAGATTCCAAATGCACTTGCAGTTCTCAGCAGATGCACATAAGCCTGTTTGATTCATGATTTAGGAGGACAGTACGGATTTGCGTTAAACAGTTAAGTGGGCCCCAGATTTCTTTTAAAATAATACCTTTCATTTGTATACTAGAGTTTTCAAAGTGTGCTTTCAGTGATTTTATTTTATTAAAACATTACAATCTAATAACAACCAGTGAAGAAGTTACAGATGGTGTTAGGTAACCTGTTACAATAATAATATCCATGCTCATCAGTGGGAAAGAAAGAGAGAGGGGAGTTCGTTGTGACTGGGCACTTGTGTCTTCGGGGGACATGATTTACTTCACTCTTGGTTCATTGCATTGTGACTTCTCTTGTACCCACACGTGTTCCGCTTCCCTGCTGGATAGTACTAGTGGTCAGGGATTATGTCTCAAGGCTCCTCCCAACTCCCTTTCTCCATCCAGCACCTTACTTTGCAACTCCAAAGTATTTGGTAAATTGAGGGTTGGGGAGTTGAATCAACAGCAGGAAAAGGCTTCAAAGCCTTTGGTAGCAGCTTAGCAATTCCTTACCCTGCTACACAATGATGGCAGCATGGAATAGGGGATTTTGTTCTGATTAGCATTGGGAGAAGAGCAAGTAGATGGTAATATATTCCACAGGGTAGTCTTCTCAGGGAATTCAACATGACGAGCTCAACAAACACTTCTTGGATCACTACATCTTTTTATGCAATCTCCCCTTCTTTTCTTTCTTTACCTAATCATACACAACTGCATGGGAATTTGCTTTTGAAACTGAATGAGGGAAATGTGGTGTAGCAGTCTTTTCTCATTTTTTTCAAAAAAATCTGATTTTAATTTTTTTGGTATTACATTTTGTACAATTTTGAATTGATCTCTCCTGAGTATAAACAATGGATGGATTCCTGTTATTGGCCAATTCTGCCCTGGGATATGAAAAATAAAGGCAATTCATATAGTACAGAGGAGGGAACATAGACTTTGGCCTCTGTCATCTGGAGTGGACTCTGGGTGACCTCAGGCCAGTTCCTTCCCTTAGGATCTGTTTCTAGGGCTTGTAATGAGAATTAAGTGTGATAAGACATAATGCTAGTGGGCAGACATAAAGCTTGTAGTATGTGCTTGATAAATGTTTGTTTTCTTTCTGCTCCTTCTATTCTTAACCCTGACACATATTTCTTATGTAACCTGGAGAGGGAATCTTTCAATACTGGGGCATAATAGTCTGTTCCTGTCACTTAATACTTCTTACTTTTTCTTCTTTGGTCTGGGCTCTCTCACAGTAGGTTCAGAGCACCTTGAGGATAGAACAACATGTTTTATTTTTAGGTGCTTTTATGCTCAATCACCTCTAATCATGCTCATCATCAAGTAGTAGGTGGTCAGATACTTTTTAACTAATTTTGCTTGATTTCACCTGTCATGTGGTGATAATGACAGGATTTCCCCCTCTGTAAGAAATTAATTAGAAAAGTTATTTAAAAATCCATATCTCTGCAGGTATTCGTGACGGACATCTAAGGTGGTGTTATTGTTACTATTGATTTACTCCATGATTTCTTTAATCTGGAGAACTTGGATCTATACTCATTACTCTTCTCTTTGCATAGCAGGATTCCCAGCATAATTGGCAAATGAGCAAACAGTGATATTTGTGCAGAAATGAAAGTCACTCAGATATAAAGTGACTATATTATTTGTTGTCCGAATGAGGACATATTTGAAAGTGAAGAGAAGAGCTATTAATGGTTGTGTTGGCTCCACAGCAGAAACCAAGGCTGGTCCAGGGCAAACAAACCAAGGTTATCCTGGTTATGGCAGATGGGGACCAAGGTTATTTCTGCTTGCGACAGTCACCACAAACTAGCTGCATTGCTACTACGTTGAAGCAATTACAAGACTAATTGAATTTTGTGGTGCGTTTTTTTTCTTTCTTTTTTTTTATTGAAATGGAGTATCTCTCTGTCACCTAGGCTGGACACTGCAGCCTCTGTGTCCCAGGCTCAAGCAATTCTCCTGCCTCAGCCTACTAAGTAGGGATTACAGGGGCATGCCATCATGCCCAGCTTATTTTTGCATTTTTAATAGATATGGGCTTTCACCATGTTGCCCAGGCTGGTCTTGAACTCCTTACCTCAGGTGATTCACTTGCCTCGGCCTCCCTAAGTGCTGGGATTACAGGCACGAGCTGCTGCACCCGGCCAAGACTAATTGAATTTTGTATGCATATTGCAGCATGCGGTTTAATGTGTATGTTTCTTTACCTTTGTCTAAATGTGGCACTGTGTTGGCTAAATTAAGTATATTATGTTGAAGAGAATTCCCAGATGTAGCAGGAGAGACGTTACATGGTCTCTTTTAATCATGCAACTCATAATTTAATCAGGGCTTCAGGTGTAGCACTATGAACCTGTTTCACCTGTTTTTCTCCCCTAGCTCCCTGATACTTCTCTAACCCCAAGGCAGCATAATGGCAGTCCTACAAATTTTGTCTGAAAGGCAATCATTAAAAAATCTGGAGACAACAGATGCTGGAGAGGATGTGGAGAAATAGGAACATTTTTACACTGCTGGTGGGAGTGTAAATTAGTTCAACCATTGTGGAAGACAGTGTGGCGATTCCTTAAGGACCTAGAAATAGAAATTCCATTTGACCCAGCAATCCCATTACTGGGTATATATCCAAAGGACTATAAATCGTTCTACTGTAAGGTCACATGCACACGAATGTTCATTGCAGCACTGTTTACAGTAGCAAAGACCTGGAACCAACCCAAATGCCCATCGATGATAGACTGGTCTGGGAAAATGTGGCACATATACACCATGGAATATTATGCAGCAATCAAAAATGATGAGTTTGTGTCCTTTGTAGGGACATGGATGAATCTGGAGAACATCATTCTCAGCAAACTGACACAAGAACAGAAAATGAAACACCGTATATTCTCACTCATAGGCGGGTGATGAACAATGAGAACACATGGACACAGGGAAGGGAGTACTACACACTGGGGTCTATTGGGGGGAATAGGGGAGGGACAGCGGCGGGGGAGCTGGGGAGGGATAGCCTGGGGAGAAATGCCAAATGTGGGTGAAGGGGCGGAAGGCAGCAAAACACACTGCCATGTGTGTACCTATGCAACTATCTTGCATGTTCTGTACGTGTACCCCAAAACCTAAAACGCAATTAAAAAAAAAAGAAAGAGGACACAATAAATTTTACTCTAGAATTCATTTACAATTTAATCGTAGGGTTGGGAGAGAAATTTCTTTGCAAACATTTAGAAGATGCATGTACAAACCATCAGAATTATTTATTCCATACATTTTAAAATAAATTATTTTTCCTTATTTTGTTAGAAGTTGCCTCCCGAGCACTTACAATGTCTTCAGCGATATAGTAATAACCATTGGAAGAGTAAGTCTGCCTTTCATCAAAGGCAAATAAATCCAGAAAGAATTTGAAATAAAGAAGGGTATTTAAACTGAATCACATATTGAGATTGTTGCCTGTTTTCCAAATGGAAATCAGATGCCTTCTGATGAGCAATCACCCTGCGCACGTCTTTTTCATAAATAAAAATGATCTTTTTGACCAATAAGGTAAGAATCTCTTTTGCCAGTTCCTGTCTAGCGATAAAATACTGTAGCCTGAATGAAAGTCCTAATAATCACTTATAACAATGCCTTTATGGCAAATTTGGTTCACTAGGATATTAGGAAGAGAATAGAGCGTAAAAGAAAATCAGGTTCAAATCCATTCCTTGTCTTTTACTGACTGCCTGGCTTTAGATCAGTCACTATCACTATGGCCCTCAGTATTCTCACTTGTAAAAGTAGTTCTTTTATGGCTCGAATGAGATAACATGTACCCAACATGTGTGATCATGTGTGTCTGTGCATCTATATGTGTAGATCTGGATATGTATCCAGGTGTGTCTATCTGGGTATAACTCTGAATATATGCACAAAGAGTTAATTAATCTGGCTGGACATGACAGCTCATGCCTGAAATCCCAGCACTTTGAGAGGCTGAGGTGGACGGATCGCTTGAGGTCATGAGTTTGATATCAGTTTGGCCAATATGGCAAAACCCTGACTCTACAAAAAGTATAAAAATTAGCCGGGTTTGGTAGTGCACACTTGCACTCCCAGCTACTAGGGAGGCTGAGGCAGGGGAATCACTTGAACCCAGGAGGTGGAGGTTGCAGTGAGCTGAGATGGCACCACTGCACTCCAGCCTGGGCGACAGAGTGAGACTCTGTCTTAAAAACAGAAAAGACTTAATTAACCCAATTAGAATGCAAATATTACAAGACTGATCATTTTGTTGACACCCCTGGCATTAAATAAATATTGGTTTATTATTATATTTAATAACTATTGATTTACTGAAGAAATAGTATTAACTAGAAGAAAATTCGTTTCGCATAGTATTCTTCCTGTGTTGTGCCATCTATCTCTCCTATTCTAGCTGAGCCAAAAGGTAAAACATGAGTGATGAATAGAGTCAGTATACTTCCACAATTCTTCAAATTTTTCAGGATCCATTTTCTATTTGCGTGTTTGTTCTTTTCCTCACCCCTCACCCCTCACCCCAGCATCTAGTACATGGGCAGATTACTATGAATCTCTGTGGCTTTGCTACTCATGATCAGCAACGTCTGGGGACTTGTTAGAAATGAAGAATCTTGGACCAATCTTAGCTTTACTGAATGAGAATCTGTGTTTTAACCAGATCCAAGTGATTCAAGTGAACAGTCACATCTGACAAGTTCTGCTACAAGAATACTACAGGGAAGGATATCTGTCAGGCATCTGCTGGGAACTCACAGTTTAATCAGGAGACAGAAATGTGCACAGGTGGCTGGTATGGATCTCAGTCCACAAGCCTTGGTATGCACAAAATTTGATTTGATTTTTCCTACAACTCAAGTCAGTTTCCAGTTTTTACTGCTGGGATGATGGAAACTTTACTTCAGATAATCTAAAGCTTCCCTCTCTCTCTTCTGGTTCAATAGCAAGTTGTTGGGATCAAGGGACCGTGAGCTCATCTATTCCTCTATTCATTGTGGTATCCTCTGGGACTCGCATGGGCTGCCTGGTCCTTGGTTGCCCATGGATTGTGATCATCTTATTCTTTTTCTTTTGAGCCCCTCTAAGTCTCATAACTGAGGGACTGTAAGCTTGATGCTGGGAGGGAACATGGGGATTTCAGTGAGGCTTCCCATTGCCCAGTCACCTGGATACAGCCCCCAAGGACCTAAGAATTAGAACAGGAGAGGAGGATGTTGACATGTGTATGTCCTTGTGTGTGTGTCCCGGGTGTCCATGGGCAACATCCATGTCTGTGGCTATCTGCATATGTGTGTCCATGTGTGTCTGTGTGTCTGTGTTTCTGTGTCCATTAGTGTTTGTGTGTCTATATATGTGTCCACATGTGTATATGTGTACATGTTTCTCTGTGTGATCATGGATATATCTCCATGTGTGTCTCTATGTGTGGCTTTCTGTATATGTCAGTATGTGCCATTTGTATAAATATGTTTGAGTGTGTATGTGCATCTATGTGCCTGTATGTCTCTGTGTGTCTAGCTGTATATTTGTGTTTATATATATATCTGTGTGTCTGTGTCCATATGTGTTACTATGACCATACATATCTCTTTGTATCTATCTGTATATGTGTGTCTGTCTGTGTGACCCTGTGTGTCTGTGTGTATCTGGGTCTGTGTGACCATGTGTGTCTGTGTGTGGGGCGTTCTTCCTGAGATACACTCAGGACTTTTCCCCCATAACTATCTCTCTTATGCTTACCTCAGCTCAGGAAACCTTTCTCTACCCTCAGGGAACTCCTTCCCCCTGTTGATTTGTTCCATCTTCCTAGAGGCAGCCCTCTGCAGTGATGTCCACATCAGAGGCTCTGGCATAATCCCTGAGGGGAGGAAGTTCCTGGAGCTACACATGCCTAGGAGATTCTGCCACACCAGTTCGGCGGGTGCAAGGGACTCTGAGCCTATTCTTCGCTTGTGTAGGGGAAAATTGCCATGAGATAAAACGAAGTAAGATAATGCTGCAAAAATATTATTCTGCTGCATGAATGGAAGAATAACTAGAGATCAGTTACAAGGTAAGACATAACTTAGGGCCTGACTTTAGAAAGTAGCAGCTATGAATGTGCCAGCCACTTGCTAAGGAAGAGCTCGGTGAGGCTCCATCTTTAGGCGGTGAGGGCTGAGCATCCCTCTGTGCGCATGTGGACGTGGCTAGACCTTCAAGGAGGAATTCAAGATACCAGTGCTTCTGTGTGGGGCCATGGGGGTGCTGATGTCCACTCCATGTGTACAGTCTTCACCAAGTTATCAGCTCGAGCTGCTGTTGAAAGGGAGGCTGTGTTGCCCCAGATGGGGCAAATCTTCCAAGGGCTGCCTCACTAAGTCACTTTGTATATTTCATGCTCCCTCAGCTGACTACATGAAGGTTGTTTGGATATTCTGCTATTTTCTGTTCCTTTTGCAAGTCTTTGCCAATGACAAACATACAGAAGAGTGAAAGTCATTGAGTATGGAATTAAATAAGGTGCTGTTCAGTATCTACATAGTCTGCTATTCACTCAGAAACCCTGTCCTTGACCTTCCTGTTCCATTTTTTTTTTTTAATACAGGGTCTTGCTCTGTTTCCCAGGCTGGAGTGCAGTGGTGTGATCACATGAGCTCAATTTTTCTGTGGAGAAAAGTATTTCTTTGTCTCTTTGTGGGTCTCTGTCTGCCTCTGCCATTTCACCTTGTATGACTATTGAATACTTTCCCAACCTGGTACTTGTGATAATGGAATACTGACCTGAAGTATCATAAGTACTTCTTATGACAGTGGAACACAGGAATGGATCCCAGCATTGGGCTTCACTAAGACTGTATTCCAACAGTGGCAGGCAAATAACCATTCCCTCTTCCCTTCCTCATTCTTTGGGAACACTACATTGAGAGTGTCTTTTTCCTATAATTATAAGTAATTAACTTAAATAGGAAAAGTTTTTCTGACCTGTCTGTGTTTCTAGATGAAATAATAAATAGGCATAGGTTGTGGAAGTTGTGGTGATAAGTCTTGTAAGAGATTGCAAACTGATCTCAGTGTCACGAGACACCTAAGAGTTGCTGTCACCTGGGAGTAACTTTACAGGTTTTAAAGCACTTTTGTATATGTATCTTTGAATACATTCAAGCCACACAACAGTGCACTGAAATTGATAAAGCAGATTTTTCTCATTTTATAATGAGAAGATTGTGGGTCAGTGACTTACCCATGGTCATATAAGTTGTAAAACGTAGACTTGGAACTTTAAGAGTAAAGTTCTGATTAGTCTTGATTCTAAGACCTCTGATGAACAATGATTATCAGACTAACATAGGCTTGATTCCTTTTTTATTTTATTTTATTTTTATTAAATTTAAATAGATATGGGGTCTTGCTATGTTGGCCAGGTTGATCTTGAACTCCTGACCTCAAGCAATCCTCCTGCCTTGGCCTCCCAGAGTGCTGGAATTACAGGCATGAGCCACTGTGTCTGGTACGGTAACATAGGTTTATTTTTCATACAAATTTTAATTGGATAAATATATGTAAGTGGTTTTGCACAATATACTACTTTTGACAAGTTTAAAGATCTTAAATCCTAATAGACTGGCTTGTAAGGTAGCTGGTGGGCACACCCATTGTTTTTGTCTTCTTAGCCTGCAGTCCCCTGAACTTGTGATAACAAAACATTGATTTTCCTTTGGGGCCAAATTTTCCCTGTTATTTGCAGATTCGGTAGGGCAGTGTTCTGACCCTTTACTGGCCCAGGGCTAGGCAGAATTGCTCAATTAGACTCTCTCTCTTGAGAATTGGAATACTCAGCTGAGTGACTTGATGGAAAGTTGTCCCCATTCCATGACAGAATCCCCCTGAGACTGTCTACTAGTTTCTGCTACTCTGATATTTTGAATTTTCTGAGTCTAATCCTTTCTGAGGTCTGTGTGGTCAGATTTTTCTTTGATTCTATGAATTTCCCCATACTCTTCCAGTGAATATCCTTGTGATTAGCTTAACCAGATTTATTTTGGTTGCTTATACTAAAAGGTACCTAACTTATATAGGAATTATGAAAGTAAATTAGAAACAAGAAGTGTGTGTGTGTGTGTGTGTGCGCGCGTGCGTGTGCGAGATTTACCTCTTGTCAGATATATTCCCTTCCTTCTCACTTTCATGGAAGGAGTAAACTTCCCCTGTCCTTTAATGTTGGACTTGGCCATATGGCTTTCTTTGTATTCATAGTGGATAGAAAATATTTCACCACTCCTTGATTTTGGGCTTAGAATGTGATTTGCTTTGGCTAATGGAATGTTAGCAGTTGTGACTCAACAAAAGCTGAACATGGTCTTGTATGGTAAGTCCTGGGTTCCTGTACTTCTGCTGCTTCCATGAAGGGAACATGACCAGATTAGTTCGCAGGTTCCAGGAGGGGAATGAGATGCATAGTGCTGAGCCACCCAGCTGGGTTGTCCCAGCCTGGATAGGCAGACTCAGCCCCAGCCAATATACGGATAACATGAGCTAAATAAATGTTCACTGTTGCTGTTTTAGGCCATATTTGCATGGATAAGCTGACCCTGTCACAGCCAATCTACAGATAATGTGAATTAAATAAATGTCTATTGTTGCTGTGTTAGGCCATATTTACATTGCTGTAAAGAAATACTTGGGACTGGGTAATTTTTAAGAAAAGATGTTTAATTGGCTCATGGTTCTACAGGCTGTATAGGAACCATAGCGCTGGCATCTGCTTCCGAGGAGACCTCAGGAAGCTTACAGTCATGGTGGAAAGCAAAGCAGGAGCTTGCACATCACATGGCCAGAGCAGGAGCAAGAGAGAGGAGCTACGGGTAGCTGCCACATTTTACAACAACCAGAGCTTGAGAGAACTCACTCACTATTGCAAGGACAGCACCAAGCCATGAGGAATCTGGCCCCATAAAACACCTCCTTCTAGGTCCCGCCTCCAACATTGGGGATTATAATTCGACATGAGATTTTGGAGAGGACATCCAAACTATATCCATCGCATACCACTGAGGTTTTTTAAAGCTGTTTGTTATCCAAGATTTCTGTACCAATTGCAAATGAATATAGACATTTGGATTAACAAGAGGTGTGCTGGCTATAAGAAAAGCCTAAATTATTTGGGACTGGGTGGTGGCATAGGTTGGTAAAATACTGAAGAAAGCATCATAGCAGCCTGCAAGAGGGATGACCCATGTTCTGTAACTGTGGTAAACTGTAAGGTATATAAGTAACCAATGAACTTGTGGACATGGGAAAAATGGTTTCTATGAGAACGTTGACGTATTGGCTGGCTTCTTTTAGCCTAATATATCATATTAGCTATTTGATATCATGGGCTCAGAAAATAACCAGCTGGTTTGCTAATAGAATTTCAAGGAACTATAGAAATCCAGAACTTGCTGGTTTAGAAAAACGTGAGTTTCTCAGACCATCTCCCCATTCAGTGGGAGATTCTTAGGTGAAGATACAGCGTGACCACAGAGGTCAAGTTCAGGTACTCCAGCAAGACACATGGCCTTTCACTCTAACCTTTGCTCCAAGGCTTAAAGACCAAAACAATCGTTAGGCTGTTAACAACTTTTAAAAACCCGTGGAAGGAATAAAATGGCAAGTAGAATACCCCTTCAGCCAGACAAAAGAAGGTTATCTTAGAAAGTTTATGGATGTCTGTGGTCTCACAGTAGCCTCGTACTCCACTGCCAAGAGTGAAGCGCAGAGAGACATGTCTCAAAAATAATGGTGGGTGTGGCTTTGGGAATATGAAATAAACAGGAGTAGTTAACACTATGAAGACATTTATTCATCTAAAAATAGTTCTAAAATTTTTTAAACAAGGAGCTTTTACAAAATAAACTCAAAATGACTAAGTAACTAAAACCTAGATATACAACATATGAATATCTGCCCTGAGAAAATACACAATAAAAAATAGGAATTCTAATACGATGATATGTAAATCAGAATACAATATCATATATTTCCCTTCCAAGCCAGGAATGAGTTGAGATTACTGCAGCTAGTAGTGGACTATAAACACAGAAGGCTGGCACTGATAAAAGGCAAGTATCGATGATGCAGAGAGATATTCACAATGCATATGATAAACATCAGGAAACAAAATCAGAGTAAGAAGCCCAGAATCAGAGACCGATGAAATCACAACTGTTCTAGTGAGAGCTTTGAAACTGAAGAGACAGTGCTAAAACACAAGGAAGATGGACAATTTAAGTTGGCTAAAATTTAGTGCCTTGATTTTAGTTTAGTTCCTAACTTTGCATTCCCTAACCACAAGAATTTACAGTTAAAAATGGGATTAATATTCTAAAATCAGAAAAAAAATAATGGTAAGAACAATAAAAATTGATTTGTCTATCTTTTTCCCCAGTAAAAATTAGAACTAGTTTTCCAAAATGTTTACACGATATAGTTGAGTGAAATTGGACCACTTTTAGTAGAGATAAAGAATGTTTTATCCTCTATTTTCTCAAACTATCTTTTCTTTAGTGGGATCTCTTTCTTGTTCACAGGCAAGTGTCTAGAAATGCACTATACAGTATGATAGCTGCTAGCCACATGTGGCCCTTAAAATTTAGTAAAATTAAAAATTCAGCTTCTCAGGTACACACTAGCCACATTTTAGGCCCTCAGTAGTCACACGTGTCTAGTGGCTATTATATTGGACAGTGCAGATATGGAATGTTGCTACATAACAGCAAGTTCTAATGAACAACCCTCTTTGAGAACCTCATACTGTGCTTTTGATATCCCAAGTGCCTAATCAATATTTGTCAACTAAAATTGTTTCAACTGGTTGCATTTTTCAACATCTCAGAGAAATATGCAGATGATCCTATGCCAAGAGACTGTCACTACCAAGGGAATGAGTGCAGAAAGAGAAAAGAGAGGGCCAAGAACCGGTCAGGGGCACCCTGACATTAAGCAGTTAGAGAGGAGGAAGCAGCCAGGAGGACTGTCAAGAAGCAAGTGCAGCAGGAAGAAAACCTGGGGAGGACAGGAGTGCGTGCTGAGCACTCAGAGGCCAGGTGTCAGGGGAAAAGTTACGCTGATAGGTCAAGTAAGGGGAGCACTGGGGATGAACCATTTCTGGTTTCATTTTTACATACTTCTACAGTCACAAAAAGCAATAGATTTATACTTCTCTTTGTTTCATCAAATATATCAGTATTGATTTCTGTTCTTTTCTTTTCTTTTTTTTGAGATGGAGTTTCGCTCTTGTTACCCAGGCTGGAGTGCAATGGCGCGATCTCGGCTCACCGCAACCTCCGCCTCCTGGGTTCAGGCAATTCTCTTGCCTCAGCCTCCTGAGTAGCTGGGATTACAGGCACGCGCCACCATGCCCAGCTAATTTTTTTTTTGTATCTTTAGTAGAGACGGGATTTCACCATGTTGACCAGGATGGTCTCGATATCTTGACCTTGTGATCCACCCGCCTCGGCCTCCCAAAGTGCTGGGATTACAGGCTTGAGCCACCGCGCCCGGCCTCTGCTCTTAAAGATAAGGATTTGTCCTATGTTTATTCACCATTTTTGATTTAACCCTCTTCGTTATATGTTCTGCTATCTTATAAAGTTCATGATAACCCATGTGATTCTATGCACTTTCCTTATGCTTATATCTCTAGTTCTTGATTCCTCAACTTGAGGTGGTATTTCTTTGACTCCTCACTACCTGGGTGGAGGAAATTAGCCTCCTATACATCAGGTAAACTTTTCTCTTCTGACTGCTACTTCTGTCAGTTCCATCTTTCCATTATGTTAGTCACCATGTTAGCACTTACGTCATGTTCTGTAAATGTAATTAAGCCTCCTGTACTTTTCTGTGTCTATAGGTTGGCTGTAACAATGGAAAATCGATACATATAAATTATAATGTTATAATAAGTTTTTGCTGAACTAAGACTTGTGTTTGTTAATTTGTCTATTTGATGAAAGTGGCACTTTACTTTGGGGAATCATGAAAAAGTAGTACTGACCTGACACATTTAAATGTGTGTTTATGTGTCCATATTTGAAGGTAAGGCCAGGGATCTTTTCTTTGCGCAGATCTACTAATCACTGTGAGAGATTTGGAATATCAGAATCTCAGTATCTCTCTGAAACAGGTTGTGCTTAGAACAATGTATTTTGAGTGACCATCATGCCAGATTCCATGAATAAATAACACTGTCCCATAAGTGATATATGAAATGACATGAAAGGAAAGTTTTTTCTGAGAAATTCCTTTGGTGTATAATTATATTACACTCCTAGAGTAAGCACTGTGTTAATAACATTGATTAAATAAACATGCATAAGGGAACACAGCTATTGCTATTATGCTACAACGCCCCCCCCACAATTTCTTGCCATTAAACACTGGCAACTAATCATGAAAATGACAAATTATAGTAAAGCAATAAAAATGCATATGATCTGCACAATAGCTGTATCATGTACACATACATGGCAAATTCCTCTGCATATAAAATTTCTTTATTGGCCTTCTGCAGCATTCTTCTTGCAGTAGCTTTAGTCCCCCCACAACCTAAATTCTCTTAAAGGTGAAGAAGCTGCTTTTAATAAATGGTGAGTGAGATTTTGCTCCTTGCCACTCAAACAGGTTTGGAGGTAAGATTCCACGTTTAGCAACTGATGTTCTGAGCAGCTTTAAACTATTCTCATCTCAATGTGGTTTATTTTTCATCTCTGGGCTCAATATAATGTTATTTGATGGGAACTTTTTAATGTACTGTTATGAGGACAGAAAATGAATCCATGAACCCTTCTGGAGTCTTGTAAGTGATCATTTGCTGCAACCATTAGAGCCCTAAACACATTTTTATGTACAAAAAACACCTGGGTTCCCAATACCCGGAAGTATACTTTGTTAACATTTTCTTCTATTTGTCTCTGGTCTTTTTTTTTTTTTTTTAATAAAAAAGAAATAACATGGCCTCAGTTCTTTTTAATAAAATTTTACACATATAAACTAAGAACAAAGAACTGTTTTGACAGTGGAGAGTTCTGAGAAAGAGAAGCCCAGATTAAAGAAGCAGTAAGTGCCACAACATCTACTGCCAAAGGAACAACAGCGCTCCAGTGATGTTTTCCAGGCAGCTCCACGGCATCCATCTTCAATCCCCCTGCCTTTCATGTGACATTTATATATAAAAACTGTTTATAGAACAATGCAACCTTTTCCTGTGTTCATTTGGGTTTATCAGGGCAGCCAATACTTCAGTGCTTAGGCTCTGACTGCTCATAATACGTCAGCAAATATGATCAGTGCATTTTGCCTTTGCTCTCACCAGAACCAAATAAGGGACTGATGTACCAGTTACAAAACAAGGTCAATGGCAAGAAGACGAACCTCACGCAGCTGGACTCGCAGACTCCAGTGCCTGTGCAGCAGTCAGTGAACTGTTTTGCAGCAGTCCAGGGTGGGATTTTCTCTTCACAGCATCCATATATTTGAACTTAATTCATCTTTGCAGAAAATTAAGAGGGGATCAATTCAATGTTGTTTAAGCAACAGAAAACTGGTCCAGAAATAAATTGATTGCTCTGTGAGAAAATAGCATCCACAATTTAGGGAACAGAATATTTTTAGAATCATAGATTTAGAAAAAGGCCATTGAGAATGATTTGCCCATTTATTGAGTCAATTAGAAAATCGATTTTACAGAAATATCCAGCAAATTCTGTGAGGCTCTTGATTGCAAATAACCAAAACCCAACTCAAACTAGATTTTGTGAAAAAGAGGAGTTGATTGACACAGGTAACTAGGGAGCCAAAGACGTGCACTTGACCTTGGGCATCTGTGGTTTCAGGCCTCTTAGAGATGCTTTCCTCTGCCTGGCTTGCCTCTCATCCTCTCCCTGGAGGTAGCACAATGACCCTCAAGAGTTCCAGTTGCATGTAGCTTTCAACGTTCATAATCACAGAGAAAGAGAAACCACCTCTCATGACAAGAATACTGGGAACATTATGATTTGGCTCAGTTTGGGGAAGGGACCCTTTCCTGTCCTAATCACCATGCCCAGGGTGTGAGCTCAGTTCTCTGAGTGACCCAGTCATGGCTGCTTCTTCAGCAGGAAGGTGATATCAATTTCGCCTGCACCATGTGGTCTAAGGAGACCCATGGTGAAATGGTAGAGGGGTGACTCCCCAAAGAATGTGATGCTGGATAGGCCAGAAAAATACCTGCACATTACAGCTAGTCATTGACAGGGCTACAAATGCAACACAGGATGTATTAGTCTGTTTTCACACTGCTGTAAAGAAATACCCAATACCCGCCGCTGGATAATTTATAAAGGAAAGAAGCTTAATTGACTCACAGTTCCACAAGGCTGGGGAGGCTTCAGGAAACATACAATCATGGCAGAAGGTGAAGGGGAAGTAAGGACCTTCTTAATGTGGTGGCAGGAGAGAGAAGAAAATGAAAAGCCTGGGGAAACAGCCATTTATAAAACCATCAGATCTTGTGGGAACTCCCTCACTGTCATGAGAACAGCATGGAGGAAACCACCCCCGTGATCCAATCACATCCTTCCAAACGTGGGGATTACAATTCAAGGTGAGATTTGGGTGTGGTCACAGAGCCAAACCGTATCACAGGAATACTGACTTCATGTTTATTTCTAATGGTTGATTTGCAGTTTCTACTCTCTGCCAAATCAGTGTGTCCAGTCTTTGAAGCAAAAACACCAGAGTTTGTGGGTATGTGTGTAAGTGTGAAACTGTCAGCATACACAGATACATCTGTGCTTGGGTTTGGAAGACTAAGGATTAGTAAAGAAGTAGGCTAATGTCTGGAAGGAGCTGTCTCTTTATAAGAAAATTCCTAAGTGCATCACAGACCAAAAAATATTAATAAAGTTTGTTCTCCATTAAGGTATGCTGCTGTCTTAAGGTGTTTACTTCTGAATTATACATAATACTATAAAATGCAGCAGTAATCTGCATTTTACATAATTGCTTTAAAGCACTGTCTGATGGGCAAACTAAATAATGCACACGTGTGATAAGGAACCTGATGTCTAGAACCATATTTACTGTTATCTGAGTTTCCCCTCCAAAACTCAAGTTGGAATTTTTTTTTTTTTTGAGACGGAGTTTCGCTCTTGTTACCCAGACTGGAGTGCAATGGCGCCATCTCGGCTCACCGCAATCTCCGCCTTCTGGGTTCAGGCAATTCTCCTGCCTCAGCCTCCTGAGTAGCTGGGATTACAGGCACACGCCACCATGCCCAGCTAATTTTTTGTATTTTTAGTAGAGACGGGGTTTCACCATGTTGACCAGGATGGTCTCAATCTCTTGACCTCATGATCCACCCGCCTTGGCCTCCCAAAGTACTGGGATTACAGGCTTGAGCCACCGCGCCCGGCCCTCAAGTTGGAATTTAACTGCCATTATGATGGTGTAAAGAGGTGGGACCATGTGAGACCTATAGAAGGTGATTGGGTGAATGAATTAATGGATTAATGGGTGGTCAAAAGAGTGGGTTGGTTATCTCTGAGGGTGGCTCTGTTATAAAAGCCAGCATGGTGGCTTGCTCCGCTCACCCCGTAATGCCTTCTGTCGTGTTAGACAGCAAGAAATTCCTTCTTAGATGTGGCCCCCTCAACCTTATACTTTGCACCCTCCAGAACTATAAGAAATTTCTTTTTATTACAAATTACTTAGTCTATAGTAATCTTTTACAACAACAGAAAATAGACATTATAAAACAAAAAAACAAAAAAGGAAACACTGATTTGTGTTTTCCTGAGGAAAAAAGATGCCTCATGAAGTTCATGTTTTTACTGATGGTCCCAGCTGGAAGAAAGACACATAGCCAGTGAAACTTAACAAGTGACTTTTGTTTTAGCATCATGGAAACTTGCAAACCTCAAAACAGTTCTGCTACTATGTGCTCCATTTTTGTTTAGTCAGGTCGCTACTTAACTGTCCTCATATTTCAACTGAGTAAAACTATAAGAACAAAGACAGCAGTGACAAGATTCCTATTCTAACATAATAAAGTTAATAAATGAATACATTTCATTTGAGCATGGCACCATCATATAGCAATCAATGTGAGGGAATAAAAAAAAAACTATACCAGTTATCATGTATCAATAGATGTTCTAGTCCATGTGTCTTTGCCCAGAACAATAGTCCAAAGACTTTAGTGTGCAGACTTTAAAGGGCTTGTTAAAACTCAAATGGCTGGGCCATAGCTCTAGAGTTTCTAATTCAGTAGGACTATGGTGGGCCCAATAATTCGTATTTCTAGTGAGTTCCCAAGAGATGTTGATGTTGCTCATTTGAGACTACACTTGGAGAACCATTCGTCTAGATGAATCCCAATGTTAAGCTCAGATAAGTAGTTATAATTCATAGTTCAGTTAAGAGGTGGGTTGAGGCTGCCCTGGGTATATAATAGCCAGGGTTTCTATCAGTGGTGATGTTCCTAGCATGGCACAGGCAAAATTCCAAGAGGGAAGCATATTGATGAACATGGGACTCTAGCTCATCTGCAGAACAAAATTCCAGAGTTTAAATCCTTGAGAAGACACATCAAGTAATATTTAGGAAGGTTGTTAGGAATTTTGCCAAGTACTCTGGGTTTTAAGAGCAAGGTTTCAGGACTGGCTTGGAATTTCAGTGCCAGTTAGGAAAGAAGTCTCAGTAAAGGGCCTTGTGTATGTATTGGGCTCACAGGAAAGGCTGGAGCTGGAGGCTATGTGGATTCCTAACAAGATGACCTTGACTAGGCTTAAAACAACCAGAGATGGCCCAAAGGAGTGGGTGGGGTGGGCTGGTGGTAGTGGTGTTGACCAAATACTGAGCCAAGTAAACTCAGGATACAGACCCGACTATAACTGAAAGTTGCCTGTTCAGTGCCTTCTGTGATCTGGATTAGAGCAAGCAGGGTCTATCTGGAACACTGGTTGTGTTTTTTGAACCTTTCTTGACCTTGATATATATTAAGAAATACAAATCACATTACATTGATAGCACAATAGTGTGACTATAGTCAATAATAATTTACTTGTACATTTTTTAATAACTTAAAGAGTGTAATATAATTGTTTGTAATTAGAGGAATAAATGCTTGATGGGATGCATACCCCATTCCCCATGATGTGCTTATTTCACATTGTATGACAGTATAAAAACACCTCAGGTACCCCATAAATATATACATCTACTATGTACCCACAGCAAACATTAAAAAACAAATTATGTCGTGACACACACACACAATTCCTCAAAATAATACTTCCTTTACCGTGTGCAATGCTCTTTCTTCTATTTAATCTATGTATTCTATCACATTCTATTACTCTATGAAAATAACAAACACCTTTTGCCATTCAAGAATGTATTTTATGACCCACTAATGGATAGAGACCTGTAGCTGTAAAACACTCACCTAGAACTTGCAGCTGATGCCATCTGCCTTGACCTGCAGTGAGCCCTCTCATCCTGCATGCAGCAGCTAGCACATAAACACTGGCTGTAGAACATAAAGTTACTTCCAGTTAAAAGGCCCAAGATCTTTTGGCTTCACTCAACCTGCACTTCCTGGCCAGCATCCTCCATCACAGAACTCCCTGGTTTCTCGAATTTCATGCTTGCATAATTTTTGGTTTTGACCTCTTTTGACATTCCTAACAGCTTCAGGGAAGAGTCTCTCTCTTCCAGGTTTGTCTTTGCAAATCCCTTCACCTAGGGTAATCCTCCTTCCTCCATCACTGAAAACAGATTAGTGCTAGGCAAAATCAAGTCGTGTATTTGTATTAGTTTGTTCTCATGCTGCTAATAAAGACATACCCGAGACTGAGTAATTTATAAATAAAAGGAGGTTTAATGGACTCATAGTTCCACATGGCTGGGGAGGCTTCACAATCATGGCAGAAGATGAAGGAAGAGCAAAGGTATGTCTTACATGGTGGTAGGCAAGAAAACATGTGCAGGGGAATTGCCCTTCTTAATCAGCTCTCCTGTGACTTATTCACTTTCAGGATAACAGTGAGGGAAAAACCTACCTCCATGATTTGATTGCCTCCCACCAGGTCCCTCCCACAACACCTGGGGATTATGGGAGCTACAGTGAAAGTGAGATTTGGGTAGGGATACAGCCAAACCATATCAGTATTCTAATTCTGTTTCCCTTCATGTGATACCAACCGAGTCCTTTTGCTAAAACTCTGTATCTTCATTTCTTCTTTGTTTAATTTATCTTCTTCTTAGTAAAATATCTAGAGCAATGATTTAAAAAATTGCTTATTTGTGTTAAAATAATTAAATAACTGCCAATAAATTCGAGTTGAAAAGCAAGCAAAATTATATTAGTATAAGCAATAAAAGCCTGATACTATCCAATAATTAATCATTTCTACTGTGTGTAGCACCTGTAATGCAGAAAAGATGTATCTTAATCAATCAACCAACCAGAGAAACAATATTCCCATCACCTCAAGTTTTTGAAGCAAGCCTTGGTGAAAGTAACCCATATAAAAACATAACCAGATGAGATGGCATGTTAATAAGACACATGTTCAAAAGGCAAGGTGTTTTTACAGCACTCATAAAGAGATATGCTGGGACAAGTGTAGGATGTCTGTTTCTAAGCTACCAAGTTCATCTCTGACTAGAGATATTTTCTAATATTTTAGTGCTCTAAAGAATATAATCACTAAGAAACATCTTAGAATATGCCCATCTCCCACCATGCTTTGATTTGCAACCTAAGATGAAACTTTTTTGAGTAGGAGTAGGATCATTTAGTTTCCTTCCTTCCTTCCTTCTTTCCTTCCTTCCTTCCCTTCTTTCTTTTTCTCTTTCCTTCTTTCTCCATTCCTTCCTTCCTTTCCTTCTTTCTCTTTTCTTTCTTTCTTTCTTTCTTTCTTTCTTTCTTTCTTTCTTTCTTTCTTTCTTTCTTTCTTTCTTTCTCTCTCTCTCTCTCTCTCTTTCTTTCTTTCTTTCTTTCTTTCTTTCTTTCTTTCTTTCTCTCTCTCTCTCTCTCTCTCTTTCTTTCTTTCTTTCTTTCTTTCTTTCTTTCTTTCTTTCTTTCCTTCCTTCCTTCCTTCCTTCCTTCCTTCCTTCCTTCCTTCCTTCTCTCTTTCTCTCTCTCTCTTCTCCTTCCTTCCTTCCTTCCTTCATTCCTTCCTTCCTTCCTTCCTTCCTTCCTTCCTTCCTTCCTTCCTTCCTTCCTTCCTTCCTTCCTTTCCTTTCTTTCCTCTCTCTTTCTTTTTTTTTAAGACAGGGTCTTGGTCTGTCTCCCAGGTTGGAGTGCAGTGGTGCAATTTTGGCTCAGTGCAACCTCTGCCTCCCTGGCTCAAGTGCTCCTTCTGCCTTAGCCTCTCATGTAACTGGGACTACAGGCATGTACCACCATACCTGGATGATTTTATCCTTTGTAAAGACAACGTCTCACTTGAAGCAAAGTCTTCAAGTTCCAAAGGTTGGTAGTTCATGCTGTGAGAATACAAGAATAAGCGGAAAGGATGGTGACAAGGAAAGACCAACGGGCATCTCTGGCCTCCTGACTCCTCCCAAAGCAGCACCTGCCTCTGGCGCCCCCTTACTAGCAGAAGCTCAATCACAGCTTTAGCACTCACCTGCCCCCTTACTGACAGAAGCTCAATCACAAGCATGTTTTATTCACAGAAGTTTCAGAAAACATCGGAAATCAAAATGTGAGATTACAAGAGGAAAGTGAATTTTATCCTGTGGAATTGAAGACAAACATAAAATTAAACACTCTGTCATTGATATGGTTTGAGTATTTGTCCCCTCTTAATATAGTTTGGCTGTGTCCCCACCCAACTCTCATCCTGAATTGTAGCTCCCATAATTCCTGCATGTCGTGGGAGGGACCTGGTGCGAGGTAATTGAATCGTGGGGGTCATTCCCCCATACTGTTCTCCATGGTAGCGAATAAGTCTCATGAGATCTGATGGTTTTATAAGAGGTTTGCCATTTGTGTTGGCTCCATTCTCTCCTCCCTGCTACCATGTAAGAAACACATTTTACCTTCTACCATGATTATGAGGCCTCCCCAGACATGTGGAACTGTGAGTCCATTAAAGCTCTTTTTCTTTATAAATTACCCACTCTCAGGTATGTCTTTATAAACAGCATGAAAACTGACTAATAATACCTCCAAATCTCTTGTCTAATTGTAATCCCTGGTGTTGGAGGTGAGGTGTGGTGGGGAGGTGTTTGGGTCATAGCGGTGGATCCATCCTGAAGGGCTTGGCACCATCCCCTTGGTGTTGGAGTGAGTTCTCACTCTCAGGTCATGTGAAAGCTGGTTGTGTAAAAAAGTCTGGCACGTCTTCCTCTCTCTCCCACTCCCTCTCTCACCATGTGACACACTGGCTCCCCTTTGTCTTCCCCCTTGATCATAAGCCACCTGAGCCCTCATCAGTAGCAGATCCTGGCACCGGGCTTCCTGTACAGCCTGCAGAACCAGAATCATGACCTAAAATAATTTATTTTTTTTCCTTCTTTCTTTTCTTTTTCTCTTTCTTTCTTTTTCTTTCTTTCTTTCTTTTCTTTTCTTTTCTTTCTTTCTCTCTCTCTCTTTCTTTCTTTCTTTCTTTCTTTCTTTCTTTCTTTCTTTCTTTCTTTCTTTCTTTCTTTCTTTCTTTCTTTCTTTCTTTCTTTCTTTCTTTCTTTCAGTCTTGCCCTGTCACCCAGTCCAGAGTGCAGTGGCACAATCTCAGGTCACTGCAACCTCCATCTCCTGGGTTCAAGCAATTCTCCTGCCTCAACCTCTTGAGTAGTGGAATTAATAGGCTCACACCCCAGCAACCCACTAATTTTTGTATTTTTAGTAGAGATGGGGTTTCACTATGTTGACCAGGTTGGTCTCAAACTGCTCACCTCGAGTGATCTGCCCGCCTTGTCCTCCCAAAGTGCTGGGATTAGTTTCTTTATAACCTCATTTTTTTGTGAACCATCCAGTCTCAGGTGTTCTTGTATAGCAAAGCAAAAGGGACTAACACAGTCATTTCTAGTAGGATGTGCTAAAAAAGGGATTTAGAAAACAATGTCGATCAATCTTTTAAAAAAGTTGTAAAACATCCCTAAGGAATGAAACATAGTTTTTAAGAACTTGCTGGCTTGTGGTCTGGCTTAGTCTCTGAGGCTAGAATTTACCCCCCCAGTAAAGTCATGTCATGCCTCTCTGGCCTCTTTTCATATTTGTGAGGTGGATACAAAAGGCTGTATGTCCCTTCAGTGATTCACAGGAATTTTACATGAAATTATTATTCTATCTCCTGAAAAATAATTTTTGTGCCTAAGAAATCCATGCTCTTTAAAAACAAAATATTCTTTTGATTCTCTTATAAAAAATGGTCTTTACCACCAACTAATCAGTATCTTCAGTTGGACAGACAGACAGACAGACACACACACACACACACACACACACACACACACACACACACACAGAGTGGGGTAATGTCTGTCTTTTGGCATAGCATTAAAAACCACAGTAAATATCAGCACCTGACTGGAAAAAAAAATAAAAAAGAATTTTACTGAAGCCTCAGAGTGCTTAAATAAAGACAATTGTGCTCTGCAGATCAAAGTGATTTATTCTCAGACAATTCACCTAAAGACATTTTTCTCTCATTATTAAAGGTCTGGTGAGGGAGAATCTTTAATGACATCTTCAACAGACGATGTCTTGGAAGGTCCTCTTAGTTCCTCTTTGGGATCTAACCAGGGTACAAACTTAGAAACTAGGAAACATTTGGCTGGCTCTTCATCAGGAAAAGAGAGGTTTAATCCCATCTAGTATTACATGCAGCTTTGCTCAAAATAAAGCAGCTGCTTGGGAACTGATTTGAGCCCTTTCCCATTTAAGCAAATCCATTTTTTGGTGTGTGTCTTATTCAGCTGAATCTGACTTGTCAGGCTGAGAACATATGTGTCTGTCATTCCAAAAAGAATGCACATTTATTTTCCTCTCATTTAATGTTTGAACATGATCACAGTCACCAGATGGGTCAGAAAAACAATGACAGCATGGTATAAATCTTCAGAGGGTTTATCAATCTGATTGAATTGAGAAGATAAAGTGGATTTTGCTAAAATCCAATAAACTCGCTCCACTTCGAAGAATAATAAGGGTTTGTGCCAATTTTCTCCTTTATTACCATCTCTGCCCTTTCTCTTTTTATGCTCTTTTCTGTTTCACTTCCTTCATATTACAAGACTCATTTTATTCGCTAGTGATGTTAGGTGAGTCTCAGTCCTAGCTTAATTAGTGGAAGAGATTGGGGGCCAATGTTGGCAGTAGGACTAGTCAGGGGCTTAGAGCTGGACGAACCAGAATTTGAATACAGGCTCATCCCCTAACTCACTGAGTGGGCCTTCAGCCTCAGTTTCCTCATATAAAACATGTGGCAGACATTTTCATAATGTGTTAGTTAGACATTATGAACATGAAATGCTTAAAGTGATTTCTGGCCCAATAAAGAGTGCTTACTCTTATCTTGGACAACCAAATTAAGGTTTGTTAGCCAGAGGTTCATTTTCTTTAGGGAGGCAGGAATTATCATGAAGAGGGATGAAATACTCTTTACTGAAGACCTTTAACAGTACCGTTGAATTTAACCTGCATCTCTGTTCTGTGGCTCTGACTGTAGGAACAGTATGTCCAGGTCTGTGATTTTCTCTAAGCATTGAAATTGAAATGTTACATTTGCTAACACATACTAATCAAAAACTTGCCATTCATAGTTCAACATGCGGTGATTGGCAGAGTCAAACTCCAGGACTTGATTTTGCTCTGACATGGTGCTTCAGGTGTCTGTTGTTTAAAAAATAAATGACGATGTCTACCAGATGGGTTCTATTGGAACTTAGCAGAGCTCCCAGTGACCTCACTCACACAGTGACTCCAGCAGAGGCAGATTTGCAAAATTAACCAGCTAAAGACCTCTGAGGTCAAAATGCCTTCATTTTGGCCACTGAATTGAGCAGTTTGCTAAGATGAAAGATTTCAGTGAGCTCACTGTTCTTTACATTTATTTTTAACTGGAGAAAGTGGACACCATCTTCAGAATGATGTATATAACGCTAGAGGAAGATTTTTAAATTCAGTAACAAAAGAGTTGTTTTTGTGATCACACTTTATGGTTTAACTTTAAGAGAACACAACCTCTTTCAGGAGGGGAAATTCAAGCTGAGCCTGTGAAGAAGCCAGCCATGCAAAGCTTGGACATGAACATTCTAGACAGAGTAATCAGGAGGTCTAGATATCCTGAGGTGGGAATGGATTGGTGATTAAGGAACAAGAAGCAGGCAGTGTGAGTCTGGGATATAGTGGATACGCAGGGAGAGGCATGGGGTGACAGGCATTAGGCACCAGAACACAGAAACAGGTATGTCCGAGCCAGGTGTTGAAATGGGGCAGGACACCCCTGACTGCCTTTAAGCAAGTAATGAAGTGACTACTCTGGCGGAGAGTGGATTTAGGGAGTGGCAGCTGTGAGAGCAGGGAATTAAGTTAGGAAGCTGTTGAGATGGTACAGGTAAGAGATGTGTGTCCTGGGCTAGGAGGTGGCATGCAGATGGAGAGAAGTAAATGATTTCTGGATCTATTTTGGAAGTAGCCTTTGAGTGGAAGAGTTTGCTGATGGTTTAGCTGTTGGGAGCAGAAGTGATGAGACTAAGAGAGAAAACAAAGATGACTCCTAGGTTTTTGGTTTATTCCAAGTAGTGAATGATTGGTACCATTACAGAAACGGGGAGGTGGAGAGAAATGGGTTTGGGGATCAAAACCACATGCATTGTTTTGGCTGTGTTTGTTTCACCCTTCATGATGGTCTGTAGAGTTTGATGTAATTAAACACAGCATAGTGAAAGGACAATTTACTTCAAGTGTACGTTCACTCTCATCAAAGATCAGATCACTGAATATCATGTGTAAAAGAAAACCTAAGTTATTGCGAAAAGATAGTGTAACTTGAAAGGTTTTAATTTGTTTCCTTTTTCTCCACATCTCTTAAGTTTCTCCTTTTGAAGGCCTCCCTTCCTTACTGGGCTTCCTTGCAGCACACCTAGGGCTTGAAATGTGCTCTCTCTTCTCTTTCTCTGCTAGGCTATGCCATCGTCTTCCCCACTGGTTCTTGCTGCCTGGCACAGAGGTGGCAGCCACAGGATATTTTCTAAATGAAGGAACAATTCAGTGAAGACTTGCCAAGGTACCTACATCTCCACTTCTGGTCAGTCTCATTGCAGGCTGTAATCAGGAGGTGGGGAGATTGAACGGCAGGCATCTACCAGCAACAGTTTGGTTCTGACTTGGGTTTCTGGCCTGTTCATGGCACAGAGTCACCACCCCAAACTCTAGTTTTGGTAGATGGCTATAAATTCTCTTGCGTCTAAATTCCTGCCTTGTCAACCTAGCTGCAGTGCTCGCCACCCACCCCCAGACAGGAGCACAGCAGGTTCTTGACAGCAGAATTTGTCTTGCCTGTATTTTGAACACTTTGTGCATCTTTGAGCCCAGGCCTATTGTGAGCTATACTCTTTAATCTCAGACACCTTGGCCATTTTTCAGAGTGACTAAATAGTGCCTGCTCCCAGGTCCCTGTTTTCAAGCTCTGTAGCCCATCAGGAGAGACCATGACCCCTTCCTGGCCTCACCAGTGATCGCTGTTTGTGGTATTTCTAGCTGCTGCTTATCACTGCTTAGTCAGGATGTTTCCTCTACTTAACCATTGCTGCCCCTGAATTCTTTCCTAAACCTTACCGCAATTCATGGGCCACCTCAGGGAACATAGCTAGTTCAACTTACTGGCACCTCTTAAAAAGCTTATTGAGATGAAATCTTGCTGTGTTGCCCAGGCTGATCTCGAAATCCTGGGCTCAAAGGATTTTCCTGTTGCAGCCTCTGGAATAGCTGGGATTACAGGTGCATGCCACCGTGCCTGGCTTGCAGGCATCATTAACCATCCAAGCACACAGTGATCATTCTTCAATCTGGCCAAGTCATTAGATACAACAAATGTAATCAAACAAAACACATGGAGGAGAAAATAAGATAACTTACTGATATAAAGAAACACAGCAGGCTGCAGCTACGTGGCTTCAGAGGAATCTGGATATAAGGCATGTTTCAGAGAGAGAGAGAGAGAGAGAGAGAGAGTGTAACCTGATATATTTATCTGCAAATACTTTTATTTTTTATTTGTTCACTTGGGTTCTAAAAGAAAAACTTAAGCTTCGCCACCACACTATCTTAGGTAAATGAATATTGATGATTGAGTATTGATGCTTACTAAAAAATAAAGCATGTGCCAAGTACTAGGTATAGCAACGTCTATCCGTTCACAGTTGAACTCATACTATGCGTCAGGCAGTACTCTGGCTCACAACCCATTCTTGAACATTTTTACCCAAGATTAACACTGGAGGCTCCCTCTTTTCTAGGAACTGAGAGGGAGGGCCAGATCAATTCCTTGAAAAGCTCCAGGCAATGAAAAGATTACCTTGGCCCTTTCCCATATTAATACAATTCAAACCCAAACAACACTAAACTAAGCAGAAGTCCAACAAAGTGCTGAGTTTTTCCTATAGTGATTACTTCAATAATTTTGTTAAAATAAATATTTATCAAAATAGTTCTGTTTCTGCCTCTTCTTCTTCTTCTTCTTCTTTTGTTGTTGTTTCCTCTCTTTTGTCAAAGGCTCACACGTGTTTTCTTGGCTGGTAATGTAGCCTATGGTTCATGGAAGCAACAACAAGTAGGCAGATTTAAATAAATAGTTGCAACATAAGCAGCCACACCCTATATTAGAAGTATATTCAGAGTGCCAGTATAAATACTGTTCTGTGAACACAGCACTTCCCACCCTCCTTCCTCTATTGCCTTCACATTCATATTCAGGGGTAATTGCTTCCAGATTCAGGGGAAAATGGAATGTACATAAATCATCGCTCTCAGGAAAAATAAGGCAACATATGGCCGCTTAGGTTCTTGTGTGAGATGAAGGAATAAACTCAGAAATATCCGCCAGTACTTTTGAAGTTTTGTGGGTCTTGTTATTGCAACCTTAAGGTGTGAAATGTTTGTACTGTGTCTGCAATTAAGAATCAGCATAGCTGCTAACTCAAAAGCTTCCTTTATGTGCTGCTTTTTTCTTTCTCCCTGAGTTTGAGCTTACACAACTTGTTCAAAGGACAGCATCAAAGGATTGCTTTATCAGTTAGTTTAGGATAATAGACTGGGGTTGAACTCTAGTCAGTAAAAGGAAACTTTTCAGACTTGGAGTTAAAGTTCAGTCTGTTATTCTTGGCATGTGGCCCAAGAGGGAAATAGAATTCATGGAAGAGACTTGTTTGCTGGACAGCTATATGATCCAACAGTTGCTATGAAGAGATCACAGAATGGAATGATCAAATGAATGTTCACACACTACTGACAGCATGAAAATATTTCACTTTCCTTGTGTAACTTCTTCCTTTAAACATCATTCTTAGTGCTCTTCCAATATAGTGAAATCTCACTCATTGTGAGTGAAAGAATAAATGCTCCATGTGGATTCCTTTCTGGTGTTCATTAGGTTGTAGTGATCAGTAATGAATTTCCACTGGGACTCATGTTTCTGCTTCATGTTGATGGTGATTACTTGGCACTCAGATCGAATTAATAACGACTTCTTCCTCTCTGATGTCTAAAGACAAGAAAGAAGTTGTGTCTGGTGTCACTTGTGAAATGATTGGGAGCAGTGGTCAGCTTGGGTGGGGCCTGAATGCTCATCCTGGGCTTCGTGAACTTGACAGTGGTCTTCCTTGCTATGAAAAGCGGTGCTCCCATAATCTTGGTGTCAAAAAGGAGGGGGTAGGAAGAGGGGATAGAAAGAGAGGGAGAGAGAAGAAAAAGAGGATAATGGGGTATAAGACTGTAATGGATGAACATGCTTCGTGATCCATGGGCAGTGTCTGCAGTGAAAGGTCCACCCCACTTCTCTTGAGTGGGGCCATGCACTCTGTTTCTCAAATGGAGCCTTGCAAGCCTGTGCTTGTGTGAGTGTGCAGGGGTTGGAGGCTGGTTGGTGTCTGGAGAGTGACACCACTCTGACCTCTGCGGTTTCCTCACGTTCAGCCACCTTGTCTGAGATCCACTGACCTCTCTCAGGTTGTACCATCTTATGTCATGCTGGAGAAACCTCCCAGTGTCTGGCAGACCCCTGCAACACTTATCCTTCCTAATATATTGTTTAGGTATGGTCATCATTTCAAAACTATTGTCTTACCACTATCACTTCCTCCATCATTCAGTAGGGCTGACGGAGAAAGACTAACAACCAATGTGGCAGTGCAAACACAAATATATCCAGAGATGAAAAAAACCTATTCATGGGTGAGATAGTAAAAACTACCAATTGAAAGGTAACAAATGTGGATGAAATCCAATTGCTCAAACACGTAAGATAGTAATAACTAACACTACTAGAGCAATGCCAGGCACTGTTCTGAGAGCTCTGCTTCTATTAATGCATTTAATCCTCACGATAACTGCATAAGCCTGGTACAATTATTATTTTTATTTTTTTACAAATGAGAAAATGGAAGCACAGAGATATTAAGCATTTAGCCCAAAGTCATACAGTTGGTAAGTCTTAGACCTGGATTTGAGCCCAGGCACTCTTGCTTCAGGGTCTGTGTACTTAATACATATGACATGCACAGATCAAAGCATGAAGAGACTGCATGAAAGAAAACCACATGAACTTGGATTTAGAGGGCTCTGCTACTGGACAGGTCACTTAATTGATCTGAGTCTCAATGTTCTCATTAAAAAGTAGGATGATATGCTTGCCTACAAAGACTGTGTTCAAAGAAGACTTTCATGAGATGGCACCTAAGTCTAGGCCTGGTGCAGAATGTGTGTTCAATAATATTTCCTTTTTCCTCTTCTGTCTACACAAGTACCTGATGCATCAAATTCAGTCTTCAGGTGTGTTGCTGCATGGCCTAGACAATATTATTAGCATCTGCTGTTAGGTGTTAATTCTTCATTTATGGTGGCACATATATGCCTTGGAATACTATTCAGCCATAAAAAAGAATGAGTTCATGGCCTTTGTAGGGACATGGATGAAGGTGGCAAATATCATTCTTAGCAAACTAACACAGGAACAGAAAACCAAACACTGCATGTTCCCACTCATAAGTGGGAATAGAACAGTCAGAACACATGGATACAGGGAGAAGAATATCACACACCAGGGCCTGTTGGGGGTGGGGCTAAGGGGAGGGAGTGGATTAGGTCAAATATTTAATGCATGCACAGCTTAAAATCTAGATGATGGGTTGACAGGTGCAGCAAACCAACATGGCACATATATACCTGTGTAACAAACCTGTGCGTTCTGCACATGTATCCCAAAACTTATGGTAAAATAAAATTTAAAAAAAGAAAATACATATTAAGTGTAGCATACAGAATAATGTCCCTTTCCAAAGATATTCACATCCTAACCCCTAGAACCTGTGAGTATCACGTGGCAAAGGAACTTTGCAGATTACTCTGAAATAGGGAGATTATTCTGGATTATCCAGTATAATCACATGGACCCTTAAAGGGAATAAGGGAGAAGAGTTGGAGAGAAACACAGCAGAAGAAGAGGCAAGGGAGAGTCAAAGCATGAGAGGGGCCTCAGTGCCTCAATGCTGGCTTTCAAGATGAAGGAGGCCATAAGCCAGATGGTCTCTTCTGAATTAGCCCTCAGTTTATATCCAGAGAACAAACAGGGATCTTGGTCTTACAATCACAAGGAACTGGATTTGATTAACACTTGAGTGAACTTGAAAATGGGTGCTTTCCCACAGTTTCCCAAAAGGAACACAGTCCTGCTGACACCTTGACTTCAGCCTATGAAACTCTAAGCTGAGAGCTTTCCCTGAGCCACAGTAGATTATACCTGGACCTTGGATTTACAGAACTTGTGAGACAGTAAATGTTTTAAGCTGCCAAATTTGTGGTAATCTGTTATTGTGAAAATAGAAAGTGGATGCAGGTACCTGCTTTGTCCCAGGAACTCTGCCAGTTATGGGGAATATAGCTGGGACCTAGACAGACTGATATCCTGATACCTGGGACACAAGCTCACCCGAGTACAGCATTTAGCAGGGGCCGGTTCTTTCCTAATCCTGCTTGATGATAGTTCCTAAAGCAATTTTCTTGCCAGTGTGTGCCTCAGTCTCCACAGCTGTAAGACAGTAGTAATTGCACAGAGCTTTTCTGTGGAAGTGAGATGCAAAGACTTGTGAGCTATTGCCCATTAGTTGTTGGATGATCTGTGAAAACTTAACTACCTCCTGATGCTGAGATGCATTTCCCACAAAATGTGGCTGTGCCCCTCTGCTCATAGATGTGGTCTGCAAAAATGAGCCCCAGCTCCAGGGGAGCACTTATTTAATGGGAAAAATTAGTAGTCCAAATTAGTTTTTGAAAAAAAAAATCCCCATGTGTATCTTTTCTTAGTGTGGTCCCTTTTGTAATTCTTTAGACAATGGTAATTATCAAATGAAGGAAAGAATTAAAGTGGAAAAGACAACAAAAGGATTCTCATTGTCCTGATTGCAGATGAATATGAGATCACCAGGCAATTAGTTGCAACAAACCCAGGTCACATATAAACAAATGCAATTATCTAAAAATACAAAATATTGCCCTCAGCAAACAACCTTAAGAACTGAACAAATATTTAGATTTGCCAGCATCTGTTGAAAATCTGTGTAAATCATCTCCAATAAACTGAACAATGCTTAAGAAACACTTGTGTTAAATAACCTGAAAAAAAATAATTTGTATTTACTGAAGAATTACATAAATCAAAGCCTCACTTGCCTCAATATAATCTTATATGGAGAATTTACCACCTGGGATAGGATAGGCTTTTTCTAACCATCTTGTCTAATTTATTATACTCGTTGGTCTCTCATCATATAATTTGTTTATCTAGAGCACAAACGTTTATCTTATTTAAGCAATTTTCTCATTGTCTCTTTCCCTTCTAGAGCCTGAACTCTCTGAGGGCAAGGCCTTGCCTATCAATGAGATGCTATTTATGTTCTATCTGGCACCTACCTGGATTTTCCTCTAGAAAATCATCAACCTTCTTCTGACCATTTATTTCCAGGGAAGCAGATGCCACTCTGAATTTCAGTCCTTTTTATCCATATATCTATTTTTACATTTTAAAAAATTTAACTGACAAGTAAAGATCATATATATCCAAGTTGTACAATGTGATGATTTGATAAATGCACACATTGTGCATAATGATTGCCACGGTCAAAATAACTAGCACATCCATCATCAGCCATGCTGTATATTATATTAGAGCTCCAGAACTTTTTCATCTTACAGCTGAAAATGTGTAACCTCGGATCAACGTCTCCCCATTTCTCTCACCTCTCAGCCTCTGTTCTACTTACTCTGTTTCTATGAGTTTGACTTTTTTAGATTCCACATACAAATGAGATTATAGAATATTTGTCTTTCTATTTCCAGCTTATTTCCCTTAACACAATGTCCTCTAAGTTCATCCATGTTGTTGCAAATGGCTGAATTTTCTTCTTTTTTTTTTGGCTGAATAATATTTCATTGTATGTGTACCACCGTTTCTTTAGTCATTCATTCATCAATAGGCATTTAGTTTCCATGTTACAGCTGTTACGAATAAGGTCTTAATGAGAGTGCAAATGGGAATGAAAATATCTCTTCAAGCTACTGATTTCCTTTCCTTCAAGTATCTACCCATCATATGGCAGTTTTATTTTTAGTTTGTTGAGGAAACTCTATACTGTTTTCCATAATGGCTGCACCAATTGCATTCCCACCTAAGGTGTACAAGAGTTCCTTCTTCTCCACATCCTTGCCAACAATTATTAACTCTTGTTTTAAAAAAACGATAGCCACCAGACTTCAGCCTTGAAAGCATGTGCATACATGGCCCAAAGCAGTCAGCACATTCCATCCCACTGGCTAGGAGGATGGATTTGTTACAAGCACATAACCAAAGTCATACCTATTAGGATAAATATGATTCAGTTTTGGGACTTTTGGTTGAGTTTTTCCACTTTAGCCTGAGAAGAGGTGGGGCTAGAGCTTCTGTTGCCATCTTACCTCTACATTGGCTTTATCAAAATGGTTGAAAGCTAAGCCCAGAGATGGAGGACAAGGGAATCTGATGGTATAATGTAAGCCCTAAGTGCTGCCATGTTCAGTTCAGCACTAACCATGGAGTTTTTACTTATAGGGGCAAATATATGTTTTTCTCAAAACAAAGACCTCCAGTTGAATTGTAATTGATAATCGAGATAAAACAGAGAAGCATAAAGTACTATGGAATAATTGCTTTGCTAATCTGGGCACAAAAATTTCTATAACTCAATAGAAAAAGTGTTTGTGTGTGTGTGTGTGTGTGTGTGTGTGTGTGTGTGTCTGTGTGTGTGCGTGAGATGTCTACCAGTTGCCCACTATCCTTTTTCTTAGGGTCTAATTCATCTAGAAAACCCAAGACAGATGAAATAAAATAGTATATTAGCTAATCTCTAAAACAGCAAGTGAGTTCTTTGATTTGTGGCTTTGAAAGTTGTACATCGTTTCTATTGTACCCTCGTTGGCAGCTCTAAACCATTTGGGTAAGCACTTTCTACTCTATATATTGAATACCATCTGCCTTAATGCAGATTATTAGCAAAGTAGATTATTTTGAGTTCTTGTGATATTTCAAATGATGAAATTAGACATTGTGATATTTCAGATTAGTTCCTGTGTGTTTGGGCTACTATTGGATGTCCAATAAATATAATTTATTTAAAAATATGAACAACAGGCCGGGCGCGGTGGCTCAAGCCTGTAATCCCAGCACTTTGGGAGGCCGAGGCGGGTGGATCACGAGGTCAACAGATCGAGACCATCCTGGTCAACATGGTGAAACCCCACCTCTACTAAAAATGCAAAAAACCTGTAATCCCAGCTACTCAGGAGGCTAGGGAGGAGAATTGCCTGAACCCAGGAGGCGGAGGTTGCGGTGAGCCGAGATCGCGCCATTGCACTCCAGCCTGGGTAACAAGAGCAAAAAAACTCCGTCTCAAAAAAAAAAAAAATATGAACAATACTGAACCCAAAATCTCTAAATATAGTTACTTTGTTAATGTTCTCTGAAGGAAGACTGATTGATGGATTGATTGATTGATTGATGTGTTGACACGAAAGAGTCAAGACAGCTGCACTGCTGGGTACATGGTGGGCATGAGGGGGTAGTCATTGGATAGTGCTGTAGCTCAACCTGTGGACCAGTGAGTTGGTTTTGTTCAAAATTTTAATGTGAAGAGAAAGGAGAAGGAGGAAAAACGGTATATCCAGAGAATTGTCTAGAAGTAAAAAGGCAGACTTGAAGGAAGAAGAGTTTTAATGCATTAGGAGGAAAGTCAAGAATTTATCATCAGTCTTGCTCCTGAACATCCACTGGAAACATACAGCTATTTTATTAGGGAATAAATTTTTTTGGGTCTATTCATATATGGGAGCAAGAGAAATCATTTGGAAGTCCAGGCCGTGGTAACTGAAAAATTTACAGAGAGAAAAAATGCAAAAAGATGTTGTAAGGACAGATATTTAGAATATACATCTAATGGATTCAACCAAAATGGAGTGCTTTCATCCTGAAGGCAGTCACAGTGAACACAATTAGAAAGCATCACAAATACTTTCAGCAAATGTCTAAAAATAAGTCTAAGATTTGAGACTTGAGATCTATGTAGGATCAAGAAGATCTGGGCTGAGTGTGGTGGCTCATGCCTGTAATCCCAGCACTTCGGGAGGCTGAGATGGATGGATTGCTCAAGACTAGGAGTTTGAGACCAGCTAGCCAACACGGAAAAAACCTATCTCCACTAAAAGTACAAAAATTAGCTGGACGTGGTGGTGCATGTCTGTAATCCCAGCTACTCGGGAGGCTGAGGTATGAGAATCGCTTGAATTCAGGAGGTGGAGTTTACAGTAAGCTGAGTTCATGCCACTGCACTCTAGTCTGGGCAACAGAGCAAGACTCTGTCTCAAAAAAAATAACAACAACAACAACAAAAAATAAATAAATTAAAAAGGAAATCCCAGAGAGAAGAACAGACTGAGGTTTCAGAAGAGGACTGGTCAAACACCCAGAAAGTGTTGGAGACCTGGGCCTAGGAAGACCTGTGTTTCTTTTCCCTTCTAAGGAAAAGAACTTCAGAGAAGGAAAAAAAAGTCATGAATCTAGTTAATCCAAAATTAAAGTATCAAGAATGACTCAAGACTGAGCCAGTAAATAACCAACCTAGAATTTTTCCAATTCCATACATATAACAGGAGTTAAATGACTCATGTTTCAAAAGAGGGAAGCATAGAGTGGGGGTCACTGTGGAAACGTTTCCTTTACCTGTCAGACCCTAGGTTTGGTCAATGGAAGGTGGACAGCTCAAGGACATCCATTGTGAAGAAACTGCCAACACAAACAGTCTGATCAAGTTTGGCAATGAGCAATAAGAGGGAATTTGGATAGGTAGATGGGAGTAATTGGGAGTTGGCAATAGGCAAACAGCAGAGGTACAGGGAAGCAGGTGGTTCCAGATAGATAGAATTCAGGAGTCCAAAATTGAGAGCTCTAGTCAAAGAAAGCAAGAACACATTGTCTAAAAAAACATAAAGTAAGGAATAAGACACTAAGAATAAAAGTCAAATATGAGACAATTGGATAAATATGTGATGTCTAGATCTCAGGCTCAAGGCAGCATCTTTGTCTGGCCAGGCAGGGATCTCTTGAGTTTTGGTTTTGTGCTCTTTTGAATCTAGGGTGAAGTTCTGTCTGTTGTGAGGGACTGTGAAATCCCACATCTGAAAATGGGATGGACATGTGTGCAGAGAAGACAGTGAAGCTCATTCATATCTTTATTCCTCAATATTCTGTCCTTGGTATTTTTCTCTTAACTCTCCTTGGTTTCAACTTCCTCATGGTCTCAGTAGATACTGAGACGTTTTCCAACTCTCTTTCTGTAGGTGTATAAAACTATCTATCCAAACCTTTCCTCAGAAGTTCTTGGGATGTGGGCTGTTTGTGGCAGCTACAGCAGAGGACATAATGATGTGACCTCAGGTGATCTAGGAAGCTATCTTAAGGACTATCTTTTAGGAGATTAGTTATTCATGTGATCTCATCATGCATCTGTTCAAAGCATATTTATTTAATGGAAGCAGTGAAATCTCCAGTTTTGTGGAATTTACAGTCTATAACTACAGTTCCATTTCTTAGTCCTAAATCTCAGAGACATTTCAGATTCAGGGTGTTCTGAAGTCACATATCCATAAGAAAACACAATTTGTTGTGTAGTATGGTGCGTCTGACATATTGCATGTTTCAATGGCTTTTCATTAAACAAAGAACTTTTTGATTTCAAGAAATAGCTTAGTAAATAACAGTTTCCATGATCTATTCAGCTAACTTTATTGAGTTAAACTGCTCTATTTTAACAGCTTCCAAACAGTCCATAATGGGTGATGTACAATTAAAAAAAAACTTTAAGTGCACAATTTTACATGTGTTACAGCTATATGTTCCTTATGTAGAATGTAAATAATTAAAAATAATAAAATTCTACTACCCAGAGATAATCACTGCTGATCGCTTAGAGCTTTCCAGATTCTCATACATACAGACTGATGCTCAGTAACTGTTTCACGTTTTGCTTTTTATATATTATATCATAAATTACTTTTTCATACTAAATTACTTTCTACACTATAATTTTGATGGCTACCTACAATCCCATCTTACAGGGGTGCTGTAATTTATAATGTTATATTGCTTGAATATAGCTTGTTACCACTATTTTCACTGTTACAAATAATGCTACAGCAAACATCTTTTTTTTTTTTGCCAATCATTGAGAGCTTGTAAGGTTGCTGAGGTTGGTTGGCCTTGAACTCTTGGCCTCGCCTTTGCAAGCGCCACGACATCCGACCGGAGCCACTTTGGGCCCCAAACATCTTATAATTATATCCTTGTGACTACTTATGACTATTTCCTCCAGGACTAATTCTTAGGAGAACTTCTAGGTCAAAGGATATGCAAAAATTTCAACATTTTTGCTATTTATGTTGTCAAATTTAACTCCAGCAAAAATTTCCCCAAAATTACAATCAGGAATCAATTCCTTATTATGCCATGCACCTGACTATCTGAGTTCTTCTGATAAATGATTCAACTAGATTAAATCTTCTATTTTCCTCCCATTGCATGAACTTTGCCTTTAACAAATGAAGTACACAATTTCATATTCAGAACTAACATCTGAAATTCTAGTGGTTAGGCCCTACTAGTTCATTCATAATGGTGTATTAGATAAAACTATTGCTGAAAATTTATTCAAATATATCAAGTGGCCTGAGTCCTGATGTCAGGTTAATCTCATGTTGGCTGGACCTTTGGAGTGTAGTGGAACATGGAAGATTTTTGAGCTCTAAGGACCTTTAAGAAGTGCACGTTTTCATAGCAGTTCAGGTACAAGAGGCATCTGGAGAGACAGCAGATGACATGGGTGGCTACTCCCTCTCCTATTGTTCTTCTTGAGCCCTCTTGAAGCCAGAATTTTGTGAAACTTCAGAATGTGGGTTATGGGATCGCTTTTCTTGCTTTTAACGTTAAATTCCTTTGGACACATCTTTAAACAGTCTTCCTAATTTCTCAAAGATGACTATGTCCAAAGTTCTTTGATTTCTTCCAGTATTCTCCCAGAAATGTTGATAGTATTCTAGCCTGGAGAGAGCTCGCTGTGTGGTGGGGAAGGCTGGTAGAATAAAGATATTCATCAATAGTTGGCTACTTCTCCTTCAAGAGGCCCAGTCTTACTACCTTGCCCCAATCTTGGATGACTTTGTGACCTGTTTTGTTCAATAAAAAGTAAAGGTAGTAGTGCTATCTAAACTCTAGGCTTAGCCCTTAAGAAGACTGGCAACTCCCATGTTTTTCCTTTTGTGCAGCTGTTGTGCTGTAAGATGCCCAAGGTTGACCACCAAGTGATTAATCAGCATGTGGTGAAAGGCCTTAGATAATGAGATGTCATCATAGATATTTTGCTCTTAGTGTCTGAATGCAGCTGCATGAATGACCTCTGTGACTACAACACTTAGCAGAAGAACTGCCCCACTGAACCTGGTTGGCCATAAATTTATAAAAACTTGAAAAATATCCTATTGTTTTAAGCTAATAAGTTTTGAGATGGTATGTTATATAGCTATAAATAACTAAAACAAAGATAGACGAATAAATGTACAAATTCAATGCACTGGCTATAAAATAGACAAGTGAGAGATCATAAGTAGCTGTCTACTCTCATATGAAGGAATCAGAAAAGGCTTCCATGGATAAATGGTATTTCACTTGAACTTTGAGAAATGAAAATGTTTCTGGAAAAATGGCGGGGGGCCGGGGGGAGTCTTTCAGACAGAATGAATAGTCCAGAAGATGACTTGGAGACCAGAAATAATATGACATTCTCAAGTGAACTGATAACCTAATATTGACAACAATTTTAATTTGATGGCTTAGAGAGAAACTGTAAAATTAGGAGGAGGAATAGTAATGGCATACCACACTTGTCTTTCTTTTGTATCATGTTATCAGGGGAGAAGACCGTGTAATTGACACATTTCACCTATTTACATTCTATAGTGCCAACATTTTCTCAAGGACTAATGAGACAAAAGGAACTGCATTTGTTGGAAGGCGGCGTCTGATCCTCATTTACTGTTATAACTAAATGATTAATTCATTCCAGAAACAAAAACAAAGACACAGACACATCATAAACATGGGTTCCTCATGAAACCCATCTATGGACCACCTAGGAGGCACTTGGGGACCACCAGTCAGGATTGGTTTGGGCAGGATTATGAAGTGGTTGGAGTTTATCTTGGTGTTCCCAGCCTCCCATCTTTGTGTCTTTCAATCTGTTTCATGTCTCAGTAGCACCAGGCTCTCCACTTTTCTGTGAAAATCTGCTTTCCAGAAAAGGTCAAATGCATGTGTTCTTACTTAGAATTATGACCCCCTAGAAGAGGGCAATCGTTTCCAAGAAGGATATCCATTTTACTTCTGAGAAGACAAGGTTTTAAGCTACAGGAATGATTCTGTGGGGGTGTGTTTTTTTCTAAAAAGTAATTTAGTATGAAAGAATTTCCAGACAGAGAAGGGGAGAAAACATGCTGCCTTCTTACTTTCCCTCTACTCACATCCTCAATTAAGAGAATGCTTAAGTCTCCATTGCAGGAGTCATTAAAAGGAGTCTGCCACATTTAAGCCACAAAGCCAAGAGCTGTGGAGGATGCAATAATTATAATAAAACCAGTCCCCACCCTCAAACATCTCACTGTCTGGTAGAAGAGAGAAGAAACAGCAACTGCTAACAATAAAGTAAGGCAGAATAAATCACAGCTAAAACATACACAAAATACTATATGAGAGCCCCACAAAAGAAAGTGATTATTTCTAAATGATGAAAGTCGTGAAAGTGGGCTAGTGGTCAGAGGTGGGTGGGGATAGGGAAGGGCAGGAGGAAATGTGTGGCCAGTACTTTCAACCCTACATATGAAGCATTGGAAAATGGAGGTCCAGAAAGGTAAGTAACTTCCCAAGTTAACTTAGTTAGTGACTAGCAAGGCAGGAACTTAAGGAGAGTAAAGGAGTGTGGAGGGGTGTACTGGAAAGGGGTGTAGGGGTCAGATTTTAGTTCTGTGCTAAGGAATTTAATTTAATAGTCTGGAAATAAGGAGAGCTTTTGAAAGTCTTTGTTTGTGGGGTAGAGTGTGTTGCTGGGTGAAATACGACATGATACATGAAGATAACTTACTTGATATTGCAAAGGATGAATTAGACAGAAAAGAGATTGCATGCAGGGAGACATATTACAGTGACTCATCCACCCATTTATCCACCTTTCAGCAAAAATTTAGTCAGAATCTGCTGTTTCCTAGGCATTACAAAAAGTTAGGGTAACAACCTGGCAACAGAGCGTGAGATGAGAAAGTGAGTGCGCTAGTGATTTAATGTAGGGCTGGGATGATCCTTCTTATGTCTGCCCTTTGGTGTTTTTCTCAAATGTAGGCATGGTCCTTTCACACCTGTCCAAGGTGTCTCTCTGTAAGCCACTGGCTACCTGGCTTTGTATCATCTTATAGGGGAAAAGACTTCGTAGCCACTGGCTTTCTGTAAGAAGGAAGGGTGTGGGTGATATGGAGGCTCTGGGAGGAACCTCTGAGCTCTGGCAGGCAGTATTGGATGGAAGTGAAGATTCTGAATCCAGAGCATCTTCCCTGAAGCCCAGAGAGAGCAGAGCCTTTGACATACCCTCTCACTTACTTTCCCCTCTCTGATACTACCTTGTGCTTTTCTCTGAATGTCTTGTTCCCAGGACTTGCTCTCTCTCTCTACATATTTATAGGGACCTAGCATTTGGACTGAGGATTAAATAAATACTAGAGAATAAATATCTAAATACAAAACTTAACCTTCAAAACATCTAAATCACACATGCAAATAATGCCAACCTCTATCGGCTTTGGGGAATGCTCTCTCTTCATTAGAGATTCCTGAAAATGCAGTCACAGAACCAGGACGGCATTGATCAAAGGGGCTATCTCAGCTGCAGGGCCTACAGGTTACTAAGGGGAGTGATGGAGGTGAGTAGTGTGTTTCAGGGTGTGACCTGAAGGAGAAAATGGCAGAGTGAAGCAGCCATCCAAAGATCTTCAGGGCTATTGCCATATTACTCTTTTACCACCTGACTCCACTTTTCTACCCTTTCTTCAAAATGAATAGCACATCCAAAGTTGTCTCCTTTTTGCATAATTATTGATTTTCCTTTAATCGGATTAATGTCTTTTATTTAAAAAGACTATTTTTAGAGCAGTTTTTTTTAAACATTTACAGCAAAACTGTGTGGGAAGTAGAGAGATTTCTCATATACCCCTTGCCACTACACACTCACAGCCTCATCTGCTATTGACAACCTGAATCACATTGGTACAGTTGTCACAATGGATGAACCTACATTAACACCTCATTGTCACCCAAAGTCCGTAGTTTACGTTAGTGTTGGTATTTTAACATTCTAAGGCTTTTAACACACATATAATGACATGTATCCACTGTTATAGTGTCATGCAACATATTTCACTGCCCTAAAATTCCTCTGTGCTCTGTCTATTCATTCTTCTCTGTCTCCAATTTCCGGCAGCCAGTGATCTTTTTACTATTTTCACAGTTTTGCCTTTTCCAGATGTCATAGCATTGGAATCATACAATATGTAGCCTTTTTAGATTGGCTTTGATTACGGTTTCCTTTACGGTACAAAGTGATCATCTGTATTTTGTCTCTGGTGGAACTACCTTTACTTTAACAATGTAAACTTAGGAGAGGATTTTTTTCTGGGATCAGTTTAACAAAATACAGGAAGTGATGTCCTTCATACAAACATTTTGTTCCATGGGGCCATTGAAGGGATGCAATTCTATTATCTTGCTCTAAAATTAGACTTACCTTGTCAGTTAGGAGACAACATCCTGAATAGAAGAGTCTCTATGTGCTTGGGATCAGAAACTCATTGGAACTGTCTCTCCTATGGCCAGAAGACATGGATCTTGGGTATGTATTTAGGAGTGGTTTCTCTCACTAGTAACCCATTCAATATTATTACTATTATTATTTGCTTTCCATTTGGTTTTGGATAAATGCTTTATCCATGGACTGCAACAATGGTGTTCCATTGAATTAGAAGATGAGAGATTGCCATCTGACCAGTTTGGGCTACTCATGCCACTGAACCAGCAAATCTAGAAAGGGTTACTCTAGCAGCCAGTGTGATTGACACTGATTAGCAAGAGAAGCTGGATTGTTACTCACAGTGGGGACAAATAATTTACCTGGAACCCAGGAGGTTCTCTAGGGGTGCCTTTTAGTATTTTCGTAGCCATTATGAAGAGTTAATGAACAACTAGAGTAACAATAAAGAGGCTGGACCACTGAGGATTTAGAACCTTCAAGAAGGTTCAGATAATCCCACAATGGAAATAATCCCAGCTGGCAGAGGTCCCAGTTAGGGGCAAAGGAAACTTGGAAAGAATAGTGAAATAAAGAATTTCGAATTCCATTATGGCCTCCTATCCGCTTAGGGTCACAGGAAATATGCATGCCTTCTCTTTGCTTGTATTGTACGTATTATCTGTTATCATCTTCTCTCTTCTTTCTTTTACTGTTTTATACACCTTTTGTTGGAGGTAAACTTTACAAATTAGTCTTTAGGTTAAAAGTAGATCCAGAAAGGACCTTGGCTGAATTTGAGGAGTAACTGACATAGTTCCCAGATGGATACAAAGACTCTCTGAACTTGTATCTCCTCATCTAGGGAAGAGGATGAGAATGTCTTTATTTATAGGAAGAGTAGTTGCATCTTGTTATGCTGAAACACAAAGTTGCTTTTATCACTGTACAGAAGTTCAAATAATAGAAGGATATGCATGGATGCTGAGTACCCAAAAGTGTGGACAGTGCACATTTCTTGATATTGTCTCTTAGCTCCAGACCTACCCCTTTACACTCTCCTGAGTGTTGCTGGGGTAGGATTGTGCAAACCATATTTCTGTTTAGCTAGATGGTTTCTGACTATGCTCTGTTATAGGAGACACTAAATGGGGGCTTTAAGGCTAGAGGAGAAAAAAAGAGACTGCTTCTTTCTCGATGCTTCTAGTTCCTGTGAAAATGACCCTGGTTATGCTTCTTCAGTTCATGAGTGAGAGTGCCTCCCTGGAGCAGCATGTGAGTCCTGCTTGCAGCATTTGCAACACTTGCAGAGCTCTTCTCATCTGCCTCTCAGGGATAAAAGCACCTTGGTGAGCCCTTTCCTCAGGGGTCTGTATTTCTTCTGCAGGGCGCCTCTTCAAGTTCCTAGAAATTTAATAATCTAATAATTCTAGTCTTCATTTCTCCCAGCCCCTGCAGCTCCTATCTCTGTGATACTTTAGTGATCTCTTTCTTTTCAGTTATCTAGGTAGATGAAGGGTATCACGGAGATGATTTGGAAATATGAGTGGAGATTTTCTGTCTGGAAAATGAACTAAAACTCATCTATGGACCTGTTGGTCCTCTCAGTCTCCATTTGCTGCAAAGATACCAGCTACCTGAGGTTATCTATAAGCATCTCTCACTGAAACGGATGAAGCTGATGTCTTCATTGTTTATCTAGTTAAAAATGTTTATACTAAACTCTTTCTGTTGCCTGCTCACTGGACTCTGACTCTGAAACAGTGATTAGTAAGATAAAGCTTGGTATAGAAAGATCAATTTCAAACAGGATATTATCAATCCCAAATTCTAATCCCACCACCCAGGATGCACTAACTCTTGGATGCACAGATGAGTGATGAGGTGTTTTTGTTAGGTACAGTCCTCTGAAGCAAACTGGGGAGATGACATCTGCTCTAGCCCACTTGTAGGATTGTGGTGGAAACACAATCCAATAGTGTGGTGAGCAGTGTTTGGTCAGTCTTAAAGAACTACACAGAGCTCGGGGACTGGGATCACAAAAGCTAAAGACATTCTTCAATGAAGACATTGGCGTCATCTGTCTTGCTGAGAGATGCTTATTGGTAACCTCAGGTAGCTGGCGCCCTTTCAGCTAATGGAAATTGAGAGGACCAACAGGTCCATAGATGAGTCTCAGTTCTTTTTTTAGATAGAAAATCTCTGCTCATATTTCCAAATGAACCTTACCTCCTCCCAATTGCTACTTCCAAATGTTACCCAGGTTCTATTTTAGTCTTTCCCGGTTATGATAAAAATGTCAACATGATTATTGTTGCTATTCTACTTTTATATTTTTGATTAAATCTGGTCTTCTTATGCCACAAAGCATGCTGAATTGGCCTACTCTAGGGGCCTGGATTCTAATCCTAATTCTTCTCTTGCTATCTGTAAACTAGTTATTTTACCCTTCCTGGGCTCCGTTCCCTCTTCTGCAGCTTGGAAATAATTAGTCTTGTCCTCTTTCTCACAGAGCTTTTATACCCATACGGAAGTGCTTTGCAGATTCAAAGGTGCTCTCAGGGATGTTACTGCCATTGTTGATAGTGTTTATGGTCATGGGAATTTAAGGTAGTATTAAAAAGATCCCGTAAGCAGTGTCTGGAAATAGAACCTTACGATTAGCATTAAAACTTGCTATTTCAAATCCTTTCCACTGCTGTACATTAAATATATACTGGTAAAATATGTGGTATTGAATTTCAACAAAGCATTAGTTTCTGGAACAAGATCAGACTCTTCAGCATATTTCCAGGCAGTTTTGATCTCATGAATTTTTTCTAATACTGCAACCACTTGCTCATGTCTGAAAGAGCGATTGCATGTAAGAAACATTCATGCCTCAAGGAAGAAAAGACTGACAAATGAACACTCAAAGATTCCAGAACCTGGAACAACTGATTCCAAGGTTTTAAATATCAGAGACTTATATACCAGAGAGGACATGCATGCCAGAGCTGCAGAACTGTAATGTGGAAAATACCACAGCCCAAATTATTTCCTTAATGGTCTCCAGAATAAATGGTTGCCAACCAAACCATACCTTTTTCTCTTGGTTACTGCTTTGAGCTGCTTCTGGACACAAGAGGAAAATGGAGAACGAAGTCCATTATCTGCAGAACTCGTGTTAACAAGCAGTAAAAGCTCATTACATACTTATTAATTCATACCAAATCAGTTATGTCCGACTTATTTGTGTTGACTACCTATATTGATTAGATTCATTGCATAAGTGTCCAACAGTTGAAAGATGAAAGTTTATGGTTCACTTAAGAAACAATGCAGACATTATTTGTTTGTGCATATGTGTGCATGTGCGTTGTCTTTATTTCCACTGTAGAACTACTTAGATTTAATAAAACAATCAAACAAGTCTTGCCAAAATAACACAAATGACATGCTTAACAGACAGTAAGCCTCAAAGTCACATGCCAAGCTGTCTCTTCATTAAAAAGGCATATATGGTCATGCATAGAAACAGAAGCAAGTCACCACTCCCTCCTGGTGAATTATTGGATGGCTCTTCAGTTGTGAGCCTGTGAAAATCATAAGGAACTAATTTTAGCTTTTTATTAGTTTTATTCCCAGATAGATTACAAATCATTTGTAGATCTCCCTAAATCTTTGCCAGATTATTTTCCACCTTAAAAAGAATATTGTCATTTAAGGCTACTGTTCCAGGTGGTGCTTCCTGTCACTAAGAATTGCAGAGTTAGACTTCTCAAAATCATTGAAGTCCAGTAATTCACCACAAGACCCTTGTTTATGTCTGCTGATGTAAGACTGTTAAAAAACATATGGCTTTTTAGGTATTTAACTTCTTAGCTATACATGGTTTTCTAGTGAGTTAGTTCTTTTTCCATCAACCTTGTGTGGCCTGGAAATGTGATTTCTAGCGAAGCATATAACTTATAACTGAGGACATCTTTTGTACATACCATCATGTCTCAGAGGGATAAATGAACTCTCTGATGAAGGCATGGTCACTGGGCATGAAGGCTCGGGTCGAGAGGAGATCCATTCTGACCTCCCGCCTTCCCATTGGCTCATTGTTAGAATCGGGTTGGCCTGAGGTAGGGCCCTAGCAAGGTGGTAACTCAATGCTGTGGCTCATTTGAGCCCTATTTTGGATTGCAATCCATTTCAAGGGGAAAAGCTGGTCTTTTATATCAATTAGGCAGCAACAGTTCTTAAATAAGATTTTTTTTGTGTGTGTGAAACTGCTAATGGAGTTGTTTATTGGTGAATAGTAACACTTTTAATAGACCCCAGTGCTGTTGAGGATACACTCTATGTGCATTATGCTGGAACAAACTTCAGATGTAATTTCCAGCAAGCAACTTCACTCTATTTTGTCAAATAGCAATGCAAGTCCTAGATAGATTAACTGACACAGAACTCATGGCAGAATCAGGTATTTTGACTCTAAGTTCTGGGTTCTGTTCACTATAACTACCACTGATAGACCTCTCCAGCAATAATGAGGTGAGCAAAACAAGATGGCTTTCTCTGTTATTCGAGAATTCTGAAATCAGTGTTCTTCATTCTCTGTAAATGTAAATGCATCCTGCTAAATTTAAAGTGACAGCAAATACTTTTCTGGAAGAGCTTTTTATGGAAGAAGGTTATATATCCTTTATTACTTCATAAGCGTTCTATTTCTTCATAAGTTCTATTACTTCATAACTAATTTTCTTACAACTTAACAGCTTAAACTAAAACACATTTATTATCTCATAGTTTCTGTGGGCTGAGATCTGAGAATATCCTATCTTGGTTCTCTGTCTCCAGGCATCTCACAATCAAGGTGTTGGCCAGGACTGTGGTCTCATCTAATGGCTCAATTGGGAGAGTCTCCTTTTAAGCTCACCCACATGGTTACTGGCAGAATTCAGGATGCTGTGGCCTGCTGGCCTGAGAGCCTTCATTCTTCATTGTCTGTTGGCTGGAGGCCCCCTCAGTTCTTTGCCACATGGGGCTCTCCAACGTGACATCTTGCTTTATCAAAGCCAGTGAACAGAGAGCAAGGGAGAGAGAATGGTAGCAAACTGCAAGGAACAGTCCTTTCTTACCTAATCTTAGAGGTGACAGCCCATCACTTTTGCCGTGTTCCAATTCACATTCATTAGAAGCAAGTTCCTAGGTTCAGTCCATATTCAAGACGAGGGAACCACATGAGGCCGTGAATGCCAGGAAGCAGGGACTCTTGGGAGCCATGTGAGAAGGTCCACCACAGAAGCATTGTCCTAGTCATCACATATTTGAAACTTCATTTATGTGAACATATATGAAACTTCATTTATTTTGGTTTGCTAGAGTTCATCACAATGCACTGTTTACTTTAGGTCATGTCATTTCATGTTTAGCTGTAGTTTACACAACTGCCACTAAAATGCAGATGAGGATAAAGTGTGGAAAACCCCCCTCCACCTCCTCTGCCCTCTTCCATTCCTATCCTCCCACGCTGAGGCACACAGAAGAAACTGCTCACAGGAAGCGCTGCAGGATCCTCAGCATTCTTTTAGATCAAAAGCCTGGAAAGAAAGCCATGAAGTGGTCACATTTGGACTCTGGTATCAGAAGAAGTTGGTTTGAATGCTGTTTCCACACCTCTGTAGCTGTGGGATCTTGAACATTACTCCAAATATTTCCTCATATGTGAAATCGGGCTGTTAATTCTTGCATAACAGGTGGTTGGGAGCATTAAGCAAGATGATGTATGTAAAGGAGAATACCCAATCCCTGCCATAGAGGAAAGGTCACAGCAGATGGGCATTTCTGTCTTCCTTTTCAAATAATGGAATATTCCATAGAAAACAATCAAGACAAAATTTTTTCTTCGTGGTAGGCCTCTTTGAGCTTGAGAGTTGTGATACAGCTTAGTATTTGGGGGCCATAAATACTTGCTCTTTATAGTTCTATAAATTTGGGTTAAAAACACTACCTATCTCATGGAACTTTTTTGTGAAGTTCAAGAAAGATAATGCATGTTAACTGCTAAGCACTATGGTTCCTCATAGTACACACTCAATAAATGCTTGCTGTTATAGTTGAGAAGTTTATAGTTTTCTTAGTATAGCACCTTGAAAAATTTATGTAAACTCTCTGTGTCTTTATTTCCTCATCTAGATAATGGAGGAAATTACAGAAGCTACTTCTCAGGGTGGTCATTAAGGTTAATGAGTTAAACCTATGAAATACTTAAACAGCCCTAGCATATGTGTGCTAAGTACATGAAGAGTGTAAACAAATATTAACGTTCTTCTTATTAGTGCTTGTTTCTGTTTTAGATGACCCTTACCTAGTATAAAAGTTTAATACAAGTTCTTACATTGTGTTATGTATATAACATATATTATGCTATTATATATCTATGTCTCTTATGATTATATTATTGAGAAGTTCAAGATAAGGATGTTTCCGAGACTCTTAGACTTCTAGTGCAGAATTTGCTAACATTTATTTATCAGGTAAAAATGCTCCCCTATGCATCACAGAACACATATAGGATCAACTTTTCTAAAGTGAATGTTTGCTTGGGTTTTAAATCACCTGCATTTGTGTCGCACTCTTCTACAGATGATGGCAGAAATTACCGGATGATGCAGGATGAGGTGAGGGATGCCATCATCTCTTTGAGCTTCCACATATTAGAGGAAAGGGGTTTTGACTGAAGTGCTTTTCTTCTCAAAGCATTTTCTTTCTTTCTTTCTTTTTTTTTTAAAGCATTAGCTGACATTTTGAATTGTTTCTCAGTGAAAACTGAGGACAATACGTATTAGTGTGATGCAAATAAATACATTGTCTTTTTTTTTTTTTTAAAAAAAAAACCCTGAAAAGTAAAATACACAAAGAAAAGGAAATCCTAAGGCCACCTACCCACATTCTCCTATCTCTGCTACAAGGACCAAGAGCTTGACTTAGCCTCTACACACACGTGTGCATAAACACACACAGACAAAGAACCAAGTTTAAGTATCAAATATTAAATAGGACTTTTTTTCTGGTCACTATCCACTCATATATCATGTGTGTGAAGAGCCTGAGGTCCCCAGAGACGATGAGATGGACATTAAGGTATTTCATTCAAATGGGCTTTTTTTCATGGGCAGATCTTTTTGGTTCCAGATACTCATTCTCTCTGCTTGGTTCACACTCCAGTCACCATCATGAATGGATACACGAGTTCTTTGTTGTCAGTTTGACTTGCCTCCTCCTTGAATAGTTCCTGAAGAAATTTAGCCCCACTTTAAACATATCAAGGGCACCCATTATGTTCAGTCGAGGGCTGCTTTTCTATTTCCTGGAAAATAGTTCTCTTATAACAAGGGACCCTCGGCAACAATAGTGAACGTTAGCGGTTTCAGACATCCAACAAAGGGAATGCAAAGCAATATTTGGTGAGAGAGAGAGGTTGAGAACAAGAGAGTGTTCGAGAGAAATAGAGAAACAGAGGAGAAAGAAAAATCCCTTTATAAATTCATTGCAATACAACTTCAAATACACTCACGTTTCTGGGAAGAGAGTCTCTATGTGTAAAAAGTAGCATCCCTCCATTAAGGTCTAAATTAAGTTAATAAAAACAATTTGAAGAGCAGAGGGCCAAGTCTGCTTTCTGGAGGCCACAGTAAGAGTCAGGCAGTGGTGATAGTTTCCATGAGAAAATTAGTTGATTGTGGGAACCTAATGATTTCTCTGGATTTTTTTCTGCCTCAGTCACATGGTAAATCAAAGCATCATGTTACTCTTTCTCTGTTGCTTTCTCTCTCTTTGATTTTCCTTAAAATACATTTCCTTAACCATCTCGAAGTAAAAGAAATAAAATCTCCCAGTATTCCTGCTGTTGGGGGTCAAAAAGCCAGTGACGAGATTTGTCAGGGGCTGCTCAGTACTCTTGAATTAGAGGAAAGATAGCCCCTCTCAGGTGACTGTAACAGAGATAAAAGGGGGTTGCCTAGCTCAAAAACGAATATGTTTTCTTTGACTACACCCCAGGAAAGGTCAAACAGGATTAAATTTTTTAAGTTGACCAGAACAAAGATAGATGACTTGATTTTCAGTGCAAATTTGGTTATGTCAAACCAAGTAGCACCAGAAATATGATCGATTAACCTCCAGAGAGTCAATGACATATTTCATTTCACTCCCTCTGGAGTCGCCATGAACACTGCGCTTTCTTTCAGGATGATGGATTTACAGGGATTTCCAAATGTCTATTAATGCCCTTCACCCACTTTGCTGAGATCAGTCATCTGAACAAATGGTTGGAAGATTTTGTGTGAAGATGCTATAAAAAGAGTCATTGGTTTCCCTTGTTCATAGTAGTTATTATGTATATGGATAGAGAGAAGGCTACAATTTGAGAATTAATGTCATTGAAAATGAGAGCAATATTTGAGAGCCTTGAATTCTTTAAAGAGTTCAAATAAAGATGTCTATTTTGAAGAGGATCTTTATTTTCTTGTTTATAAAGGATATCTTAGCTTTCTTGTTTTCTGAAGTAATATTTCTATGGTTTTTCATATTTCCATCTGCTATGCAAGTTATTAAACCCCAAAATTGTCTGTGTCTGCTTGCAATGGGGCTGGTAAAAAGGAATGGGTAAGAATAAAAGTGGAGAGTGTTTAGAGAGCATAACAGAGTCATCGTGGAAAACAGTGGTAATTTTCAACCTTGCTGCTCTGAGCTAGAGTATTTGAGAGGACAGCAAGTGTGTAGGCTGCTGCCATCTTCTCTAAAACAGAAATGTAAATAGACGTTTGGCTGAAAACCAAATTCTTCATTGTTAATGGAAATAACATTTAAATGTATAACATGTATATATATATTTAGTTATCTATTGAGAGAGTGCTATATATTAGGGACTGCAATAGTTGAAGTGATCATTTTGGACAGTCTACTCTGAACACAATATATGGATGTGTGTGTGCAAATGATCACACAAACTGTAATACAATGTGATAAAACATAAATGCTAGGTAAGAGTTGTAAGCCATGCACTACAGGGAAAACGAAAAGGGATGAATTAATCACATTATGGAGGAAGAAGAAGAAGGAAGGAAGATGCCGAAGGCCTCACAAAGAAGGTGAATGCATGAGCCTTGAATCATGAATAAGATTTAAACTTTTTTTTTTTTGAGACGGGTCTCGCTCTCTGACCTTGGCCAGAGTGCAGTGGGATGATCTTGGCTCACTGTAACCTCTGCCTTCTGGGTTTAAGCAATTTTCCTGCCTCAGCCGCCAAGTAGCTAGGATTACAGACATGTGCCACCATATTGGGCTAATTTTTAAATTTGTTTTTAGTAGAGACAGGGTTATACCATGTTGGCCAGGGTGGTCTCAAACTCCTGACCTCAAGTTATTCACTCATCTCGACCTCCCAAAGTGCTGGGATTACAGGTGTGAGCCACCATGCCTGGCCAGTATTTAAGATTCTTAAGGAAAGTGCCAATAAATGAAGGAGACAGTTAAGCAAAGGAGGGGAGAATATGGATGATAATAAGCCCATTCACTCAACAAGTATATATTTAGTGCGTAACATTGCCAGGCACTGTTTCAGAACATTCTAGCAGTGTTTTGGCATAAGTCTATGTACGTCTCTCAAGAAACCTAGGGGAAGATAAAGAATGAGATAAATACTGGTAAATTATAAGAAGGAAACATAAAGCGGAGGAGGAGAGTATGAAGTCTTGAGGGAAAGAGAGGTGAGACTCTTGGATGAGTGGACAAGAAAGTTCTCACCAAGAACCAACATTTTAAAAGGAAAGCTGAAGGGAGTGAGGAATAAGCCATGAGGCTTCTGGGGAAAGAACATTCTAGACAGAAAGGAAAGCAAATATAAAGGCTTCAAGGTGGAAACAAGCTTGTGGGAGCCAAGCAGTTGCTTCAAGTGTGAGAGTGGGGGGAGGAGATTTCTGGGGAGATGATTTGGGGTTGAGGTGAGAATTTGGCCTTTACTTTGAGGGAGATGAGAAAAAAAAATCAGGGTTTGAACACAGATGTGACAGGACACGATCCAACAGTGTTCTCAAAGAGTCTTGACAGCTGTGTTGAGAACTTATATTTTTACATAACTTTGCAGTTTGCAAAATGCTTTCACATAAAATGCTACACAACTCCTCCTTTTGATGAAGGAACTCAAGCTCAGAGAAGTTAAAACAACTGTCTTGACATCTTGTCACTAATGAATAGTTGTTTCAGAATAAACCATTGGCAAGATCCAAGTTGGAGCTGTTCCCATCACATCCCACTGCTCCCATGACTATATGGAACTTATAGGGCTAATAAAGAAAAAAAGGGGACTCTTCAAAATTCCTATTTTTTTATTTCTCCCCTTTCCTCCTCTCTTTCAACCAAAACCAGCATAGCTTCAACCAAAAATGGCATGTCTTCAAGATTGAAAGTGTGAGAATTACAGATGATGGTGCTCATCGACATATTAGATGAAGATTGTAGGTTTATGTTTGTGGTTCTTCCTCAGACTGGAAATAGGTTGGGAAGTGGAACTGGTCATGATTTTCAGTCATAGAAAGTTCTTCTTTCAGCAACATCAATGGCTGATTACACTTAGGTTTCTGGTGGTACAAATCTAATCACTATGGTAAGGACAAGCTGGGGTGGAGATGGGTGGGTTGCAGGGCTGTGTGTGTGTGTGTGTGTGTGTGTCTAAACTTTCTTCCCATCAACTTCCTTGAAGGCCATGATTTCATTCAAAGGGTAAGGTGCTTGTAGGCAATGGATCATGTTTCCTAATTCTCTCTATTCCTAGATCCTAGAAAAATTTTTTTTTTAAATTTTCAATGTTTTTATGAATTTTTACCTTTTTCTGGGAAGGCTTTGTGTTGAAATTGCTATTTAGAGATGGCTAGAATGGCCTGATTTTAAACTTTTTAGTTGAAATGTTGGAAGTATAATGAATTCACCAAAATCTTGATAAATATTTATATAAATAAAGCTGTGTAGTCATTACTCAGACCAGGATTTGCAACTTTCTGTTACTATATAAGGTTCCCATTTTCCCTTTCCCAGGGACTGGCCCTATTTTAAAACAAAAACTTAGCTGTGATATTGACTATATCTTTGACCTTCCACTTTGGCTTCTCTTTCACAAAAATCCACTCCCAGTTCAAAATAGAATATGCTGTGATTATTTAGTAATTATTAATGTCTCTTATGAACATCTCTTTTTGATTAAATATGCAAGAAAATACTTATTACATTTTATTTGGCATCTATGTATTTAAATGACCAAAGAAAGAGGATTTGGGATACATACCATGAATATTTTTATTAAACACAAAATGTAATAAGTACTTGCAAAGAAACAGCCAAACCCCAACTGCCTACTGTCCTCCCATTTATCATAGGTTCTAAGCCCACAAAATTGAGGTACTTAATGAAGCCTTCTGTTGGGGAAAAAATAATCCTCTTCATCACTTTTTTTGTTGACTTGGTATGTAGTACCTAGCCACAAGTAATGTGGGGAAAGCTACTTCTAGCAATTTTCATTTCATTCAAACCAAAGAGAAAATGACTGTAATTCTCAATTGGGAAGAATATTCAATACTTGTACCAACACATTGGTGCTAAGTGTAAATGTAGGTCACCAACCCGCAAACGTATTTACTGTCTCCTTTTACTAAAATGTTAACATTTATGATAATTTTGTAATGCTATTTACTTCACTCATTACTCAGTTCCTCAGTAAATTCATTGCTGAAATATGGAACATGTGTCTAACATAAAATGAGTCACACAGGTTGCTTTAGAGAGACTTCTGGCAGTTGCTTTCTAATTAAAAAGTATGTCATATTTGCTTCTGTCTTGCATCTCCATTCCCAGGGAAAGCACAGCAAACATGAGTGGAAAAGCAGGTTTTATTCTTAAGCCCTAAGGTGGACTCTTGGTGGACCAACTTGATTCCCAGTTCTCAACCAATCACATGACCAAGAGAATGAGATGGAGCAACTGGTCACATTGGAAATGTGCCCATCCCTAGATCTGGAGAGTTACAGGAGGGCACTTACTCTACAGGACCACTTGGACAGTGATGGGGCAAATGGTGGTTCCCATGGGAAAGTTGGCTGCTCCCAGAAACAGGAGGCGTGGAGGCTCAGCATTGGAGTAGGGAGTGGAAAGTGGGGTGAATGGGGAGAGTAAGTCCCAAGATCAGGGTTCAGAACAGGAAGGGCCTTTTATAAAGCTGGTATAATAAGACTCATCTGGTTCTCTGAGTGAATTGTGGGAGGTTGGAGAAGTGATTCTATGTCCGTAGACCTTCAAAAATATGAGCAGACCTGGAAAGCTGTATGGATTTTGTGTGATGTCATTAAGATGCCTATTCCAGTGCCTTTTATAAAGAAGGTTCTTCAAAAATGTATTTCCCTTTTCCATTCCCTTTTCCTTGTATCTGCTCATTAGCACTCCTGCAAAAGTCCAACCTTTGAATTTGGTTAGAGATATTATCAAAAGGGAACAGATGGCTATTCTTGGCCAATATTTGTTAATTCATTTTTTTCACACTCTTCTAAGCCATAATGGAAATTTGTCTTATTGAGAACTGACTGAGTTCTTCTAATTCATTTATAAAAACATATGGTAAAAGTTAATTTTTGAAAGAGGGCAATAGTAAGAATGGTTGTTTCGTGCAGTTTTTAAAATACTTGGTTTCTGGGAAAGCTAAGATGACCGATTGGAAGCAGCTGTGGTCTGCAGTGCTTATGGAAATGAATGAAAGGAGCAAGTGAATTTAGCATCTTCAACTTAGATATTTAGGTCTCACATTGGGACTCACTAGACAAACAGCTTGACCCATGGAGGGTGAAGAGAAGCAGGGTGGGGTGACTGCCCACCCAAGAACAGCATGGAGCCAAGGGGAACCCCCACCCACTACCAAGGGAAGCAGTGAGTGATTGTGTGACTCTACCTGGGAAATGGTGCTTCTCCCAAGGATCTTTGTAATCCATGAATTAGGAGATCCCTTTGTGAGTCCACACCCCCAGGATCTTGAGTCCACACATGGAGCCGTGTGGAGTCTTGGCAGAGTGGCTGCTCAGGAACACACAGAGACCCAGCAGTTTTGCATACTCTGGACCTGGGATCCATGGTAAACCAGGAGATCCATCTGTGCATGTTCCTAGGAAGGGGGCTGAGTCCAGGGAGCCAAGTGGCATCATTCTGCAGGCCTCAATTATAAGCCTCATGGTTTGAGACCCACTGGCTTGAAATTCCAGCTGCCCAGCAGCAGCAGGCTGGAGTTTGCCTGAGTCAGAACTGAGTTTCCGGAGGAAGGGGTGGCCACCATCTCTGTGGTTCAGTAGACTCAGTTGTTTCAGCTTGCCAGCTATGAGGAATACAGGTGGATGAGTAGGGGTCCTCCATAGCACAGCACAGCTGCTTTGCCAGATCGTGGCCAGACTGCTTCTTTAAGATCCCAATCCATTCTCCCTCACCGTGCAAGACCTCCCTGAGGAGGCTTCAGTCACTTTAGCAAAAGTTCTACAGATAAAGCTCTGATCTCTCCCTGGGATGAAGATCCCAGGAGGAAGGGTGGCCACCATCTCTGTGGTTTGGTGGACTTAGCCATTCCAGCCTGCCAGATTTGGAGAATACAAAAGGTCTAGATGAGGAAGGGTTCCCCTCAATGCAGTACACCTGTTCTACCAAAGGGCAGCCAGTCTGCTTCATTGGGCAGGTTCCTGATCCTGTTCCTCCTGACTGGGTAAGAACTCCCAGCAGAGGTCTGCAGCCACCTCCTACTGGCACATTTGGGCTGGCAAGAGCTCGGTGATCCCTCCGGGACTGAGCTTCCAGAGTAAGGAATAGGCTGCCATCTTTGCAGTTTTGCAGCCTTCACTGGTGATACTTCAGATACGAGAAAAACCAAGGCAACTAGGGTCTGGAATAGAACCCTAACAAACTGCAGCCCTGCAGTAGAGGAGCCTGATTATTAAAAGAAAAACAAACAAACAAAAATGACCTCACAAAAAGTCCATTCAAAAGTCAGTAACCTCAAAGATGCAAGGTAGATAAGCCCATAAAGACGAGGAAAAAAATCAATGCAAAAATGCTAAAAACTCAAAAAGCCACAGAGTCTTTTCTCCTGATGACCACAACACCTCTCCAGTGAGGGCACAGAGCAGGGTTGAGGCTCAGATGACTTCATTGATATAAGTGGGCTTTAGAAGGTGGGTAATAATGAACTTAGCTGAGCTAAAGGAGTATGTTGTAACCCAATGCAAAGAAGCTAAGAATCATGATAAAACAATACAGGAGTTGATAGCTGGAATAGCCAAACATAACTGACTTGAAAAAGCTGAAAAACACAACATGAGAACTTCACAATGCAATTACAAGTATCAATAGCATAAAAGACCAAGCAGAGAAAACAATCTCATAGCTTGAAGACTATCTTGCTGAAATAAGATAGGCAGACAAGGAAAGAGAAAAAAGAATGAAAAGGACTGAACAAAACCCCTGATAAATATGGGATTATGTAAAACAACTGAACCTGTGACTGATTGGGGGACCTGAAAGAGATTAGGAGAATGGAAACAAGTTGGAAAATATACTTCAGAATATCATCCAGGAAAACTTCTTCAATCTAGCAAGACAGGCCAATATTCAAATTGAGGAAATGTGGAGAACCCCAGGAAGATACTCCATGAGAAGATCAACCCCAAGACACAAAATTATCAGATTCTCCAAGGTTAAAAGAAAATAAGTTAAGGGAAGCCAGAAAGTCCAGGTTACCTATAACAGGAAGCCTGTCAGGCTAGCAGTGGACCTCTCGGTGGAAATCCTAAAAGCCAGAAGAGATTGGGGTCAATATTCAACATTCTTAAAGAAAAGAATTTCTGAACCAGAATTTCATACCTGGCCAAACTAAGCTTCATAAGTGAAGGAGAAATAAAATCTTTTTCAGACAAGAAAATGCTGAGAGAATTCATCACCACCAGTCCTGTCCTGTCTTGGAAGAGCTCCTGAAGGAAGCACTAAATATGGAAAGGAAAAACCATTACAAGCCACTACAAAAACACACAGAAGTACCCAGATCAGTGACACTATGAAGCAACCACATAAACAAGTCTGGGAAATAACCAGCTAGCATCATGATGACAGGATCAAATTCACACATAACAATACTAACCTTAAATGTAAATGGACTAAATGCCTCAATTAAAAGACAGAATAGCAAGCTGGACAAACAGTCAAGACTCATCAGTATGTTATCTTCAGGAAACTCATCTCATGTGCAAAGACACACATAGGCTCGATATAAAGGGGTGGAGAAGAATTTACCAAGCAAATGGGAAGAAGAAAAAAGCAGGGATTGCAAAAAATAGTTTCTGACAAAACAGACTTTAAACCAACATTGATAAAAAAAGACATAGGCCGGGCACTGTAGCTCATGCCTGTAATCCCAGCTCTTAGGGAGGCAGAGGTGGGAGGATAGCTGGAGCCCAGGAGTTCAAGATCTGACTGGGCAATATAGCAAGACCCCATTCTCCACAAAAAGGAAAAAAAACAAAAGGACACACACACACGCACACAGAAAAGAAAGTGTAACTTCCCTCAAAAGAGACAAAGAAGGACATTACATAACAGTAAAGGGTTCAATTCAACAAGAAGAGCTAACTATCCTAAATGTAGGTGCACCCAATACGGGAGCATCTTGATTCATAAAGCAAGTTCTTAGAGACCTACAAAGAGATGTAGACTCCCAAATGATAATAGTGGGAGACTTCAATACCCCACTGTCAATATTAGATCATCAAGACAGAAAATTAACAGATATTGAGGACCTGAACTTAGCTCTGGATCAAGTGGACCTCATAGATATCTACAGAACTCCTCACCCAATGACAACAGACTATATATTCTTCTCATTGCCACACAGCACTTACTCTAAAACTGATCACATAATCGGAAGTAGAACATTCCTCAGGAAATGCAAAAGAAGAGAAATCGTAACAAACAGTCTCTCAGACCACAGTGCAATCAAATAAGAACTCAAGAATAAAAAAATCACTCAAAACCACACAACTGCATGGAAATTGAACAATCTTCCCCTGAATGACTCTTGAGCAAATGATGAAACTATGTCAGAAATCAAGTTATTTGAAACTAAGGAGAACAAAGAGACAACATACCAGAATCTCTGGGATGCAGCTAAAGCAGTGTTAAGAGGGAAATTTATAGCACTAAATGTTTACAATAAAAAGCTAGAAAGATTTCAAGTTAATAACCTAACAACTTAACTAAAAGAACTAGAGAACCAAGAGCAAACAAACCCCAAAGCTAGCAGAAGACAAGAAATAACAGAGATCACAGCTAAACTAAAGGAGATACACTAAAAATGCTTCAAAAATCAATGAATCCAGGAGTTGGTTTTTGAAAAAATTAGTAACATGGACTGCTACATAGACCAATAAAAAATAAAAGAGAGAAGAATTAAATAAATACAATAAAAAATGGTAAGGTGGATATCACCACTGACTCCAGAGATATACAAGCAACCATCAGAGAAAACCATAAATACTTTCATGCACATAAACTAGCACATCTGGAAGAAATGGATAAATTCCTGGACACATACATCCTCACAAGATTGAATCAGGAAGAAACTGAATCCCTGAAAAAACCAACACTTACTTCTAAAATTGAGGCAGTAATAAATAGCCTACCAAACAAAACAAAAGCCCAGGACTCGATAGATTCATAGCTGAATTTCACTAGAGGTACAAAGAAGAGCTAGTACCATTTCTGTTAAAACTATTCCAAACAATTTAAAAGGAGGGACTCCTCCCTAACTGATTCTATGAGGCCAGCATTATCCTGGTACCAAAACCTGGCAGAGATACAGCAAAACGAGAAAACTTGAGGCCAATAACTTTGATGAATGTTGATGCAAAAATTCTCAGTAAAATAATAGCAAACCAAATCCAGCAGCACATCAAAAAGCTATCCACCATGATCAAGTTGGCTTCATTCCCAGGATGCAAGGTTGGTTTAGCATACACGAGTCAATAAATGTGAGCCATCACATAAACAGAACTAAAGACAAAAACCATATGATTATCTCGATTTATGCAGAAAAGGCCTTTGATAAAATCTAATATCTCTCCATGTTAAAAACTCAATAAACTAGGTATTAAAGGCACATACCTCAAAATAATAAAGAGCCATATATAACAAACCCACAGCCAATATCATACTGAATGGATAAAAGCTGAAAACATTGCCCATGAAAACTGCCACAAGACAAGGATTGCCCCCTGTCACCACTCCTGTTCAGCATAGTACTGAAAGTTCTGGCCAGGGCAATCAGGAAAGAGAAAGAAATAAAGTGTATTCAAACAGGAAGAGAGGTGGTCAAGTTATCTTTGTTTGCAGATGACATGATCCTATATCTAGAAACCCATCATCTCAGCCCAAAAGCTTCCTAAGCCCATAAACAATTTTAGCAAAGTCTCAGAATACAAAATCAATGTGCAAAAATTGCTAGCATTCCTATACACCAATAATAGGCAAGCAGAGAGCCAAATCATGAATGAACTCCCATTCACAATGCTACAGAAAGAATAAAATATCTAGGAATATAATTAACAAGGGAAGTAAAGGATCTCTTCAAGGAGAACTACAAATCACTGCTCAAAGAAATCAGTGAGGATGCAAACAAATGAAAAACATTCCATACTCATTGATAAGAAGAATCAATATTGTAAAAATGGCCATACTGCCCAAAGAAATTTACAGATTCAATGCAATTTCCATTAAACTACCATTGACATTCTTCACAGAATTAGAAAAAGCTATTTGAAAATTCATATGGAACCAAAAAAGAGCCCTAATACCCAAGACAATCCTAAGGAAAAAGAACAAAGCTGGAGGCATCATGCTACCTGACTTCAAACTATACTACAAGGGTACAGAAATCAAAACATCATGGTACTGGTACAAAAGCAGACGCAGACCAATGGAACAGGATAGAGAAGTCAGAAATAAGACAAGACACCTATAATCATCTGATTTTTGATAAAGCTGACCAAAAAAAGAAACAGGGAAAGTACCCCCTGTTTAATAAATGTTGCTGTGTGAACTGGCTAGCCATATACAGAAAATTGAAACTGTACTGCTTCCTTAAACCATATACCAAAATTAACTCTAGATAGACTAAAGACTTAAATGTAAAACCCAAAAGTGTAAAAACCGAGAAGAAAATCTAGGCAATACCATTCAGGATATAGGCACAGGCAGAGATTTCATGATGAAAATGCAAAAAGCAATTGCAACAAAAGCAAAAATTGCTAATTTTTTTAAACGAAAGAGCTTCTGCACAGAAAAAGAAATTATCATCAGACTGAACAGACAACCTATAGAGTGGGAGAAAATTTTTGCACTCTATCCATCTGACAAAGGTCTAATATCCAGAGTGTACAAAGAACTTAAATAAATTTATAAAATAAAAGCAAAACAAAACCACACACAACCCCATTAAAAAGTGAGCAAAAGACATGAGCAGACACTGCTCAAAAGAAGACATACACACAGCCAACAAACATAAGAAAAAAAGCTCAACATCACTGATCATTAGAGAAATACAAATAAAAACCACATGAGATACCATCTCATGCTAGTCAGAATGGCTATTAATAAAAAGTAAAAAACAACAGATATTGGCAGGGTTGCAGAGAAAAAAGAATGCTTTTACACTGTTGGTGGGAGTGTAAGTTAGTTTGACCCCTGTGGAAGATAGTGCGGTGATTCCTCAAAGACCTAGAGGCAGAAATACCATTTCACCCAGCAATTTCATTACTAGGTATATACCCAAAGGAACAGAAATTATTATATTATAAAGGTACATGCATGTGTATATTCATTGCAGCACTATTCACAATAGCAAAGTCATGGAATCAACTTAAATGCCCATCAATGATCTGGATAAAGAAAATGTGGCACACATAAACCAAGGAATTACTATGTAGCCATAAAAACGAACAAGATCATGTATTTTTGCAGGGACACATATAGAGTTGGAAGCCATTATCCTCAGCAAACTAATGCAGGAACAGAAAACCAAACACCTCATATTCTCACTTATAAGTGGAAGCTGAACAATGAGAACACATGGACACATGGGGGGAACAACACACACTGGGGCCTGTTGGAGGTAGGGGTTGCGGGAGAGAGAGCATCAGGAGAATAGCTAATGGATGCTGGGCTTAATACCTAGGCGATAGGATGATCTGCACAGCAAACCACCATGGCACATGTCTACCTATGTAATGAACCTGTACATGTACCTATGTAATGAATCTGGCACATGTACCCCTGAACCTAAACTAAAAGTTGAAAAAAATTGGTATCTAACTTTGAAATTTTAGAATATTTTTTAAAAGTTCTTTAAAAAGATTTGAATGTTCTGTTAAGTTCCACTGAAATAAAAGAATTAGGTTTTTTAGATAGGTTTCTAAACCAACTGGAAATAACCAGATCTATTTTCACACAAATGTAAACCAATAAACAAACAAAATCGGTACAATGAAATAACCAGGTTTACTAACATATGCAGGTTTGGCCACACGGTCCGGATTCTGTTTTTCTGCAGAACTGTTTTCTCCTTGATCATCTAGTGATTCTGGTGCAGTGGATTCTTTTTTTCTTACTAACAGATGTGGTATTAATGAACTCAGGAACAACTTGGATTATTTGGATTAAAGCTTATTTATCTCCTTCTCTAATTATATTTTTAGAAGGCAGCGTGGGGTCACTAAATGTGTTTTTCCTAATAGTACATTATCTCTCTCCTCCAGAATATCTCCTCAGTGTGACTTTTTTTAGAGGGGTGGGTTGGAGGTGGTGCTGAGGAGGTAGTGCTTAGAGGGAAAAGCTCTACCAAGTGGTTACTCACTCCCTTATTTTCAGTGTAGGGCTACATGCCTCCCTCTGCTCATCCTGCCAAATTCTGTGCAGAGCTCTTTGATCTCTTCTTGCTGCCTTATATGGGTGTGGGAAGGATGAATTAATTAACACATAAAGAGCTTTGAAGATGAAAGTGCTTTGTTAGTGCCACAACATTTCCAGGCTTCTCCCTGTCTCTAGATTTTACTGTCATGGTCCTCCCTACCTTCCACCCCCAGGCAGAGACTCTGTTTGAACTTGTAGGGATAGTTCACTGGACTTCTAAAGCAACAGGCCTAGGTTTTGCAGTGGAGAATGAAACAGATCCAGTGGAAGCAAGTCATTTTCCTGGACTTGCCAAAATATAGCCAGCCCATTTGAGGTCAAACATTTTACTTAACTTTAGATCATTTTTTTGAGGAGGAGAGCATTGCAGATGTGTAATAGATTTATACTCCAAACCTTTGTATAAACCAGAATGCCTTTTCCATCATGATAAAGTGTTCAAGTCAGTCATTTTCAGTAACACCTACTCACTGTCTCCACCTCGGCTGACCAGAACCTGGTCTCAGTCACTGTCTCCTGAGATTGACACTTCTCACTGTGGTTCTAGTCACACTTTTCTGTCTCACTGGAATCTCACATCTTTATAATATCTCTGCTTACTTCTTATTTAAACCACATAGAGAAAATTGCTGTGTCAACATTTTTCCAGTTTGAATGCCTGTTCTCATACCAACATGCTACCCAGACAGTGGATTGATCACTGATGGGCTCTGGAATGTGGATTTGGTTGACACAAAGATGTGGCCATAGATTCCACCAAGGATTCTCAGGTGAGCATGGCTCTTCTATGACAGCACCATGAAGTCTCTCTCCTTCCCCCTCATGCAAGTAAGCACTGAGACCAGTCTCAAGGCCTTAGTGATCTATAACTGTCCTGATCTGTCACTGCTCTTTTGGATTGACCCGAAATGGCTTGTTGTAAGTGAAAGGATAGAGTATCTTTTGTGAAAATTGCAAAGATAGGTAGAATCCAAACCAAATGAAGGCTATATTTCTTCATTTTCAGAGACAGTGGTGATGATTAGTAAATAGATGGTTTAGCTAAATAAAGTATTGCTTTAGTGCATTCTACCTTTATGAAAATGAGTCCTTAGTTTGGCAGTGCTAAGTGATTGTTCAAATTTGAGATATTTTGCCAGTTTCTTTTTTTGTCTAAAATTCTGTTCAAAAAGAAGCAATTGATTTTTTCCATCTTTACATCATTCCCTATATTTCCTTCTGTTTCATTCCTTGGTTTAGAGTAACTTCATAGAATAATTATGATAATTACTATTTACAGAGCACCTGTTAACATGCCAGTCATATACTAGATGCTTTTCTTCCAGTATTTTATTTAATTCTCACTACTGTTATCCAAAGTACATTTGACTAGTTCCATTTTATAGATGGGAAAAATGAAGGCTTAGAGAAGTTGCCAATTTACCCAAGGTCATGGAGTTTGTAAGTGGCAAAACTGAAATCTAAACCCAGGCTAGCGTGAACCAAGAGTGCATGCCTAGAGTCCACGTTCCAGCTAATACATTTACCTTCTCAAATACTATGTCCACTGTAGCAGTACAAAATGTATTCTCCTTTGATGCATAAAATGCAAGAAGGACTTTAAAATCCATTCCAAAGAGTCATCTAGCACAGTGGAAATTCTTCAAGATTCTTCTAGCTGATTTTCTAGTCTGTTTGGATTACACTAAATACCGGCTAAAGTGATACTGAAGAAGCTTCTTAACCCCATTTGAGGTTCAATATCTCCATTTCTAAAGTGGGGGTAATAATAACCAGCACAAGAGAATTTTGCTATGTGATAATATACATGAAATGGATGGTTAATGGTGAGTTACTATGTCAATGTGGTTAGCAAGCAACTGTGTTATTCTTGATGAGGGATTATGAAACTAAAGACACCTGAAAGGAGGCAACATATATAAGAGAAACTCCTTGGAAAAGGGACCTGAATGAAAGAGAGGACTTCAACAGGAAGCGTCACTGGGAGGTAGAGGCAATTTAACTAAGGCAAGAATCACAGGACAAGGGACAGGGGAGGGGGATGAAGACTTCAGTTTGGAACATATGGGTTTGAGGTGATGGGGGAGAATTTCTGTGTAGATATGTTTACCGCGACTTTGCCAAAGAATGCACTTCTCCTCAAATTATTGCTCCATTCAACCCTTGGTGAAATTCAACCCAAAACACCAGGTAACCCAATCAATACCTCCATCTTGCTCTTGAGTTGAGAAGACATGCTCAAGAGTTCACTTGATATTGGTCTGAGCAGTGTTCATTCACTGGCACCAGCATCTCAACCAGCATTAAATCATTCCATAGCTAAGAAGAAGTTTGGTCAAAAGGAAATAAGATAGTGTTAAAGTTGTAGGTTTAGGTGCCAAAAGTAGAAAGTAGATATTTTGAGATGTCCAAGTGGATGAGATTGTCAAGGGGGAGAATACTAAGTCAGAAGCCAATTCTAGAGAGTCTTGTGAAAGCCTACATTTAAAGAACAGGGATTTAAAGGAAATCCAGAGAAGAGAAAAGGAAAAGAAAAACTAGGGAATGAATTTCAGAACGAAGAAGGGAGAAGAGAGTTTCAAGTAAGGAACTCAACATCAGCGTTGAGTTCTACAGGGATGACAAGGATCAAGGCTGTGGACTGCAATTATGAGATTGTTGAAAACTTCGAAGAAAAGAGTTTCTGAAGAGTAGTGAGAGCTGAAGCCACATTTCACAGGGCTATGATTTGATTTAGTGTTGAAATCCTGGAGCCAGGGAATGAGCTCTGCTCAGTACAATCTCAGGTAAAATCTTGGGTGTATATTACCCACTCGGGAGTAGGAGGGGCCGCTTGGTTGGGTTACTTGGTGTCTTGGGTTGAGTCCCAGCAAAAGCTGAATCTAGTCAGGATTTGATTAGGAGTAGTTTGTTTGGAAAGTGATGCCAGGAAGAACCAAGAGAGGAATAGGGACTAGAGAAGGAAAAAAGAGAAGGGAAAAAAAATACAGGATGTTAATCATTAAGTTGATATGGGCAATTGTGGCTGGTATCTGCTGAGACATCTTGAAGACAATGTAAAATGTGCCTTGGACATGATCTCTTTGAGCAGTAAGGTAACTGAAAGTCTTTATTCTCTAATTCTTACTTGTATTGACTGAAAATTGTTCTGAGTGTCAACCCCTGGCCCCTCTGAAACCTAGCCTGTGTCTGCAGAGTGAGGGGAAAAAGAAAAGCAACCCTCAGATAGGATCACACATGCATGCAATACAAAACTGTTAGTGTTTATGGTGAGTGCAGAGGGAAGTGGCCAGGGTCTGCTATAATTAGACATGGAAAAAAGCAAGGTGGACACTAAGAAAAGGAAAGCAGTGAGAGATTAACATTTACCGAGTGCTCAATATGCACGCGGTAGTGCGTACGTTAGCGTGTGTGTATTTCAGTGTCATGTCATCCTCACAATTTTCATTTGAAGAAAATGAAATTCAGAGAGATTAAGTAACCTTGCAGTTCTTTCTTAGATCATCTAAAGATCAAGCTACCCCACCAGTCAGCAAGTAACTGTGGGGTGTGAATGTGGGCATAGTTGAAGTAGTGGCCTGTGGTGTGTTTGGACAGATCATCTCATTGGAATGGTGCTCTTCGTTTCTGAATTTGTGCTTTCATTCCTTCCCTCATTTGGAAGGAGTAATTAATAGCTTGGTTTTAAAAAGATTCCCTACGGGTTTACGGGCTGCACATGAAAATCAAAATAACTAAAAGAATAATAAAATTGTGCTAACAAAGGATGTTATTATCTCCTCTAATTATTTATGTTGTTAGAAAGTTGAACATAAGATTTGCTATGACGATCCTGGAATGCCAGAGATAGAAATTACTTGTCTATGTACTCACCCTGTCCCACCCCGTCTCTCCCCTTTCCTTATATTCTCTCTGGAGCTGCATTCTTCCTGTCTCCTACCTGGGCTCCAGATTTCTCTCACATCCTGCCCATCTGCCTTAGGGATCTGACTGATAACACTCTGATTAACTTTGTCGTTCATGGTTAAAACCTCCTGTTTCTCTTCCTACTCATCTTTTTATTCCTTTTGCGTAAAAATTTCCTTCTTTATCTCCTCAATTAATCATGCAATGCAGGCAGTTGTTGCGTTGTTTCTGGCTTTCTTCTGCTTCCCTTGATACCTCTCTCCTGGGTCCTAACCTTCAGACTCTTGGCATCAACCCCAGCTAATCTGATAAAGATCATTCTGGTGAATGCTCTCTTTGGGGAAGACCAGAGCAGCAGGGGGCCCTCCAAGCAAGCCCCTCCTTCCCAGGCAGAGTCTCTCCATGAGTCGTTTTTTGTTCATGATTTTCCAGTTTTTGTTTCATGTTTTAAAAACGTAAGATATAAACATGACAGCAAAGAAGCTTCTGAAAACAAGAATAGAAATAAGCACACTAATCAATTGCACCACCCTGACAATAGCTGCTTTCTTTCTGCTTATTCCTCACAAGTCCTCATTCTAGGGTATAGTTTTAATTTCTGCATTTTATAGTTAATATTATTTCAGGGTCTCTTAAAATCTATTTCTGAACAAACATCATAATTATCTATTTTAATGACCAATTAATATTTCACTGTGTTGGTGGCATCGGGTTTAACAATTCTCTTCATAAAAATAAGTTTTTAATTCTCCAGGATAAATGCTCAAGAGTGCAATGGGGCTGCATGATAAATCTATTTTTAGTTCTAAAGAAAACTGGCAAACTATTTTCCAGAGGGGTTGCACTGTTTCACATTCCTACTAGCAATGCATGAGTGATCCAGTTGTGTCAGAGATGTCTGAACCAGCATGACTCCATTTTGAATAGTGGCTGGGTACAATAAGGCTAAGTCCTACTGGGCTGCATTCCCAGGAGGTTAGGCATTCTAAGTCACAGGATGAGATCTGAGGTTGGCGCAAGATATGGGTCACAAAGACCTGGCTGATAAAAAAAAAAAGCGTGCATAAAGAAGCCAGTCAGGACCCACCAAAACCAAGATGATGACGAAAGTGACCTCTGGTGGTCCTCACTGCTCATTATACAGTAATCATAAAGCATTAGCATTCTGAAAGACACTCCCACCAGCGCCATGACAATTTATAGACGCCTTGGGAATGTCAGGAAGTTACCCTATATGGTCTAAAAAGGGGAGGAACCCTCAGGTTCAGGAATTGCCCACTTTTTTTCTCGAAAACTCATGAATAATCCACCCCTTGTTTAGCATATAATTGAGAAATAACTATAGGTATCCTTGGCTGGACACCCAGCGTTTCTGCTCTGCCTATGGAGTTATTCCATTTTTTATTCCTCTGCTTTCTTAATAAACGTGCTTTCACTTTACTCTATGGGTTTGCCTCAAATTCTTTCTTGTGTGAAATCCAAGAACCCTCTCTTGGGGTCTGGACTGATACCTCTTCTGGTAACAATTTCTCCATATTCTCATCAGCATTTGGTATTTGTATTAGTTGCTATTTTTTATTTTTATTCATTCTAATGGGCTTGTCCATAACAGTCTCAGATGAAGCTTGTTGTTTCATCAAAATTATTAATAGTGCTTCTTCCACTCTTAAAGTTGCCAGGTTCCTCAATACAGTATATGGTCATCACACTAGAGCAGATTATATACGTGCACCTACTTTGCCTACACCCACTACAGTTATATGTCTTTGTGGTCTTAGTGTGCATTTCCCTAATGGCTAATGATGTTGAACATATTTTCTTGTGCTTATTTGTCATCTGTGTATCCTCTTCAGTGAACTGTTTTTTTTTTGCCCACTTTTGAAATTGGATTATTGTTTTTTAATGTTGAGTTTTGAGAGTTTTTACATCATTTGTTTGTGAGATATGTAATTTGCAAATATTTCTTCCATTCTGTAATGTGTCATTTCACTATCTTAAACATGTTCTTTCACAGAGCAAAAATTTATCCTTTTTTCTCTTTTATTGGTCATGTCTTTGCTGTCAAATCTAAGAAGTCCTTTTCTAGATCTAAATCTGGAAGATGTTCTCCTGCTTTTTTTTTTCCTAAAAGCTTTATAATTTATATTATACATCTTAGCCTATGATCTATTTGGAATTAATTTTTGTACATGGTGTAAGGTTTAGGTAAAGATTCATGTAATTTTTAAAAAATTTAGTGGAATCTCACTTAGGAGTAGGATTAATAAAGTAGAGGTATATGGGATTTTTAAAACATGGGTTTTATTTCTAATTTAAGGGATGACTGTGATATTGGGAATCTCCTGTGATACTGGAAATCTTCCCTGTGATACTGGGAAATTCAAACTCAGTATGAGGAAAGAGGACAACCTCAGCTCAACAGTAAGTGAGATATTTACAGGGCAGGTGGGAGTCCTGTAATATCCCATAGAGAGTACAGATAAGACATCCTGGATTGGTCTTGCACAATACCAGATCACAATTGTTCCAATGAAATTATTCATAGTGCCACTTCCCCTTTCCCCTGTCAAAGGGTCCTGATTTCTTCAGTACAGAATATGGTCGCCCACTGCATCACATTATGTAATAAGCCACCTGCTTTACCTATGCCTATCTGCTTTTTTTCATGTCCCTATTCTAAAGGAAATACCACAGACCCCCAAATTTTATAAGTTATCTAAGAGATTAATTTGGTGCTTTAATTTCAGAAAAGCATAGAAATGTCTTGCTGGAAGGGATCTCAGGGATGCTTCAGACTAGCTAACGTGTATCTAGCCCTTACTATGCATCAGGCACTATTCTAAGAATTTTCTGTGCAATGGTCAATTCTCACTGAAACCCTGAAAGGAAATTTTATCATTTACATTTCACAGACAAAGCTACTAGAGGAATACAGAGGCTAAGCAACATGCTAAGGTTTTGTGGCTGGGGATTAGAAAGTCTGAATCAACCCAGGCAAAGTGGCTCCAAGGACTATGCTTAACCACTGCCCAGTCACCCCATCTCCATGGTGTCCCGTAAATGTACAAAGAGAACCCAGCAAGGTCAATAAATTTAAAGCAGTGAGGGAGGAGCCACCCCTAGTTCCTATATTGTAACAGTGATATCTGGCGTAAAATGGACTATGGAATAATAAAACCCAAATATTTCTGTGTGTGGAAATCTGGGGTCTGATAAAGGCTTGGGTTATATAGTCCCATGTACACATAAAAAGGCCGTGGGCAAACCACTTAATGGACTTCAATTGCCTCATTAAAGAGAGAGACTGAACATACCTAACTGATATAAAGTGTGAGTATCCAGGAAGGTGATGAATTTGGTGTTGTCTGAGTTACAAACCAGAAAAATCACTGAAACACTGTTAACATAGTGAATGGTACTTTAAAGTATTGAAGTAGTGTGTTGTTCTGGGCTGTGGCTGGCTGGTTGACTGTGTTTACAGCTTGGTTTGAAAAGTCACAGTTCATTCTTTTGTATGTCTTTGTCGGCTCAGAAATGAAGGCAGGAGGAGCTTCCCTCTCATATTTCTCCTTCCATAGGTAAAGATATAATTGGCCCAGCCACAAAAGTCAACAGAACCTGAAATGTCAGTTGATAGCCAGGTCTCAACTTTATTCTGAACCAACTTTACTCATAGTTTTTATCATATCCCTAAATGAAATAGACATTTATGGCTCATTGGTAAGTCTCCCGTTTATACCTCATAACTAGAGGCTGCATAAGGAGATAACCTGGTTCCGACAGTATACATGAAATTTCCACAGAGTATATGGGAGGCTGAATGAATGGGCTGGGTTACATATACCACTAAGCTCAGAGTGATTTTTGCCAGAAAAACATATATTTTTTTCTATATATAGACGGTGGCAGAGTGTTTCAAGTTATATAACCAGTTTTCCGGAAGGGTTTGAAAATAAAAAACAGGGGAGTCAGTTAAAGGTAAAAAAGATTTAACCACCCTTTTTAATCCAGCTCAAAATTAAGAGCAGAGAAAGGTGAAAAATGGAAAGAAACATACAAAGATCATATCTATTTTGATTATATTGATATTAAGTGCAAATTTGGGATATGGAGAAGCATTATGGGTAAGCAGGGGTCACGTGATCTGGAGCCAAAGTACCCAGGGTAGTAGAGTAGGAGGAGTTAATGGGTGTGAGGCCATCAAGGCCTCAGTGAAATCATCTGGTGTTCTGGGCTGGTGTGTGTTCCATTAGGGACCTGTAATGACTACTATAAAGCTCAGTCATACTGATCAGTTGTTTTCAATGTTGGCTGCACACTATCATCACCTGGGAGCTTCAAAATTACTGTTGCCTAAGCTTTTCTTCTTGCAGGGCATTTTAGACATTAGGATCTCCCTAACGTCTCTTGAAAGTAACCCCTCGGTTGTGTTCCTCACAGTGGATTTTTGTGAGTGCCACGTAGCCTCTGCTTTAAGACTGAACAGTCTAAATATACCTTTCAAACTGGAAGATGAGTTGAATGTTTTTTCCAGCAGCTATGGGAGGCAACTGACTCTCTGTTTCTTTGCAGTGGCTTACTAATTGTCAATTGGTTGCAAACATGCTTTCCACATTCGGTAAAGCTCAAATCATCAGCTTCACGGGATGTGGAGAAACTTAATTTTATTATCTAGATTGACCTTTTATACTCAATAACTGATTCTATAGAAAATTGTCTTAATTTTCCAATAACAAATTTGAGAGTTTGAGTCAGTTTATATATTTGTACATAAATATTCTTCTCTTTGTTTAGATCCGATTACTTCTGATCAAACAAAGTTACTTTCAGTCCTTTAGTCACGGAAGATTCTCAGTCTTTGAGTTCTAAAGTGTGTTTCAAGTGAAGAGTGCTTTACAAGAGAGCTATGGCTTTCATTCGTGTTACAGGGTGCCTAGCACTTTGCAATACTTAATACAAATGGAACTATAATAGCTCTTTTGTACTCATCATGCAATAAAGGCACAGCTTATCACTGAACACACTATGCAGTTAATGCTTCATAATTCTAGTTTCAATATCTAACAGCCAGAATGGTCAGCCAGAATGTGACCTGACCTGACCTGACCTTTTTTGTTGATGTAACATGATACAAACTGATGAGTTCACACAGAAGGCCCTTTTGGTAACGGCTACTGGCTATTGTCTATTACTCTGGGACAAAGAAAATAGGCTTTTCCTGAAGCCAGAGAGAAGTGGGGGAGCACAGGAACTTGGGACAAGATGGTATCTATGGAGATTATGGGATCCTTTCCCTGGAAGCCCCTTGGCTCTGGATGTGCCCGCATCTGCTCAGGTCTAGCTGATTTGGGATATCCCAGCCTCTGGACCTTCCTCACTCCTTTTCTGGTGAAACAGGGATGCAGATGCGTGGCCTGAGGTTGCACAGTGAGTCAGAATCCACTTAGAGATTCTATTTTTTTCACAGGGCTCTGGCCTCAGGGGGTCTAGGTAACCATTAAAACCGTGCTTTACTGATTATTATGTCAAAAACATTCAAAAAAGCTTTGGAAATCACTTCTCCATCACCAACACTATTGATTTTCCACTATCAACAGATTTATTTTTAAAAGGACATTTGCATGTAAATTGAAGAGGTAGGAAGACCATCATTTACATTTATATTAGCAGGGTGCTTATTGCCATTAATTATTTATTGTTTTTAGCTCTCCTGAAAGATGGGTTCTCTGGTCTCCATTTCCAACTGATCCAGGTTTCTAAGGACAGTATGTTGCCAAATCCAAGTCAGGTTGGGCTTTGGTGACTCACCTAAGCATCGGGGCAGGGACTTCTCACACAGGCCAGGTAATCAGTTCCTCACTGAATGAATTTCTACATAGGTAGTCTTTTGGAAAAAATTGGTCCATTTGTTGCTAGCATGTTTGGTTAACTTTTACTACGGAAATTTTCAAGCATTCACAGAAGCAGAGAGAACAGTATGGTGAGAACAGGCACTCACGTCCACTTTCAGCAACAAGCAACATTTTGCCAATTTCATCCCTTCTACCAACCACTGGTTTTCTTTTGGATTTTTGTTTGCTGAAATATTTTAAAGCAAATCATAGATAGCAGGGACATATTACCCATAAATGCTTCAGAGAACAGATAAAGACCTTAAAAAAACAGAATCATAACACCATTATCACTCCTAATGAAATCAACACAATTATTTAATCTAATTTAATTTAATGGTCTCTCATCCTATTCATGATTTTTAAATGTCTACTTTTATTTAGTTTCTTTGAATCAGTATCCAATATTTGTGCCTGTTTTATTTCAAAGCCTTTAGTCTGGTAATAGTGACTGAGGACCAATTATGGGCCACGAGGAGAGGCAACACAGATGGATAGAAACTAGTCCCTGACCTGGATGTGTTCAGAGTCTTGCAGAGAAGACTGACACAATAAAAAGTACTTTAATGTGTATAACGCAAGGAAGGCAATCACCAAGTTGTGCATCTCAGTTAGCTGGCACACAGATAGAGGGTAGTAGAGGAAGCTGCAGGGGTGACCACAGGACATTTCAAGTTCCAGTAGCTAACATTTATGAGCAATTGTTATGTGCCAGTGTATTAATCCATTTTCACGTTGTTAATAAAGACATACCAGAGACTGGGTAATTTATAAGGAAAAAGAGTTTTAATGGATTTGTACAGCTCCAAGTGGCTGGGAAGGCCTCACAATTATGGTGGGAGGCAAAAGGCACATATTACATGGCGGCTGGCAAGAGAGAATAAAAACCAAATGAAAGGGGTTTCCCCTTATAAAACCATCAGATCTTGTGAGACTTATGAGAACAGTATGGAGGAAGCCACCCCATGATTCAATTATCTTCTACCAGGTCCTTACCACAACACATGGGAATTATGTGAACTACAATTCAAGATGAGATTTGAGTAGTGATACAGCCATGTCATATCAACCAGGGACTATTTCAAGTATGTCTTAACACATTAAGTCCACTCAACAATTGTACAAAGTAGATATGACTATTATACCTAGCCTACAGATTGAAGTACAGATTGGTTACAAAATATAATGATTAAAAGGTAAGTAGGAGTTTGACAGGTAGCAAACTGGAGCAGGATATTTGGCAGAGGAAATTCCATAAGGAAAGAATGCAATGTGGAGGTTCACGGTGGCTGATGTGTGTCCCAGCCAGAGATGGGGGTGGGGGCAGGGCCATGAGGGGAGGAGATACTAGGAAGATGGGCTGATTGGTGGGTAGGAATGCTTTATAAAGGAGACAAAGGAGTCTGGGCTCTTTTCTTTTAGGAAATGGGATATCACTGAAATTTTTAAAAAAGACAGTGATAAAATTGCATTTGTATTTTGGAAATAAAAATCTGCTGGCCCAGTGAAAAATAAAGTGGGGTAGGGATTGCCTGAGAAATCATTGGGAAAGAGACTAGCAGTGGATAAGCCAGGTAAGAAATAAGATCTATTCTACACTGATTTTATTTCCTAATGGTTCTTTTTTTTTTTGAGACAGAGTTTTGCTTTTGTTACCCAGGCTGGAGTGCAATGGCGTGATCTCGGCTAACTGCAACCTCCATCTCCTGGGTTCAGGCAATTCTCCTGCCTCAGCCTCCTGAGTAGCTGGGATTACAGGCATGCGCTACCATGCCCAGCTAATTTTTTGTATCTTTAGTAGAGACAGGGTTTCACCATTTTGACCAGGATGGTCTCGATCTCTTGACCTCGTGATCCACCCACCTCGGCCTCCCAAAGTGCTGGGATTACAGGCTTGAGCCACCATGCCTGGCCTCCCTAAGGGTTCTTAGGACATTCTTTTATTACTGTAAAAAGTATACACATTCTTGTAGAAAATTTGGAAAAGACATATAAAAGAAAAAAAAAATATCCTCCCAGAAGATGCATTTGCTAAGATTTTGGTAACTCTCCTTTCAGTTTTACACACGCTCATGTGCACACACACACAGACACACACACTCTCTCTCTCTCTCTCTCTCTCACACACACACACACACACACACATTTTATTTTTCTAAAGTTCGAATCCTAAGTATACATTGTTTTGAATCCTGCCTCTTTCACTTAATATAATGCTTTAATATTTTCAGTGTCATTAGATATTCAAAAATAAGACTTTTAACTGGTTAAAGTGATTACATCATCATCTATTAATTATTCTCCTATGTTTTGGACACTCGGTTTCCTTTTTCTTTGCATTTCAGAGGGTAACCTTTGCTTATATTTATACAAAACTTCTACACCCATGTCAGAATCAAAATTCTTGATCACTAAGGGCTTTAACTAATGCAATTACTGAAGTTTTCCACTAAAACCATCCTCTCATGCCCAATTGCAACAAGCCAGTAGCCACAAAGAGAGGAGATATTGAACTTCAAGAAGCTGATGTGCAGTCTGGACTTGCAGCTTCAACCTCCATCCACCATAGTGCATTCTGGGTAACAGCTCACTAAGTATGTGGGTTGACTTGGCTTTGACCTGCGTTTGTAAGTCAGGTTAACACTCATGCTGTTACTGCCGCTATTAGGAACACTTTTTTTTTTCTTTCTGGATACTGTTCATTTGACACAATAGCCACCATTTAAACTTATCAATAGCGATTTACATAATAAAAAATCTCTGATATTGAGAGCCTAAAATGAAGGGGCATGTTTCTCAGCTGCTGAAAGTAGATGCTATTAGGTGGGAAACATTCAAAATACTCAAATGTTCACTTGGAAGCCTCTGAGGACCTCATTATAGTAAGTCCACCGATTGTCCCCATTTTTTTTACCATACTTCTATATCAATCATTTGAATTATTTCAAAGAATGCCACAGTTAGGTTACTTGGGAAGCCAGGTGTAAAATGCAACTTGTCCATGTTTATGTGTAATCTTATCAGACCATATATAATGGAAGGATAGGAATTAGAGGTAATAGATCAAATCAATTATTTACCCTCCCCCAAAGTAATATGATAAGCCAGAAACATGGTGTGAAAATACAGGGAATTTAATTGTTGGCCCTTCTGATTAAAAAGGGAGAAGGGAAAAGGAAAACAATACAACAGAGAAGTGGGCATGTTACTGACAAAATGTTTTCTCAGTAGTTGTTCTGATGTGCCCAGATTTTGCTGTTTATTTTCAATTGATTTTTAGAATGGTTAGAGGTTGGCAGGTTTGGTATTTCACACCTGTCATCCTGGCACTTTGGGTGGTTGAGGCAAGAGAATCGCTTGAGGCCAGGGGTTCGAGACCAGCCTGGGCAACGTCATGAAACCCCATCTCTACAATTTTTTTTAAAACAATTAGCCAGGCATGGTAGCATATGCATGGAGACCCAGCTTCTCAGGAAGTTGAGGCAGGAGGATCTCTTGAGCCCAGGAGTTTGAGGCTGCAGTGAGCTATGATCATACTACTGTACTCCAGCCTTAATGACAAAGCAATAATCTATCTGGAAGCAAAAAAAAAAAAAAAAAAAAAAATTAGTGATTTATTAATTTGTCCACTTCGAGAAGCAACCATCATGTATCATTTGAAGGGTGTCCACACCTTAGCAAGGTGTGTGTACCACAAGAATCCATGGGCATCTGGGCAAGCCTCTGTGAGATAGAAAGTAGGCAACTTTGCTCAAGGGAGAGTACCAGGATCCTTGGAAACTCATCTCGGCAGAGCCAGACATGTGTGTTTCTGTGAAGGATGTTTGGAAAAAGCTGCATTTCCTCACCTCCCACAAGGAAATTAAAAGGATTTTTCTTGCAGAGTTGGACAGGATTTTGTTGAGGACAGTGAGCTGACTCTAAAGGCTTCAAGTTCCTGTTTAGAGTATAAGAAGCATCATCATTCTCAGGTGTCTACCTTGGAATTCTTTTTCAGACATCTCTGCAGTGATAGGTCATAGGTACATGGTAGGCATTTATGAATTGTCTGTTTTTACTAAAATTTAGTAAAAAAATTCTTTACAATGTGTTAAGAAATTACATATATGAAGGTATGAAAAATAGAATATTGAAAAAATAAAACGGATCCCTGAAAGAATTCCCATAGTTCTATTATTCAAAGAAGGCCTTTATTAATGTCTATTTGTCTTTTTCAGGCTTTGTTGTTTTTATATGTATGTACAATATAGTAGTTAAGACTGTAATATCTTTAAAATCAGGTGAATCTCAACTCAAGTACCTGTTCTCCTACCTAGCTTCTATGTGAACACAGATAAATAACTTAGCCTTGCTGAGTCTCTGTCTCTTACATGAAATGAAGATAAAAATATCTATGTTATATGGTAGTTGTAAGAATTAAATGAGCCTACATGTGAAAATGACGCTATTATGTTTAGTAGGGTGGCTAATTAAAACTGTGACTTTATTAGGTTGCAATTTTTGCATTCAACATTATAACCTATTTTCTAGATTAGCATACACTTAACATAATCATTTTTGCCAAGTGCATAATATTCCATCACATATGTTACTAAGTTGTTATAATTTAGCATATTCTGTTTCTTTAGAAACCTATACTATTTAAAAAATTCTTCACTCTAGAAAATATTATTAAAAGTACAGAATAGCAAGAGATAAAAGAAAAATGATATAAAAATAGAGAAAAGAAAAATCCACTAATATGCACAATCTAAAATATGCCACAGTTTTATCAATTTATTAAATTCCTTTCACTTACTGAATTTTTATCCATGGAAAATTATTGCAAATTGAAAGAATGGCAAGCTGGTTGTGAAGATCTTGTCACATGGCGAGGAGAACACTTGCCAGCAATCAATGCAAAAGCAAATACATACTTTCAGAGTGCTTTAGTTAGAAGCAGTCAAAACTAACACATCAAATCTCTAGGAAGTAATTAAGTGGAAAACAGCATTATAGAAGGGTCAGAAAATGTATGATTCAAGGTTGGAGTGATTAGAGATTCTGTAGACATAATATCTAAGCTGAACTTTAAAAAGACAGAATCGGGATTTTTGAGAGGAGTAGAGGAGCTTTCGTGCTATGGAGAAGTGTGACTGAGGGTGAAAATAATAGGAGAAAAGGAAGGGGGTGCACAATGAGTGTGTTTGTGTTTGTTTATGTTTATGTGCATATGTGTGTATATGTGTTACAATCAAAATACTGTCCTCATTAAAGTGGAAAGTACTTGTAGAGCTGTTTTAGGTGATTCTCTTATTGCTGTAAAGAAATATCTGCAACTGGGTAATGTATAAAGAAAAGAGGCTTAATTGGCTCACATTTCTGTAGGCTGCACAGAAAGCATGATGCTGGCACCTGCTTGGCTTCTGGGGAGGCCTCAGGAAACTCACAATCATGGCAGAAGGTGAAGGGGGAGTGAGCACATCATATGGCCAGAGCAGGAGCAAGAGAGGGAGAGAGGGGCGGTGCCACACACTTTTAAATAACCAGATCTTGTGAAAACTCACTCACTATCATGAGAACAGTACCAGAGGGATGGTGCTAAATCATTCATGAGAAATCCACCCCATGATCTAATCACCTTCCACCAGCCTTCACCCCCAACAGTAGGGAGTACATCGCAACATGAGATTTATGAGATTTGATGGAGACACAGATCCAGATCATATCAGGAGCAGACAGAAATATACATATGGCTTGAAGAAAGAGACTTGAGTGTGAAGAAGGGAAACTGGTTAAATAGGATTGTCAATTTTTAAGTGAGCACACGCTAAGAGAAACCATTGGTGGCAATCACCATATAAACTTATGTTCTCCCTGTAGTGAGGAAAACTAATATGAGGGATTATATCAGAGAATCAGAATCCAGAAAAGCACACTGCTGAGACTTCCTTAATGGAAACATTATGGCCACTGACTTCCATAAACCTTGGGCTTAAAGCTCTTCCTCTATCGTTGCCCTCAATGACCAATATGCACTGGAAGAGACAGGTCCTCCATATCCCACCCCATGTCACTCACTTCTGAATCCCATGCTGTGCAACTGCATTTCATTTGGAGAACCTGCATCACAAGGAAGAATTTCTTTATGGTCATTAGCCATAAAGAAGTCAGGGATTCCAAATTTTCTGAACTAAATGTGTAGGAACTTACCAGAATATAGAAAGGTGGTTCAAAAATGTTTTGTACCTGCTAAAGTAACAAATGACTACTCCCAGGTTTTATGAGGGAGGAGGGTTTTAGTTAACCATAAGCATCGTTTTTACTTTCTTACACGAGAGAATCCAATAATGTCACCTCTTCAGTTTACAGTGGAGAAAAACGTTCTTACTGCCTTTCTGGTTCTATGAAATATCTGGACTCTTGACTATGTGACAGCCAGGGTAATGGAGCTTTGTATGTATTGAAGGACCCCAAATAGAGGAGCTCATGCCATTGTAATTTAATAGACATGTAGTGAGTATCTACGTAGGTAAAAAAACCTAGGGGAGGGATTGAGATTCCTTTAACCTTCCCGATTTCATACTCTGCATGGTCCTGTTGCCAGTCAGCTTTCAACCTCCACATTAACAAACATCTCCTGCATCTCAGTGACTTTCATTCATACAGGTTGATTTGTGACTCACCACTATGGGATATATGCTGAAGGACTGTATGAGGCCAAAAGCCTAAGATTGGAAGATTTTTGGTTTTGTTTTGTTTGTTTTTAGCATCCACACCATGCTACTGCTATGTCATTCTTGCAGTCATCTGAACCCTTGATTCTTTCCCATTCTCCATGCATTCCTGCCTCTCTTCTGTCCTTTGGTATTTGTCCCAGTTTGGACTACATGGCAGGTGTAACCCAGTGGTTTCATACCAAGAACCTTTATAGAGAAAAGCTGTCTCACTGCTTGTGCGATATCCTCAAAAAATTATTTCCTAATAAAATTTTAGTTTTAATTGACAAATAATACTTGTATATATTTATGGGGTAAAATGTGATGTTTTGATATATGTTTACATTGTGGGTTGATTGTAATCAAGCTAATTAACCCATCCATCACATCACATACTAATTTTTTTGTGGTGAAAATGTTTAAAGACTCTTTTAGCAATTTTGAAATACACAATACATTATTATTAACTTGAGTTAGTTCAAAGAAATTCTTTAGGTTCCTTTTACCCCATCTGTTATGGTCTAAATTGTGCCCTCTCCAAAGTTATATGCTGAAGCCGTAACCCCTAATGCAACTGTATTTGGAGAAAGCATAATTACCTTTAAAGAGGTAAAGTGAAATTAGGTCACAAAGGTGGGGTCCTAGTTCAATAGGACTGGTGTCCTTATAAGAAGAGGAAGAGACACCAGGGTTTCTTCCTTTCTAACACAGAACTTTGTTATCCTCCCTCTTTGCTATTTATTTACTTATTTTTAAAATAAATATCGGGAACCAATAGAGAGGAGCTCATGTCATCTGGGAGTCTGGGGCCAGGGGAACACATTATTCTGTTTCTGATTTTTCCCCCTTTCTCTTTATGTTCTAAACCTCATAATTTCTTCAAATCTCCACATTTCTTCTGTTTCTTTCTTCATGGGAGCAGCGGCAACATTCCCTTATGTGTGCTCTGAGTTCAGGGGAGGGAGATGGGATTCAGATGAAGCTGTTTATGAGAATCTGCTGTTTATAAGTTCAGGGTTTATAAATTATCTTTTTCTGTATATATATGGTAACTTGAAACATCTAAACTAAAATTCTACCTAGAGCTTGCAATGTTTGAATTATATCAATTTTTGGTGGGCACATGAGAGAATTATTCTCTTATGCTTGGGAACAATAAATAATTCTAGACTAATATCTAAATGTCCATCATTTTCTCTCCACATTAGAAACATTTACACCTAATACCCATATTCATGTCAAGTCTCCTTTTTGTGGTATTTTTCTCTTTCTATAACTTAGGACATTTTCCTCTGCATTTCATATCTTGTATAGCTAAAAAGTAATTCCTTTCAATTGATTCAACCAGAAGGCTGAAAATCATAATTATATTACCACAGAGATCATTAAAAATACATACAACTGAATAACAACAATGAAAACACCCTTTGGCTGTATTTTTCTTTGTTCTTTATCCACAGAGGAAATAAATTCCAAGTACCTAATTTTGAAGGGTGAAGTTGGCTAGCCTTAGGGCTAAAACTCATGGTAGATATTAAATTTGCTAGAAAGCCAAGCAATTGACTGTGTACTTAAGTTATAAATTAACATGCTCTTTATATAGATTCACCAATCTGTGCCTTCAGTATCATCCTCATACTGTGTGTGTATGTGTGTGTATGTGTGTGTGTGTGTGTGTGTGTGTATGTGTGCGTGTATATAGTGTCTTTGGTTCCAATAAAACCATAAGAAAAAACAAAAGTTTACAAATCTCACAAAAGGTAAATCTATAGGGAATTGTGGGTGCTGTATTAATGACTTTCCTAGATAAACTGTGCTTCTTAGGTAGTTGCATTAGCATTAAAATAAGAGTCAATTTCTCCACTGAGGCATTTATTTTACTTTAATTTTCTGTCGTTTCAGTGTACTAGGATGCCTTTGAAAAAAAAAAGGTAGTTAAATTACAGAAGCTAATAACTTTCTCAGTTTAGTTTTTATTTAAATTCCTTCAAGACCTAATCCTTCTAGATCTATTCTGGGTTAAAATCCACCAGATACAATGTTATTGTCTAAGAGGGCTTTTTTTTCAGTGGAAATCTTTCACTTCTATTTGTCGTAATTGCTTATGTTGTTTGATCTTTGTAATGGGCAATATCCAAGTGAGGACACTCCTAATCGTCAAAACATCAAACATCCTTGATAAAAATGGTAAAATAGGATTCATGACTCATAAATTTTGGGGCAAATGAATCCAGGGGCTGCTCCTTGTCAGTGGGCAGAACTGTTGTTGGTGGGTGGGAGGAGATGCATGGCAGAGATTTGGACACATGGGATCACTTACTTTTTGGATTATCGTCAGATGTGCCCACATCCCTGGCTGGTAGCTCTCTGTCCCATTCCTTCAAGGCTGCATTGTGGATCAGTGTGAGCATTGCACACACCTGGGCACTGAGCCAACCTCTATGTTGGTGAAAGGGGAGAAACCCAGCGTTAGCATTTGGCTAGAAAAACAAAGTTTAAATGTTGTGTCTTATGCAGTGTACTCAGAGCAGAAATATCATGTTATTTACAGTTTAGGTTCTACTTATCATGCAGAATCACTGGTTTATATAATAGGACTATGCATGGACTGAATTGTATTCATAACACAAATACCTATGTTGAAGCTTTAACCTCCAATGTGACTGTTTTTGGAGACTGGACCTTTGAAGTGGCAATTAAGGTTCAATGGGATCAAAGGGTGGGGTCTTAATTTAATGGGGCTGGTGTTTAAAGAAGAAGAAAGGGAAGAAGAGGAAGATGGTGAAGAGAAGAAAATCTCTACACAAACAGAGAAAAGGCCATGTGAGAACACAGCAAAATGTGCCATCTGCAAACTAACGAGAGAGGCCTCAGGAGAAGCAATCCTTGAACTTCTAGCCTTCAGCATTATGAGAAATGAACTTCTGTTGTGTAAGCCACCCAGTCTGTGGTGTTTTATGGTAGCCCTAGCAGACCAATATACTATTGAATTAATAATTCCAAAGAAATTGTGTATTCAAAAAGGAGTCCATTATATTCATTTCTACCATGAGCACTTAAAAGCCAGTTTTTTAGACTGTAGGATGGTTACATTACACAGTAGCACACATGATGTTTTTTTTTTTAATCTCACCTCTTGTAAAAAACAAAAAATGCTTATTTTATATGAAAGTGTAAATTTTGCTTGAATGTTCAACACAATAGGCATCAGCCTTGAGAAGAAAATTGATTATTCATTATGAGAAAGATAACAGCCTGTTCCTATCGTATCTAAAACTCATTCAAGTTTAAAAGTTTCACAAAGACCTTATACTTTAACCACTTAGAAATTTGCATGGGTGAACATGTCCTTGGGGATGAGGAGATGAGGCAACATTTACTGTGATGTTTTTGTGCATAGTTCACCTTTTCTTGGGACCACTCCATTTATACATGTTGGGAGATGATCATGGTCTTAAAAGACTCAAGTCAATAAGAACATGACTTTCCTCTAGGTTGTTTCATCAAGCAGTTGGATTGATAATGAGAAGTGTTTTCAAAGACAGATTCTTAATATAGACCTTTTAAGCTCTTATCAATTCACATCAGTAGAACTAATAAGCTTACCATCGCAGGCTAGTGTGTGTCTATTAAGTGAAACTAATTTTACTTAATTAATTTTCAATTTCCATTTTGTCTCCTCCGTTCCTGCATTATTCTATTAATTACAGCTTATGCTTTGTTTGCTGATACTAGAAATCAAAGTTAAATGAGGAAAGGAAGCCAAGTTCAAATCTGTTTACATGGCAGGGTCCAGGGGATCAAAGCCTTACTTGAATGTGGAGATGGAACTTCCTCTGAGAAGGCTGTGTGCATGTGAGTGCATGTGTGCACATGTGTGTATTTGCCTTGTTTTAATTTTCACAGACAATAGCTCCCTTCCTCAGATATTTGAGGCTGTCAGGCCATTTTTCTATCTAAAAATATCCTATTGAAACAGCCAGAGTCATATTATTGTTGTATAGCATTTAGATGTTATATGAAATTACTAAAAGATAAGCTATAAACTATAGCAACTATGCTTCTCAAACTGACCTGATTACTTTTATATATACACAAAATTGAAGAATCCTAGAATTTTTTTCTGAAGGAAACTGTAGATTGCCATAACAAATTTCCAAATTAAACATATCATGTCAGTTGATACTTATCACTTAATCACATTGCTAAGTATTTGGTCTTGCTTCCTAAATTAATTTTTTATCCTATTATACTGGGTTAAACTTGTATTCTTATGTTAAAGATTAAAAAAAAATCCTGGTTTTCTGTTGGATTTTCTCCTAAAAGGTAGTTGAATTACCCTGGACCAGGGATGAGAAATTGTTCCCAGGACATTTCTAAGACTGACGATGGTGCTTGATTGAGATTTGGGGGCGATGTTACCTCTCATTCCTTGTCAGCTCCACGACGTGCTGCAAGAGAATTTCAGTTGCCTGGGTTTTTATCATTTTCCATGACACTCGCAGAGAAGAAATGTGGCTCTGACCAGTGTATTTCGTGGCTCTGACCAATGTATTGCCATGTCCACCTGTCACCAATAATAATGTAATGAGGACAAAGGAAATCTCCTTCTTCAGTAACCACTTTAGAACTTCTGGTTTGAAAATAGCATTTAGTTAGCAGCCCCCAATATAAACTTTTACACAGAAAAGGTGAAAATTTTATCCTCTGATGGAAACCTGAAACTGACCATTTACCTATTGCCAGAAGCTAGAACATTGCACTAAGTACTGAAGGCTGGCTGAATGAGTCTGAACACAATTGTCAGTAGTCCTGCATGCGGGCATGGCAGTCTTTCACCATTTCCCACTGTCTGCTACCAACGTAGAACTTAAGGTTTTCATCAATCATAAAACTCAACAGCCCTGGTGTCAGAGGAGCTCCTCAATCTTTTTACTCCTCTTTCTACTTCAACCGAAAACTCCTAGACAGCAACTTGATAAAAAGGAAATGAGGCAGGGGATAGAACAGGATGATACTTGGTGAGAGCAGAGATAGGAGGAATGCTGGCTATATTGTGTTTTCTTAGATAATCCACTTGTTCATAGTCAGAGAGCTAAAGAGTGGGGCTGGGAAGATGCCATTTCCTTGAGGACAGTTTTGTCGGTTCAAGGAGAAGAATAAGCCTATGATCTCCGTGGACATCTGTCTGCCATCCACACATAGCTCCAAAAAAGGAATATGATGAAGACCCAACTGGACAAATGAGAGAGCCAAAGTTAACATGTACATCCTGTCTTTTGGGTGCTGGGTTTGGCAGATCTCTCATTAGAAGAAAAAACCTACACACACACACATACACACACACACACACACACACACACACACACACACACACACCCCAGAACAAGGAAAATAGTTTATCATCCATGTCGCAGGTGAGTACGACTCTTTGGGCCCAGTTTCGCATGAGTGGATAAAGAATTTTCTAAGACAGTTAGTGGGAGGTAAATAAAAGCAGATTTATTACAGAAAGTATGAAAGTTTGGGGGAAGGGAGTAAGAGGCAGGAGGGCAGAGAAGGGGCTGTCTGCATGGAAACAAAGGCTTGCTGGGGATTTTCTAGAACAGTGTTTAAGCTGTATGCTGAAGACAGCTTTGTGTAGTACTGATAACGCCAAGGTTGCAGTGAGCTAAGTTGCAGGTGTCTGGTGATAGCTGGGCATGGGAAGATTGTGAGTTATTTGCGCAGGTGGGCTATGTGTCCTGGACTGTGAAGAAAGGCAGACTTAGAGTTTATCTGCTTTCTCTTTTTGCTTTCCCTTGGTCTTTTCAGCATGCCTCCTTTTACCTAATTAGGACTCTGCAATCCAGAAGACATCAATGAAGAGCAGACCTCTGAAAAAGAATTACTACAGGAATGAGAAAAAAAAGTAGAAAACTGGCAACATCGCTGGGATATTAAAAAAGAAAAGAAAAAAGAAAAGCATAAGCAGGGTTACCATGAAATAGAAGCAAGAATTCATATTAGACGAAATTGTAGTTGGATAATATTAGAGACCTTGCCATGTATGTACCTATGCAACAATCCTGCATGATCTGCACATGTACCCAAGAACCTAAAGTACAATAAAAAAAAGAATACACAAAATTCACTGGGTATGGTGATGCACACCTGTAGTCCCAGTTGCTCAGGAGGCTAAGGCAGAAGAATTACTTGAACCTGGAAGGTGAAGGTTGCATAAGCAGAGATGATGGTACCACTGCCCTCCAGCCTGGATGACAGAAAAAAATCATCTGGACCCCCCCCACCTTTTTCTTTGGCGGGGAAAGGGAAGGTCTTGACTACCATTTCAATTTCTATATTACTAATTGCTCCATTTGAGTAATCAGTTTCTCCGTGGAACAGTTTTTGTATTTGATATTTCTCTAGGAATGTGTTCATTTTATCTAGATTTTGAGATACATTCTTTATTTTTAAAAGCTTGGTTACATTTGCATCTTCTGTCTTCTTCAACTGACTAGTCTTGCCAAAAGTGTTTTCTCTTACTTTTTTCAGATTCTGCTTTTGGCCTCTATTAATCTGTCAAGTTTTTGTTCTCTATATCATCAATTTCTGTTCATTATTTCCTCCTTATTTATTGAGGTTTGCTGTGGTGGTCTTTTTCCAACTTCTTATAATTTACATACAATAAATCACTCAGATTTTAGTCATGTAGCTTGTTGGACGTTTACATAGGTATACACCCATGTGATCAGCACCCCAATCAAGACATAGAAACTTTTCATGATTCCAGAAAGCTAACTTGCAACCCTTTCCAGTGATATCCTCCCCACCTCAACCCTCTTTCTACTATCACTATAAATTGTTCTGCCTGACTTGGAACTTCATATAAATGGAATGAAACATGAAAAGAAAAAAAGAAATATATTGCTGAAAAAATAAAGGTACATAAATAGAATTAAAACAGTAGAGAGAAGAAGTGATATTACAAGAAATCAAATAGGTATTATAAGCCATCAAAAAGACAAACTTAAGAAATTCTACTAGGATGCAGAGGAAGAAAAACATCAAGGGTCGAAAAGAATGCAAGAAAATGATATGTTTGGAGGATAGAGAATGGAAAGCCAACCTAAGAATTGTAGGTATTCTAGGAGAAAATAAATAACAAGTAGAACAGAAGCAATTATTTCAAATATATCATTCAGTAAAAGTTTTCTGAGTTGAAAAAGAATGAACAAGTAGATCAAAAGAGCTCACCATGTTCAAAGTAAATTAAATGAAAAGAGAACTTTGTTCCATTTGAATTACAGGGATGCAGGAAAAGAGACTATAAGCATTCATGCAGAAAAAATGGTGAAAAACAAAAAGAGCAAAGCTAAGCTGGCCTTAGCTTGACTTTTTCTCTGGACACAATGGAGCAACATCTACAGTATTTTGAAAGAAAACATTTACATGATCATTTCATATTTAGCCCAGTTTTAAAAAAAATCTATTTATATAAAAGTAAGACATTTACAGATATACTAAAAATATGCCAACAATCTAATTTTTCTGAAAACGACATTACCTGGTAGTGACATATTTTAATATATGAAATTCAAGAAGTAAGCCCAGGTACAGCATGACTGCCACAATGTCCAGTGGGTTGAGAGATGGGCAAGAACACAGTTTACTTACCAAGTCTCAAGGCGATCTGTCACCCCAGCAAATGTGATTAAGCTGGCCACAGTAAGAAAGCTACAAGAATGTAAAGAATTTTCTCCTTTTTTCCACAATGTCATCTGGAAGGAGCCTAAAAGTAAGTATTTTTATTGTAAATGATTACTCAGTGTTGTGGAGGCATCTTCTGAACTAGCCACATGTTTATCTGAAAAAGTGTTTTAGATGAAATTTGCCACTTGATGTGGGTTCTGGAGTCACATTACCTGGATATTATTCTTTGTTCCATTAACGACTCCACACACCACTCCCAGCATCTTCTTGGGCAAATCATTTAATCCTATGGGCCTCAGTTTTATTACTTGTAAAATGGAAATATTGTAGACCCTCCTGCATGACATTTTTGTGACGATAAAGAAACCACATATAAGGTACTTAGAACTGTACCCAAAGCTTGTTGCTAATAAAAAGAGACATCAATATACACCATGTATAATGTGGTGAAACATGTTAATACACACACCCTATGAGAGAGGGAATACACGTCATAGATTTGTGTTTTCTTTGCATTGTGGTGATACTTTTTCTGTTTCTCTAGTTTATAAGATTTTACTTAGTAAGCTTGCATTACCAGTTGAACAAAGTGTAAGCTTAAAGAAAAAATGCTTATTTAACAATACAAATAAATTAGAGCTAGTATGTAACTATAATATGTGTATTATAATTCCACATTTATTATAGCAATGATGGGTTGTACAATCCACACCAGTAATTCAAATTCTATTACTTGGTATTATTTGGATTTGATTTTTTTTCCTTAGTATCCAGGAGGGTGATGACAACATTTCCATTTAAGGGTTCATGGAAATAGACATTGTCTTTACCCTCATCCTGACAGCACTGGCATTTCCCAGGGTTTTGTCTGATTTTCATTTTTCGTGCCTATAATCCCAGCACTTTGAGAGGCTGAGGTGGGTAGATCACCTGAGGTTAAGACCAGCCTGGCCAACATGGTGAAACCCCACCCCGTCTATACTAAAAATACAAAAATTTGCTGGACATGGTGGCAGGCACCTGTGGTCTCAGCTACTCAGGAGGCTGAGGCAGAAGAATAGCTTGATCCTGGGAGGCAGCAGTTGCAGTGAGCCGAGATCGAGCCACTGCACTCCAGCCTGGGCTACAGGAGTGAAACTCGGTCTCAAAAAAAAATTTTGTACTTAACAACTAAGAAGGAAGAGAGAGGAGTCAAGTTGTCTGGGGTATAAAAGTTACTCAGATTTGTCTCATTTTTATCATTCCTATTTCCTCTATTAACTGGTCCCAACCAAGGTAGTGAAGAAATAGACATGTTCAAACTACGTTTGTGGTGTTCATAGCAGGAAGCAATTCTCTATAAGCAATCCTCAAATAGCCATCCTGCTTGACCGAAGTGCAAGAAGTAGACGGAATTAATATTTACTAGATGCCTACATGTTTGTAAGTGATAGGGTAATGTTTATCGTACTGGTTTTGAGTTTTAATTCTTAAAGTTTTCCCCTGAATCCTTCCCTTTGTTCTTTTGTACTTTATCCCATGGTATAGAATGTGGCACCACTCTTTGAAAACATTCTTATGTCTGTGCCATAATGCCAAAGCTCATTCTCACAAAACCTCTATGGTTTTAGTGGCCAAGTCCTGGACCATGGATTCCATGTCAGTAATTGAACATTTCCCTTTTGGAGAAAACCAGACATGTGACCGTGGTAAGTACGTTGTAAAGCATATTTTGAATTCTTTTTAAACCAAGTTGTTTGTACATTATCTCATTTCTTCTGAATATCAGTTTTTGTTCACTGATAAGCAGTGTACTGCTTACTTTGAAATCAATCTCTCCAACTGCTTTAAATTTGTCCAAATTTGGATTTGTTTTTGTTAACGTGCATTTTCTAAGTCTCCCCTACTTAAAGATTTTATTTCAGTAGTAGACTGAATGTACCATTGGTATTAGCATCACTTTTATATCAGTTTCACAAAGGTCAACTTTCTAGATATAAGATAATTATGGAAGCAAGCCCCATGGTAACTGTCCGGGGCTCTGGTGTCTACTAAATGAGCTAAAATTATAAGGAAAGCGTATCATGTGCCAGGCGCTGAGCTAAGTGCTTTATTTACATGGATTGTCTTAGCAAATTCTTTCAATAACAATTGGAAGAATTGTTATTGCTAAGAATCAGGCAGTATTTTTAGTCGCCATTTTACAAATAGGACAATTGTGGTTTAGAAAGTTTAAATATTTGCACACATTTATAGAGAAAGGACAAACGTCTGGGTCTGATTATTTCCCAAGCTCACTTTCTTAACGTCTGGCTCCTGTGTATATCTGCTTGGTTTTGGTAGACCACCAAACCATACCTAATGCCATACCCACCCAAACCATGGGGAGTATGTCTTAACCTCCACAAGAGGTTTTCCTTTTGCAGTTTCTAATAACAGTGATACAAATCAGAAAAAAAATAGAATCTTCAAATATCAGGAGATTCTAGGAAGTTAGTTTCTGACCAGTGGTAGTAATCTATTAAGAAGTAAATGGAAGCAAAGTTACATGAGTTTTTAACTGTATAAAAGTATTTTAAAAATTAGTAGTTTCATGAAATTGGGGATACTTCTGCAATGTCACAAGGAAGATTTGCAGGAATCTTACCTTTTACTTGGGTTTGGGCTTCAGATATGTCATAATGGAAAAAGAAAAACCTTTTAGCTTCACCTGGGTCATATTCAGAATCCAAGCCACTTCTGCATATTACCTGGCCTTATAAAAAATATGTTTTGCTTTTTATGGTACATGTCAAAAGGCAGCCCTACCTCGTCTGAAAAATGTTTACAATCCAGATGGCTTTGCTTTTGAGGTTCCAGGCAGGCAACTGTACCTGTAGTAACATACCAAACTCATTCATACCTTCACTCACAACACAGGGTGAGGAGATGCCTGGCGGGAGAGAAATGCTGATGAAGCTGGATCCACAGTTCCACAGGAGAGCAGGAATCCTTCACACACCCAGTACTTTGACAAACCTGGTCTTGCTTTGCTGCTCAGGTGCAAGGAAGCAGTTTTTCTAAATGACGATGTTTAGATTGGAACTTGGTCTAACAGAAGTTCTAACATGTTGTACTGATTAAGCAAATTACTAATAAAACAGACGGACAGACAGACCGGAACACAAACAAATATGCATTCTTCTCTGGAGTATTCCGTTTCTTAGAAAGCATGCAAAGACCTCCACACATTTTGGAAAAAGTTGTTCTAACCTGAGTAGAAAAAAGAACCTTTAGCACATAGGGAATTTTTACTTATTTGATGGGGTAAGTAAAATGCAGGAATAAAAAATTAAATGGATTTGCTTCGGATATGAGATCATGTGCCTGAAGCCAAGTGTCTCGCTGTCAGGAGTGGAGACATGACCCTGACTTGTCTGCAGGTCACAGCATTTGAGAATCAAGAAACTTTGTCTGAGGATGTGTCCTTGCATGAGCTCCATCCAGCCAGTTTGCCAGATGCTACTCAATTAGGGCAGAGTGGATTATGCCTAAGGAAGGGATAAATCTTCTCACTGATACTCAAACATGGATGTTATTTTCTGGTTCTTTTACAAAGGCAGATGATCCGACTTAAGGAAGGACAGTAGAGAGCAGGGACAAGTGTAAGCTGTCATAATAATCTTCTTATAATCTTTTGAATACATTACCTTATTTTCTGTAGTAGATGTAGTTTCTCAAAAGCAGTATGCAATTAGATTTTTTGCAATTTTCATATTTTTGATAAATGCATCATTTAAAAAAGTCTTTAAAAAAGATTTCTTTCAAAAGGAAAATGGCATCTTCTAATGGAATGATTTAACAAGAAAGTCTGTGATTGGGTTAGTATGTAGTGCCCTTGTACAATATAGGACCAAAGTAAAATATAACAAAGACGATGACATTTACCAAATCATTATGTAACAACGGTTTTATCTATATAATTTTAATTACTCGGCAATACAGCAGAAAATTGGCTTTTGTTGTCAGCAGTTTCAGGTGTGCTGCATTAAAATACGAGCTTTAAAATTTCTCCTAGAGGTGTGCTCAGGAGACTCTAGGCTGCTTTGCTGCACCGTTTGCCTGTTCTGATTCAGAGTAGAATGCTTCCACTTTTAAGTGGATCAAAGAAACACAGTTTGGAATTTGGAATGCAGGTAGTTAGGAAAGTATGTTTAGAATAACTTCTAAATATAAAAGAAAAGTGTCTGTATCTGTAATGAGGATGGTCTTTTGCAATGTATCTTGGTTGTGCATTTAATTGTAATTGCTTGATAAATGCACATGTGATTCTTTCCTTACATAATGAATGCCTTGGTATTTAATGCTGGGATAAAATGTGACACATCGTGTGTAGGGAGACGGGACCAGGACAAGGTAGGAGCCATTTATTTCTGGCCTTTCACCTTTCATCACAGAAGCTAATGCACAACTTTTGATTGCCAGTTGTCTTAGCCTTTTGGACAACCTGACCTTTGACCCTGTTTAGAAACCATCTTCTGCGTCTCTCTGGCTATGCTTAATCCCTTGTCCCATCTACACCCGGACACATCGCTGCAGCACTCTCTCCAGCTCTCCTTGCCTCCCCCACCCTGCCACTTACTTCCTGGAGTCCTTGCTGTCAGCTTACTCACAGTCTGTCCCCTTAAACTTTGCTGAGAAGATTGAGAACTCACCAGGCAGAGCAGAGTCTCCCAGTTTGCTTTTTCTGTGTGCTCCCCTTTATTGTTTTTCCAATGAGAAGCTCATTAGGATCAACACTTTTACCTGCGCCCTTGATCTCATGCAGCCCATTCCATTTTGGAGTTCTTGAATTCAGCTGTGTTCAAAAGACAAGTCCTCAAACACACCTGGGGTTCCCTTGGGACGCCACGCACATGCTTGCAGTTCCTTACAGACACAGTTCCTTGCAGTGCTCCTCCTTTAGCTTCCTGAACCCTCCAGCCTTGTTTGGGAGGGGGAACATAGACTGGCTTAAACAAGAGCTAGCCTCAGGATGAACCAGAAACTGGCAGAGACGCCTTCACTGAAGATAAGGGGAGGTGGCGTGGCTGGGGATTCAGGATAGTCTCAGGATTGCTGAGGCCCAAATGCCAGAAGAGTTAGAAGGTGCCCGGACTCCAGAGAGAGACCCCAGGGACAAAAGGACGAGAACCAATGAGCCGAAACCCTTTGCAAACAAAACAGCATTTATGAAGGTGGAAGGATACTTTATTTCCCTGAGAGACTGCTTAAGCAGACAGGTAACATTTCAGGTTTGTTTTTATGAGCCTCAGAAATTATATATATGTATATGAATGAATGAGTCAGTGAGCATAGATACTGGTTAGCATGCTATTTTGATTTTTCCTTTGATGATGAAATTTGTTGAATGAATTGACTCTGCCTTTCACTTCTTCTCTGTAATGCCCAGTCTCTTATCCCACTGTGGTGGGGGGGGGGGCAGTCCTCCTTAGTTTGTTAAAATTAGAGTTGGTTAACACATCCCTGTATGAGTTTGCTATGACTGCTATTAGAAAATACCAGACCAGGTAGCTAACACAATGGAGATGTATTTCTCACAGTTCTGGAAGCTGGAAGTCCAAGACTGAGATGTGAGCTGGTTTGGTTTCCTCTGTGGCCTCTGTTTTTGGTTTGCAGATAGATGCCCACCTTCTCATGGTGTCCTCACAGGTTCTGCTCTCAGGCCAGGTCTGGCCCATGCCTCGGTCTGCTTTGACTTATATTGTCTTTGAAAATTTTCATTAGTGGCTAAGAATAAAAATCAGATGTTGATATTTTGCATGAATGTCTCAATTTCTGGCTTTTCTTCAAAAGCTGCAAGACCTAGTTTTAATACTGTGTGTCTGTTTGCAGCTGGAAGCTTCCATTTGATGGCATTAGGATCCTTCCCATCAAAGCCCTCATCACATATAACTGCAGGTCAGCTCAATTGCCTGACTTTTTATTAGTAGAATATTCTCTATACTTTTGTAGGTTCAAGTGTTGGACATGTCGCTGACCTCCATCTGTAATGTCTCTCTCCCCCTGTCTTCTACACCTGCCCAAAGTGTCTTGCCTCTCTGTTATTTCACTGTGGTTTAGGCCTTCACACTATGTCATTCCTGGCTTCCTTGAAAGTTTCTTAGCTCATCTCCCCTCTTCCCGATTCTACATACTATCTCCAAATGGTTTTCAACATGTTACCTTCCTGTTTACTCTGTTGTTTACATGTTTAGACTTTTATGTCCCTGCTTCTCATTTTAGTTTTCTCTCTTTCCTTTCTGGCACATTTGTAGGTGTTCATTCACTGCTTGTTAATAAGGGATTGCTTCATTCAGATCCCCTGAGCACGTCACTGGGCTTGCTTTGCCTTATGTCACCTACACACTCCCACCCCGAGCCACCCAAATTCTCCCCATAGTTCCAGATCAAGACCAAAGCATCCTTGAGCAAAACTTCTGTTTCAAGTAGATTCTTTTTCCTCTGAAATCCTCAAGCCCGTAGCATTTGTATTAAACACTTCTTATTTACTCTTTCTTACTATTAATTTCATTGTAATGTTACATAACTTAGTAATCCAGATTGCAATTTCTTTGAAGATAAAGGCTGTATTTCTACCTAATAATAAGTAAGTCAATAACTCAGAATTCAGTTGTGAGTCATTGATAGAACCTCATGCTCAATATCGAAGGTAGATTGTTGGCAATAGCTATGCTGGGTGGCTAGTTCCTTAAAGGACTGTGCTGGGGAAGCAATGTGATGGAGAGAAAATGATGGATCTTGGAGTTAAATGGACCCAGGCTTCAATACAATTTCTACTACTTGATAGTGCTGTGGTACATGGTAAGCGACTTACTTTCTATGCACTACAGTTTCACATGCAAAAGTGGAAATAACAATACTTCTTTACTAGGTTGTCCTGGATATGAAATGAATTTAAAAACACCTGGCATAGTGCCTGATACAACTGGGATGCAATAAATTTAAGTTTTCCTTAAGTTTCTTTTGCTAGATAGCATATGACCCCTCAAAGATGCCTATATCCTAACCTCTGGGAACTGTGAATATGTTCACTCTGAATTTCATGGCAAGAGAGAATTAAAGTTGCAGATGAAATCAGGGTTGTGAATGGCCTGTCTTTGAAATGGAGATGTTATCCTAGATTGTTTGGGTGGGCCCAATGTCTTTAAAAAGTAGAAGAGAGAGGCAGAAGAGGAGTCAAAGTCAGAGAAGAGGATGTAGTGATGGAAGAAGTCAGGATGATTTGATATGAGAAGTATTCAATCTGCCATTGCTGACTTTGAAGATGGAAGGGGGCCAGGAGATAAGGAATGCAGGCAGTAAAATTCTCTGGAATGAATCCAATGAAATGGATTCTCCCTAGAGTCCCCAGAAGGAATTCCGCCCTGCCAACACTTTCATTTTAGTCCAGTGAGACTCATTTCAGAAATCTGATCTCCAGAGCTGTAAGATGATAAATTTGTTTTGTTTTAAGCCACTTAATTTGTGGTAATTTGTTGCAGTAGCAATAGGAAACTAATATATTTTCCTTTCCTCCCCTAAGATTTTGCACTTGAACAACCCTCCTCATGAAGAAAGTAGAAGAGAAGAGAGATTTAATTTACCATGTCAGTTACTTAGTAGGTACTTAATAATTGATTGTTGAGTAAAGCAGTGAATGCATATGAAGTTTATCACTTACATAGTGTAAGTTTCATTATTGTGATTGATAGGAACTTTTATCTTTGGTGGAGTGGGAGGCAGGCATATCACCTGAGGTTGGGAGTTTGAGGGTAGCTTGGCCAGCATGGTAAAACCCCATCTCTACTAAAAATACAAAAATTAGCTGGGCGTGGTTGCAGGTGCCTGTAATCCCAGCTACTGGGGAGGCTGAGGCAGGAGAGTTGCTTGAACCCAGGAGGCAGAGGTTGCAGTGAGCTGGGATTGTGCCATTGCACTCCAGCCTGGGCAGAGAGAATGAAACTCCATCTCAAAATAAAGAAAGAAAGAGAGAGGGGGGGGGGAGGGAGAGAGAGAAAGTGAGAAAGAAAGAAAGAAAGAAACTTCCACCCTTTACTGAATCAGAATCAGTTGGTATTTTTGGCTGATAGAAGAGTAAATCTCATAACATCTTTACTATAATTAAAAGCCATGTATTTGAGTTCATTAATAATTACTAGAATTACAAGTAAAAAGAAATCATCAGGTTTGCTGAGATCTAATCATCTCATAAGAATTAAACAGTGCAGAATCAGAGAACATGGAGACTTCTCTGAGGTATGTCAGTAATTTAAAATGAAATTGACAGGTATCAGTGGAATATCAACATTGTGCACAGCTCTGGACCATATACACAAGTGAAGGCAAAAGTGCATTTAAGGGCTGGGCACGGTGAGTCATGCCTATAATCCCAGCACTTTGGGAGGCCAGGTTAGTTGATCACCTAAGGTCAGGAGTTTGAGATCAGCCTCGTCAACATGGTGAAGCCCTGTCTTTCTTGAAAACTCAAAAATTAGCTTGGTATGGTGGTGCAAGCCTGTAATTCCAGCTACTCCAGAGCCTGAGGCATGAGAATCACTTGAACTGAGAGATGGTGGCTGCAGTGAGCCAAGATCATGCCACTGCACTCCAGCCTGGGTGGCAGAGTGAGACTCTATTAAAAAAAAGTATATTTAAGGAATTGTCCCCTGATTACATTTCTGCTCATGAAGAGCTTGCAACCTCTTTTGCCAACTCTACAAAGACTTTGAAGACCTTCAGAAGGAATCTCAAGGCTGTACATATGGTTGGCCTAATTTTGGAAGGATAAGAGTTCCATATAAAGGAGGTGGAATGGTTACCTCAGGAAGCCTGAGATTTAAAATGTAAGCTCTTTGCATTTGGCCAGGAAATTTTCATTTAGGATAATTAATACTGGATGCGAAAGTACCCAGGTCCCCAAAATGAAAGTCTCCAATCAGCAGGAAAGAATTGTGACTTCCTTGGAATTTTCCTCGGTACTATGACCATCCTTATTTGAGTCTTTCCTGCTTTCTCAGAACCATTAACCTAGCTAGCATGATCTCCTGTGCCACTAGCCTGTCCTACACTCTCCTAGGCTATGATACTTATTATTAAAGAACCTTGAATTTTGCTAGCGTTCCACCCATTGCTTAGCTCACTCTCCTGTCTCTTCCTCTATCCGTTATAATTGGCCCAGAACAACTCTCCCATACTGAAATCTGAATTGGTTTCTTCAGTCAAGCTTCAAAAATTGAACTCACCAAAAAAAAAAAAAAAAAAAAAAAGGAAAACCAATCTAGAACATGACAACATAGCAAAGTCCACTTTATAAAATGCAAAAGAGCTATTTAATGTAAACATTCAAAGTCTATTTTTATTAATGTAACTCATTAGATATTTTCCTTTGAGAAACAGTTCAATAGAGCTGTTTCTGTTTCTTCCAATTAGTGATCATTAGTGTTTTGTGGCATTTCCTTGAGAAAGAATATTAAAGGGGCTAGAACAGTGTCACCAGGGGCAGAACTTTTAAATTCAGAAGCTATGTCAAAACCAATCATTTTAGGATCAAACACTGAGTTAGTCTCATCACTGGGTACCATAATTCTTAATCTTTATGACAAGGATTATTAATTTAGATGAGTTCCAGGAGAATCAGTTTTCTTTTGTTCGTTTGATATAGTGCAATGCACATTTTCTGTGGATTTACTAAAAGCAAAATAGGCATGGAAAAAGACACTATTTGACTGAAATGCTATTTGAAAGTTAGCAATAATCTATGTCCTCAAATTCAAGTCCAGAAGCCTTTTCTCAGCTTTTCTTCTTAATAATATTTTATGTGCATGTCATTTTACAGTTCGCAGACTTGTAAATAAATTATTTGCTACTCCTTCCTTCTCTGTGTTCCTGTATAATGATACTCCTCTTCCTGTATTTGTTGGTTCTCTGAGTTCATTGAGGGCAGAAACCTTTTTTTCCCTAGTGCTTATCCAAATTCCCAAGTCATAGCTGTCATGGACTGTTATTTAATGAGTAAAGGATGAATTTTGTGCTTCTTTCTGTTGGCCATTCCTCTCCTTCAGAAATGTTTTCCTCCCTTGGGGATATGGTTAAGCTCTGCCCCCAACCAAATCTCTTCTTGAATTGAAGCTCCTACAATTCCCACACATTGTAGGAGGGACCTGGTGACAGGTAATTGGATCATGGAGGTGAGTCTTTCCAATGTTGTTCTTGTGACAGTGAATAAGTCTCATGAGATCTGATGGTTTTATAAAAACAGTTCCCCTGTACAAATTCTCTCTTGCCCACCGCCTTGTAAGATGCCCCTTGCTCTTCCTTGTTTTCTGCCATGATTGAGAGGCTTCCCCAGCCATGTAGAACTGGGATTCCATTAATCCTCTTCTTCTTTATAAATTACCCAGTCTTGGGTATGTCTTTCTTAGCAGGATGAAAATGGACTATGTGGTGAATTATGTTTGTAGACTTGCGTATGTTGAACCAGCCTTACATCCCTGGGATGAATCCTACTTGATCATAATGAATAAGCTTTTTGATGTGCTGTTGCAATCGGCTTGCCAATATTTTATTGAAGATTTTTGCATCTATGTTCATCATGGATATTGGCCTGAAGTTTTCTTTTCTTGTTGAGTCTCTGCCAGGTTTTGGTATCAGGATGATGTTGGTCTCATAAAATGAATTAGGTAGGATTCCCTCTTTTTGGATTATTTGGAATAGTTTCAGAAGGAATGGTACCAGCTCCTCTTTGTGTGTCTGGTAGAATTCGGCTGTGAACCCATCTGGACCTGGGCTTTTTTTGTGTGGTAAGCTCTAAATTGCTGCCTCGACTTCAGACCTTGTTATTGGTCTATTCATAGTTTTGGCTTCCTCCTTGTTTAGGCTTGGGAGGACACAGGTTTCCAGGAATTTATCCATTTCTTCCAGGTTTACTAGTTTATGTGCATAGAGTTGTTTGTAATATTCTCTGATGATGGTTTGAATTTCTGTGGAATCTGTGGTGATTTCCCCTTTATCGTTTTTTTATTGCATCTATTTGATGGTTCTCTCTTTTCTTTTTTATCAGTCCGGCTAGTGGTCTATTTTGTTGATTTTTTTCAAAAAACCAGCTCTTGGATTTATTGATTTTTGAAGGGTTTTTCTTGTCTCTATCTCCTTCAGTTCTGCTCTTATCTTAGTTATTTCTTGTCTTTGGCTAGGTTTTGAGTTTTTTTGATCTTGCTCCTCTAGCTCTTTCAATTTTGACGATAGGGTGTCAATTTTGGATCTCTCCACTCTTCTCATATGGGCACTTATTGCAATATATTTTCCTATAGATACTGCTTTAAATGTGTCCCAGAGATTCTGGTATGTTGTGTCTTCATTCTCATTGGTTTCGAAGAAGTTCTTTATTTCTGCCTTCATTTCATTGTTTATCCAATCAACATTCAAGAGCCAGTTGTTCAGTTTCCATGAAGCTGTGCAGTTCTGAGTTAGTTTCTGAATTCTGAGTTCTAACTTGATTGCACTATGGTCTGAGAGACTGTTTGTTGTGATTTCCGTTGTTTTGCATTTGCTGAGGAGTGCTTTACTTCCAATTATGTGGTCAATTTTGGAGTAGGTGTGATGTGGTGCTGAGAAGAATGTATATTCTGTGGATTTGGGGTGTAGAGTTCTGTAAATGTCTATCAGGTTTGCTTGTTCCAGGTCTGAGTTCAAGCCCTGGGTATCCTTGTTAATTTTCTGTCTGGTTGATCTAGTATCGAGAGTGGAGTGTTAGTCTCCCACTATTATTGTGTGGGAGTCTAAGTCTCTTTGTAAGTCATTAAGAACTTGCCTTATGTATCTGGGTGCTCCTGTATTGGGTCCATATGTATTTAGGATCGTTAGCTCTTCTTGTTGTATCAATCCTTTTACCATTATGTAATGTCCTTCTTTGTCTCTCTTGATCTTTGTTACTTTAAAGTCTATTTTATCGGAGATGAGAATTGCAACTCCTGCTTTTTTTTGCTCTCCATTTGCTTGGTAAATCTTCCTCCATCCCTTTATTTTGAGCCTTTCTGTATCCTTGCATGTGAGATGGGTTTCCTGGATACAGCACACTGATGGGTTTTGGTTTTTTATCCAATTTGACAGTCTATGTCTTTTGATTGGTGCATTTAGCCCATTTACATTTAGGGTTAATATTGTTATTTGTGAATTTGATACTGCCATTTTGATGCTAGCTGGCTGTTTTGCCTGTTAGTTGATGCAGATTCTTTATTTTGTTGATGCTCTTTAGCTTTTGGTATGTTTTTAGAATGGCTGTTACTGGTTGTTCCTTTCTATGTGTAGTGCCTCTTTCAGGAGCTCTTGTAAAGCAGGCCTAGTGGTGACAAAATCTCTGAGTATTTGCTTGTTTGCAAAGGATTTTATTTTTCCTTCACTTATGAAGCTCAGTTTGGCTGGATATGAAATTCTGGGTTGAAAGTCCTTTTCTTTAAGGATGTTGAATATTGGCCCCCACTCTCTTCTGGCTTGTAGAGTTTCTGCTGAGAGATCTGCTGTGAGTCTGATGGGCTTCCCTTTGTGGGTGACCCGACCTTTCTCTCTGGCCTCCTTTAGCAGTTTCTCCTTCATTTCAACCCTGGTGAATCTGACGATTATGTGCCTTGGGGTTGCTCTTCTTGTGGAATATCTTTGTGGTGTTCTCTGTATTTCCTGGACTTGGATATTGGCCTGCCTTGCTAGGTTGGGGAAATTTTCCTGGATAATATCCTGAAGAGTATTTTCCAGCTTGGATTCCTTCTCTTCATCACATTCAGGTACACCTATCAAATGTAGATTAGGTCTCTTCACATAGTCCCACATTTGTTGGAGACTTTGTTCATTCCTTTTTGTGCTTTTTTCTCTAATCTTGGCTTCTTGTTTTATTTCATTGAGTTGATCTTTGACTTCTGATATCCTTTCTTCTGCTTGGTCAATTTGGCTGTTGAAACTTGCGCATGCTTCATGAAGTTCTCGTGTTGTGTTTTTCAGCTCCTTCAATTCATTCATATTCCTCTCTAAGTTGTCCATTCTTGTTATCATTTCCTCAAATCTTTTTTCAAATCTTTTTTCAAGGTTCTTAGTTTTTTTCATTGATTTAGAACATGTTCTTTTAGCTCACGGAATTTTCTCATTACCCACCTTCTGAAGTCTGATTCCGTCATTTCATCACACTCATTCTCTGTCCAGCTTTGTTCCTTTGCTGGTGAGGAGTTCTGGTCCTTTGTAGGAGGCAAGGTGTTCTGGTTTCAGGTGTTTTCCTCCTTTTTGCACTGGTTTCTTCCCATCTTTGTGGATTTATCCACCTGTCGTCTGAGTAGTTGCTGATTTTTCGATTGGGTCTCTGAGTGGATGCCCAGATTGTTGATGATGAATTATTTCTATTTCTTAGTTTTCCTTCTAACAGTCTAGCCCCTCTGCTGTAAGATTGCTGAGGTCCACTCCAGGCCCTGCTTGCCTGGGGTATACCTGTAGCAGCTGTGGAATAGTGAGGGATGCTACCAGTTTCTTCTTCTGCTCTCTTTGTCCCAGAATGATGCCCGCCAAATGTCAGTCTGATCAGCCCTTTTTGAGGTGACTCTTTGGGTATATGGGGGTCAGGGAGCTGCTTGAGGAGATGGTCTGTACTTTATAGCAGCTCAAGTGCTGAGTTGTGAGCTCCATTGTTCATTCAGGGCTGCTAGGCAGGTACATTTAAGTCTGCTGTAGCAGAACTCATAAAACCCCCTTTTTTCCCTCAGATGCTCTGTCTCAGGGAGTTAGGGCTTTATTTATGAGTATCTGTTGCACTGTCCTGCCCAGTAGGCAAGGACTTCATGACCAAAACACCAAAAGCATTGGCAACAAAAGCCAAAATAGACAAATGGGACCTAATCAAACTCCACAGCTTCTGCACAGCAAAAGAAACAGTCACTAGAGTGAATCAGCAACCAACAGAATGGGAAAAATTTTTTGCAGTTTACCCATCTGACAAAGGGCTGATATACAGAATTTACAAAGAACTAAAACAGATTTACAAGAAAAAAACAAACAAGCACATCCAAAAATGGGCAAAGGATATGAACAGACACTTTACAGAAGAAGACATACATGAGGCCAACAAACATATGAAAAAATGCTCATCATGACTGGTCATTAGAGAGATGCAAATCAAAACCACATTGAGATACCATCTCACACCAGTTAGAATGGCGATCATTAAAAAATCTGGAGACAGCAGATGCTGGAGAGGATGTGGAGAAATAGGAACACCTTTACACTGCTGGTGGGAGTGTAAATTAGTTCAACCATTGTGGAAGACAATGTGGCGATTCCTCAAGGACTTAGAAATAGACATTCCATTTGACCCAGCAATCCCATTACTGGGTATATATCCAAAGGACTATAAATCGTTCTACTATAAGGACACATGCACACTAACATTCATTGCAGCACTGTTTACAATAGCAAAGACCTGGAACCAACCCAAATGCCCATCGATGATAGACTGGGCATTTGGACAACTCACTCTGTTGTCCAGGCTGGAGTGCAATGGTGCAATCTTGCTCACTGCAACCTCTCCCTCCCAGGTTCAAGCAATCCTCCTACCTTAGCCTCCCAAGTAGCTGGGACTACAGGCACATGCCACTATGCCCTGCTATTTATTTTGTATATCTGGGAAAATGTGGCACATATACACCATGGAATATTATGCAGCAATAAAAAATGATGAGTTAGTGTCCTTTGTAGGGACATGGATGAATCTGGAGAACATGATTCTCAGCAAACTGACACAAGAACAGAAAAGGAAATACCACATATTCTCACTCATAGGCGGGTGATGAACAATGAGAACACATGGACACAGGGAAGGGAGTACTACACACTGGGGTCTATTGGGGAGAATGGGGGAGGGACAGCATTGGGGGGAGCTGGGGAGGGATAGCATGGGGAGAAATGCCAAATGTGGGTGAAGGGGCGGAAGGCAGCAAAACACACTGCCATGTGTGTATCTATGCAACTGTCTTGCATGTTCTGCACATGTACCCCAAAACCTAAAACACAATTTAAAAAAAGGATAAAAAAAAAAGAATGGACTAAAACATTTGGGTTCTGCATGACAGGCTCCCCAACTCTCCTGCCATTTTGTTGACCAAATTTCCTCTGTAGCTTTCCTCACTAGCTTTCCGCTTCTATGAATCTAAAGTTCTGTGCTCATTCCTGCTTTCTTGCTATGCTCCATTCTTTGTTTCTTTCCCTAGCAATTCTCTGTGTGTTAATTTTAGACATTTAATCTGCATTTTATTTCCAATCTTGACTGCTCTCCTGATTTCCAGTTCTCTGCCTCTGAGGTGTTCTGAGAATACATTGTTGGGAACAATGACCAAGATTTTATCATTGAATCCATGCCAGATTTCATGATGAGAAATTCTTGATTTCATTAATGCTGTTAATAGTACATGTCACCCAGTTTCAAAACCGTGAGTTCATTTTTTATTCTTTTTCTTCTTTCCAACTGTATCTAGCCAGCTGGAAGTTCTTTCAGCACTGCTAGTTTAGTGGTTTTCACATTAGAGTGGAGTGTTTTGATCATTCCATTTTATTTTATTTTATTTTGAGACAGAATCTCACTCTGTTGTCTAGGCTAGAGTGCAATGGTGCAATCTTGCTCACTGTAACCTCTCCCTCCCAGGTTCAAGCAATCCTCCTACCTTAGCCTCCCAAGTACCTGGGACTACAGGCACATGCCACTATGCCCTGATATTTATTTTGTATTTTTAGTAGAAACAGAGTTTTGCCATGTTGGCCAGGCTGACCTCGAACTCTTCACCTCAATGATCCACCAGCCGCAGCCTCCCAAAGTGCTAGGATAACAGGCATGAGCCACTGTGTCCAGCCTGATACTTTCATTTTAAACACACAATTTATGAAACTGACTGTAATTACCTGATGGTGTCTTCTTGTCCACTTCCCAGAAAAGCGAATGCACAGAAATCAGCAGATATTTCAGCAAAGAAAGTTTAATAATCACAAGACCACTCAAGTAGAAGGATGGGACGTGTTATGTAAATCTGCCTCCCGGGGAATTTGGAAGCTAGAGTGTTTCAAGGATGGGCTTGGTGGACAGGGGTCTAGGGAATGGAGAATGCCCATTGGTTGGGTCAGAGATGAACTCACAGGGGATTGGAGCTGTCGTCTTATGCTGAGTCAGTTCCTCAGTGAGGGTCACAAGACTGGTTGAGTCAGTTTCTAGGTATGGGTTACTAGACTTGGTGGTGCCAGCTGGTTCATTAGAATGCAAGGTCTAAAAAATATCTCAAACAGCAGTTCTAGGTTTTACAATAGCAATGTTACCTATAGGAGCAATCCGGAAGGTTAAAAATCTTGTGACCTCTAGCTACATGACTCCCGAGTCATTATTCTAAACTTGTGGCCAATTCATTAGGTTTTACAAGGGTGGTTTTAGTCCCCAAGCAAGGAAGGGGTTAATTTTGGGAAGAAACTAGTATCATTTTTCTTTTACGGTTAAACTATAAATAAAATCCCTACCATAGTTAGTATGTCCTAAATACAGGAATGAGCAAAGGAAGTTCACTTGTGAGGCCAGAAGCAAGGGGGAGTTAGCCAGACTAGACTTCTCTCACTGTCATAGTTTATTTGTGAAGGTGGCTTCATTTAGATCCCATTGTTCTTGTCTAATCTGCAAGGGATCAAGAACACTGTGACCAAGAACATTACATTTGAGGGGAAATGTAATTAGGGACACCTTTCAAATAAGATTTCTGAGCCTTTAAATAATTTTGTCAATTTATCAATTTTGACATATCTGAAGATTTTTTCTCATAAATTTCTAATGAATTTCCCAAAAAACATACAAGCCATCAGTCTATTAGTAGAAATCATAATGAAAATTACCAGTAGTGTAATTAATGGAAAATAAAACTAGCCATAGCCAAAGGGTAAGTGGTAAACTTTGACATTTTTAACAAATTGATGGCAAAAACAAATCTTGACACAAGTTTTAGATTCTTAAAAATAAAATCTGGGTAAATGGGACTTGGTAGAATTATTGGCCACAAAAGAAAATTCACTGTAATGATTTATTAATTATTTATTTTATAAAATTTTGTAAATCAAATTGCCATGCTAATCTCTTCTGTATTTTTCTAATTTTAGTATATGTGATACTGAAAGGAGCAATGTAATAGTTAATTAAATGTGGCAAATTGACTGGGCCATGAGATGGCCAGATATCTGGTTAAACACTATTTTTGGATGTGTCTGTGTATGAGTTCATTTTCACACTGCTGATAAAGACTTACCTGAAACTGGGAACAAAAAGAAATTTAATTGGATTTACAGTTCCACATAGCTGGGGAGATCTCAGAATCATGGTGGGAGGTGAAAGGCACTTTGTACATGGCAGTGGCAAGAGAAAATGAGCAAGAAGCAAAGGCAGAAACTCCTGATAAACCCATCAGGTCTCATGAGGCTTATTCACTATCATGATAATAGCATGGGAAAGACCAGCCTCCGTGATTCCATTACCTCCTCCTAGGTCCCTCCCACAACACGTGGGAATTTTGGGAGATACAATTCAAGTTGAGATTTGGGTAGGGACACAGCCAAACCATATCAGTCTGTAAAGGTATTTTCAGGAGAGATTAGCATTTGAACTGTGTAAAGCAGATGGCCCACCTGGGTGCACATCATCCAATCCATTGAGAGCTTGTATAGAACAAAAAGGTGGAGGACAGCTGAATTATCATTCTGTCTCTGTGTCTGACCGCTTGAGACCTGCATCTTCTCTTGCCTTTGAGCTAGAACTTACACCAACCATGGGCACTCCTGGCTCTCAGGCCTTTGGACTTGGACTGGAATTTATATCACCAGCTTTCCTGGGGTTTCCACCTTGTAGATGGCAGATTGTGTAATTTCTCAACCTCCATAACAAAGTGAGCCAATTTTTTTTGTGATGCATTTCAGTGTATCTCTGTATCTATCTATCATTATCTAATCTCCTGTTGGTTCCATTTCTCTGGAGAACTGATTAATACATTCACATCAATAGAACACAGAAGAGTAAAAATTTGTTATTAAAAACAAGACAGACCAATTGGGGTGGCCTACACCTATAATTCTAGCACTCTGGGAGGTGGAGATTTGTGGATCGTTTGAGACCAGGAGCTTGAGATCAGCCTGGGTAACAAAATGAGATCCCATCTGTACAAACAAACTAATACAATAATTAACTGGCATTGTGTTGTGCACCTGTAGTTCCACTTACTTGGGAGGTGGAGGATGGAGGATCACTTTGAGCCCAGGGAGGTCAAGGCTGCAGCAAGCCATGATTGTGCCACTGTACTCCAGCCTGGGTAACACAGCAAGACCCTGTCTCAAAAATTAAAATAAAATAAATCAACAAAAAGCTCTCAAACACACCAAGGAAAATTGATTAATAAATCAGTTATTGGTTTGTAACTATATGGAAAAAGAATTTATCTTAACACAGTGTTAGTGAGATAAGAATAAAAATGGAAAAATTAGCTGGGAGGATCCAAGATGGCCAAATAGGAAGAGCTCTGGAGTACAGTTCCCAGTGAGAACAACGCATAGGGTGAGTTATCACCACATTTCCAAACAAGCTATTATTGCCCCCAGACCAGGAGATTCCCAGGCTGAAAAGTGTCATGAGTTTCCTGCACAGTTACTTCAGCCAGCACTGTGGGTCTCCACACAAAAACTCACACAAATCTGGGTGGCTGTTTCAACCAGTGCCTGGAATGCCTGCAAGACAGGGCCACCCGTTCAAATGAAAAAAAAAAAAGGGGGGAGGGCTGAAATAGGAAGCCAGGTGATCTGGCTCAGCAAGTCCCACCCCAACAAAGACTAGTAATCTGAAATGCTCTGGATTGAGAGTTTCGCAGCAAGTGCAGCTGGACCCAGGATGGTCCAGCTCTGTGGTGGGAAGGGCACCCACCATTACTGAGGCAATCCATCACTACCAAGGCAGTCCGCCATTACCGAGGAAGTCTGCCATTACTGAGTCAGACCACCATTACTGAGGCAGTTCTGACTATACCTCTGTAAACAAAACCATAAGGAAGTTCACACAGCAGCTGGGCAGAGCCCACAGCAGCTGAGCAATGCCTCTGCTGGCAGACTGTAACTAGGCCACCTCCTTGCTGGGCAGGGCATCTCTGAAAAAGGGCAGCAGCATGTCAGGAAAGTATAAATAAAGCCCCGCCTTCCCAGGACAGAGCACCTGGGAAAAAAGGTGGTTATGAGTTCCACTGCAGCAGACTTAAATATACCTGTCCAGCAGCTCTGAATGGAACAACAGAGCCCACAGTTCAGCACTTGAGCTCCTCTAAGGGACAGACTATCTCCTCAAGCAGCTCCCTAACTCCTGTATATCCAAAGAGACACCTCATGAAGAGAGTTCAGGCTGACATCTGGTGGGTATCCTTCTGGGATGAAGATAACAGAAGAAACTGGCAACAACCCTTACTGTTCTGCAGCTGCTGCAGGTGATCCCCAGGCAAGCAGGGTCTGGAGTGGACCTCCAGCAGTCCTACAGCACAGGGGTCTGTTAGAAGGAAAGCTAAAAAAACAGAAATAGCTTCAACATCAACAAAAAGGGTGTCCACTCAGAGACTCCATCTGAAAATCACTAATTGCAAAGACCACAGGTAGAGAAATCCACAAAGATGGGAAGAAACCAGCACAAAAAGGATGAAAACACCCAAAATCAGAATGCTTCTCCTTCTCCAAGGGATCACAACTCCTCACCAGCAAGGGAACAAAGCTGGATTGAGAATGACTCTGATGAATTGACAGAAACAGGCTTCAGAAGGTGGGTAATAACAAACTTTTCTGAGCTAAAAGAACATGTACTAACTCAATGCAAAGAAACTAAGAACCTTGAAAAAAGGTCTGACAAAGAGCAAACAAGAACAAACAGCATAGAGATGAATATAAATGAATTGATGGAGCTGAAAAACACAACATGAGAACTTGGTGAAGCATACACAAATTTCAATAGCTGAATCGACCATGCAGAATAAAGGATAGCAGAGATTGAAGATCAACTCAATGAAATAAAATGAGAAGGCAAGATTATAGGAAAAAGTAAAATGAAATAAACAAAGCCTCCAAGAAATATGGGATTATGTGTAAAGACCTAATCTATGTTTGATAGGTGTACCTGAATGTGATGGAGAGAATGAATCCAAGCTGGAAAACACTCTTCAGGATATTATCCAGAGAACTTCACCAACCTAGCAAGGCAGGCCAACATTCAAGTCCAGGAAATACAGACAACACAACAAAGATATTCCTCAAGAAGAGCAACCCCAAAGCACATAATCATCAGATGCACCAGGGTTGAAATGAATGAAAAAATGCTAAGGGCAGCAAGAGAGAAAATTTGGGTTACCCACAAAGGGAAGCCTATCAGACTTACAGTGGATCTCTCAGCAGAAACCCTATAAGCCAGAAGAGAGTGGGGGCCAATATTCAACATCCTTAAAGAAAATAAATTTCAACCTAGGATTTCATATCCAGTCAAACTAAACTTCATAAGTGAAGGAGAAATAAAATCCTTTATGGATGGGAAGTTGCTGAGAGCTTTCATAACCACCAGGCCTGCCTTACAGAGCTCCTGAAAGAAGCACTAAACATAGAAAGGAACAACCAGTACCAGCCACTCCAAAAACATACGAAATGGTAAAGAGCATCAACACGATAAAGAAACTGCATCAACTAACAGGCAAAACAACCAGCTAGCATCACAATGGCAGGATGAAATTCATAGATAACAATATTAACCTTAAATGTAAATGGGCTAAATGCCCTAATCGAAAGACTCAGACTGACAAATTGTATAAAAAGTCAAAACCCATTGGTGTGCTGTATCCAGGAAACCCATCTCACATGCAAGGACACACATAGGCTCAAAATAAAGGGATGGAGGAAGATTTACCAAGCAAATGGAGAGCAAAAATAGCAGGAGTTGCAATCCTAGTCTCTGATAAAATAGACTTTAAACCAACAAAGATCAAAAGAGACAAAGAAGGGCATTACATAATGGTAAAAGGATCAATGCAACAAGAAGAGCCAATGATCCTAAATATATATGCACCCAATGCAGGAGCACCCAGATACATAAAGCAAGTTTTTAATGACCTACAAAGACACTTAGACTCCCAAACAACAGTAGTGGGAGACTTTAACACTCCACTGTCAATATTAGACAGATCAATGAGACAGAAAATTAACAAGGATATTCAGGACTTGAACTCACATCTGGACCAAGCAAACCTAAAAGACATTACAGAACTCTCCACCCCAAATCTACAGAATATACATTATTTTCAGCACCACATTGCACCTACTCTAAAATTGACCACATAATTGGAAGTAAAGCACTCCTTAGCAAATGCAAAAGAATGGAAGTCCTAACAAACTGTCTCTCAGACCACAGTGCAATCAAATTAGAACTCAGGATTAAGAAACTAACTCAGAACCACACAACTTCATGGAAACTGAACAACTGGCTCTTGAATGCTAACTGGATAAACAATGAAATGAAGGCGGAAATGACGATGTTCTTCAAAACCAATGAGAACTAAGACACAGTGTACCAGAATCTCTGGGACACATTTAAAGCAGTGTCCAGAGGAAAATTTATAGTAATAAATGTCCACATGAGAAGCAATGAAAGATATATAATCGACACCCTATCATCAAAATTGAAAGAGCTAGAGGAGCAAGAACAAAAAACTCAAAATCTAGCAGAAGACAAGAAATAACAGATCAGAACTGAACTGAAGAAGATAGAGATGCAAAAAACCGTTCAAAAATCAATAAATCCAAGAGATGTTTTTTTAAAAAGATCAACAAAATAGACTGCTAGCCTGATTGATAAAAAAGAAAAGGGAAAAGAATTGAATAGATGCAATAAAATACAGTAAAGGGGATATCACCACCAATTCCACAGACATACAAACTACCATCAGATATTACTACAATCAATTATATGCACATAAACCAGTAAACCTGGAAGAAATGGGTAAATTCCTGGACACTTGCACCCTCCCAAGCCTAAATCAGGAAGAAGTTGAAATCCTGAATAGACCAATAACAAGGGCTGAGGTTGAGGCAGCAATTAATAGCCTACCAACCAAAGAAAGTCCAGGTCCAGATGGGTTCACAGACAAATTCTACCAGACATACAAAGAAGAGCTGGTACCACACCTTCTGAAACTATTCCAAACACTCCAAAAATAAGGAATCCTTCCCAAATCATTTTTTGAGACTAACATCATCCCAATATCAAAACTTGGCAGAGACTCAACAAAAGAAATCTTCAGGCCAATATCCATGAGGAAAATAGATGCAAAAATCTTCAGTAAAATACTGGCAAACTGATTGCAACAGCACATCAAAAAGCTGATCCATCATGATCAAGTAGGCTTCATCCTGGGATGCAAGGCTGGTTCAACATACACAAGTCTATAAACATAATCCACCACATAAACAGAACCAAAGACAAAAACCACATGATTATCTCAATAGATGCAGAGAAGGCCTTTGACAGAATTCAACAGCCCTTATGCTAACAATTCTCAATAAACTAGGTATTGATGGAATGTATCTCAACATAATGAAAGCTATTTACAACAAACCCACAGCCAATATCATACTGAATGGGAAAAAACTGGAAGCATTCCCTTTGAAATCTGGCACTAGGCAAGGATACCCTCTCTCACCACTCCTATTCCATATAGTATTAGAAGTTCTAGCCAGAGCAAGAAAAAGAAATAAAGCATATTCAATTAGGAAAGGATGAAGTCTAATTGTCTCTATTTGCAGATGACATGATTATATATTTAGAAGACCCCACCATCTCAGCCCAAAATCTCCCAAAACTGTTAAGCAACTTTGGCAAAGTCTCAGGATTGAAAATCAATGTGCCAAAGTCACAAGCATTCCTGTACATCAATAACAGACTTAAAGAGAGCCACATTGAGAATGAACTGCCATTCGTAATTGCTACAAAGAGAATAAAATACCTGGGAATATAAATAACAAAGGATATACAACTAGTAAAAGACCTCTTCAAGGAGAACTATGAACCACTGCTCAAGGAAATAAGAGAGGACACAAACAGATGGAAAAACATTTCATGCTCATGGTTAGGAAGAATCAATATGTGAAAATGCCCAAAGTAATTTATAGATTGAATGATAAAGTAATTTATGGTAATTTATAGATTGCCCAAAGTAATTTACAGATTCAATGCTATCCCCATCAAGCTACTGATGACCCTCTTCACAGAACTGGAAAAAACCACCTTAAAATTTATATGGAAGCAAATGAGAGCCCACATAGACAAGACAACCCTAAGCAAAAAGGACAAAGATGGAGGCATCATGCTACCTGACTTCAAACTATACTACAAGACTATAGTAATCAAAACAGGATGGTGCTGGTACCAAAACAGAGATATAGACCAATGGAACAGAACAGAGGCCTTGGAGGCAATGCCACACATCTGTAACCATCTGATCTTTGACAAACCTGACAAAAACAAGCAATGGGGAAAGGATTCCCTGTTTAATAAATGGTGTTGGGAAAACTGGCTAGCCATGTGCAGAAAGCAGAAACTGGACCCCTTCCTGACACCTCACACTAAAATTAACTCCAAATAGATTAAAGATTTAAACATAAGACCTAACATCATAAAACCCCTAGAAGAAAACCTAGGCAAAACCATTCAGGACATAGGCTTAAGCAAGGACTTCATGACTAAAACACCAAAAGCATTGGCAACAAAAGCCAAAATAGACAAATGGGATTGAATTAAACTCTAGAACTTCTGTACAGCAAAAGAAACAATCATTAGAGTGAACCAGCAACCAACAGAATGAGAAAAAATTTTTGCAATCTACCCATCTGACAAAGGGCTAATATCCAGAATCTACAAAGAGCTAAAACCGATTTACAAGAAAAAAAGCAAACCCATTGAAAAGTGGGTGAAGAATATGAAGAGACACTTTTCAAAAGAAGACATGTGAGGTCAACAAACATATGAAAAAATGCTCATCATCACATGTCATTAGAGAAATGCAAATCAATACTACATTGAGACACCACGTCCTGCCAGTTAGAATGATAATCATTAAAAAATCTGGAGACAACAGATGCTGGAGAGAATATGGAGGAACAGGAACACTTTTACTTTGTTGGTGGGAGTATAAATTAGTTCAACCATTGTGGAAGACAGTGTGGCGATTCCTCAAGGATCTAGAAACAGAAATTCCATTTGACCAAGCAATCCCATTACTGGGTATATATCTAAAGTATTATAAATCATTCTTTTGTAAAGGCACATGCACATGTATGTTCATTGTGGCACTGTTTACAATAGCAAAGACCTGGAACCAACCCAAATGCTTGTTGGTGATAGACTGGACAAGAAAAATGTGGCACATATACACCATGGAATACTATGCAGCCATAAAAATGATGAGTTTGTGTCCTTTGTAGGGACATGGATGAATCTGGAAACCATCATTCTCAGCAAACTGACACAAGAACAGAAAATTAAACACCACATGTTCTCACTAATAGGTGGGTGTTGAACAATGAGAATACAAGGACACAGGGAGGGGAGCATCACACACTGAGGTCTGTTGACGGGGAATAGGGGAGGGACAGCAGCCAGTGGGGAGGTTGGGGAGGAATAACATGGGGAGGAATGCCAGATACAGGTGATGGGGGATGGAGGCAGCAAACCACATTGTCATGTATGTATCTATGCAACAATCCTGCATGATCTGCACGTGTACTCCAGAACCTAAAGTGCAATAAAATATATTAAAAAATAAAAACTAAAAAAAAGAAGGAAAAAGAAAAAAAGGGGAAATTAGAAGCAGTTTCTTCTGTACAGAAAGTTGATCAAGGAATTAAGGTGACTTGAGGAGTTATGCCCTAGAGAATACTTTCTCCTTTCAAAATCCTCCAGTTGTTGTATATTCTGATAATACATTCAGAATGTCCTCAAGGTGAAAATGCTGCTATAATAAAAACTATTCTACTATATCAAAATGGCACAATGAAGCATTCATCCATTTTCCCCTCCTCCTCACCAATGCTTGAATTAAGCCTTCCTTTATTTCTGAAATGATCTTTGGTTGTTGGTTGTTTCCATGAAATTTTGGCTTTTCAGTTCTCAAACTTCCCTGACAAGCTGCACTATGCTAACATTTTCGAGGATAGTTCTCACTCCATGTTGATGTTTAGGGATGTAGGTTTCACACAGCCTCTCTTTCATTACCTGGCACACTGCAGAGGCTCAGAAATTATTATATCCTGCTGCATTTCCACATCCTTCCATGGCCAAACAACTTAGCCTAATTTGGAAGATAATCTGTTTAACTGCTCTATAACACACCGGTTTTATTTCTCTTTCTCTCTCTCTTTGTGTACTCTACCCTCTTGAATATCTGCTCACAACTATTTATCTCATTTTCCTATTACTCTGCTTTTCTTCAAGAAGTTCCTCAGTCCAGATTTCCTCCTTCTCATCTTTGTCAATCTGAATCTTTTTAGTTTTGTTCTCTGTGCCTAACTTTAGTGTCATTTCATCAGAGAAAACTTGTTTTCTCTTCTCCTAAACAAATGTGAGGGGTATCTCCATATAAACAACCTAGCACATTCTTTTTACTATGCTGGGGTGATATAGTTTGGCTGTGTCCCTGCCCAAATCTTACTTAGAATTGTAGTAATCCCCATTTGTCCAAGGCAGGGTCAGATGGAGACAATTGAATCATGGCGGTGGTTTTTCCCATACTGTTCTTGTGGTAGTGAACAGGTCTCATGAGATCTGATGGTTTTATAAATGGGAGTTCCCCTGCACAAGCGTTCTTGTTTACAGTCATGTAAGATGTGACTCTGCTCCTCATTCGCCTTCTGCCATGATTGGGAGCCTTCCCCAGCCATGTGGAGCTATGAGTCCATTAACTTCTTTCCTTTATAAATTACCCAGTCTTGGGTATGTCTTTATCAGCAGCATGAGAACAGACTAATATATGACACTTTGCACATTTTGTCTTCTCTCCCTACAGGAACATCTAAATTTCATAAAGAGAAAGGCTATTCTTGAATATGTTTGTACTCTGAATAGTGCGACACAGTTTCCTACAAACGTTAGGTGAGGTGCTCATTAACTATTTACTGTTCAACTAGGTGAAGATAAAAAATGACAAGATGGTTTTGTAGAGAGCAAGCTGATGAAAGATGTTGTCCTGTGGATAAACCTACATATTAAACTCAAGTCACAGTGGTGGAAGAGAGGGGAGAGGTTACTGGCAATGAAAAAGAGATTACTAAAGTATAAAATATTCTTATAAATATTTCAAAACTACCTATTTTTCTTATCTCTCCCCTCAAAATACTTAACAACTGTTTATTTGAAAAACAAATAATGCATTGTATTCTCACCTCTCTGTATGTTTTTTCCTTCTTTTGGGAGTCTTAAATTTGGGAGATGTTTAGAGAGGGGGAATAGTGATAAGAGAAAGGTCCTTCCTGGGGGAAGGGGTTGACTTTGACCCTGCAGTATAATTGATTGGCACCTGATTAAAGATAGCATTGTTTCCAACCACTACAGAAATGTCTGAAGTTCACCTGCTAAAAATATTCCTGACTTTCCTATTAGAGGATTATTTAAAATTTTTAACTTTCATTGAGATAAAGTTTCTCTGCTTGGTAGATTAATGTTCAATGCATCTACTTTCTTACATATTTGTCCTCTAATCATTGGTCTAAGTTAGTCTCTGCTTCATTCCTGTATCGTGAGATTTTTCTATTTCTTGGCTTCTTATTGAGTAAGCATTTTAAAAGATTAATATGGTTTGTCGTTGTGTCACCACCCAAATCTCATCTCGAATTGTAATCCCCAGGTGTTGAGGGAGGGACCTGGTGGAAGGTGATTGGATGTTCTTGGTAGTGAGTTCTTACAAGATCTGATAGTTTATAGTTTTATAAGGGGCTCCTCCTTTTTTGCTTTCTCTTTTTTTCATGCCACCATGTGAAGGTTTTGGCTTCCCCTTTGCCTTATGCTGTGATTATAAATTTCTGGAGGCCCCCAGCCATTTAGAACTGTGAGTCAATTAAACATCTTTCCTTTATAAATTACCCAGTCTTGGGTGTGCCTTCATGCCAGTGTCAAAACAGACTAATAAAAAAGATTCCACTAGCATTGTATTAAAGAAGAAAAACAAACATGATCATACTTGCAGAAAACTCTGAGACCATTATCTTGTTCCTGGTCTTTTACTAAGAACCTTGATTATGATATGCTTTCAGGTCAAAGTCACCATGTGCTTTAAGGGATCCCATTGTGATCTAATCAATCACCAGTTACTTTCCTTTAATTGAGAACATAATTTCATTATTATTTATCAGTTTAAGTAAGAGTAGAGAGCAAGCATATTAAGATTATCTCACTGGCATAACCAGTTAGTAAAACAGTATGAGATATTAAGAATAATATCACTTATATGTGCCTGAGCTTGTGCCAGAAAGGGAGTGTTGTCAGCAGAGAAGGTAACGAAAATAGCTTTCTTATTTGGATTTCAGTTCATCGGTCTCAGCCATACAAACTTTTCTGGTCCCTGTGTAGATTTAAATGCAATTGCCGATTATCTGACAAAGTAAGCATATTTATAATCTTATGGGAAAAATAATGTATCAGGGCTTTCCAGATTTGAACACATTCTCAAAATTTCCAACCTACTTCTAGAACATGCAATTTTCTTGAGTTTCAGACTCTTGAAAATTTTTCTCACCCAGAGTGTAGCCATACTAGTGAAATAACCATTCTCTTTTTATGTACAAACCATCCTACAGATTGAAGTATTAGAGACATTTTGATTATTTTCCCCCTGTTAATGCATGGAAATCAATTAGGTTTGCCTCTGCAATTTTCATTTAGAATAGAGCATTAAATTTAACAGATGATCAATCTCATTACTTTCACTGAGAAGTTTCTTGTTGCTGGTAGCCACTAGCTTGCAAGTATTTTGATACGAAGTATGGCGTTTCAGAAAGCAGATCCTCACACGATCTGCATCGAAATCACCTGGGATCCTTGTTAAAGATGCATTTTGCTGGTTCCCACTGGTTGTCTACTGAGCCTTGGCCAGGGAATATTAACCTTAGGGGCATTCTTCCTAATTCTGATGTTCACCAACAGTGGATAAATAATAGATTAGTATGTATGCTTTCAGGTAGTTGAGGTGTATTAACAGGACAATAAAATATGGTGATGCAAATAATCAGTTTTAATAAGTAGGATTAGCCAAGCATTCTTGTTTATTTTAGGCCAAAATGCTCTTAATTTTCACAGAGAGTAGAATGATTATTTGACTTGTTACTATCGAAATGAATTCAGAGAATTCCATGAAGGATGGCAAAATAACTGCTAAAGATAAAAGCTGTTTGTCAGTTCAATCTTAAGGCTATCTTCCGTTCTGAAAGGTGTGACTAGGGAAAGATGGTCAGGAGAGAAGGAAGTAAGTGCAACAGAAGGTATAGTTTTAAGGAAACAAGGCATTCAATTGTCAATGAACACATGTTGCTTTTAAATCAAAGAAAAGCACAAGTGTATTTGCAAATCTCAGGATTACACTTGAAAAATACTATCCATCATCTTTTAAAATTGTGTATAAAAACCCAAAAGAGACTATTAAGTAGATTTAAAGTTTTTTTTTTTTTTTTTGCTTGATACTCTTTTTTTCTTTTAAAATAAGAGATGAAAGTCAGAGAATTCATAGAATAGTATATTTTCAAGGGAGGGAAAATGCTAATAACTATACAATATCAACAAATTATAGGTTTAATCCAACGAAAATTATTTGATACCTGTTCTATGACCAGAACTATCTTAGATAAGAGGAAAGCAAAGATAAAATGCCACTAACTCTATGAAGGAAACTTAAATACATATTTCTAAGTGGAAGAAGACAACCTGGAAAGGCTACATGCTGTATGCTTTCAATTATATGATATTCTGGAAAAGGGAAAATTATAGAGATAGGAAAAAGATCGATGTTGTTAGGGGTTGTGGGGAAGGAGGCAGAGCACAGAGAATGTTTAGGACAGTAAAACTACTCTGCGTGAACTGTGATGGTGGATAGAGGTCACCACACATTTGTCAAAACCTATAGAGTACACAACACCAAGAGTAAACCACAGTGTGATATGATTTGGCTGTGTCCCCATTCAAATCTCATCTTGAATTGTAGTTCCCACAATCCCCAGTTGTCATGGGAGGGACCCACTGGGAGGTGGTTAAATCACGGAGGTGGGTCTTTTTGGTGCTGTTCTTGTGATAGTAAATAAGTCTCACGAAATCTGATGCTTTTATAAAGGGCAGTTCCCCTGCACATGCTCTCTTGCTGCCAACATGTAACATGTGCCTTTGCTACTCCTTTACCTTCTGCCATGATTATGAGCCCTCCTCAGCCATGTGGAACTGTGAGTCCATTAAACCTCTTTTTCTTTATAAAACTACCTAGTCTCAGGTATGTCTATTAGCGGTGTGAGAACAGACTAATACATGTGTAAATGTTAGTTCATCAGTTTAAACCAATGTACCACTCTGGAGTAGGATGCTAATCGTGGGTTGGTTGTACATGTGTTGGGGTAGAAAGATATGAGAAAGCTCTGTACTTTCTGCTCAGTTTTGCTATGAAATGAAAACAGCTCTAGAAAATAATGACTATTAAAAAGAAAGACTTGGGATTGATGGATGACACACTTGGCAGAGTTCAGAGTCATCAAGGCAACAGTGGAAGTAAATACTGAGAAGTGGGACAGCATCAAAAAGGGAATAATTAGCTATGGGAGGAACCAGGGGAGGCCTTTGAGAAGTAGGGCCTCTAAACCGACTTGTGAGGATCAAGACAAACCTGTCAAAGACATTCCAGCAATATGTGTGGTTTGAGGAACTGTAAAGTATCTGGTATTGCTGAGCACAAGTCAAAGCAGTAGGGGAAGAGCAATAGGAAGAAAGACTGAACAAAGAAACAGGGTGAGGTTAGGAAAGGCTGACATGCACATGCACATGCACATATACATACACACACATTCACATTCACATTCAGGTGCACATGCATACATACACACATATAAGCATATTACAAAGGACTGAGGCATTTAAACCTGTTGGGGAACCACTATAAAGTTTATAGCTATGAGGTGATATGACCCGATTTGCATTTTATAAAGAGCCCTGAGGTCATCATGGGGAGGTGCAAGGGAAGAAAGACCAGATGGAAACATCTGGTTACTTGGATGCAGTTAGGATCCTATGGCAATAAAGGAAAGAGCAGATTCTCATTCAAAAAGAGATGCTTAAGGAGTTGAATTACCAGAACTGGATGAATGCTTTGCCATGGGAGGTAAGGGAAAGAGGAGTCAGAAAACTGCCCTCAAGTTTTGGGCTTAAGAAAATGGAGGGATGGGCCAGACGTGGTGGCTCAGGCCTGTAATCCCAGAACTTTGGGAGGCTGTAGAGGGGGATCACAAGGTCAAGAGATTGAGACCATCCTGGCCAACATGGTGAAACCCCATCTCTACTAAAAATACAAAAATTAGCTGGGAATGTCAGTGCATGTCTGTAGTCCTAGCTACTTGGGAGGCTGAGGTAGGAGAATCTCTTGAACCCAAGAGGTGGAGGTTGCAGTGAGCTGAGATTGTACCACTGTAGTCCAGCCGGGCAACATAGTGAGAATCTGTCTCAAAAAAAGCAAAAGAAAAAAGAAAATGGAAGGATGTTGGTTAAATTCAATCAAGACAGGAAGTGTAGCAGGAAGGCCAGTTTTAAGGGGTGGCTATTTTCTCAGGATTAGGAGTCTATGTTTGACACATTGAGTGTAATGTGTCTATGGAACATCAATTCATTCAACTCAGCAAGTTTGCATTGAGTCCCTTTCAGACACTCATCCCAGGCTTGGCACCAGGCACTCAGCAATGAACATGACAAGGATAGTCTCTGTCCTTTTGGAGTTACTAATAGTGATAAAGGAAGGTCTCAAACCATGATTATAGGTGTGATGTCTGTTAGGAAAGGGGAAGTATAACTTAGATATACAGGAGAGGTGTAGGGTGGAGATTCAGTTTACAGTCTATCAGCATATAGGTTAAAGTTGCAATCACAAAGATGAATGAGATGGCAGACAGAGAAGATGACAAGGGAGAAGAGGAGAGAAATGTAGGGCATCCTACTGTTAGACTGAAGGAATGGTGAGAGAATCATAGGGACAGAATCAGGAGAGAGAGGTGCTTGGAATCAGGAGGAATTTCAGGAAGAATGAAGTGGTCAAGAGTTGTCGTGGAAAGCAGACATAAGATAGAGCCTCAAAGATGTCCTTTGGGTCCTGTGATATAGAAGGCTTGAGAGTATTGGTAGGGGCAGAAACCTCCTCAGAATGTGTTGAAGATGAAGAAGTTATAAGAGATGAAATCTGAAAGTGACGTGTCCTAGATCCTTGATTCTGATGGAAATGAGAGAGAGGGGAAAGTCAAAAGGGAGGCAAACAAGATAAAAGGCAGGTGCTTACAAATGAGAGAGATTTGAAGATATTTAGTGACTAAGGCAAGGAGGAGTTGAAAATTAAGTAGAGAAGGGATAAATTATGGATCAAGATCCCAGACAAGGGCAGGAGGGCACAGGGTTCATTCATTGGTCTCAAATTAGCTTTAAACAAGTGGAAGGAGATTTTTCCTTCAAAACTAAATGAAAAATGTAAGAGTATGCCTGAATGTATGTAGGGGAGAAAGGGTAGGGTGGGAGGAACCTAGGGGAAAACAGAGTAATAAAATAGAAATTTAAGGATGAACAACTTCTTTGATGTCATTAAAATTGTCAGTCCTGATCACTTTACTGTTCATCTTCTATAATACATTATCTCATATGTGAACTTTTAGCTTATCAGATAAAAAGTAAAAGAAAAAAAAATGTGGCTTCAATGTGAAATGAATGTCAAATATCAAAACTTAATTTGATTTTGAGAGGTCCTCCCTAGGGTTTTATATTTAAATGAGGCAAAGACCTCTGAACTCTATAGATCATAATAGAAACATGATTCCAGGAAATTCCTAGGTCATGTCATTCTTGGAGAAAATTGTAACAAACAGAAGCTTTGCTGAGGCGTTCTATAAATATTTATCAGCCATGACATTTACCCACTGGAGGTTAAAGATCTCTGAGTTTTGGATGAGAATGCATAGCAGTTTGATAGGACTTGAATTAGCAGCAAAAAAGAAAAACCTCTACAGATTTAAAACTGCTCATTACAACCAAATAATATATTTTACAAGACATTACAAAATAATAGGAGGTGTTGTAGTCATTGACAAAACATTCAGTGTAAGTATTGTAGTAACTTTTATCATTGTAATCATATTTAATGGCTTATATTTTGCTTTCAGATTGGTTTTGCCTAAGAATAAAATCAAATGAGAGATATTCTTAAAATACATAAGATGTTCACTGGGTCAATTTCGATGTCAGAAATTTGTTAACATCCTCTTTACTTTTCAACTGTCTTGAACATGAGGTTTGAACTGGTTCAAACTTGTCATGTGGCATTCCATTTTATTTAGTTTTACTATGTGTTCTTATTAAAATAAAATATATCATAATTTTTATCCCACAAGGTTAAAAACCTTTTGGCTTCAAAAATCATTAACTTCTTGATTTTATTACAAAAGTAGATCATTTTATTAATTTAAAAATAGACATTGGGCCGGATGCAGTGGCTCACGCCTGTAATCCCAGCACTTTGGGAGGCCAAGGCGGGCGGATCTTGAGGTCAAGTGATCGAGACCATCCTGGACAACATGGTGAAACCCCTTCTCTACTAAAAATACCAAAAAAAAAAAAAAAAAAAAAAAAAAAATTAGCTGGGCATGGTGGCCTGCACCTGTATTCCCAGCTACTCGGGAGGCTGAGGCAGGAGAATTGCTTGAACCTGGGAGGCAGAGGTTGCAGTGAGCTGAGATTGCACCACTGCACTCCAGCCTGGCTCCTGGTGACAGAGCAAGACTCTGTCTCAAAAAAAAAAAAAAGACATGAATAAATATATTCAATAGATCATTTAAGAGAAATATGAAAGATAGAAAGGAACATGAATTTCACTATAAATTTCTTTAGAAATATCATGTTCACTTGTGATTAGTTTGATCACTTGTAAAGTATTCCAGAGTACTTATAAGGATATTAGTGTGAACTAAATGTCATTTTTCTCTTGATAGTTTTATAGAGTTTATCAAGATGAATAGACATGTTTTGGTGTGAGACAAAGTGGAATGGAGAATCACTTTCTATTTTATGGGTCTTTCTCCACTGTCAGCAATATATTAATGATTCACAATAAGTGTATACATTAATCAGTGTAACCAACACTGAGTTGTATTCACATAGGAGAGAAGCTTGAAATATATATAAACATTTTGAGAAGATTGAGAGACAGAGATTTTCCTAAATGTGATAGTTTAGAAACCTGTCTGATATTACGAAAAGCACCACAAATCTGGAAAGGGTCTTTACAACCTATCAATGATAACAAATAGGCTGGACATAGTGGCTCACACTTGTAATTCCAACACTTTGGGAGGCCAAGGCAGGTGGATTGCTTAAGGTCAGGAGTTGGAGACCAGCCTGGCCAACATAGTGAAACCCCATGTCTACTAAAAAAAAAAAAAAAAAAATTAAGCCCGAATGGTGGCCTGCACCTGTAATCCCAGCTACTTGGGAGACTGAGGCAGGAAAATCATTTGAACCTGTGAGGTGGAGGTTGCAGTGAACTGAGATGCTGCCACCGCATTACATCCTGGGTGACAGAGTGAGACTACATCTCAACAATAACACAAAACTCCCTAAAAAATCCCCAAAACAAATTGAGTCATGCTAGAAGAAAGAGTGCCTTTTTTCTCTTCTCTCCATGAAAAATAGTATCATTTCCATGTGAAGAGCCTTGAAAGAATATGCATTCAAGATGTGGGAAAAACCTCTAATATAGGTATATCAGGTGTGTGATTATTAAAAATTTAATGCTTTTCCTTGGATTTTGTGTTGTCACGTTAAAAAAAAAACTCTGATTCCCTGTGATTTATTTTCTCATTATAAATATTCACTTTTAAACTTAATTGTGTTTTTAAAATTTTGGATTCTTTTTTAAAAGACTCCACAAAATCTAGATTTACCTCATGGTAAATATTATAATATTCATTGGAAGTAGGTTTTTCTAAACATTTAAAAAAATGCTTTAGTATTTAATGTTTCCTGGAGAAGCATCATTTAGCTCTGTCTTAAGGTTCCAAGTATTTTCCTTGCAAGTATATTTTTATTGGAATAAAATCTTATATTGTACAATGCTTACATCTTTCTCAATGATCAAGTTGTCATTTTCAGATAGTCTATTATATATTTTTTAGAACTAGTAGTTCACATGCCACAAAGAACAAAACTAGTATGTTCATGTTTGTAGTAGAATCATAAAATGATATCTAGACAATTATCTCCATGATTGGAAGGTTCTACATAAAAGTATAAATAGCTGCTTATGTATTGCTAGAGTGTTTGTTCCTCCTATAATATGCCTTTTACAACTAAAAGCATTTCTAAGTATCAGCGCATACAAATTCCTCAATATAATAGAGTATTTGAGAACTTCTCATTGAAGGGGTACTGATTCTCGATGCATGTTTCTTTAGCAAGAGATTTGTTGCCCTTCAATCATATTCACTTTTAGAAACTCTTTGTACTAGTTGGTTTATATTTCAACAAGACTTCAAAAGTAGTTATCTTTAAAGAAAATTCATCACTGAATTATAGGCATATCTTGCTTAACTCACACTAAAATATGGAAGCAGCTATATTATTGACATAATTTAATATAATATAATTAATATAGCATATCAGTATATTAGTTCATATAGAGAGAGGTTAAAGTGTTTCATACTGAAGCATGTAAATGACAAGTGTCTTACGTATTTTCACAAACACAACTTTAACAGGCAAGGATTTCTCAATTTAAATTTAAAGAAAATTTGGCACATATATACCATGGAATACTATGCAGCTATAAAAAGTAATGAAAGTATGTCCTTTGCAGGGACGTGGTTGAATGTGGAAGCCATCATCCTCAGCAAACTAACATAGGAACAGAAAATCAATCACCACATGTTCTCACTCATTAATGGAAGTTGAACAATGAGAACACATGGACACAGAGAGGGGAACAACACACACTGGGGCCTGTTGAGGTGGGTAGGGGAAGGGAGAGCATCAGGACAAATAGCTAATGCATGCAGGGCTTAAAACCTAGGTGACAGATTGATAGGTGTGGCATACCACCACAGCACATGTATACCTGTGTGACAAACCTACACACTCTGCACATGTATCCTGGAATTTAAATTAAAAATTTTTTAAAATGTAGTTTTACTTATATTTATTACCTAGACAAATATCTGAAGAAGTGACTATGTGTGTGTGTGTGTGTATATATATATATATATATATATATATATATATATTTATTTATTTATGTATGTATATATGTGTGTGTGTATATATATAATATGTTTAGCAAGCACCTATGAATTGATTATTGCAGAGTGATTTGTTTCCTTATTCTACTATATTGTCATAGCTGCCTTAATGTTCTTGAACATAGTATAAGGTGTCTGAGCAGGTAATCAACTTTCTTCTAAGTCTGAGAAGATGTCAACAGATTTGCCTCTGTGTATATAACCATTTTTCAAAAGTGAACTTAGTAGAAGGCATGAAATATATTGTAATGTCATGTTTTGAATTGTTGATGGGATAGGGCAGTGACCCAGAAAATTGCTGTTGGCTCTAGTTCTGCAGTATCCACTGACTTATGGATATTGTCTTCAGTGGCTTTCACAAGGTCAAGGTTGTAGGAGGATCCACAAGTCTAGAGCCATGGCCACTGCTTGTACCCCCCATTCCTAGTTCACCATCTTACTGATAGGTGCTGATGGTCACAAGGTTGAGGACAAGGGGCAAATAACCTCTTGTCTCTACAATCACATGACAGACTCATTCATGATCTACCTACTTGGGCCTGGAAAATGGCAAATCTGCAGCATTAGCTCCATAAATGGAGAAGAATGTGTTCCCACCAATTAGTGGGAAAAGGAAAAATTGCTAGTTTTGGAAGGAGTTTGTCATTTTGAAAATCAAGTGTGGTAAACAGGGTTACATAGAAAGCAGTCCTGAAATACTACATCTCTGTCATACCATGGCATGTTTGGAAATATTTCTGTTTTTGTGAAATTGTATATCATGCTGGTTTTACTATACTTATATCTCTGTATTATGCATGACAATTGGCTAAAAGTTAAAAGGCTCTGTGTAGTAAACCCAAAATTCCATATATATGTCAAATGAAGCATATTTACTTTGAGTTATATTTTATCATGTGTGACAGCAATGGATTCCAGCTAGACACAGAGTATATTTTTTCCCTAGTCTTGATGTTCTTTAATCTTAACACAGCAATAGATTGCAGGATTTATTTTCCCCAGTGGAATCTACTGCAAGTTAGAACCACCTTGTTGTCTTGAATTCCACTTAAAGCTGCAATTTGTCTTGAGAAACGAAGCTAGAATTGAGTGGAGTTGTAGGGGGTGGGGAAAAGCACATTTTGATGAACTATACAGTGCTTGGCAAAAATGGTTTCCACCCAGGGCTGATACAAATCAAGATGGGAGGATGATCCTTCATATCTAATTGATAAAAGATTTCTCAATGCACCCTATGAATCATTGGCTCCCATAAAAGAAAACAGGGGCTTATGTGGTATTGCAAGGCAGTGAAGTCTCCAGACTAACAGGAGTAATTACAGAGTGCCTTCATTCATAGGGCAATGGAGCTCATGAAGAATTTAGGAAAAAAGTGATTTGTTACATATTGCCTTTGTCCTTGTAAAAATCTATTATTTCATACAGTGAATTTTACTGCATTGCTAATACTATTAATTACATCATGTAGCGGCATTTTGGGGAAGTGTGTAAAGACCAGTGCTTTCAGCAGCATAAAGTCAACTGGAACCCATGTAACTCAAACTTTGATTTCAATTTTCCTAGATGCTTTTGTATATATGCCAAATTAGATGTCATTTTGAAAGTTTGCATTTTAGTAAGTATTTATTTATTTAAATCCATGATTGGAATCTCAGAAGATTTTTGACGGTTTTGGTATTTTTTAGTTTTGAAGCAGATGGCAGAGTATTCTGTGAGAAGCCTTTCACCCCTACCCCTAGTAGAATACAAAAGAACCCCAGTGAATTTGAATTTTATTCACTAATTCATAATAGAGGTCCCATCCCATCCATGACAATAAATGTATTGACTTTATTATGTGTTTAGTAAACACACTTAGCCATAGAAAACTGAAATACTAGCCATGATGGGATGTTCTTTATCATTTCAAATAACATTTTGGTCATAAATAGAATGATCAAATTGGCCATTTGTGACTATGGTTTAACTCAATAGATTTTGGCAATAGAGAGAGGTTAAAGTGTTTTATACTGAAGCATGTAAATGACAGGTGTCTTACATATTTTCACAAACACAACTTTAACAGACAAGGATTTCTCAATTTAGATTTAAATTTCCATTTATTTCTCCCCCAACTCCCACTGTAAAGGATAAGGTGTTTATTTTGGGTATCTAGGCTTAGGTAGTTTTGAAGCTATGAAAATGAATGATTGGGTAGAAAAATACCATCTTTTTAAAAAAGAAATTCAGTTCCCAACATCTACACTGAATTATAGGCAAATCTTGCTTAACTCACACTAAAATATGGAAGCAGCTATCTTACTGAGATAGGTTAATATAGTATAATTAATATAGCATATCAATATAGTAGTTCATTTACACACATGTAATTTTCATTACAAGATTTCATTTGTTCTGTTAAGGATATAAACGTGGAATGAAAAACATTTCTACAGGGCAAGGTGAAGTCCATGTGTTTTGCATATGTGGATATTCACCAAATAAAGCTCTCTTTGGACGCATGCTCGTAACATGACATTTACCAACTCTTCACAAGTAGCTTTAACCTGCTCCTGCCACCACACTGAACAGGAAAGAAAGAAAACAAAAAAGGCAATAGGAAAGGAGAAAAAGCAGACGTTGTTTTCACTCCTTGCACAATACCTGCAGTAACTCTCTTTTTCCTTCTTGTATTTTGGCATTGAACCCCTTGAGATGACAACAAATGGTCCCTTCATTAGTCCTTATGTTTTCCTCTATTTCGCCTTTGGAACAACATTGCCATTTTCTGGTGGAAAACACAGTTTGTAACCATCTGTAATAGAAATCATTATGACTGTTTAGTAATAAAACCCAAAAAGCCCAGGGCTAGGGCAGGATAGATGACAACTCCAAAGTGGATAAAATTGATACTGATCTCTGTTTTCCCTTCTCACTGCATTTTGGGAAATAATCATGATAAGAGCTAAAATTAAATATACAAAAAGGGTCATGCACCTATAGACCAACTTGAAGTTTACTGATTTGTTGTAACCCCTTGTTGCTTCAATGCCTTTATATCCACTATGGAACAGAATTATTTGAACATTCAATCAATTTTGTCTGAATAATTCATCATGAGGATATTTTATTACTAAATGGGCCTTATTAGGTAAACTCTCACATAAAATGTGATCTCATGACAGAGAGAAAATGGAAGTGCCACTTCCAGGCTCCCACAAAAGTCATGATCAGTAGCTCCTTTTTTACACATGTGATGAAGTGATGTTTGGGAGCTGAACATGATAGCTTTAATCTAGGATGAGACGCTGGCTTTCCCTGCTGCTGCATAGGGAAGAACACCAAGGGAAGGTGGGTATGGACCAAGGCTGAAGAAGGTGGCCATGATAGCAGTTATGATTCGACCCTTGAGTTGATCTCAACAGTCCAGTGAAATTCAAAGATCAAGTAGCCTTGTCAATGAATACTGGAGCCTGTTCGAGCCAACAACCAGGAAGGTGAAGGTGAAGGTCAAAGTGAGTAAAAGGACACCAGAAATTAAGTCTACTTCTGGGGAAAGAAAAGTTGGAATGACTTTATTGAAAAAAGATCACCCTTTTCCACCATTCAACTGACTGGGAGTTAAGGGTGGACTTCCAAACTCGGAGAAAGCTGTAGTGAGCAGTATGTGCTATCTGTAGTACAGACAAATAGGGAGGCACCATGCTGTAATTGTGCTTTCTTAAATTCTGTATTTGTCTGTTTAGCATCCGTTCATTGCAAGGTCAATTCAATTAACTCTATCTTATTATCTTCCTGTATTCTTGATGCTCTGGTGTTTGTGGCCTTGCCAACTAGCCAGGGACTGCCCCTCCCAGGACTAGCCAAATTTGAGAGATAGCAAAACTCTCCCCTGAGAGCCTGCCTTTCAGATGCAAACCAACAAATCTAGAGTTCATGCCCCCAACCATCTTTTTAAATCAAACTCTCATATACTGTTGTGGTTAATACTGAGTGTCAACTTGATAGGATTGAAGGATACAAAGTAGCGATACTGGGTGTGTCTGTGAGGGTATTGCTAAAAGAGATTAACATTTGAGTCAGTGGGCTGGGAAAGGCAGACCCACCTTTAATCTGGGTGGGCACCATCCAATCAGCTGCCAGCGCAGCCAGGATATAAGCAGGCAGAAAAACGTGAAAAGATCAGACTGGCTTAGCCTCCCAGCCTGCATCTTTCTGCCATGTTGAATGCTTCCTGCTCTCGAATGCTGGACTCCAGGTTCTTTAGCTTTGAGACTTGGACTGGCTTCCTTGCTCCTCAGCTTGCAGACAGCCTATTGTGGGACCTTGTGATCATGTGAGTTAGTACTACTTAATAAACTCCTCTTTATATCTATCTATCTATCTATCTATCTATCTATCTATCTATCTATCTATCTATCTATCTATCTATCTATCTATCTATCTATCCTATTAGTTCTGTCCCTCTAGAGAATCCGAATACACCAAGCCAATATTACCCTGGTCTATCAACTCAGTTCCAGGAATCACACAACTAGGGACAGCTCTTATTCCCCAAAGGCCACCAGGATGATATAAATGAACCATTCCTAACCTGCTCACCCTGTCCTGTCTTGTTGTTCCTGTGGAAACTCCCAAAAGGGCTCTGGCCTAGGCTTTCCTCTTGCTTTTTCTGCATCCTGACGAAAACTGGTGCTTCCCCCTGTGGTCCTGCAGGCTGCAGCTGCCCCTTCCTCTTGGGAAATGTAAGTAATAAACTTCTTTCAATCAATAGCATTGGTTCCTCCATGATGTCACTCAGTCACCTCCATAAATGAAAATCCTGTGGGTACATTTTGAGACATATAGTCTTATTTAGGTAGTGAGTGGGCAGAAAATAGGAGTACATCTCTTAGCCTTGATTTTCCAGTGGTTTGAGAGCTCCTAAGGATCTCTCTTGACTCGGTACTGAATGGGCCAAGCTTATATGTCATCACCATGGGAAACTGTGGCTGTTTAGAGCAGGCAGAGACAAAGCAGTGGCTGAGTGGCATCAATATCCAGCAGCAGTCCCTGTTTAGCAAATATAGACAAGAAAACAGAATTGATATATGGAGACCTGTTTTAAGAATGCCTTACCCTTTTTTCGAAGTCTGAGTCTACTGTTCATTAGATAGACTGTTAGTCTCAATTCCATGGCTCAGACTATAAACATGTAATTGCCAAACTAAGGGCTCTGGAGGCTGAAAACAAAGGTAAAGCATACTTTTTTTTAATGCTTGAAGGCCACACAATCTAACTAGTAGTAATATCATCTGTGTTAGTCTTGATCTCCTAGATGTACAGGCCAAGGTGGGATAAGATGTGCAAAAAGTGTATTGTACATTTCCACACATAAGCAGAGGCACTGGCTGCCTTTGTGCTAGACTGTTCATGCATGCTTATGTAGTGAATACCCTTGGGAAATAAAGATCACGTCTCCTTCCAAAGCAGCACATGATAGGTTTTTTCCTGTCCAGGATAATAAAAATAATACCTTTCTCTAAGGTAAAGATCAGGCAGGCTGGATGCTTATTAGAAGAGATTCAGGGCCGGGTGCGGTGGCTCAAGCCTGTAATCCCAGCACTTTGGGAGGCTGAGGCAGGTGGATCATGAGGTCAAGAGATTGAGACCATCCTGGTAAATATGGTGAAACCCCGTCTCTACTAAAAATATAAAAAATTAGCTGGGCATGGTGGCGCATGCCTGTAATCCCAGCTACTCAGGAGGCTGAGGCAGGAGAATTGCCTGAACCCAGGAGGCAGAGGTTGCGTTGAGTCGAGATCGCACCATTGCACTCCAGCCTGGGTAACAAGAGTGAAACTCCGTCTCAAAAAAAAAAGAAAAAAATGAAAAAAGAAAAAAAGAGATTCAGGCTCCCAAGCCTGGGGACTTCTCCCATAAAAACAAAAATAACTCTCCCTCACTCACTGCATGCAGGGACATCACCGGGTCCTTTTAATGTCATTCTGTGAGATTTGGGGCTTAGATAAGTATGGCAAATGCTGATGCTCTGGATGCTGGTATTATGAGCAAAATCTTTTTTCTTTGGTCCAAGAGGCTCTTGTTTTACCAGTACCCACAATATGGATAGAATGCAGGCAGACTTGCAAGCAGGGTAAAAATGTTGAACTCACAAGAATTTAAGTTTTTTTTTTTTTAATTAATTATTATTATTTTTGAGATAGGGTCTTGCTCTGTTGCCCAGGCTGGAGTACAAAGGCATAATCATAGCTTGCTGCAGCCTTGGACTCTTGGGCTCAGCAGTCCTCCTGCCTCAGCTTCCCTACTAGCTGGGACTACATGTGCCACCATGCCAGAATTCTTGACAAAATACTTGTGAAAATAGAGAGGACACTGGCATAGCCTGGGTCAGCTGTTAGACCACCATATAGGTCTGACCCTTGTATAAGAGAGAGAAAAGAAAGGAAGGAATGCTGGGTGGAAGAATTTTCAACAAGGTGCAGTAATAAGAAAGTATTTGGGCCGGGCATGGTGGCTTACGCCTATAATCCCAGCACTTTGGGAGGCCAAGGCGGGTGGATCACGAGGTCAAGAGATCGAGACCATCCTGGTCAACAAGGTGAAACCCCTTCTCTACTAAAAATACAAAAATTAGCTGGGCATGGTGGTGTGTGCCTGTAGTCCCAGCTACTCGGGAGGCTGAGGCAGGAGAATTGCTTGAACCCAGAAGGCGAAGGTTGCAGTGAACCGAGATCGTGCCATTGCACTCCAGTCTGGGTAACAACAATGAACCTCCATCTCAAAAAAAAAAATAAATAAATCAAATAAAGGGTTTGGCAAAGCTGACAGTGAACCTTACAAACAATGCCGTTCTTCAGAGCTGTTCCACCTCTAGTAAGAGTGGCTTACTATAGTAGTCCTGCATCATTCAGCCATTGGCTGGGAACAGCTTGTGAGAAGCATGGCTTTGGATCAAAAGTGGTGGTAGATTCTGGACAAAGCAGCTGGAGACATCAATCAAGTACTTTCCGTATTGTGGGAGATCGAGGTACATTTTCACGGCTGCCATGTCAATTAGAAGTTCTGTGATTCCAAAACTCCATTGTTCAAAATGAGATTGGCCTCACTATAATTTAAAGACATTAGGAATTTGAGTACTGGAAATGTTTGAGGGTTAGGTTGAGGATTATGTTGGACAGAAGTCTTGATTATAAAAACTTGAAACCCAACTCATGGTACCCTAAGGAAAAGAAAATGAGTTTATTGTCTTATGTTTGTAATTGAAGAATCAAAGGTGGTTGTGGTATCTTTTAGGGATAGACAAGCTGGGAGGTCAGATGATGGTTTTTGTTCCATCTTCAGCTCTGTTTTCCACTTTATTGGCTTTTCCTCATGTATGTTTCATATGCTGTTTCCTAGATATGTTTTCCTTCCAGTTATTAACACCAGAGAAGAGAGAAACCTTCCTCTCTGATAGTGCCAGCAAAAGCCCTTGGATGGACACTATTTGGCCCAGTTTGGATCAAATTCCTTGCCAAAACCAACTGCTTGACTTGAGAACTTTATTCTCTGATTGGTTGAATTTAGCCATGTGTTTAGCCTTATGCCAGGAGAGGTTAGTAGAATCAAATCATAAATACCCAGCCAAGTGGAGGAGCCACACTTGCTAAAAAAACAAACCAAATGATGCTGGGTAAAAAAAAACAAAGGTGTTCACCAAAGAGGAGATTTTTCTTTTTAAAGCTTCAGTGATGGTGGTGATTTTTGAGATGGGTTGATTATGGGTGAAAAAACTAAGAAGTTTGATGGTTGGCTGAGGATAGAGTGCTTTAAAAAGATGTTGACTGAGAAAGCAGATGAAATCAGTGGTAGAGTGTTGGATTTGGGCCCCGTTCAGGCAGGATAAAGCCTGTAGATTGCATATTGATACCCACTACATTGCTGTTACTCTTTGCAAAACGATTTAGAACATCAAAATATATCTTCAGGCATGATGCCTTCTAGGAATGGACATTATGTGGAACATGAAAACCTAAGTTGATAACAGAATTCTAGAAATTCAGAGAGAGAAATACCATGGGCATTTCCCTCAGTATATTGCTCTTTGGGGCAGAATGTTTTAAAATTTGTATTCCAGAATATTTGAGTTCATAATTAGTAAGTTTGGCTCTGCAGTCTGTCTTCAAACACATGAGATTTTATAGTAGTTTTTGGATCCCAAGTAGGCTTGTTCTGTTTTTCCTCCCTTTAAAGTTCAAGGTGTCAACTGACTATTCTGATGAATAAAACTCTTGGGTGCTGTGTTCATAGTGTTCTGGAAGAGAAACTTCTTGGGTGTGTATTTTACCTAGTGTCTTCCGGGAACAGGCCTCAATGTGTCTTTTATAACTAATTTCAGAGTCACTCATGGTACTGAGTAAGTCTAGCAGTTGGAATATCTGTGTTCTGGATCACGCCTCACTGTTGTGTGTTCTTAGGCAAACCCTTATCTTTTTAAGGAAAATGGGTTTAATAATACATTTCTTAAAGAATTATTAAGCCAATCAATTGAGAGAATGCAGGGGATGCTGTACTCAGATATAAAACATGAGCATTGTCACCACATTCTTCTCAGGGATGGGAAATTTAGGTCAAAGGTGGAGATATAACAGAATCATCAATTTTCTTTCTTTCAAATTATTATACACAGGATAGAATCTTTTCTGCCTACACTCTGGATGGTTTCTGCCTTTTAGCATTCTCCAAATAAGAGCTGGGCTTTTATAATTCAGAATTCAGGCAAACCTGCTGATCCCCATGGGTGGTTCTATGAAGAGGCTCTCTTAGACTCACTTCTTTTTGTTTCTGTAATTGCCAGTCTCTAATTTATTTCCTTTGAGAAAGTTTATCTCCCCATCAGCTCATTAATGATTTAATACGAAGTAAGCTGATTATAGGCAATCTGAACGGCCAATGTTCACACTGCAGAGAAATCAGGCTAATAATCCCTATCAAGAATATAGTTGACCCTTGAACAACATGGGAGTTACGAGTGCCAACCACCCTGTGCAGTTGAAAATCCACACGTAACATACTTTTGACATCCCTGAAACTTAACTGAATAATAGCCTGCTGTTGACTGGAAGCGTTCTCAAGAGCATAAACAGTTGATAGACACATATTTTGTATGTTATATGTATTATATACTGTATTCTTATAATAAAGAAAGCGGGAGAAAAGAAACGTTATTAAAATTATAAAAGATAATGTATTTACTGTTTATGAAGTAGAAGTGGATCATCATAAAGATCTTCATCCTTGTAGTCTTCACATTGAGTAAGCTGTGGAAGAGAAGGAATCAGGGACTGGTCTTGCTATCTCAGCATGTATAAGTGGAACTAAGATGCTCTAAACCATGGTGTTCAAGGGTCGACTATGTTTCTCCTGGACCTATCATTTCAGCTGATCCTATTAGATTTTACAGGTACAGTGCTCCTGGGACCCTGCATGCACTGTGGTCTTTCCAGCAAAAAAGAGTAAGATATCATGAAGCCATATATTTAGAAAGAAAGGAAACCAAATTGTTTACACATTGCCACTTGGTTCTCAGTTTGTTACTTGATTGGAATATCCCAAGATTCAGTCTGAATAAAAATGTGAGACACCATTACCAAAGGGTGCAGAGATTAGTTGGAGAAGGTAACTAAATCATAAACAAAGAAGATTCACACTCGGTACCTAGGGAAAAATGGAGGAATTTGGAATCCATCCGAATTCTTTCCTTTTGGTCTGTCTCCAAGAGGCTAAAACATCTGGTGAAATACGTCAAAGATTCAATCAATCATTCCTGTGTTTGGATGTTTGATGCCAGACATCTGGATTAACTGAGTTTCTCTTTTCTTTAATTAAATCAGCTGGATGTTTTGGCTTCCTGCAAAGTCAGCTTCAGTCTAAATAATACACATCATAGTCTTATGTCCTATTTGTACTCTTACCCAATTTTGATGCATTTTGTTTTGTTTTTAATTTCTATTAACATAACCCATAGAGTTCAATAGTTTCACATGTTGTATAACAGTTTGGGGCATTAATATAAAAGTCTTAATAAATAAATGAGAAAAACAAAATTGACTGTTTTACATTTTTCTAGAAGGCACCCTGGATGTTGGCTCTGATGAATGGAAGTTGAGAGAGTTAAAAAACAATGTTAAATAATTATACAGATAGGGCTCAGCAGAGATCAAAATATCCTCTCTGATGTAAAGACAGCTGGCACCAACAGCAATTTTAACTGTGTGTAACAGGAACACACAATTTATATAATTTATGCATTCCTAGGTTTTTGAGTGCATAGGAATTTGGTCTGGTTTTAAGTTATTTTCAAATATCCTTTGCTTTCTTATCTGGAAAGGCTTCTGGGCAACTTAATGACTGGAGGAGATTTAAAAAGAGATGAAAAGAAACCATGGACACAGACTGATTTAATGAAATATCATATTTTCTAGGAGAGAAATCAAACCTCAAAATAGACAAAACAATGTTTATTGCTCTAAATATATGACATGAAACAACTGAAGAATTTTGAAATAACATCTTATACCTTACTCCTTTATGATGTTTTTGTGGGGCCTGGCTAATATGCAAGTCAAACGTGGATACTGCTTTCTCATTTAGGGTGATTCTGTTCTTTGGTTTTAAAGACATAAAAGACTAAGAGAGAATAAAGTAGTGTCTTTGTGCAAAAGTAGTGTCTTTGTATTTAGCCAATTTGGCCCAATTTGGCTTATTATTTGGTTATAATAAGAATCTCATGATTATAACAAGAATCTCATGATTCTTATTATAACCAAATAAGCCAAATTGGGCCAAATTGGCTAAATATTTTATATTTATGTTGTGAGATCTATGTCCAAACACAGATATTCAAAAGGTTTTTTTTTTTTTTTTTACAAAAACTAGGCTCCATTCCTGCAAAAAGCCCCCCCCCCGTCGACGTACTGTAAATCAGATTTTATTTTGCTAAAATAAGAATTGAGGTCCACTTTGATGCTACTTTGCCAGACGTGAATACTTATTTATACTTTTTTCTCAAGTTGATTTTGCACAAGTTCCTACTGCATTTAACATCTGTAGTAGGACTCTTCAAGGATGCTATATTCATAAATAGAAGGTACCAGGCACTCTTGTGCACACATGTATCATATTTTAGTTAATCACTACAGGCCTGTGAGGTAGGTACTATTATTAATTGCATTTAACAGAGGCTGACAGTAAAGCTCAGTGAGGATATTTACTCAAAGTTAAATAATAAATGGTATATTCATAAATAGAAGGTACCAGGCACTCTTGTGCACATTTTACATGTATCATATTTTAGTTAATCACTACAGGCCTGTGAGGTAGGTACTATTATTAATTGCATTTAACAGAGGCTGACAGTAAAGCTCAGTGAGGATATTTACTCAAAGTTAAATAATTAGATTTTTGGATTAAGAGTAGCTATTTTAAAGATTGTGTGTATATACATAAACACAGATATTCATTGAAGGAATTTTGGAAAAGGTATAATATTAAAAAAAAGAAAAATTAGTCAGCATGCTGTTTTCCTGAGATAATGACTGTTAATTTTTGGTGTATGGGACTATATATACATATGTACCTACATATTAAACTAATACATCTATATTTAAACCATAGATTCACACTGAGTACACTATTCTATAACTTTCTTTTTTATAAACTTAATTGGGAACTTCTTCCATATCATTTTTATTTTTCTATCCCAGGGAGCAGAAAACTCTTTTTGTAAGGGTCAGCTAGTAAAAATCTTTATGATTTTGGGGGGAATATAATCTTCCTCACAAGTACTTACCTTTGAGAAAGCAGTCACACACAACACATAAATGAATGAGTATGACTGGGTTTCAACAAAACTTTATTTACAAAATAAGCAATGTGTCAGATTTAGCTCATGGGTTATAGTTTGCTGATCTTTATTTTACAGCATCAGTTTTTCAAATGTCACCAATAGTAGTTTATCCCATGGCTATATTATTATTTAGTTATAGGCCTTATTTAGTTTGTGTCTGGTTAGTAACAACATTGTGTTGAAAATCTTATAACTAAAACTTATTACGCATGCACTTAGTTTCTCTCAAGGTAATTTCTCAGAAGAATTTCTGAATCAAATGGAAAGTTCTTTTATTAACTGATTGACATGCATTGCCAAATAGCTGTCCACAACACTGTAGCTTATATCCTCACCAATGGTGTCGAGGAGTGTCTTTATCCATGCTCTTGCTATTAGAATTGGTGCGAAAGTAACTGCAGTTTTGTATCACTTTCATTGGCAAAAAACTCAATTACTTTTGTATCAACCTTATTAATGATGTGTACTATGGAGTTCTTAAAATATTTTACCAATTTGATGGACATAAAAATATCCAATTTGAAAGGCAAAATCACTTTTTTCACTTGCATTTTTTTTAACTATTATTGAACTTGAACATATTTTCCCTTTTCTTGCATGTTTCATATTTAAGCATAAATCAGCTGTTTCATTCAGGTGAACATAATTTTATATATGAGGGAAACGTGCACATTTTTTTGGCATATTAAGTGACTTATATCAATAGTGAGATTGACACACAAAGTGTTAGATTAACACAGAGGTACTATCAAAACTGTTCCAGTAATTCCTTATTCATCCACTGTAATGGTAAAATTAACTGTGTTTCCTTTTAAATTTTGCTTCCTTTGAGTATTGCTCATAGAATAAGAGCCTATCTTTATTGACGGTTTCTGCTCTTCTTTTCTCCCTCACTGTATCCTCTCCATGGAAGGTACACATTGTCTAATGTATTAGAGGGCAAAATTTCAATATCCCTTTATCCAGATACTCTAAGCGATGAGATAAATATACTAAAGGTCACAGGAATTGTTACGAGTGAAATTGTGTCCTCCAAAAAGATATGTTGAAATCCTAACCCCTGGTACTTGTGAACATGACCTTATTTGGAAATAAGGTCTTTGCAGATGTAATCAATTTAAGATGAGGTCATTATTGTGGGCTCTAATCCAGTGTGACTGTTCCTGAAAGAAGTGAAGACAGAGACAGAGGGAGATGATGGAGGCAGAGACTGGAGTTGTGTAGACACCATTCAAGGAATGCCTAGGGCTACCAGGAGCTGAAAGAGTCAAGGAATGATCCTCCCACAGAAGTTTTGGAGAGAGCAGAGCCCTGTCAATTTTGATTTCAGACATCTAGCCTCCTGAACTGTGAGGTAACATTTTCTTGTTGTTTTGAGCCATGCAGTTTGTGGTACTTTGTCACAGAAACCCCAGGAAGCTAATGCAGGCATGAATGACCATTGGCTCTTCTGGAGCTGGACAGTTCATGGGTTCCGCCCACTCTGCTCTCCTTCAAGTGGAGCTCAAATCAGAGCAAATGCTTTCTCCCTGATGACTGATCTGTCTGTGACAAGCAGATTGCTTATTTCAGGAAGGAAGGAGGAGGAAGCTCTTTGGGCCTTGTGTTTGAACCTGTTTCTCCAACCTAGTCATGCCCCCATTAAAGCTGATATTTTGATCTCCTGTGCCCTTTTCTCTAGAAATCTTCATAGGTCATGCCTAGGACAGAAAATCTCCAGAAGACATGGGCATACTGACATTTGGTGCCCAATATTACACCTGGAGATGCCTAGCTCTTTGCTTTGGCTGCGGTGGCTAGTGTCCAAGTAGGCATGCAGATGATGTAGCTTAGGTTTCAGAAAGTGTGGCTTGCTTTGGTTACATATGATAAGGGAGATTTTTTTTTTTCAGCTCCACTGAGGTATAGTTGACAAATAAACATATTTAAGGTGTGCATTATAAAATGATCAACACAAGCACATCCATCACCTTACAGTTACCATTTTTTTGTGTGATGAGAACACTTAACATCTATTCTCTTAACAAATTTCAAGTATACAATACAGTATTAATAACTTTAATTGTAGTCACTTTGCTATAGTCCCTTTGTTCTTGATTCCAAGAACTTATTCATCTTATAATGGAAAGTTTGTGACCTTTGATCAACATCTTCCCATTTCTTACCCCATTCCCACCCCCAATTCCTCGCAACCCTACTCTGCTCTCTTCTATGAGTTTGATTTTTTTAGATTTCACATGTAAGTGAGATCATGTAGTATTTCTCTTTCTGGTGTCTGGCTTATTTCATTTAGCATAATGTCCTCCAGGTTTATTTATGTTGTTGCAAGTAACAGGATTTCCTTCCTTTTTATGACTAAATAATATTCCATTATAAGTATATGTGAGTATTTACATCTACATAACATATACATTATTTTCTTTATCCATGCATCTGTTATTAGACACTGGTTGTTTCTGTGTCTTGGCTATTGTGATTAATGCTGTAATAAAGATGGGAGTGTGGATATCTCTTTGTGATTCTGAATTCACTTCCTTTGGATATATATTCAGAAATGGGATCACTGGATCATATGGTAATTCTATTTTTAATTTTTTGAGGAACATGTATACTCTTTTCCCTAATGGCTGCACCAATTTATGCTCCCATCAATAGTGTACAAGGGTTTGGAAAAGGAGATTTTTATTTGTAGCTGTCTTTCCTTAAAACAGACAATATGTTGTATAGGCTTTTGAGTCACCAGTGGGAAAATTTTTCCTATCTTCCTGCTTATCTATCTATCTATCTATCTATCTATCTATCTATCTATCTATCTATCTATCTATCTATCTATCTATCTATCTATCTGGTCTATTTTTACCCAGGGCTTTAAACTGTAAAGGCAGGTAAGTTTCCAGTGAACCCCAGAAAACTTGTTTGCAAGCTTTCAACTTTTTAATTAGTATTTATCCTGACTAGGTAGCCCAAGGTGACCTGCCTCAAATCTATCTATTTTTGTCTTATTTCGAACTACTTTGAGGGATGAGAAAGGAGCTATGGTAGGGTCAACCTTGTGAATTAGTAAATGCATCAAGAAGAGTGGAAATTTTTACTATGTATCAAAGAAGTAATCTTCTTGAACTGAGAAAAATAGTCAGTGATATTATTAGAAACTTGAAAGATTGGAAGGAAATTAAAAAGGCTTATTCCTGGAACACTGTTTTTAGAAAAGCATACCTAGAAAATCCAAGAAGGATGTGATTGCTGTGTGTAACGTGCTTTGGTTTTAATGTCAAAACATGAGCCTGAGAAGAGAGAAACAAAGTAAGTTATACTGATTTAAGTGGGGACAGGTGAGAGACGTTCTTATTAGAAGCATTAACATCTTGGTAGATGGTACAAGGTACAGACTTAAGTATTTAGAAAGGTGCGTCAAGTGCTCTCAGTGATGAGATCGAAGGGCTATAGGCTGGCCAGGGGACATGGAAGATGCTTCATTCAGCATGACTGAGAGATGAACAAAGTCATCCCATCCAGCCAGCAACCTAGGCCATGACAAGCCAGCAAGATACCCAGGGATGAGGCCAGGGACAGAGCAGCAGGCACCAGGGTAGGGGCTGTTTGGTTCACCCATTCAGTTGCAGAGCCCAGGGGTGTACAGGGGGCACTATGTGAATTGTAAGACTGTCGCTTCCTCTCTGTCGTAGGGTGCTGTTGGTTATGCTCCTGCCTCATGTAGTTGGAGGCCAACTTAGAGAAGAGCAGGGGACAATATGAGGACCTGAGAAAGTAGGCCTTGGTCTCAAGGAATTGTTTAAGTTAATGCTTCAAACCAAGTCAATTGAGTGGACTAAAGCATAGTTTTTTTCCCCCATCTTACCTAATAGATGAGTGTCACAAATGATCAGATTATAGATTAGATTACATTTTTCAGTTATAGAGGAAAGAAACCATCTGATTAAAATTTTTGACATTTGCGTATAGTATAAGTAAATTGGGTCTTCTAGTATACAGAGAGATTTTATTATGCAAAATGGGTTAACATAACTTGGATTTTTGTCCTCACCCAAATCTCATGTTGAATGTAATCTGGAGGCATTTGGATTATGAGAATGGATCCCTCATGAATGGCTTGGACCACCTGCTTGGTGATAAGTGATGGTGATAACTCTCCCACAGAGTTCACAAGAGATCTGTGAATACACAAAAACACAAAAAGTCTCTAGCATCTCTTGCTCCCACTCTTTCTCTCTCTCTCTCTTTCTGCTCCTCCTCCTCCTAGGGTCTTCTGCATTGATTAGAAGCTTCCTGAGGCCTCATCAAAAGCTGAGCAGATGCTGGTGCCAGGCTCCTATAGTCTGTAGAATCATGAGCCAGTTAAACCTCCTTTCTTTATAAATTACTGAGACTCAGATATTTCTATGTAACAATGAAAAAATGGCCTAAAACATGGATTCACATACAAAATGGTACTTCAAGAAGAGGCAAGTCATTTTCTTGCCTGCCTGTTCCTAGACTGGATCTTTTTTGTTTGTTTGTAGGAAGTGATTTATTTATTTATTTAGAGAGAAACAGGAGAAGGAGAAAGAAACAGCTAACTCTCACACTGAGTGAGAGAATTCACTCCTAGATGCTTCCAGAGTGCACTTTGCTTCCTAGACTAATCCAGGAATAGGACAGGGACACATTTTTAGGCCACTACCTCTCCCCCAAACCTTCCCTTTGTCCAGCTTTCAAAAGTCTGGCTGTTTGTAAGGCCACAGGAATATGCCTGAATGTCAAGGGAATGATCTGCTCTGAGCTCACGGTCTTAACTCGTGACGCAGGCCTGGCCTCTGGCTGGGGCTGCTGAGTCCTTGTTCATCTATCTTTCATTCAATAAATAGTTTGCCTGAGCAGTGGTATTGCACCTGGGAAAGGAAAGCAGACGCACAATTTCCCAGTCTGAAAAATAAGCAACAACAGGGACAAAAGAAAGATGGCAAATTAATCAGGTATTCTCCACACCCAACCTATTTTAGAGATTAAATGTAGGAGAAGAGCACTTGGCACAATATGAAGCAATGAAATGATTTATTTGGGTTGAACTCTTTATCATTACTGGGAGACTGGGACTTTCCAAATGTCTTTAGCAACCATGAAAGATGAGAGAAAGACACTTAACAAAAATGAACTTGTTTAATTTTCTCTACCCTTAACTGAATACCAACTTTCTTATATAAAGAGCTACTTTATATAATAACAGTGATCAAAGTACAGAATGACATGGAATTACATAAATCTCTCTCTGAATTTAGAAAAGAGAAAAGGATTTTTCCTGTTTGTTTGTGATCTGGTTTGGCTCTGTGTCCCTATCCAAATATCTTGTTGAATTGTAATCCCCAATGTGGGAAGTGGAGCCTGGTGGGAGGTGATCGGATCTTGGGGAGATTTATCATGGTTTAATTCCCCTAGTGCTGTTTTATGATAGAATGCTCGCAAGATCTGGTTGTTTAAAAGTGTGACATCTCCCCCGACTCTCTTCCACCTGCTCCAGCCATATAAGGCATGACCACTTCCCCTTTGCCTTCCACCATGATTGTAAGTTTCCTGGGGCCTTCCCAGCCACGATTCTTGTACAGCCTATGGAACCATGAGCCAATTAAATCTCTCTCTCCCTTTTTTAAAATAAATTACCCTATCTCAGGTAGCACTTTATAGCAATGCAAGAATTGACTAAGACAGTTTGTGTTGCCATCCTTGGCTACAATGGGGGAAAAAAACAGGCCTATACACAGTAGGGAAATGAACTCCAAGCATATCAGTATTTATCCAGGAAATGAGCACAACAAAACTCAAACTTGCCTTCATCTTATTTCCCAGTCCTTTGTTGCTTTGCCACCATCGGCTACCAAGTTTCATCAGCACTGGAGGCCCACCCAGGGGATCTTGGTGTCAGCAAGAAAAGATACAATTTTAGTTAGGCATAAACCTGAAAATTTGTGTTAAATGTGTGAAATCACAGCTAATGGGATTCCAGACGTTTCTCTGTAATATACAATAGAATTTATAATAAGATGCTTGTATAAAACCATGCTACTAGAACAACTGGGCTTCCAATTTATAAATAAAAATCAAAATTAAATATGAAGATCTTTAATAAGAATGCATGTATAGTGTGTCAGAGCTTAAGTTTCTAATTAATAATAAACTGTGAATATCTGTCACTACCTGTAAATACATATCTACTTTTATTTTTGAGACAGAGTCTCTCTCTGTCATCCAGGCTGGAGTGCAGTGGTGTGATCTTGGCTCACTGCAACCTCCATCTCCTGGGTTCAAGAAATCTCTGCTTTAGCTTCCTGACTAGCTAGGACTACATGCACTCACCACCATGCCTGGCTAATTTTTGTATTTTTTGCAGAGGTGGGGTTTCACCATGTTGGCCAGACTGGTCTAAAACTTCTGGCCTCAAGTGATCTTCCCTCCTTGGCCTCCTAAAGTGCTGGCATTACAGGCATGAGCCGCCATGCCTGGCAATATCAACATTTTTATGTAACACTTTAGTATTCCGTCTTATGATGTAAGCATAGTTTATTTAACAAATCCCTTAATTTTAGATGTTGAAGTTATTTCTGATTTTTTGTCAGTATAAGAATTCTGAAACATCTTTGTGTAGATATGTATATACATGTGTATGTGTATCTTTGAGAAATTATATGATCATTTCTTTTTATTAAATTCATAGAATAGTAATTGCTGAATTAATACATTTAAATATTTTCAATGCTTTTAATATATGTTAAGAAATTGGTCTCTAAAATTTTATGTCAATTTATACTTCTACCAGTGTCCATGCATATGTCTATATCCCTTACCCTGATCAACATGACATTTATTATTTAATTTTTTTTTTAACATCGGAGCGTGAAAAAGAATGTCTCAATGTCACTTGTATTTGCATTTATTTTATTTCTGTTAGATTGATGCATTTTTAAAGGTTTATTTCTTTATTTGGGAATTGCCTGTTTATATCAGTTGCCCATTTTAAAAATTGCTAGATATAGTAGGTCTAGTGGTGGCCCCAAAAAAGGTTAAGTCCATGTCCTAGCACACAGAGCCTGTGAATATAAACTTAATTTGGAAAAGGGCCTCTGGAGCTCTATTAAGAATCTGAAGATAAGATCATCCTGTGTTATTTGGGTGGGTCCTGAATCTAATGGCAAGTATTGCTGTAAGAGACATAAAAATAGAAGACACAGACACAGAGACAAAGGCCATGAAACAGAGGTAAAGATTAAAGTGTTGCAGCCATAAGCCAAAGGACCCTGGAGCCATAGCAGGGGTAAAAAGAGGTAAGAACCTCTCCCCTAGAGCCCTCTGAGGGAGCAGGGCCCTGCTGATACCTTGATTTGGACTTCTGGCCTCCAGGACTATGAGAGAATACGTTTCTATTGTTTTAAGTTACTCAGTTTATGGTAATTTGTTATGGTGACCTCAGGAAAATAACATAGCGTATTTACAGATTTTTAAAAAAACTGACCACGATTTGTACATTAAGATTAACCATTTTTTAGTTATACATGAGACAAATATTTTCCTTTTAATTTTTCATTTTAAAAATTTTATGTTTATATTTCTCCATAGAAATTAAAAAGGTTTTTTTTCCTGTGTTCTTTTTAAAAATGTAATAAACTTTATGTTTCAGAGCCGTTTTAGAGTCACAGCAACGTTGAGAGGAAAGTATAGAAAGTTTCCATATATCCTCTGTCCTTACCCATGCCTGTCCTCCCCTGCTATTCTCATCCCATACCACAGTGGTCAGTTATCACAATAGAGGAACCTGCACTGGTATGCCATTACCAAAAATCCATGGTTTACACGAGGGTTCACTCTTGGAATTATACATCTCATGGGTTTTGACAAAAGCGTAATGATCGTTGTCTACCATTATGGTGTCATACAGAATAGTTTTACTGCCCTAAAAATCATCTGTGCTCTGCCTAGTCATCCTTCTCTTTTCCACCAAGAAACTAATTTAGTTTACCCAAAGCTCTCAATCATTTTTGTGTTTTTGCTTTTGAAGATATTTTTAGAATGTTTACAAATGTACCTTTAATTAAACAACTAATGGTTTCACCTATGACATTTAAATTGTGATTACTTAGAATTTATTTTTACATACAGTTTCCTAGAGAGAAGGATATAGCCTTCCACATTTTGTTGTATGTTTTATTATGTGTTATGTGAAGGAAGTACTTCTTTCTTCAAAAGTTTGACAGATATACCAAGTGAAACTAAGTCTGTTAATGTAGTTATTACTTGTTGGACTTTGAATTAAATGCCCATCAGTGTTAACTATAGGCTGAGTATAAAGGAGGCCAAAAAGCATTCGGTGGTTAAGCATGTAGTCTGTCCATCAGGGTCAGTTCACCTAGGGTGGGGACGGACTGGCCCTGTCAGTCATTCCTTTTGGAAAATAGGGATGTTGGGTGCTATAGGAGAAGGTGGGTCTCTTAAAAGCAGGCTGTGTTCTGTTCCACTCTAACCTCTGCACTTTCTACTCTCATCAATCTGGGACCTGGAGTGAATGCAGGCCTGGGTTTTACGCTGCTTCAGTTTTGAGCATACTTACATTTATGGTTCGGAACAAAGGTCATTTGCATTTACTTGAAAAGTACAAGAATCATATACTTTTATGACACATTTTATCACTTGAAAAATATCTGCTTATTACTGTTGGTTTTCTAAATTGTTTTTTCTGTGTACTCATGATTATTTGTTCAATGAATTTTGGATTATTTTTTAAGTTCCCACTCTCTGCCTTCATCTCTACAACAAAAATTTCCTAATTTTTATTTGGAGTATCTGATATTTATAGTTGGAAGAGAATTGACATCTTTAGAATATTGAAACTTCCCATACAGAAAGACTCATTCATTATATAAGTCTTATATAATATATACAAAAGCATTTTGAGTCAAGAGTGAAGTTCTAATGTGTTTAATTTTTTTAATGTGGGCCTTTAATATTTAAGTTAATAGAAAATATTTAAGATGTTTGTATTTAGAAAAGCATATTTTATCTATTACATTTAAAATGGTTATTACCGACATTTTAGATAGTATTAATTTTGCTTTATTTTATGTTGATTTTAGTTGAAAATGATGCATCTACAGTTTCTTTTCGAATATTTATATGCCTTACTTGATTTACATGGCTGATTTATTAGCTGGCTCCTTTAAATGGTGACAGTGGGTCTTCTAGATTTATTTCTGATTTGAATGGAAACACATCTCATGTTCCAGTGATAGGGACATCCTTACATCTAACTCATAATCAAAGCATATTCTTCCTTCCAGCTTCACAGATGCTGTTCTAATAGTTTCATTCTGTCATAATAGTTTTTCTTTCCCCTTTGTCTTTTATCTCATACTTTTACAATGCAGGAACAGTCAAGATGTAGAGTTTTTAGTAGAAGGATGAGTTATTGTCTTTGCTCCTTTCCTTGGTTTTGCTGTCTCATATCTTTCTTGGATTTTCAGATGAGGTACAGGCTGTTTTACACATTACCCATTTCCGGAAGGGCTTCATTTAGTGTTTTAGTGTACCTCTACTCTACTGTGGTGTTATCTTCTTACTCCACTGTTTTCATAATAATATTAAACATAAAACAAAACAGTACTACTCCAAAGTCTGGTTCATGCCTGCCTCATCCATAGCATTTTGCTCTGCTTACTCCTAACATTGATTGTGTCTGGAAGTAGATTCTGCCCTTTCAGAGAAATTCACAGGGGTCCAAGTGCCAACTGCCTGTTCTCTGAGAGGTGGAAAGCCTCTCTGTCAAGGAGTCTTTATTCATTCACAAGGCCATGTGTTTAAGCTTTGATATGTGTTTCACAATCCAGATCCAACCCCCTTATAATGAATGCCAATTCCTTCTAGATTCTGGTTTTAGTTTGACTGTCAATCTTAGTTTTTCTGTGTGTTGTCAATGTGTCCTCTTCTGCCCAGTGTTCATTTGTATTTAATGAGAAGCTGGGGAAGGCTGTGCTGGGAACTGCTCACCATACATTTTTTTCGTACTTGTCTCGTGTATGTTTACTCCTAGAGAAACCTGTTTATATTTAACTTATCCTGGTCGAATTTCATAGGTTAAGTTTGGTCAAAACATGTTGGTTATATTTCAAAATCTTGTACTCTGATCTCTCGGAAAAGTTTGCAGGGTCATGCTGAGTCATTCACTAGAGACGGTCTGTAGTTTGTTAATTACTAGTAGTTTAAATAAAATCTCTCCTAAACAAAGAATAGAACAACAATGGTTAAAAAGGGGTCTAATTCTGGAGGGTTTTCGGGTTGCCAAACTATCCTCTCCTTTTTAATAGTTACCTCTATTGTGATTAAATTACTAGTTGTTTAATGTCCAGGTATCTTTTAATAAAACCTCAGTGAGAATAAAGGCTGTATCTGTTTCTTTCATCGCTGTATGTCCAGCATCTAACACAGAGTCTTGCCCATAGGAAGTGTTCAAATCATATGCATCAAATGAATGAGAAAATGTTACCACTGTCTCTATCCACTCCCGTGCCACACCCTGAAAGACATTCCTGCCTCAGAGGAATACTAGCATTTAGCAGAAACTAATTTAAAAAAAAAAATCCTGACCAGATAAATGAGTTGTGACTGACAGTAACTTACAAGGCGAAGAGATGCATTTTTTGCACTCACATCCTAGGATGAGAAATGCTAAGATAGAGATGATAAAGAAGAGAGGTCGCAACTTATTTTAATTCAAACTTGAGGCTACCCTCAAAAATGTTTGTAAAGTTAGTTTAAAAACTAAAATGTAGCTTAAAACAATAGTATTAGCCACTCATATGTGTTTTACGATCTTTTGGATATGCAGACTTTTATGCAGTGATGATCAGAAACATAAAGCCATTGCATGCTTTTTCCAAACATTCTCAAATTATGGTCTAATGTCTTAAATCATAAGAAGTACCTCAAGTCTCTAAACTAATCGTGTCCATTTGGCTTGATGTATGTTTAGTCTATTCCTTCCTGGCAAAAATATTTTAGCGTAAATGTCCGAGCATAAGGATGACAAAATGTTTTCTTTCCTACTCATTTGTGTGGTCTTGTTTAATAAAAATTATATGTAAAAAACTAAGTAGAATTTTTTTCAGGGGGAAATATATATATATATATATATATATATATATATATATATATATACATATATGTATATGCAGTTTAGTATTAAGAATAATTTATGAAAGGAGAGCTTTAAGTAAGAAAAAACAAGACCATTTCTTTTTGTTCATTTACTCTTCTAGCTGTTTATTATATTTGCCTCCTTTCATTTAGAAAAAATTAAAACCATCCAACAAAAGGAGAATAATTTTACTTTTTGTGAATAATTTTATATGTAATACTTTAGCACTTTGTCTCTCACTATTTAATAATACATAGGTGTGGATTTGTTTCAACTGTTTTGAAACTTTGGGAAATTCTATATGCTTATAAGGTTATTCTTACAATACTAGTACATAGGTAGATAGGACAAAAACTGCTTTTAATTCACAAAGTATGTACTAAATTCTTTTTATGTGTGTAATTTCTTATGGAGTATTCTAAGAACTTTATAATACCAAGACAAGATGTATTCATGTGGAATAATTGTGTGTCACCATAAAGCACTGTGTGACAAGCTATTCTAGTGAACAGTTGGGATTTGCTATAGAAGCATAGAAAAAAGGAATATCCCAGCAGGCTAGAAGAGATGGAGTATGCCCTATAGTTTAAACCTAATATGGATCTTGAGAAGAGTAAGTTTAAATAAAAGAAATAAAGGGGGAAGGCATTTCCACTCAGGAAAACTGGATGAGCAAAGATTTTCACTTAAGAGTGAGTATAGGGCAGAAAACTTGAGCTGTGGTAAAGCTGACCATGAACGGTGGGCCAAATTCTGAAGGGTCTTGAGGTCCTAGCTTCTGAGCTGGGATTCTAGTTTTTAGACTAGGAAAAGGGACTTTTGTAAAAGAAAAGAAAATGTTAAAATTTAATTTAATTTGTAAGCAATACATAGAATAAACAGGAATACAGAAGGAGTAAAGACAGAAGGAGTACATATGGTATATTCTAGAAGTGACAATTCTAGGATTACAGTTGTGGAAGTGGATGGAGGCATCTGATATGGTTTGGCTGTGTCCCCACCCAAATCTCATCTTGAATTGTAATCTCCATAATCCCCACCTGGTGAAGGAGGGATCTGGTGGGAAGTGATTGGATCATGGGGTAGGTTCCCCCATGATCCAATGGGGGGAATCCACTGGGGTCTCACTCGCTATCCCCCATGCTCTTGACAGTGAGTGAGTTCTCATGAGATCTGATGGTTTTATAAGCATCTGGCATATCCCCTGTTTATACTCACACTCACTCTCTCCTGCCACCTAGTGAAGAAGGTGCCTGCTTTTCCTTCCACCATGATTGTAAGTTTCCTGAGACTTCTCCAGCCATGTGGAACTCTGAGTCAGTTAAATCTCTTTTTCCTTTACAAATTATTCAGTCTTGGGTAATATCTTTATAGTAGTGTGAGAATGGACTAATACAGTGGCCATTCTCTATGTGGTTGTCGAAATAGAAATGTCCCTGACACAGCTGGAGATCCAGGCTGAAATTGCCCAAGAAGAGAGAACAGAGACACAGATCTGAATGGTCAGCACAGGGGCAATGATGAAAATGAAGATATAAATTGTAAGGATAAAGTTCTGATGTGCTAGATAGATGATAAAGATAGCTTTGGAGAATTTGCCCAGTCAGTCACTTGGGGAGGAGGAAAAAGTGGAAATGAGTGGTGGGAAATAGGGACAAAACCTAATGTCAGTCAAGTACAGTGTCAGAAACAATAGGTGTTTGCTGCCCATGATGCTTAAAGTCAAATCTGAGGATTAGGAAAACACTTTCAGTTTGCCAAAAAGAAAGCGATTTAGCCTTTGTGAGGAGGTACATTTGGGTAGAAGAGTGTGGACAGAAGTAAGATTGCAAGGCACTGGGGAGAGCACTGGGGTTGTAGAAATGAATTAATGATTGCATGATGCTAGTTTAAGAAACTTGGTAAGGAAAAAGAATAGAGGCATGGCTGTAATGAGGGAAAACAGAAGGGTCAAACTAAGACATTTTCAAAATGGGTAAATTATGTGAAATGTGCAAAATATGGGCATTTAGTTAGGGGAAAAGGAGCTTTTGAAGATGGCTGGGGATGATGGAGTGAGTATGTGATCTATGTACCAACAGGAATTGAGAATGCAGGTGGAGGGTTCATTACCTTAGAGAAGGATTAAATTTATTTCACAGTGTTCAAGAGCAAGGTCCAAAGTAGGGTAGGTGAGGGGTTTATGGCCTTATAATAATAATTATTATTATTTCAGGAAAATAAGGGCAGGAATTTGCTGGCAAGAATAGAGTGGAGGAGTGAGGAATAGAAATATTTTTATAGAAAAGTCTCATATATCAGTCCCACATTTAATTTTTGTGAACATTACCAAATATGCTTTGGGAAAAAAAGGACAACATGCCTTCAGTTTCATATGGATAAATTATTGAAACTGTTCTCCATGTAAAGCATTATTTAAGTTTTTCTTTGGCCTTAAAGTGAAAGCATAGTGTATCTTGTATAGTGGACACTGTAATGCGCAACAGGATTCTCCTTCTGGATTGAAGAACCTATTTCCCCAGCTGCTAGGAATGCTGCCAGAAAACACTTCAGCTGTTGTTCCGTTTTGAAGATTGTCTTGGCTGAAGAAATTCGCCTCACCCAAGGTCATAGACTTTCTGGATGGCCCATATCCAGTGATTGATTAATATAGGGTGTAAAAACCTGACCCTCTCTCTCCAGCAGGAAATGAGTCTGAACATCTAAGTTCTGGAGCTTCCCACAGAGTTTTCTGAATTCTTCATTAATATTGTATTCTGCTTTCATTCCTTCCTTTTAACAGGTGCTCAAGAAAACTTCCTGAATGTCCGTTATGTTAAGCTATGTTTCAATGTCTGTTTCTGGGGAAACTAACCTGCAACAGTTGAAAGACTGTTTCTTCCAGGTGCAGTAAATGCTACCAGCAGGCAGCTGTAAAATGTCAGTCGCCTTTAATTTGTCTCAGCTGAAGAAAACTTTCTCAATCAAGTCATAGCTCCTTCTAGGGACAGCCCATGTTTCATGACTGATTGATGCAGTCATCTTTGCTTTACCTTGGAACACTTCTGATAGGACAATCACATTCAAGTCTCCCTGCTGACATCCTATTTGAAACTGCATTGCAACCCAGCTGTTTTTCCATACCTGCCCTTTCTTTAACAGGTGCGGTTCCAAGGGCACTCAATCAACCTTCTGCGTGCTAAGGTCCATCTACGAGTCTGGTTCCTGAGAAACCTGCCCTACAATACTTTGCTATCCCAGGTTTTATTTTTTAATATAAATTTTTACCTTAAAAAAGTACTCTAGTAAAGTTTCATTATTTTATTTGACTCTGGAAATAAATAAATTATTAAATATATTTTAATGCTTTCCACAAAAGTCAGTTTCCTCCAGTGTTCATGGTTTAGTCTTTAAAGGTCTGCTGATAATGCCACCTGGGTTAAAATATGTGTGTGTAATATTTTCTATTTATTAATTTCAATTATCAAAAACTTGTACCTTCATCTTTGAGCTTCTTTTTATTAAATTAAATTCCTAATTGCCTAATACCACTACAGAATATTAGTCAATACATGTGCCTGGTTAGCCACAATACCTAGAAGATGATTTCTATTATACTTTTACTGAATACTGAACACAAATTTCTATCATTAACTTTAGCTGAGTGTGGCCGAAATTGCTGGTTGTTCTCCAATATTTATTTCCCTTTATTTAGTTATAGATTCTTTTTTTTAAAAGGAGAGCATAACCCTCCTTTGTTAAATACTACATTTCCCATTTTATTTTGCAGCTAGGTATGGCCATGTGACTAAATTTTGGGCATTTGAAATGTGAGTGGGAATGATGCTTGAAATTTCTAGGGAAGAACAAATATCTGCTCTTAGATATACTCACAATAGCAGAAGATAGAGGAGTGGACCATGTTGAGAATGACAGAACAAAACAGCTGGAGCCTGACTTCCAACACAGGCCACCATATTAGCTGAGACTTTTACATAGGAAAAAAAAAAAAACGAAACATCTATCTTATTTAAGCCCTTATTACTTTGAGTCTGTCTAATAGGAGCCAAATTAATTCTTTAATCCTTTAGAAATATGCATATCTGCAAGAGGCTTCCTAATGTTATATTCATATAATCAGGAATTGCTTGCCAATAGGTTGGGAAATATATAAATTCTTCTAAAATTATGTTTATTAACATGGGATATATGTGCTCCTATGGGTAACCAATAACTTGCCAGAGAGTCCAATTACTTATAGATCAATATGACATATTGTCCCCAAGTATTGTCTTTACTCAGAGTTTAATAAAAAAAAAATTACAAAAATTCCCTAAGATAAATAATTTTAATATTCATATAGCTATATATGTTACATACATTACATTTTATATATAACTATATATAATTATACAGAGATAGATATTAAGGAATAACTCAAAATTACTATAATATTTTAGGACGGATACAAACCTTAAAAGACATTCAGTGCTTGAGGTATGCTACTTTCTACTGTGTTTACCATCCAACCAGTGGGCTCATGTTCCCAATCCCTTTACTTTTATGGTACTTAATGGAGAAATGTTTGAAAAACACTTTCTTCTGCAGATATTCTGTATCAAAGTCAAGGAGCTCTCAGGCTGAATCAAAATGATCTTTTCCTTATTTACATTAGCATTTAGTTTAGCTCCACATCGGTTATAATACCATTAATTAAATTGATGCTTTGGTATTTTAGAACCATCATAGTTTAGGAATTTTAGAACAAACTTAAGTGATTTTTTTGACTTTATTATTTGGATGCTTCAGATACTCTTATTACCATTTAAAACAGAGGTTTTATTTATTCCAGCTCAGTAGTTATACATGACTGAGTCTGGCTCAGACCAGGGAGGCCAATTTATTGTTTTTGGCCGTCCTTTTCCAAGTTTGTTATTCAAACCCCTGGGTTGCTACATGCTAGGTTTTGAGTGTCTGATAGTATTTGAGGGATTCCAAGAAGTAGAATGTAAGAATGCTGCTTGGGTTCTAGCGAATAATATAAGTTTTGGTATAAAGTTAAAAATGTCAATATAAATAGGTTTTCTTCTCTATTGGAATTAGACTTTAGTCTAATTAGAATATTATTTGGGATATTAAATCTAAGAGCTAACTATGCAGATGAAGAGTAGAACAGATAGTTGAAGATGTTTAACGTAGTTTTCAACACAGACATGATAAACTTGGTGTGATCATCTTTCTCAATTTTACCCATTCCGGTGGGTGTGTGGTGATGACTCACTGTGATTTTAATTTGCATTTCCATCAGGACTAATGGTTGTTAGCATTCTTTAATATGTTCATTGAGCATTTAGATTTCCTCTTGTGTGAAATGCTTGTTCAGATCTTTTGCTCGTTTTTGTACTGGGATATTAATTTTTTTCTTATTATTTATAGACATTCAAAAATATTTTGGATACAAGCCACTTGGAATATTTTTACATTGCGAAGACCTTTCCCCTCATTAATGGATTGCCTGTGTATTCTCTTAATTAATGGAAGTTAGTTCAGTATTAAGCAATTAATTATTCTTAAATGTAGCATAATTTATCAATCTTGTGTGGTTAGTTCTTTTCTGTGTCGTGTAAAATATCTTTGCCTACTTCACATTCATAAAGTTACTCTATCTTATTTTTAAAAGTCTTATTAGCTTGCTTTTTAATATTTCAATCTATAATCTATCAGATATTGACTTTTGTGCATGGTATTAAATAGGAGTCAAATCCATTTGTTCCCCCATGAGTTTCCATTGATCTAGTTATATTTTTTGAGAAGAACACTTCTGATCTGTACTGCAGTGTTACCTTTGTAATAAATAGATGACTGTATATATGTAGGTTCTATTTCTGGACCCTATAACTTTCATTTATTTGTTTATCTTTAGATAGATAAATTGATTATCTTGTCTTGATTGCTTTAGCTTCATAGTAAGTCTTAAAATTGGATAACATAAGTTCTCTAATTTTGTTTTCTTTCTATCAAAACTATTTTGGCTCCTCTAATTCATTTGCATTTCTGCAGATTTTGGACAGTTTCCATTAAAAACAAGCTACTGTTGAGAATTTGTTTGAAATTTTATTTACATCGATGCATCACTCTGAGGAGAATTGATACTTTCATACTGAGTTCTCCAACCTATGGCATCTTTCCATTCTATGACATGGTGTATCTCTGCATTATGTTTAGGTCCCTTTATTTTTATCAGCAATATTTTATAATTCTTTTTTTCTTTTTCTTTTAATATAGAAGGGTCCTTGGTATGTTGCCCAAGATGACCTTGAATTCCTGGCCTCTGACTATCCTCTTACCTCAGGCTTTCAGTATTTTGTAATTCTTAGGGTAAAAGTCTTTAACATTTTTTGTTAGACTTGTTTCTAGGTAATTGATGTTTTTACCTCTGTGAATGCTATCCTTTTAAAAATGTTAATTCTGAATTTTTGTTGTTAATATATAGAAGTTCAAATGACTTTTGCATAGTTACTTTGCATATGCCGTCTTTGGTAGATAAACTATTAATTCAAGTAGTTTGTAGATTCTTTTGGATTTTCCTTATGTCATATCATGTTACCTAAAAATAAGGACAGTATTTCTGCCCTCACCATTCTAAATTTTGTTTGGTTGCCTTGGCTAAAGCACAATGTGGATGATCAAATTATTTTTATCCTTTAACCTGTTCATATGAAAAATTACACTAATGTTTTTATATTGAAATTTTGAATTTTAAATCAATCTTGAATTTCTGGAATGAACTTGATTTAGTGATAATGTATGCATCTGTTTAATTTTTTATGGTGATATTTTGATCCATAGATCACTGAAAATTATATTACCTAATATCTAACATTTGTAATTTTTCTACCTAAATGCTTGCTTCTCGTTTCTTGCTTAATTCTACAGTGTTTAGAGAACATAATCATTTCAATTTTTTGATTTTAGTGAATCTTGCTTTAGGGCCTAGCATATGGTCAGTTTTGGTAAATTTTTTGTATGCACTTGAAAAATAATGTATTCTAGAGTTTCCAGGTAAAATTTTCTGTGTATGTTGAATTTATCCAAATCTTCACTAGCTTTACCAATCTTTGATCTGTGTCTTCTGACAGTCATCGAGAGAAATATGTTTAAGATTTTTACTTTGCTTGTACATTTGTTGATCTTTTAAAAATCATTTTTGCTTTATATATTTTGAGCTATGCTGCTAGAGGCATACATACTTAAGATTGTTGTATATTCTGTTGTATTGACCTCAATATCATTAGACAACATCAATCTCTTATTTTGTATGATATTAGTATAGCTACACCTGTTTGTTATAGCTAGTATTTTTCTGTCATGTTAGTGTTTGTATAGTATATCTTTATCCCCTTGATTTTAACATCTCTGAATCTTTATCTTTCCATTGTATCTTGCAAATGGAATATGTTAATATAATTTTTTATCTCTTAAAATCTTTCTATTTTTAATATTTAATCCATTTACAATTAATATAATTAACATATCTGGATTTATATATGCCATCATATTTTTTATACTGCTTGCTCTATATTCCCTTTTCTCTCTGTTCTTGCTTTTTTTAAAAATTTTTTTAATTTATTTTTTTTTGAGACAGAGTCTCACTCTGTTGCCCACACTGGGGTGCAGTGGCACAGTCTTGGCTCACTGCAACCTCTACCTCCAGGGTGGCTGGGATTCTTATGCCTCAGCTTCCTGAGTGGCTGGGACTACAGGTGTGTGCTGTCACACCAGCTAATTTTTTCTTTTTTAAATAGAGATGGGGTTTCATCGTATTAGCCAGGTTGGTCCTGAACTCATTCTGTGCTCTTCTATGAGCTCAACATTTTAAGCTCCCACATATTAGTGAGAACATGTAGAATTTCACTTTCTGGGCCAGACTTACTTCACTTAATATAACATCCTCTAGGCTCATCCAAATTGCTGTGAATAACAGAATTTCTATCTTTTTTCTGGCTGAATAATGTTCCATTGTGTATATATACTGCATTTTCCTTTTCCATTCACCTGTTGAAGTACATTTAGGATAACTCTATGTCTTAACTATTGTGAATAGTGCTGCAGTGAACATGTGTGGTACAGATATTTTCGATATACAGATTTCTTTTCCTTGAGGCAAATACCCAGTGCTGGGATTGCTGAATTATATGGTAGTTATATTTTTCGTTTTCTTAGTAACCTCCGTACTGTTTTTCATAAGGTTGTACTATATCCCATCAAAAGCAAGTAAGAGTTCCATTTTCTTCTTTTTTTTGTGAGTTTTTAATCATAAATGAGTGTTGAATTTTATCAAATGATTATTGTGTCTATTGAAGTGATCATGTGGTTTTTGTCCTCCATTCTGTTGATGTGATATATCACATTTATTATTTGCATATGTCGAATCATCCTTGCATCACTTGATGTGATGTATCACATTGATTTGCATATGTTGAATCATCCATGATCATTCCACATGAACGTGATGTATAATTTTTTTTAATGTGCTGTGGATTTGGTTTGTCAGTATTTTGTTGAGAACTTTTTCATCTACATTCATGTGAGATGTTGGCCTGTAACTGCTTTTTGCTGTTGTTTTTATTCTTTTTTTTTTTGCTGTGTCCTTGTCTCGTTTTGTGGATAAGGCTGGCCTTGCAGAATGCATTATGAAGAATTCCCTCCTCTTAATATTTTTTTTGGGATATTTTGAGAAGAATTTGTATTAGTTCTCTAAAAGTTTGATAGAATTTAGCAGTGTTATCATCTAATTCTGGAATGTTTTTTGTTGGGAGACAATCCAATCTTGTTACCACTCACTGGTCTCTTCAGGTTTTCTATTTTCTTTTGATTCAATCTTGGTAGGTTATATGTGTCTAGGAATGTATCCATTTTCTCTCGGCTTTCCAATTTGTTGATATATAGTTGTTCATAATAGTTTCTAATGATCTTTTGTATTTCTGTAGTATCAGTAGTAGTATCTTCTTTTTCATCATTTGATTTTATTTATTTGGATTTTTTATTTTTCTTAGTCTAGCTAATGATTTGTTGATTTTTAAAAATCTTTACAAAAAGCAGCTTTTCATTTTGTTCATCTTTTGTATGTTTTAGTCTTGATTTCATTTAGTTCTGCTCCAATTTTTATGATTTCTTTCCTTATACTAATTTTGGGCTTGGTTTATTATTGCTTTTCTAGTTCCTTGAGGTGCATTGTTAGGTTTTATTATTTGAACATTTTCTCCTTTTTTATGTTGTTGTTTATTGCTGTAAATTTCCCCTTTAATACTGCTTTTGCTGTATTATTTACATTTTGGTATGTTGTATGTCTATTTGTTTTAAGAAATCTTTTTTTTTATTTCATTTTTGATTTCTTCATTGACCCACTGATCATTCAGGAGCATGTTGTTTAATTTCTGTGAGTATGTCTCCTTTTTATAAGGAGTGGAGTTGTATTAAATTGGGTCCTGCCCTAATGATCTCATCTTAATTTGATCACTGGCAAATACCCTTTTTTTCAAATAAGGTCACATTCACAGGTACTGGGGTTAGGATTTCAATATCTTTTCAGGGAACACAACTCGTAACATAAATTGAGGGGATCTATCAGAGCACAATGTCACCCAGAACTATGTGATATTTCAAGTGGGAACACTGGTGAATCAGATATTTTATTATCATGTATAGTATTTATTTTTATATTTTATTATAGCATAAATTGTCCTACTTCATTATCATGTGTAAGTCTATGTACAAGCAAAAGTTAAATGTCAGGGTATAAGAATATCTGGTGAATGTTTATTTGTTTCCTAACTGAGTAATAACAGCTATTGGCTGGGTGTGGTGGCTCATGCCTGGAATCCCAGCACTCCGGGAGGCCGAGGCGGGTGAGTCACCTGAGGTCAGGAATTTGAGACCAGCCTGGCCAACAGGGTGAAACCCCATCTCTGCTAATAGTATAAAAAAATTAGCTGAGCATGGTGGCAGGTGCCTGTAATGCCAGCTACTCAGGAGGTTGAGGCAGGAGAATTGCTTGAACCTGGGAGGCAGAGGTTGTAGTGAGTCAAGATTTTGTCATTGTACTCCAGCCTGGGCAACAACAGCAAAAATCCATCTCAAAAAAAAAAAAAAAAAGACTATCTTAGCTTCTTTTTCTATCCTTCCCAGAATTGCCTGCGACTATTTATAAGACAGATCCTGTCCAAAGGGCTTTTCTTTTGCAGCTTCGTCACTTGCACCTCCTGTCTTCCCTTTCTTGCCAGTCTCTGCCTCTTTTTAACATAGGCAGTTGGTTCCCTGACCTTATATGCTTGAACCATTGAAACTGAGAATATGCTCCATACTAGCAGTTCCTGCTCCCTCCAAACTTCTTTAGCTTCTGTTTAGCTACTTAATTATGGAGGTAATCTTGCCCATAGGAATGGGAATTTGAAAAAAAAAAAACCCAGGCCAGCTATTCACTGTGATGTTTGCTTGTTGTGGCTGGACTACCCAGACTTTCTTGAACAGATATTCCTTGCTCAAATATCTTTTGATATCTCCTCTGTATATGAGCCTCATTTAACTGCTCTGTCCTTGTTTCCAAAATATACCTGTTTATCATTACCTCTAGAGAGGTGCCATCATTTTCACCACTCTATTTTCTCTTTTCCTTCGAATTTCATCGCTTGAGCCCTGCGGCCAGCAGTTGTTAGGACTCACTGGAGCTCTACACCTGCTGTGCAGTTGGACTATTCCTAACCTTAAGTCAACACCTCTAGACTAAAGTGTTCCCCATGAGCCTCAGGGTTCAGGACTGGAATGTGGCTACCTTCTTCCAAATGTGGATTTAGTAGGCTTAATGTGACAGGAAAAGGTACCTCTTCTAGGTGGTTGCAGCCATCTACCTGTTCGTTCCTTCGTGAGTGGTAAGTAGAGTGAGGTCCACCCCACCTCAGCTGCTTTCTCCAGTATCTTGGTACAAAGAACATCCTAGAGAATGAGAGAGCCTTGTGCCTGGGTCTCTTCCCTTCCCTATTGTATGGTTCCAGGCTTCCTTTTAAATAAATCTCCATAAATGTTTATCTCCTGAACATCCAGATCCAGGCTCCTTAGTCAGGCCCATTCTGCTACCAAAGTTAGCCACAATGCTGGATTTAGGAATAATCATAGAGCAACTGAAATTGGCATTTAGTCATGTTGGTGGTGCCAGTCAGAATTCCCAGGATCAGAGATGGAAAATTTTATGTCTGAGACCAAAGTGCAAAAAAATATGGATATATTGACAGACTGGGTCCAGTTCACATCTATCATTTTAATACCCACAAATGACTGAGATTTCATAAAAAATGTAAAGGAGGTATCAATATTACTCATAACATTACACATGTATGCTCAGAATTTTGGTCTTACAATTGATATGAGAGAAAATATTAAGGCAACCTCTCTCTTATAACAAGGTCTTGGTTTATTAAAAAGCACATTATACTTTTTAAGTAAAGGTACCACTTCATGAAGAAGGTTTTAAATATAGCAATAAGAGAGTGGATGCGTATTCAAACCATTGGACTGATTAGAAAATGGGTGCCAAGAGTTGGTTCTGAAGCTCATTAAAACAAATGAAAGACTTGGAATGTTTTCTTTTTTTTTGGCAGAAATTATACAACCACATTGCAAGTTTAATGATTTTATGCTTGTGATTAAAACTTGAGTAATTTTTTCCTTTGAAGAACATAATAAATGCATGTGGCACCATAATATTCAGCACTTCTCTGTCATATGGTAAAATTTCCAGGTTCTTAAAAATGTTAACTTCTTTGCATAATACTGCTAGGGAATAATTTCTGCTTTATAACTCCCATTATATCAAGGAGAAAATGAAAATAGAAGGATTTTTTTTGTCAGGTCAGTGGCAGAATCCCATTAAAAATACAATCACCTGTGAAACCCAAACCCAGGGTTAGGTTCCCCTCTGGGGACTTGGGAACACTTTATTGGATCACCTGCACAATGAGCTTATGGAGTCAGATTCATAGCACCTTGCCTCCCTTTCCTTCTTCCTATCATTTGGGACTTCCAGGGGTGACATTAATTTATGAGAATCTTCATTTACATTTAATCTGCACAAAATTAAAATCACAAATCTTGTTCTTAATGGGCATTATAGAATACACTGTTGCTGAATAACTTGTCTCCTTCCTGCTTTCCTGAACATACCAGCTTAATAACTCACTTGTGTGTTCTCCCCATACCAATCACCCTCCTTTTCTCTCAAATCAAAAAGCAAATCTAAACACAAGAGAAGCAAATAGTCATTCCCTAGGTTTCATAGACGCAAAATCAAAGTGAAACCCTTCACAGGAAACCTTCACCTTTTCTCATCAATGGACCTGCCTCCCCATCCTGGCAGGGATCCTCAGAGGGGAGAGCCTGGCCCTCTGCTGGCCCAGGAGCTGGCCAGGTGAGCTCTGGGTAGCTGACATTTGAGCATGACCCTGGTAATCTGTCTCCTGAAGCCACAGTGCATTTGCTTTTGGTTTTGCTCAGTTTCCTGGCCAATCAAATAGATTTCTGTTTTAAATAGCATTTTTTTTCAACCTTGTCCTCTGAAGTCTTCCAGAATATTGGAAACCTGTTAAAGCATAAACATATGTCACGCAGAGTGAGGGGTAGTCAAAGAAATCAGGATGGCAAAGTCAAAAGATGCAAATTAAAACCCAGGAAGAATCAATTAAATAGGCACCAAAGGTCTGTTTAAATGATTAAATGAGACAGAAGTGCATCTTGAGATGAATAAATTACGGCAATGTGTGAGAAAAGAAATAAAGGGCTGAGAGGCTTGTGAGGGGGAGGATGAGTGAATAGTTGTGAGTGAAGAGATTTAATAGAGGTGATATGCACACAGTCTCAGGTTTTGGTTATTAGATTGATTAAATATGCAAAAATGTCACCATAGCCTTTGGGTAATGGTAGAAAACACGAATACAACAGTAAACTCCCACAGCTGAAAGAGTGACAAGAAGAAAGCCATGGCATTCCTCAGGGTTCTGCCTAGCACGTGCCTCCCGATGTGCTGCAGTCTGTCTTTATACCAAACACAGTGTGTCCTAAAGCTCAGTCATGCTGCACTGAGCCTTCCAGGCCCCCTCCTCCCTCCTGCCTGGCTGTGGAGACTTGGGTTAGGCTGCTCTGTAATAATTTCTGCATGTTTCCCAAAGTGCTTTTGTATTATGTGTATCATGTCATCTTTAAAACCAGCTGAGAATGGCATGTATGATTGCAATTTTAGCTTTCTGGGGGAGACCCTGGAAGGTGGAGAAATATAGGTGCTCACGATTACCCCAAAGCCAGAGCTGCCTTAGGACTGCATGCCCAGTTGGGCAAGTGGGGCAGGTCTCACAGCTCTCAGAGTTACTGGCTAAAAGGACAAACGTGGTGAAATGCAAACCTTGTCAGGTTCCCCAAACTGTACAGCTTGTCATGGGGCTTGTTTACCTGGAGGCAGGGGTGTCATTTCCAAGTTTGCAAAGAGAGATTTCAAAGTGACTCCAAAATGAAATTGGGTCTCTTCACACTCTTCCTGTTTTGGTATCCTGCCCTAAGAGAGTTCTCTTCTTTCTCTTCTCCTATCCAAGGCATAGTCTTCTTTTCATTTCAGACCCATCCACCTAAAAACACTGAACTGTTCATTTATCTATCTCTTTTTAATCATTTTCAAGTTTATTTTTTCCCCACAAGATAATCCTTTTCATGGTTCTTCACAGTTTTCTAAGGGCTTCTTCATGCGATGTCATAAAAACAACTGTATGGAGAAACTATTGTCACCGAAAAACAGCTGGGAGAGCATTCCTAAGGGCACGGTGCAAAGAGGGGGCAGAGCCTGGATTAGAAGCCAGGTGTAGATCTTGGTTCTGGGCTCTGTCCACTGAGCTAAGTTGCCTCAAGCCCAGCTTCCCTCTCCAGCTCCGGTAACAATCCCTTGTGGCTTCTCTCCAAATACCTGCAACAATTTTTACCTCGTCCATGAATCTATTAACAGCTTAATCCAAGTAGGCCCAGTTACACTCTGTTTCTTCCTGCTGAAATTTGATGAAATGTCCACTTAGTCTTGGCCCAAGGCAAATAAGAGCAACACTTTGGTCTTGGCTTCAGTTTCTTTTGTTAACATTCCAATTTAATGCTGAGTTTCCCTGAGACCTGTCACTCTTCTCTATTCTCCTCACATAAGCCTCTGAGGGGGCTAATTGATCCCTTCTCTAGGTTTCCCTGCACCAGACTCTGACCCAATTCAGAAATAGTCTCTGAGGGTCAGGAGAGAGTTATCCATTTTATTAATGGATATAAGAAGGATGTAGCTAGGACCCAATGCTACAATGCCATTCTGACCACCTACCTGCCCAGTCATAGGTTATATAGCTGGGTAGCGGGGTGAAGGGAGCCCTTCTCAGGGCAGATGGAGAGACAGAAGGAAGAAAGCACTTGCCCTATAGGACAAATTGTTTCCAAGAGAGATTCATGAGCAAAGGTGCAGGGTCCAATCAACTCTCCCAAGTGAGGCTCTTATCTTTTCACTGCGGATGAGAGAATGGGTAAGGGGGAGAGAAGAAGGTTTCCTTCCTGGATCCTTTCTTGGGAAGGCAAAGGAGGTAGCAGAAGAGTCAGTTTTATGGACCAGGGCAGGATTTGATTCATCAGAATAAAAGGTCTCAAGATGGCCGTCGTGTGAGTCTCTTTGCTCAGAACACCTCTGAGATTCCCCTGCTGTTCCCGTAGAAAAGCCATTCAGAGTGTCTTGACTCTTCCCCAAGACCATGCCACTAAGAAAGACTTCTAGAGTAAAATACAGTTAGTAGAGATAGAGCAACCCTTCTGCCCACTCTGTATAATGGGCACCCCCACTCTGTGAGTTCACAGGGCAGGAGAAAAAGTCTTTCCTTTCCCTTGGTACACTATTGATGATTTTGCCAGACTATTCTCTGAAGTGACTTCTATCGTATATGTGTAGCAAAATAATGAATATACCAACTCTGAAATGATGTACATGTTACATGTTACTGGATTCCTGGAAAACCAGCAACACCTGCCAAAGACTTAGGGATGTTGTTTTGATTTGGCACTAATCATCTGTGGGATGTTGGATATGTCTTTTAAACACTTTGGATATCAGGTTTGTTATGCACATAACAAAAAGGTGGTATCTGGTGCATAGTTCTAGGCTCAATGTCTCCCATTTAATGAGCCCTGGGATCTTAAGAGCAGTAAGAAAACTCTTGGTTAACTTGGTGTCAACCATCGACTCACTCATCTGCAAAACAATTGTTTTTAGAGAAGTAGGAAGAAGTTGAATTTGGCAGAAATGAATGATATATCTCTGCCCGTCGCCATCTTAGCAAGCACTAGTTGGCTTTCCTACCTGGTTTACCAGCGGATATATTTTGTTTGCAAACACTGTTTAATCAGGAGAGGTAAAATGCACCACAGAGCAAAGTGAGGGTCACAGAATCAAAAGACTGCTGGGTAGTATTTCAAAGGCAAATTATCTCCATGAATATAATCTTGTCACCACTAAGAATGGATTATTTCAAGTCTCTGGAGCATTAAGAAAGACATTGATTTCCCACAGATATAAATCAGCAGAGTATAAATACACATTTTATAGGAAAATCTATACAGGAGGAAAGAAGGGGAAAATAAACGGATTACCTTAGTAGTAAGGATTAAGTATGTGAAATGCTATAATGTTGTAGGAGCTTGCTCTTTCTTTCTCTGGGATAGTAAATGATGGTGGCCCTGTCCACAGAACGAAACACTAATTTGACAATGTCTCTTTTTAGAAGAATGCTGAGGTAAGGGGAAGAAGTGAGACAGTACTGAGAAGGGTTCCAGGAATATATACGGCAATGATATTTTTCTTTAGAGTTTAGAATTGGTATTCTGCCCTTTTCTTTTTTTCTTTTAAAGGAAATATTTTGAAAATGGAAACTTGTACTGGGAACTAGTATCCAGTCATACGTCTCTTCTACCCTGGAAACTTGGTTGAGATCCAGTTTGAATAGATTAGCTAAGTGTTATTCCTCTTGCAGTCCAGCTTGATTTTCATTTTTGGAATTGGGAAGCTTTATACAATTAATTCACATTAACTTCACCTAAAAGAAAATATTACACCTTCTGTCAGATTTCTCAATTTTGTTTTCAGCTTATGACTTTTTGTAAGTCTTGACAGAAATATACAGTTTATTTTCACTGTTGAATCCACTGGGCATAGTCTGTATATTTTGAGCCTAACAAGTAGACCTTCCCCAACTAATAAATTATAACTTATTTAAAACTAAATATGCAATTTTAAAATGAAAGTAAGATTCAGAAGCAGAATTGCCTTGGTTAGGCTCACGTATTTGGTTCCTGACATGTGCCGCACAACCTGTTCTCCTGATTCATGGAAAAGAAGTCTGTCTATGGTCGCCATGGTTTTGAGATAAATGGATATTTTGGTTAGTTTCTCTCCTCTCTCTCTCTCTGACACATACATATGTGCATGCACACACACATGCATGTGCACACACGTAAGTACACACACAAACACAAAAGTCTTGATATTAAGTATATAACAATATTATAGGAAGAAAGGGATAAAATGAATTTCCTAAATATATTTATGGACAAGGCATACATGGCTAAATGATTCATTTGCAGTTATAATTTACAGTTACTCAAAAGTAGAATGGTGATAGGGGGATATGAATGGCTTGAAGGGAGCTTCCACATTACAAATTCACTGGGAAATCCCAAGTCATTTTGTTATTTGTTGTGTAGAGGAAAAGTTCTGAAAGACCAAATCTAGTTTGAGATGTATAGACAGATAAAGATGTAGGTGTAGGATGTGTTTGCATCCGCAAGCACACATTCATAAACACACCACATTTTAAGAGAATGATTCATGTGCTGGATCACGTCATTGTCCATCTCCAGGAGGTACCACTTATACGAAGTTCAACATGAATGGAACACCCTCTGGACTTGTGTAATATGTAGATGCCGGCGTTTATACTTGAATATGTAGGAGCTGTCATCACATAAATGTATAATTTCATCAGGCATGTTTTTAAGATTCTTTGAAAACTTCTTGATCATACGTAAGTTCTCATGTTCAATTTTTTTATGAGTGAAATAATTTTGCCAAAAGCTAACTGTATTTAGAAAATCAATCTAATTTGAATGAGGCTGGTGGATACGACAAGACTTATTTCAGAGGTTGCTAGTTTAGTGTAAGCAGATTTAATGCAGATGAATCTCATTCTACTTATTGGCAAGATAAATAGTGGAATCAGGAAGTCCCCAAATAGAGTACAAGCTGACAGTTTCCCCCCTTGCATCTACCATGGTGTTTGAAATTCCTAATATTAGTCATTCCTTTGAGTCATGGCATTGTCTCCAGACAGGCTTCTGCAGGCCCTTGTTAAAATTATGACATTCTGCCCAAGTGGGGCACATGTACCCTTTTAGCCATCATTATTAATTCAATTCATAAGATGTTTATTAAGGGCTTGCTGTTTTCCTGAGGAAACAGTTGGGGTTCATGTATAACCACACTTACTTCCAAAGAGAATTTGAAGCAACTTAAGATGCCTTTGCAAAAAATTTTGTACTGGAAATATAATGATAATCACCTGAAAAGACAGATGATGGGGAAGAGTGTGTTTTGGTGGGGTGTTTGAGTGTGTTTAATACTTGTGATTATTGGTCTTGGATTACTATTATGCTAGTAAAACAAATGATCTGCTCTGGAATAAATTCATTAATATGCATTTACGGTCTTTCTTTCTTTCCTACATTCCTGTCACTGAACAGTGCTCTCAGAGCCATGGTACAGTTTCTGCAGTTAGATAGTCTCTGCAGTAAGAATTTGCCTTGAGAACAGAGCAGGGCTGGTAGACAAATACCCAATGTGTAGTCTGGTTGTTTCCTGCTTCTGCATATATTCTCCTGTTTAGCTTCAATGTGTTGACAAGGTTGAAGGGTGCTGTTTCTCCCAATTTCTTGACATGTGTTTTCTTGAAGAGAGTCAGCATGTATTTTCTTTTTAGAGTCATCTTCCCATCAATGAAAGGTAAGCCTTATGAAGGGGAGCAGAATACATAACTGAACTCAGCAGGGGAGATTCTAGAGTTTGCAGAAGAGAAGACCAGGGTTTCAAGGGACTGTGGAACCCCCTTCATTAAAAGTCAACCTCAGAATTAAGAAACAGTTATTTAGATTGAAGCTTTGGTTTAAAAACCACAAGTATATTTTTGCTTTTTTAAATTCCTCATTGGAGGAATTCCTAGTTATGCTTCATGCATAACTGAAATATAAGATTAATGTGTATATTATCTCCCTGAGAATGAAGTATGTGCAGAGGCTATTTGTTTGAAACACTCAGCAGCGATGCATTTCCCTCTCTTTGAGGGATCATCTTCTTCTACTTTGTCCATCTGGTTCCAGTAAGGTGCCATATTTGACACTGGGAATGGAATTTGTGATTCAAGCTTGGTCGTTTAGTGCATCAAAGCTCCTTAACCACAATAATTGTTGTAGAGATGGGAAAAAGTGAATCCAGAGAAGGTGGAAGGGCACAAGGGAAAAAACACTTTCTTTACTCTGCTGGACTGAGCTTGGGAGAAGGAGCCTGGAGTTGACCGGAGTTGCAGCATGGAGACTGAAAATGAAGTTAACACAATAGGAGGCAGAGTACAGAGATGGAGACATTTTGATTCTAATGTCATTATTTGAGCCTCTGAATCACACTGTACCTGAAACTAGCTCTCTTTTCCACAAGTGTTACAAGTGTGGGCATTACTAAGTGTAGGGAAACTCACACCCTCTAAAAAGGCTTTGGCTAAGTCCATCAGCTGCTTAAACATCTGAAACCCAAGAAAATGCTGAGATTTTCAGATATAAAGGATATTGAATATTATATCTTTAAAAATTTGAGAACTGTTATGAATTCAGCTTCTCATTTTTTTTAAAAAAACTTATATTCTCTAAAGATTTTAGATTAAATTAAAAGAAAAACCGTGTCTGAGTTCCTTCTACCAAATATGATCTATCTTTCTCTCACGATAATTTATATGATTTATATGCCTTTTGTGGCAAAGTTACTTATCTACTTGCCTTATTGCCATAGCAAATTATAAAGTCCTTTTGAAAAAGGCGAGGTCTATGTGCATATTGGAATATAGTACCTGGTCCTCTCTTACACCACGCCAGTATACATTAATTAAAGTTACTTGAAGATATGTCTGAAGTCAGGTTGTGGGTGCCTGAAATTCGGGAATTGAGCCAAAAATCAGGTAAAGAAACTAACTGTGTAGTCACGATTTGTTGATACTTGAAATTAATCATATGTAAGAGTTGACCATTAACTCTTCCATGGGAAGAGACATATTTAGAACCCTCAAACAGTAGCTATTCCCTATATAAGATAAATTATTTGATTCAAATCTGTTTTAAAAAATACTTACATGTGTGTACATAACACACAGTCATTCACAGAAAAGGCTGACGTATAAAGATGGTGAATATTCTATACTTTGTCATTTGTCTATCTCTTGCACTAAAGTGGCAGTTCCTTAACTTATATCTGTAAGTACTGATACACCATATTTGTTGAATAAGTGATTGCTGTATAGAATGAATGAAGGATTTCTCCCTCTTTCACTTTCATTATCCCTTTGAAGCACTTATAATTTTGTCTAGTGCTTTATGACTGATTTTGTCTGCCATTTTGATGGCTCTTGTCAGGTGTGTGTGTGTGTGTGTGTGTGTGTGTGTCTGTGTGTGTGGAGTGTGTGTGTGGTATGTGTGTGTGTGTGGAGTGTGTGTGTGGTATGTGTGTGTGAGCATGTGTGTGTGTGTGGAGTGTGTGTGTGGTGTGTGTGTGAGTGTGTGTGTGTGGAGTGTGTGTGTGGTATGTGTGAGCGTGTGTGTGTGTGTGTGGAGTGTGTGTGTGGTATGTGTGTGTGAGTGTGTGTGTGTGTGGAGTGTGTGTGTGGTATGTGTGTGTGAGCGTGTGTGTGTGTGTGTGAATGGCAACAGTTGTGAGAGGTTGGGTTGGGGTACTGTGAACTTTGGACCTTTCTAGAGCTCTTTAGTATCAAAATGTTTCTGCCTCTTTCCTCAGGTCTCTGTTATCTAGTGTGATCATGGGTTTGTATATTGTATTGTCATTTTATTATCGGTCTCAGGTGGAGTATCGGAACACAAATGACATGTCTTGGATCATCGGTGTTTGGGGTGCATCAGCTGGGAAAGCCTTGAAGAATCCATTCAGGAGATGTTTTCTGGCCTTGCTGACTTTGTCTGTGTGAAAGGAATAGCGAGACTGTGAAACAGTTTGCTTGTGTTGGCCCCTTACATTTTTGGAGCCTTCCATAACCCAATCATGTAGCAATTGGCTCTAAACTTGCCCAGAGATAGTCAGCTGGATACATTTTCACACTTAGACACATGCACACCTCATCCCCGCTGTGCCTGGCCTGAACATCTGGTGGGTGAGCCCAAGCTCTCAGTGGTTCAGAACACGCATGGGTATCGTGCAGCAGATAGTAGACATGAACAGCTCAAGTTCTAAAGGTGAATTTTCTGTGTTCAAGTTTGGGTTTGGTCACCTACCAATGTGTGGCCTTGAGTATGATATTTAATATTTACCTAACATCTTGGTGCTTCAGCTTTTCCACCTGTTAAATGGGGATAGGTCTTGGCTCATGGAGTCGTTTGGAAGATTGAATAAATTAATCCGTAAAACATGCTTAGCTTAATGCCTGCCAAACAGTAACTCTCCATAGTTGATGGTTTTCATTATTGCTGTTACTGTTACTACCACCGCGATTATCATCATCATCTCCATTATTATCAGCATCTGCAGCTCCATCATCTTATGAGGAACAGATGTTCTGTTATTTAAGCTGGAATTTGAGGTTAGGATAAGAGGAGATTTCACATCAGGGCATATGGGCTCTAAAAGTTGAGGACCACAAGCAAATAAGTTAGTGTTAGAGTCTAAATCCTGCAGATGTATGTGCTGCTTCTTGATGAACTGCTACCTAAATATAGTCCTCTGAGACAAGACCAAAAGCTGGGTCATGATTTGGTCATTGACAATCCAGAATAGTCTTTAAGTAACTTTTTGATGGTAAGTCATAAATATTGACTTTGTGTGAAAAGACATATGCATACAAAAATAGCCACAGAGCTTTAAAAAGGTGAGGTGAGGAAACATTTTACATATATACACATATGTATGTGTGTGTGTGTGTGTGTGTGTGTGTGTGTATGTATGCATATATATGTTATAGGAAAGGGGTCTGGTTCAGGAGAAGTTTCTTGGATCTCACATAAGAAAGAATTCAGGCAAAGTCCACAGTGCAAACAAAAACAAGTTTATTAATACAGTAAAGGAATAAAAGAATGGCTACTCCATAGACAGAGCAGCCCTGGGGGCTGCTGGCTGCCCACTTTTATGGTTATTTTCCAATGATATGCTAAAAAAAGGGGTGGTTTATTCATGCCTCCCCTTTTTAGACCATAAAGAGTAACATCCTGATGTTGCCATGGCATTGGTAAACTGTCATGGCACTGGTGGGAGTGTAGCAGTGAGGACGACCAGAGGTGACTCTCGTGGCCTTCTTGGTCTTGGTGAGTTTTAGCTGGCTTCTTTACTGCAGTCTGCTTGATTAGCAAGATCTTTATGACTTGAATCCTGTGCTGACCTCCTACCTCATCCTGTGACTTAGAATGCCTTAATCATCTGGGAATGCAGCCCACTAGGTCTCAGCCTCATTTTAGCCAGCTCCTATTCAAGATGGAGTTGCTCTGGTTCACACGCCTCTGACATATACATTGTTGATCTTCTTTTAGAGATCTATCAATCAATCTAATCTACCTATCTATACTTATTTATGTTTTTATCTCTCTCTCTCTCTCTCTCTCTCTCTCTCTCTCTCTCTCTCTCTCTCTCTCTCTCTCTCTCTCACACACACACACACACACACACACACAAGCAGCTAAGTCTGGTTTTTTCTTTTATAAGGTTTGGGGATCTCTGCCATATTTACACTTAATTCCTTTCTACTCTAGAAACCCCAGCAAAACAACTCATGGGAAAGAATGTATTCCTCTGTGAGTTACCTCATGAATGCATAATACAGGAAGGGTGCAGCTGTGATATTTGCTGCACAAGGCAGGATTTGAAAAACTCTGGGAGATGGTTGCTTCTCTTGCCCCAAAGTCTGAAATGGATGGAAGGAACACATCAAAATAAGTTTCGTATATAAGTGAAATGCTACAAGTTCATAGTGCCTCTTTGTAACTCTATCAGTTCTTTTTTTAACCTAAATGGTAAACATAAGCTGCAGTGATTTCAGAGGACATCAGCTCCATTATTCGTGTGTCCAGGCTCTCTTGCTTTCCCTTCTGCAAACAACAGCTCTGCCTCAGCCTAATGCTGCTGGGCTGCTTGAAATTCCTGACGTGGTTCTTACACATTCCTCACCCTGAAGGGATAATAGTCATTTATAGAGGGACCACCTTCTATTCACCTCCTGAGAAGGAGGGAGGTTTAAAAAAAAACAAAACAAAAGAAAAATGTGAGATATGGTGAGAAAAACACAGAAACTGCCAAGGCACTAAAGATAGGAGAAGCTGATCCACGTGTTCCACCTTCGGGCTTGAAAGGAAATGATAGTTCATAAATTCACTCATGAACTGCAGTTCTGCTGGGTGTTTGTTCACTCCTTTGAAATATTTTCCCTTTTGCAGTGCTCAAATATTTTGTTTTCCCTTTTCTAGGATTCTTACCCTGGGTTGTGTTACCTTTTAACATTTGTTTCTCCTCTTTTTAAAGCTTTATCTTCCTTTCGTTTGCTTTTGCTGCTCTACAGGGTCTTTTGGTTCTGCCTTGCTTTGTTCCAATTGTGTGTGTGTGTGCATGCACATGCATCTGTTTGAATAAGAGGATAAGGGAGAGTATATTTATAATTTACAAACTGAGGAAACCAATTGAGTTTGCAAAAAGCTATGGTTTCTGAGGCACATTCTTTTCACCTAGTGCTTAGAGAGACATGTCCTCTGTTGTGTGGTATACCCCAAATCCCTCAGTGAGTGCAAAGAATGGAAAAAATGCCTCTGTTTTCTGCTTTCATATAGGCTACATGAACAGAGGCCACAGTCCTTAAGATGGAGTGATGACTTTTCTGCTTTCCAGTGAAAACTGAGCCAAGAGGTAGCATGCTGTGCCTTAGTGTCAGAGGCTACAACAGGATGAAGTTATTTTACATGTTGCACAATGAAAGAATGTTGTTTGTGCAAGATTTGATGAGCAGAAGTGCCTATTAGGTGTACCTCGTTAAACCAGTGCCTCATGTAATCATAATGATTGTCTTTTGTGGTGGAGATGAAATTACAGAGCTTCTCCTATATAAACAGGTAGACGATTGAAGTCTTGCTGAAAAGAAAAGCATCCGTCTTGGTGCTCCTGGAAATATCTGATTTCTCCAAGGTAGAGAAGAATTTGAAAAATCTGACATTAGAGCATTCAGACAATTGGGGAAAGAAGCTGGGGCTTCTCCTCCAAGATACATGTATTTATGGTTTAATGTTCACTCCCGCAGGATGAAAATCAAATCCAAACACAAACTCATAATCACTTTTTTTTATCCTGGAAACCACTTGAGATCTGCCTTAAAAAGTTACGACTCTTTTGGATTTGTTTGACTTTTAAGTCTTTCGTAGAGTCTACAATTATAATTACTGTGCTGCTTTCTTCTAAGACCTGAAAAATGTAATAGGTACCTGAGCAGGACAGTTTAATTTTTGTTTTGAAACTGTGTTATGGCAAAGCTTAGAAATATTACTATTCATTTTCTCATTTCAAATCCAAGTCATTATTTTCAAAAGACAAAACAAAATAAGTCACTTTCGGGGAGTAAGAGGCCATGGGAATGCCATGTCAACATTATTATAGTGGCAATTCTCATGGAATTTTCAAAATCTAAAATACAAAGGTCATTTTCACTCTTTGAGATTGTTTGAAAAGTAACTAAAATAGTTTTCCTATCACAAAGAAACAATGCTCATACACATGCTACTTTTAAAAGAATGACAGATTATTTACCTAGTCTGCAATAATTTATTGCTGATCTCTTTTTATCTATTACTTTGCTTAATATATAAACTTCTGTTAGATCTTGCTATATCATTTAGTGCCTGTGGGCTGAAACAGTATTGGAAAAGCTCTTCTGTTAGGAATCATGGAAAAGGAAAGAAAGTGGAATGATTTGAAATAAATAACAAATATAGTCACACTCAGTGTAAATAATACCAAGAAAAAAATTAACAAAAAGTTTTATTTTGAATCAGTGCTTTCAATTCTATAATTTCATGCTTATCAATATTGCCTAAATTGGTTCTAAAGCCTTTTATGATTATTCATGACACACACCCCTAATGTTCTGGGCCTCAATTTCTACTCTCAGCTCCACCATAGAATGTAAATTTTATAAGTGTGAAATTAAGTTAAATGATCTATGTCTCATAACAGTTATAACAAAGCATTACCTAATTTTCTTGATTTTCTTACAATGTACAGTGATTTTGTTTGCTAATAAATATTTGTTTTGTTCAAACCACCAAAACAAAGCAGTCTGAGCCATAGGTGACTTCTTGCTAAACCCTGTTGTAATGCAAATGACTTTTGTTTTCTTCCCTAGGAAGCTTAACATTTGACCCATTTGACAGGAAGTCTTCATTTGAAAAACTTTGCTCCCAAAAGTGATGGTTTTAAGATCTGAATCAAACACGAGCATATTGCTAATAATTTAAACCTAATGAAAATAAACTATCTCTACTTTCACTACACCTCTAAGTTTGAAGTCTATCTTAAGTGACTAAAATGTTCAATAACATTTAGAGTACCACTCCAGACTCCAGGCATAGCACAAGTCACATCTCAACCTTTATAGAAAGTGTTCTGTTTCCTTGGAATGCCTTTCTCTTGTTCCTGCAGGTCGCTTTTCAAGGATGACATCAAATACCACTCTCTCTGTGAAGTATTTCTCTTTCTCATGTCTTCTATCTGCATTCTGTTATATGCAGAAGTGGAGGTTCCCTCTGTCATGTTTCTAACATGTTCCTTCATGTCTATTATAGTACTCATTGTGTTATAACTATTTGTGTCTATAAGTTGTTAGATGGTAAATTATTTAAAAGAAGTAGGTATGTATTCACCTTACAAATGAATTTAATATCAGGCATAGAACAAATGTTTGATAAATATGTGTTACCTACAATCTATTCAGCAGGAAATTTCAAGTCCTGTCATTTGGCAATCGATGGCTTTTAAGCTCTTGGTAAAGTAATGCTCTATAAAAAATACTTCTTTTATATCACGACTTAGAACACACTGACATAAACACAATTGATAGTTTTAGAATACAACATTTCTACCTTTAATATGTGTGAAATACACTGATATTTTCTATTCTGTTCTAGTTTTAAAATTTAGTCTGAGTAACAAACCTGCACATAAACCCCAGAACTTAAAGTATAATAAAAGAAAGAAATAAAAAGTAATATTCTGATTAAAAAAAATTGGTTTGACCCACTAAATTGATTTTATAACCTAGTTGGTTGTGACCCACTGTTTGAAAAGCACTATTTCATCTTTGTGGTTTAGGAACATCTATTTCTTTCATTCTGGTTTCAAAGCAATCTGTTCTGTTTTAAATGGTTATCAAAGATTCATATTATTGTAGCCATCTTCAAAATACTTATTCTACTGGAAATAACCAATGTGTAAATTAAGTATTATTTCAGTAGTCTCTCATTGCTTCTCTTATATATTTTGTTGGAGAGATAAGCAAGTAAAAAGTTACCTAATCCTGGTTTTACTTAGTCTATAAGAGATTTTACCATATTCCATAATGGATTATAAATAGTGAATTGCCAAAAAGTTCAGGTGTTCTGATAGCTGGCCAGTTACTATGACATATGATGTATTAAACTTTATACAACAAGGAATCAGTTTCCAAGAAAACTGCAAAAGGATGTTCTTGAAATAACTACCTGGAGAATTCAAAGTCTTAGCAACTGATTATAATTCTTGACTCTGAACCTACGGAAAAACAAAATTGAACAAAACCATTTCTATGATCCAGAAAGTTAACACCACAAATTGGCTTACAAAAACACTTAAGGACACACCATGGCCGTTCTGCTGTGCTTAGGTTATAATGGGGCAATGACTCACTGGCAAACTTTCATTGGAAAATAGATAGTCGAGGGACAGATTTTCCTCTCTGCGAAGTCAGAGAGAACTAGTCAACCTCTTCCTGACCTCTGTGATCTTAGTGTCCTCTGATAGGCAATCCTGAGTAGACCAGGGTAAGAGATGGCCCTTCTGAACAGCTTAAAGGGATCCCTTTTAAAAGTGAAAATGAAGTTTTTTATGCCTGAGCTAAGTACAGGCACTGCATCTTATTACATGTTAACATGGGGCTTTTGATAGACACCATCTTCTAAATGGAGCAACACCATTGAAGTCTGATAGGTGGTAGAAGAATAATGTAATTTTTTCCAAAATGCTTTGAATCTCTTGGCTCAGTCAGTGCAGTTTTGTTCTTTAGAGCTACGCTGCCCTACATGATAGCATTTGCCACATAGGGCTGTGTAAACTAAAACTGATTAACATCAAACAAAATGAAAAATTCAGTTCTTCAGTCAGAGTGATTCTACATCAAGTGCTCAGTATCCATTGTTGTAGAAGGTTCTATTGGTTCTGTACAGTTCTGTCTATAGCCATTTCATTCTATTGACATCTGATGTCTTTGCTTACTTGCCTTGATTACTAAAAAAGGGAAAATGGCAGGACAGTGGAGCCTTGCTCGTCCATATTAGGAAAAATTTATTTCAGCCTCTACAGGGCTTCTTACCTAAAAGTCTTCTATGCTCACTTACTTGGTCATTAACATGGGTCCATTCCAGCTCCTGGCTTGATCCTGTCTAATCAGTCCTTCTCACCGCTTCCAGAGTTAGCATTCTTAACCACATGGCAGTGGAAGTTATTTTTTTCCTAGGAAAACTTCAACTCTTCCCTGTCACCCACAGAGTAACTTTTACTCTTCTTGATTTGGGTTTTATCTGGCCTGAACTCGCCCTTCCAGCTCTTTTTCTGTTTCTCCCTTTTTGTTTTTCATGTATCCTATGCCCTGGCCACACTCAAATTCGAACACTCTTGGCTACCTACCCACTTACCTTTGGTCTTTTGTTCATGCTGTTCCTTGAAGCTCTAGGAAATGTGTCCATGCATCTTGGTTCAGTTTACTTGCCAGAACCTTAGTGAAAACTTCACAATCTTGCTGAATCAAAATGTGTCACTACGTTGTCTAAGTGCTCACAGCACTGGCAGCTCTATTATAACATTTTTTTCTCTCTTAAATTGTTACATGTCTAATTCTCCTGTTGGGTGATAAGCTTTTTTACTTATATATTTATTTATTTATTTTGAGACAGAGTCTTGCTCCATCACCAGGTGCCAGGCTGGAGTACAGTAGCTTGATCTCAGCTCACAGCAACCTCTGCCTCCCAGGTTTGAGCAATTCTCCTGCCTCAACCTCCCAAGTAGCTGGGACTACAGGCGCGAGCCACCATGCCCAGCTAATTTTTGTATTTTTAGTAGAGATGGGGTTTCACATGTTGACCAGGATGGTCTCGATCTCTTGACCTTGTGATCCACCTATCTCAGCCTCCCAAAGTGCTGGGATTATAGGCGTGATCCCACGCCCAGCAGGGTGATAAGCTTTGTGATGCACAACATCTTATACCTCTGTGTCCTCCATAGCTTTCTACACATAGCTGTTTAATAAGAAACATACGGAAAGTGTTGAATTTAATTTTGGGGTGAGGATGGAAACAGCGGTTAACTGGAGTCAGGGAGAGTTTGCTTAGAGAGCTGTTGCTGGGGTTGTGTAGGATTGTAAAGGATGCAGATTGGAGGAGGACTGAGGTTAAGATGAGAAATCTACCCTTGGCAGTGCTGAAAAATGTAACAGAATTGTGCGGCAGCACCGCAGGCTGCCAGTGTTTCATAGGTCGCAAAACATTATGAGGCATTCCTCCTGATGGAGGTCAACCTCCAGCAGAGTGAGTCACTCTCTCCCTGTGCTCATGAGGCCCTTCATCCATGGCTCTGATATTCCGAGCCCTCAGGCTGAGCACTTCTTGATGTCAGGGCCACGCTCTTACTCTATTCTGCCTTCTTACCATGCACACTACCCGCCCCATCTGCCCTAGGGCCCAGTTTCATACATCCCATAAGGAGGTTCCCAGTAAATTTCTGGCTGAATAAATTCAATTGTGAGCTAAGACCTGAGTGAAAGGTAACCACAGGCAGAATGTAAAGCATGTAAATTGCCGAGTACACACAGGAATGCAGAACATGTCATCGGAGTAATTTTATTCACTTTCAAACAGCACAGGGTCTTTGGGTCATCTCCACCATTTATCCCAGCAATATCTTGGCATCCCTGGAATTCTGAATGCTGTTTGATCAATCATCACGTCTCCTTTTCACAAAAGGGCCTGTTTTTACTAGAGATAAAACTCTCTTTCCTGGTCTTCAAAAGGAAGCTCAACACATTCAAAAAAATGTCCCCCTTTGACTTTTCTCACTCTAATTTTCCCAGGGGTTGATGTGAAGTGAAAGAGCATGTGGGGAATTGGAGCTGGAAGTGTTAGGAACCCAGAGCTCTTTTCCACGAATGGGAGGGAAGTTCATCAAAGCACATGTGTGGTCAAAGAAGCTTAAAAATAAAGCTGGTTTCTAACAGAGGAAAAAAAATTCATTAAGCTTCCAATAAGCTACTTTTTTTAAGAAATACAAAAAAAAAAAAAAAAAAAAAAAAAAGAGAGAGAGAGAAAGAAATGTCTGCCAACAGAGGAAAAGGCAATACACTCTTCCAAAAGGATCTTTTGAGTAAAAGGAACATGTAAATTCTAAGAAAAGTTAGTTAGAAAGAACAGTTTATTCTGACATGTTCCTTCTCATTACAGCAGCATTTCCCCAAACGCACTTTATTTATTCATTTTAAAGTATCATAGGTGTCTACATGTTGGTCAGGGCAAAGACCCTTGGGGACACCGAGCAGAGACCTCAGCTATCCTTTTAAATTCTCAGGACTCTGAAACCTAATGTCTGCATAGACAAACAGGAGGGCTGCTGGAAGAAGGCAGGAACCCAAGTAGTTAGCACGTAGGCCTCTTACCAAGAAAATCACCAGGGTGTTCCAGCATGAGCTGGTTTGACATCAATCCATACGATGGGGTTAGCGTGTGCCAGCTTCAGACTGTGTAACTTCTATTTACCGAAACTGTAACACATCTTCATTGTAAGCTACAATTATCCACAGTTTAGTGTGTTTATGAAACTATTTTGTGGTTATTTATTAAAAATAAAATTTATGTGTGCTTATTGAAGCTATATTTTGGCAGGCAAAGGAGGTTGGCATAATGTCTTAGTCAACAGTGGGCGCTAGCCACTCTTTAAGTCGTCATATAAAAACTTGTCAAATAATATTTAGTTTTTAATCTTCAGTTGCAAACATAAGGTTAGTCATGAAAAATATTCTGTGAGTTGGTCTCCTTGAAACAAGAGACTGGGTGTTTGGATTTAAGTAAAGGTGATAATTAAGTCTCTGGCTTGTTTAAAGGTGATCTGTTACCCCTTTTCTCCCACCAACTTCTATTAAATGTTTTTTCTTTCCCGTGTTCCTCTTCCTCATGTCTTTAAGAGCTGTTTAATAATGACTTTTATCATCTGAGCTGTTTATTTATCAATACTAAAATATGAAGACAAATGTATTACTCATGATCAAAGATACATTATCCTGCCTGTATAATCATGGTACTATTCTCTTGGAGATCTTTTGGGAACAAATATGTTATTTATTTTTTTTCTGAAATTTTTAGCTAATTATTTTATTTATTTATTGAGACAGGGTCTTGCTCTGTTTCTCAGGCTGGAGTGCAGTGGTGCAATCACAGCTCACTGCAGCCTCAACTTCCTAGGCTTAAATGATCCTCCCACCTTAGCCTCCCAAGTAGCTGGGAACACAGGTGTGTGCCACCACACCTGTTTAATTTTTTATATTTTTTGTAGAGATGGTGTCTCCCTATGTTGCCCAGGTTGGTTTCAAACTTCTGGACTCTAGTGATCCTCCCCCTCCGGCCTCCTGAGTAGCTGGGAACACAGGCATGTGCCACCATACCTGGCTAATTTTTCATTTATTGTAGAGATGGGGTCTTCCTATGTTGCCCAGGCTGGTCTTGAACTCCTAGGCTCTAGTGATTCTTCCATTTCAGCCTCCCAAAATGCTGGGATTACAGGTGTGAGCCACCACACCCACCCAGCTAGTTATGTAAATCACCATACTTACTTTCCAAGGGCCTTTAAAGAAGGAGGTTCTTCTTAAAGGGGTCACAGTTAGCTTCAGGGATGTATAGTCCATCGTAATTAACTGTGTGTATTTACACACAAACTGGAATCATAGTAGTTTGTTCACAGGGATCTTGAATGGAAAGAAAAATAGCATTAAGTAAGGGGCCTTGGGATTAGAAAGGATATACTATGAATAGGTGGAAAAATGAATTATTTGTCTTTGAATCTACTTGCACAAAGATTCAATAGGAGAAGAGGACAAACTTAGTATGGAATTGTTCAAGAAGAAATCTTTCCTAAAGGGGAGTTTCTGAAATGTGATAAACTGGAGTTGAAAAAAGACAGCCCAATGTACATCTTGCTACTTTTTGAGTCTGAGTCACTGCTGAGGTTGTACTTTAGTTTGCTTTGGAAGAATTTCTGATCTTAACTGTAGAAGACAGTCGTAAATTTTATATGTCAGTTGTCTCCTGCCTCTTTGGAGTTTTGCTTTGGTTCTAGTAGAAGAGCTGTTTTGAGCAAGCTCTTGTTGACAGTGATTTGGTCCTGCCATAGCATGTTTGCTGCCAAGTAACCTAATCCATACACATTTTATTTATTTATTGGGTGTCTTTTGTGAGCAAAGCTCTGTGCCAGGTGCTGTAGAGAATGTCAAGCCTTCTAAGCGCCATTCTTCTAAGAAACTTGTACAGTAAAAATATGTGTCATCTATGAGTGGTCTCTATACCATAGTCTACAGTAGTTTGAATATCATCATCAGGATAAAACCTTATTTTGGATCCACCAAGCATGATAATTCTGAGGCCTCCAGGAATTTGGTGTATTTGAAAATAAACATGCAGCAGAATAGGGCAGGAGAGTGGAAGAGAGGAATCTGTCTGGATCAGTAGGACCCAAATAAAGCCATCACATGGTTTCAGAAGTCTTGTATATAGTATTCCCGAGGACGCAATCTGAGCCAGAGTCTGGAGAGAAGGATGTTAACTAAGGACTAGTCTTGGATTAACACATGTGGAAGCAAGAGAAGGAAGAAGGATTGGGCAGAGAGATAAGGTGCCCTGAGGTTTGGGCCCAATGATAGCCTTAGTTGCCCCCAGTGGAATTAGGAATTAGGCAGTGGAATTAGAATGATTCTCCAGAGGGGTCCCCAGTTGGGTTGAGATGGTTGGGCTTTTATAACTTCACATTGATCAATCACTGGATGAGGGCCTCTCCAGGAGGGAACGTGACCTCCTGGGGCAAGGCATTTTTTTGCAGCTAGAACAATGCTGGAGGCTGGCAACACTCTCAGCCCCTGAACAAGTCTTTACTGAAGTGGGATCTGAGCGGTGTACTTTGGTGTCTGCCTCAAAAATCTTATTTGCATTTTTTAAAAAATCGTGTTTTCAGTTTTGGGAGAATAGTTTAGTGAAGAACAGAGTAAGAGTGGAAACCAATTAGAATGCTCATGGATCAATGGAAGATGATCATGATGGTTTGAACTGCAGAGTGACTGTAAAATGGTAAAGAAATAAATGGAACTCAAAGGCATTTTTGACATAAATTTCATAGGAATAGGAAATGGATTAGATGAGGTACACAAGGGATAGAAATATACGTAGGTTAAATCTGAATTTTGCCATGAGCAAGTGTGAAAATAGAGATATCATTTATAGAGGAGGGACTTCTTGAGAAGAATTGTGAGCAGGGGCAGGAATGGCACTGAAGATTATTGGTGATTCGGCCAAGTGGCATTCAGCCATGCAAAAAGTTGGATACATAATTCTGGAGCTTAGAAAGAAGGTCTGCAATGTTGTTTTATACTATGTTGCTGTTGATGCTGCAGAACCTCTGCAGGTGATAACTCCTAGGGAGGGAATGTGGTACAATGGAAAGGAGGCTCACAGAGAAGCCCAAGGAATGGCCATCTCTAGAGTAGAGGAGTGAATAAAGGACACTGAGGAGCTATCAGAGAGGCAGGAAGAAAACCTGCACAATGTGGTGTCCTTGAGGCTTAGGGAGGAGACCATTGAAGAAGCATTGTTAACATTCTTTGAATACTAATGAGGAAGAACATCTATTTTAAATTTTATTGGTCATTTATTAACAACTTGATGGAGGCATATTTAACATGTCATATAATTCACCCATTTCAAGTATACAATTCAATGATTGTCTTTTTTTAAAATTAAATTTACCAAATTGTATAACCATCATCCTAAATCAGTTTTAGAACATTTTTTATCACCCAACTAAGATTGTTCATACAGATTCATTTGTTTTAGTTTTCTTTGGAAAAGTGCCTTTTAAATAGCTATTGCCTTTTTATTTTGAGATTTTTTTATTTGCAGAAACTTTAAAAAAATAGGTATTTTGTTTTTTTTGGATATATGTTTTAAAAATTGCGTTTCCATGTTGTAATTTATCCTTCAGCCGAGTTTGTGAAGATGTTTTTCTCTGCAGAAACTTTACAATTTTGTGGAGTTAAATGTAGTGGTCATTTTTTTTTATATAAATAACTGCTTTATTTTTGATTTTTGATATTATTAGAAAACCCTTTTTTCTAAGATTATAAAATATTTTCCTATGTATTCTCCTAGAATTCTTCTGGTTTTAATTTTAACATTTTGATTTCTGATTTGTGTGGAATTTCTTTTGTTTTAAGGAAATAAGTAGGGATCCAGTTTTACCTTGTTTTCCAAGCTGCTGGCCAATTGTTCCAAAACCAGTTGTCCATGAGTAAATATCGTCTCCACTGATTTGGCTAAATTACTCTATTCTACCTGTGTTGGATCTATCCCTGCCTTAGTGCCATGCTGTTTTATTTACTATTCCTTAGCAATACATTTTAGAGTCTAATAGTATGAGGCTGTAATAGAACTTGGTTAAGTGTTCATGTCACCAAGTGTATTCAAAAATTTCCTTACTAGCCTCTTTCTAGCATCTCTTTTGGCCTTTTCTCTCTCTTTGGCTGCAATCAGACCCTCATTCCAAGTGCATCCTGCTAACCCTATGGCTTTAATCTATTTGTTTTAGTTGCCAAACTCTCAAAATAATTCTGATTCTTTAGCCAGATTCTAATTTGAAGTTTGATTGTTTTGTTTGCATGGACATCCAAATTGGTTGGCTGCTTGTTAATCTGAGGAAAGTTCATCATCATCTGCAGTCCATTTTCTGGGTAATATAAGGTAAACACCATCTTGTGATGCCTGAAAGGAAGAATTAACTTGTGTAATTTTATCAGTCAATTGTCATATTTAATTCAATTCTCCATAAATAACAGACTTTTGTGACAGTTTTGTGTTATGTTTCACTCTGTCATTCTAGTAGGCTTCAAATCAATCTGAAGTTGAGGGTTATTTTTCCACTGGCTGTTGACTGACATTGGCTATCTTTATTCATTGCATCAGCTCAAAATATTGCCCCAATTCTGCAGAGCAGTTTTTCTGCATGATCTTTCTTTGTTTGTTGTTAAATAAATTGTCTTCTTGCACACAAGAAGGCTTCTACCTATCAGAAAATAGAATCTGAAATTGTTATGTTGTCTGTGACTTATAAAATCAAAAGGGTAGAAAGTGGTTTTACAGGCAGCTTCTACACCTCTTATTATTGTTTGGGATTAAAGGTGATTTGGAATAAGATTCTTATATATGCTGCTGCTCTATATTGTTGACTAAAAGGTTGCCAGCTACAACCCAAGTTGTACAAGTAGTTTTCAGACATTAGTTGAAATGTAGGGTAGTGAGACTTTTATTCAGAGCAAAAGCCTAAGAATAATCGTAGTGGCTAGTCAGATGTGCAGAGGCTGGTGCCAGAAGACCTCATTAGGCTGCTGGCTCTGTCAGCTAGCAGCCTTGTGCAGGAGAGTTAACTTCTCTGCAAGTGATCATCTGTGAAATCAAGGGATAATAAATATCTATCACTTAAAATTGATGTGAATGGAAAGAACATATAGAAATGTGTTAGGTAGGATAAGAAGCTATGGAATATTGAGTAGTGTTGAGGTTAAATGTTTTGCCTTTCCTTGGCTTGGAAGTGTTCACATTAATTAGAGGCAAAGTAAATGATGTGGTTCATCCAATCTAAGTCACCATACATTGTCAGAGATATCATTCTTTCATTTACCACTGGGGAAAAATGCTCCCAATTTCATCATTGAGTATAAGACATCTAGATTTCTGAGATGTCAAAATCTGAAAGAAATCCATGTCTTATGAATGAAATATAGTAAGTAGAGAAAATATCAAAGATTTAGACTGATTAGGGAGAAGGTCAGTCTGAATTGGTGACAATCAGATGTGTAGAATCTTTTAAAAAGGGATACAATTTCTAACTTTTGAATTTACAATAGATGAAGTAGGTTAAATTAACAGGTCACTAGAGAAATTGCCTTAATGAATAGATAACTGATTTACAATTGGTACATTTTACTAGTGTCAGAATGTGCTCCTTGTTTGGGCCCATTATAAATCTGTGCCACCTGGCCCCCACTGGGCCCTGAGTAGGTCATCTGATTTAGCTTTTTGGGGACCCTGTCGAGTTTTCCACAGGAGACACTTTAAGCTATTTCCATACTCTCCAGGGTCCTGACCTGTGTCCACTGGTCAACCGTTAATTTCTCCACTTCTATTTGGGTGGGAGGAAGTGTGGTTTCCCTGATCTTCATCCTAGCATGTCTTTCCTTCTGTTTTAATTCAAAATGTCTCCTTTCTCATCCAAGATTAAAAGTAAAATTACACCTGAATATATCTTTCTAGAAATTTTGCTTTATCTACTTTCTAACTTCCTCTACTAGCATTTAAAATTTTGCTTTCTGGTGGGCTGACATTTTCCTAATTAAAATCATCCTTTTAATCTGTTAACTGTTGAGAGGCAGTATAGTGAAGTCAATAAAAGCATGAGCTCCAGAACCATATTCCATAAGTTTAAATATCAGCTTGTCTCTCGCAGAATACATTGGGAAATTACTTTCCATATCTGTTCTCCAATTGTTTCATTTGGAAACTTGGGACATTGGACACTTGGGACTTCATGTTTGCCTCATGGAGTTGCTTCAGAATTGAATATATAAATATATATATTCACTTACACACACACACACACACACACACACACACACACATGGCACTTGGGGAACTGCCTGGAACATGGTAAGTTTGCCAGTCTGTTTCTTCACTTTAATTCTCTTACTGCCAACAACAACAAAAAAGCTACTTCCTGAAACCACTGCTTTGGACTCACAAAATGTTTCTCATGTTGGGCTCTGCTATATTTTCCTTCATGCCACTTTCTGTCATATCACGTATTCTGGTGAAAGTTAAAGAAGCAAAGATCAGTGGGTGTAAAAGCGTTACATAATCCCCAAATCTATTTTATCTCATCTTTACTTCTGAGGACAAAGCCATCTTTACTGTTTCTATCTACCTGGGACCGTGACTTTCAACAATTTTTCTATGGCTACAAATTTGATCCTTGTGTTTTAACTGCCAAGTCCCAATGATTATATCCACAGAAAGTTAAAGAAAGATGTATAAACATATTTCTGAACACTCTACAAATTCAAAGTACCCTCTTTACATAAATATGGCTATCTATTTGAATAAATAGACTCATTGTATTTTCCTTTTAAGAATGTTCCATAGAATTCTTACGGCTTTCCCATTTGCTGTCTCTAACATTGTTCAGCACTTTCTCTGGGAAGGCAAGTTAAATGAGCACAACTCAGAACTCATAAACTCTGAAACAATGTCATTATAACTGCCCACAAATTGTTCTGAATACAAAATATGTAGACAGTTTTGTTCACTCAAGAAGCAGTGTTGACTCTTGAAATAATGATTGGCTGGATAGGGAAGACACAGGGCAGGAGCAGGCAAACAACAGCCCAACAGCTTGATTTGCCATGCACCTGTTTTCACAAAAAAAGCTGTTTTGGAACGCAGCTATACTCATTCATTTACATATTGTCTATGGTTGCTTTTGTTCTATGGTAGCAGAGTTAAGTAGTTGAGGAGACTATATGCCCTACAAAACCTAAACTATTTACTATCTGGTCCATTACAAAATGTTTGAAGACACCTTATGCACAGTGTCAAGTAAATCTTTTTGTCCTAGTTCTGCTTTCTTACATACATATTTTTGGATTCATGACCTTAATATCCGTGTCTTTTTTAGGAAATAGCTTAATTTTTGTGTGTGTTATGTGATGACAAAATGGAAAAGAAAAGTTAAATTTGGGGGGATAAAATTTAGGAACCTGAAGTTATATAGAGTAAGGAGACTGATGTTAACATTGGGGTTAGGGGAGAGCCATCTCAGACACTGACTTAGGGATAAATGGTGAAGCATTGAGAAATCATTAAATTAGCTTGCCTGTTGGTACACTATGTAGTGCTATGCAGGGAAAAACATTCTGTATTTTCTCTGTTAAAAATGATCTGTTCTGTATATTTTCTTTGATTGCAAAGCTGGCTTAGGTGAGAGGACACTTAAAATTTTTTTTCCCCATGCAAAAGCAACAATTATTGGCTTTATATAATTTTGTATAATTTCTGCAAGCATGAGTCTTGATGCATGACAGCCCAAGCTTTTGTGACCTATTCTTGTCTCCAGCAAGTACAGTGTCTCTTATAGTGCCCCTTTAGAGACCTCACTCATTTATTCATGCATTCATTCAAAAACCACTTACTGATGACTAGTCTGTTCCAGCACTCTATTCTACATAATTGGTATTCAACAATAAAACAAACAAACGAGGTAGGCCATTTTGCCTTTAGGGAACCCATAACCTTGCAAATTACATAGGATTTTAGAAGAAAATAGGGATTATGAAGAGAAATAAAGCAAAGGAAGGGTAAGCACTGCTAGAAAAGGGGCAGGAAGGTAAGCCTCACAGAGAAGAGGATATTTTTGACAGAAACTTAAAGGAGGTGAGAAAGCAAGTCATTCCTTCCAATAAGTGTAAAGGCCCTGAGGAAAGGAAGTACCTGATGTGCTCTGTGAATGGCAAGGAGACAAACATGGCCAGGGCAAGATGATTGAAGGCGATCATTGTAGTAGATGACATAATAGGAAGCAGATCAGATCATGGAGGGCACTGCAGGTCACCGTACGGACTTTGGAATTTTGACTACATAAGGTGCGAAGGGACTGAGACTTCTGAGCAGAGGAGTGCCATAATCTGATGTATGTTTATTTTTTTATTTTTTTTTATTTTTAATTTTTATTGCATTATAGGTTTTGGGGTACATGTGCAGAACGTGCAAGACAGTTGCATAGGTACACATATGGCAGTGTGCCTTGCTGCCTTCCTCCCCTTCACCCACACTTGGCATTCATCCCCAGGCTATCCCTCCCCAGCCTCCCCCCGCTGTCCCTCCCCCATTCCCCCAATAGACCCCAGTGTATAGTAGACTGCCTCTCTGTGTCCATGTGTTCTCATTTTTCTCACCCACCTATGAGTGAGTGTATGCGGTATTTCTTTTTCTGTTCTTGTGTCAGTTTGCTGAGAATGATGTTCTCCAGATTCATCCATGTCCTTACAAAGGACACAAACTCATCATTTTTGATTGCTGCATAATATTCCATGGTGTATATGTGCCACATTTTCCCAGTCCAGTCTATCATCGTTGGGCATTTGGGTTGGTTCCAGTTCTTTGCTATTGTAAACAGTGCTGCAATGAACATTCGTGTGCATGTGTCCTTATAGTAGAACGATTTATAGTCCTTTGGATATATACCCAGTAATGGGATTGCTGGGTCAAATGGAATTTCTATTTCTAGGTCCCTGAGGAATCGCCACACTGTCTTCCACAATGGTTGAACTAATTTACACTCCCACCAACAGTGTAAGAGTGTTCCTCTTTCTCCACATCCTCTCCAGCATCTGCTGTCTCCAGATTTTTTAATGATCGCCATTCTAACTGGCGTGAGATGGTATCTCAATGTGGTTTTGATTTGCATCTCTCTAATGACCAGTGATGATGAGCATTTTTTCATATGTTTGTTGGCCTCATGTATATCTTCTTTTGTAAAGTGTCTGTTCATATCCTTTGCCCATTTTTGAATGGGCTTGTTTGTTTTTTTCCTGTAAATCTGTTTGAGTTCTTTGTAAATTCTGGATATCAGCCCTTTGTCAGATGTGTAAACTGCAAAGATTTTTTCCCATTCTGATGGTTGCCGATTCACTCTAGTGACAGTTTCTTTTGCCGTGCAGAAGCTGTGGAGTTTGATTAGGTCCCATTTGTTATTCTGGCCGGTTAATGTTAGACTGAAAGGGAAGTTGTAATGTTGGGAAGCTGTCTCAGTAATCCAGGAAAGAGACAAGATGGTTTGGACTTTGTGGCATCAGATTTGAGTCAACAGGTTTGCTGATGGATTTAGATGGGAGATGTGGAAGATAAAAAGCAGGTCAACAGTGATTTGAAAGTTTTTAACTGCAGGAGCTAGAAGTGTGAGGCCACCCTGAACAGAGGTGGGAAGCTGTAGAGTGTATTTGTTGAGGAAGAAGAGTAATTCAAGTTTGGTCATACTGAGTTTTCAGTGTCTGTTAGTGGAGATGTCTAGTATGTGGTTGGACTATACCCATGTGGAGTTTGTGAAGCAGTGGGGACCACAGCTATAAATATTGAGGTTGTCAGGACAAAGGTATTTAAAACCTCTAGTGGAAACACCGAAGAAGTGAGTAAAGAATGAAATAAAATGGAAGCAAAGACTGAGAAATAGGGAATTCTGGTACACAGTTGCTATGGAGATGAGGATGGAGACAGAGAAGGGTCACAGTGAGGTGGGAAGAATACTTGGAGAGCCAGGGGCAGGAAGTGCCACAAGGAAGAAAGAGTTGTGTCAAGTACGTTAGACAGCTCAACCAGGTGGAAGACTGAAGATCGCCCCTTGGATAAGCAGCAGGAGTGTAAATGATGACTTTTCGGAACATTTTGATGGAGTGATGGGAGTGAAAGCCTAATGAGTATGTTTAAGAGAAAATGAGAGAGGACAAATTGTAAAAAAAAAAGTGCCTAGATAATAACTCTTTGGAGGAAGTGTGTTAAAAATAGGAGAAACAGGGCAGTAATTGGAAGGGGAAGATATTATTTTTTAGAATGGGAGGAATAACAGCATGCTTTATGTAGTCATAAGGATCTGGCAGAGTGGGAGAAGAACGAGGAAGCAGAAGAGAGTGGATAGGCGCTAGGACAACATTCCTGAGTAGGCAAGAGGGCATGAAATCTGATATACAAGTAGAAGAGGTTGACATGGATAGAAGCACACAGAATCCAGGGGAACAGGTGGGAAGGCAGAGTGTAAGAGTACATGTGCAGGTAGGCGGGTGGAAGTGAGGGTAGAAGTTCTGTATTGATAGTTGTTCTTTCCCCTTAATAACATAGGATGATTGCCTGGCAGCACAAAAGGCCCATGAGGGTGTGTCCATACATTTAAAGAGATACTAGATCTTCTTTAGTCATACATATTTAGCTCTTTTCATATTGGTTGGTGACAATGGAAAGCAGGTCAGATCATGTAGGCACTGCAGGTCACTGTAAGGACTTGCATATAGGCCAGAAATGGGATGAAGTTTTTTCTTAACAAGGGTTGAATTTTTGCTAAATGAGTAAAATGAAAATAACCTAACTATGAGTAATATTAATGAGAAAGTGAGTTCAAGGCATATTTACGAGAGACATGAGGTCCTGTTGTGCAAGGGTTGTTGGAGTTAGGGTACTATAATCAAATTGAGGTCAGAATGTGGGAGTCTTGGAATTGAAATTACAGAGGGGTTGCATTTTTTGGTAATAACAAACTTGGGAACAAACTTGGGTACCATAATCTTATTGAAGGCTTATTTAGTAGAGATTGCTGGGCCATATTCCAGGCTTCCTGGTTCAGCAGGGCTGAGGTGAGGATGAGAGTTTTAATTTTTAGTAAGTTCTCCAGTGATAGCAAAATGAAACTTTGAGAACCACTGGTCTGGTGTATGACCATGGTAAGGAAATGGCTAAGATAGGTTGAAGAACATGATCATTAAGCATGAATGGGTTCAAAGATCTAAGAAACCAGAATAATGGAAGAATCATCTGTTTGGACATAGGAAACACAAAAGGAGGAGGAATTGTTGGCCCAGGAGCTAGAGCCCTTGATAAATGAGAGGTGGCTGCAATAGGGATGCGAGCCAGGTGGGATAGGCTAACAATCTGAGATTCAAATTTGGATGCTTTAATGAAGGAAGAAGGAACTCCTGGTCTCTATGGAATATTATTCAGGTGGTACTCTGCATACCCTTAGAAGGTGTTGTCCACATTGTGGTTTCTAGGAAAGAGAATGGCCCTGTAAGCTTCACTGAGACATAAGGAACAAATTTCTTCAATCCTAAGCCCACAGATAGGTAAGCTGTACACATGTTTTAATTATTTCTGCCCTACAAGGAGAATGCTTTGGCCTGCTTAAAATTGTGTGGCTTTACTCTCCCTTGAAGGAATCAATGTTGCATAATCACCACACACGCTCACAACTGTGTCCAAATGGAAATTAGTTCTTCTAACTTTTAAATGCATTAAGGTAGGGTCCGGAGATGTCAAAGCATATCACAAAATCCTGCCAGTAAAGAAACATAAGCAAGTCTCACACTTTTTGTTGTGTGCTATTTAATCTAAAAAATCCAGTGAACAATCCTGTAGGGCAGGTGTGTTCTCTTCACTTTTTAGAGACTTGAATAACAGCAGTGCATAGGTGTTGAGTCTGCTGGCCTGTTCCCAGTGCTTTATTTCTTTCTTCTTTAAATCCTTCCTTTCCTCTTTTTTTTCCTTCTAATTGTGTATCTTTTAGCCAACACCATCGTCCATTGAAATGAATTGATAAATGTCCAAGTTTTACTCATTTTCGATGTAGCTCTGATGGTGGGAAAGCTAAGTGAGATCAGGTGTATCTTGTGTGGGTTCAGCAGCCTCAAGTGAGGCGGTTTCTGGCTAGGGGTGTGGTCTCCTCTGCTAGAGGGCGTGGTTTCTTCTGCTAGAGGGCGTGGTTCTCTGAAGATTCTAAGTTGTATTACATGACAGCCCAGAGTTGGTAAGTAAAGCGGGACTTTCGTTTTCGTAATTTAAAAATCTTGCCTTGACTTTCAGACCTGTTTTATAACAACAACAACAACAACAACAACAACGACAACAACAATAACAACAACACACACACGGAAACGATCTTAGGAATGTGATTTAAATTGGCTGGGCTGGGACTATTGTTAAAACCCTGAGAATACAGGTTTTGAACAATTTATTTTTAAATGACCTTGAAAATCAATATTAACTCATATCCTCAGATGAACTGAAATTAGGAAAATTATCTGGGGATGAAGAAAACATGAGGTTTAAACTAAACTTGGAGGTTTTTGGTCTAGAAAATTACTTTGGGTTTTTTCTCTGCTTTTCCTGGAATTGCATTTGAGAGTGTTTTAAAAAAGTTTCTATCTGAGATTCAAATGTTTTTGAAATGTATCTGAGATTCTATATTTTCTCTATAGTATCTGATATATTTTAATTATGTCTGTAGCTTGTTTTTATGAATATGGAAAATATACTCAATCTTCAATAACAATGTGAAAAAACAGAAAATTACATGAAGAGGGGTATAAAAAGGAATTTACTTTTTCAGGATTCATCTTTCAAAATAGTAAGGCATTACTTACATATGATACAATGCACGGATCTTCAGTATTCAGGTCAAGGAAGTGTGACACTTACATTCATGTTAAGAACTGCTACCAAAACCAAGATTCCATGACTCTAGAAAGGTCAATTGTGCTCCTTTCTTGTCCATTCCCACCTTTCTTGGACAAATGGCAACTACTTCCTGACTAGATAGTAATTTTACTTGTTCTTGGAATTCAAATGAAGGGGACCATAGGTATGTATTAGGTTGGTGCAAAAGTTATCTATGCAGAATTATTTTGAAATGTATCCATGCTGTTGCTTCATTAATAGTTCATTTCTTTTTATGACTGAATAATATTTCATTGTATGAAAATATTGCAGCTTGTTTATCCACTCACCTATTAATGCCATTGTGGTTATTTTCAAATTTGGACTATTGTAAATTAAGCAGCTATGAATGTTTATGTGCAAATCTTTACATACACATAGGCATTAATTTCTCCTGGGTAAATACCTGGAATTTAATGTCTGAATAATGTTTTAGTTGAATATTTAACCTTTCAGGGAACTGCCAAATTGTTGTCCAAAGTCCGTGTACCATTTTACATCTGCACCAGCAGGGTAGGAGAGCCCCAGTTCCTCCTCATCCTTGTCAATACTTGGTATGGTCAGTTTTTACATTTTAGTCATTCCAATAAGTGAGTGGTGGTACCTTATTGTGGTCTTAACTTTGTATTTCCTTAAGAATAATGATGTTGAACATGTTGTCACATAATTATTTGTGAAATATTTGTTCAAATCTTATACCTGTTTTTTATAATTGGGTTTCTCATTACTGAATTTTGTGAGTTCTCTTGATACAAGTCCTTTTTCAGATATATAATTTGCAAATTTATTTTCCTAGATGATAAACTACTGCCTTTTTATTTTCTTCAAAAATGTTTTCTGAACTGCAGAAGTTTCGTGTTGAATTCAAATTTGTTAATTTATACTTTTATACATTTTGCTTTTGTGTCTAAAACATCTTTGCTCAATCCAAGGTCACATGTATAAGGCGCATACGTAAAACTTTTTTGTTTTTTCATAGCTCTATAATGTTCCATTCATTTTTTTAAACTTCTTTTTTAATGTGCCTTATTTTTGATACTTTCTATTGTTCTGACTTCAAATTCACTATCTTTTTGTCTACAATTACTTATCTGCTGCTAATTTCATTTAGTGTATTTTAAATATCACACACTATAGTCTCTTTTCTAATAGTCTGGAGTCTTCTTTTATATCTTCTATGCCTCTACCTAAGTTTTCAATACATGAAACACTTTTATAATAAATGTCTAAATGTCTTTTTCTACTAATTCTCATATCTGTGTCAGCTCTTGGTTGGTTCTGATTGCCTATTTGTTTCCTCATTATGGATCATACTTGTCTCCTTCTTTGAATGTCTTGTGATTATTAATCAGATACCAGATATTGTAATTTTACTTTGTGAGTGCTGTTATTTTTTGTATTCCTATGAGTATTCTAGAGGTTTATTCTGGGATGCAGTTAAGTTACTTAGAAACAATTTGATACTTTTTGGTCTTGCTTTTAAGATTAATTTAGGGAAAGCTGGAGCAGTGCTCAGTCAAGGCCTAATGATTCTCCATTACTGAGGCAAGACCTTTCACACACTCTCTTCAATACCCCATAAATCACGAGGTTTTTCCAATGTGGTGGGAAAGGGCACTGTTGCTAGCCCTTTGTGAATGTGAATAATTGTTCTCTCTAATCCTTTTGGGTGATTCTGTCTCCAGCTTGGATAGTTTCCCTACAAGCATGTGCTTATCAGTAGTCTGCTGAATATTTGAGGGAGATCTTTGAGGACTCTCCCTCCTTCTGGGATCTTTCTCTGGGCAACTCTCTTCTTTTCCAGTCCTCAGTCCAGAGGGCTTATAGTTTGTGCTGGTCTTCCAGAGTTCTCTGCTCCTTCTCTGCAACTCTGACAGTCAACTGGCCTCTACCAGGTCCTGCTTGGTCCCTGTGCTGCAACCTGAAGCCAGTAAGCTTGGAGTAATTTTGGAACTCAACTCGTTTGTTTCCTGTCTCTTAGAGACTGTGAAACTTTAATGCATTTTTACAGTTTTTTAAAAGTAATATTTATTTATTTATTTTGAGACCTAGTCTTACTCTGTTGCCCAGGCTGGAGTGCAATGGCACCATCTCAGCTCACTGTAAGCTCTGCCCTCTCAGGTTCAAGCAATTCTCCTGTCTCAGCCTCTTGAGTAGCCAGGATTACAGGCATCTGCCACCATGCCAGGCTAATTTTTGTATTTTTAGTAGAGATGGAGTTTCACCATCTTGGCCAGGCTGGTCTTGAACTTCTGACCTCGTGATCCACCTTCCTCAGCCTCTTAAAGTGCTGAGATAACAGACATGAGCCTTTACACCCAGCCTACAGTTTTTAAAATAAATAATTGCTTCATATAATTTGTTAAAAATGTTATCTTACATGGGAGGGTAAACTAGTCCCTATTATTTCTTCTTGGCCTGAAGCGAGAGTTATCTTTTACTCTCATTGGTTTTTGCTTTGTGTATTTTGAAGCCCTGTGTTGGGGGCTTGTGCATTTAGGATTGCTATGTCTAACTGATTAATTGATCATTTTATTGCTATGAAATGTTTCCCTTTATCCTCCATAACACTGCTTGCCTTAAATCCACTTTCTCTTATGTTTATAGAGCATACCAGATTTCTTATGCTTAGTGTTTGTTCAGTATGCTTTTTTATCTTTTAATTTTATCTTGCCTTATTTTATAGTTAAAGTCTATTTTGTGAAGCTCATGCAGTCAGTCTTGCTTCTATCATTTTCATCTGATAGTCTTTTCCTTTGGATATGGTTGTATTTAATCTACCATCTTGGTCTTTAAATTTTATTTGGATTATTAATCTCATTCGTTTTTATCCCTCCCTTCTTTTTTCTTGTATTATTTTAAATAGATCACATATTTTATGGGTAACTTTTCGAGTTGTTTACTTATTAGGTACTTAGTTGTTGCAATATGTATCTGATAGGGTTTGGCTGTGGACCTACCCAAATGTCATTTTGCATTCCCATGTGTTGAGGGAGGGACCCAGTGGGAGGTAATTGAATCATGAGAGCAGGTCTTTCCCATGATATTCTCATGATAGTGAATAAGTCTCATGAGATTTGATGGTTTTTAAAACAGGAGTATCCTCATACAAGCTCCCTTCTCTTGTTTGGCACCATGTGAGATATGCATTTCACTTTCTACCGTGATTGTAAGGTCTCCTTAGCCATGTGGAACTGTAAGTTCATTAAACCATTTTTTTCTATATAAATTACCCAGTCTTGGGTTTGTCTTTATCAGCAGAGTGAAAGTAGATTAATACAGCATCTTTATGTTTTCACAGTTTACTCGCAAATAAAATGGATACTGTAAGAACTTTAACAAAGAATCATTTCAATTTCTCCTATCATTTTTGTTTTATATTTCACTTCACTATATATGTAATATACCTCCAATACACAGATGTTATTTTCATCCTATAGAGTCAATAGTATTTTATTTATTTAATTAATTTATTTTTATGCCCAGATAATTTTTCTTTTTTAATTTTTGTAGAGATGAGGACTTACCATCTTGCTCAGGCTGTCTCCAATTCCTGGGCTTAGGCAGTCCTCCTGGCTTGGGCTCCCAAAGTGCTAAGATTACAGGAGGTCAGGGTTTTTTTGGTTGTTATTGTTAATATACTGTAAGTTCTGGGATACATATACAGAATGTGCAGATTTGTTACATAGATATAAATGTGCCACAGTGGCTTGCTGCACCCATCAACCCATTACCTACATTAGGTATTTCTCCTAATGCTGTCCCTTCTCTTACCCCGACCCTCAACAGGCCCCAGTATATGATGTTCCTGTCCCTGTGTCCATGTGTTCTCATTGCTCAACTCCAACTTAGAACGAGAACATGTGGTATTTGGTTTTCTGTTCCTGTGTTAGTTTGCTGAGAATGATGGTTTCTAGCTTCATTCACATCCCTGCGAAGAACATGAACTCATTCTTTTTTATGGCTGCATAGTATTCCATAGTGTATACATGCCAAATGTTCTTTATCCAGTCTAACATTTGGGTTGGTTCCAAGTATTTACTATTGTAAATAATGCTGCAATAAACATACGTGTGTATGTGTCTTTATAGTAGAATGTTTTATAATCCTTTGGGTATATACCCAGTAATGGTTCTAGATACTTGAGGAATTGCCACACTGTCTTCCACAATGGTTGAACTAATTTACACTCCCACCAACAGTGTAAAAACATTCCTATTTCTCCACAGCCTTGCCAGAATCTATTGTTTCTTTACTTTTTAATGATTGCCATTCCAACAGGGGTGAGATAGTATCTCTTTGTGGTTTTGGTTTGCATTTCTCCAATGACCAGCTATGATGAGCTTTTTCATCACAACTGATCATTGTTGGCTGCATAATGTCTTCTTTTGAGAAGTGTCTGTTCATGTCTTTCACCCACTTTTTGATGGGGTTGTTTTTTCTTGTAAATTTGTTTAAGTTCCTTGTAGGTTCTGGATATTAGCCCTTTGTCAGATAAATAAATTACAAAAATTTTCTCTCATTCTGGAGGTTGCCTGTTTACTCTGATGATAGTTTCTTTTGCTTAACAGAAGCTCTTTAGTTTAATTAGATCTCATTTGTCAACTTCTGCTTTTGTTGCTATTGGTTTTGATAATTTACTCATGAAGTCTTTTTGCCCATACCTGTGTCCTGAATGGTACTGTCTAGGTTTTCTTCTAGGATTTTTATGGTTTTAGGTCTTACGTTTAGGTCTAATTTTTTTTTTTTTTTTAAGATAGAGTCTCACTCTGTTGCCTAGGCTGGAGTGCAGTGGTGTGGTCTCAGCTCTCTGCAGTCTCCACCTCTTGGGTTCAATCTATTCTCCTGCCTCAGCTTCCCAAGTAGCTGAGACTACAGGCATGCACCACCACACCCAGCTAATTTTTTTTTTTTATTTCTAGTAGGGATGGGGTTTCACCATGTTGGCCAGGCTGGTGTTGAACTCCTGACCTCAGGTGTTCTGCCCTCCTTAGCCTCCCAAATTGCTTGGATTACAGGCATGAGTCACTGCAACTGGCCACATTTAAGTCTTTTGTCTCTCTTGAGTTAGCTTTTGGATAAGGTGTAAGGAAGGGGTCCAGTTTCAGTTTTCTGCATATAGCTAGCCAGTTTTCCCAACACCATTTAGTAAACAAGGAATCCTTTCCCCAGTGCTTGTTTTTGTTAGGTTTGCCAAAGATCAGATGGCTGTAGATGTGTGGTGTTATTTCTAAGGGCTCTGTTCTGTTCCATTGGTCTATATCTCTATTTTGGTACCAGTACCATGCTGTTCTGATTACTGTAGCCTTGTGGTACAGCCTGAATTCAGGTAGCTTGATGCCTCCAGCTTTGTTCTTTTTGCGTTGAATTGTCTTGGCTGTATGGTCTCTTTTTTGTTTCCATATGAAATTTAAAGTAGTTTTTTTCTAATTCTGTGAGAAAAGTCAATAGTAGCTTGATGGGAATAGCATTGAGTCTATAAATTACTTTGGGCAGTATGGCCATTTTTATGATATTGATTCTTCCCATTCATGAGCATGGAATGTTTTTCCATTTGTTTGTGTCCTCTCTTATTTCTCTGAGCAGTGGTTTATGGTTCTCCTTGAAGAGGATCTTCACATCTCTTGTAAGTTGTATTCCTAGGCATTTTATTCTCTTTGTAGCAATTGTGAATGGGAGTTCATTCATGATTTGGCTTTCTATTATTGGTGTATAGGAATGCTTGTGATTTTGCACATTGATTTTGTATCCTGAGACTTTACTGAAGTTGCTTATCAGCTTAAGGAGATTTTTGGCTAAGACGATAGGGTTTTCTAAATATACAATCATGTTATCTGCAAACAGAGACAATTTGACTTCCTCTCTTCCTATTTGAATACGCTTTATTTCTTTCTCTTGCCTGATTGTTCTGGTCAGAACCTCCAATACTATGTTGAATAGGGAAAGCGAGAGAGGGCATTCTTATCTTGTATTGGTTTTCAAAGGGAATGCTTCCAGCTTTTGCCCAGTCAGTATGATATTGGCTGTGGTTTGTCATAAATAGCTCTTATTATTTTGAAATATATTTCATCAAGACCTAGTTTTCTGAGTGTTTTTAGCATGAAGGTGTGTTGAATTTTATTGAAGGCCTTTTCTGCATCTATTGAGATAATCACATGGTTTTTGTCATTGGTTCTGTTTATGTGATGGATTATGTTTATTGACTTGCATATGTTGAAGCAGCCTTCATCTCGGGGATGAAGCAGACTTGATCGTGGTGGATAAGCTTTTTGATGTGCTGCTGGCTTGGGTTTGCCAATGCTGGCCTCATAAAATGAATTAGGTAGGAGTCCCTCTTTTTCTGTTGTTTGGAAGAGATTCAGAAAGATTGGTAGCAGATGCTCTTTGTACCTCTGGTAGAATTTGGCTGTGAATCCATCTTGTCCTGGGCTTTTTTGTTGGTAGGCTATTAATTACTGCCTCAATTTCAGAACTTGTTATTGGTCTATTCAAGGATTTGACTTATTTCCGGTTTAGTCTTGGGAGGGCGTATGTGTCCAGAAATTTATCTATTTCTTTTAGATTTTCTGGTTTATTTGTACAGAGGTGTTCATAATATTCTCTGATGGTAGTTTGTATTTCTATGGAATCAGTGGTGATACTCCCTTTATCACTTTTTATTGTGTCTATTTGGTTCTTCTCTCTTGTTCTTTTATTAGTCTGACTAGTGGGGTCTATCTATTTTATTAATCTTTTGAAAAAACCAGCTCCTGGATTCATTGATTTTTTTGAAGGGTTTTTCATGTCTCTAGCTCCTTCAGTTCTGCTCTGATCTTAGTTTCTTTTCTTCTTCTAGCTTTGAATTTGTTTGCTCTTGCTTCTCTAGTTCTTTTAATTGTGATGTTAGAGTGTCAATTTTAGATCTCTCCCACTTTCTCATTTGGGCATTTATTTCTCTCAGTTTCCCTCTAAACACTGTTTTAGCTGTGTCCCAGAGATTCTGGTACATGTGTCTTTGTTCTCATTGGTTTCAAAGAACTTAGTTATTTCTTCCTTAATTTCATTATTTACCCAGTAGTCATTTAGAGACAGTTTGTTGAGTTTCCATGTAATTGTGTAGTTTTGAGTTAGTTTTTTAATCCTGAGTTCTAATTTGTTTGCACTGTTGTTTAGAGACTTTTGTTTGTTATAGATTTTGTTCTTTTACATTTGCTGAGGAGTGTTTCACTTCCAATTATGTGCTCAATTTTAGGATAAGTGCTAAGGGTGCTGAGAAGAATATATATTCTATTGATTTGGGGTGGAGAGTTCTGTAGCTATCTAATAGATCCAATTGGTCCACAGCTGAGCTAAAGTCCTGAATACCCTTGTTAATTTTCTGTCTTGTTGATCTATCTAATATTGAAAGTAGGGTTGTAGGGTCTTCCACTATTATTGTGTGGGAGTCTAAGTCTCTTTGTAGGTCTCTAAGAATTTGCTTTCTGAATCTGGGTGCTTCTGTATTGGGTGCATATATGTTTAGGATAGTTAGCTTTCCTTGTTGCATTGATCCCTTTACCATTATGTAATGCCCTTCTTTGTCTTTTTTTACCTTCATTGGTTTAAAGTCTGTTTTATCAGAGATTAGGATTGACTGCAACCCCTACTTTTTTTCTTTCCATTTGCTTGGTAAATATTCTTCCATCCCTTTATTTTGAGCCTATGTGTGTCTTTACACATGAGATGGGTCTCCTGAATACAGGACAGCAATGGGTCTTGACTCTATCCAATTTGTCAGTCTGTGTCTTTTAATTAGGGCATTTATCCCATTTACATTTAAGTTTAATTTTGTTATATGTGAATTTGTTCCTGTCATTATGATGCTAGCTGGTTATTTTGAACATTAGTTGATGCAGTTTCTTCATAGTGTTGATGGTCTTTATATTTTGTTATGTTTTGCAGTGGCTGGTACCAGTTTTTCCTTTCCATAATTTGTGCTTACAAGAGGAGTGCTTCTAAGGCAGGCCTGGTGGTGACAAAATTCCTCGGCGTTTTCTTGTCTGTAAAGGATTTTGGTTCTCCTTTGCTTATTTAGCTTAGTTTGACTGGATATGAAATTCTGGGTTGAAAAATTTCTTTTATTTAAGAATGTTGAGTACTGGACCCCACTCTCTTCTGGCTTATAGGGTTTCTGTAGGAAGATCTGCTGTTAGTCTGATGGGCTTCCCTTTGTGGGTAACCTGACTTTTCTCTCTGGCTGCCCTTAACATTTTTTCCTTCATGTCAACCTTGGTGAATCTAATGATTATGTGTTTTGGAGTTGCTCTTCTCGGGGAGTATCTTAGTGGTGTTCTTTGTATTTCCTGAATTTGAATGTTGGCCTGTCTTCCTAGGTTGGGGAAGTTCTCCTGGATGTAAAGGGTATTTTCCAACTTGGTTCTATTCTCCCTGTCACTTTCAGATATACCAACCAAATGTAGGTTTGGTCTGTTCACATAGTCCTGTATTTCTTGGAGGCTTTATTTGTTCCTTTTTGTTCTTTTTTCTCTAATTTCATCTTCACACTTTATTTCATTAAGTTGATATTCAATCTCTGATATCCTTTCTTCCACTTGATTGATTCAGCTATTGATACTTATATATGCTTCATGAAGTTCTCATGCTGTATTCTTCAGCTCCATCAGGTCATTTATGTTCTTCTCTTAACTTATTCTTTCAATTAGCAGTTCCTGTAACCTTTTATCAAGGTTCCTCATTTCCTTCCATTGGGTTAGAATATGCTCTTTTAGCATGGAGGAATTTGTTATTACCCACCTTCTGAAGCCTACTTCTGTCAATTCATCACACTCTTTCTCCATCCAGTTTTGTTTCCTTACTGGTGTAAAGTTGTTGTAATCCTTTGGAGGAGAGGAGACCTGGTTTTGGGAATTTTCAGCCTTTTTGTGCTGTTTTATTTCCACATCTTCATTAATTTATCTACCTTCAATCTTTGATACCAATGACCTTCAGAAGGGGTTTCTCTGTGGAAGTGCTTTTTGTTGATGTTGGTGCTATTATTCCTTTCTGTTTTTAGTTTTCCTTCTAACAGTCTGGCCCCTCTGCTGCAGGTCTGCTGGAGTTTGTTGGAGGTCTACTCCAGCAAACATCTTGCATTTCATACCAACATAACAAACATCTTGCATATCGTAACAACATAACAAACTCCAGCAAACTCCTGGAGTTTGCCTGGGTATTACCACCAGGCTGCAGAACAGTAAAGGCTGCAGAACAGTAAAGATTGCTGCCTGTTCCTTCCTCTTGAAGCTTCGTCCCAGAGGGGTACCCAACAGATACCAGCTGGAGCTCTCCTGTATGAAGTGGCTGTCGACCCCTGCTGGGAGCTGTCTCAGGAGGCATGAGGAGCAGGGACCCACTTGAGGAGGCAGTCTGTTTCTTAGCAAAGCTTGAGCACTGTGCTGGGATATCTGCTGCTCTTTTCAGAGCTGGCAAGCAGGAACATTTAAGTCTGCTGATGCTGTGTCCACAGCTGCCCCTTAGGTACTCTGTCCCCTAGTCAGGGGCTAGGGCTGCTGCCCTTCTTTCAGAGATGCCCTGCCCAGAGAGGCAGTCTGGCTACAGCAGCTTTGCTGTGCTGCCATGGGTTCTAACCAGTTTGAACTTCTCTGGCAGCAACTTTGTTTACACTGTGAGGGGAAAAACCATCCACTCAAGCCTTAGTAATTGTGGATGAACTGCCCCCTACCAGGCTGGAGAGTCACAGGTCGACTTCAGATTGCTGGGCTGGTAGCAAGAATTTCAGCCCAGTGGATCTTAGCTTGCTGGGCTCCATGGGGTTGGGACCTGGTGAGCAAGACCACTTGGCCCCCTGGCTTTAGCCCTCTTTCTAGGGGAGTGAACAGTTCTGTTTTGCTGGTGTTCCTGGTGCCTCTGGGGTATGAAAAAAACAAACTGCATCTCACTCTGTCTACCCAAACAGCTGCTCAGTTTTGTGCTTAAAACCCAGAGCCCTGGTAGTATAGGCACCTGGGGGAATCTCCTTGTCTGTGGGTTGTGAATACCATGGAAAAGCATAGTATCTGGGCTGGATAGCATCCGTCTCTCACAGCACAGTCCCTCACAATTTCCCTTGGCTAGAGAAGGGAGTTCCCCGACCCTTTGCACTTCCGGGTTAGGCAACGCCCCACCTTTCTTTGGCTTGCCCTCTGGGAGCTGTATCTACTGTCTAACCAGTCCCAGTGAGATGAGCTGGGTACCTCAGTTGAAATGCAGAAATCATCCACCTTCTGCATTGGTTTCACTGGGAGCTACAGACTGGAGCTGTTTCTATTCGGCCATCTTGCCAGATCCCCCGCATCAATAGTATTTTAAATTAAAAGCTGTGTGTGTGTGTGTGTGTGTGTGTGTGTGTGTGTGTGTGTGTATGCGTATACTATATATGTATATGTAAAAATTACTAATTTATGTTTACCCAGCTTTATTCTTCTCAGCTCTCTTCCTTTTTTGTACAACTCTGAGTTCTGGTATAATTTTCCTTCAGATTAAAGAACTTCCTTTATCAGTTGTAGTAAATATCTGCTGAAAATGAATGATCTGTTTGTACCTGTTTGAAAACATCTTCACTTTGTTTTAAAACAATATTTTTACTGGATACAGAATTCTAGTTTACAATTGTTTTTCTTTGGCATGCTATCAATGTTATTTCATTGTTATTTGCTTTTCATTGTTTCTAGTGATGCCATTCATTCATTATATTATTATTTCTCTATATAGTGTATATATATTTTCTTCTTTCTTTTAAGATTCATTTTTGTTGTCTTCAGTTTTCAGGAGTTAAACTGTGATGTGTCCAGGTTTTGTTTGCTTTGTGTTTATTTTTCTTAGGGTTGATGGAACTTCTTGGGTGTTTAATTATTTTTTATTAGTTTTGGAAAGATCTCAGTCATTATATTTTCAAATATTTGTTTAATCTCTTTCCTCCTCTGGAACGCCAACCACTATAGTAGTCTTACATCATTTAATATTATAGCATAAATCTTGAACACTCTTCTTCCTCTTCCCCCCGCTTCTGTTTCTTTCTTCCCTTCTTGGTTCTCCCTCTCCTCCTCGTTTTTATACTTCTATCACTTTCTTTCTCCTCCCCTCCCCCTTATTCTTTCCTCCCCTATGCCTTCGTTTCACCTTCTCCTCCTTTCTCCTCCTCTTTCTTCTTATCTTTTTCTATGTGTTTTAACTGGTATATTTTCTAATAACCTGGTTTCAGTTTCACTGATTTTTCTCTCTGGTGAATGCAGTTTGCTCTTAAGTCAATTGAATCCTTCATTTTTCTGTATGTTGTTTTCACATCTAACATTTCCATTTAATTCCTTTTCATAGTTTCCATGCATATGCTCACATATAAATTCCCATACATGTGTTCAAATTCCCCAGCTGTTCATACTTGTGGTATACCTTTCCTATTACATCCTTTATACTTTTTTATTATAATTATTTTAAAGTCTGATTCATAACATCTAGGCCATATTTCAGCTTTGCTGTTTCTTCTCTTCATCATGAGTCATGTTTTATTGGTTATTTGTTTTTGCTTTATAATGCTTTTATTTTACAGCAAACGTCTTGCATATCATAATAGAGTGTAAGGTAAATTATATTTTTCTCTAGAAAATATCATACCCCTTCAGGTATAAATTGATAGCTTCGGGGTCTGGGCCAACCTCATCTGTAGCCAAGCTTGATCTGGGCTTGACTGCAGCTTTAGTTGAATATAACTTAACTACTCACCTCAAATATTTTAAACACAGTGTCAGAAATTTCCCTTTTGCAGGCATAAGTACTGGTAAAATTCCTCTTTGTGCTTTTCTACTGCCAAACTTCCAAACTGTGCCTAGGGAGATATCTTTTCACTCAGAATCTATCAGGGAGAGTTCTCTTAGCTCTTCTGCCTTGCCCCTAGCCTTTGAGTTCCTGAGTATTTAATGATAGAGAATTGTAAAAACACACACAAAAAAGCATGACATGTGTCTGTAAATTTGCCCTGTGGCTGAGGTTTCTTGGGATTCTAACATGACTTGCTAGCTCACATAAAGTTGTCATAAGTTTCTTAAAATTTCAATTGATTTTCTCCTTACCTGCATAAATGATGGATTCCTTTATTGCCTGCCTACCAGGGTTGAGAACAGCTACAGTTCTCTTATAAAATACTAATCACCTTCTGGAATTTAGTTCTCTTTGCATCCTCAGATTACTAGTAGATTCAGAATATTATGATTTTATGACTGACATGGCTTAGTTTTGGTTGCTAAGGTAAAAGCAATAGTCTCTTGCAGCTTTCTATGTTCTAACCCAAACCAAAACTCCTCAATTTAGGTGCTTCTTAAAACAGTAAATCTGAGTCATCCTTTAAGATTCAAGCCTCATGTTTACTAACATAGGGCTTCCTTTTAATCTTCTACGTTTTAAGTAAAATAATTATTTAGAGCTGTTTTTGCATAATCAATTTAGACAGATATGTAATTTTATAAAACTTTACCTGATCAACCTGATACTATTTTGCTGATGTAGTTAATGCTGAAAAAGTAACAGGGTAACATATAGTTAATATAGTCATGTACCAAATCTTTACTAAAAATAGAATAAAGGGAGGTTTTTTTTTTTTTTTTTTTTTTGGTCTTTCAAGGATAAAAAATTTCTGACTAAAAGTTTTGTTGGATTCACTTTAGTAAAAATTAAGAGGATTAAAAAACAAAATTTGTTAGGATGGTGTGGGGATATTTTATGTCCTTATACTTATTCATCATTTTGTGATAAAATTAAAATTATTGTTTTGAATTCTAATAGATGGAATTTATGAATTGATTAAGGTTGCCTTTCCCAAAACTAAAGGTAGATTTCATCTAAAATGGTAGAGATCTTTTCTGTAGCAAGAAAGTTTTTATTCCAGAGGTAAAGGGGTAAGAATATCAGAAATGAAGGCATGAATACTTTAATATCTCACTATAGGTTCTATTTATAGAAGGTAACAAGGCCAGAACATTATTGTCAAAATGTTATTAAAGGTATATCTAAATAGAATACATTTTCTTCTAGTTATGAGATCCAGTTGACACAAAGGAGATTAAGACATATGAATGAAATTTAAACCCATTTAAATTATTTGCCTTATAGCTGAAACTTATATAAAGTTTGTTTCATTTGGTTGTGGTAGATACTGTGATATCATGCCCATTTGTTTGCTGTTTTCTTTGTAAGAGGATCGCATATTCCTACTCATTGTTATTAGAGCTATACAGTGTCTTTCTGGTGGGGCTGGGGTTTATACATTCCAACCCCACTGAGTCAGGCTTCATCACTGATTTAAACTAATGGAATGTGAGTAGAAGTAACTGTATGTGGTGTCTGAGTAGGTCCTTCAGGAACCATTGCATGATTTAGCCATTGTTCCTTTGCTTTGTCTAAGATTAGAGTAATTGCTATTATGGAACTTTGCTTATTCAACTTTTATTTAGCAATGTAGCACCTGAAATTTTATTTGAATCCAATTTGAATATTTGGAAACTATGGTTGATACTTTTTAAGTAATAATTTTAATGTATGTGTGGAAACCGATAGAGAAACTTACAATTATTTGGCAAAATAAGGCTATTGTATGATTTAGGACAGGTTTTAAGATGTTTTCACAAAGAGATCCCAAGATATAGTGGTCTGAATAAGAAAGTAGTCTTTGATTCCTCATAAAACCATCTGCTTGGTCTAGCCTGGTGAGGAAACTCCGCTCCCTGAGGCCATTAAGAGACTTGGATTCCACTTATATTTTCTTCCTCTACCCATTAGGTCACTGACTAACTCTGCATGACCAAAGTTGGCCATGATTTATCTACATTTATAGCTCATGATGAAGGAAAAGGGAGAAGGGCTCAGACAATATATTTTATTTAAAATAACTTGGAAGTTTTGCAGAGATTATATCTACTCATATTTCATTGCAAAGGAAGGTGAAGATGCAGTTTCTAGCAGGTTGCCCATGATTCCAGCCAAAACTAAGGGAAGAAACTACCTTACCATGAGGAAGAAGTTATTTAAGAAAGGACATGATTAGTGATTTTCACCTCATTATAAAAACTGGCAATTCAGATTATTTAGTCTCCATGTAGATTGCACTTCTCAGAATAATTGAACATTCTAGAACCCCTTATTTTTTCATGCTTCTGAGAGAGACAAATGTTTCATCTTCATCTTTCCCTTTTTGAGAACAGAAAATGTAGATCTCCTCTTAGCTATCTCCTTTGGTATCTCCACACTAAGTCATGAAGTTTTTTACAATGCCTAGTACACAGAAGACACAGGATTAAAAAAATGTTAAGTGAATACATAACATGCTTATTAGACTTTTAGAACACTAGTTGTTAGAATATTTTTAATAAGTGGTTTTTGAATACTGAATGAATGGTTGATTAAGTAATTTCTCCATTATTAAGTATAAACAGGCTTCCTATTGATAATGGTGAGTTTCACACACAGGTTTATTTCTTTTGCATCCAGAGCTGGAATGAAATGACAGTAACAGAATAAAGACCAAGTTAGATTCTACAAAAAAAATGTAACTTGGGGCAAACTTAACGAAACAACATATTTCAGATTTTTTTTGGATGTGAAATATAGAATATAGAATATAGAATAGCAGAATAACCATAGATTTTAGTACTCTGAGAGAAAAATGCAGCCAACAAGGAATTCAGGTCATAACGACTAGAGGAATGATGAAAGATTCAAATAAGAAAGGGGTGAAAAATGGACGGTCTGATTTAAAATGTGCCTAATAGGTACCTATAGGTCAAATATCTACCCAAACTCCTTTCTTTCCTACCCCAAAGAGTAAAACGAATCTATTTTTTCTCCACCTGTACTGACCATACTCTCAAATCTCAGAATCAACGGTTTCTAAAATTGCTATTCTCTTACTTTTGTTTGGGGACTTTGGCAGAAAACAATCTTTGGAGAGCTAGAAATGATTGGAGAAGAGGATTTTATTTTTTCCTCCATTAGGTAAGGATTTAGTTTGGATAAAGTACCTCCTACTATTGGTTTTTTGAAAACTAACTTTAACTTTCTCCCTGTTCTCACAAGTAGTTAGTTTTACATGTTCACATATTTCTCCTTGGATCTAATAAGGAGGCCTTAAGAAAATAGAGATTCCAAGAATATTTTAATAATGCAGCACTCTTGCTCTTCTCCTAATTGATCTCACACCCTATTTGCTAGCTCTAAAAGTCAATATAGACTATTGGTAAAATAAATAAAATGGATTCAACCTCAGATAAAAGTTTTTTTTTTTTTTTTTTTTTTTTTTTTGTTTTTGAGATGGAGTTTTGCTCTTGTTGCCTAGGCTGGAATGCAATGGTGTGATCTTGGCTCACTGCAATCTCTGCCTCCTGGGTCCAAACGATTCTCTTACCTTAGCCTCCCAAATAGCTGGAATTACAGGCATGTGCCACCACTTAGCTAATTTTTTGTATTTTTAGTAAAGACAGGGTTTCTCCATGTTGGTCAGGCTGGCCTCGAACTCCTGACCTCAGGTGATCTGCCTGCCTTGGCCGCCCAAAGTGCTGGGATTACAGGCTTGAGCCATTGCACCTGGCCAAAAGTTGTTTTTTTCTAGAGCTAATTTAGATAAATTATTTTTCCTATTTTACATTACAGAAATCATTTGAGGTGAATGAAGTTATTGTAACATTTATATAAAAATATCAAATAAGTAACATTTTGTGTCAGAATGAACATGAGTCACTATTAACTATTTTCAGGGTAACTTTTGTCCAGCCAAGCATCTTCAATTGTCATAGAAAATGCTGGTAATATTTTTTGGCTTGTGTCATTTTTTTTCATCTTTTGAAACGTGGGAGAAGTGGCTGATGTAATAGGGAATGGCTGATATCCCATGCTCAGCTAACTCTGTGGACCCACCAACCCAAGCCAGTTGCATGATTCATACCCCATTCTGCCCACCTGTTTTCTCTGAGAATGCAGCAGACTGATTTTTTGGTGGTGCGGGCTTATGTCAACCTTTATGAGTCAAACAGTTTTCTGATTTCAGATCTCATGCAATCATCCTTATATATGCCTTTGGGCTTAAATGAATTAAAAAAATTAAAGTTTATATTAAAGGTAATTACTTCCTTATTGCTCCAATAGACTTGGCACTTTTCTACTGCTTCTCGTACTTATCAACATGCAAAACCTACTGGGTTTGGAGCATAGGGTGATACTTAAGAACAAGAAATCCAGGTGTCAGATTGTATGACCTTGGATACATAAAGTTCTTTAAACATTAAGCATTAGCTACCTTATTTGTGACATTTAGATAGTATAGTCATACTGCTTAAGGTAGTTGTGAAGAGAGAAGGAATAATGGAATCAGAGTGCCTAGTGTTTGGCCTGACTCAGAGTGAGCAGTCAGGGAATGCTAGATATTATTGCTGTAGGTCTTATGCTTAAGAGAATGTCTAAAAATATATGTTTGTGAGATAAGAACGAATGCTGTCCAGAAGAATCCTATTTAACCTTATTTGTGGGACTTCTTTAATAAAATATTAACTGAAATGCTTAATATACTTCTGTGTAGAAACCAATACTAAATTTATTTCACAAACGGTTGAGATTCCACTCTATGTAAAGAACTGACAAAGTAGACACAAATGAAGCTTTTGCTTTCCAGGAGTTTGCCACCTAGTAGAAAAGATTGATTGATAAAGAAATTATAAAGGGTTAAATGCATTCAAATAAATTAAATTACAATACAAAATTTATGTTGGTGCTGAATTTGCATATTGCACAATTACTGTATCACTAGTACATGACAGAAACTGAGAAAATCAAAGTCATCAAGCATATCATGTAAACGTGAGCTTAATTTTAGTTTCAAATGGAATAATCCAAAGAATTAAAACTGACTCCTTGACTCCTCTTAGATTCTCTGTCTGAAGAAGCTCTTGTATTTTTTTCTTTTGTATACAAGACAGAAAACCACTGGGTGTATTAAATTGTGTTGCCTTACATGGTTTGGGGAAATGAGGCCAAAAAACATCTACCAGATATTCTCCTAAATGTTGTTTATGTGAGCCAACAGAAAGAATTAGTTTGCACATCCATATCAAATGCCCACACTCTCAACTCCCCAATTCTTTATATAGCTGTCATGAAGCAAAGATAGGCTTAATTGGCTTTGCCAGCAGTAAGGGATAAGCTATCTTTTTTTTTTTTTCCATCTTCATTGGCTGCAACTCTCATTCCTGATTTGATACAGAGCACTTAGCTTCCTCTAAAAAAGGATTCATGTTAAAATGAGTCTATGTACAGATGCATTTTTTGCACATAGTTTCCAAAGAGCAATGACATGCTGGAAATTTCTGGGATTGTAGAAACTTCTGATTTGGGACACACAACTGGCATTTCCTTTCGGGGTGCAAGGGGTTAAAGTGGCTCAAGATAGAATGCTACCCTATGCCTGGTATTACATTATGCACTGTCAGAAACCCTGACAGTGATTTATTGTTGTTACTTATGTGTTTTACATGACTCAATGTCTTACATGAAATAGACTCCAAATTAATTGCTAACATTGTTTTATTAATAAGAAATGACCCAGACATCTTAACACATGCCATAAAATAATCGTGGTCACCATTATAAAATTCTGCTTTCAACATTTCGGAAAATATCACTGACTTGTCTGCCTTTTTCTCTTCCGTTCTCCCAGCTTTCCCTATAGAGGTCAGATTTTACTATAGACAAGATAGCCACAAGTATGTACTCCAACCTCTATTGCTTTTTGTACAATAAAATTAAATTGTGCTTCATCTGTAAAATATAGATAGTAAGCAGTTAAATTGTACATTTGAAAATCTTGTAATTTTTCACTCATGATGAATAGTGTTATCACTGTCTTAAGTAGATGGGAACAACAGAGAGCTTATTATTACAAGTTAATTTTTATATTTTGTTTACTACAGAGCTTATTTTAGTTTGTTCCTGCCATACATTTATTTATAGAAATCTGGCATAGTAGAAAAAGATAAAGGAAAGTTTAGTCTTCACAAGACAATTCTTATTTCACGTTAGACTAAAAGCATTGCATTTACCAATTTTTTTCATTAATACATTCAGCCAGCTTTTTCTTTTCCTCCTAGGATATTTGTTTGAGAGTAAATTTATCTGTTAGGATTTATTTGGTTCCAAGAGATGCATAATTGAACCCAAACCTTTTTAAGCAAAGAAGCCATCTATTGACTCATCCAGTGCACAATGTGTAGCGCTGGCTTCAGGTGAGATTTGAGTTAGATACTCAAATAGGACATTAGAGCCCTTTTTATCTTCTCAGTCACTGAACTCAGGTTCCACTTGAATTCATTTTCATAAAGGTTCTCTCCTTTTGGTATCAAAATGGCTGGCACAATTCCATGCTTTATACAAGTCCAACTAAATAGAACAAGGGTATCTTTCTTAGAAGTCCCAGCTGAAGTCCATGTTTCTGATTTGTTTTAATTGACTAACGTGAAATCCTCTGAACCAATCACAGTCACCAGGCAAATGGTTATTATTTGCCATCTTTTCTATTTTTTAGTGGGAGAAGCACCCTACCTGATGTGAAACAGACTGGAAGGTAAATCCCCAGATAAAATTCTACGGCTAATATTGGGAAAAGGGAAGGTGCATGCTGGCCCTGAAAACAAGCAAATACACAAAAATATCCACTACAGAAGGAACACTCGTGTTCCTGCCAGTGACAAATCACACTGGGGAACAAATGACTCTGCTGAAGAACGGTTCAACACGGGGATCAGATGAAGGCACTCTGACCTTTCCAATGCATGTCTCTAATATTCCAAGGATTTAGTTTGCTGGAGTGGCTATTAACATTCTCTGTAGGATGTGATTTCGGAACCATGACGGCTTCTAAGTCCAGAATAGGAGCTTGTGTATCATGCTGCATGGAACCTTGGATTTTCTTCTCTTTGCTTCACTTCTGCTGTTTCTCTTCCTTTCCACTTTAAGTTCCCAGGGAGGTCCCCTTTCTAAGCCTTTCCTTATCACATTTAGTACTCCGGTAAATAATGTTGTTTCCACTAGCCTTGTGTAAACATTATATGTTCTTTTTCAGGAGAATATGCTTTTGAAGCTTTATCTCTAATTATGAAGAGTTGGCAAACTAATTTCAACATCAGCAAGATGTTTAGGGGAGCTATCAGGTGCAGTAAAAAGGCCTCTCCCTAGCATCAGTAAACCATTTTTAAGGAATATACTTACAAAATTGAGTGAGGTTTAATACAGATCACATTTAAAAGGACTCCAGAGGACTGAATTCTGTAGTCATTTATCTATCTTGGTATCTTCCTAGGAAGATTACTGGAGTAATATTATAATCTCTAGTTTCTCCATTGAACACATGAACTCTGGGATTTTATTCCCTTGAAGAGCCAGAAGCTAGTCAGCCTTATCAAGGAATATTTCAGAGCAGCATCTCACAAATTGTGATGTGTATGCAAATCACCTGGGAATCTTGGTAAAATGTAGATTCTGTTTGTAGATTCATGATTTCTCATTTCTAACAGAAATGCAGCAGTGATATGAAAGCTGCTGGTCCCCAGACCACACTTTGAGTGCCAAACCTTTAGTATTGTGTTGTCTGATATAGCAGCCACCAGGGACACATATGGCTCTTTAAATTAATAAAGATTTAAAATTCTGTTTCTCAGTCTCCTAGTTATATCGCAAGTGCTCAGAACCCCTCATGACCAGTGGCTCCCATCTGGGGCTGTTCAGAGGGAACATTTCTATTATCTCTGACACATCTATTGGAAAATTCTGTTATGGAAGATGGAGAGTTGAACTCCAGATTGAGTACAAAGCTTGAAAACAGAACAGGTTTATTTTTTTTTCTGGAAATAAAGGTAGCACTGTTTCCCAGATAAATGGTCTGTGTTTTCAGAAGGTTCATAACCAAAAGGTCTAGCATTTCCTAAGCCATGGTGTCATCCAAGCTACATGACATTTCTTTTGAGACCTTATCTTCCTATTTGCACACATTGTGTCCACTGTCCATCAGCACATCCCAGAAAGAAACATATATACGATTTAGTCCCAGGTAGTTGATGTGGCTACAGTTCTCATTTGGGTACTCCTGATTACATGTTGTTGATTAAAGAATTTTAAAATCTTTAGACTAGTTCTTTGTCTATCTAGAACTCTTATGTGACAATTGCATATATGATAACAAAAGTATAAACCAAGAATTTGCAAAGGTTGTTAATAACCAAATGACAACAACAATGATGACAAACAGCAAAGACTTTGCAATTAACTAAACAAACCACGTGTCTATAAAATATCCTAGCACATGACAATATGCATGTCCTGGTGACACCTAAATAATCTAGTCTCTGCCTTCATGGTGGGCTTGTGTGCTTTTACATTTACACACAGTTAGCTCTTGTTTAATTAGAAGCTACTGATTTCAAGGTCTTGGAGGGAAGAGTATACCAGTGTCCCAAGTGATGCTTAGCTGTTTTCAGTTGAGCTCTGGAGCCCTTTCTTATGCATGACACTGGAGAATGCTTCCTGAGCACAGGAGGACTTGTGCAATTCAGGCAATCCTATCCTTTGGATGTGCTTCAACGTGGACAGGACCTTTGTGGTGAGAAGTATGTGGCACACTTCTCAATGCCTCTCTGTGACTGAGACGTTGTTTAAATTTTGGCATCACATGATCTCTGGTGTCATTCCTCCTGAGTCACATGAGTCTTTAATATTTTTGTCTCTTGAGAGCTGGCATGACAAGTATACACTTGGCCTTAGCATGTGGTTATGTGAGATCACTGGGCCAGATAAGGACATGAGGCAAATTCTCTCAAGTTTCTGTAAGGTTATGTGCAGAGCATACTGGTTACAGGTTGACGTTAATATCCTCAGCAGGATTCTGCCCCACATTGGGTAAATGAGTAGTCAGAGAAGTGACTTAGAGATCAACCAGTGCTTCAATTCCGTGGAAAGGTTTCCCAGCTGGGAGTTGAATAATTTCAGTGATGGCGTTAGTTACTTGAGAAGCCCGATTAACTAGCATCCTTCTTCCCCTCCTGATATTGTAACCAGTGGAGAAGGGGCACTGGAGTCAGACTTTGGGGATAAAAGTATCACATGTATGTTTTTTGATAAAACTGGCTAACAGTGGGTCATAAGGGCTGTAGAAGGCAGCTTCTAACCTGGTCCCCATGACACGCACCTTCTGGTATTACATAGGGTGTGACTGTACTTAGGTGCAAAATGACAGTGAGAAGAGAGTGCCTGACTGTGAGACTGCCAGGTTGTCTGGGGCCTGGTTGTGAAGCAAGCTGCACTTCACAATAAGAAAGTTGAATTTTGGGTTAATAAATGGAAGTTTATTCTCCTTGGTATCCATGGGTTGGCTCACTGTTTTAACCCAGTACACAGGTGGCAGGGTAGACAGTGGATTGAAGAGGAAGAGACTGCAGGTGTGGACACAAATGAAGAGAGCAAGAAGTTGCGGAAGAGACAGGTGGTGAGGCACAGGGCAGAGCAGAGTCAGCACAGGCAACAGAGAGGGGCTCTGAGGGAGGGTTCTGAGGTTGGACAGACAGGGTTCAGAGACTGATCAGTTAAGGGAGGTGAGAATGAACCTACTTAGAATGAATTTGTTTTTCAACTTGAGCCAATGTGAACTGGCTGGTTAGCTCCGTTGGTTAGTGTGGTGCTAACAACTTGAACTCACATGCTTGTGAGGGAGCGGAGTGAAATTCTTTCCCATTGCAAAAATACATTTATTCTGAAGCATACCAATATACTATTAAAAACATAATGTTTTATTTTTCACGTGTTCATTTGTTTCATCCTAAGAGTTTTTCAGGCATTGAAAATTTGGGTAGGTATTAAAATACTCCAGATCATCAGCTCATAGTTGATGATAAGAATAATAGCAACCATTGTTTGAGCATTTTCCTTTTAAAAATCTTTCAAAGGGATAAATATTTTTATTTTTAATAGCTTTGGTGATACATGTGGTTTTTCCTTACATGGATAAGTTGTTTACTGGTAATTCCTGAGATTTTAGTGCACCTGTCACCTGAGCAGTGTACATTGTACCCAATTTGTAGACTTTTATCTCTCACCCCTCTCCCAACCTTCCCTCCATCGTCCCCAGGGTCCATTGTATAATTGTTATGCCTTTGTGTCCTCATGGCTTAGCTCATATTTTTAAGTGAGAACTTACAATGATTGGTTTTCAATTTCTGAGTTACTTATTTAGAATAATGGCCTCCAGCTCTAGCCAAGTTGCTGCAAAAGACAGCACTTTGCTCCTTTTTATGGCTGAGTAGTATTTCATGTTGTATATGTACCACATTTTCTTTTCCACGCATTGGTTGATGGGCACTCAGATTGGTTCCATATCTTGCAATTGTAAATTGTGCTGCTATAAACACATGTGTGCAAGTGTCTTTTTCACATAAAGATTTTACTTCTGGGTAGATACCTCGTAGTAAGATTGCTGGATTGAATGGTAGTTTTATTTTAGTTCCTTAAGGAATTGCCATATTGTTTTCCATAGTAGTTTTAGTAATTTACATTCCTACCAGCAGTGTAAAAATGTTCCCTTTTTACCACATCCACACCAGTATCTATTGTTTTTTGACTTTTTATTTATGGCCATCTTGCAGTAATAAGATGGTATCTCATTGTGGTTTAATTTGCATTTCCTTGATGATTAGTTATGTAGAAGATTTTTACATATGTTTGTTAGGTATTGAATACATGCTGTTGGGAAAACTAGCAAGCTACATTTAGAAAAATAAAACTGGCTCCTTATCTCTCACCTTATAAAAAAGTCAACTCAAGATGGATCAAAGGCTTAAATTTAATACCTTAAATGATAAAAATTCTAGAAGATAACATTAGAAAAACTCTTCTGGACATTGGCTTAGGCAAAGAGCTCAAAACTGAAAACCTGAAAGCATATGCAACAAAAACATAAACAAAAAACTCTTCTGGACATTGGCTCAGACAGAGTTCCAAAACCAAAAACCTGAAAGCGTATGCAACAAAAACAGAAATAAATAGATGGGAACTAATTAAACTAAAAAGCTTCTGCACAGAAAAAGAAACAATTATCAGAATAAATAGACAACCCACAAAGTGACAGAAAATATTTGCAACTATGCATCTGACAAAGGACTGGTATCCTGATTAGGCATTTTCTCTCTCCTTTCTTTCCTTCCTTTCCTTTCTTTTCCTCTCCTCCCCTCCCCTCCCCTCCCTTCTCCTTTTTTACTTTTCTTTCCAGAGTCTTGCTCTGTCACCCAGACTGGAATGCAGTGGTGCGATCTTGGCTTACTGCAATCTTCACCTCCAGGGTTCGAGTGATTCTCCCGCCTCAGCCTCCTGAGTAGCTGGGATTATAAGCACCTGCCACCATGTCTGGCTAGTTTTTGTATTTTTAGTAGAGATGGGCTTTCATCATCTTGGCCAGGCTGGTCTCAAACTCCTGACCTAGTGATCCACCTGCCTCAACCTCCCAAAGTGCTGGGATTATAGGCATGAGCCACTGCACCTGGCCTGATTGGGCATTTTCTATGTGCTAAGGACTGGGACACTTATGTCAAATTATCCTGTTAAACCTCACAGCTACATGATTATCCTGCAGTATGATTATGCCAGTCTACAGTGAGAAAAGGAAAAATGGTAGATCCAAGATTGGAATCTCAACAGTCTGACTTCAAAGATCATGCTTCATTTTGACAACCATGACAAAGCCTCACTGACGTGCTCTCAGTCGTCCCCTGTGCCTGTCCTTGGGCCATTCCATCACTGCTGATGATTCGTGCTTCCTATCATTTACCACCAAAGGGCTGAAGATACCTGGCCCTACAGGCAGCAGTTTAAGGCAGTAATTTATGGTCTGCAATGTTGAAGTGTTGAGGAAGAAAGAGATGTTCATGTTGCCAGGATTTCTTGCATAGAAACAAAACTTCCGTTAGCATTCTGTTGAGTTCCCAGAAACTAATTATATGTAGGACCAAAAGGTGCAGATGAACACTGATGTAGTTTGGGAATAAGATTTCTCAGTCTTCTTTTTCCCTTCCTTTAAGAATTATATATGTATTCAATGTTAAACTTTGATTTAAATACTACCTACAAACTATTGTGTCCTTTTTTTATTTTCTAGTATAATATGTTACGTTTGAATAACACTTTGTCTTTTGCCAGCTTTTTTGCATGGGACCCTATTTGATATTGCAATAATGTGAGACTGAGTGACTCAGAGGGCGGAGTGAGTTGTCAAATCTCACCCAGCTACTAAGAGTCAGGACCAGCTTTCAAACTTGGCACTTCTAACTTCACGTTCAGTACTTAAAAACTTTTTTTCACCACATTTAGGAATTTCATAAGCCAAGTAGTGGTCTAAAGCACATGATGCCAATCGTTATTTTTTGCTTATTTTGTTTGTTATCTATCAATATATAAAAAAATTACTTTAACTCTTTTACTGTTAAAAAACAGAGTTTGAGTGAAGTGAATGCAAGTTTTTTTTTTTCTTTTCTCTGGACCTAGAAACATAGCACAAAACAAAACAAAACAGGAGACAGTTTCATTTTTTATAGAGACATGAGACTGATGACATCAGTTTACCAAGGATTTGCATAGAGTTTTCATTGTTTTTGTGAAATCTTGTGGACTACTATGCTATTGAATTGAGTAATGACATTAGATTTTGGACTTTGAAATAAAGACAAACAGATAAGTCTTGGTTGTATACAAAGGCTGGCCTCTTTTGCCTTAAATTTTCAGACAGGGATTTCTGTGTCATTCAGTGATTAAGGGTGCCAAATGTAGCCAGGAACCGTTTCAGCAATCATAGATGTTGTTTTTCCAATTGGGCCAATCTGCCAGACTGGCAGACAGAAAACTAACAGAAATATTAAATATAGACAGCTTCTATAGTTGAATCTTGTTTTTCCCACTCTCTGCTGGAAGCCACTATAAAATAGTAGCCTGTATGTAGTTCATTAAAAACATACAGAGATACACACAGCAAGTTGTGTATTTGCACTGTTAAATTAAACCTTGTGGACTCAATAACTGGGTGCCAAAACAGTTGTTGCAGATGTGTTAGGTGATTGAAACAGTCTTTCATTGACGATGTCATACTCAGATACTGTCTGCTGGCTCCCCATCCCACTGTGAAGGATTCCATTCTCTGTTGACCCACACACCTTAGGGAATCATTTTAGGGAAGCGCAATTCTTTAGTTTCCAAATTCACACTCTTGAGGTCTTGTAAATTTGATAGATGTGTGCTGGGAGAACTTGATAGAATAGTTGATTTTATTTTAGGATTTGCTTCCATGAACTGCCAGCAAAGATGTATAATTGTGTCCAATTCTTCTCCTGGCCACAAATGCAGCAGAAGTGAACTTAGCTTCTGTGACCACAATTTATGTAGAGTGAAACCCTCCCCTCAGATTCAGAGAAATGATGCAATTACATTGCAACATACATATGTGGCTTCCCCAGATGCCCCTGGGATACAAAGAGGCCTTATGCAGCCTGTGTGGCACCATGATCCTCCTTTTCTATGAATATTCTTCAACAATTTTTTTAACTTTTTCTGAAATAGATTTCTAACCCCTTTGTTCTGTATTTCTTTAGAGGAAAAAAGTTGAATAATATAATGCAAAGTGAATTTTTGCTTTGTAAGAGTGATTAATGTCCACTTAGGAAAAACATCTTTCAAATGCATTTTTTTTTTTAATGGGTAGAAAAACATACAGAGAGTATCGGGTTTCATCCCAGCTGATTTGGATTGACCATCCCCACTTCCTTTTTCCCTTCCAGCAGCAAAACTGGCAAAGGAAATGGTGGTGTATTTGGAAACCTGTCTTCTTTATACATGGCTTGAGAAGTAAGACTCTTTAATATTAAAAGCAGCATTTAATACACGCATTTCTGTATTAGTTGGGAATTATGAATTTTCTCTCTGTTTTGGAAGGTTTGGGTTACTTGATTCTTTGACCAAACAATGAGTGAATTTAAAGAGTAATAACAATGTTGTCTTCCATGTAGAACACTTTGTTTCTTGACAGGTTTAGAGAAGTGAGCCTGAGTTTGGGTGGGGAAGAAGGTCGATTTTCCGTCTTATGTTTGAGAGGTAGAAAACAAGAATGAAGAGGGAGAGAAGTTCCATTCCTCAAACAATTCGCATCCCCAAATAGAGAGCATAGATCATTCCTTTCTGATAATTTTACATGACTAGTGCTTGCTAACTAGTTTTATCTGACTTCTCAATCTAGACTCTTCACTCTTGTGTCACATAATCACTCACTTTTTTTTTTTTTAAGAGACAGTTTCACTCTTGTTGCCCAGGCTGGGCAATGGTGCCATCTCAGCTCAATGCAACCTCTGCCTCCCAGGTTTAAGCAATTCTTCTGTCTCAGCCTCCTAAGTAACTGGGATTATAGGCATACACAACCATGCTGGGCTAATTTTGTAGTTTTAGTAGAGATGGGGTTTCTCTATGTTGGTCAGGCTGGTCTTGAACTCCCAACCTCAGATGTTCCATCTGCCTTGGCCCCACAAAGTGTTGGGATTACAGGTATGAGCCACTGTGCCCAGCCTGCCACTCACTTTTTCTACCCAAAGGGACAGCCTTGGCCTAGTCAACCTACAAATTTGTGAAGACAGCAATTGCAGTCCTTCTCTTCAGTACAGTAAACTCTCTCTGCACAGCCGACCTCCCTTGTCCTGCATATGCATGTATGGTTGATGGCTCAGAACTTCTTGGAAATTCTGTATATTAGTTTTCTATGGAAGGTTAATAAATTACCACATATTTAGTGGCTTAAAACAACATAACTTTATTATCCTATAATTCTCCAGGGTAGAAGTCCATAGTGGGTCTCACTGGACTAAAACCAGGGTTTTGGCAGATAAGTGTTTCTTTCTGGAGATTGTAGTGGAGAGTTAGTTTCCTTGCGTTCTCCAGCTTCTAGAGGCTGCAGCATTCTTTGCCCTGTGCCTCTTTTCCATTTTTAAAGTCAGTAGTGGGTTCATTTCTTCTCACATTGTATCATTTCAATCTTTGCTTTTATTATCACATTGCTTTCTCTGACTTTGGCTCCTTTTCTGCCTCTTTCTTCCACTTTTAAAAGACCCTTGTGATTGCATTGGGCCGACCCAGATCATCCAGAAAAATCTCTCCATCTCAGCATCAGCTGATTTGCAAACTTCATTCCATCTGCAACCTTAATTCTCCCTTGCCATATAACACAACATATTCATAAGTCCAGGGAATAAGGCCATAGACGTATTTGGGAGGCCATTATTTTGCTTACTACACCCTCCCCATCTCAGATTTAGCTAACGAAGGATGGAAGTTGTGTTCTTGAACTGGTAATATGGTTTGGATCTGTATCTTCACTCAAATCTTATGTTGAATTATAATCCTCAGTGTTGGAGGTAGGGCCTGGTGGGAGGTGACAGAATCATAGGAATAGATTTTTCATGAATGGTTTAGCCCCATCTTCCCTGGTCCTGTCCTCATGATAGATAGTGAGTAGGTTCTCTTGAGATGTGGTTGGTTTATAAGTGTGTAGCATCTTCCCCCATCTCTCTCTTGCTTCTGCTCTGGCCATGTGACAGGTATGCTCTCACTTTACCCTCCATCATAATTGTAAGTTTTCTGAGGCCTCCCCAGAAGCTGAGAAGATGCCAGCATCATGCTTCCTATACATGCTTCCTGTAAGCCAATTAAAACTTTTTCCCTTATAAATTACCCAGTCTTGGATATTTTTTTACTGCAATGAAAGAATTAACTAATGTAACTGAATTAGCAAACCTTAGCTGATCTTAGCAGAGGTGAAATGGTATTTCTTGGATAAGTGCTCAGGAGCCTCACTCCAACCCTGAGCATCTGTTTTCAGAGTAGGTCTGAGTGAGGGTTCTCTGCAGAATCAGATTAAAGCCAAAATATTTGGTCTACAGGATTCCCAGAAGACTGTCATAAGTGAACATTGCTCTTTTCTAATACAAGCTTAGTAGTCTTAAAAAGGAAGGTTTAACATTCACTGACTACAAACTCTTTGGTCCTAGCCAATGAATACATTATAATTGTTTTTACAAATGATGACACTGCATGAACACTGGAAATATGTCAGCATATTTGCCTTTGAGAGGATTACGTGGTTCATGAGAGGATGCTCTGGGCTCTGGTTCATGAGATTATGCTCCAGGCTTCTGGTCCATGAGAGACCTTTGGGCCTCTAGTCCATGAGAGGAGGCTCTAGGATCCTGGTCCATGGGAGGATGCTCCAGGCCTCTGGTCCATGAGAGGGTCCTCTAGGCCTCTGTGTTTCCACTTTTGCTCAAGCACCTGCCCAGCCCTGCCCATCTGCAGGAGGAGCGCCTCCTGCTAACCCTGATTGGATGGTATTTCTTGGAACCTAGCTGTTCATTGTCTCAGCACAACCTTCTCATTCCTGCTTTTGAGATGTGCTTTCAAGTTTTCTGAAACATTCAGTTTCCCACTTTTTCACTTGAATCCCAGAATTCTAGCTGTATACTCAGGCTTCGAATTGGACCTCTTCCCCTCTGCCCAACCTGGAGGTTTGGACTTGGGTCCTGAACTCAGCTCTTTGAGGTTTTTCTATCCTTATCGCTTGATTAGTTACCCTGAATCGTGTTTTCAATAATCTTTTTTTTTTTCTCTATTCTAACCCTTCCTGCTACTTTTCTCCTGCATGTGATACTTCTTAAGGCCCGTGGAACTCTGCTAGGTCTCACTGAGCTGGTCAGGTTCTAATCCAGTTTTTTCAGGTCTTTCTTTGCTTGTTTCCCTTAACTTTGGGCACTTAGACAATGGCAAAGCTCATGAGTATGAAGGTAGATTCTTTAATAGAAGAAGCAAGGAAACTTCTGATAGAGGCACTGCTCGTAATTTCTCAGCGTCACTTTATAAGGAACTGGGAGTATAGGGAGCTATTTTCTCATATTTTGGTGTCTGTAGCAGCCAGAGCAGAGCAAAAAAAAAAAAATAAATAATCCCAAATACCTTTCACTGAAGGGATATTGTCATGATTAGAAAAGAAGCTATTGGCCACATAAATTTGGTCTCTGTGTAAAAAGAAGATGGCTCCAACTCAATTGACAGGTTATTTTTTTAAAAAATAAATTTATTTTTAGCTTTGGATGGAAACCTTTCCCAGCTTTCTAATTACCCAGAAATAGCTTTTTCTAGGACCTTTGAGAATAAAAAGTGCCATTCAGAGAGGATGAGGAAAGTATCTGAAAGCCAAAAAAAAAAAAAAAGCTAAATTAGAGTACTGGGTTTCCTGGGGTCTTTTTCTCAACTGTCAACAGTGTTTGGGACAGTTTGGTGCCACTGCGGGAGTCACGGGGACTGTGTCTTCCACAGCAGAAGGAGGAAGACTGCACCTGCTCAGCTAGGCTTGCTAGACACTCACTGCACAGATTTACTCTAAAACCAGTTGTCCTCCTCAGGGGAAAAAATATGCTCCTTCTTCTTTACCTACAAGACAATAACAAGGATGAGAGAGGACAGTGGGCATACAGCCTGGGGTACTCCAGGGTAATACAGCTCCACGGAAAAACCCTTAGCAGCATGTCATGTGGTTCGGTGGTGTCCTACCCAAATCTCATCTTGAATTATAGCTCTCATAATTCCAACTTGTTGTGGTTGGGACCTAGTGGGAGATAATTGAATCATCAGGGCGGCTTCCCCCATACTGTTCTCGAGGTAGTGAGTAACTCTCATGAGTTCTGATGGTTTTGTAAGGAGAAATCCCTTTCTCTTGGCTCTCATGGTGTTTTCCCTGCTGCCATGTAATAAGCACCTTTCACCTCTGCCACGATTGTGTGTCCTTCCCAGCCAGGTGGAACTGTGAGTCCATTAAACCTCTTTTTCTTTATATATCACCCGTTCTCAAGTATGTCTTTATCAGCAGCATGAAAATGGACTAATAAAACATGAAAGGGACCTGGCTAAGGGTATGATGGATTTCAATGAGAATTTTACAGAGAAGACACAAGGAAGGCCAGAGGATCATTTGCAACCTGCACATTCCAATAACAACCTCAGCTCCAGCTGGAAAGAGTGATGAAATGTTGAAAGGTGAATGGCCTTGGAGTCAAATGAGTGAGGAAAGTACTGTATCTGCAGCATCTTACTGGCTGTCTTCTGGTTGTCAACCAGATCTTTTTGCCCCAGAATAAACACTTTGTAGTGGTTTGTGCTCCATGAATATAGACCCTGGCTTCCTTGGTTTCTCTGATTACTCTGAGTGACCTCCAAACAATATAGTTAGCCTCTATTTATCTTCTGTGTGAAACAGGAGTTGCAACAGACTCTCCCTCATTGTGTAGTTTTGAGGTGTGTATGAGAGAACACATGTCGAACACAGCACACTGCCAGGTACATAGTAGAGATTATTAAAAGTTAGCTGCCATAATTATCATTATCCTTATTAATACACTTAGTTGGACTCAATAACTTGAGAGACGTGTGTAGAGTAATAGCTGGAGTTCTGTTGCCTGGTCGTGCCCAATCTAAGGGTTAACTTGCAGATTATAAACAAGCTCCCTTTTCCACGTTCCACTTTCCACTTTCCAGGGGCTTGACTTCAAAGTTTAGGCTCTCTGTACCCTACAATTTGACTTTGTACTGCTTTTGGTTCGACTGCGAAATTGTGGTATGCTAGAGCTTAACTCAGCCAGGCTTACTATTTTAAATTTTCTCTTACAGCCCATTTGGCATTACATAGATCTTAAAGCTGGTTTCACACTCCATTGTATCAAAGGTTAGAGGTCAGTTTACAACATAGCAGGAGTGGACAGTAATAGAATTTGGCATCTAGATCTCTTTTTCATGCAGTGTGAAGCATTTTAGAAATACTAACCTCAGTGGGGTTCTCAGATTAGCTCTGTTTTGAATTAGCCCCTCCAATCTGGGTGGTGAAATGCAAGCGGTGAGGTTAAATGACCTTTTTCAAGTTCAGAAACACAGAGCCTTTGAGACAGAGATTCATGTTTAAAGCTTCAGCCTTTGTTGCCTGTTTTGCTTTGTTTTGTTCCTCCTTCTTGGCCTTCCCTGGAACCAAATGCCTTCTCTGACATTTGTAAGTCTTCTTTATTGAGAAGGAAAATGACATTAGTTTACAATATTTGTCTAATTTTGTCCTCTGTTTGGTGGTTGGAGATTTTGTTACTGTTACTGAACACAGGGTATCAGGAGGGGAGGAGGGGGAGAATCATGCTGTAGGTCTATTGCTGCCAGTTACCTTGACGGCTTATAAAGTCATTGGAATGACAGGAGCTGCAAAGACTTCCTTGGGAATCAGCCACCAGCACTAGTTGTCCTGTAGAGAGATTCTGAAAGCTGTGTGTGTGTGTGTGTGTGTGTGTGTGTGTGTGTGATTTCACAACTGTCATGAATACTCACTTTTCTTTTTTTTTTTTAATTTTTATTGCATTTTAGGTTTTCGGGTACATGTGCAGAACGTGCAAGATAGTTGCATAAGTACACACATGGCAGTGTTTTGCTGCCTTCCTCCCCTTAACCCACATTTGGCATTTCTCCCCAGGCTATCCCTCCCCAGCTCCTCCCCGCTGCCCCTCCCCTATTCCCCCAATAGACCCCAGTGTGTAGTACCCACCTCCCTGTGTCCATGTATTCTCATTTTTCTCACCCGCCTATGAGTGAGAATATGTGGTATTTCCTTTTCTGTTCTTGTGTCAGTTTGCTGAGAATGATGTTCTCCAGATTCATCCATGTCCTTACAAAGGACACAAACTCATCATTTTTGATTGCTGCATAATATTCCATGGTGTATATGTGCCACATTTTCCCAGTCCAGTCTATCATCGATGGGCATTTGGGTTGGTTCCAGTTCTTTGCTATTGTAAACAGTACTGCAATGAACATTCGTGTGCATGTGTCCTTATAGTAGAATGATTTATATTCCTTCAGATATATACCCAGTAATGGGATTGCTGGGTCAAATGGAATTTCTATTTCTAGGTCCTTGAGGAATTGCCACACTGTCTTCCACAATGGTTGAACTAATTTACACTCCCACTAACAGTGTAAGAGTGTTCCTCTTTCTCCACAACCTCTCCAGCATCTGTTGTCTCCAGATTTTTTAATGTTCGCCATTCTAACTGGCATGAGATGGTATCTCAATGTGGTTTTGATTTGCATCTCTCTAATGACCAGTGATGATGAGCATTTTTTCATGTGTTTGTTGGCCTCACGTATGTCTTCTTTTGTAAAGTGTCTGTTCATATCCTTTGCCCATTTTTGAATGGGCTTGTTTGTTTTTTTCCTGTAAATCTGTTTGAGTTCTTTGTAAATTTTGGATATCGGCCCTTTGTTAGATGGGTAAACTGCAAAGATTTTTTCCCATTCTGTTGGTTGCCGATTCACTCTAGTGACTGTTTCTTTTGCCGTGCAAAAGCTGTGGAGTTTGATTAGGTCCCATTTGTCTATTTTGGCTTTTGTTGCCAATGCTTTTGGTGTTTTGGTCATGAAATCCTTGCCTACTCTTATGTCCTGAATGGTTTTGCCTAGATTTTCTTCTAGGGTTTTTATGGTGCCAGGTCTTATGTTTAAGTCTTTAATCCATCTGGAGTTAATTTTAGTGTAAGGTGTCAGGAAGGGGTCCAGTTTCTGCTTTCTGCACATGGCTAACCAGTTTTCCCAACACCATTTGTTAAACAGGGAATCCTTTCCCCATTGCTTGTTTTTGTCTGGTTTATCAAAGATTATATGGTTGTAGATATGTTGATTTTCCTCCGATGCCTCTGTTCTGTTCCGTTGGTCTATATCTGTTTTGGTACCAGTACCATGCTGTTTTGATTACTGTAGCTTTGTAGTATAGTTTGAAGTCTGGTAGTGTGATGCCTCCCACTGTGTTCTTTTTTGCTTAGAATTGACTTGGCTATGCGGGCTCTCTTTTGGTTCCATATGAAGTTCAAGGTGGTTTTTTCCAGTTCTGTGAGGAAATTCAATGGGAGCTTGATGGGGATAGCATTGATTGTGTAAATTACTTTGGGCAGTATAGCCATTTTCACGATATTGATTCTTCCTAACCATGAACATGGAATGTTTCTCCATCTGTTTGTGTCCTCTCTTATTTCGTTGAGCAGTGGTTTGTAGTTTTCCTTAAAGAGGTCCCTTACGTTCCTTGTAAGTTGTATTCCTAGGTATTTTATTCTCTTTGTAGCAATTGTGAATGGCAGTTCGTTCTTGATTTGGTTCTCTTTAAGTCTGTTATTGGTGTATAGGAATGTTTGTGATTTTTGCACATTGATTTTCTATCCTGAGACTTTGCTGAAGTTGCTTATCAGTTTCAGGAGTTTTTGGGCTGAGGTGATGGGGTCTTCTAGGTATACTATCATGTCATCTGCAAATAGAGACAATTTGGCTTCCTCCTTTTCTATTCAAATACCCTTTATTTCTTTTTCTTGCCTGATTACTCTGGCTAGAACTTCCAGTACTATGTTGAATAGGAGTGGTGAGAGAGGGCATCCTTGTCTCATGCCGGATTTCAAAGGGAATGCTTCCAGTTTTTGCCCATTAAGTATGATATTGGCTGTTCGTTTGTTGTAAATAGCTTTTATTACTTTGAGATATGTTCTTATAACTTTTCAGCAGATCTTCCCCTCCAGCCCCCTAGAAAAGTTATAGGGCTGCCATTGCCAGCTCTTACAACTCTTCAAAGTGAAAATGAAGTTGCAACAGAAGATGAAAGTGGAGAAAGGAAGAGAGGGAGGAGGAGAAGGAGGAGGAAAAGGAGAAAAATATGTTTTTCTAAATAATTGCTGAATAAGACACCTCAGCAAAATGGAAATATCGCATTTTTTCTTTCTATTATTATTTTTCTTCTAGGATGAAAAGATACTTTAAATATTTCAGGTTCAACCATAATTGCATTTGAACAACAGGTTAAGTCATTAATGGGAGGTGGCCTACTTTGGCTTGGGGGTTATCTCCAGTATTAGGGAGAAATGGTTGGGTAATCTAATCAGATATATTCTTTTCAATCAGCATCACTGAACAACAAAGGACCACTGCCCTGCTGAATTGGGCATAATGGGTTTTGGCCTTACTGATATTTAAATCATCAACCCATATAGAAAGGTAATACCTTGTGATTATTTATCTCACCAGTTTCCTGACTGGTAGAAGTTATTGCACATTGTTTAGCAGGGACTCTGGACTTTTTCTATCACTTGGTAGGGAATAGCTTCTTAACTTGTTTGCTATTTTAAGCTTTATGAATGTGTCCAGTTTATGAAGTTAACAAATGCCTTTTTAGTATTCTGGACACTGCGCCCTCATTTCATTATGTGGCTCTTTCCATTCAGCATTGGACACATTTATAGACAAAGACAAGCAAGAGAAATAGAGTTTTATTTTCTTAGCTTCGTGGCACATTGAGGAGGAACCCCGCTATCCTACCCTTCACAGCTCATGCTAGAGCACACATCGGTGTTCAGTCTAGGCTCTCAGTCAAACATCAAAAACTGAAAGTGAATTCTGAAATGCTATTTTGGGTGCTGTTAAAGGTATGTCTGTGGCAAATTCAGCAGAATGCTATTCAAATCCCTGCTGAGGACTCAACAGGAATGCTGAATCTCTGAGTGTTTTACCACATTCTACCTTGGTGGGAAGCTGCAGAATACAAAATATTTCTCTTATAGGCCCCAGCAACATGCTTATGGAAGCACTAAGTATACATCTAAATAAAATAATTAGAATATAGCTCACTCATTGCTGTTCTACTTTCCAAAATAGAAAGTCAGTGCTCATCAAAACTCAAGGTATTTAGTTCCAGGGCTAGCTTTGCCACCTCCAGGCAACAAGGACCAAGAAGGGTGAGCAGGTTTGAAGAGACTGAGCCTTCTCCATCTCTTCAAAAGGAAGAGACTGAGCATCTTCTTCCTTTTCAGAATATGACAGAGAACCTCAGTCATCAAGACTTTCACCTTTGGGAAGCTCTCATTGTTTATGAAACTAAAATTAATGCATGTAAGATGTACTTTCATGAATGGAAGATATACTTAAAGTTACTTGGTAGTGTGATTTTGAATGGAAAATTGTCCTATGAGGCCAAATAGAAGTCTTTCTTAGTTTTCTCTGACAATATCTTAAAGTTGATTTACTGGTAAGTTAATACTGAAAACTGCTTGGCTTTCAACAAACAGTCTAGACTTTGCCAGTCGCAGACTACGCTGATATGACTTGCCTTTATTAGTAGGTTTGGCTATTTCTAGTTCATACATATTCTGTTTTGTGAGTTTTCTCTTACATTCTCCAGAAAGGAATAAGGAACTTGAAGAAATATCCCTAAGTGATAATTCTTTTATGATAGTCCCTGATCCTCTATCTTAGAGTAATTATCTGAAAATTGTTTACATGATCTAACTTCATCCAACTTTTTGGTGAAATAACAGATATACTATCCCACCATGTTCACAATCCTATTTATAATTCTTCTGGATGATGGACCTACAAAATGAATCATCTTTTACTATGTTCCTCTCTCTCAGCTGAAACTGTGAGAGCCAGATACCAGTTTAGAGTTTTGGCTTTTCAAATTATTAAATATCTGGAGATCCGGTGTAATTTGGGGTCGGGGTGGAGTATGGTAACATTTCCCAGTGAAAAAATATTATTCTGTCTTTTTTTCATGGAAGTATAATGTAAAAAAAAAAAAATCCAACATTCTGTCTGATATTTGCTGGCAGTAGTAATATCTCTTCTCTGTATTGATTAACTTCAATCTGGGAACAAGACTTCAAGCAATTGGGGTACCCAGGGCAGACATTGCTTTCGTGTCTGAAAAGCTCTTCTTCACTGTTCTGCCCATCATCAGGAACATCTTTGATAGTGGCAATCTAGAAGAGCCTCTCTCAGGGCTTCTCTAAGTGTCAAAAGACCAGGTGAAAGATTAGGTTTTATCCTTCATTTCCAATCTGTCAGAGACATGCTTTTGTAAGAGACTATACAAATGAATTGCTAGAAACCTATGAAGAAAGAAAAGACGTGTAAACACCAGTCTGCTGATCCTACACTTGGACGTTGAGACAAGTCAAATCGCTGAAAAGTTTTTAATTATTTCATTTCAATTCCCATACTTATATAATTATCGACAAGTAACAAATAGTTTGAAGACCAGCACCAGTCTCCACATTTTGAATAGCACTGACCTAGTTTTCTTGATAGAGGAAGGCCACCTTCGTTCTACTCTCTGGACAAATTAACATCCCTGTTGAACTGTAGGAAGAAAATGGTTATTCAACGTTCTCTCAAGTTGCTTTGTGAAGGAAACTTCTGTAACAATCCAGCACGCCACCTTTCTCACAGCCCACTCAAGTGTCCTGAAATAAAGCACACTTTTATCACTTTCCTTTGACTAGGGGAGTGTTTTCTCGCTCAGAGACTACCCTTTGGCTTTCCTGTTTCATCTTGCTTAAAATGTTTGAATTCAAGAATCTAGAGAATTTGGCAAAAGTCCCAAATTCCTCTTGAATTTCTCCCATATGCCACAAGGACAAATGTGCAATTGAATATCAGAAAGAATGTGGGTAAATAGTTCCCCAGGGTAGATATGTAAATCAAGCATTACTAAGAATTCTGGGCTATATTAATTAGCATTCACATATAGAAAATGAAACTTCTGGAGTGAAGGGACAATTGCACAGGAAGCCACTCATCTGTCTTTTTATATGTGGAGACATCACTTACAAAATGAATGACTACAAATCTGTCTTTCCCATATTTACTATTACTGATATATCTTAAATATACAATTGGAAGAGTTGTGTTTTTTTAAAATGAACATTTTTCTTTTCACTAAATTTTTCTCCTATCTTTTTTCGTTATAAAACCAATAACGTAGTGGTGTCCAACAAGGATTTAGTGAGTCCTTGAGGAATCTTTCCCAAGTCAGATTTGATATTTAAGACAAATTCTGTTCTGTGATTACTGAGAACTTAAACAAATCAAACTCTCTCATGTATATTTACAGAATAATAAGAGAAACAGGCTGGTAGAATTTTCATCACCTAACTAAATTAGCATTCGCATTCACATAAAAACAATGGGCTTCTACTTGGCAGTTTAGCTGAACCTAAGGCAAAATATTTTAGACTTGGGGAACTCAGAAAAATCCAAGAGGGGAAATATGTATCCTCACAGAAAAAGATAAAATATACGAATCTCACATCTTGCATTGGAAGGTAGAGTTCTTGTGGTATGTCCTAAGAAAAGTCAATTAAAATTGAATTAATGGTCTCTTCATATCCAGTTAACATTTAGTGCCCTCTAAGCACTTTTAGAAAAGAGAAATACAGAGAATTCAACCTATCACATTTCAGAAACAATCTCTGCCAAGGATCAAAATACAAAAATTAACCTGAGTAACGTGTCCATCCTGTTACTAGATGCATCTCATCTATTTGTACATGAATCCACAATAGTACAGTCTGACGCTGCAGAAGGTTTAGATGTAAAATGAGAGCAATTCTCGTAAGATGCCGCAATAATCAGCCCAGTGCTCTGTAGTTATTGGCAGAGCTCTAACCTAAGAGAGCTTTTTTTTTGCATGTTTTTCTTTCCTTTTACTTCTAAAGGGTGCAGGAGCAGAGGCGAGCTTTACACCTGGGAGAAGGATCATGGGATATGTACATTAAGGCAGGGTTTAGGGGCATCGTTAGAGTTAAGTTGGACTCCACCATTGTCTGGTCACTTTTATTCCCACATGCCTCTGCATGAGTCTGAATACCCCATTTTAAAAAGCCCAGGAACTGAAAGGAAAGGAGGGAAATGTGTAAGATCTCACCCTGTATTTTTGGATGAATTCTAACCAAATGAAGAGTTTTCAGCTTGCATAGAAGAATAATTTATCTAGAAAAATGCATTCAGAGAAGCAGTTTATCCAGAGCAGATTTAGAGCAATTTTAGTTCCAACAGAACAGGGCAATGAAAAAAAAGTCATTGCTTTAAATTATTGCAACACACTGTAAGGGAGCTCCATGGTTGTCATTTAAACTTACTGACTCCCAGAATAATTGAAGCTGTTGACTGTCATGAAGCCTCCTTGTAACACCTCATTCCATATTACCTGCCAGGGCCTGTGCTGGCTATGGGACAATGAAGGTAAGCCCCTTCCCTCCAGTTGTACCCAGTCTAGTAAAGGGAGACAGACAATTACATACAGCACGTGATAAAGGGTAGAATGTTATTAAGGGAATACCCAGGAGAGGCAAACAATGCCAATAGAGTTTCAGTGAAGGTTCAGGACTAGAGCCCAGGCTTTCTGATTCACAGCTGGTTGTTGGGTTGCGTTCCTTTCTTATCAATTCTAATGACTTGGTCATTTTGCTCTTGTTTAAAATTCTTGAAATAAAGAAGTGAATAAGGAAAGGAATATCTGAAGAAAATAGATAAGCCATTAGCCAAAAGGTAGCCAACAGCAAAAACAAAGCAAAACCAGTCTCTGGGTTTTTATTATAAAATTTAATAATCATAAGGCTAACACAATCTAGAGAAAGGTAAATTAAGTTTAAAATTCCATGTTTAATAAAACAAAGATGTAGGTAATATGACTTAGAAATATTTAATATAAAAATGATTAAAATTGAAATGTCATGCATGTTTTTTAAAAAAGCATTGAGAATCTATCTAATGAAACACACGAAAAGGAAAGCCTCAGTTACCTGGAAAGTAATGTGATATAGAGTACATCATTTTCTAACAATAACAGATAAACAGAATATAGAAATGCAACTCTTGGATGGACTTTATTAGCAAAGGAGAAAATACTCTTAGAGTGACATACTGCATTGCATTTGTCATTATTCTTCAGCTATTCCTAAACAATGTAATAATCAGACCACTTCCATACTATCTTTGTACTTGACTCAGGTATATCCAAATGTTTGAGGTTTCCTTTAGAAACACTAAAAATATATCCAAGGGCCAGACATTTGTAGGGCAGCCGTTAAAGGGGACATATAACAGTTTTGTTCAGAGGCAAATCAATCCTTCACTGAAAGGGGCATTGTTGTTTAGTTGGAAAAATTCTTTGAAGGATAAATACAACCTAAGATGGAAGAAATAAAATAGAAATATAATTGACCAATGCTGAAAATCCCAGAGTGTTAGGTACATTTAAAGTACCAGGGCATGAGGCAAACTCCATGGAGGTGGTTAATAATTAATGTGGGAACTTGAAATTCTGTTTTACCAAGGAACAGAGCCATCCCTAAGGAAACACACACACAGAGATATGCATGCAAGCGTGCACACACATATGCTTCAGATCCCTTTGGTCCAGTAAAATCTCTAGGGGAAGGGTGGGGCTCAGACAATAATATTTTAAATTAGTATTTTAAAAAGTAATGCATAATGATGTTGCTAATATGTAGCCAGAATTGGAAGCCACTGCTCTAATCTAATCAAGGGTGTATGTGTGCACGTGCATATGTATGTAGGGAATGTACGGCCTGAATGTTTATACCCACCAAATTCATACCTTAAATCCTAACCCACCATGTGATAATATTAAGAGATGGGGCCTTTAGGAGGTAATTTAGTGGAGGCTGGAGCCCTCATTAATGGTATTAGCATCCTTGTAAAAGAGACTCCATTGCCTACTCTCCTCCCAGTGAGGGGACAATGAGAAACTGACCATCTGCAACTTCAAAGAGGGCTCTCACTGGAACCACCAAGCTAGCATCCCGATCTTGGACTTCCAGCCTCCAGAACTATGAGAAATACATTTCTGTTGTTTATAAGCCACTCAGACTATGCTACTTTGTCATAGTAGCCGAGACTGACTCACACAGGAAAGGAGTAGTTAGGAAAGTTTTTTCTGGCTCTGCCACCCAGGAGGGAGTGCAGTAGTGCAATCATGGCTCACTGCAGCCTCGACCTCCCAGGTGAGGCTCAAACAATATTTCCACCTCAGCCTCCCAAGTAGCTGGGACTACAGGTGTGTGCCACCATGCCAAGCCAATTTAATTTTATCTTTATTTTTTGTAGACATGAGGTTTCACCACGTTGCCTAGTCTGGTCTCGAACTCCCAGACTAAAGTGCTGAGATTACCATAGGAGCCACTGAACCAAGTACAGTTAGGAAAGTTCTTAGAGGGGCATCTTGAAGGATGAGCAGATACTACTCAGATGGAGAACATGCTAGAATAAAGCATGATCTGAAAAGGCACACTGATTTAGAGGAAACTAAGGCTGGAGGGAAGCAGAGCAAGTCCCAAGTCTATAATAAGAAGATGGGACTTCATCTGAAGATAATGAGGAACCACTGAAGAGTGTTAAGGAGGGATGAGACACAGATTTGTGTTTTGAATTGATCACTTGAGTGGCAGGGTAGAAAATAGATACAGGGATGTTTTTCTACCAGAGTTTAAATCAACTATATCTCTGGAGTTTTCATGAACCATATTATCGATATCTCTTTTGAGCTCTTTGTTATTGGTGTTATGTTGCTAACAGTCTTTTCCCACTTTTTGATACTCATACTAGGAAGAGAGAGAGGAAAGGAGGCAACAGAGAAGGGAAGGCAAGCAGGTGCAGTCTTCTGTTGGAAAGAACTGCCTTGGTCAGTTGCTGTAGCTGAAGATGCCTCTTGCAGCTATGGTATCCTGAGCAGGATATTCAGGGTCTAGAGTTGCCGTTACCATTCCTCCAGAGGGCTGGTCATTCTCTGCCTGTGACTGTGGCTCTTCCTCTTGGCCATCACTCCTCAAAGTGTGGTCCTTGGAAGAGCAACTTCAGAATCACTTTGGAGTTTTATTGAAATGAAGAATGTAAGACACTACCCCATCAATAGATAGACAGATAGATAGACAGACAGATAGATAGATATTAGAGTCTGAAACTGCATTTTAACAAGATTCCCCTGTAATTATATATATATGATTGAGGAACTCTGCACTACAGCACTGTTTTTCAAACTTTTAACTAACACCCTCCCACATGGCAAGAAAGACACTTTACATTGTGTCCTAGAAGAGACACACACACACACACACACACACACACACACACGAAGCAAACTTTTCAGAAGGCAAAATGTGATCTATTCTCTATTTTTAAGAAAAGAATACCGGCCAAGACTCACTACATCAATTTCATAATTCTCTAATAGTTCATAATATGTGATTTATGCACCTAAAGAACCTAAGTGACATAGCAGTAAAATGAAATACTGGAACTATTTTCCTGGTCTGCAGGAAAATTAAATTAAATGAAAACCCATTTGTCTGTCTAAAGATATTTTTTCCTACACATTTTTTTAAAGTTCTAGCTTTTGCCACTGCTTGATTGCTCGCAACTGAGTGCCAGTAAGCATAATCAAAAGTAAAAGAAAAGGAGACAAATATTCATGGAAAAAGAATTGGAAAGAGTCAATCATGCTTAGCTTAAAGGTTAAAAAAATAAGTGACATGCTTTTGGTTAAAATTATATGTATCAAAAATTTTTTTGATATGAAATATTTCTTGATATGAGAAAAGTTTGGTCATGTGATATCAATAAATGCATTAAACATATTAATATTTAGTATCTGATCAAGGTTGAATATTATTGCTCTAGAAAAGTATTTCTCAAATTATGTTTTGTAACCATAGTGGAGACTGAGAAAGCAGAAGACCTCACAGACCACTTATCCATTCCCACTCTACAGAGGGAAAAGTATATAATAAGAGGGAACGTGTCACTGTATAAGCACATTTTTGTGGTTTGCCTTAGCAAAGCGGTAGAAATGATTCGTATTCGAATCACAATGTATACATGCCTTAAAGGCTAGTGATTGCAAAATTACAGTCTTCAAATGCCGTTGATGGAAATATATATCACTACACACTCTGGGGTTAACCAAACAATCCACAACAAAGTCCAATGTAAATGAAGAAAGTAAGCCAAAAGTAATTTATAAGTAGAAAGCATTTGGAAACCATGACCAAGACCACACTGATAATCAAGTGTGCTTCCTGAAAGCAACAGGAATCCCACAAGTTGTGCACCATTAGAACTGTGCAACCTCACCAGCATTACATGGTAATGGAGGACCCTGAATCAGAGTTCTCAGCAGCCTCTACTAAAGAGTTTAGTTTTGTGCATACAACGTTAAGTGATATTAAGTAACAATCATTCATTTAGAAGGCGGCCAGTAGGTAACCTTTGAATGCATTTAAAAAATGATAGTAGGAAGAACCAAAGAAGGTGCATTATCAAGATGCCCCAGATGGACTATAATCCGTACTCTAAGAATCACTACTATAGAATCATTAATTATCAAAGCCCCAACTGAGCTGTCTATTGGTGACTCTGAAATTTCACAGCTTTTTAAGACAATAGGTTTTTAGTTCTTGTTTTCAAATGTATTTTCTGATTTCTGAAGAGTGCCAAAAAAAAAAAGAAAAAAACCCATTGGGATTTGCCTGGGAATCAAGCCTGGGTAATTTTACATATTTCCACACTCTCAGTCCTGTCTAGACCAGGGATAGCTAAAAGGTTTCATCTCACGAGCCTAGTCTGATTGATTAGTAATGAATGCCTGAGTGGCTGTGTTGAAGACACAAGACACCAGAAAGGGTGTCTTGATTGATGAAGGATATTGGCCATGGGCATTGGATAGTAGAAGGGCAGCGATGCCTGGTTTTGTTGTAGCTGCTGTGGGATCTTTTTTTCTAAACATTGGGGCAGGTCATGGATCCTTTATCACCCCGTACATCTACACTGAGGTGCCCTTCTGGGATATAATTGATAATTAAGCTTTGGCATCTTCCTTCCCATGTTCATATACAGCTAAGGGTGCCAGATAAAATATAGGGCATCGAATTAAATTAGAATGTCAGATAAGCAACAGATACCTTTTGGTTTAACTATGGCCCAAGCCTTGCATGGGATACACTTACACAAGATATTGTTTATCTGAAGTTCAAATTTAATTGGATGTCCTATATTTTTATTTGCTAAATTCAGCAGCCTAAATTCAGCATTTAGGACACTTGATAGTGTCCCAGTATCTGGGTTTCTATGTCACCTACCACCAGCTTCAGGGACCACAGTGACCCTGAGTCCTAGAATAGCTTTGTGTATCCCAGGGTGACCCACAGTAAATATGCAAAGTAATCCTGAATTACAAAAGTCCGGTAACTCCCAGGAATGTAGAAAAGGGGAGTAGGGGGAGAGATTTAAAAGATTAGAGGGTCAGTGCAATGTAGGAGTCAGGAATGTTCAATACTGTAGGTTGGGATTAAGCATGTCTAGAGATGACTGAGGTAGGTCAGAAAAGTTGGCTTAAATGTGACTCACAGGGAAGGATTTTAAAAGGGTGCAGTATTGTGTTTAGTTCTTTCAAATCTGCAACTCCTTCCATGTTAGGTGTTTATTAATGGGGTTTCTATTACTAATGTCATGAGTAAAGCATTTCCTGGGGCTTAGGCTCACACTCCTCTTGGAATAGAGATTGTAATTGTAGGTGTGATTTTGAAATATGGCAGTAATAAACTTTGGAGTCCTGCAGAAGCATTCCAAAATAATATCCTTAGCACTTGAGAAAAGAAAGGTGAGGAGAAACTATTTAAACACAGAGTGCCGGGAGTGTCTTTGTACTTTTCTCTCTCTCTCTCTCTCTCTCTCTCTCAGTCTCTCTCTCTCTCTTACTCTGTCTGTCAGGTTTCTGGGAGTAAGATCCGTTGATGTTTATTTCAAATTGAGAGAGAGAGAGAGAGAGAGAGAGAGAGAGAGAGAGAGAGAGTGTGTGTGTATTTGTGTGTGTGTGTGTGTGTAGTTTAATGTAAAACCATGGTCATTTTGGCCATAATTCAGATGCACCCTAAGCTCTGTAGAGCAAAACAACAGCAAAACTGGAAAACAGATTAAACTTGTGACCAGCCATCGAATGATTCACAGTTATGTTCTACTATTAAAACTAATTTCCTAGTGGTTTCACTGGTTTTTCTCTATGCCGAAGAGTTACACTGCGGTCCGATCTTTGTCTTGTTGGTAAATTGCACATTAACGAGGTATTTGATGACTGTGGATTGGAGCCTTGACTGAGTTCTGTCTGAATTTCTGTAGAATGTTTGACTCAGCGCTCTTAGAAAATCCAGCATGGACCTTTCTTTTGCCTTACCAGCATGTTTTATTAATCACTGAAATACCTGCAGAGTACCCAAGGATTGCAAATGAAATGGGGTTAAAGGATATTCATCTGATAAGCTTCACATAAAGTCTATATATTCAGCAATTTAAGAGAAAATGCATGTACCAGCCCCCAAATGAAGTTGCTGGGAAATAACTGACTGTATTATTTTGCCTGCTAAGAATCTCGATCTCTCTCACTTACTCTGTGATGCTTTCTCCCTACAACGGTCATTTCTGTGTTGCTTGCTGCAGGAGCCCCATGAGGATGAAGGTAGGAGAAACAGACTATATGCCAGGCAGCTGGAATTCCTCTGAAGCCTTTTCCTTTGAAATCAACTTCCTCCTTTCACAGGTTTATAAACAGCCCTTCCTGTGATTTTGCAGTACAGAATATGAAGATTGCCCCTGCCAGCTGAAGGCACAGCCAGGCGCTAAGCCTCTGTTGCAGCAAGCTAGTTCCTCTGCAAGCTACATGCTCACCATTTGTGTATGATCAGCAATTTGCCATCGTCCAGGGAGCAGGAGGCTGACCATAATGCATACATACAATCCTCCCCACTCTGTCTTGCAGGTAGCAAGACGATGACATTAATGTGAAATGCTGAGTTCTGTTTCTGCTTTGTTTTCCCCTGCTAAGACAGTCGCAGTGATATAGACAGAAGGAGGAAGCCCAGATTGGGCAGAACACTATTGCTCTGTGGTTAAGAGACTGTGGAGGCCATGATGGGGAGGTAGTTTCTCTTTTCTGTAATGAGCAAGAAGAAGTTTCATTTTCTTCATATGATTTCTTTTCCCGTATAACTGTCAAATTGCCAGCATAGTGGGGAGGATATATTGACATATGTGATTCCGGATGGGGAAACTTGCTAAACCTATGTGGGTACATATATAGTGGCATGGGTTAACAGTTAGTCCTCGTGCTAGAGTTAAAGACAAATATTGGGGAAGCTATCCCATATGCATGATTGCTAAATTCTTGATAGCATAATCATTGCAAGTAGCATAAAATTTAGACCAGTAAATAACTGAGCCAATGTTCTACTTTGATAATTATGTATTTGCTTTGTAAATTGCATTAATAATTTGTGATCAATGGCAATGCTTGTGCTATCGAAATTAACCCTATCTTACAGTTCTGCATGATTGTACCCTAATCTAGATGATTTCAGATTTACTTCAAGTGCTTTACATAACAGAAAACTCTATGTTTGATGAATTTTGATAAATCAAACTACATTTTAACTCTGGTGGCGAAACAAATGATTGAAGGTTGATTACTTACTGATCACTCTGTGCCAGGCACAGTGCTAACTACTTTGTATAAATTTTGTAGTTTTAATAATCACAAAAACTATATGATTAAGATACTATAATAATCTCAATTTGATGCATGTAAAAAATTGGCCCAGAAAGGTTAAAGGTTTCTAGGCCTTGTCTCCTTGCCTCAATTGGCTGAGGCTTCCACTGTAATTGTATCACAGTTCAATTCAACCTCTCTCTGTCCAGTTCAGCTTCCCTGACTTCTCTGTTGGGGGAATATTCTTTCCAATAAGGCCCCCGTCTCAATCTCCATCTTAGAGACTGTTTTCTGGGGAATCTTATCTAAGATATGCTGAAGTGTTTTCAGTGAAGGAAGTATAAAGCCTTCAAGTCCACAATGTCACCTACAAATAGATGCCCATCCTACTCTCATTAGTAACCATTGCCCCTGTGAAACTGTGAAAGTGCCCTTGTTTCATCTGCATGGCCTTAGGGTTTGAGGAGCTCCCTCTTGGGCATATGAGAGCTATCCTGTTACTTCTGTGCAGCACCAGAGCACCAGAATGTATACAGCAGTCTCTCACCTGGAATGTCTGGGTTTACTGTGTGGCCATCCCCATTCTCTCTCTGTGTCTCTGATTTTGCCGCCCACTTCAGCTCTTGTTTTTCTACTGTCTTAGGCTCTTCTTAGAGATGGATGGGCCCCTATGATGAGTATCACCTACTTCTCTCTTCTGATCACTTCTTTGTTGTTCTCTTCTTTCCCCCTGTCCAGAGTGAGGCTTTGGTAGAATAATTCACTTCTCGGGCCCTCAGATTCAATGAAATCAGAAAGCTCTCTAGAGCTTTTAAAACAATAGAGGCTTTTAAAATAGAAAAGAGGCTGGTGGTCTTCAGCCTTTATGCTTAAGCTCTGGCTGCAACCCTGCCCTGAGGCAATGACTCAGTCTGGTGGGACTGAGAAAAGAGGAAGAAGAACCGTATATCTGGTTTGGCTTTCCATGGTTTTAGTTACTCATGGTCAAACGTGGCCTGAAAATATTACATGAAAAATTCAGGGAAAAACAACTGATAAGTTTTCAAATTGCCTGCTGTTCTGATCTGGTGTCATCCTCCTGTGTCCTGCCCAGGGCATAAATTCTGTCTTTGTCTGAACCTCTATGCCGTAGATGCTCTGAGCCTGCGAGTGAGTTAGTAGCGACTGGGTTGTGGAATTGACTGTTGAGGCATCCACAGTGCTCGTGTGTTCAACAAACCCCTATCTTTATATGATAATGGCCCCATGGTGCAAGAGTACTATGCCAGGTTTATAAATTAAACTTTGTGATAGGTATGGGTGTATATAAAGTTTGGTACTATCTCTGGTTTCAGGCATCCTCTGGGAGTTTTAGAAGATATACATGTGGATAAGGGGGGGAAGGTTCTGTACTCAGACATGCCCACAAAATGTCAGTTAGTATAATATTTCAAAAATACAGTCTCATTCCATTTAGCACTCTATTGTAGTGAGTATGTCCTTGCCCTTCAAAATTCTACTAAAGCAACATCAATGCTTTTATTTTTTGAATCTAGAATCTAATATACTATTCTGTGTGTGGAACATTACTAATTGTTTTTATTGTTGTTCATGTTAATGAAATCATGCACTATAACTGACACACAAAATAATAAATGTATAATTTACAATGTAAACATTGACATTAGACTCTTGAAACTCACAACTGACCACATGGGTCATAGTGAGGGGGAATTGATAGCATCTCCTCATGGCCTACTGACTTAAGTTTCCTTTTATATTTTGAAATTTATAAATGTCTTCTTTAGTATCCATAAGAATCTATTTATAATGCTCGCTTGCTTCAGTGATTCACTGTGTCAATACTTGTAAGTAAATACCGTAATTCCTTGTTAATTAGATTTCATCAGTGAAGCTGGTATTATGAATGAAAAGGTTACCAAGAAAAAAAAAAAGCTAAAAAGCAGATTAAATCCAAAATTCACATATACCAACCTTCTCTTTGTCCATCTGTCCCCGAGATGAGTAAGGAAAATGCCAAGTAGATCTGAGGTGACAACAGTTTGATTCTATCACTAGAAGCAAATATTTGACCAATAGAAATCATATGTTCAATCATGGAAATGTTAATAAAATGAATGTAGAACTCACAATGATGTACCATGTTATGACTCTTAAATTGCCAAGGATAACTGTAACAGAGGTTTCCATGGGCACAGGAAATGCTTGCTCTTCTCAACTTGTGGGACTGAATTGACCCAGTCTTTCAAAAGGCTACTTGATAATTTGAGACAAAAGCCTTAAAATACGTGTTTTCTTCTTAGGATAAATCGCTGAACATGAAATTACTAGGGATGACATCAGAGATGAGGCAAAACTTATGTACTAGGATGCCTATAGAATATTTATGTATAATACTGGAGAATTAGAGACAACCCAAATGTGTAGCAATAGAGAGACAGTTGAACAAAGGATGTCATGGCTATACTATAGAATAATATGTATCACTGTGAATTTTTCAAATACATTAAATGACATGGAAGGTACTTGTGATATTACGTTAAATGAAAAATGCCACATTTACAGAATCATCCAAATTTTGTAAGAAAGGAATAATCTTTATAGGTGTAACAAGAAATTCTAGGAGGAACCAACTCCGACAACACCTTGGTTTCAGACTTCTAACTTCCTGAACTGTGGAACAATAAATACCTGTTGTTAAAGGCAATAGATAAATAAAATGGAATGAAATCCAGGAGGACAATGCACTAACGTGTGATCAATATGTAGCAGAGTTAAGAGAAGTTTTAATTTTTCCTTTATAATTTCCATGCTTCTATTAAATAGCAATAGAAGTACTCCTATATAAAGGGTATTTGTCTTTGGTGATAGCACTTGTGACTCTGTGGTGAAGAGGAAAACATTCTGTATGCACGTGGTACCATGCAATGAGGAAGGTATGTGAGGTTCATCTCCATTAAATGCCCACTATCTTTTTGCCCTACATGCAAATTTTGCCCTACACGCAAACTTTTCCCTACACGCAAAGTTTCAGTCCTGGGTTTATTTTGGCATGTTTGTATTGTGAGTATATTATTAAAGTTCAATCTCATCTTTTGTAGTACAAATGGAAATCGATCTCTTTTCTTCTTGATGATTATTTACTAAAATGCTTATGACAGTGTATAATTTAGAAACTTACTTCTCTTCTCAGAAACAGCAAACACGTTAAGCTGTAAGCCCAAGGGGAGGGCTTAGAGCACAGAATTCAAAGCACAGAACTGTCGGGCCCATAGTCTTTCTTAACTGCTGTGGCATGAATTTTTGACTTACACCTAGGGGCATATTTATGAGTAAGGAATTTGAACATCATAGTGGCAGGAGAAAATGTCCACTTCTGAAAAGACAATGGTAAGCTCATGATGCCTGTGTCAACCAAATTAGAAAAGAAAGGATTAGTTATTAGGAAGGGAACCCATGCAATGATGAATGCAGTGCAAGGATGCAGGGATTAGTATTTCTTTAAGGAAATGTTTTTCTTTATCTGGTTCTACATATCCCTTTCATTTTGATTCACTATTCCTAAGGTTTTTCCTAGCACAGGTATTACTGAACATGATTCAGGAAATGAAATAAATAAATAAAATGCTGAAAAGTTGCCATATGTTTTCTATGAATAAAGTGTCTTAGTGCTGCCATAAGAAAATACTGCTGACTGGGTAATTTATAAAGAACAGAAATTTATTTTCTTCTTTTCGAGACCCAGGCTGGAGTGCAATGGTGGGATCTTCACTCACTGCAACCTCCACTTCCCAGGTTCAAGCAATTCTCCTGCCTCACCCTCCCAAGCAGCTGGAATTACAGGTGTGCACCACCATGCCTGGATAATTTTTGTATTTTTAGTAGAGACAGGGTTCCACCATCTTGGCCAAGCTGGTCTCAAACTCCTGACCTCAAGTGGTCCACCCACCTTGGCCTTCCAAAGTGCTGGAATTATAAGTGTGAGCCACTGCATGTGGCCAGAAATTTATTTTCTTAACAGTTCTCAAGGCTGGGAAGTCCATGATCTGAGTGCTGGGAAGTTCAGTTGTCTGGTGAACATATAAGATGGCACCTTATTGCTGCATCCTCATGTGTCAGAAGACAGAGGGCAAGCTTACCAAATGCACATAAATCCTCTTTTATAAGGGCTTTAATTCCATTTAAATCTCATTCATAAAGGAGGATCTCTCAAAACTTAATCATGTCTTAAAAATCCCACTTCTTAAAACTACTACGTTGGCAACACCTGAACTTCGGAGGGGCCACATTTAAACCACAGCAATAAGAACAAATACTTTTTCCTTTCCTTCCTCCCACTGGCTCTTCACCTCTCCCTTCTTCCTTTTGCTGTTTCTTCTCTTCTCTTTTTAGTTTTTTCTTTCTTTGCTTCCTGATTTGGGTTGTTACACAAAATCTTACCGTGCTTGTTACTTTAGAGGCAAAAACAGACAAAATCTTTAGTTTTCATAAGCAGTATTTTAACGTGCATCAGACATAACTGCTGCAATATGAATATGTTCTCCTGTGTTAAAAAATGGCATATTTGTTTGGGATTTAATTATGGTGTGTCATTTTACTTGGACAAGGATACTCACAAAAGAGTGTCTTTTCTAATTTTTAGAGACTTTGAGATGCCTTGTGGCTGTTTTTGAATGATAGACTCACTGTGGATTCAAAACAGGGGAAAGGCTTTTTTCTTGTTTCTTTCAATAATTTTTACCAAACATCTGCTAAGAGCTCCCGGGGGGTATATTTTGCACAGGACTGAAAAATGACTGCTGGTAATGCTAAGAGCCTGCTACTTTCAGAATACATAACACAGATAATATGCATGACGATTTAATACATCCATGAATGGATATTATATGGAGATTGCAGACCAGCTGTTCCCTCCTAAAACAAGCCACAGGAACAAGGGCTGCAACTAGAGAGATTCAGCTTCAACATAAAGAACTGGGAGAAGTGGCTAGGGAGCTTTCTGCATCCCTTATGAAGATTCTTACTTAGAACATTGAATGTTGTCAGTTCTGGCCTGTGATTCCCAAGTCTTGCAAGTTAGAAAAAAGAACAAAATATCAACTTAGATTTTAAACTTAGGTGAAAATCACTTTATTTACTGGAAGAAGTTCTCGGTCGGTACTTAAAATGAAGAGGAAAGAGACTTCCCACTAAAAACTTTTGGAGTTAAATAGACTCTGTTCACTCTCTCCTTCACTATCTCAGTGTAGCTAAAGCTGAATCCCCAGAGTGTAGAAGCAACTGGAGGCCTCCTTACAGTAAACTTGTCACTGTAGCTTCCTCACTAGGACTTCTTAACAAACTCCCTGTATAATAACCCTGCCAGCCAGAGTGAGTCCTGCTATGAGTCTGTGAAGCAACAGTGGTTTCTTTAATACATGCAATGATCTCTTAATGTCAAATGTTTTCCTGTTTAACATTTGATCTTCTCCATGATCATACAAAGCTGTCATTATTATCACATTTCCAGATGAGAAAAATGAGGATCATGTGGTGACTTATCCAAAATTACCCACTTCGTAAGCGGTAAAGCCAGGCCAAAACCTAAAGTCTTTAGAGTCTCAGTTTAAGGGCTCTTTGTACTGTAGTCAGTAATTTTGATTCTCTCATCATTTTTTTTTCAGGGGTGCTCTTCTTTCTAATATTGTGACTGGTTGGTCTGGTATGTCCCTGAATCTCTACTCTTGTAAGAAATTGCAAGAGAAATAAACCATCGCCTTCCAGAAAGCTACTGCCCCTCCCTCTGCTATAAACACTGATGGTCTGGCTTTCCACTTGCCCATTGTGTCACCTTCAACAAGTTATTTAACATCTATCTGTTTCAGTTTCCTCATCTGTATAAATGGAAATAATAATATTACCTATCTTTAAGGGATGTTGAGCGGTAAATGCATGCAAGTGGTTTGGAACAGACAGTGTTTGGAATAAAATAAATAGTAAAAATGTTACTTAATATTATAAATTTGCCATTAATTGTAGCCTCCGAGCCTGACTTTCCCATGTGACAATATGGTATTTAACTAATTATGTAAACATCATCTGTAGGTATGCCTCTTTTCAAGGTAATGGAACAATACAGGGATGAATAAAACTGATATCTTTCCCCAAGAGGTCTATCATTCAATAAAAAAATTGGAAAATATATACATTTTCATAGTCAAGGCACAGTAAATACTGTAAGACTAGCATGCAAAGATAGGAGACTTTCTCAATAGCTAGAAGAATCTGGTAAGATTTCTAGCAGTGGTGGGACTTTGAATATCTTATATGTCTTAAACCTCCATGAAACCTGGCTCAGTGGCTGCCACGCACAAGATGCTCAGTGAATATATATGGAAGAATTGAGTACAGTAAGTGAAAGTCAAGATTTAGGGAAAGGTTCCTGGGAGCAGAAATAATGTAAGATACAGATGGAGGCATAAAAAGGATCCATTTAGGAAGTTCATGGTAGTGGATTCATGGGTTCAGGGTCAATGTATAAAAAAATCATAAAGACAGATTTCATCCTAGATATTGGATGATCTTGAATGACATCCCATAGGCTTAAGTGCCATGTGGTACCCAATGGAGGTGAGCAGGACATCAGATGGTTCACAAAAGAATCTGGCATGGTTGGATATGAACAATAAGATCATGTTTTTATGATTCTGAGGACTGTCAGGACTGGTTGTCTGCTATACTAGTCTTCACAAGACCATAACCACTCATCTCGTAAAGTTGCCAAGGGAAATATTCATGCTTGGGACAATGCAAAGAAAAGCAAAATAATGTTTTTTTTGTTGGTTGGACTTTTTGTCTACAACTCCCCAATTCCAAGAACTCTGGTAAGATGAACTTGCAACATGACATGTATACAAGGATCCCAAGAAACCAAGAAAAACCTTCTTGCTATTCCTAAGCTGAGACCCTAACCTGGATTCTGTGTTCCAACTTGTCTCGAGCAAGATAGCTTTTGAGTCTAGTGGCTCAAATATACATGAATGAGAAGAGCAAGACAACTGGATGACTTGATCTCCTCCACGTGGAGAAAGACTTGGGCCACTTTGCTACTCCTTGGCCATAAAAGGAGAAAGAAAGAAAGAGCCACACCTGTGGGTGTGATGAGTAATCCACAGTAACCATGCATGTGCAGCCCAGACACATGCTTGGAGTCTGACTCATTCAATGAGTGTCTTAGACAGATGAATAAGAATAATGTGGAAATCAGCTATTTGTCTTTTCAGAGGCCTGCCTAGAAGATGGGTTAAAGGGGATAAATATTAGAGGTAGAGGGAATTTGAGCTAGGTCAGTGTCCTGGGACCGAACACTGTCTTTGATCTCAAAGGCATTGAGAATTCTGATTTACTGTTGAAGTGAGAGATGTAGAGACACTGAAGATCATTATCAGTTTCTCGTCTTCTGTGTCTGGGAGCATGGTGCTGCCATTAACTGAGAGAAGCAACAAAGGCTAAGACAACTTCCGCATTTTTTGTAGTTCTAGTGTACCCTTTAAACAAGTCACATCTTCTAGTATCCTGAGGCTACATCAAGGGTAAGCAGAGCATTAAGTTGATTGACAAGAAATATTATAGTGTTAAGAAAAAGGGAGGGATGTCCACCACCTTTTATCTTTTACTGGAAAATAAGTAACAAGAGCATAGAATTATTCATGAGGCAGGTGGACTCAGAGTCCTGGAATAAATGGCTGCTTTTTAAGCATCCTTTCTTTATTTCAAATGATGTCATAAACTGTCTAAGAGGTGAGGAAAGCTTTTGCAAGAAGTATGTAATACAAGTTTTGAAAGGGGGTAGTCACAGAAATTGCTTCCCGTGTGTCAACCTGACTAGGCCAAGTGTACCCAGGTTAAATGTTATTTCTGGGTGTTTCGGTGAGGGTGTTCCAGATGAGATTAGCATTGAAAATTTGAATGGTAGATTTAGTAAGGTAGATTGCACTCCCTAGGGTGAGAGGATATTATCTAATTCATTGAGGGCCTAAATAGAACAAAAAGAGAAGGAAGGGAAGACACACTCCCTTCCTGCCTGTCTGTGTGAGCTCAGGTATTGGTCTCCTTCCCTTGAACTTGGATCTTCACCTTTGGTGCCCTGGCTCTCAAGCTTTTGGAGTGAAACTAGACTTACACCACTGGCTTTTCTTGATCTTTTGCTTGCACACAGCAAATTCAGGGACTTCTCAGTTTCTTTGATCATGTGAGCCAATTCCTTATAATCTCTCTCTCCATATGTATATGTATGTGTATGCATGTATACATATATATAATATATACACATGCACATGCACCAGAGAAACAGAACCAATATGGGATGGGATACACACACACACACACACACACACACACACACACACACACACACATAATATAAAATATCATATTGGTTTCATTTCTTTGGAGAACCTTAACTAATAAACCCTCCTAGCAGTATATTCATAGTATAGCAGAGGGACGTGGCTCTGGGAATTGTTTAAAACCAAACTGAAATATGTGAGAGAAAAGATGCCACTTAAAGTTAACAATAGTACTAAAAAAAAAAAAAAAAAAAGGAAAGAAGCAACATGATAATCTGTGCCCATGGGAAAAAAGATACATATGTGTACCCTGGCATTTTACCTGGAATCAACAACTGAGATAAGACGTCCTGAAAGGTAGTTGGTATTCCAAGTTAATAGTTTAGGAAGATAGGAAAAATTCTGGAACAGTGATTAACTAATGGGTCATGTAAATGCAAAAGCAAACACCAGGAGTTCTCACTCATAAGAGGGAGCTGAACAGTGAGAACACATGGACACAGTGAGAGGAACATCACACACTGGGGTCTGTTGTGGGGCAGGGGGCTAGGAAAGGGATAGCATGAGAAGAAATACCTAATGCAGATGATGGCTTTGTGGGTGCAGCAAACCACCATGGCATGTGTATACCTATGCAGTAAACCTGCATGTTCTATACATGTATCCCAGAACTTAAAGTATAATAATTAAAAAAGTGAACTTCTTAAAAGCACTATAACATATTAATGAACTGTGATTAAATTAAGCAAATTAGAGAATAGATTGGTCATTACAATTCAATAAAAAAAGAATATTCATAGTTAATAGGGGTCAAATTCAGGCAGAGATCAGAAGGCCGAACTGCTGGGTACTTAGGCAGTGATATGGTTTGGGTCAGAGTCCCTGTCTAACTCTCATGTGAAATTGTCATCCTTAGCATTGGAGGTGGGGCCCGGTGGGAGGTGATTGTATCAAGGGGGTGGATTTCCTCCTTGGTGCTGCTCTCGTGATAGTGAGTGCTCACAAGATTTTGTTGTTTGAAAGTGTGTGGCACCTCCCTACTCCCTCCCTATTCCTCCTTCTCTGGCCATATGAAGACCTGCCTCCTTCCTCTTCGCCTTCCACCATGATTGTAAGTTTCCTGGGGCCTCCCAGTCATGCTTCCTGTACAGCCTATGGAACTGTGAGCCAATTAAATATTCTTTTTAAATAAATTACCTAGCCTCAAGTATTTCTTTATAGAAGTGTGAGAACAGACTAATACCAGCGGTAAGAAAAACCATGTGTAGACAATAACCAAGACCAAAAATGGCATCTGGAGAATGAGGGAGAAGGGAAAGTTGGGACTTTAGCACATGGCTGGGGAAAATTGTAAGAATCCAGTGTAAAAGCAGGCAGCAGGACTTTATAAGTGAAATAACTCAGTTAGGTGTTTTCATTTGGTTCTTGTTAAGGCAAGAGGCAACCTTCAGGATGAGTTGCCTTAAGCCCTTATTTAAAAAAATGAGTTAGCTCTGTGTGTGTGTAGAGAATGATTCCACAGAATAGAGCAAAGTAAATACAGAGTCCTGGGGTATTTGTAATTGTATGATAGCAATTACATAAAATAAAAAATGCACACTTTGCAATATATATAACTTCTAGAAAGATTCATAAGAGTCTATAATGGTGGTTCGTGGTTATTTGGTTAGTAATAATGGTGGTAGTGATGGAAAACTAGGCAAAAAGGAAAAAGGGTTGGAAGGAAGACATTCACTTACACCTATGAATTGATATATTACCTATGGAAAAAATCAAATACATATATTTTAAAAAGAATATCTTGCTTGGGGATTTTATATGCTGGTAAATTAGATTATGTGTTTTGGAAAGGACAGGTGATCAGGTGAGCAGTCATCTTATATAATAGAAGGAAACATTTTATTTTAACTAGCTTCAACTATGCATTATCCATAATTTATGTTTACTTTTTAAGTTAAAACTTCAACTCATAAAATTAAATGTGTGAGATGAGTCTACAATAGAGAATTCTTGGAGAATTAAAATAAATTGTAATCCACCCACTTTTGGGGCTGTGTGGAGCTCTGTCTTTTTCTTGCTCCATTTAGCAGTATGGTTCAAATTCAGGAACAACACTGGCTGGATGAACAAACTTTTTGTATGTAAAATGTGAAGTAAAGTTTATGTGGTAGTAACTATGATAGGGCTCTTCCTACTTGTGTTTTCTTTTTTGGTTACGGTCTGTAATGTTTGGGTTTAAAGTCACCAACAAATCAACTCACCAACTTAACCAAATAGAACAAAACAAACCAGAAAGGATAGACAAAGATGATTGTGATAAACATTTGTATGTACATTGCTGCTCAGAATGAGTTTTGTCTGACACATTTTTTACATAAAATCACAGCAGCTTGCAATACCAATTCATGGTTCATTAAAAACCTTTCTTCTGCCTGTAGTTCTCACTGAGGTCAGTGAGGACAAAAACGGAAATGGATTTTAGAGTGATGGTAAGCGGGCTCTTGCTATGAATGGAATCCCATTCACGATGACTGAAGGATTGATTTGCTTGAGTTGTGGAAGCAGCATTGACTCTAAGTGTTGGGTTCAACTTTTGGAAGAACTGGAAATCCTACTGGAGGATTGATTTATATTCAGGTGTTACTGTGTCAAGCCAATGCTAAAAGTACGGTCAACCAATATATCTTAGCAGTGTAAAAGAAATCACTTTGGTTAAGAAGTTATAAAGAAAATGTTAAAAACAAAGGTTTTATATGTAATTCTGATTCTGGCATTTCCTCATTTTATTTTATCTTCAATAACTTTAATGTCTCAGTGTCATCATCTCAGAAATGGGGATACCAATGCTGCTTCATAAAGATACTAGAAGAAACCGTGTCAATGTTACTGCAGTCATTCTGCAAGAAGAAAATATTAACATTTTGAAAAATTTATGTCTATGTGAAAACATTTTTCATTAGATTTATTGATAATCCTAATGTTTTACCTGTTCTTTTGAGTAATGTTTTTTATAGACACACCAATAACTTACTTTATTGCTCTTTTGGAGACATTCTCATTGAAAATTGAAAATCAGCCATGTTTCTTTATTTTAAAGTTCTCTCTTGAGTTTTTAAACATCTCTCTCTCTCTCTCTCTCTCTCTCTCTCTCTCTCTCTCTCTCTCTCTCTCTCTCTCTCTCTCAATCTAAATCTATCTTGGAGTCTTTCCTCTCCAAAAATGTAGGATAGATTCATGCAAGAGAATGTTCCCCAGTGCTCCAGTCTTGTTTACAATAGTAAATTCTTTTTAAATTTTGTAGCTGGTATCTCCAAGGGTTCACAATTAAACATTAATGTGTTGGGGTTGAGCTGCCCAACACCAGTTTTTAAGGAAAAGAACCAAATGATCAGCAAGCCAGTCAATGGTAAAAGCTATTAAATACCCTAAGATTCTAGCTATTCATCATTGGTGTTTTGGTAATTGTGATTTACTGGGGAATTACAAAGGTCTGAGTTCTCCCAGCTTCCACTTCTGTATTGTGGTCCAAGCTTACTGCTTTTGTTTGTGACATAAATTGTGTCTGGATGCCAAAGATTCCAGATCTGCTAACCTCTAAGCTTTTTGTTTTATTTTTTTCCCTATTCCTTGTGTTTCCTTTTTAGGAAATGTTGATGATGCAGTGATTATAGGCATATTATTTCTTTTATGCCTATTTCTAAAAATAGGATCTAAAAATATTATTTTGGATATAAGGGATATGAGGAGACAGGTGAGCTTCAAATTTATGGTATTTCACCTTTTTATGTCTTTTTTAAAAAAACCCTTTTTGGATCATTTTGAATCAGAACCACTTAAATCAAAAACTTGTTTTCTTTTGAAATCCTGGCAATAATGTAGATAATTAGAAAATTAGTGTTCTAAATATTGCTTTGAGAAGTTACAGTTTACATCTCTATTCTTTTAGGAACTCTTCTAGAATTCTTTGCCTTTAGATATTTACTTCCTACGGTCTTTTCTGTCATGCACAGTTCACTTCCAATGCCATTTCCTAAAAGAGGCCTTTCTAGTACTTTCTAAGGTTGTACCCTGATATTGTTCTCTATTACGTTCCTTTTTCTGTCAATATCTGAAATTATCTTACTTACCTATTTTCTCTGTCATTTTCTGTATCATCTTAGTAGAAGGAAACCTCTGTATGTGCAGACCTGACATCCTTGATTTCGGTTGTATCTTCATAACACAGTCCAGAACTCAATATGCAGTGGATATTCACTAAATATTTGAATAAAATCAATACGCAAACGAATTGAAGTTAGAAATAAAATTTTCCCTGCAGTTTACTGCATGTGTAATCTTGAACATATTATTTCATCCCATTCACCTTGCATCTTCTTTTGAAACATAGAGTTAAGTGTTGTGATTTCAAAGCTTCCTTTAAGGTAGAGAAGTGCTATACCTTTAACTTTGTAAATTCCATTTAATTAGTATTGCTTATAGTAAGGAAGCCCATTAGTTGTGTCACTTTACTAATGGATGTTTTCAAGTATATTTTATTTTTATTTATTTTATTTTTATTGCGACAGAATCTCACTCTGTCTCCCATGCTAGAGTGCAGTGATTTGATCTCAGCTCACTGGCAGCCTCTGCCTCCCAGGTTCCAGTGATTCTTGTGCCTTAGCCTCCTGAGTAGCTAGGATTACAGGCGCGAGCCACAACACCTGGCAATTTTTTGTATTTTTAATAGAGATGGGGTTTTACTATGTTGGTCAGGCTGGTCTTGAACTCCTAACCTCAGGTGATTCACCCGCCTCGGACTCCCAAGGTACTGGGATTAGAGGCATGAGACCCTGTGTCTGGCTGCAAGTATATTTTAGTTGACTTACTGTTTTACTTTGCTTTTGAGAGATAATTATCCTGATTTATACTTTTTCTCAGTGGATACCTTCTGTTATAATCTTGACCTGACATCATGCTCTGAAGATAAAAGGCCACTGTTTAAAAGGATACCTATTTCTGGTGACACACTGTCAGGACTTAATCAAATTTGGCTTAGTGCCACTGAAGTTATGCTTGAGAGATATTACTGAATCTTTCATCTACTCTAAGTGACACTTGGGACTCATTCTTGAAAATAATCACTAATACCTACTCTTTATATTTTCCATGACTCAGAATTTAAAGCCTAGATTTCAAGTGACTCAAACAAATGGATGACAACTGACTTTTTCTTCTCTTTAATCCAACTATAGCTGTACATACACATTCTTAAGATATAAATAATCCTAACAACACTGTTTAAAATAGGATAAGGAATCTAGCCCTTTTTATTCCATTTTCATGTTACTTTTCTCCTGGGTGCATGTCAAGTTATTTCGATCTAACGTCACATACATACACACACAATTTATTTATTGATCTTGATTTTTCTGTTTCTCACCAGTACATTATAATTTCCACAACAAAGATTGTTTCCAGTTTTGTTTGATGGTTCCCTGTTGGATGCCAATCACCCATGTTCTGTGTGTCTACTGCGTATCTGTCACATAGTAGAAATACCGGAAATAATTGTTTAGTGAATAAATGAGTATTTTCAGGCATAATTTCTAGATAGTTCTTTTTACTTAATCTATTGTCAGAAAAGCGGGCCCAATATTAATGACTTCTTATTGTCTCTACTTTTAAGTTGAGAATCTGTGAACAATTTACAATTCAACAAAACTAAATCAGTAACTGTGCTTGGACTTCATTTTGTCATTGTTTAGTGCACATTATTAGCACATTATGATTTTACTTTGGAATGGGAATTAAGAAAAGTATAAGAAGATACTTAAGTTAGCTTGAATGCAAAAAGTCAACCTATGATTCTAATGAACAAGAAAGAGTGAACTTAAAAAATCATTATGCTTCCACTGGTATGTAATTAAATGACCCCATAAAAAGGGCCTCTTATTTAAAAAATTCCTCATTAAGAAAGAGGAAAGACATTGTCTCTATTGTTTTTACCACCATACTTCTTTCTGTCTTACCTATGTGATAGGAGAAGAAGGTTTGATTTGGTCTAATCATGAGTTAAAATATCTATAAATTGGATATTTTTCAGTATAATTGGAGCTTTTTGAGTGGCAAATACTCCTTCCTTTCCTCTTATTTAACTAGATTTAGCTCAGGAGGAAGTGCATGTTGAGCAGCATTTCCTTCTTTCCAGTAAATCAAATTAAGAGTTGTTCAATGTTTCAAGCAGGACAGGGGAGCTCTGTGAAGCTTTTATTCCAGAAGAATATGACATGTGCTATTCACAAGACTCTAGTAAGCAGAACAATAAAGAGAGCTAAAGAGCAAATTGCCAGGACTTAATAAAAATCAGAATGACCTTTCTTTCTTACAGGAAAGGGTCACTGATCCCAAGCATGCTATTGGCACAACCAAGAACAAAAAATGAGTACATGGACTCGGAAAAGTGAATTTTAGGTTAGTTAAACTGAAACCACCTGTTGTCTCTAATTCTTTCATTAAAAAAAAAAAAAACCTCAAAGTTTTAGAAATCCTAGATTATGAGAAGCTATTTTGGGAGTTACATGAGGCAAAAGCAACAATTTCCCCTTCTGAAACACATTCCATTTATTCATTTACTCATTCATTCATTTATTCAACCAGAGCTCATCAACTACTAGACAGAGTAACCTGGAAATAATTACAGCAATATAACAAATCTCTTAACAAAAATGTGAACAAGGCACCCGGAAGGATTTGGTTAACTTTGCCTGCAAAATTTAGAGAAGGCTTTTGTCAGAGAGTGGCATTCCACCCATGCTGTAAAGAATGAGGAGGATTTTCCAGCAAGACAATGTGGAAAGAACAGATTGAGTAAAAGGAAATGGCTTTTCTTACAGCAATTGAAATGAACAAGAACAAGTCAAGAATGTGCAGTTTTTTCTTGGTTCATGAGAAAGGTTGTTACACCATTATCCTGAATGCTAATCTTAAATTTTCTTCTCACAATTATATGACTGCTTTTCATGTCTAGCTCAACTGAGTCTCCAATAACCAAAGTCAGATGATTAGAACCAGAGAGTCAGGGAGAAGTATTTTCAATGGGAATCATTTATTTGGATCACTATGGTGAAGCAATGTGTTTACTGACTGGCCAGTTAAATAGCCTAAATGTTCTGTAAGCATTTCCAGGATGGATATTCATGACAGTTGGTCCTCCCATGGTTGAAATGCTGCTGTTTCCCCATTACTGGTGGTGGAATGTCTTGATTAATATCTCTCACTTTTTTTTGTTCTACCTCCTGGGTGGTTTGGCCATTACTTCATGGGAATTCAACCGTTGCTTGGTAGAAATATTTGTACAGTTAGGACAACTCATATATTCTTTTGTAACAGATATTTGTTTGCTCCCTTCACTCTTTCTGACCTCTTGGCTCCTTTCTCAGCTGCTTTCACCTTTTTCCCATCACCTCTTCCCATCCCCCAAAATGAGCTCAGGCTTATCCATGCCAAGATCCAGGACCTTGGTTTTTCTTAATCCTTATTATTTACTCAATATTGTAGATATGATAAAATTAAATTGAACTTCAAAATCTGGTTATTCCTGCTTAATGGTTTAGGAAAATATAATCATTTGAGTTTTAGGTTTACAATAGAAGTGTTTTATTGCATGGAAGTACTAATAACAATGCTTCCTTTTTATGACAACAGTGTTTTACATTATTTTATAATAATGTTAAATTTGTCTTACCACATCTTTCTAAATTAGTACAACACCATAAAATCATAATTAATACAATGGAATATTAATCTTTACACATAGCTTATCAGCATGTACTTACACATAGGGGATGAAAAGGGAAAAACAGTTAAGCAGAATATTCTTATGTTTATAATATTCATCAAATCTAAACTTAAATTATGACAATTATTACTTATGTCCATCAACATTAATTTCCACGAATGAAACATCTGCATTTTCACTTTCCTTACAAATTCCTAAATATTTGAAATAGAGTACAGCCTACTCATTTAGCTAGGAAAAGAAAAAAGATACTTTCTCAAAATATAAACAAAGATTTTAAAAAGTCCTTATGTTTATAAAACAATTAGATGTCAATCATATTTTAAGTGGTATATTTAACTTATCTCATTTTGTATCCATATTTAAACATAATTAAATAGGAGTGATTAGTTTGGGATGCACATTTAAATTCAGTGGCATTGTTTAGCTGGAAAAAAATTGTACCCTGTAAGCATGATTTTTTGTGTGTGATGCAACTTAATCTCATAGATCCTTATTTCCATAGAATCATTAACTTTTTAATGTTACGTAATAGTTAACATTTACTTTGTATAGGTTTCATTCTAAGTCTTTTTTATGTTTATCTACTTGTTCAACAATCAAAACAATTCTCTGAGGAAGGTACTATGAACCTCTGTTTTGCAGATAAGGAAACTGAGTCACAGAGGGGTTTTAGGTCTAGGTCATATAGGTAGCAAGTGGCCAAACTGGGCTTTCAGCCTAAGCTCTCTGCAGAGTTTCTGCTATTAACCACTGAACTCTATTTTTGGTAACTAGAAATATAACTAGAGTGCTCCTTCTAAATTAGCTGTGTATTTTAGGAAAATTTAATGAGTGATAGAGAAGTATATATAGGATTGTGACCAATGGGTAAATGCAGGAGACAGGTATGAACTTTACATTTAAAGGGCATTTTACTTAGTTCAGGTCTTATTTCTCTGGTCTTGGTTTCTTCATCTATGAGCCAGGAATAATGATATAAACTTCACCAGGTGATTTAAAAGAGCCATTAAGATAAGATTAGCTATTTGTAATCTGCAGAGAAGGTTTTTTGAAGGAGAAATTTTTATTAATACAAAACTCAAGGCATGTGCATCCCACTTCTGCTGCACTGAAAACGTGCACTTCTTTGTAGTTTCTGTTGTTGATAGCGGAAGTCAATGAAAACTCTATGTCCAATTAAGATGGAGCCATTTTAGATGCCTGGAGACCCTTAGGAGTTGTTAAGAATTACCAAATTTGTATTTTTTTTTCTTTTACGGACACCTAGATTGTAATAAACGTTTTGGCTTCTTTCCCTGGTTAAAATAATCGATTTAATCCATTTATATTTCTCCAAGCATCTTAAGATTATGTGTGTGATAACTTCAGAAACTTTCAAGGTCTGCCACTGACAATTTCATTAGGAGGGATATGATGACAACTCAAAAGAAGAATCTAATTTAAGCATCTATTTAGCCCAGTATTTCCCTGATCCTTTTTTGTAAGTAATGTGACAAGAATGAGTAAAACAAGTTAACTCCCTCAGGAGTGAAGCATGTTTGCAGATAGATCTTTAAGCATTTTTGTACCATTGGCTGGGTAAATATGGAGATAGTTGAATATTATTGGAGGAAAGAAAAGAGTCTTTAAGACAGGCTTCTCAGAGGAGGTGAGACTTGATCTCAGATTGAGAGATGAGTGAGGCAGCACAGCAGTGGTGGGGTGGAAAGGTGTTCTGCCCAAGGGTTCACCCTGTACAATGGAATGGAGATAAGAACCATCTCACCATTTGAGAGGCTGAAGCATCTAGTATGCCTGGAATGAGGGACTTATGAGAGAGCAGGAAGAGACAAGATTAGTGATATTGGCAGGTCTAGACCTTTAGTGCTGATATGATTTGGCTCTGTGTCCCCATCCAAATCTCACCTTAAATTGTAATAATCCCCACATGTCGAGGGTGGGATCTGGTGGAGACAAATGAATCATGGGGGCAGTTTCCCCCATTCTGTTCTCATAATAGTGCATGAGTTCTCACGAGATCTGATGGTTTTACAAGGGGCTTCATCCTTTGCTTGGTACTCATTCTCTTTCCTGCCACCCTGTTAAAGAGCCACCATGATTGTAAGTTTCCTGAGGCCTCCCCACCAATGCAGAAATGTGAGTCAATTAAACCTCTTTTCTTTAGAAATAACCCAGTCTTGGGTATTTATTCCTAGCAGCATGAGAACATACTAATACAAGTACCCTGGACACTTAACTTGATCCTAAAATCTGCAGAGAGTCATTGAAGGATGTATCACAGTTATATTACCAGATTTTCAATTAGAAAATATCACTGTGGCAGTAGAGTAAAGGAAAACTGCCCATCTTGAAGGCAAGAATGGAGAGAAGACATCTGTACTAATCCAAGTGAATTGTGATTAGAGTTTGAGAGGAGGGTAGATAGCAGAGATGAGAAAGATGGAATATTTTGATATGGTGTTTGCTTGAGGGCAGGAGAGGATTGAAAGGGTATGGTTTTGAGTGGTTCCTAGGTGTCTAGCCTGGACAATTGGAAATGGATGGTAGGATCATTAGCTAGGATAGGACAAGAAGGGAGAAGTATTCATGCTCAGGATGGTTTGAATGCTTTTAAAATTCAGGGTAGTAGTTTAGGATCTACATATGGGTTTGAAGGTATCTTCTTGCAAATTCACTGACTGAACCTCAGGTAGACAAGGTGAATAAGACCCTTGAAAGCTTAGATGCTCCCACTTCACCTGTTTTGGTCTGTTGAATTACACTTATGATCTCTCTAGAACATTGAGAATCAGCTGTATTCCACTCTCAAGATAGAATGAAGGCAACTAGAAATTAAAGCAATTATTCTCTTCCAAAAGACTGATCTGGTCCTTGTGGAGGTATGCTTCATTGGCCTACCATAGGCAGAGTTCCAGGTAAAAGAACTTCGGTAATTGGTCTTAGCTGATACTATGAACAGTATCAGCAGCAGTTTTGATGTAACATAATAAATATGGGGTAGGTGTAAGGAAGAGGCACAGATTTGTATTGACTCTGACTATAACAAAACAGAAGAGATACTAGAATTTGAGAGGATCTATGTGGTAACTATGGGGTTGTACTTCTCATCTCTCTTTTCAAGAGAACTGCTGTAGGAAACAGAGTCGCCTAGCAGCCTCTGGCTATCAGAACTTTAGGATCCATTGAGACATTCACAGCAAGGTCACTCTTGACCCTGGCTGCTCACAACCAGTAACTAAGCAGGATGACAGAACTAGATCCAGACCAGTTCTGTCAGACGTGGGAGGCCTCTCCTGGTCATCCTTTGCTTAGCGGCTTTTATTAGCCTGACCATGACTTTTTCAGAACTTCACTGTGGTCTGAGACTCCTCCTACCCAGTTATCTTCCCACTCTTCTTGCATAACTGTCAGAGCCACATTGTACTAGACCAAAGGGAAGACGAGTTTGATGAAGTGGGGGTTGAATGCAAGTTTAGGAGGGAGTGAATCACAACAGGACTTGTATGTTGGATAGAAGCCAAAAATGGCAAGGAGGAGAGAGATGGGCACTGATGGGTCTAAAGCTTGGAGTGGAGCTTTGGTGTAAAGTTATTTTTGTGTGTGCTAATAGGACACTGAGCCTAGGGAATGATGCTGTCCTGCATGTGGTCTGATCAGCAGTCTGCAGCCAGCCTTTGCTCATCCTGAATATAAAACATTGATACAATGTCTTTAAAAAGCTCAGAGTTGTTTATAAAGGCTAATGTAACCAGAACCTAATAAGATGTTGTCACCAATTCATTTATGACCCATTGGATCTGATGAGCTCAAATATTTGCCAAATGGCTGCTAGTGCCCATCCATGTTCACATTCTCTTCTTCCTGGCCACACATCTGGACTACATGTTCTAGTCTTCCCTCCAAGTTAGGCACAGTCAGGTGACTGAGTTCCACCCAGTGGGGTTGACAGAAATTATATATATCACTTATGAGTCTAGCCCACTAAAATTTCCAAAATCCCTTTCCCTAACTGCGGTTGGAATGGGGAGATCTGAGGACTTGGTGGAGTGAGAGGCAAAAGGAGCATCGAGCAGAGTCTTCTCTTTTCACTGCCCTCAAATAACCCACATTGCAGTGGGACATTAAATAATGAATTTTTATTGTGTTAAACTAGTGAGAACTGGGAGTTATTTACTATAGCAATGGTCTTACCTAACTGATACAGTATCTGTGGAAACTATGTTTGTTGTTTTGAGCATGTGGCAAGCTCTATAGAGATTTGGAGCAAAGCCATATTTCCTCAGCAAGTAATTGTCTTTTAAAGGAGACAGACCCTAGCTTGTTACTGGGACGTCATAGAGACTAAATGCAAGGTGACCATGCTATCCAATCTATGTCCATCATGCATTCAGATTCATATGATTGACACAGAAATGAAGCCAAGTGTTCCCATAAGTGCTCCTTCATCAAGCAGAGGTTGAATTCATGGAACACAACTCAGGTATGTCCTGTGGCACAAGGTGGCTAATAGTCCCACAGTGCCTATTTTTGCCACACTGCAAAATACTACTATGGTCTCAAAAGCAGTTTCCAAACGAGAGTGGAGATAAAAACAGATTCATTTGAGATTATTCAACATGATATACTGGCACCAGTATTGCAACCTGCTGAACAGTTGCCCCTGAGAGCAGTCAGGGAAAAGAAATCCTCCAGGTCAGTAGAATTTTTCATACTTAATCTATTTTGAATTTATAGATAAAGCAGATACCCTCAAAACATAGTCTCTACATTATGCATAGTCTTTAAATAGTATTTGGATAATAATACTATCCAAATATCAAATGAACACACACCCATATATAAAGAGCAGACCACTAAAGGTCATAATTTTGAAGGTGGAAGATTAAAAAGTAGAAATTCTTGAGGGTGACTGGATATTACTGTTAATTTCAAAATATTTTTGGTTTCAGTTACTGTTTTCAAGATGCCAGTAAATCCTGTAGTCATTTCAATCATTCCTGCCTAAAAAATTCCCCATAGTAATAACATATTTGCTAGGACACTGTTACAAAAGAAATGGCAAGTAGTTTTATTAAACATCTACAGAAGATCTGTGAAATTAAAGAACTTGGCTGCTTTGTGATGTTTATTCCTTTCTCCTTGTGACAAAGGCATTTTCCTCATCAATATTTTTTAAAAGAGTGCTCTGATGTATATTTAAACTCAGGAGTTATACTCATTTAAACAGCCAAATATGACTCCCATAAGAAATGTGTTGCAATCCTGGGTGTATCAGACAGTGTTATTAATGGTAAACAACAGAAATGAACTAATTTAAGTAATAAAGAAATTTGTTAGGAAATAGGCAACAGCTCATAAACTCTTCAAGAGGACCAGAGATCTGACTTGTGGGATATGCAACCAGGAGCAATGCCCTGAAGTACCTATAAAGCTATTACAGCATTACCACTGCACACAATCATGGCGTCCAGTGCCATCAACACCACTGCTGGGTATTTCTGTCCCTACAAACTGAATGCAGGTGTTCATTCTGCTGCTCCTGCCCTGTCCCCAGCCCACAAAAATGGATTCGATGTGGACTCTGTTTTCTTGCATCTTTATCATGAAATTCAATGTTTAGGGAAGATATATCTGATTATGGGAGCCTGGGTTATAAGTCTGTGCCATAGCTTCTCATATTCTATGTTGAAGAGTAGTCTTTTCCACAAGGCAGACATGTAGCTTGGACATAGGGAGGACGTTCTAAAGGAATAAAAGATGTCTGTACAGTGGAGTTTGATTTTGAATTTACTTAGCATACTTTTTTTAAATAAGAAAATCTCCAATTTCTGAAGTATTTAATAAAATCAAAACGTTTTGGGAGTATAAGACCCGGGTTCAAAGCAAATCTTAGGTACTTAAGCTCATCAAGCTCAGTTTTCTCTCATGTGTGTGTCTCTTACTCAAATTCCCACACTGATGGGAATTTTATTTCATTTTTGTGCATCATATTGTTACTGGGATATTCCAGTGAAATTATGTGTGTGTGAGCCATTTGAAAATTTAGATCAAAGGGATTTAGAGTCAAACAAAATCAGATTGAAATTTGAGCTTCATCTGTTATCACATGTATGTCATTAGAGTTGTTATTGAAATTATCTAAGCTTGAGTTCCCAATGTTAAATGGGGATAAAATGGCTACCCTTTAGAATTCTTAGGAAATAAATGGGATAATATGATTAAAAACTTGGAACAGTGCATTACACATAAAAGGAACTCAACAGAAGGTCATGTCTGTAAAGACACACACACGGACACACACGCACACACGCTCACAGATTTAAAGAAGCATGGTGGAGATATTAATGCTTTCCTAGGTAAGAGCTGTTGGAGCTGGAATCAACATGAGAATAACTTCCTCTCCTAATAGTAATCATCATTTCTTATATAGTAGTGTTAGAAATGAGAAATACGCTATTTTTTTAAAAAAACTTCCAAGTAAATTTTCAATTATAAAGTATTTTCATTGATGAAAAGATACAGTTATAAATATGTTACCACTGAGAAAATCTGCTCACATTTTGAGTGCAAATAAAATCGAAAGTGCAAACTAACTTTATAAAAAGATAAATAAGGGAAAGGGCGTTGTCATCAAGCAGCATTTTTACTTTCTCTTCATCCATATTTTCTTTTAATTGCTATTTTACAAGCAATAACAATAGTGATTATAATAGAAACCATTTTCCCATCTTCTTTTTTTTTTCTCTTAAGACAGGGTCTTACTATGTTGCCCACACTGGAGCGTACTGGCACTATCTTGCCTCCCTGCAACCTCTGCCTCCTGGATTCAAGCGATTTTCATACCTCAGGCTCCCAAGCGGCTAAGACTACAGGTTCACACCACCACAACTGGCTAATTTTTTATATTTTTAGGAGAGATGGGTTTCACCATGTTGGGCAGGCTGGTCTTGAACTCCTGGCCTCTAGTGATCTGCCCACCTCAGCCTCCCAAAACGCTGGAATTACAGGCATGAGCCACTGCACCCAGCCAAAAAATACCATCTTGAAATTGTATTTTCTCTTAGGTACTTTACACAGAAAGAATAAACATTATACAATTTACATTTCTTTAAGTATATTCTAATAAGTGTCTCTTACTCAAAAGTCAAATCAATATAAAACCTCATAGATTCCATCCACTTTGACTGCTACATCTTAAGATCTCAAACAAGAAACCATGTGATTTTTCCATATACTGTGTTAGGTTAGTTTTTCTTCTCTTTTTATGTGACTCCTCTGATTTTGACACATGGTGTCAGTCCTTCAAAACTCAAATAGTGTTACCAACAGACCATTTTTATTTTACATTTCATATTAAGCAGGTCATTGTTGACATCATTCCTTGCCAGATACGTGATTTTTGTTTTCACAACACAGTGAACTTTTTAATTTTTAAAATCGTATATTTAAGGTGTACAACATAATGTTTTGATAAACACATACATCGTGAAATGCTTACTATAGTCAAAAGTTTTTTCTGTTGAGATAAAATTTCCATATAGTGAAAAACACAGATATAATGTGTACAATTTATTATTTTGACAAGTGTAAAACATTGGCATACTTAACACCCCATTAATACCTAGATTATTTCCACCCCCGTAGAAAGTTCCCACAGGTTTTATTCTAGTCGGTCACTACCTCCACAGCCTGTGGGCAATCAGTGTTCTGATTTATATCACCATAGATTTGTTTTTTCTGTTGTTGAACTTCATATAAATGGATTAATTCAGTATGTACTCTTGCATCCAGCTTCTTTTACTGAACATATTTTTTTTTAGATTTACCAATATGGTTTTTTGTCAGCACTTCATTTTTTTAAATTGGTGACAGGTACAGTATTGTATGAAAATTTCACAATTTATTATTTTTCTGTTGATGAATTAGAAGGTTTCCGTTGTTTCACTATTATTAATAAAGCTGCTGTAAGCATTATGACTCAATTCCATTTGTAGACATATGTTGTCCTTGTGCAAATACCTAGGAATAGAGTAACTATGTCATATGATAGGTGGATGTTTAACTTTTTAAGAAATAGTCAAATGGTTTTCCAAAGTTTTTATTTTGGTTTTATTTTGCATTTCATCAATGATTAAGGATGCTAGCACCTTTTTCTATCTACATAGGTCATCAGAATATCTTTCTTTATGAACCCTCCAGGTTTTGTACTTTTTATTAAGTTCTTATTCTTTTATTAATGACTCATATGACTTTTAACTACATTCTTGACCTCAGTCTTTGGCAGATATATATTTTGCAGATACTCTGTTTATTTCAAATATTGCATCTATTTTTTTTTCTCTTTTGTTCAGATTCTGTAATTTGTATTCTCTCTTCAAGTTCACTGACTCTTTTCTCTATTTTCTTGTGTTAAGCCCACTCAGTGATTTTTTATTTCAGTTACTATATTTTTCAGTTCTAATATCTTCATTTGGTTTATGTCTTCTATTTTTTATGAAACAATTAAAAAATTTGTTTCAAGCACGTTTGTAACTGCACACTGAAACATTTTTATAATAATTTATTTAAAATCTTTGTCAGCTGATTAAAATATGTGTCATCCCAGTGTAGGCATTTATAGCTTGTCTTTTATCATTCAGTTAGAGATTTTTTTTTTTTTCCTGGTTGTTGATCTGATGAGTGATTTTTCGGCTTTTGAGTATTTTGGTATAAGTTTGGTATAAGAGTTTGGATCTTATTAAAATCACCTTTTTTAATAGGTCCCCTCTATACTGAGCTGGTGGGAGAAGAGACCACTCACTGCCTTCTTACTGCCAGACAGTGATGGAACTCCTAGTTCCCCACTTGGCTGCCATTGACACTCAAAGGGGAAGAGGTGCTTCATTACTGCTGGGTAGGGGTGGAATTTCAGGCCCCTCATTATTCTTCCCTGACACTACCCTGGCTGGGATGAGCAGCAGTGACTTTTTACTGCTCTCTAAATGGCTTCTAATGATGTGGCAGATGGGTGACTTCATTCCTGGAGGTGTCACTAGGCCTCCTCTGATACCACCTGAATGAAGAGGGGTAGGGACACTTCATTAAAGACAGGTGACCATGTCAGTGTAGGCTCTCCATTCAACTTTTGGTGATGGCATTGGGTGTGGTATTGCAGTTTTTATTCTTTGGTATTTGCTTGGAGTAGACTGATTATGGTCTAAAAGTTTTCTGTCTTGCTAGGCTGTCCCATTTCTGGTCTTTTACAGAGCAGACTTTTTGGGAACTTCTTTCTTTTTTTTGTCTGTGTCCATTAACAATTCCACATTGTTAGTTTCTCCAACACCCAGCCTGGGTACGTGAAATAAAAATAAAATCTAAGAAACTCACTGCCATTCTGTCCTTGGGTCTTTAGTCAGCTTGCCTTTTACTCTCCGCCTCTTAATGTCTTTTTATGTTTACTTAATATATAATGTCTAGGGCTTTAGGCTGTATTTAAATAGAGGAAGAGGGAAAAGTGCATCGACTCCATCTTTCCAGATGCAGAAGTAGGCAGGACAGGTCAATTTTAACTTTGTTTCTAGTCTTAGGCCTTTACCCTTAGGCCTAGTTCTTACTCCTACGTGTGACCTTTCCAGGGTTTTCACGAAATGCCTGAGAGGCTCAGTAAGTTCCCCTATATGGAGTCGGTGGAGACTCCTATAACCTCATGGCTCTGGATGATCTGTGTTATGTTGGTTCAGATCCCAGTTCCATACCAGTTGTTCTGTGCTGGGCCAACCATAGTTTTGCCATGAGTATGTATATCCTGATTTTTGTTCAATAATCTTAGAAATTCCACATACAGGTCCCTTAGGTCCACCTCTGTATATTTCTCGGCTCTCTTGTACTTTGCCTACAAATTCTAGATGCTTCTGCAACCTCAAGCTCTAGTCTTTGCCTCCTTGGGTCAGGGAGGTCACTGCCCCCTTGTTAGGCCTTTATTTCTCCATTGTGGTTTAACTATTGCCCTATATAGAAAGGCTGGAAAAATATGGGGCTTACCACATTTCCTTTCTTTAATGATTATGGTATTTCCTTTATTTGAGGATCATGGTTCTGAGATGCCAGTAGACCAGTGCCTGTAAACAACTGCCTCTTATTTTTTGTCCAATTTCAAACGTATTTACATGTGGGTAATATAGTACCACTTATCCTGTAATGACTGGAAGTGCAGATCTCTACATTGGCTTTTAATTTTTCAGTTATTCAGGAAATCTTCAGCAAATATATGTGACAGAGATAATTAGAATTGGATTAATTCAACAAAAAAATTTAAAGGTTTCCAGGTTTACCCAGTGAGATCTATTATGTGACTGATAGGAAAAATATATGTTATGTATTAGCCAGAACTCTCTAGAGAAACAGAACCAATAGCATGTTTATGTGTGTGTAGACAGAGAGAGACTAGGGTTTATTATAAGAAATTTTCTCACACAATTATGGAAACTGAAAAGCCTAATATCTGCAGGGTGGGTCAGTGGATTGGCAACCTGGCTCTCCAGTTCAGATTGTGTAATTTCTATTCTATCTTCAGGTTCGATGATTCTTTATTTTCTTTGTCTTCTGGTATTGAGCCCACTCAATGAGTTTTTATCTCAGTTACTATATTTTTCAGTTACTATCTCTAGTCTAAGCCTCACAGACTGGAGACCCAGGAGAGCCCATGTTCCCATCCAAGTCTGAATGGTGTCTGCTGTTAAAACAGGAAGACCTGATGTTGAAGATGAAGTCTGAAGGCAGTTTGCTAGGGTGTTCTCCCTTCCTCAAAAAGAAACCAATCTTTTTGTTCTATTCCTGCCTTTCACTGATTGGATGAGGCACACATACATTATGAAGGACAGTCTGCTTTGTTCAAAGCCCACTGATTTAAATGTTAATGCATTTCAGAAACACCCTCACAGAAACACCCAGACTAAATATCTGGGCACCCTGTAGCCCAGCCAAATTGACACATAAAATTAATTATCACATATTACTTATGTACTTTTTATTAGTTTCTGGTTGTCACAAGTTAATAGTTTTTTTTAAATACTTAATGTGCTTTGACTTACCTAAATATGTATATCTCATTTTATGTTCAGTGTACATTAAAGTAGTATCCCTAATTTTCATTTATCTCTCCTCTCATATTCTCTCAGATATACTCTGTATTCTGTAGACATGCTAAATATCATAGGGTAATGCCATGCATTTATTTTTTTCACTAAATGAATATTTATTTATGTATTTTACTATAATAGTCACTAACTGCTCAGTGATAAGCTAAAGGAGCATCATTTAATGATGGAAACAAAAATAAGTAAATAGACATTGTAAACAAATCAGATCATGTTATTCCTTTGCTCAAAAACTTCTAATGGCTTCCCATATAATTTAGCATAAAAGCTAGCATCTTTATGAAGGCCTCCAAGGTCCTGAAAAGTCTTCCCCCAACCTCTTAACTCTTAGAGCTCACTTTCCGCTGGTGTTCCCATCTCTCATTTCATCCCAGCCATTCTGGCATCCTTGGTTCCTTGATTGCAGAAGCCATCATCCTACCTGAGAACTTTTGAACTGACTGTTCCTTCTACCCAGGCATGTTTCCGTAGCTATTCTGGCTCACTCCATCCGCACCCTTTCTATGATTAAATATCACCTTTCTATGATTATCCTAACCATTCTACTTACCTGTAGCTCTTCCTACCTCTCTACCTTGCTACTCCTGACTGCTCCTTAACCTGCTCTGTTTTGTTCCATTGTATACATGAGCTTCTATTATTCTATGTAATTTCTTTATATATTATTATTGTTGATGTTTATTAGCAATATCCTCTCAGAATTTGTGTTATATGTGAACAGGGAGTTTTGCTGACCTGTTCATAAGTGTGTCCCAAGTACTTATCCCATCTCATGGCCCACAGTAGGCATTTCATACATGTGGATTGAATAAGAGAATAAAAGAAAAAAGTAATTTTGGATACAGAATTGAGAAATAAATAAGCAAGACATCAAGAGAAAGACTAACAGGTTAAGGGAGGCCTACCCTACATGGGATGGCCAGAAGAGGCCTCACTAAAGATTGTCAACTGCATTGTCAACATAGACTGAAGGATACGATGGAAAAATGTTCCAAGTGGCAGCAGCAATATGAGCATCAAATCTAATGCAAAGAAGATAGTTCTCATTTGAAGAACTTGGAAAAAGTCCTTGTGGATTAGGCACAGGGGGAAGAGGGAACGGCCCCTGAAGGGTGGGTGAAAGGCTAAGCAGAGGCCTTGATCCTCTGTAGGCCTTGTCAGCCAAAGTCAGGTCTTTGGATTTTCCAGGAGAGCAGGAGGAAACATTTTCCAAGCAGGAGAATAGTGTGTTTGAATTTATATTTGCAGAAGAGTATTCTGACTGCTGAGTGGAGAATCCCAGCAGTAGAGAAGGCAAGAAGACTTTGAAAAAATCTATTCAAGTTTCTGTAAAAGAACATGATGCCTTGGAGTGAGGTGATGACTGAAGAAATAGTGAGAAATGGAAAGATTTGCAATATGTTTTGTATATAGGAAGCACAGTTCTTGCTGAGGAATTAGATAGGGATACACAGAGAGAGAGAGAGAGAGAGAGAGAGAGAGAATTAATGATTCCTTCCAACTTCCTCTAAGGCCCCAAACACTAAATGGGTACTTTCATCTTTAACTTATAAGAGCAGAGTAGAATGACATTTTAGATGGGAAATCAAGAGTGCCTTTGTGTTCATGTTAATTTTGAAATGTTTTGGAAATCTTCCTAGTGGACATATGTATCAGCATTTGAAAACACAAGTCTGGACTTCAGAGGAGAAATTTAGGGTAGGGATATGAACTGGGGAATTATCATCATAAGTGCATTGTTTAAAGCCATGAGAATGTGTGTGCACACTCAAGAAGCAAGTGTAGAGATGAAAGAAGGGACCTAAATATGATCCTTAGAGTTTGGGTTGAACTGTAGGCACTGGCCAAGATGAATGATACCAACTGGCAAGTAGGAAGAAGGAGAAAAGCCAAAGAGAAAAAAGTATCCTAAGAAGGAGGAAGTGTTTTCCAGAGGTTCTTAGAATAGTAAGACAAGGACACACATGTGCATTGAAAAAGTAACTTACTTGGGGCATTAACAATAGCATTTTAAGAGGAGAGAAGTGTTGGGTAAAATCATACTGCAAGGAGGTGGAGAATGGATGAAATGTGAGGATTAAGGATCGAAAGGGGGCTAAGAAAGGAGGTGGTATCTACAGGTATATTGTTTTTGATTTTTATTTACTCATTTTATTTGCTTATTCTCTTTCTTTCTTTCTTTTTTTTTTTACAGGATCTCAATCTCTTGCCCAGGCTGGATTGCAGTGGCATGATCTTGGCTCACTGCAGCCTCGACCTGCCAGGCTCAAGCAATCCTCCCACTTCAGCTCCCCAAGTAGTTGGGACTTCAGGCATGTGCCACCATGGTCAGCTAATCGTTGTATTTTTTGTAGAGATGGCATCTAACCATGTTGCCCAGGCTAGTCTCAAACTCCTTGGCTCAAGCGATCTGCCTACATTGGCCTCCCCAAATGCTAGGATTATAATCAAGAGCCACTGCACATGGCATTTTTTTTTTTTTTTGGTACTGAAGAAAGTAGAATATGTTGGTACGTATTATGAGGATTGAGTAGAAAGGTAGCTATAGCTGATGCAGCAGACAGAGGCTAGCCAAAGGAACAAAGTCCTTGGCCAGGCATAAATAAAAGAACGACGTCCGTAGAGAACACTTCGTTGAGGGAGGAATTGGAAGTTGGGAGCAGATGCAGGCTGCCTCCACTGGGTGCTCTTTCTGCTCTCAGCTGGACTACTTCAGATATCTGGTGGTTGACTAGTTCTTCGATGGAGTGCTGGAGGCTGCTGGGTCACGTTTGCCATCCTCTAGCAGCTAGTTCAGTCATCTCACAGTCGTGGCAAACAGTAAGAGTAGGAGTCCAATGATGAGGACATTTCTGTTGTGTAATATTTGATAATATCTCGTTGACCAAATAAGCCATATGGTCAAGGTTGAGGCAGAGTTACAGCAAACAAAGTTACGTGGCAAAGAGTGTGAATACAGGGACTAGTGAGGAACCTGGGCCATTAATGCAATCTATTCTAGAACTGGTTAGGGCAGATGAGGAAACCCTGTGCTATGAAATGAGGCAAATGTGTCAAATGAATGTTGTGAGAAGGAAAGATGAGAGCTTAGAGCAGTGAGGGAAGGAAAAGAAAGAAACTTTATAAAGAGGGAGAGAGATAACCTTTCTTAGAAGCAAAGTATAATTTTTGAGTGTCCTTTTGTGATAGACTGTCATGAATTTGATACCAGTTTGACTATATGCATGTTTTCTTCAGCAGAGATTTGTTTCAAGAATGCAAATATTGGAGAAGAATTCTTGGGTTAATTCAAGGTTATGGATATATTATCCCAGGCTACTGAGGTCAAGGAAGTTAAGGAAGTTTTAGTAGTACTGCAACTAGGACATCATACTGATGGACCACAGAATTTAATCTGAACAAGAAGGGAAGGAAATACAAAGGGGGCCAGGGACAGTGGCTCACATCTGTAATCCCAACACGTTGGGAGGCTGAGGCAATCAGATCATTCTTGAGGCCAGGAGTTTAAGACCAGCCTGACCAACATGGTGAAATCCTGTCTCTACTAAAAATACAAAAATTAGCTGGATGTGGTGGCACACACCTGTAGTCCCAGCTACTCAGGAGGCTGAGACTGCAGAATTACTTTAACCTGGTAGGCAGAAGTTGCAGTGAGCTGGGATTGCATTGCTGCAGAGCAAGACTCTGTCTCAAAGGAAAGAAAAGAAAAGAAAGAAAGACAAAGGAGACCAGAGACAGAGAAAGTAAGATTGGTGAACTGGGGGCTGTAATGAGGTCAGACAGTGATTTCTATGAAGATAACTAAGCAAGCACATTGGAAGACTGAAAGTTGTGGTTGAATGGGGAAGCCATGAATGCATGATGTTGAGTCTGCTGCATTCTTTTATGCCTGTGCTTCAGACTCTGCTGCCATATGTCTGGGGCATTTTACTTCCCTTGTCCACCTGAATAACTAGTTCCTTCCCTAATTCTGTCAGACTAATGTACATGCTCTTTCTCTGTTCTTACCCATGCGTATCCTATCAGCAGTGACATTATATGTCTCATAATTGCTGCCTCATAATACCAATCCAACTGCACTGCTAGACTGGGAACTCTTTGTTGATGTCTGTCTTCTTAATTGGCTGGCGCAGTGCCTGATGCTCAACATAGATTTAGCTGAAAAAAAGGAAAAGTTGATAATGACTTTAGGTGACGGAGGCTATGAAGATAGATGATATTGTCTAGGGCACTGATGACCAGTATGGTAGATCCCACCACATGTTGCTATGCAAACTTAAATATAATGTAATGAAAGTTGGTTAAATAGAATTCAAAATTTCATTCCTCCATCACACTGGCCACATTTCAAGTACCCAGTAGACACATGTGGCTGTTGTATTAGAAAGCAGAGATAGAAAATTTGTTAGAGCAGGAAGTTCAGCTGTATTGCTCTAACATTATAGAATAAGAAGTTTGGGGGTGGGGTGGGAAAGTACTTACAGAAGATGTAAGGAAGCAGTGAAAGAAGGGGAGAAAGGAGAGCAAGGAAACCAGAGTGCTAGGAGGTGGGGCCTTACACAAGAGGTCTTGTAGGTTATAAGAAAAACTCACAAATTGCCATAAGAAGTTAGATGTGAATGGGTGCTATACAAATGGAAACAGTAGAAGGGAAAAGAAGAAAGATTAGACTATAGCAAAATGGTAGTGTTAAGAGAAGGATTTTTTTTTTTTTTCTTTTGGGATGGGAGAGTGAAATATACTTGCCAAGAGAAGTTCTGCTACTGAGAAAAAGAGTGAAGAAGGGAAGGGACGGAGGTCATCAAGGATGCAATTTCCAGAGGCCAAAGGAAAAACAGGGATCTTGGATGTGAGCATTGGGTTAGGCCTTGAGAAAAAAGCATATGTAAGTTTTTCTTTGATTCTGAAAGTCAGACATCCATTTATTCAAGTGTACTTACTGAGCACCTGTTTGTGCCCAGCATGTTTCTAGATGTTAAGAATTCAGCAATAAGTACAACAGAATAACGGATTTTATGAAGCTTACATTTTGCCATTGGAGACAGGAAATAAATAAGTAAAATATATGACATGTTACAGAATGTAAGTACAAGAGAGAAAAAGAAAGCACAGCTGGAGGATGGAGAGTTTCAGAGGCACAGGACAGTGGTGTTATGGTTGTGAATTTCAGATGAGGTGACCAGAGATATGTCAAGGAGAAGGTGAAGGAAGGAGGGAAGAGTCCTAGAGTCGGTGGCTATCAGACAACTATGGAGGTGGGGAGAGACATTGAAGGAGTTCGTCTTTCCTTTTTTTTTTTTTTTTTTTTAAGACAGAGTTTCGCTCTTGTTACCCAGGCTGGAGCGCCATGGCACGATCTTGGCTCACCACAACCTCCGCCTCCTGGGTTCAGGCACTTTGTCTGCCTCAGCCTCCTAAGTAGCTGGGATTACAGGCATGCACCACCATGCCCAGCTAATTTTTTGAATTTCTGATAGAGAGGGGATTTCACCATGTTGACCAGGATGGTCTCGATCTCTTGACCTCGTGATCCACCTGCCTCGGCCTCCCAAAGTGCTGGGATTACAGGCGTGAGCCACTGCGCCCGGCCAGGAGTTCATTCTTAATGATACCTGTTGCCTTGGAAAAATCTTGTGCTGAGGATGATGAGTATGGCAGAAAGTTTGAGTGGGTTTGAAGGAGGGATGGTCCACTGTAGAAAGTCAAAATATTGCCATCAATAAAATTAATTAAAATATCTTTTTATTCACCCTACACTAAAGATGCAGCAATGTGCTTGTAATTTGCATGTTATTTCTGGTTGTACTTTACCCAGCCACTGTCTGCTGCACTTGTTGAGTGGAAAATATTACTTGACTCCTATTGAAGGTTGTCTGTTAAGTTTGTACGTCTTGTGAACTGATACCTAACTTAAAATTTTTTATTATTCATGGAAAAAATCACATAACTAAAAAAACCAGATGCTAAATTACTAAAGGGCCCAGAAGACTATGAACTTGCATAATTGAAGAACTTGAGCAGAAAGGGTATTAACAGTTACACAATGGAGTCCCAAGTTGTGTTCTTAAATAAATTCAAGTGAGTTAGCAGAGTGTTTGAAGATTTTTGTTCCATTTTCCTTTACTTAGGATAATGAATATATTCATAAGTCACTAAGGTGATTCAGAAAAACAGATTAAAAATGTATCTTGTAGGTTAAAGATTTTATTAGAAGCTAGATTGTCAAAAGAGTGAGGCAACCTTTAAACAATGACACTTGCTTAATGTAATATGAAGGATTGTTGATACTCTTGATGGACTGAAAAGTGGACAACTTTCTCAGAATGGTTAGGATTGTAGAGTGCTGTAAAACTAATCAGATGCGATTTTCTCTTAGAAGCAGAGGCAGATTTTTATAATTTAATAAACATGCTGGAAAATTGCATAAAAATGACTTGAGGGAAAAAGAAGCATCTGGAACCTTTGCAGCATATATCTGGGAAGCCAGGCTGAGGAATCTATTGATGGAATAAATGACTGCCTAACTGGAGATCTTGTCCCCAAACATTTCCTCCCAGGTCTCCTTCTATTGTGAAATTCCACTATTAGTGACTGATTTCTTTGTTTAAGCTTTGTGCTTGTGTAGGGTCCAGAACTCATTTTGTCTCCCTTTCCTTCTCTTTCTTTCTTTCTCCATCAAATGTCAGTGCTCTTCAGTGCTGATGCCTCTACCTCAGACCTCTGTTCTGATTACTGTGTATTTTATTTTGCTGCTGCTATCTTGAGCCCACTGTGTATTTATGATTCTCCAAAACTCATCGACTGCTCTGGACTCCCTCAACCAACAGCCTATTGGATATAATAATAGTAATAAATAATAATGAATGCTTTTTCTAAATGGCTTACACACACCATATATCAGGCTCTTGACTAACAATTTTAAAACGTGATCCCATGTGATCCTCATTAGCCTGTGAAGTTTACAGAGGAGGAAACCAAAGCACGTTAAATGTAGGTAACTCACCAGGATCTCATAGCTCACAACAGCTGTGACCTAAACCCAGATCTGTCTGGTTCCAATGCCCTTGCTTCAGTTACCACCTTATACTAGCTTTCCACTTAGCTATGCCACAAGAACTTTAAAATCAGCATAACTAACCAAGTCTCATTTTATTCTTCCCTCATCTGCACCTTCTCTGGTGCTCTGGATCCTGCTTAACGATCCCACCATCTATTCAGGCACTTTAGCGAGAACCTGGAAGCAGGGCCAGCTTCATGGACATGTGAACTGTGCAATTGCCCAGGTGCCATGGGCCCTATGCTTGATATTCTTAATAATTTTCAATTAATATCATTTTGCACTGGGCCCCACACATCACGTAGCCCTTCCTGCCTAGAAGTCATCTTTGCCGCTTTCCTTGCCTTCCTGTGTTCCTCTTACCCCTTCCTCCATCTCTAATTAGTGATGCTGATTCTTTCTCTTAAACCCCACTTGAGCTTCTCCACTAAATTTCACTGTCCTTATTTAGATCCTCATTATGCATTTACTTGATTACTATAGAGTCTCCTCTTCCCCTGTTTCTTGTCTCAATTTCCCATAATTGGTGCTATGCATTATTTCAGAAGTAGCTCTTAGAGTGTACTTGTTCATCCTGCTCCTCTTCCTGTAGCCCTTCAATGATTTCCAATTTCCTGTTGGAATAAAGTTTGGACTCTTTTTCAAGGCTCTCAGAACACTGTCGTTTGCCTGCCTCCTCAGCTGCATCTTTCACTGCCTCTGTATCTGTGCAGTTTTCCAGCCATGCTGAAATAAACACTGGTTTGACCATTTCATGCATATGCACTTGATAGTCCTCATTCCCGGGTTGCCCTTTCCTTCCTTATCTCTTATGGTATAGCTTAAGCATGACCTTTTAGGAAAAGGCTTTCCAGAACTTTCTCTGCTTTTCCCAAAGATAATTGATCACCTGATTCTCTACAGCACTCAGGACTTGTTACACACCTTTATTAAAGATATAAAGCAAATACTGTATTAGGCTATGCCATTGAGATGGCTGTTTCAGTAGCCCTTGTAGCCATGGTTGAACATCTCCAACTTTCTGTAGCTTCACCTGTACTCTGCTGTGATTTTTGGAAACTTTACTTAATTGGGAGTTAGGTACAGAGACTTTTGTATTAAGCATTGTGCTTACATCATTGAGGAGACTCCTTGTCACAGAATAGGTGAATGAACTTCATGGAAGGAACAACAAAACAGAGAACATTGTGAGGACTTGATTAAAGTGAATTGAAAATGATTACTTTTTATAATAAAATTATTTTTTTCTAGGTATTTATAGAATCTGGATAGTTTTACATAAAGTGTAATCTCTGAGCCAAAGGAAGCCCAAGTATTTCAGTATAGTTTCAACCAATCTGAAATGTTTCTTATAGAGTCCTTGTCAAAACTTTGTTTATAAGGCAGTTTGTAACGCTCAAATTTTACTGTGAAAGGAAAACTGTGAGAAAGAGGCTTTCAGGGATTTGAAGTTACTAGTTTTCTTTTGAGCCTAAGCTGATATACCCACGGGCTTAGAAGAAAGCATTGCCATCTGACACAGGCACCCAGGACTGATGAATGATGAGAACCCTGGGGATGGTGAAGGAGGAAGATCAGCCTTAATAGGCTTTGAGAGAAATTTTGGTACCACCTTCTAAAAAAATGTCTATATCATTTACTGATTTTTTTATGGATCACCATGAATCCACCACAGTAATTTCTAATGTTTTCAGATTCTGATTCTAGATTTAGCCTTGATACCTGTTTCAGGTTCTGTTTGTTTTATCACCTTTGAGGAAATTGAAGCCCTGAAGCGTTCTCAGTCTATTGCTGTAGAAATCCCTCCCAGGAGAGTGTCTAAATAAGGGAAACGAAGCCTACTTGTCTAGGAACGAGGAAAGCACCCTAAGTGAGTGTTTCATGTTCCCACTCCATTGATTTTAAATTATTTTTGTTTTTCACTGATTATTGTCTTCATCATACACAAATATTGTGCCCAACACTGGTCCATATATTGTGAAATACAGACAATAAAGGCTTAGACGCATCAAGAAATTTATAATCTACCTAGGATGCTCAATGCAGCCCTCCAACCTCCCAGTTAGAGAATGATTAAAGGTAAGCTTTTGTGGTACCAAAAACCTACATAGGAATTTAGGTAAAGGTGTGATTCCTTTGGGTTGTATTATCAGAAAAGACATAGAGATGCTGAGCCTCCAGGTGAGCCTGACACTAAAGAATGGACAAGAGTAGTTGCTATGGGCTTGTTGCCTCAACCATTAGGCTTTGAAGAGAGGGTGAGGGCTTGTATTACCTGGGGTTTTCCAGAGAGAAAGAACCAGAAGATACACACACACACGTGTGTGTGTGTGTGCATGTGTTTATCTTCTCCTGCAGCTAGAATATATTATTCTCCTGTCCTTGGACATCAGAACTCCAGGCTCTCTGGCTTTCAGATTCCAGGACTTATACTGGTGGCCCCTTGGGTTCTCAGGCCTTCAGCTTTGGACTGAGAGTTACACCATCAACATACACACACACTATATATATATATATATATATATATATATATATAGACATGTACACACACACACACATATATAAAGAGAGCATATATATACATACACACATATATGTATATATATAGAGAGAGATACAAGAATGAATTTATTAGGGAAATTGGCACATATCATTATATGTATATATGTATGTGTGTGTGTATATATATGTATGTGTGTGTATATATATGTAGGTGTGTGTGTCTATATGTATGTGTGTGTGTGTTTTTGTATATATGTAGGTGTGTGTGTGTATATACACACACACACATGTACACACACACACACACACACACACACATATATGGGGGGAGAGAGAGAGAGAGAGAGATGCAAGAATGGATTTACTAGGGAAATTGGTTCATGTGATTATGGGGCTGAGAAGTCCTGTGACTGTCTGTGTGCAGGCTGGGGACCCTGGACTACAAATAGCGTGGCTTAACAAAGTCCATAGCTTCTGAATCAAGGAAGTTGATGGTGTAACTCTCAGACCGAAGCAGAAGACCTGACAACCCAAGGGGCCACTGGTATAAGTCCTGGAATCCAAAAGCCAGAGAGCCTGGAGTTCTGATGTCCAAGGACAGAAGAATAATATATTCTAGCTGCAGAAGAGAGAGAAAATCACCTTTTTGTTCTTTCCAGGCCCCAACTGATTGGATGATGTGCATCCACATTGAGGATGGATCTTCCCCACTTAGTTCTCGGACTTACAGGCCAATATTCTCCAGAAACGCCCTCACAGACACAGCCAGAAATAATCCTTTACCAGTTCTCTAAGTAATCCTTATTTCAGTGAAGTTGGCAGCTAAAATTAATCATCACAGGGCTGAAAATCACTGTGGGGTCATGAGATGGAGAGGGGAAAGGTGAGTCCAGGGAATCTTTTCATATAAGAGGAAACATAAGCCTTCCTGAGAGACTGATTATAGACAATCAAGAAAGCAAAAGTCAAGATGTCTAACCTAAAACCTGTCAGAATAGCAGCCCTGCTGGAATTATTTGGGAAATGTAGCTGATTAGACTTCGTTTTGGGAAGAGCACATGGGAGAAGGAGAGGATGATGCTGGACATCTAACTTGAGGAGCTAAACTCCAATGGGGAGCAGTGCTTCCCAGCATGTGATTTGAGAAATGCAGATTTTTCAAGATGTTAATAGGTGCCACCTAAAAGTAAATAAATACAAGAAAGAGAGAGCTCTATGGCCAAATATGCAACAAAGATATCAGATAAAACCAAGGCAATTCAGGTTTTGTTGTTTGTTTGCTTGCTTTGGTATGGTAGGATTTCTCAGATTCTCTCCCATGAAAATGTTCCCTATAAGAATATTCAATGTTCAGCAATTTCTTAAGTTACTTGACAGTAGTCCAGTGGAGCATTCCCTGAGACTGTAATTTTGTAGTAGATGAGAATCTCAGAGAATACACTGAGCTAGGCAATGAAAGTTGCTAGGAGAGAACCCAACGAGACCATGCATTTTAAGATGCAGGCAATCATAACTCCCAAATAATTTGAAAAAAATTTCTCTTCTATCCTTCAGTATAAAGAAATAAGAGATGTAAAGATAATTTGGGCATAAAAAGTGAGATTTGCAGCTGCCCCAGTAATACCCAGAGATATAGCCAATGAAGAATCTGTGAGTCCTAGATGATGTAGCTCAAGGAAAGAGGGCTAATGATAGCAAGATAAACAACTAATGTTTACAGCTAGGTACGTATCCAGTTTTATTAGCTATCAGTTGTTGCTTTTTAAAGCAAATGACAAAGATTTATGACCAGGCAAAGTTATCTGATGTGCAGCTTAGGTTAATTGCTGCCATGTTAGATTTCAGAGCCAGATTCTATTTTGGGAAAACAAATTTGGCAGTTGCCTGGCTTGTATGTCAAAATGAGCTGCATGTATGTAAAAAATATGAGCTCCATTAAAGTTGGTTAAAATGCATTTTTTGCTGTGAAGTATAAACACACATGCATCAGAGAAGGCTTTGCTATTTTAGGATCTATGCAATATTTGGATTTAGGGCTGAATATATGGAACCACCCATTTTGTAAACTCATAACCTTAGGCATCATGAATCTGCAATAGATGAGATAGTTATAATTACCAGAGGAATAATTTTTGCTGCCCTATAATACTGTTATCTATTTTATCTCTTTGGGACCAACACTAAACTTAAATCTTCTGTTTATTTATCATAATAGGTTAATTTTTTTTCTTCCCTTGACCCCACATCCAGATTCACTTTGAAGGATAGATGGCTGCTGATAAACAAACTCTCAGTGTATTTCTTCTAGAGCAGGGTTGGCGATGCCTTTTAAAATATTTATTTGTGTACTTGATCTAGCCAAGTTGTTCAAAGATGCATATTCTTTCCTGTGAGTTATAACAAATTCTGTCCCTATCACTGCCAACACACACACATGCATACACACACATGCAGACACAAACACTTCTAACTCACATAGATAAGGTATGATTCCACAGAAATGAAATAGGTATCACAAGTCACACATGATTTTTTTTCATTAGGTCTTTCTTATCCCTTTATTGTTGTTAAAAACTGTGAGATTATTAATGGTTTGCAAAATCTATTTGGGGATCTAAAATATTTAAATATATGTTTAAATATTAGTAGGATAAGACATTGTAAAATCTGGAATTATCTTTATGCTTCTGCTACCCCAATAGATTCCTTCTTTCTTTTTCTTTTCTATAGTTAGTGGCACCTGGAATTCCACTTGGGCATGTGCAATAAAGTGCACTAAGATTCTCAGGAAATAGGGATGATTGACATCTTGTCCCATCATTATCATGCTTATAGACTGGTGGTGAGAAAGTGGGGATGGGAGGATCATACATATGTACCTCAGCTACACAGACTGTTGTGGCTGTTCTGATGGGATGGTATGGATAATGGGAGAGGGAAAAAAGGTGCTAGGGTTTGGGGACATAGTGAGCAGGTTGTAAAGGGCTCGTGTTGGGTGTGAGTTCTTGAGGAGTTGGTAAAATTCTTATAGATGGTATAAAGAAAAGGGTACTATGATAAACATAGAAGAATATATAAAGTCATTTGAATGTCCAAATAAGGAAGAACATGGTTAAGAATCTGCATTGTAGGGTAAGCAAGATTGTAAGGAGATTTGAGTATTATGCTTAAAAGTTTAGATTTTATTCTCTGTAAAAAACAAATGGATAACCATTGAAAGTATTTAAGGAAGAGAGGGTCACAATTTTACCTAATATTTCTTAGGCTCCATGATTGGTAACAAAGATCTAAAGTAGGGCCATAACATCTAGAGTGTCAATGGAGGGGCTGATGAGAGGTAGACTCAATAAAATTTACCACCTAATTATAAGAGGTAGGCTAGTTCTTTCCTTTCTCTTCTTGTTCTATAATCCAGAATGTGCCAATTTATAGAATAAAAATATAGTCAGAGCATGAAGGTAACAATGGATCTTCTTGATCATCCAGTGAGCCAGATCAACCTGCCATTTGGAAAATGAGACTCAGCGATTCTCCCAAAGCTTTGTCAATAAAAAGTGGCATAATACAGTAAAGAGGCCAGATCATGCCTTGCTTTGGACATGAGCCTCTCCCATGTCATTGCTATTTCTCTTGGGCAAATTTTTTTAAATTACTAAATATCATTTTTCTTGCCAATAAAATGGGAAAATTAATATCTTCCATATTTGAGAGTGAAAGAGAAAAAAATAGTTACAAACGTTGGACTGGTTTATATGGGCTAAGCACTGTTCTTTGCACTTTAAATGGGTGAATGCATTTAATGCTCACAAATACATTTATATTAGCCACTATTTCATAGACTGCAAATTAAGACAGAGAGGTTAAATAATTTGATCCAATGTCACACAGCTAGTAGGAGGTAGAGCTTGGATTCAAGCTCTTGAGGATGGTATGTATTAAGTTTTAATAGTTTCTGAAAATATTGGTAGAATTCAGTAAATGACATCTTTTGTTATTGTTGTTACTGGCTTCCTTTCTCTGCATTCCAAGACATCCTGCCCTTGCCTCCAGATGGAATTCCTTAAAACACAACTTTGATCATGTTACTCCTAAGATCTTTCTGTTTCTGGTTTCTGTTAATTAAATCCAAACTCTCTAGCATGGCATTAGATGCTCTCTGTAACTTGGATTCTCTCCTATGTACAAATATTATCTATCATTATTTCCCTAGTCATCCCTTCTGGTGAATTGGTTTTTATGTAAAGCCATCCATTCAGATAGCACCTAAGGGGCCATTGGTTCATGAAAATGTGAACGCTGGGAACTATGAGATGATAGGTGAAAACTGGCAAGAGGTGGTGGTTGGTTGGGGGGCGGGGTGTAAATACTTCTGTTAAGTTCCTGCCAATGGTGTTCATGGGAAAATGTTTGTGGACCATTGCTGGATCTTTAACTTTATAACATAAAGCTAGGCACTTGAATTTGTGTATAAAATTTTTGAATTTTTGAATGCTGTCAATTGAATTAAAAAATTAATCTGTAGTATAAATTAAAATATATATCCATGGGTTGGATTTGGTCTGTGAGCTTCCATTTTGAGACTTCTTATCTCAGTCTTGAGTATAATTCATTCCTCTAGCTATCTGTCTTTGTTTATACTCTTCCTTTTGTGTAGAATATTCTGTCACCATCTCATTCTTTCAGAAATCTTCCCTGCCCTTCAGTACCCAGAGCAGGGGCCACCAGAGTCTCCCTTGCTCCGGTGTGTTGACCTCCTCTGAACACCACTGATAGTGCTTCCTATTCATGCCTCTTATTTGAGGCTCACAAAATCCTTTGCCCTATCATTATTTTTGAATATGTCTTTGTGTTTTGTTTTGTTTGAGGCGGACTTCCGCTCTGTTGCCCAGGCTGGAGTGCAGTGGCATAATCCTGGCTCACTGCAACCTTCGCCTCTCTGGTTCAAATGATTCTCCTGCTTCAGCCTCCCAAATAGCTAGAATTACAGGTGTGGGCCACCATGCCCAGCTAACTTTTATATTTTTAGTAGAGATATGGGGTTTCACCATGTTGACCAGGCTGGTGTTGAACTCCCAACCTCAGGTGCTCTTCCCCCCTTGGCCTCCTAAATTCCTGGAATTATCTGCACCCAGCCTAGATAGGTCTTATATTTACTATTTTGAAAGACAGACTGTATTTTTTTAGATTATATTGTAACCATAACTGCAATATCTGTTATGGGGTCTTAGAATAGCTCTTGTACAAAATCAAGTAGTTGTATGAATAAAATCATGTATTTCAAAAGATTTTAGTTAAAATTACTTTAGCATATATGTGAAAAATGTAGCTGAAGTTTTATGTCTTTAATCATAGAATTAACATTATACTACTTTTAGAAACAAAGCCTTATTTGTGGGGGAAAAAACAATTATTCTAAGAAGTCTTGATGGTCATTTAGTATCACATACTATAAATATTTCATGTAGTTGATATGGTATATTACATTTTTAAAGCTTTTTTTCCTTCAGGAGTTTTAACCTAATGCATACTCTGTGAGGTTAGGGATCTTTTCAGGTATAATTGCTTTGGAGTTGTTGAAGGGGAAAATTGTTTTAAAACACTCTGGAAAAGCAGTGGGCTGTTTATTCCTCTCTGCTTCATACTGATTAGGCAAGTGTTGTAAGATCTTAGGCTTACCTTATGAAAATGCTAAGTTCTCAAATTGCCTAGAATAAATGAAATTTAAATGTATTCTCAGAGCAATTACTTGAAAGTTCTCACATTTAATCCTAGGTTATGAGTGTGGACAGTGAAAAAATAAATCAAGAAGCTACAGAGTGTCAAAATAGGAGTTTATCAGAAATTATATGTAAGACAAATAGAGATTTATATGAAAGTTTGAAACATCTTTTTATTCTAAGGAATAGCATAACACATTAATCTAAATCACACTATAGAAAGAAGGAAGGTTCCTAACATCTGTTGAACATATTAGTGCAGGAAACATCTCTGCACTAATATGAGCTAGTCAGCCCTATAATATTTTGTTTTCTACTGCATGAAATATCTGCCATACATATGGTAGATTTCTACTGCCATACATATGGCAGTTTGTCTGTGTGCTGTAACAAGTTCCCTTTCTGACTGAGATTTGCAAATATTTCCAGGGGCTCATCACACTTGTTAAAACAAGGGGGAAATTCCTCTTAGATGAAAGAGTATATTACCTTAAGGACTGGTGGAATAATGTACTAAGATCTTAGATGTGAACTCTTGAAAAATCTATGACTTTCAGAGGGTAACTGATAATAACGTCCACTGCTCAACAACACCTTTGTGCCCAAATAAATTTGGAACTGATAATCTTGTAGTTTTTTAATTTTTTTGATTTGCAAAAATTACAGTCACTGCTCTAAACTTTATTGAAGTTTGAAATGAAAGAAAATAAATCTCTCCCCTTTTTCAACAGTATTTATTAACCCCCTACTATCTTCTGGTCATTTCAGGCTCTAGGAATAAAGTGAAAAGCATATGACACAGTGTCTTCTTTCTCATTCCAATGGAGAAAAAAGTTCTCAACAATTATAATGCAAGATGATGATTGTTGTAATTGATGCAGCAAATGCAGGAGAAGGCAATCTGCACTTCCTTTGGGAAACCAGAGGAAGAACAGGAGGTAGGACTTCCAAGATGTGTAGGGATATGCTTGGGAGCTCGGCATGAGAGGACAATGCAGGTAGAGGATTCTTAAGTGCAGAAGCCCAGAGGCTTGAAGTCAACCCAGGTCTGGTTCAGATAAGGACTAGTAATTTGGTGTGGTCATATGAGTGTGTATGAGGAATGAGGTGTATCAGAACACACTGAACATCATATATCCACTAAGTTTTGCTAACATTTATCCTGGAGGGGAGTATTCCTATTGCATTTGGATAGCTTTTAAGACAAAAGTTCTAACACTTAAAAGGAGGGTTAATTAATGTGATATTTTGACGTATGTCTGATTCAAGTATCAGGTACTGGCCTGGGATTTAAGTTTTCTGCTTTCAGTGGAAATTTAGAATTTATATCTAAGTCAATGAGGCCTGTTCAGGATTGTGTGCGTGTGTGTGTGCAGGTGTGTGTGTTGGGTGTTCTCAGGGTAATCGAAAAGATATGGTTAGACAGAGGAATCAATCAACCTTTCAGGGAAGTTTTACAGACGAATGCACTGCGGTTGGAGCACAGCAGGGTTTTGAGAAAGGAGTCTTAATGTGGAGAGACACTGATTTGGAGTAGAGAGAAACACATCTAATAGGAATTGAATAATGTGAGGGAGAAAAAATAATCTAGAAACAAGTTGAAAGAAATAGCCTATGTAAGAAAAGGATAGAGGCTCTGTATTTGGATTTACAATGCCTTTTTGGGGCAAGCAGTACCACTGCCTGCCATCTGAAGACATTGTGGCTTGGAGAGGTTCAGCACTTGTCCCAGAGTCTGACACCTGGCGAACAGCAAAGCTTCTTTCACATCCAGGAAACTTACCTCCCGAACACACTCACATTAACTACTCTGGCATTTTCCCCTCTAGACCTGTCTTCTCTTCTATTGCATCCTTAGTCAAGGTAGTAGCTGTATTGTTTAATTGTAAGTTACTTATATTTGCCAATAGACCCGGACTTGTCAAAACTTAAAGACTTAATGAATAAAGTAATTGAATACCACATGTTAAGACAAGAAACTCTTCTTAGTGTGCTTCAAGTGTAGCACTTGGAATGGAAGCCTGTTCAGACAAATCCTCATCCTTCCCCTGGTTATTAAAGACTGAACCTGGGAAAGAAAGAGCCATTTTTGTTCTTTGGCAAAAGGCTGTAAAGATGCAACCTTAGAACTATCAGGAGCCATAAGCTTCACTAAGCACAGGTGTGAGAGTAGGGATGTACCTGCAAAGACATGTGGAGATGAGATTTGAAGAGAAAAGGGTCTGACTGTGCCCTTGCCATATCTTGGTTTAGATGACCTTTGCTTTTCCAATACCTAACTATGTGAATCCATCAAATCCCTTTCTCGACTGAGTTACCTACAGAGTTGGGTACTTTGTATGCCTAGCTCTGAATATTTTCCTCATTCTTAGAATAGTTCAATTTTTAAAAATTTATATTTTCACTACATTTTATACTATATTTTAGGTATAACAATAATTATGCTAAATGAAATGATACCTAATGGCTCCACTCCAAACGATCTTATTTCTTTGAACTAGTCTAGTACAAGTAAAATTTTATTTGTTGCTTGGCATTTAATAATCCAGCACTCAACAGGGTTTTCTTGATTGACAACAAGTAGAAATGTGAAAGAAAGATATAAGGAATACATGACTCAGAGAATAAGAGAAATAGTACCTATAAAATGGGGTTAAAAACCCCTCTTTAAATAATGAATTGCTTTTGACACCTTCTCTAACAAATTTAAATTATTAAACTAATTCGGCTTTACAGTGCTGAGAATTTTAGGATAGCCTTTGAGTGTGATATTAAAAATAGGTAACAAATGTAATGCGTGAGTATTGACCAATGAGAAAGGATGCTGCCCTTCAATAACTGATATATGGCCATACTGGTGTGGCAGGTACTTACTGAATGCAGGCTGGTCCTCATTCCAGCTTCTAACCTTTCCCTGAAAGGTTGCTTTACTTCTCTGTTCACCCGTATCTTCTCTGTTACCCTGAGAACACCCACCTACCTCACACACCTGCAGACACACATGCACACTATCCTGATCAGGCTTTATTGACTTAGGCATAAATTCTAAGTTTTCACTAAAAGCAGAAATAGTCCCATGGGTTTAGCAAACACATGTTTTTCCTATTAAGGTGAAGGCGGCTTGTTTTAAAATTTAAACAAGGGTTCTATGTTGTATGACTATCATTTGACTATTTTTGGCACTTTAATAACCATTATTTATGCAGTCCTCTTTATAGTAAAATTTTTTCTATGTCTCTCAAGAAAGCATAAAATTCCCTGGGTCCAAGAGAAAACCCATTTGACCTCAGTAACACTTTTTCCCATAGGGAGTTCAAAGTGGTGTGGGCTTATGCTTTACGTTTGAAAGTGCTACTGTTGCTGATTTTAGCTTTTGTATTTGGCTTGCTCACCATCAGAGAGATATGTAGGAATTATCAAAGGGAAGCATGATTTGAATGCTTCACCTTTAACCCTGAAGCTAAGCAACCCCTGAAGCTAAGCAACCCCCAAAGCAAGAGCCAGTGGAGGGAGAAATTTAGTGAAAAGTAGCTCTTCAGTGTATTCAACATGTGACTCAGAGACTCATGCTCTTTCCCGGTAAATTCTATTCTAGGTTTGATTGTTTGTCACTATAGAGAATGTTGACATGTGCATAATTATGATAAAAAGTTTAATGCACTGTGGTTGAAGCACAGCAGAGTTTTGAGAAAAGAGTCATAAGGTGGAGGGACACTGTTCTGGGGTAGGGAGAAAACCATCTAATATGAGTTGGGTAATGTGAGGGGATAAAAAGGTAGAAACAGGGAGTTGCAAGAGATAGCCTATGCTAGGCTAAAGTATAAGGATAAAGGGGCAAAAAGTACAGATTAATAAGATGACAGTAACAAGCCTGATCTCATGTGAAGAGGACAAAATTATTAGGTTTACAGAGCAATCTTAGAACTGCTTCGCTTCCTTGTAAATGAGTCTCCCCAAGCATGAGACTTGAGGCATTCAGAGTGATGGAGAAAAAGACCAACTAATTAGAGGCTTTGGGGGGACGCTCAGAAATTCACTTACATTGATTCCCAGACTTCCACTAAGGGACGAAGAACACAAAAGTTCCCCAACTCCAAGGAGTTCCAGCAGAGATCCAACATTTTTCCATTAATCCAGTAACATAAACTTACTGATCTAGAAACGCTGCTAGCCATTTCAATAAAAAAAGAAGTTCAGATTGTTCCATTCATCCAGTGTCATAGGAAAACTACTATTAAAGAGACAGCAAAACAAATGTTTGCATTCACACACATTCCTATGTGATAAGGCAACAAACACATGGGAAAGCAAATCCGCAGTGATGGGTTACATCCCCCAACAAATGTGCTGCGATGCATGCTCAAAACTGGCAATCTTCTCTGTGTGTGTTTGCAGTTTCAAATGGCTCCAGAGATAAAAATTATTTGTATTACTTCTTTCTTTATAAGTGGCATTAAGGCTTGTAGAAATGGGAAAATATGAATTGTGGGTAGAAAAGTATACAGTTTTCCTATGAGGCTTGCATATCCTGGAAGGACATGCTAGTAAAATGTATGTTTACTGTTACGGAGAGATAAAGGACCTAATGCAGGGACGAAAAATGAGAGGTTGAGAAAAGCAAAACTGAAGCATTTTATGAATCAGGCAGTTTGTACTTCATGTGCTGACATACTGGTAGGATATTATGTTAAGCTCAGCTTATACCAGGGATCAATAAACTATGGTCCAATGACCAAATCCAACCAGCATTTGTTATTGTCAACAAAGTTTTATTGGATAAAGCCATGCTCAGTGGGTAACGTATCTTCTATGGGGCTTTCCCACTATAATGGCAGAGTTGAGAATAACTACAGAGAACATATGGCCTGCAAGTCTAAGATAGTTACTAGCCATCCATTTACAGGAAAAGTTTATAAACTCCTGCTTTAGATAGTTGAAGGCTGCAATACTTAGAGGTATTTCTAAAGATTTACAGTCATAGGGTAGAATTCAATGAGTGGATTAACCCATAGTCTTTGGGAACTGTTGAGATGAAGATGAACTTTGAGTGTAGGTTGAAAGATGACAAGAAAAAGGTCTATGTGTTCTAATGGTGCCTGTGGAAGGGGCAGGGCCTGGTGTGCTGTTTCTCAGCTGCTGCCTGTGGGATCCTTATGATTTGCTGACTGAGTGTTTGCCAGCCTCAGATCTGCTTTCCAGCCAGCTTTCCCTTCATTCTTGCCACATGAAACTTTAGCCACCTGCCCCAGCAGCAGTGAGGGGCCCCCAGAGCTAGGGGCTCAAGCTGATTAGCCCGATTTGTTATACTTGAGGATGTGGTGGTGGGAAGTCGTACAAAAGCGGGACACTGTTAAACAAAGGCACTTACTGAACAGGGTGTTATGAGAGAAAATACCCATCATGTGATGCATACAAAAGGTATAAAATATGTAACTTGAGGGAGAGCCACCAGCTGGTGTCATGAGCCAGGAATTCCCAAGAATGATGGGATTTCAGACAGGCTCTCAGGAATGGGAAAATATGGGTATATGAAGAAGGGTAAATATTCACCCTTGTGAAATGAGTGGGGATTTCCTCTTCTCTAGAACAGAGCTAAGCAACAGCTGGCCGACTTCCTATAGAGAACGGCCTTTGTACACAGGGACTAAAGACATGGTCGAGGCCTATAGTCTAGGATTAAAGAACCTCAGACCTTAAAGATATGGAATCTCTCAGCACAATTCTCACTATTGTTCATTCAGGAATTTTTATTTGTCTGATAAAATTTCTCCCCAGTGACATTACAATATAAAGCCACAGGAGATATTTTGCAATTTACATATTGACAAAGAAAGAAACGCTTATTCATAAATCCATTTAAATGAAATTAACATGGAATGAATTGAACTAGAAACAGCAATAAGCTTACTTTCAAGGTAGGGAAATTGAGGTGTGAGAACAATTTCCCAGAGTGACAATTAGTACCAGATTAGTTACTGAACTCAACTGTATTCACTTGGTGTGCTTAGAGCTGGTATAGAGTCATTATGCACGAGTGAGACTTAGTTGAGATATTTAAAAAATTTTCCTTTTTGCTTGGTGAATATTCACTGCTTTGAGTTTCAAAAGACTGAGGTGACTCTTATTCTCGCTTTCACCAGAAAAGTTCTGGATTACACCTGTCATTCTCAAAACTGTCCCAGTTTGGATGATAAATTATACCCTATACCCCTTCAGACTTCTTTACAGACTAGCAAGTAGTTGGAGGAGGGTTAAGGCCTGCATAGTCAGGGCCTGTGGAGGGGAGCATGACCCACATGAAGGCTGGTGTCCTGGTCTAAGCAGCTATTGAGTATTTTCAATATTACTCCTGTTGGCTTAGTGTTTCCCAGAGTCACAAATTCTCTAGGTGGCTTACAGTGATTCTCCTGCATCCTGGCTTTGACAGCCCCCTGCAGCAGTGAGAACTCAACTGCCTGTGGTCCAGTGTCCTCTTGTGACCTGCGGCTCTGAGGATCTGGTCCAGCTGATCTGTCCACACCTCTCAGCAGCGCACACCTCTCACCAGCCCTCATTCTCTGTGCTCTTGCCTGTGGGCCTCCTTTCAGTTTCATCAGAGCAACTCTTTTCCCCACACTCTTACTCTGCCTCTGATATTCCTTCTCCCTCCTCATCTAGCTAAGGCATCCTCTAGGCCCCAGTTCTGTTATCCCTTCCTCAGGCAAGCTTTCCTTAATCTATTCTGGTAGCAAAATTCTAAGATGACCCTGTGATGGTTAATACTGTCAAATTGATTTGATTAAAGGATGAAAAGTACTGATCCTGGGTGTGTCTGTGAGGGTGTTGCCAAAGGAGATTAACATTTGAGTCAGTGGCCTGGGAAAGGCAGATCCACCCTTAATGTGGGTGGGTACCATCTAATCAGCTGCCAGCACAGCCAGAATATAAAATCAGGCAGAAAAACATGAAAAGGCTAGACTGGCTTAGCTTCACAGCCTAGATCTTTCTCCTGTGTTGGATGCTTCCTGCCCTTGAATATCAAACTCCAAGTTCTTCAGCTCTGAGACTCAGACTGGCTTCCTTGCTCCTTAGATGGCCTATTGTAGGACCTTATGATTGTGTGAATATATATATATATATATATATGTGTGTGTGTGTGTGTGTGTGTGTGTGTGTGTGTGTGTGTGTGTTATATGTTATATATATATGAGTTTAAGTAGTATTAACTCTTGATATATATATATTATATATCAAGAGGAGATATATATATCATATATATAGATAGATAGATAGATGGATAGATAGATATATCAATAGGATATATCCCTCTCTCTAGAGGTATCTCTCTCTCTCTCTCTCTCTCTCTCTCTCTCTATATATATATATATATATATATATATATATATATATCCCTCTTTATGTATATGTGTATATATATATATATGTATATGTATATGTAATCTATCCCTCTAAAGAGTTCTGTCCCTCTAGAGAACCCTAATAGAGACCCCTAAGACCTTGGTCCCTGGTATACTCACGTCTTCTAGTTATTCAGGGAAACCTAGGTACTGCTGTGAAGAGATTTTGCAGACATAATGAAATTCCCAAATCAGTGGATTTTAAAATGAGGAGATTATCCTTGGTGAGACTAACCCAATCAAATAATCTCAAAAGAGGATCTGGGCTCTTCCAGAAGAAAAAGATTTAAAGCAGGTAAGAAATACTACATGAAGTAGGTTCTCTGTTTTTGGCTTTGAAGATGGTGGAGACCATGTGACAGAGTGTGAGTAGCTCCTAGGAACTGATCACTGATATCATATGGCTGTGTCCCCACTCAAAATCTCATCTTGAATTGTAATCCCCATAATTTCCATGTGTCAAGGACCATACCAGGTAGAGGTAATTGGATCATGGACACTGGGGACTGTTCTCCCCATGCTGTTCTTGTGATAGTGTGTGAGTTCTTTTTTTTAAAATATATTTTGTATTGTATTTTAGATTCTGGGGTGCATGTGCAGATCATGCAGAATTGTTGCATAGCAACATAGCAATGTGATTTAGTGCCTCCATTCCCCTGTCACCTATATCTGGCATTTCTCCCCATGTTATCCCTCCCCAACCTCCCTACCCACCTCTGTCCCTCCCCTAGTTCCCCCAACAGACCCCAGTTTGTGATGCTCCCCTACCTGTGTCCATATGTTCTCATAGTTCAATATCCGCCTATGAGTAACAACATGCGGTATTTGATTTTCTTTTCTTGTGACCTTAAATGTAAATGGGCTAAATGCCCCAATCAAAAGATACAGATTGGAAAATAGGATAGAAAGTCAAAACCCAGCAGTGTGCTGTATTCAGAAAACCTATCTCACATGTAAAGACACACATAGGCTCAAAATAAAGGGGTGAAAGATTTACCAAGCAAATGGAGAGAGTGTGAGTTCTTACCAGAGCTGATGGTGTTATAAGCATCTGACATTTCCCCTGCATGTTCTCACTCTGTCCTGCCACCCCGTGAAGAAGGTGTCTGCTTCTCCTTTGCCTTCCACCATGATGCTAAGTTTCCTGAGGACTCCCAGCCATGTGGAACTGTGAGTCAATTAAACCTCTTTCCTTTATAGATTACCCAGTCTTGAGTATTTCTTCATGGTAGTATGAGAACAGACAAATACATTCACAGTCCCCAGCAGTAAGACTGTGTGTTAGTCTGCATGGCTGCTGTAACAAAGCACCACACACTGGGGGCTTAAACAGCAGACATTTATTTTCTCACAGTTTCAAAGGCAGGAAGTCCTGGATTAAGGTCCTGCAGAGTCAGCTTCTGGTCAGACCTTTCTTCCTGGCTTTCAGATGACCACCTTCTTACTGTATCCTCACATGTCATTTTTTATGTGCTTGCATGTGGAGACAGAGAATCTCTCTTCATCTTCCTATAAGGTCATCAATAGGCAAATAGGATCTTATTTAACCTTAATTACCTCCAAAGACCCTCTCTCCCAATGCAGTCACGTTGGAGGTTCCAACAAATGAATTCAGTGCAGAGAAGCCAGTGAGGAAACAGGACCTCATTTCTGCAGTTGCAAGAAACAGATCTTGCAGTCATAGGAATCCTCTCCAGAGCCTTCAGACTAGAACTGAGTGTGACTGAAGCTTTGATTTTAGCCTCTGAGACTCTGAATGCAGAATCCAGTTCCACCATTCCTGGAATTCTGACCTACAGAAGTTTGAGATAATGGGTAGATATTGTTTTAAGCCGCTAACTTTGTGGTAGTTTGGGGCAATGTGAGAGAAAAATACTATACCCACAGGCTAGTTCATGCTCCTTTCTTCCCTACTCACACTGCCATACTCTTTCCTTTTGTTACTTTAATTTAGTTTGCAGTTATATAGTGAGTTATATGGTGTGTTGAATAGTGTTGCCGAAAAAGTCCTGCCCACTGGGAACCTTAGAATATAAACTTATTTGAAAACAAAGCCCTTTGTAGATGTAATTAGTCAAGGATCTTGAGATAAAATCATCCTGGATTTAGAGTGGGCCCTGAATCCAATAACTGATGTCCTTATAAGAAGTGAAAACAGAGATAGAGAAAAAGATGATATAAAAATGGAGGCAGAGATTGGAGTGAAGTGTCTAGAAGCCAAGGAGTTCCAAAGCTGGAAGAGGCAAGGAAGGATTTTCCCTTAGAAACTTCAGAGGAAGGCTGGGCGTGGTGGTGCAAGGCTGTAATCCCAGAACTTTGGGAGGCCAAGGCGGTTGGATCACCCTAGGTCAGGAGTTCGAGACCAGCCTGGCTGACATGGCAAAACCCCATCTCTACTAAACATATGAAAATTCACTGGGCATGGTGGCAGACACCTGTAATCTCGGCTACTTGGGAGACTGAGGTGTAAGAATTGGTTGAACCCAGGAGGTGGAGGTTGTAGTGAGCCAAGATTGTACCGCTCAACTCCAGCCTGGGTGACAGAGTGAGTCTCCATAGCATTAGGAGAAATGCCTAATATAGATGATGGGGTGATGGATGCTGCAAACAGCCACCAGGGCGCGTGTATACCTATGTAACAAACCTGCACGATTTGCACATGTACCTCAGAACTTAAAGTATAATAAATTTAAAAAAAAAAAAACAAAACAAAACAGAAAAAGAAACTTCAGAGGAAGCACAGCCATGTCAGTGTCTTAATTTCTTAATTCCAGGCTTCTGCCCTCCAAAACTGTGAGAGAGTAAATTTCTGTTAAGTCACCCAGTATGTGATAGTTTATTACATAGTCCTAGGAAACTCCTAAAAAGTGTATACTCATTTTTGAGTTTTTGGGCTCTCCCTGACAAGGTCCTTGAGTTAAGGGGAAGGTTTATTTTTGCCCAACATGGTGTCTCCAGTGCCTTTCACAAAATAGGTGCTTAACAAAGAAATCATCATCTAATTAATGAAGATATGAATGGAAAATCAGTTAGCACTTTGACCTCTCATTAGTTGATTTTCCAATTCAACATGCTAAAGAATACGTATTTGAGAAGGAGTACACAGCACACATCTAGGTTTGAAGTTAGTCAGAAAACTATGTATGTGGAGACTACAGCCTCTCATGTTCTCTTTCTACAACAGAAACAGCAATGGTCTTCATTTATTTCCATTCAGGGCCAGGTGTGATACTTGACAAAAACCTAAGTCCATCCTGGACATCTAAGGTAATGTGGACTATTATGAGAGACTCTGAAGCTAGCCCCACTGCAGTCGGGCTTTGAGGTTGACTCTGCAGAAACTGGCCCTAACACAAGCAACAATAGGACACTGTGGGTACACACTGAGTAAGCCACAGAATTGAAGGAAGAGCTGAGCAGTGAGCCTTGTGGAAGGGCAGGAGCTGAGGCACCAGTGGGTGACTGGGAGTTTAGAAACAGACTCTCTTGCCCTCCCTTTCGGGCTCTGTCTTTGGATAACACAGCTGCAACTACCCTTTGTGTCTCAGAGCTAAATATTATATTTTCCAGAGAGGAAATCTGATTGGCTAACTTGAGCCACATATTCATGCTGTAGTCAGAGCCTTGTGATTGGCAGTTCCACTAGATCTTGTGAAGTAAGGAAGTTCCACAAAGAAAGATGGTGTTCCCCAAAGACAGAGGATGCTCATCAGACAACCAGGCCCGCTTCCTCTAAATGCTTCATGTCAGCTCATCCTCAAACCAGTGACCCAACAAAATATTTATTCTGTTATTTCTGCTCTTCTAAAATCCACCTCCTCTTCTGATATCAGGGCCTCTTTACGCCTTGGGCAATGATCTCTACAGACATGTGGTATCAGTGGAGCTCCAGGAATGCTCAGGAGATTCCAGCCAAACAAATCCAGACCAAGGAGCTTCAGGTTCCTTGGACATATAGAGGAAAAAACACATTTTTCTTTGGAGGTTTCTAAGAATATAGGGTATAACTCTTGAAGATCTATTGCTACACAAAATGAAGTGCTTGACTGAGAGTAAACCCCACACAAGATAAAATCTGAGTCCAGGACTGAGGAGAGCAAGACTGAGCTGTAATGATGCCATTCGTGTCCCAGATCTGACCCAAATACTGAGTTTTTTAGTGAGGGATCCTCCCTCCCTCCTCTCCCTTCCCTCCCTCCCTCCTCCCGCTCCCCCCTTCTTTCCTTCCTTCTTTTCTTCCTTCCTTCCTTCCTACCTTCTTTCCTTCCTTCTTCCTTCCCTCCCTCCCTTCTTCCCTCCCTCCCTCCCTCCCTCCCTCCCTCCCTCCTTCCTTCCTTCCTTCCTTCCTTCCTTCCTTCCTTCCTTCCTTCCTTCCTTCCTTCCTTCCTTCCTTCCTTCCTTCCTTCCTTCCTTCCTCTCTCTTCTTTCTCCCACTCTCTCCCTTCTTTCTTCTCTTTCTCCCTTTTTTTTCTTGTCTTCTTTTGGTTTGAGCAAGTTTGGATTGTAGTTTCTGTCACTTGCAACCAAAGGAATCTCAGCTAAATAAGTTGGAGAGAGGGAGAGAAAATTCCACCCCAAAATAGTGAGGAAAGCAGAGTTCCTGATTGGTCTCTGTGAATTCAAGCTTGGCCACAGTGCATAAAGTGAGCCCTGTCTTCTCCTTTCCACCCAGAGGGCACATGCTGTATCTGGTATTATTGTTTTCATCCCCACCTCTCCCCCACCTCAAACTTTGATTGATTGTGTCCAGTCTTTATTGTTCTTTGACATGGCCCTTTGTATCATCTTCTTACTCTTTTTTGTGTGTGCCTGCTTTGACAGATGCTCTTACTCTTTCAAAAGTCACAAATATTTTTCACTGTTGCACTGAAAGGTGGGAATCCTGCAGAGAGAGGTGATGTCTGTCAGCACAGCATCCTAGTGAAATTCACTTGCCAAGTTGGCAAGACCCTTCAAATTGTTTCCCTCTGGGTGTGAAGTTTTGTGAAGTTCTATTTCACTTATGCTATAAAGAACTCAATGCATAAAGACACAAGTACCTGTCCTGTGTGCAGATGGCACCTGCCTGAAACATTCTGGGTCACAAGATGGGCTTTTGTGAGGACCCAGTGTCATCTGTCATTTTTGCTAAAGCTCCCAGTCCCTGCTTTAAGTGTGATTTGTCAAGCTAAGGCCATGATCTGAGAAATAGCTGAACTAAGAAAGAAAAAGTTAAGAAAGGGCTTCTCAGGGCTTTCTTGTTTATCCTGGAGCTGAGCTATTGGCATAGATGTAAGATCTTGGTGCCCACCTCTGACACAGCAGCTGTGACTGTTAGAGCAATTGCAGAGAGGAGTGGAGCTATTTAAGGATAATGTAGAATGTCACCTTTATGGACGTCAATATATTGGCTCAACAGACAGGTGGCTTCCAAATTTAAATCAATTCCTGTGTGTGTGGGCTGCTGTTCTTCATACTTTCATGGAAGTGGCTATCACTGCAATGCTCTGTCCATCGTTTTTACTATGATCATGTCCATTGTCTGAATTGATAGAACCATTTATGTAACAGCAGCTGTTTTTCAGTTTAAAAGAAAGCCCTACATTTTTATTAGTAAATTGCTAAACCTCTCATGAAGAAATACTGTAACTATAAACAGAGGTCTCCTTGAAATTCGTTTATTTATAATTGATGAACTTCTCCTGGCAAGAGACATTCTGATAGAGCACCCAGGGAGAAGCATGCAAGGTGCTAGGAGAAAACATTAGAAGTCTCAGAGGATATTTCAGAAAAAACTTCTGGAGGAGATGACAGAATAATTCTGGGAAAGGCAATGAAATTTAGCTAGGTGAAAAACTATAGCAGGAGCATTACTGATAAGAGGAACAACACAAATAAAGCTAGAGCATGAAGCAGCATTGTGTAGGCAAGAATGCAAAGCAGTTCAAGTATACTGGAAGCCATGGTGGGAAGAACGGATACCTAGAGGTTGTAGAAATAGTTAGGACCAGGTCCCAGAAAGACTTACAGATACTGCAGTGGTTTGAATCTGTCCTGCAGAGATTCGTGTGTTCAAAAGTTAATCCCCAATGCAACAGTATTGGAAGACTGGGCCTCAGGAGGTATTTAGATTATAAAGACTCCACTCTCATAAATGGATTAATGCCTTGTTAAAAGAGCTCCTAGAAGAGGGTGCACTGTCTCTTGCACGCTTGACTTGCTGCTGTTTGCCATGCGATTATGCAGCAGGAAAGTTCTTACAAGATTCTGGTGCCCTGACCTGGGACTTCCCAGCCTCTGGAACTGTGAGAAAGTTAATTTCTGTTCTTTACAAATAACCCAGTCTCAAGTATTCTGTTATAACATCACAAACAGACTAAGACACGTACCAGACAAAAGACCTGGAGCTTTCTTCTGTATGTAATATAAATAAAAGCTGGAATCATATCATTTGGGAAATGTGAGAAGGAAAGAAAAAGAAAAAACAAAAGTAAAATCTGAGCATATTAGTTACCAGAATAAATGTGAATGGATTAATCTTGAGTATCAAAAAAAAAATCTAGATTCAAATAGTAATATATATGGAATTCAATTATAAAGCCAAATGAAAGGAAAATCTTGGAAATAAAAGAAAAGGCAAAGTAAATCAGGCAAGTAGAGAGTGGAGGAGGCATAATTAGTATCACACACAGAAGAATTAAAGGTAAGAAGGCACTGAAAGAGAGACCTCACCCTATTCCCAGGCTGGGGCAAAACAAGTCTATGAAAATAAATGAAAATGAGTAAAATTAAAAAATGGGTAAAAATGGAATAAAATAAATAAATGTGAATACAATTTAATTCAACTTATCTGATATATAATAGATGTTCTATTGTGTAAACAGAATGCATCTTTCCAAATATTTCTGTAACATTTGTAAGAATCATTAAAAATAGCATTCTTAGGAAAACTCTCGGTAAGTTTTCAGCAGGAAACTACTTGATAAATTGTATCATGTGATAATGTTAGAAATTGCTATTAAATTTTCAATTAATATGTGATATTTCTAGCAAAATAAAACAGAAAACATTATCCTAGCTAGAAAATGTAAAGTATCCTTCATTCTAAGAGAAGATTAGGAAAGAATAGGACCTATCCATCTCATGGGTTGTTCCCACAGCTTTGTGCTCACAGGTAAGGAATTTCACTGTCTTTGAATCTTTGCACTATGTGAGGAGATCAAGCCCAGATTTCACCATCTGTTAGCTATGTGAACTTTGGAAGTTGTTTAACTTATTCAAGTCCATTTTATCATCTATAAACTGGAGCTAAGTATAATATTTACTGAGTTCTTTTTAGGGTTAAATTAGATATTTCACTTCAAATAGTAATGTTTCTACAGAAAGAAACATTGCCTAATCCTTCAAACAGGTAATTATAAAATAGAACCCAGAGGAAGGTATAGGAAATAGCATAATGCAGAACAAAGCAAAAATTATGAATTAAACAGAAAAACAGTTTACCTAATAAACTGGAATTTTTATATTGGGGAAAGAGATTAATATTCAATTCTCACTAAAACCAGAGAAAACACAAAACACAATATTATATATTAGATGCTTTAAAATACTCATACACTTTGATTCAGAATTTCCACTTCCAGAAAATTTTCCTAAGGAAATAACTCTAGAATTACATCAAGGTTCGCAAACATACACATTATTTATTTTAAGAAAATAATGGAAAACAACATCCATTAGTGTGTAACTCATTGAATAAATTACATTAACTCATTGCATAAAATATGCTAGAGACAAAATCTATGGAACATATTGCAGGGCATAGGAAATGACCCCTGATATAATAAATAGTAAAACTAAGCTAAAAAGCTATATTCTTAGATACTAATGTGATTTTAAAAATCTGTATGAATTCATAGGCACAGGAAACAGGTGTGTGTGTGTGTATTGGGAAGAGGCAGCAATGACGTGGCCCAACATATTCACATACTCACAGTGAAGTGAAATACTTTTAGTAAGTTTGATTTTTCTTTTGTCTTTTTAAAAAATGCCTAGTCTTGTGCCATGAGCATATATTGCTTTGGTATTTGGGGAAATTATTAGCATTAAAAGTTACGAATTTTTTTTCAAACCATGACTTAACATGGAAATAATTGAAAATCTGTGTCTCTTTCCCCCTCCCCCTCACTTTCTGGCTCTCACTCTCTCTTTTCCTCATCTCTTTTTCTTCTCTCCCTCCCTTCTCCCTGCTTTCCTCTCTCCTGCCTGTAAGACATTTTGTTGGACTGGGTGAAGTTCAAGGATTCTTGCACAAACAGGATTTGGCATGAAGAAACTTTTTAATTTTTATTTATTTTATTTTATTTTTTTATTTTTGAAAGGAGAGAAGGAAAGAAAAAAAAGTAGTGAAGGAGAGGAAGAAAGAGGAAGAAAAAGAGGGAGAGAGAACGGGAATGTTGCTTTATTCTAAAAATGGGTATTAATAATGGCCAATCAATATTTCATTTAAACCTCTGAGTAGGTGTGATGTGGTATTGACAAGAATGTATATTTTGTGTATTTAAAGTGGAAAGCTCTATAGAAACTTTTATGGGCAAAGATTGTTTTTCAAAACTCAACTAGGAGCTATTTGGAGGGGAGAGTTGAATATGTCTGTTATCCCCACCAGACAATCTTCTCACATTCATTTCTACCTTAACCAGGTTTTACATCTCATGGTAATGAGACCTTGAAGCTCTCCACACTCCCTGATTCACCCTAATAATAATTTTTCTTTCTTGACTTAGCAGAGTAAAATCATGTTTCTATGGATTTAAATGTAACTTACATGCATAACTCATTATTTTTTAAGAACCCAGCTACATGTTTCAGTTTCTTTCTCACTTAGGAAATTTGAGTGGAAACTGAAGTCCATTCAGCAGTACTTAGTTTCCCACAACTGTCAGAAGAAAAGATCCAGCTTCTGAAAAGTTGCATAAATATCATACAGTGGATTCATTTCTCTATATGTACCCTGAGTTTTTAAAATTGGTTTGAATCTTACACTTTTAAGGGTTTTTTTGGTTGTTGTTTTTTAATCTCATCTCAATTTAGGATTGCTTCATGCCTAACAGCAAGGGCATCTAATAATGGAATAAACATGGAGAAAGGGTTGAGTTCTGTGGGTCATCTCAAGGAAAACACTTGATCTTCCTGTACAGCAGCATTCTCTTCTGTAAAAGGAGAAGTTTATTTGCGTAAATTCTCTCGGTTGTTCTGGAAGGATTAAATAGCCAATGTCTGGAAGCAACATGAGTGATTCTGAAAATAAGGCTCTGGGACTCTGTGATTTTCTTTCTCAGAAGGATTGATTGCTTCAGCATGGTAACTTGCTTGCGTGCATTATGTATACAAACTAGGAATGAGTTTCTTGTCTTGAGAAAGGAATTTGTTTACTTAAACACATACGTAGTGCTTACTATGTGCTAAGCACCATTCTAAGCTCTTTACAGATTTTAACTAATCTTTGCAATAATTCTATGAAATAGGTACTATTGTTGGATTCATTTTATAGGGCTTCATTTTATATTCATTTTATAGGGAAACTGAGCCCCAGAATGGTTAAGCAATTTGCTCTAAATCTTACATTTACTAAGTGATAGAGTAAGAATGTAAACCCAAGCCACCTGTGTCTAGTTCCCATGTTTCTAACTGTGATACTATGCCATGGCAAAGGAATTTTAAATAATTCACTGAAAGTCACCCCCATTTGGTACTGTATTTTAAATACAATCTTACTAATGTTGCCTACTTCCTGATTACTAGTCAGTATTTATCTCACACATGAAAGTGAATCCTGAACTTAACCTTTGAAGGGTGATTCTTCCTCTTGAATGCCATGATCCATGAACTAACCTAACCTTTCACATAACATTTTCTTGAATGTAATTTATGTCCAGGTTGAGAACTGTCAATGAGAAAGAAGAAGAGTCTTTTTAGTGGGTCCAGCGGGGAGGAATCTCAGCCCAAATCCACATGCACTTAGGAAATCCTCTAAGGAGAGGGAAATTGTTTGGAGGATTTTAAATCTAAGCTCAGCAGATTCCCCACTGTGCTGATGGACAAGATTCACTTGACTAGCCCCGCCTCAGTGTAACACCATCTTCTTGGCCCTTAGTGAAATTAGCTTGACTGCAGATGCTATTCAGCATTTGATCAAATTTAATGTAATGCACCTGCAGTTCCAGATAAGATTAATTAATTTCCAAAATGTCGCTGCTTTTCCTAACATGAAACTTGGGCCAATCATGGCTTTCTTTGCTTCAGACATTAATGCAAGTCTAAGTACCTGCTTTTCAATCCAATAAAAGAGAAATCCTGAAGTGCATGTCACCATCAAGCCATTTCATTTCTCTCTGAATACATACATAAAATTAAATGCCATCAACCTCAAAATCAGCTGCAGGATTCAGAATAAAGCAATCTCCTTCAAATAACTGCTCTCTGTAACAGCTATAATAAAACATGTGAACATCATCTCTGACTGCATTAAGTGACTTAGTATGATATTCTTAGAGTCTTGGTGGCACTTCACAATCAGAATTGTTCTTAAATAAATTCTTTCCTAAAAGCTTAATACCCCCTCACTCAATAATTTATTTCATAATCCATTTAAAGGGCAGGTAAGCTTTGTATTATCTTTGTAAGCTGAAGGAAAATGTGGTAAGTCACCAAATTTGAAAAGTGGTTGTTAAGGTTAAGGCAAAAATAATAATAGTAATAATAATAATAATAATGACACTGTTAAAAATCAAACATAGAAGAGACAAGAAAACAGATGTTTAAAAACTCCTGTAGGCAGTGAAAAATGCTCCCTAGATTTATTTTTAAGTAACTAGACAATTATAAAATACCTTTTACCAAATTTCTGCATGTCTTCTATTTTATTATCATTATTTTTTGAGAACAGTTGGTTTGTACAGGCTACTTAGAAGGTCAAACCAAGGGGCTTGGGATAGATGGAATGGTGGTATGTATATGCTTCTGCTGCCGTAAAGTGCTCATCTAGACACCCTCTATACAAGTGAGATCATCTCCACAGCTGCCCTGCTCTACTTGCTTTTGGAAACTGACAGCATCTCCAGCAGCTCAGCAGTGCATGTAGACTGTGAACTCCAGCTCAATGGCAGTGGTGGGCATCTGTTCTCACTGTCTGGGTATGAGCCCTCTTTCCTTTTCACTCCTGCAGCTCATGTTTATGCAACATCTCTTTAAATAATTAATTTCTTCCATTAATGCTCCTCTGTTTAAGTTACCTAAAATAACTCAATTTTCCTAGATGGATGGCAAGCTTAATTTCAGCAGACTCATAGAAAATAAATGATACTTCTTTGATCTTAATCATAAGGAACCATTCTTCTACTGGCAGGTACTTTCAGAAGTGGTTTCTAGAATGAGTTTTAGTAGGTTTTCTTTAAACTGTTAGAGGTAGTTGAAAAGCTGTTATCAGGCAATGATTGATCAGTTTCATTTATTCACTAAACATTTGCTGGTTGCATTGATTGTGTACATGTAATATTTATTCCTAGCTTTTAACATTTTTTTCTCATATTTCCTACTTAGTCTTAACTAGACCACAAAACAAGAATTTGATCTGAAGCAGAAATAAATTCTGGTTTTATTTAAAGCCTCTATTTAACAAGGAATAAAGCAACTCTAGTCACTCTAACCAAAACAATAAGGCAATTAAAAATCTTGGCACTGTTGAAGGAGCTTGAAACAGCTAGAAAATTGTCAAGCATCTGTAAACTTCTAAATTATGTTTTGAAACATCACTGAAGAAAATAAACTTAAATTCTACAATGGACTTTGTAATCTGCTAACACCACCAAATAGAGTGTTGCTTTCAACTTCTCGAAGGCTCGTAGAAATCTTAGCAGATAGTGCAATGCATGGTCAGTTTGGAGAATAAGAGGCAGGTGCAGGGTACTAGAGACAAGTGTCTGAGAATTACGAAGCCAGCCCACCTGGGCTTGAATCCCGGCTCTGCCAGTCACTACCTAGAGTTCTAGAGTATGGCTTTCTCATGTCTGAGAGTGATGGCTATAATTATAATTATTGAGTCAAACTCATAGGGTTGTGATGAGGATTACATCTAAAGTACTTAGAATAGTATCTGGGAGACAGTACACATTCAATAAATGTTATTAACAATTATTATTATAGCAAGTAACCTGAGTCTGAGTAATTTACCTCTGACCAATCACTCACTTCAAAATTGCTCCTCCCCCTTCCTTCTGTCCCTTCTGTCCTTCCTTCATTCTCTCCTTCCTCCCTCCTTCCCCTCCTTTCTCCTTCTCTCTCCTCTCTCTTTCCTTCATTCCTTTGTTTCTTATTTTCTCCCTCCCTTCCTTCCTCTCCATCCTCTTTGTTTCCTTTCTTCACTCCCACTCTGTTCTCCTCTTCTGTTTGCAAGTTATCCTGTCTTCCTGTTGGCCTTTACCTCTCTTCTTCCCTCTCTTCTTTCCTTTATTTCTGATTTCCTACTTCCCTCTCCTCCCTCTTTTCTTCTTTCCTTCCTTCTTCCTTCATTCCCTCTCTGTCCTCCTCCTCTGTTTGCGTGTTATTGTTTCTGTGGCCTTTACTGCTTTCGCTCTGTCACTCCTCTGTCTCCATTCATCTGCCTTCAATCTCCCCACCTCAACTTTTCCCCACCACCTGCCACTCATCCCCATCAATCTCATTAGTGTTCTTCAGTTTGTTATGATCCATTTAAAATGCTTATTTCATTACTCACTTGTTTTAAATAATCTAAAATGTTTACATCTCTGTATTGGAAAAAAAAGTAAAAGTAGACAGGAGAAACGTTTTACCTTTTAAAAAACAAATCCCTAGATCTAACTTAAATCATTTTAGATATGCCATTGCCCAGATTGGCAGTAACAAGTGGAGATTTCTTCCCTTTCACTGTGATAAAACATCAAGTACTTCCTAGCAGGAGAGAGAGACCAAGGAGTTAGGACTTCCACAGGCTCTAATAGATTAGCACCTGCAGTTTGAACTTTGCTCAAATACACAGGAAATTGAGCCGGACATGGTGACTCATGCCTGTAATCCCAGTACGCTGGGAGGCTGAGGTGGGCGGCTCACTTCAGATCAGGAATTTGAGACCAGCCTGGCCAGCATGGTGCAACCCATCTCTATTAAAAATGCCACACACACACAAAAAGTAGCCAGTTGTGGTGGCATGCTACTCGGGAAGCTGAGGCATGAGAATTGCTTGAATCTGGAGACAGAGATTGCAGTGAGCTGAGAGGTCGTGCCACTGCACTCCATCCTGGGCAGCAGAACAAGACTCTGTCTCAAAACCAACCAAACCAAACAAACAAACAAACGAAAAACCCCACAAAAGACAGGAAATTGATCAGTGCACAGACTCTGGGGCCAGATGCCCCAGGTAGCTCACAGCACTAAGCAGAGGCCTGGATGAATAGAGGTCTGACTTGGAGGGCGGCCGTGGCCAGGCAGTTGCAGAGAGATTTCCTGTCCAGGGGAGGGGGAGTACTAGAGGCCCTTCCAGGGCTTTTCCTCCTCTGGATTTTATGATGCTGGGAATCTTGTGTTTGTTAGGTAAGCATATTTGTAGTGACACATCTGTCTTACCTGCCTGTATTTCAGAGCATTTAAGGAGAGTTTACACATGAGTGAGGATAGAATGACCAAGAAAAACTCAAGTGCATTCCAAGTGCCCATGCTGTCATGCATGCTTCTGAAGGCCGATGTCCTTGTGCGTTCATTTGTTCACTTATTTAGTGGAAGTTCCACTAGAATGTGGGCTAAAGGAGTCACTTGGTAGACAGGAAACTTTTTATTAAGAGATACCTATGATGCAGCTACTTAATAAAAAGTCAAAATTATTTCTTGTATAAAATATTTATATTACTTTTAATAACACGTGATGATCCCTATGATAAACAGAAGTGAAATCTGAATGGAAACAAAATTTTCTCTTCCTTCCCTCATTGAAAAGCCTCCCACTTGGTAGCTACTTCTTTTAAGGATGTCAAAAAATGATACACAGTCTATTCCTGTCACCTGGTTTGTAGAATTCTTATCAGAATGAAAACCTGTGTAAATACCAGAGCTCAAATACTTAGCAGAATAATTACAGTGTAACTAGCATGTCCACTTCCTTATACGTTACATTTCCATCAGAATTCTTAATAATATGACAATTGAAGAAGTTGACTGAAAAGCCACCGTCTTTGAGAACTCCTGGTCTTGAATTCTCTCACGTTTCTGACATTTATAAAGTTGCTTGCAGGACACTTTCATCCACTGTACTAGTTTGCATCCATAGAGCGTATTTAGCTTCGTAAAGCTCTTTTACATGCATCATATTGAGTTTGCATTTGTGGAGTTCTTTAGTGTTTATGAAGCACAGTCACCTAAATGGTGTCATTTGAGTTTCACAACAATATTGGTATATTCATGAGGGGCCAACTGAAAATCAGCAACTATAAAATATCTCCAGCTTGCAAAGGCAAGGAGGAAGAGGTAACATGCTCTTATAATGAAGCCACATTAGAAACCTGGCTTTCTCATTCTTTTTCTCGCAGGAAACCACCTACTGGCACAAGAACCTTTGCAGATTTATGCAAAAAGGGAACGATGCACTGAATCTGAACAGAAGTTATGACAAAATTTCCACAAACTAGGGTGCAGCCCTAAGTGTAAGTCAGGGTAGGAGTGTCGCCCTTTTCCATATTAAATTATTCCAGCTATATGAAGCGCATTAAGATGACAACAGCAGGGCACTGACTTGATTTAGAATGGAGCCACACACCTGTTCATCTAAATATAAACAAATTTGCAACCTGAGCTCGTGGCAGTCATTTGATGGTAAGCAAGTGAAAGCTGGCGCTGGTGCTTGCCTGCAGCCTGGCTCTGAGCTCACAATTGCACAAGGGCCAAGGAAACATCCTGCCAACAGGATATTTGGCATTGTGTCTGGTGGTCACAGTGACCTTCTATCTCACCAGAGAGATTGTAGTTATTATCCTTCTTATCCATATTGTTATTTTTAAGTGTGCTTAGTTTGCTTTTGTGGCTCAACTTGTATCCAGCTTGTTGAATGTTCCAGACCTTCTTGGTTCATGTATGTGCAAGTTGCCTGAGTTGCTGTGTTTAAAGAAAGCTTTTTCACAGGAAACTCGTTTGCTGGGCTCCAAAACACTAAATTAAATCTTATTGTCTATGTGAAGGCAATATTATTGCAGGTCCTTGACTATTCAAAGGAGGTGACTATTTCTTGATACTATCTATCATGGCTCTTTCTGTTGTTGCTCGGAGGGAAAGAGACCATGCTGGGGCCCTTGGAGAAGTTGCATATTATCCTTTACAGGTGGGATGCTACCGAGGCAGTGCAGATGACAGTGGCCCAGTGGCAGGCATGTCATTGTGCATGTGGCAGAACTGGACAGAACCGGGAGACTTGATTGGTCTGATTGGCCAAAGCATATGCTTATCAGCAGGTTCTGAAAGCATTATTTCTAGATGCAAAGAACCAGCAGCTAAGTTTCTTAATTCTCTTTGAAAATAACTGTGAATCTTTCTATGCAATCTCAGAGGATTTACATGTTGAAAATTTTAAAAATACAGAAAAGCACCAAAGAAAATAAAAAACTGTTTCCAGTTTTCGATTTGCTTATATGCCCCAACCCTACATTGTGATTTCATGAATTTCACCAAAATATCTTCTAAGGTGAATAAATATCTTTAAATTCTTGTGGTAAATCTTACTTGAGTATGATAAAATAGACATATTTCAATATAGATGGACACATAGAGATCAATGTATAAATGTAGATAGGTCTAGCAGTGGTGACTGTAGAGGTGTGTCGATCAGTTCTCCCACTGAGAGTTCAGGCTACAATGAGTAGCTAGCGGACACCCTCACCTGCCACCATTTGTATTCTTCTCATTCACTCAGTGGCCACCCTCTCCCTGGTCTGCTCTCGGCCAGTGTCTGAGTGTGGCAGGAGTGTGGGCTGTTTTTGCTCTCTCCCATCCTCCACCAAAAGAGTAAATCAAAACAAAATTACAGTCCAAGGGAATGATAAAGCTTAATGCTACCATTGAAAACCTGAAAGATGCAAGGGTGGTGGCCCCCCATTATATCCCACTTCATTCACCAGTCTGGCCCTGGCAGAAGCTATATGAACCCTAAAGAATGACTACAGATAAAGTCAGCCAAGTAGCCCTAATCGCAGCTGCTATACAGATGTGGTATCAGTGCTAGAGTAGATTTATCCAGGCCTCAAGTGTAGCACACGTGGCCATTGATTTGCTGAATGTATTGTTTTCTATTCCAATCAGAACAGATGGTCAGGAACAGTTCATAGTTATAGGAACAGATAACAATAATTACACTTTTGCCTCACAGATATGTTAACTCTCCCTCCCTCTGTCATAATACAACCTGAAGAAATCTTAAACATCTGCATGTCCTGAGGAGTGTCACATTCATACCGTACATTGATGGCATGATGTTGATGTGGCAGGATGAGCAAGAAGTTGTTAGTATGTTGGACACCCTCATAAGATGCATGCATTCTAACATATGGGAGGTGAACTCAGTAATAAGTCAAGGACCTATCACTTCAGTAAACATTTTAGGGATCCAGGTGTTAGGGGATTTCTAGAACATAACCTCCAAAGTAAAAGCCAAATTGTCATATCCTGCATTCCCTACTACTAAGATGGCGGGTAGCACAGCTCCTTATAAACCACCTCAGGTCCTGGAGGCATCATATTCTGTACCTGGGTCTTTGGACTGCTTCTTCGGCTCATATACTGGGTGACATGGAAGGCTGGTGACTGTGAGTGGTGCTTGAAGGAAGAAAGGATTCCATAATAGGTCAAGCTGTGGTATAAGCAGTTCTGCCATTTGGGACATACAGTCCAGCAGATGTTAAGCTATGGCTTCTTCCAGGGCACTGGGAAGTTCATGTGTGCATGGATAAGAAGAGGAGAAGGGAAGTCTTTATTCCATGGGTAACTGATTCTGACCAGGAGGAGGATGTGAGGCTTTTACACAATAGGGAAATGTGTATGGAACCCAGGTGACTCGCTTGGGCACCAACTAGTGTTTTTTGGTCCATTGTAACTAGAACAGATTTGTTTGGCACCCCCAGGCTGAGATCCCTAGAGAATAAGGGTTTGGGTCACACCACCAAGTAAGCCATTAAGACCTACTGAGGTGATAACACAGGAGAGGAAAATTTTAAATAGATAGCGAAAGGGGAAGAGAATGAGTATCAGGTATGGTCTCAAGTTCAAATGCAGAGATGGGGGCTGCAGTTTATCCTGCTAGCCTCTTCCTTCTGTGTTTCCCTTTAGGAAGAGAAGTTCTAGACACTGTAGAGGAGCTCTTTCCCAAATGTGTATGGAAGTGGCTACATTTAACATGCGGTTGCTGGCTGTCATTAAGCTATATCATTCAGATCTCACGTTAAGAGCAACTGGTGGATCCAGGGTCATTGACTGAAAGCCTCCAGCGGCCACCCTTTTGAATTTCCCACAGTGTCCATGTGGTGGCCGTGATTTCTCCTAGGATCTCGCAGCCAATGACTGAGCAGGGCAGGTGGAGTGAGCTGGGTGATTCCTACCTCATGCAGCATTCCTTTGAGTACTTTGCTCTGGAGCTCCTCATCAGCCTGGTCAGGACTTTCTCTAAGCTGCTCTGCAACATGAGTCTTCTACCCAATTCTCTTCCTTTCCCTCACTGCTTTCAGGGTGCTAGGCCAGCAATGAAGATGAAATCCTCTCCCTGCCTTCTCCTGTTTTGCCCTCTCCACCCTTATTTACCCTTCAGAGACATTTCCCTGAAGACTTACTTCACTTGCACGTCCAATCAGACCTTGGCATTTCCTATGCAGAGACCTGAAGTGAGACTAGATTTAAAGCTTAACCCCTGGCTTCAAGACTTCCTCTCACTCTCCTATGGCCCTTCCCCTCAGGTGTGCTTTCCTTGGACTCAGTGGTATGGACAGCTGCAGGCAGGGCTGGCCTCACAGGCATGCAACCCGTGCACTGTCACTGAGCCCCACGCTGAGAAGGGCACAGGGCTTGGTTTAATGCTCTGTTGTTACTAGGATTTTCTAGAATGGTTGCAATGAAGTACCACAAACTGGAGGCCCTATGCAACAGAAATTGATGGTCTCACAGGTGTTGATAGGGTTCGTTCCTTCTGAAGCTGTCAGGGAGAATGTGTTCTGTACCTCGCCCCAGCTTCTGCTGGTTTGCTGTCATGCTTTATAGATGCATCACCCTAATCTCTGCCTTCATGTTTGATGTGATTTGGTTATGTTCCCACCCAAATCTCATCTTGAGCTCTAGATCCCATAATCCACGTGTGTTGTGGCAGGAATCAGGTGAAGATAATTGAATGGGTTTCCCCCATCCTGTTCTCCTGGTTGTGAGTGAGTTCTCACGAGATCTGATGGTTTCATAAGGGACTTTCCCCTTTTGCTCAGCACTTCTCCTTGCTGCCTCCGTGTGAAGAAGGATGTGTTTGCTTCCTCTTCCACCATGATTGTAAGTTTCCTGAGGCCTCCCCAGCCATGTTGAACTGTGAGTCAATTAAGCCTCTTTCCTTTTCAGATTACCTGGTCTTTATTAGCAGTGTGAGAACAAACTAATACAATGTCCAAAAGGTGTTTTGTGTCTCTGTGTTCAAATTTTCCCCTTTTAGAAGGATAAAGTCATATTGGATTAGGGCCCAATCTAATGACCTCTTTGTAACTTAACTAATTACATCTTCAATAACCCTGTTTTCAAAAAAGGTCATATTCTGGAATACTGAGAGGTAAATCTTCAACATATAAATTTTGGGGGAGATATGATCATCCCATAGTGATGAACATCTTGAAATTCCTAGTAGTTTTCATTTTGCTCTAAGCCCCACAGACAGCCAGTCTTGGTTCTGGCCCTCTGCCTCCAGGCTTTTATCTACCTTAAAATCTTGGATCTTAGGAGAAAGTGACTTTTTTTTTTTCAAATAATTACAGCAAAAATCTTCCTGGGAGGCTGACTGACTTAGACTGGAGTAGCTAAGCATTTCTAACCAATCCTTTTGGCAATAAAGACACTGTCTCTGAGTGGTCAGGCCTGGGGCTTGCATCCCCAAATTGCATTGCCTATGACTAGAGAGAAGAGGGAAGCCCAGTCTTTGGTCTACTCTAGCCCTCTTGACAGGTTTAGGACCAGGATTTTGTTGGTTTTAGAGAATGGCATTTGTAGCTTTCCTATTCATTTTGTGATCTTAAATGGTTTTTGTTGTTTAATCCTTTTCTGTGACTTGAAAGTCTAAATACAGAAAATCACCAGTAAAGTCTGCTGTGTTTCATTTGACAGCTTGACACAGTTTGCATCATTATTAATCTCAGTTTTCATTTTTTTTTTGAGTCAAATTTGAACATTTATATTTTCTTTAAAAGTTTGTTCATGACTGAACTGGCAATTTTAAAACTTTTCTTCTGTGTATAATTGTTTATCTCTGTTATGAGCTATTGGGTGGTCCATCCCCTCCCAATTCATATGTGGAAGTCCTAACCCAGTAACCTCAAAATGTGAATGTATTTAGAGATAGGGTCTTTTTTTTTTGAGATGGAGTTTTGTTCTTGTTGTCCAGGCTGGAGTGCAGTGGTGCAATCCTGGCTCACTGCAACCTCTGCCTCTCAGGTTCAAGCGATTCTCCTGTCTCAGCCTCCCAGGTAGCTGAGATTACAGGCATGTGCCACCATACCTGGCTAATATTTTGTGTTTCATAGAGAAAAAGTTTCATCATAATGGTCAGGCTGATTTTGAACTCCTGACCTCAGTTGATCCAATTGCCTCGGCCTCTAAAGTGCTAGGATTACAGGCATGAGCCACTATGCCCAGTGTGATAGGATGTTTAAAGGATTATTAAAGTAAAATTAAGTTATTAGAGTGTGCTCTAACCCAATAGGACTGGTGTATCTAAGTGGAGAGTACATCTCCTGTTAGATGTTGTTACCACACACACAAAAGTAGAACTCAAAAACATAAGGAAATTTCTGAAGGCAACGGATTTATTTATCACTTGATTATGGTGATAGTTTCATGGGCTTACACATATATCAAAACTCAGCAAATTGCATACATTAGACGTGCAGTTTTTTGTGTATTAATTATAACTCAATAAAGCTGTTTAAGAAAATAAGAGATTGGGGCACAGATTACACAGAGAAGACCAGGAGAACACAGGGAGAAGAGGGTCACCTACAAACCAAGGAGAGAGATGTCAAAAGATGCCTATCCTGCTCACACCTGGTCTCAGACCTCTACCCACCAGAAATGTGAGAAAATGCATTTCTGTCGTTTAAGCCATTCAGTCTGTGGTATTTTGCTACAGAAGCCCTAGAAAACTAATGTAATATGTAAGGTTTAGTATTTGTATCGTCTTTTATTTTCTTAGTTTAATTAGACTTACAGATATATTTTTAGAAAATATGTTTAATTAAAATAACTTCTGAGGGTTTCCTTGTTTGATAATGTCTTTCTGTTTCTCTCCTCCCATCTTGCTACGAATTTCCTATTTCACAGCCATTTTTCATCAACATAGGTGACATTGCTTCATTGCATTCCATCATTTTGTATTGTGAAGAGAATTTTAATATAAAACTAATACTTTATCCTGTATAGACAACCCTTTTATTTTCTGCCTGCATTCTCACAGATTATTGTTTCCTTTGTTTTTGAAATAAAACGTACTGAATTAGCCAGGATTCCCCAGAGAAATAGAACTAATAGGATGTATCTATATAAAAGAGGATATTTATGATGGAAATTGGCTCCTGCAATTATGGAGACTGAGAAGTCCCACAATCTGCTGTCTGTAAGCTGGAGAAGCAGGAAAGCTGGTGGTGTAATTCAGTTCAAATCCAAAGGCTTGAGCACTGAGGGGCTTGTTGGTGTAAATCCCTGAGTACAAAGGCCTGAAAACTAACAGTGCTGATATCTGGGGGCAGGAGAAGATAAATGCCCAAGCTCAAGAAGACAGAGAGAGAATTCAAATTTCTTCCACCTTTTTGTTGTAGTCAGGCCTTCAATGGCTCGGATGATACCCATCCACAGTGGTGAAGACCATCTGCATTACTCTAGACTACCAATTAAAATGCAAATCTTTTCCAGAAACTCCCTGACAGATATACCCAGAGATAATATTTTACTGGTGATCAGGGCATCCCTTAGCCTAGTCAAGTTGACACGTAAAATTAATGGTCACACATATTATAAGAACATACGAGGTCAAGCATGGTAATGCCTGTAATTATGCTTGTAATCCTAGCACTATGGGAGGTTGAGGTGGGCAGGTCGCTTGGGTTCAAGAGATCGAGAGCAGCCTGGCCAAAATGACAAAACCCTAAAAATATAAAAATTAGGTGGGCATGGGGGCACATGTTTTTAATCTCAGCTACTCAGGAGGCTGAGGCAGGAGAATTGCTTGAACTTGGGAGGTGAAGGTAGTAGTGAGTCACTGCACTCCAGCCTGGGTGACAGAGCGAGACTCCATCAAAAAAAAAAAAAAAAAAAAAGTGTTTTTTATTTCTTTTGTTTGGCAATTAGAATCCCTCTGACTTAAAACTTTAAACATGTCTTGAATTCAGGAAAAGATTTCTTAAGCTATTTTGAATATTATGTCTCATCTTTTTCCTCTGTCTTCTTTTTCTTAAACTGCTGTTACATGTGTGCTATAGTTTCAGGTTATCTCTTCTATGTCTCTTATCTTTTCTCTCATTTTAAATTCTCAGTTATTGACTAATCTGTGAACCACATCTGCTTTAATAAATTAGGGTCTTAAGTGATTATAACAAAGGTTTCACTGCCTCCATCATAAATTTAAATCTAAAAATAGTCATTTCAGATCTCAGAGGACTGCTTCTTAGTGTTTGATAAATATAGATTCTTAGGTGCAATGTTTTCTTTTACTTTTCCCCAAATATTTTTTCTTTTACTGCAGAAAGTTTTGATCGATGATGAAACTGAGGAATACTTATTCTATTTTTTGGATTGGCTCATTTCTCTTGAATTGAAGCTCCTTTTATGTGTGTCGCTATTTTTCTCTGTTCATCCTTCCATGCTCAAGGTTTCCTAATATTGAAAATTCTGGTGCATTCTAACTGACGTTTTGTGGTCCCTTCTTGGATGTTTTAGACTCAGAGAAGAGGAAAGGAACAATTTTTATGTATAATAATTATATTTACCACGTAGTAATATGTATTGTGAGAGATAGGTAGTGAAAGTAACAATTTCACCACTGCCAAGGAGTTTTTGTTGTGTTTCTCTTTCTTGCTGAGGTTGTTGACTCAGACAGTTGTTCCGTTCTCTGCCCTAGCTCTCATCATTAGGATATATTGTGACATTCCCTCCATTCTTTGTCTAATAAATTGGTTTGGGCTGTATTTACATCTGGTTGAATGAACACTTTTGAGGAAATGCCTTATCTAGTTGTAGGTACTTGCTCTACTCCTGAGTTCTGATGTGCCACCTTCTCTGCCCCATCAACAGCCCCCAGCCCTACTTCACTGACATTTCTTCTACAACTTGTGATATGCTAATGTGATCAAGTCAGTTTGCTCCCTCTCTCATGTATAGGGCGCTTTTATTTTCTAATTAATATGGTAATTACATGTTGGCTAATCATCCCCTTAATTTTAGATCTGTCTGTACAGTATGTTGAGGAATTCCTGGTTTCTGGCTCTGGTGCCTATTACTTGCACAGAATTTTTCCAGTGTTATTTTTCTTTTGACTATTTAAGCAAACATCCTTAAGCTGTCAATAATACTGTAATAAATACTTACTGAGTTTTATTTTGGTGAAAATATTTATGATTAGAGTCCCTTTCTTTTTTCTAATAATAAACCTAAGAAATGCATCCCTATGCTATAATCACGTTAGTTACTATTGACAGTAAATGTGGTACTTCAGAGGAAGGCCATATGCTTTGGTTTCAGACATAATCTGAGTCCTTTACTAGCTGTGAGACATTAGGAAAATCATATTCTCAGAGCTTGGCTCCCTCCTCTGTAAAACAGAGATAGCAATACTTGCAGGGTGTTTTTGAAAATTTGATAAGAACTATGAACAGACATTGAGTGCTTACCATTTGCCAGGCACTTTACTAATACGTACATGTGTCTATATATGTGTATGTAATCATATATGTTATATATAATACATAATGTTATATATAAAAATATATATTACATTAAACACATCTTGTATTATATACTGTATAACATGTAATTGTAAGCCTTCACAGCAACTCCCTTCAAGGTAGTTACTATTTATGACTCCATTTTATAAGTTATGCATCTGAAGCACAGGAAGTTAAGTAAGTACCTTGATAATAAAGGGGTTAAGTAGTACAACTACTGAGTGGTGAAACCAAGGTATGGACCAAGACAGACTGGCTCCTAAGCACTTGCCTCATTGCCTCCCTACTGACATCAATCACCTCGTACAGTGTTTGTATATACCTCACAAATAATACATGCTCCAAATAAGAGGAGCTACAGATGGAACTGTTGCATAGCCAACATTTTAATGTTCATACACACACACATAGACCCATATACAAGTTATGCAAAATTCTGTCTTTACAATATGCACATATCTAAAATATGGCTATCCTGGGAATAAGTGAATATGTATATTAATTAAATTGTAATACAAATATTATATGGAATACTAGAAAGACACTTTGGAGACATAAATAAATAGTCAATAGATATTTTCCTTTCGGTTATTCATTTATCTTCCTGAAGACAATAAGAAAGTTGTACTAACATATTGCCATAACTATTTTCTGCATGTTAAATAGAATGCAATCAGTAATTTTCTTAAACTATTTAGATTTTCTTTTGTTCAGTGGAATCTCAGTGCTTTATAAGATCATAGGCCAAAATCTCTTGCAAATGAATTTTTCATGGTGTTTCCTCCATTTCCCCCTAGTCTCCTTCCCTCCCTCTTCCCTCACTTCCTTGTTTTAATTCTTTTTTATTTAATTTAATAGTGTGAGCATCACTGGAGTGCTTCCTTTAAGCTACTTAAATATACACTGTATGGGTGACAATTAGCATTTTTATGTCTGATAACTTTCACCTAAGTATTGCATGTTTATTTCTTAAAAATAATACTTCTTGTACATTTTACAAATTTTAAAGATATTTTATTTTATAAATAGTATTATAGCAAAATTCCTAATAAGTATAAAAGAACATGAATTTTTGAATAATTTAATTATGAAAAAAAAAAAACAAACTTTTACCCACAAATTTTGCATCTGGAAATGTTCCTAGAGAGTTAATTGTGACAGACTAAACATTTTGTAGAATAAATTACAGAGTTGTTTAGAAAATAATTGGGAACAACAGAAATGTCAAGGAGTAGTGAGATAAACATAATGAGGTGATTGTGTAATAATATTATTGTATTATTGTACAATGAAATGATAATAGCCATGATTATTGAAATTAAGGGTATTTATAATATATTGAAATGTGAAAAAACAGATGAGTATGAAGAGTACATATAAAAAGACATTTTGTGAAAAAATATATTTTTGTATAGACAAATCTATATGTATGTCAAAAAGTTAACTGATCGTTTGCTGATTATTAGAGGATATTTTCATAAATGTTTTAGAACAGCTTTAAATTTACAGAAAAATTATGAAGATGAAAGTTTCCATATATACCACACCAGTTTTCTCTATAATCAACATACATAGGATAGTTCATTTGTTACAATTTATGAACCAATATTGATAACGTTATTATTAAGTACAATCCATTTTGTATTCAGAGTTCCTTAGTGCAACCTCAATTCTTTTTTTTTCTAGGGTCTAATCCAGGATAACACATCACACTTAGTCACCATGTCTCTTAAATCTTCTCTTGGTTGTCAGTTTCTCAGATGGTTTCTGATGACCTTGAGTGTTAGGAGGAAAACTGGTTAGAACTTTTTTAGACTGTCGCTCAATTGAGATCTATCTGAAAATTTCCAGCACCATTAATTTACCTTTATGCTTTGGTCAAAGGTCAGGTGACTGCATTTGTGTGGGTCTAATACCACATGTTCTATTCTGTCTCACTGATCTTTATATCTATTCTTTTGTCAATACCACATTGTCTTGATTATTGTAGCTTTATAGTTAGTCTTAATAAATCAGGTACTGTGAGTCTTTCAATGTTATTCTTTTTCAGTCTTGCTTTTGCTATTGGATTTTTTGTCTTTCAATATAAACTTTAGAATCAGTTTGTCAATATATACAAAACAGGTTGTTTGGAGTTTGAGATTGTATTAAACATATAATTAAGTTGAGTAGAATTAATATGTTACTAATACTGAGTCTTTTGATCCATAGAAACTGATTAACTCTCCAATTATTTAGTTCCTTGCTGATGCTTTTAATCAGAGTTTTGTAGTTTTTCTCATATAGGTCTTGTACATATACCGTTAGATTTATATCTAAGCATTTGATTTCCTTTTGGTATTAATGTAAATTGTATTTTTTTTTTTCCTTTGAGGCATGATTTTACTCTGTCACCCAGGCTGGAGTCCAGTGGAATAAACAGGCTCACTGTAACTTCCGTCCCCTAGGTTCAGGTGATCCTTCCACCTCAGCCTCCAGAGTAGCTGAGACCACAGGTATGTGCCACCAAGCCTGGCTGACTTTAGTATTTTTGGTAGAGATTGAGTTTCACCATGTTACTCAGACTGGTCTTGAACTCCTGGGATCAAGCCACCTGCCTTCCTTTGACCTCCCAAAGTCCTGGGATTACAGGTATGAGCCACTGTCAGTAAATTTCACTTTTTTAAATTTAAATTTAAATTGTTTCTTGCTGGTATTAGAAAAACATTTAATATTTATATCTTAACCTTTTACCCTGTGACCTTGCTATAATGATGTATAGTTTCAAAAGATTTTTGTTGATTCTTCAAGATTTTCTATGTAGAGAATTGTATCATCTGCAAATAAAGACAAATTCATTTCATTCTTTCCAAACTCTTTTTTTTTTTTGAGATGAGGCCTCACTCTGTCACCCAGGCTGGAGGGCAGTGGCAGGATCTCAGCTCACTGCAACATCTGCCTCTCAGGCTCAAATGATCCTCCTGCCGCAGCCTCCTGAGTAGCTGTGACCACAGATGTACACCACAACACCTGGCTATTTTTTTGTGTGTTTTTAGTAAAGATGGGATTTCATCATGTTGCTCAAGCTGGTCTCAAATTCCTGAGCTCAAGTGATCCATTTGCCTCAGCCTCCCAAAGTGCTGGGATTACAGGTGTGAGCCACTGCACCTGGCCTGAACCTGTATATTTTTTATTTCATTTTATTTTCTTATTATAATAGCTAAGCCTTCCAGTGTGACATTAATAAGAACAGCAAAGAGAACATCCTTGTAGGAGCTGTTTATAATCTTGAAAGGCACAAACCCAAATGCCATAATCCCCAGTGCTGAAATCCTGAAAGATGAAAATCCCATAAATATAATTTTGGAAATAAAATATTAAAAAATCTTTGTGGAAGACAGTGTGGCAATTTCTCAAGGATCTAGAACTAGAAATTCCATTTGACCCAGCAATCCCATTACTGAGTATATACCCAAAAGATTATAAAACATTCAGTTATACAGACACATGCATATGTATGTTTATTGCAGCACTGTTTACAATAGCAAAGAGTTGGAACCAACCCAAATGCCTATCAATGATAGACTGGAAAAAGAAAATGAGGTACATATACACCATGAAATACTATTCAGCCATAAAAAAGGATGAGTTCATGTCCTTTACATAATGAAGGGATGCAGATGAAGCTGGAAACTATCATTCTCAGCAAACTTACACAAGAACAGAAAACCAAACATCGCATGTTCTAACTCATAAGTGGGTGTCAAACAGTAAGAACACATGGACACAGGGAGGAGAATATCACACACTGGGGCCTGTTGGGGTGTGGGGAGGGATAGCAAGGGGTAGGGGGAAAATTCACAATAAGAACTATATAAAAAAGAAAAATTGATTCTGAAGTGTGACATCATGTCTTTGAAGATACATGACATCGTGACAGGACATCATATAAATGTCCTGTGCAAATATATATATTGCATTGTCAGAGACCCGGTTTCTTCAGGAGGAAAGATATGGATGTGAAAATAAAATCATAATTTATGAAAAAAATAAAAATAAAAAATAAAAATTATTTAAAATTTATTTCCGTTTTTAAAGGAAATTTATTTGAGAAACAAAACCACAGCAGAACACTTCATAGTCCACTTTGCACAATAAAATAGGCAATAATAAGACATACTTTTGCAAGCATAAATGCTTAGGCATATTAACAACAGTCACACAGGTATAACAGTTAAGAGAAGATGAACTGTTTTCATGAAGAAAAAGGTGAAACCAGCCTAAGCAAAACAATGAGGTCTTATCTCTACAAAAAAAATATTAAAAAATGCATTAGCCAGGCTTGGTGGTTGGTGCCCGTGTTCCTAGATACTCATGTGGCTGAGGTGGGAGGATTCCTTGAGCCCAGGAATTTGAGGCTGCAGTCAGCCATGATCACACCACTACACTCCAGTCTGGGCAACAGAACCAGACTGTCTCTTAAAAAAATAATAAAAGTCCAGGCGCGGTGGCTCACACCTGTTATCTCAGCACTTTGGAAGGCCGAGGCAGGCAGATTACAAGGTCAAAAGATTGAGATCCTAGCCAACATGGTGAAACCCCATCTTTATTAAAAATACAAAAATTAGCCAGGCGTGGTGGCACGTGCCTGTAATCCCAGCTACTAGAGAGGCTGACACATGAGAATCACTTCAACCCAGGAGGCAGAGGTTGCAGTGACCCAAGATCATGCTACTGCACTTCAGCCTGGGTGATAGAGCAAAACTCCATCTGAAAAATAAAAAAAGTCAAAAAACAAATGTATAAAAACATATCACTGTGGTTGGTAATTGTGTGCACATAGCTTTATAAGTGTGGCCATCTGAAATACTGTACTGAACAAAATTTTAATGGGATGATCAAAAACTGCTGCGTGTCACCACCATTTGTCCAAAGAGATAAGATCTCCAGAAATTTTATCTTTCACAAATGCAACTGTGCAGAAAGAACATCTCTCTGTTTATTGAGAAAGTTTCAGTGTTTTCATGTATCCACATAATACTTGCATACAAAGTCATCATTGTGATAATGTACTTTAATGGAATTAAATTTCCAATGTCCTAGGGAGCAGAAGAAATCTGTTCTAGCTGTCAGAGAGACCAATTGGCCTTCCATATTTGTTCTCACTGGGACTCTGGCCATTTGGATGGCACTGCCAACACTGGGGGCAGATCTTTCCCCACTTAGTCTACCCAGACTCACATACTAATCTTCCCTGGAAACTCCCTCACAGTTACACCCAAAATAATGCTGTATTAGCCTTCCAGGTGTTCCTTTATCCATTCAAGTTGACACCTAAAATTAAGTGCATAAATCTACCTACTGTCAATTTGGCACCCATGTAATCTCCTTAACTTATAGTTAATTGGCAAATAAAGACAACGACAAAGTAATAGTTGTGCCTAACATTCTGCAACCAATCTTGTATACAGCTGAAAACACGCTAATCTTCCCCGAGAATCCAGCTTTTAGGATTTCAACATTTGGGATTTTAATTTATTGGGATTGTGATTTTGGAGATTTTACATGTTAGAGATTTTAGACTACAGGGATTTGGGCTTCAGAGATTTTGATCTTTAGGAATTTTGATCTTTCAAGATTTCAACATTAGAGAGTATGGAGTTTGGGATTGTGTCTTTTGGGAGCATAAGCCAAACCCTATTCTTGCCTAATTTCTTTCCCTCCTTAGGAAGAAAACATCCAGTTTCTCATTATATGTATGTTGTCATCTGTAGGAAATTTTTTGTTTTGTTTTCAAATCTTTTTGTTAAGTTGAGGAAATTCTCTTCCATTCTTAATTTGCCGAGAAGTTTTACAATATAAATGAATGTTGGAATTTGTTAGATGCTTTTTTGGTATTAACTAATGTTATAATATTACTTTTCTTTCTTACCTTGTTGATGAGGTAAATTACAATGGTTGATTTTTCAGTGTTTAACAAGCTTAAAATATCTGAAATAAATCCTACTTTGTTATAGTGTATAATTATTTTTATATATTGCTGAATTGTTTGATAGTATTTTGCTAAGGATTTTTATATCTATACTTATGAGACATATTGGTGTATAGTTTTCATTTTCTGTACTATGTTTGTCTGTTTTGGGTATCAAAGTAATTCTAACTTCCTAAAATTAATTGGGAAGTGTTCACTTCTTCTTTATTTTCTAGAAGAGATTATGTAGAATTGGTATTAATCCTCCTTTCAACCTTTGATAAAAACTTCACTGAAACTCTGAGTCTGGAGATTTAAGTTTTAAGAGTTTTTAAATTATGAGTTAAATTTCCCTAATAGCTAGAGGGCTGTTCAAATTGTATATTTCGTGGTGGGTGAGTTATGGTACATTTGTTGTTCTTATCCTTGTTTCCCTCTAGTTTCTTTGAACTTTGTCTCTGTTTTTAGTTTTCTGCAATCTGCATAGCATATATTGATGTCAGATATATATATATATATATTTTTTGTGTGTGAGAGTTTTGCTCTTGTTACCCAGGCTGGAGTGCAATGGCGTGATCTTGTCTCACCGCAACCTCCGCCTCCTGGGTTCAGGCAATTCTCCTGCCTCAGCCTCCCGAGTAGCTGGGATTACAGGCGTGCACCACCATGCCCAGCTAATTTTTTGTATTTTTTTAGTAGAGACGGGGTTTCAGTATTTTTCCTGCTTGGTGTTTGCTCAGCTTCCTGGATCTATGATTTGGTGTTGGTCATTAATGTTAGAATGTTGTAGGTCATTGCTACCTCAAATATTTATGCTTCATTCTTTTTTCTTCTTCTAGTATTTTAATTATTTGCACATCACACCTTTCAAAATTGTCCCTGGGTTCTTGGATGTTCTGTTCTGTTTTATTTAGTTTTTTCTCTCTTTGCCTTTCAGTTTGGAAACTTCCTAGTGATATATCTTCAAACTCGTAGATTCTTTTCTCAGTCTATCAGTGAGCCCATTAAAGGCATTTTATATTACTCTCATATTGTTTTTGAATTCTAGAATTTGTTTGTATTTCTTAGCAATTCTATCTCCTGGTGTCTAGAGTACTGATGTGCTTATCAAAGAAATTAATATCTAACATTTCCCTTTGTTTCTTTCTTAGGGTTTTATCTCTTTGCTTACATTACCCATCTGTTCTTGAATGCTGTCTACCTTTTTTTCCACTGAGCTCTTGATGCATTAATTATAATTATTTTAAATGCCTGTCTGATAAGTCAAACATCTGTGTTATGTCTGAGTCCGTTTCTGCTTTTTACTATGTCTCTTAAGACTGTTTTACCTTTTTTTTTTTTTTTTTGGTTTAGAATGCCTTATCCTTTTTTTGTTGGAAGCTGGACATGTTGCATTGGGTAATAGGAACTGAGATAACTAGGCCTTTAGCATGAAGATTTATGTTAATGTGGCTGGTAACTGTGCTGTGTTTGTTGTTTGCTGTAGCTGTAGGACCAGAGGTTTTGGCTTTCTCTAGTGTCCTTCATTTGGTATTTTTCCTGATTTGTGTCTGGGCTGTGATCTTCCCAAGTATTTTTCTGTGGCTTCCTGCCCTAGTGAGACAGGAAAGCTAGAGAGGGCTAGCTGTGGACAGATGTCTTCTTGGCTTGAATAAGGTTCTGGTACATTCTTTTTCTCTAGGCCTTTGTTGTGGAGACTTCTCTGGGTGATTATTCTTTTCTTCTTGGGTCTGAAAAAATGTTCACTTTAAGTTTGTTCAGCTTATTCATATGATTACATAAAGTGTTCTCTGTCCCCATATCTAACCACTAAACTAATAGGAATGCTGGTATACTAACAGCACAAGATGCAAACTCATCTAAGCAGTTTTTTTTGTCCATTTAAAAAACTGGTTTATTTGTTTTCTTGATGTTGAGTTTCTTACGTATTTTGGATAATAACCCTTTAGCAGATACATGATTTGAAAATATTTTCTCCCATTCTGCAGGTTTCTTTTTTATTGTGTTGATGATTTCGTTTTCTGTGCAGATGACTTTAATTTTGGCCTACTTGTTTGCAGCCTCCACACACTGCACCTCCCTGTTACCTCTCTTCTGTGCTCAGCTGGGTTTACAAAGCACTACTTGGGATATTCAGGCATTGTATTTGAACGATAAGTCTATAGATACCAGTCTGAAGCTGCGAGGGAGAATTTGTTACTGTAGTCCTATAAACAAGTGAACTACCTGTCTGTGCCTGATGTAGTGCCTATGACGTGACTGGCTTAAAACAAAACTATGGAACATACAAGACTTTTTTTGAGATGTTACATATTACTTCAGTGGAGAACCAAACTTACATAGCCTTTTGCTAATGCAGGTAGTACCAAAAAGCACATATGGCTTTAGCTTCCTTTACTCAAAATATGAACATTAAGTATTGTGAATTTCTCTGCCAAGTGCTTCAGAAATACTTACAAATAACCACATTAGAAAAAGAAATTGTAAACCACCTTGGTCAGTCTACTTTATTCTATGTTTATATGTTATTTTCTCAAGCAATCACTTCATAATTATGGGGTTTACAAAATGGCTGAGAAAGAAGTGGGAAGGCAAAATAGACGCTACTACATTACAAGGAACATCAGCATAAACTGTACAAAAATCAAATCGTTTCCATAACATGAACATAGAAAGCAGATTAGGTTTACAAATGACAGGACGATGCACTCTCTGCAATAGCCAAAGACAGCAAAACACTTTAAAAGTAAAGGTAAAAAATTGTTTAAAGAGAAAATACAAGCCTTTAAAATAGCATTATGCTAAGAGGTGAAAACATAAAATTCACCTCTTGGTATATTACAATTTCTTTATTCATTGACAGGTACTTAGGTTGTTTATACATCCTGGTGACTGTGAATAATGCTGTAATCAACATGGGGGTATGATGCTGATTTTATATGATAAAATGTTTCTTTATCATATAAAATGATAATATTTATGTAAAATATAATATTTCAGGCCGGGCCCGGTGGCTCAAGCCTGTAATCCCAGCACTTTGGGAGGCCGAGGCGGGTGGATCACAAGGTCAAGAGATCGAGACCATCCTGGTCAATACGGTGAAACCCCGTCTCTACTAAAAATACAAAAAATTAGCTGGGCACGGTGGCGCGTGCCTGTAATCCCAGCTACTCAGGAGGCTGAGGCAGGAGAATTGCCTGAACCCAGAAGACGGAGGTTGCGGTGAGCCGAGATCGTGCCATTGCACTCCAGCCTGGGTAACAAGAGCGAAACTCCGTCTCAAAAAAAAAAAAAAATATATATATATATATAATATTTCAATATGTAATATATTATAAAATTATAACTTGTAAATATACTATAAAATTATATGTACTATAATATCTATATAAAAGATAATATTTTATAATATAAAATGACTTCAAAAATGCTGATTTTATTTCCTTCGGAGATATACCCAGAAGTGGGATTGCTGGAGTAGTTCTATTTTTGATTTTTTGAGGAATCTCCATACTGTTTTCCATAATGACCATACCAATTTACATTTTAACCAACAGTGTAAAAAGTTCCCTTTTCTCTATACTCTCACCAACACTAGTTAACTCTTTTTCTTTCTTGGTTTGTTTTTTTTAAATAATAACTATCCTAACAGGTGTGAGGTTATATCTCATTGTGGCTTTGGTTTTTATTTCTCTGATGATTTGTGATAATGAGCACCTGTTTGTATGCCTGTTGGCCATTTGTATGTCTTCTTTGGAAAAATGTCTATTCAAGTTCTTTGCTCATTTAAAAAATTGGGTTATTTGTTTGCTGGAGTTGCTTGTATATTTTGGATAATAACCTTTTATCAAATACGTGGTTTGCAAATATTTTTCTCCCATTCTGTAGCTTGCTTTTTAATTTGGTGAATTGTTTTATTTTCTGTGCAGATGACTTTCATTTTTTAACTATTCACAATGATGCTTAATAGGTAAGAATGTTAAGAAGTTGTTTTAAATGTACTAGATACAACACAAAGAAGAATTTAGTTTGGATACACCAATTACATAAATGCTTTTATATTATTTACAGGCACAATAGCTAAATCTTTTCACTTAATCCATTTACTCTTTGTAATGACCTTATGAAGTAGTTACTACCTTTATTAATATTTTATGTGATAAGAAAACTAAGAGAGGTTAAGAGATTTTTCTTTGGTCTCACAGCTGTTAAATGATGGAGCTGGAAGTTGAACTCCATTAGATGGGCTCTAAAACCTGTTTGGTTAAACATTGCTGTATGCAATCTCACTTTTTAGTTAGCTAAGGAATTCTAAAGGTGCACAAATCTGTGAACATGATACAAATACCATCAGTAGGCTCATGATCTCTGTAAAAGTCCTAATAATAAAGCATATGAATTTTACCGGGCTATTTTGATGAACACTAGGTTTTCTATAGTTTTAAACTATCCAGTTAGACCCTTCAGATTGAAGATAGATATATTAAAACTGCCTACACGGTAATAATACATGTAAGTGAGGAGATCATGAACTAAGGAAAAATAAGGTGAACTGAGAGTTAAGTCAGCATCCATGCTGCACACTGCCTGGCTGTGAGGCCAGAATCTGAGGCTAGCAGGGCACCCTTGATTCTTGTGCTGCAGGCATCTGGGAGACTGCTTTAAGAATAGATGGATCATGGACTTATCTGGGGTTGGGCTTCATAGCAGTAAATATAAAAAAGGAAACATGATGAATTTCAGAACTCACATCGCCTATAGGCAAAGCTAGTAACTTACGAGAAATACACCTATTGTTTGAATTGGAAATGAAAAAAAAATTCTCCAGTGGTTGCTCACAGAAAGATCTTTGTGTCTTATCATGAAAAATATTCTCAACAACATCTGAGTGGCAAAAAGTAGGAATTTCATAGGATAAGTCTCATGGCATGACAGCTAAAAAGTAATTCAGTGAAAGTGATGACCTCATATGAGGCCTCCAGGCAAGATATTCCCATGATCCAGGCTTATCCTTTAGGTCCTACCTAGAAGCATAAGGAGCTTAAATTTTATTGACTCACTTGTTTATTTTATTTAGCATGCCCAAATGTAATGATTGATTAGGGTGTGTGTGTGTGTGTGTGTGTGTATATGTGTGTGTGCATGTATGTGTGTTGTTGTGTATTTTTGCAGGGGGGGAGATGAGGGAAAAGAAGGCAGGACTTAATAATCAGTCCTAATTTATCTACAACTTATATAATGTGAGACACTTCTGCATGACCTGCATTTCTGTTTTGCTTAAACACAAAATTACGTGTAATGATATTAGAAAATATATAATTATTAGGAAAGAAGTGGCAGCGAGAAGCACAGAAAGCTAGAAATAGTAGCAAACTAACATTGGCTTGGATTGACCCTTTCTGTATGGGAAGCTCAAAAGGAAGTAATTGAACATATTTTTCAGTCATTTATTTATTTTGTGATCAGTCATATTTGGTATCATGACAGATGGTGGCAGAGTTCTGCTGAAATAGAGTCAGCTTTGGATAAGAGAATGTGTGAAAACTCAGTAGCTCCTCCTACAATAAATATATTGATATTCAACAATTGCATTTAGCTTGTGGTTGGAAGTGTTAGTGTTTGGGGTTCGAGCCTCATTGCAGATATGAACACTTCCATAAAGCAGCACCAGATTAAGCTGTGATAAAGGAATTTAAATGCTATCCACACTATTGAGTAAGGGCCTAGAATAATATTCTTTTTTAAAAACCTGCTTTCTTCCCCATTACAATTGTATTTTAAGTTGGGAGTTTATCTTTTTCTGTGTAATCTAATTATTTTTAAATTTTGTAATTAAAATGATAGATTAAAAATTTTTAGTAGAATTATTATCCTAAAGTTACCAGTTTTCAGCTTCTATAAATCCCTGTTCCCTAGTTTGAGCTCCAGTTTGGAAGGCCAATGCCATAGTTTTAGAAAGAGAAAACATCATATTTTAGGTGATTATAAAGGATGAGTATTTTTATTCTTTATTTTTTTTGAGATGGAGTTGCACAGGCTGGAGTGCAGTGACATGATCTCAGCTTATTACAACCTCCACCTCCCGGGTTCAGGCAGTTCTCCTGCCTCAGCCTCTGGAGTAGCTGGGATTACAGGCATGTGCAACCACGCCCAGGTTATTTTTTAAATGTGTATTTTTAGTAGAGATGGGGTTTCACCATGTTGGACAGGCTAATCTCGAACTCCTGACCTCAGGTGATACACCCACCATGGCCTCTCCAAGGGCTGGGATTACAGGTGTGAGCCACGCACTGGCCTCCTCCACTCTTTAGAAATAATAAAATGTCAAAGAAATGTGGAGTACATTAGATATGGTTTGGTTCTGCGTCCCCACCCAAATCTCATCTGGAATTGTAATCTCTCTGTGTAATGGGAGGGGCCTGGTGGGAGGTGATTGGATCATAGGGGGTAAACTTCCTTGCTGTTCTCTTTGATAATGAGTGAGTTCTCATGAGCTTTTTTTTTTTTTTTTTTTTTTTTGTAAAGTGTATGGCATTTCCCAGTTTGCTCTCTCTTTCTCTAGTGCTCTGCCATGATAAGAAGTGTTGGCTTTCCCTTTGCCTTCCACCATGATTGTAAGTTTCCTGAAGGTTCCCAGTCATGCTTCCTGTTCTGCAGAACCGTGAGTCAATTAAATATTTTTACTTTATAAACTAGTTAGTCTTGGGTATTTTATACTGCTATAGCATTATAAAAATGGAATAATAAAACATGTATGTTTAAAGTCTCCAAGCACAGGGTTTTTTTTTTTTTCTGTTATTCTTCATATCACATTTGGTTCCTATAGGTAGGAATATGAATTACATAATGGATTAGTTCTATTATCCAAATCTTATACCTTTTGACTATGAGCTTTGCAAGGGGGCAAAAGATTTTATTGCAGTAACCATCAGTACAACAAAGTTCTGAATTGTGGATCACCGTTTTATTGGAAACATCTGACTCATTGATTTTATTGATTTTAAATCTCATGGCAGAATGAACTGAAGTCCTAAATCTTCAACATAATATTTATTAACGTTTTTCCCTTTGATAAAATGCTTTGATCTCCCATTCTTATATCATCTCTAATTTCTATACTGTATTATAATTACCAATGCCTAGATCTCACTGTTCCTGTTGGATTGCATTCCTTTCAAAGGTAAGATAAATGTTTGATTCAATTCTGACATTCTCAAAGATTAGTTAAGTATTCCCCAAAACTTTGTGTTCAGTGGATATTTGTTGAGTGAATACATAAGAGTTGACCAATGTAGATAATGTAAGATAATGGATGAGAAAAAGAGATTCAGGTATTAATCTACTGGAGAATTGGCTTAATATCATACATGGTGTATGATGGGAACTACTGAAACACACCATAGGTAACTCAGATGTCAGTTGTCCCTTCATTATCAGCTTGAAACTATCTATCTGTGTTCTGCCTCTTTCTAGTAAGAGAAAAGCAAGCATTTGTCAGCGTAGAATCTACCGAAGATCTGCTAGGAAAAGCAGAGGACTGAGTTGTGTCATAAAAAAAATTTAGAACTTAGAACAGTTCATATAGTGGCCTTTTTTGTTGTTCCTGGGTTCCTTTTGTCTTTTTTCATCTTGCCTTCCATAAAGCACTCAGATTTTCCTAAAAGTAATCTCCTGCTCTCAAATGTTTCTCAAGTTTTACAAATCCCTCATCTTTGTTATATGTGGAATTTGTCTCTCCTAACTTATACAGTGCTCAGCAAAATGCCCTGTGGTTAGCATCCTCCAACCTCACTAAAATGTATTGGGAAACGACATACATTCAATAATTCAAAGCCCCCTTTATTAATTTTTATTTTGTCCATAAGTTATTGGGGTACAGGTGGTATTTGGTTACATGAGTAAGCTCTTTAGTGGTGATTTGTAATATCCTGGTGTACCCATCACTCAAGAAGTATGCACTGCATCATATTTGTTGTCTTTTATCTCTCACCCTCCTCCCACTCCTGACCCCCAAGTCCCCAAAGTCCATTGTATCATTCTTATGCCTTTGTGTCTTCATAGCTTAGCTCCCACATATCGGTGAAAGCATACAATGTTTGGTTTTCCATTCCTGAGTTACAAAGCCACCTTTATTTAAATGATTAAACATTATTAATAATTAAATGCATTAATAAAAATGAACATCATCAGATAATATGGCTGTCCTAGCCATGACCGATGGAGTTCTGTAGTATACACAGAATTATAGCCATTTCTTTGCTTGGGAAAGTTAAAATAAGCCCTAGAACAAAACAAATTATGGGCTATCTCAGGCATCTTTCACTTTTGTGGGCCTAACTGGAAATAATTAGGGAGTTCCTGAATCTGTATGGATCATCATTTTAGGCTGTTCAAACATGCCTCCATGTGTTTGCAGATTGCCAATGGGAATAAGTTGCCCGGATGTTGCTCAAGGAGAACAGAGAATGTACTGAACCTCCTAAAGCTATTTTAAGTAGGATTTCATGGAGTAAAATTGAGAAGATTTTATTGTTGTTTTCAGTACTCCTGGGGCTCTCCTTTTTTCATAATTTGGTCATAAAATATCCCTACCCTTCTACTTATTGCTGAAATCAATTTAATGACTCTAAAGATAATTGAATTAGCATTAACTTGTATAATACTTTGTTATTTTGATGAGTATTCAGAACTAGTGATTTGAACACTATTCAGAACTAATGATTAAACAGACATTATAATTATTATTATTTTAATAAGCATAGCTGATCACTCAATTTCTTAGAAGCTTTGTCTTGGTGCAGATGTGCAGAGGTTCAGTTTGGTTTCTAATGGACTCCTGTCTTCCCACAAGAAGCTGTGGATGAGCCAGTTTTATGGCCAAGTCTGCCTTTCTCCTTCAGCTTTTCCTACCTTAATTCTCTTCTTACACCTAGACAATTTTAGGCCATCAAGATTTGAATTTCCTTAGCCTTAACCTGGAAGAATGAAAGAGATCCCAGTTGGCTTTGGTCAGGGAACTGACCATGTGGGTGTAATAGAGATGGGTCCATGAAGTTCCTTGCACATTATCAGAATCAAAAGCAGCCAAAGTGATGAACCAAGAGTTTCCACTGTTGGAAAACCCTTTCTACAAGTCTAGTTAGCAAAGGGATATCCTTTGCTTTATTTTAGGAAATGATCCAATAAGTTGGTAGCTGTAGAATGGTTAAAAGAGAAAAGGCTGGCTAAAGGTCAATGATGAGAAGGCAGGCAAGCTTTTAGAAGTATCCTTGCATCTATGAGAGGTGCCTCTGCATAAGAGCCTCATGGTTCTGTAAAATTGCAATTAGGTGTCTCACCTAATACATGAAGTAAAATGGAAGAGCTGCCCCCATCCCCCCAAAAATAAACACACAGAAGCTATAGACCAGGGGTTACTTGTTGGAAATGTCTCTCCTTTCTACAGAGTTTCCCCATGAGGTTTTTCATTTGGTACTATTACTGTTCTACTTTGTGAACTTAGCTTGGAGGCAAGCAAAGTTTCATTAAAGACCCTAAAGTTAAATCTTTTTTATCTTTTATAAGGACTTAACTGTTCAAGACATTCCAACAAAACTAAATAAGTGTTAAAAAGTTATTTCATCACACTGCCTTATGGATAACCAGAATGAATGTCAACTTCAAATTTGAAGGACAGACCCTTCTCTTTTTTAAGAAAGAAGTATTTAAAAGTAATTTACACTCGAATTATCTCAACATGAATGTCAGCTGCATTTAGTCCTCATTGCTGAAAAGGTGAATAAAGACAGCCACTAAACCACTGTGGTTGTTTTTAGAAATTTTTCTGTTACTAGGTCAGTGGAAGCAAATTGAGACACCTTTGTTTCCATTGATTGAATGATTGAGACAGGGTCTCACTCTGTTGCCCAGGCTAGTGTGCAGTGGTGTGATCTCAGCTCACTGCAACCTCCATTTCCTAGGTTCAAGCGATTCTCACATCTCAGCCTCCTGAGTAGCTGGGACTACAAGTGTGCACCACTACATCTGGCTTATTTTTGTATGTTTTGTAGAGATGGGGTTTCGCCATGTTGGCCAAGCTGGTCTTGGAGCCAGATAGAAGAGCATTACAGAGGACGTGATGGCATAATGGATTACTAAATGCCTGGGTCCAGTCTGTCTCTGAAACATCTTCAGTGTTGGCAGGGGTGACAGTGAGTGGATGGTTTGGATGTGCTTGCAGCACAGGGTGACAGTATTACCAAACTGCTCTGGAAACTGGAGTCCTCCTCAGCAGCATCCACACAGAGGCTAATGCCTAAACCGTGTATGAAGTTTGAGACTCCTGCTCCCTTTTTTGAGTACAGACTGCAGCAGGCACAGGAGGGAAGGTTGGTTGGAAGAGCTGAGGCAGCGCTCAAGTTTCTTGTACTGCATTTGTCCTTAAAGCCACACTCCTCACAAGACGTTTCTTAACTTCTTGTCCCCATGTTGGACCTTAGGTGCACAGAATCAAATTGACTCAATCAATCATCTTCCAGGATACTAACACAATATCATTACTGTTCAAATAATAACGCCACGGCTACTGTTGTCTCTTTTTTCAGTTCCCACCTCTTTCTGTGCTTTGGCACCTAATCTGAATACTTAACTATCTGTCTCCCATCAAGGCCTTAAAGTACACTTGTTCCATAAACATATAAAGTATTGCTTAGTGTATAATTTTTAAATTCACACCAGTATATTAGTTGGTATGAACTATACATACTGCAACTTTGAAGAATCACTTAGCCTTATGTTTTTGACATTTATAATGACAAATGTGCCTCGATTCTTCTAACTGCAGTATAGTATTCCATAGTGTAGTTACAGCACAATTTCATTATTCCTCCACTGACTGTCATTTAGATTATTTCTAAATTTTTGTTACTATAAGTTTTACAGCATGAACAATACTCTAACAAGCAACTGTATGCATGTTTTCTGTGAATTTGTGCTGTATTTTCTCTAGGATAAATGGCAAGAATTAAGATTTCTGAGTTTTGAGGCATATGTATTTTCAAATTTGTTTTTCAGAATGGCTGTGTCAACCTTTTTTCCTATCTGGAGTACAGAACAGTACCCAAATAAATTCACGTGCAAACAACAGTCATCTGTTATGACTGATTATGGTATTATGTCATTATGATATTATCTAAGGCCAGGTAGTTTGAAGTTCTTGACAAAGCCTTTCCATGGGATGAATCTTTTTCTTTTTCTTTTTTCTTTTTTTTTTTTGAGACGGAGTTTCGCTCTTTGTTACCCAGGCTGGAGTGCAATGGCGTGATCTCGGCTCACCGCAACCTCTGCCTTCTGGGTTCAGGCAATTCTCCTGCCTCAGCCTCCCGAGTAGCTGAGATTACAGGCATGCATCACCGTGCCCAGCTAATTTTTTGTATTTTTAGTAGAGACGGGGTTTCACCATGTTGACCAGGATGGTCTCGATCTCTTGACCTCGTGATCCACACGCCTCGGCTTCCCAAAGTGCTGGGATTACAGGCTTGAGCCACCGTGCCCGGCCTGGGATTAATCCTGATCACTGTTGAAGCATTTCTAGGTGACCATAACAAAGGCAAGACAGAAACGGCCATGGAATCAGCCACCACCTAGTGCTGTATTTGTCAGTGTGTTGGTGTTATGAGGAAGCTGATGGAATTTGACTTATCACATTATGCACTGACTTCACACCAACTCTCATGCCCCAACTTATGGCCTAGCCAGTCCTTTCAATCTGCTGGCAGCCAAGCAGGATACTCTAGAGTTGGCAACTTGCTGAAGTGAGCAACCACCTCTGCCAGAAGGCTTGAATTAAACAGCTACATAGAAAGCAGCTATGAAAGATTCATCAATCACAGGATGTCTATTACTGGAATTAAAACACCTTCTAACAGTGGCATAGATTTGCATTGATTGCTCTAGGCTGTGAGTAGCACCCTGCCTTTCCTGCTTGCCCTGTACTGCTTCTCTGCCTTTGGACTGAAAGCTCAGATGTATTGGCTGATTTCCTTTCTTTCATGGAGTCTGCTTCTGCAATGCAGAGACAATGGGATATTAAATGGAATACAGATATGTCAGGTGATGTGATTGGCGTGCAGTCATTAAACTTAATATAATTGCCGACAATTCTTTGACAATTAAAAATGGGAACATATGATTTGACAAAGGCATTTTATGCTAATTCAGAGTGTCAGTGGCAAGCTGGGAGCTGCTGTTTGGCACTGAAATATGGTATGCAGAAACAAGCAAAGGCAATGTCTGAAATCAGGACTTTCAAAAATAGGAATGGTGGCTATATTTACATAATTGTCTCCCATGTCACTGTTCTGTGTCCTTGTGTAGCTGAATGAGGAGTTGTAGTTTACACTGAGGATAGTCTTATTAGAATTAGAAGGATTTTTCTCTTGTCTATGAAGTACATTATGATAGTCTTTTGGGGTCTTCTCAAAGTACCCTAAATTTCACAACTAATAATAATGATTGATAATTTGTTATTAACAATTATATCCACTATTATTATAATTGATAATTTTTCTATTGCTATTGTAATTGATAATTGATAATTACTATTGTAATTAATTGTTGAACATGTACCTGACATAGCATTACTTTATGTATATAAAATGTCACTGAATCCTTAAAATGATTTAAATTCTGAGTATGATTATGCCCATTTTCAAAACATGGAGACTACATAAACAATTTAAATTGATTTCTTTGTGCTAAGGTGGCCAGTGTTAAAATTTTCCTGGGAAATGTGAATTTGTCACTCCTAATTTGTCAGACCCATCCAAGAGGAGGCAAAAATGCCAGAAGGAGCTAAAATTCACCTGGCATTACCAAAGATGAACTTCTCTCCAGATTTGCATAGGCTCTCCTCAACTTCGGTGTAGCTTCCTTTTGTGTAATCTCTACGTTTATACATTTTATACTGTTACCTTAGGTCACTTTCATATGTCACAGTCAGACTTTCTTCACGTGGTCAATGATTATTTTAAACTATAATATGGCAGTGCCAAACATGTTTACAGTTCAATTTCAGGACAATTGGAACTTTTGTACATATAGCAGTGTCTATTTGTGTAACTTAAAATATTTTCTTTCTTTTTAAAATAAAAATAATAATTGAAAAAAATACAAGTTCTATTACTTAATAATAATGAAAGAAAATTTCCTAGTATGGTCATTAAGACAAGAATAAATGTCATTGGCCTGAATTGAGTGTTCAATGGATAAATGCATGGTTTACTGAAATTACATCTACATGTATTTCTGCATTTAAAAATATAAAATGTAGTTTCTTGTTTTATTCAGAAAAAGCCAAAACATGCTTTTTTGCATTATAGTGCTTTCCTCTCCTAAAAACAACTTCCCACTAATAAGATCTCTCTGCACTTCAAAGCTTTGTCCTTTCTGGGAAAGTTGCTTTCAGCCCACTTGTCACTTTACTGGAGCCTCAAGGCTAAACAATAGGATGAAATGTGCCATACAGGAAGCAGCCGTAAGACTGGGTGCAGGAAAGACCAAACCACAGAGTGGAGCAATGGACAGAATATAACTGCCATCATGTTCATGAAGGGACTTGAATGTTGTTGATTTGTGAAATATGGCAAATCCCTAAACGTTTTTTGATAAAAGTTAAGGTGTAAATATATAACAAAAAACATATGTTTCTTGATTTTTTTTTTTTTTGAGATTGAGTCTTGCTCTGTCACCAGGCTGAAGTGCAGTGGCACAATCTCGGCTCACTACAACCTCTGCCTCCCAGGTTTAAGGAATACTCCTGCCTCAGCCTCCCAAGTAGCTGGGACTACAGGTGCATGCCACCACGCCCAGCGAAGTTTTGTATTTTTAGTAGAGATGAGGTTTCACCATGTTGGTCAGGATGGTCTCGATCTCTTGACCTTGTGATTCACCCACCTTGGCCTCCCAAAATGCTGGGATTAGAGGCATGAGCCACTGAGCTCGGCCTTTTTTTTTTTTTTTTTTTTTTTTTTTTGGCAGGATCTTACTCTGTTATCCAAGCTGGAGGTGCAATGGCACATGATCTTGGCGTGCTGCAGTCTTGACGTCCCAGTCTCAGGTGATCCCCCTAGTAGCTAGGACCACAGGTGCATGCCACCAAACCCAGCTAACTGTGTGTGTGTGTGTGTGTGTGTGTGTTTTGTACAGACAGGGGTGTGCCATATTCCCAAGGCTGGTCTCAAACTCCCGAGCTCAAGTGATCTTCCTCCCTTAGCTTCCCAAAGTGCTGGGATTATAGGTGTGAGCCACCATGCCTGGTTGGTTTTTAGATTATTTTTGATACTTCTCTTTCTCTTACCTTATATCTCATCAGATAAAAAAAAACCTTTGAAATATAACTACTTTTTATCAAATATAATTGCTTCTTCACGCCTCCACTGTTAAACTGGTCCCAGCCACCACTGCCTCTTATCTGAATGACTGAAACAGCCTATTTCATCCTTGCTTCTCACAGTCACATCAGCCAAAATGGATCTTTTCAAAGGGAGTTGGGTTTTGTTCCTCTGCCTGAAAGTCTCCAGTGGCCATTCTTCTTACTCAGGCAAAGGCGTTGAAATAGCTTATGGATCCCTGTGTGCTAGGGCTCCTATATATATGCTACATCACTACCCTCTCCAGCTCTCCAACTCTGACCACTGCTAGGATACTGGTCTCTCTGTTCCACCTCAAAAGAGAAGGGCCAGCCCCTGGATATCCACAGGACCAGCCTCTTTACTGTTTTTACATCTCTGCTCACTATGAATAACTAAATGAAGTCTACCTGGACCTCTCTTTAAAAGATAACACTTTCAAAAAATAACAGTTTTTTAAAGAGTGGTCAGGGCAGTTAATTTTTAGGGTGGTCAGGATAGACTTCATTTAGACTTCATTTAGGCAGTCATGTGCAGTGTCCTTAGAAATACAAACTAAATAGCATTGCAAACAAGATATAAATAAAAATCTCCTTTAAAAACATGTCCCTGACAAAAAGATAAGAGAATATCTTTTAAATAAGGCATTTAAGAAATGAATACAAATTGAATATGGAAATAACTGTGCATATTTGTTTGAGGTTGGGACATAATAGAAATTAAAATCAGTTGGGCTGTATGTGGTATTTCCTCTAAATGATTTTTAATAATTTTTGTGTTTTTTTTTGGTAAGTTGCACTTTTTAATTCCTGAAACCAAAAGCAATATATGCTGTTCCTACAAAAAATAATTTTTTAAAGTGTAATATTAGATTTACAGAAAAATTGCTAAGATAGTACACAGAGTTCCTATATGCCCCACACCATTTTCCTCTAATTGAACATCTTACATTAATATGGTACATTTGTCACAACCAATGAGAAAATATTGTTTCATTATTATTAACCGAAGTTTATACTTCATTGAGATTTATCAATTTTTACCAAGTCTCCTTTTTCTGTTCTAGGATCTACTATAAGATACCACATTGCATGTCATCTTCATCTCCCTAGGATCTTCTTGACTATCAAAAATTCTCAGACACTCCAAATTTTTGATGCCCTTGAAAAATTTTGAGGCATACCGGTTGGTTGTTTTGTAGAGTATCTCTTCAATGGGGTCTGTCTGATGTTTTTCTCAATATTAGGCTGCAATAATATGTTTAGAGGGTAAAAACCACAGAGGTAAAGTTCCATCTCATCACGTCATACTGTGGACACATTCTGTCAACATGACTTATCGTGGCTCGTGTTGTCCTTTATCACCTGGCTGAGGTAGTATGTGTCAGATTTCTCCACTGTAAAATTACTCTTTATTTTAATTTTATTTTATTTTTACTTTCAAAACTGTATTTTTCAAAAAGATGGCACTGTGATCAGCTCACGCTATTGGAGTGGGAAATTATGCTTCCTCTCCTGGGGTACAGAGTATCTGCCTAAGTTTTTTGAAATTCCTCTGCATAGGAAATTCTCTTTTTTCCTATTTATTCAGTCATATATTTACATCAGTATGGACTCACTGCTGTGTATATTATACTTTGGGTTATAATCCAATACTATGGTATTTATTTGTTGTTCACATTGTTCCAGCTTTAGCCATTGGGAGTTCTTTCAATTGTCTTCTGTATCCCTTTGAGATATGCAGCCATTGTGCTGCACGAGTGCATGTTCGTGTGTTTAACACTTTCTCACTTTCTGGGAGAACAAAATGTCTCAGTCTTATCATATGTATTTCTTGCCCCAGTCCTAGAGTCAGCCATTTTTCTGAGGACCTTTTTTTCTCTGTAATGGACACTGAGATAGATCAACATTTAGGTTGTGGATATGCTTATTGCTACTGGGATATGATTGCTTTTAGGCCCACTTATCTTCAGAGCAAAAGAATATACCAATCACTCTTTCTGAACATTGTCTTTACACACCAAGTCCTCATGTCCTTCACTCTATTTTAGTCACTAGAGGGAAACGATATCACCCGATTAAATCCTATGGACTCTGATTATTTGTACATGTATGCATGCATTTAAGAAAATATAAGTGAATCAACATTAGTTCACAAATGAAAAAAAAAATAGCATCCATGGTGATTTCACTTCCCTGGGGGTGAAATTTGGTGAAGAGGTCAGCAGCATCACTCTCAAGTGGAAAGCACAGGGTTGTCATTTGCAGTGCCCTTAGAAATAAAAACTAAATCTCATTACAAACAAGATATAAATCAAAATCTCCTTTAAAAATCTGTCCCTGCCAAAAAGATAATTCAGTATCTTTTAAATAAGGCACATACTTAAGAAATAAATACAAGTTGAACATGCAAATAACTATATATATTTGTTTGAGGTTGGGGCATAATAGAAACTAAATTCTCTTGGATTATGGTATTTCCCCTAAATGCTTTTAAAATAATTTTTGGAATTTTTTTGATAAGTCACAGTTTTTAATTTCTGAAACCAAAATTAACACATGCTGTTTCTTAATAGTTTTTTTTTTTTTTTGCATTACAACCTTAAAGAAATATCTGTTTCAATAGCTATAGATTCATGACATTTTAAATGGCTACATTTATTCTTGTGTATCATATAGTATTATAACTAATTGATCAAGTCATTTTTGTTGTTGTTGTTTGAGATGGAGTCTTGCTCTGTCACCCAGCCTGGAGTGCAGTAGCAAGATCTTGGCTTATTGCAACCTCTGTCTCCAGGGTTCAAGTGATTCTCCTGCCTCAGCCTCACAAGTAGCTGGGATTACAGGTGCCCACCACCATGCCTGGCTATTTTTTTGTATTTTTAGTAGAGACAGGGTTTCACTGTGTTAGCCAGAATGGTCTTGATCTCCAAACCTCGTGATCCGCCAGCCTCGGACTCCCAAAGTGCTGGGGTTACAGGCCCAAGCCACTGCGCCAGGCCCAATCAAATCACTTTTAGTGGACATTTGTGCTGTTTTTGACAATGTGCTCAACAATACCTCACTGAACAACCTTGACTATTATTTGTCCAAATATTTTTTTAAAGGACATATTCTTATAAATGAAATTTCTGTGACAAGGTAGATAGGTAAAAGTTTTTATTCAGTTTTCTAAAGTGCTCTTCAGAAACACATCAAATTGAGACTTGTATCACCAATTCATGAAAGTGACGAATCCTTCACATGTGTACTAATTGTGATTTTTAATGCGTACTAATTACTAATTCTTTACATTTTTGCAAATCTGAATTTTAACTGTTTTTTTATTAGTGAGTATATTTTTGCAATAAGTTGGCGATTTCACTTTCTTGGTTAATTGCCTTTACAACTTTCTATGCTATTTTTATATTGTGATTGCAAACTAGATTTTTTCTTATTGCTATGTAAGAATTAATTGTATATTTAAGATAACAATACTCTATCTTCAGTTGCCAGTGCTTTTCTAGGGTTTCATTTGATTTTTGATCTTCTGTATTTTTTCTTTTCTTTCCCACAAGGTTTTCATTTTATTCTACTTAATCTTTCCTTTATGATTTCTGATACTGAAATCATGGTTAAAAAAAAAGAAAAAATATTCTGTCTTAGTTCATTATTAAGATGTAAGAATATTGATTAAGAACATGTGTTTATGCTTTGGAGCATATTTTTAATTGTTATAAAATTTTAAAATATAAACTGTTTTCAGGAAACCCCTTAGCCTACTTATGTATTGCTTAAAGAGGATTAAAAAGTACTTTGTATTTATTATCCTCTTAAAATTATTTATTTTATATCAATGTAGATGTTTAAAAACAATTACACACTGATCATATGAATATAAGTATTTCATTCTTAATATTTTTTTCCACCAGAAGAAACTGAATTATTCATTTCTGTTATTGAAAAAAAAAGAGCAGTTTTTAAAAGAGGCAAAAATAATATTTTATTAAATGGGAAAATTTCTGTATCCAGTTCACTTTGTTGAGCTGAGTAGAATTATACATTATTGCTGGCAAAGAAAAGAGCAAAATGATGTTATATAAATTCACATTAATACTTGACAGTTGCTATAGAATCATGAATCAAACAGGCTTACTCCTATTTATTAGTGGCTTTATACTAGATTCTTCAGTTTCTGTTGAAAGGCACAGTCCAAGTGTTGCCAGTTAACGGGTGCCCTGAACCTAGAGTTCCATGTTTCTTCTTCTGTATCCCTCATGTGGCAGGATAGAGGAGAACAGTAATCTCCAACAATGGTCTGTTTTTAAATCCCTATCCCAAAAGGATGTTTTCTAGTAAAGGGATGGGAATGATACATAGAACCCTTAGGGAAGTGAGCCAAAGAAGACTGAGAATTAGTGAAGTCACGGTGTGGGATGAACACTCTACCTGTGTGAGTTCTCCTTACCTCCGAGCTCCTCTGGAGCCACCTTCAATGAATGGCACTCAGTTCCTGCCATGGGGCATGCTAGCAGAGCACGGGCTAGTGGCTACTGGTGGCCTGGCTTCTTGGAGCCTTCACTGGAAAATAAACTGAGCACACAAAGGGCAATCTTTTAAATTCCATTCTAAATAATTATATTTAGAGAGTAGAGATAGAGTGCTCAACAGGGTGGAGCTGAAGAGCCCTGAATTAGCCACATCAATCCACACAAGGGATGGTTATGTTCCCTACTGAAGAGGAAAGGCTTCCAGAGTGAAGAGCTTTATCTTCAGTTCAAAAACTCTATGGACAAATCCATCAGGCTATTTGACAGGTAAATTAAGGAGGGTTGCTGCTTCCAGGGAGCCCAAGTCATATTCCAACCAGGCAGCAACAAATCACAGCCCATTCCATCCACTGGGCTTCCCCTTCAGGAGCTTAACTGGCTTAAAAACCAGCCTCAGAATTTATGCCTCTCAGTCTGTCTTGATATCCCAGCCAACTCTCTGAGAGTCACTAACAGCTGCTGCCACCTCTCCTGGATGTGGAGGCTATTCCTGGAATGGGCAGGCTTTTCTTCTTGCACAACGCACCCCAAGGGTAATTCATTCATTCCTAGGGCTCGGGGGAAGCTGTGGTGCTTATCAGGGACAACTTGGTCACTGGTGGACCAGGACAGTGAAGTAAGTGAATTCCTTTCAGGGACAGAGAGACCCAACACTTTCTACTCACTTTCACTATAATTGGAGAGAAAAACATAACCCTAGCCAAGGTGGGGAAGAAAACTACAGAGGTCGCCTTGCCAAAGAGATATTCTGTTGGCTTCAGGAGAAGAATTAAATAAACAAATTCTATATCAGATATTTGTTAAGCCTGTAGTGGATTACATTAACTGAAATGCAATGGTGAATAATCATTTGTGGCCTTGTCCACAAGGAATAAAATCCTCATGTCCCATGTGTATGATTTTAATGTGCCAATATATAATTGGATTGCTAATTAAAGGCAATGTGCTACTCCCTGCAGATAAATAAATATAAATGACGTATTTTTTTTCCCCCAGGTCTTCATCCCTTCATAGCTATAGCTTCCCTAGTACTTTTCATGAACTCAGCCCTGCAGGCAACACTGCTGTCTAATTTAAGCCTTGTTTGGCACTATCGGTTATGTATTATTGGGCTGATTTCACAGGTGAGGGGATCAATGCTCAGTATCTTTCATCTATTCCTTCTTCCTCTCAACTGATATTGAGTGTCTACTATGTCCCAGGCACTGTTCTGGGATCTAGAGGTCTGGGGGTCTCCAAAGTCCCTCACCCTCAGGCAATGCCTCTCTTCACAGAACCTCTTTTCTCCAGGTCGGTCTGCCCTATTCCATGCTGGACTTGTAGGCTGAGGCTGGACGGAAGTTCTCAGAGCAGGACTCATCACCACACAGAACCCTGTTTCTATGGTGGCAAATGGTATTGTGGCTTTGGGTTCCCATTTGAGGAGCAGGACTTTGATGAAACTCCTTTGGGTCCTCACTTTGCTCTGAGGAGCCTGACACATTGTCTTGATAAGCTGCTGAATGTTCCACTGGGGCGTACACTGAGGTGCTCTCTGGCTCTTGCCAATCCTCGCAGGGGCTTGATGTGTGTCCTTTCATCCGTCAGTTCCATATCAGGATCCATCCACCGTTCTCCACCTCCCTGGATGGTCTGTTCGCAGAAGGGTCCTGTGTGTTGTCTCTCCAGACTCCCAGTCATTAACAAATGTACAGAAACCTAGGGCTCATTCCTGTATCCCATACGCAATCCACAAAAACTGTTTATTTCATCCTTAACATAACCCTGTATCTAGCCATTCTCTTTATCTCCTGGTCCAATGTCATCACTCCTTGAGGTACCTAGATGGCCCCAGATCGATCTCACTGTAGTCACTCAGGCACCCTCCAGTATTTTCCCCACCTGAAGCTAGAGTGGCTTTGTTTGAAAACAGATCTGAGGACTATCCTCCTCTTCCTCACCACTCCACCATGCTTCAACTCTTTAGTACCTTTCTCTAGTCCTTAAGATAAAAAGATAAAAATGAAACTCCTTAACTTTCTTTCCTTTGGTCAGTCTACCTTTTTGTTGTTGCTGGAGTTTTATTTTTTAAGTAAACAATAATGGAATACTTGTAGATTCATATAAAAATTTCTTTCTTTTTTTTTTTTTTTTGAGATGGAGTTTCGCTCTTGTTACCCAGGCTGGAGTGCAATGGCGTGATCTCGGCTCACTGCAACCTCCGCCTCCTGGGTTCAGGCAATTCTCCTGCCTCAGCCTCCTGAGTAGCTGGGATTACAGGTACGCGCCACCATGCCCAGCTAATTTTTTGTATCTTTAGTAGAGACGGGGTTTCACCATGTTGACCAGGATGATCTCGATCTCTTAACCTTGTGATCCACCCGCCTCGGCCTCCCAAAGTGCTGGGATTACAGGCTTGAGCCACCCCGCCCGGCCAAAAATTTCAAATATAGTACAGATGACTCCTAGATACCCCTTGCCCAGTTAACATCTTAAATTATTCTGGGGTGCATTGCCAAAACTAACAAATTAGCGTTGGTTCATTACTAATAACTAAACTCCAGACATTATTAGAATATCACCATGTTGCCATCAGCCTAATTTGGTTTGATCCAGGAGACTATAAAATTTAATTTTCAATCTGGGATGATTTTTCTTTTTGAGAAAAAGAGGTGCTATTAATAATTACCAGGGACAGCAGGTGTAGATGGGAATTGCCCATGTCACTTTATTTAGAAGGCAGGAAGACAGGGCTCCTCTACCTTCAACTCCACTCCACATTCTCAGTGCTCCAGACATGCCAACCTTGTTTTACTCTTGCTACTCATTTTCCCTTTTCATGAGCTCTTCCAGCTCTTCTTCACCTGGCCGATGGCTATAGACACGTCCTCACACAAATCTTCCCTGGCCTCCTGAACTAGGTCAAATGACTGTTCTCACTTTTTTTTTTAAATCTAGCATTGCCCTCCCCTCCAATCCCCTCTCTTTTCCTCTCTCTCTTTTCCTTTTTTACGTTCCTTTCCTTTCCTTTTTCCATTCCATTCTACTCCATGAGATTATTTGATTGAATTCTACCTTCCTTATGAGCCTGTAAGCTTCATGAGGGAAGGGGCAATGTTTCATTTTTCGATCCTTTTTCTCATCTGTGCCAAGAACACAGAGTGGGCATTGATATGAATAATTCCTTGTTGAATACCTGAGCAAATGTGCCTCTGACACTGCAGTGCCGTTCAGCACATGCCACAAGGTTCTCTGAATAGCAGCTCTGTCTGCCTAGCTCCATCCTCTTCCACCAGCCTTCCCTGTGTTCTTAAATCACTCTAGTGGAAATGTCTAGTTTTCAGGCTTTGTTTATGATAGGCATTGGATATATACACACGTTATTATTCAGGGAATAAATGTTTGTATTTATACACTCATCTTTGTATCATGAATTAGTCAGGAATCTTCTAATTGTATGTGACAAGTCCCTATTCAAACTACTTTACCAAAAACTATGTGGAAGATGGAAGTAAGTAGTGAGTCACATAAAAGGGAAATCGAGGGGCTGGATCATTTTCATTCTGGCCTTGATTTGGATACTTAGACAGAGACCACCAGGAGGCTATCTCATTCCCCTTCTTTCAACTCTTCTTGCTTTGCATTGACTCCATGCTCAGGCAGATTTTTCTTGTGTGGTGAAAATGACCAGTGGCCATTTCAAGCTCATAAGGTCTTTAAAAGTCAAAGTTCAGAAGATAGTAATGTTTTACGCTGTCAGTATGAACATCCATTCCCCACAAAAGACTCTGATTGGTCAGGTGCAGTGTCTCACGCCTGTAATCCCAGCACTTTGGGAGGCCAAGGTGGGCGGATCACAAGGTCAGGAGTTGGAGACCAGCCTGATCAACATGGTGAAACCCCGTCTTTACTAAAAAATACAAAACTTAACTGGGTGTGGTGGCACATGCCTATAATCCCAGCTACTCAGGAGGCTTAGGCAGGAGAATCGCTTGAACCGGGGAGTCAGAAATTGCAGTGAGCTGAGATCGCGCCATTGCATTCTAGCCTAGGCAACAGAACAAGACTCTTGCCTAAAAAAAAAAAAAAAAAAAAAAAAAAAAAAAATCTGATTTGGCCTTGCTTGGCTAACAGGCCCATCTGTGAATCAGTCTCTGTGGCTGAGAAGTGATTTATGTTTATTGGCCAATGGAAATAACATACTCAGCTCCCCTGGAGGAGGAGGCCCAGCCATATGATTCATGTTCCTGCTCGGTGGAAATGGGACTGGTGGAAAAGTAGAGCTGCTCACTATAATCCCTGGATTCCAGAAGCCTCACAATAAGAAATAGATTTCTACCCTCTCTTTCTTACTTGTTTCCGCTAATTTAAAATAGTTTAACTTGCATGTAGCAATAAATCTCTTTTTTTTTCTGATGAACACCTTTATTGAAGCAAATATTTGATGCAGTATTCATTAATGATTTGTACGCAAAATACCATCAAGGTCAATTTTCTCTTTTCTTTAAGTTAAAACCAACTTTTAACTTAAAAGTTTCTGGTCTTTGGGCTCAGTGTTCCATATTTTACTTGGTATATTTTCTGGCAGTAGAAAAGAAATTTAAACTGACTCTCTAGCATCCCTTTAGAGTAAAGGGATTTTCAAAGCGTTATTTTAAAATTTTGTTTTTTAAATAATATAACAAGGAAAGAAATTCTTGTTTTCCAGATTAATCAGAGAATGACATGCTATGATTATTTTAATATTCTGGTTAACTTAGAGTTACCCAAAATACCCTTCAATGATGTTTTACAAAAATAAAGCTTGAAATTATTGAATGTTTGGTATGTAATTTAGGAGAGGCTTAAGACACATTTAGTTCTTTAATTTGAACAACACAGTCAGACAACTGTGAAAAAAGTTTGAATTTTCTTCTTGTTTAAGTCAGGGGCCAGCAAATGTTTTCTGTAAAGGACCAGATAATAAATATTTTAGACTTTGCAGGTCATGTGTTCTCTAGCTTTACTCCAAAAGGTGGCAGGCCAGGCACAGTGGCTCACACCTGTAATCCAAGCACTTTGGGAAGCTGAGGCGGGTGGATCATTTCAGGTCAGGAGTTCAAGACCAGCCTGACCAACATGGTGAAACCCTATCTCTACTAAAAATATAAACAATCAGTTGGGCGTGGTGGCACATGCCTGTAGTTTCAGTTACTTGGGAGACTGAGGCAGGAGAATTACTTGAACCCAGGAGATAGAGGCTGTAGTGAACTGAGATCCCACCACTGCACTTTAGCCTGGGAGACAGAGCAAGACTTCATCTCAAAACAAACAAACAAACAAACAAACAAACAAACAAACAAACAAACCAACCAAGCAAATGGCAAAAGCAGACATAGACAATAGGTAAATGAACTGTGTGCAGCTGTGTTCTAAGTTTTCTTTATAGATACAAGCAACACAGGTATCTTTGGCCTGGGCCATAGTTTGAAGACCTCTTGTTTAGATTCTGCATACACAGAATTTATGGTTGTTATCTTGTGGTCATAATAAAATGTCACCTAGTTGTTTGCAGTCTTCTTTCATAGCATGGTTTAAGGAAGTGAGTCTTGAAGAAGAAATCATACACTTCAGGGGTCCTGGATCTATATGTTGACTGTAGTCCAATTACACCATCCCTCTAAACCTTCATTTTCCAAACATGAATAGGGCCATTGAAAACTGTTCTACCAATCTTAGAGTTATTTGGAGAATCAAATAAAGAAATGTATAAGAAAAGGAATTGAATACATAGTTATTTTCCACCATAAGGTGCAATTAATTTAATTTTATGGCACAGAAATTGTCAAAATATTTGAGGAAAATAGAAAAACACAATATTAATATTAATATTAATAATAAGATGAGTTAAGGACCCTGTAAGAAACAGATGAACAACACACATATTAAGAATTTTTTTTTTTTTTTTTTTTTTTTTTTTAGGATTTCACACAAGGGCTATTTAGAAAGGAAAGGTGTGGACAAAATATGAGGAAATTACAAGGGTAGTGCAGTAATGTGGGAGGAGCAATCTCAGAACTTACTGACCTGAGACCCAGAAGGGGAAGAGAATGTAGGAAGCTGCCTCAAGAACAGCTGTGCCCTTCGGTCCAGGGACACAACTAAAGTGGCCCTGGCATACAAATGTCCTGCCCACATCCTCCTTCTTTCCTCTTCTATGCCTCCATCTGGTGGAACCCAACCAGAAGCCAATCCGAGCAGGTCAACGTCCTCAGGCAGAGAGCAAGGTGAACAGTAGTTTAGAGAGGACATGGAAGTGCAGACAGAAGCAAACCAAAGCGACATGATACATACACGTTCTCAGCAAGCCTACACAATTTATCAATGATATTTTATGTATTGCATTTCTCTCCTTTTTCTTTGTTGGCATGTTTATTTTATTGTATAGCATAATTGCAACTAAAGCCCATTGGTAAACATACAGATTTAAGCAAAGTCCAATTAGAATGCTTGGGCACTAAATAAAAATAGGTAAAGCTGAAAAATAGCCTATAGAGAAATTAAAACTTTGGCAAAAATTAAAATAGGATGAAGTGCTGCCTGCTACTTGTTCTTTACCTTCTCAATTGAATTGGTGTTTTCTGTTACCATATACTAATATATTTATGCTGAAGTGAATGGGGAACTCTGAAAAAAGTCATGATGGGCTGTTATAAATATAAATGCTTAACCCAGTGTGTAAAAAAAAATTCCAAAAACAAAACAAAACAAAACAAAAAATCCCCACCAAAACAAAGCAAAAACTCCCTTAGTTACTAGCAAAAAAAAAAAAAAAAAAAAAATCTGTTGAAAATTTATCCAGTGTGCATGTTTATATTTATTTTATCATGTCTGTTAACCCAAACTCAACTGGCATTTTCTAGTTGTTTTAAAAAATATACTTACATTTTCAGAGAAAGAAGCTATTTTTTTAAAAAGCCTGTATTAAAAAAGAATTGTGAAAAGCCTGACAACTTCCATGATATGGTTTATAATGAGCTGTTGCTCCTCTCTGCCTGTTATACCTTTAAGTCTGTGCCAGAGTCCAGCATTTGGGTGGGAGGAAGGATCTGTCACTTTGGAGGTTTCTGCAGACCCAGAGATATGATCAAGCCTTGAGTGAAGATAGGAACCATGACCTTGGGCATTGTGAACATAATTCATCTTGATTGAGTGTATGTAACCAAAGCAGGAAAGAGGGTGTTATATTCCAACAATATAGGAGAAAATAAGAGTGCTTCCTGGTCAACTCTCAATTGCAGAACATTTGAATAACCCAAATCCTATGTTCCCTGAGCATTTTGATTAAAGACAACTCCTTGCACCAGTTGTGTTCTCATCTTCTCAACATGTCAGAGTGAGCCCTGATATTTCCAATTCCTGAACATTCTAATGAAAGTAAGTTTGTTATAGGCATATAGGTATAGCTACATAGTATAGATATGCCCTATACATCATATTTTAACTTGCAATTATTCTTAGTTATTTGTTTACTTGATGTTGCTGTTTGTTTCCCCCACTTGATTATAAATTTGTGATTTGTTCCCCATTATATCTCTTATGCTTAGCACAATGCATGACACAGAGTAGATGCTCAATAGATATCCTTTTGAATGAATGAATGAATGAATGAATGAATGAATATATAACACATAGGGAAAGGGGCCATGAACCTGTCAGGCGGATGATACACACAAAGCTAGAATAATTGCTAGGCTTGCCTGAATGTCTGTCTTAACGTAGTCTCAAAAGAAACTGGGCTTTCTTTATTACTGACATGCTTTCTTCATTATCATCGACAATGGAGGCTGCTGTGAAACGTGGCTTGTGAAAAGAATACATATGTCAAGTTCTAAAATATGCAGTGCCACAAATCATGAGGATTGACGTGTAGACAGAATCTATGTAAATGAATCACTGATCAAAGATAGACTTGTTAGGAAAGCAGACTTTCCATGACACTAGTCTATACATTTCTGTGGTTTTCACTGAATTATTCATTTATAGAAAGTGTTCACGGGTCTTGGCATTTACTTTTAAGAAAAGTATATAAGAAAGAGATAGTCTTTTCAAACATACTCTTCTTAAAATGTATGTTTGAAAGTGGTATCTTTTCAAACATACTCTTCTTAAAGGTGGGATTTACAACATTTTGGGATAGGACAATTTGACATACATTATTTAAGCAAATGGGTTATTGAATCAAACCGCTGGGTTTGAACTTCAGGTGCTTATTTATCACATAACCTCACAAAGCCTCAGATTTCTCAATAGTAAAATTGGAAGGATAATATAACAATGACATATATCTGGTGTGTGTGTGTGTGTGTGTGTGTGTGTGTGTGTGTGTGTGTGTGTGACAGAGACAGAGAGCGAGCCCTGAGATAATCTATGTAAAAGTACTTAGCACATTATTTGGCACATTATTTATCCTCAGTTAATGCACTTTGATTTAGATTTAATCACATGAAATTGTTTCCTGAGTTTACTAAAACAAATCTCTTTGTATGAACATATTTCCCTTATGTTTGTATCTTATTTAATTTTGCCCCTTCCCTAATTTACCCCAAAGTGCAGCTGCTACCTTCACTCATTTGGAGACTGAAAGCCACTGTCCCAGAAAATTGAAGACAGAGCACCTCATGTGTGTGCTGGTGGTGGAGTGTAGGTGAGTGATCAATTTAAGGAATGACCCCCTTCAATAAAATTATTCAGGTCTTAGATTTGTTGTCATCTTAGGAAATACAGAATCTAGCACCAGGAGCGATTGTATGTATGATGGATCGATGGCAGTATTGGCCACAGTACTTCAGCCAGCCCTGAAACCATTCTTTTTGTGGAGCCTCTTATGCCATAGGTGGAGTCTGCTATATTAGACAAGCATCTTGTTTTGAACAAAAAAGTGTTACCAGAGATGACTCTAGAAACTTGAGAAAGCTCTTACACATTTCTGCTTCCCTTCTAGCTCCTCTGTCTTCCCAGGAGAACATGCACAGAGTTGAGACATGGGAAGCAGAGCTGAGTCTTCCTGGTTGCCCCAGCCTAAGCCTAGATCAGCTAATTGATGGTCAGTGACCATTCCAGACATGGCGAACCCAACTGAGCCCAGGAGAATGTGCAACCTCATCCAGTTCAAATTGCCCACCTGAAGTCTTCTGTGCCAGATAAACACTTGCGATTGTAAGCCACTGAGTATTGGGATAGTTGGTTACTTGGCATTATTGTGACAATGTAAACTGATATTGAGCATGAGCTGACTGTTTCATGGAACTCTCTAAAATCTCTCTAATGTATAACTGATTGTATCATGCTCATACGTAAATGGCCTTACTTTAGTTAGGCTTTATTTCATCCAGCTCATCTTTTCTCCACCTATACCCCCAAACTATACTTTTCTTAAAATTGTACTTATGTTTCCGAAGACTGCATATTATCTCAATCTTGGGCCTTGGTTGTGCCACTGGTCAGACTTCTTCTACTCCCAGCAAAGTAGGTTTCTATTTGTCCTTTCGTTCTTATTTTAGGAATCATCTCCTTTGGAAAATTTACTTAACCTTGCTAAGAAAAGGTTGGGTGTGTGACTCTCCTTTGGGTGCCCATAACATTCTGGTACTTAAGATGTTGGTGTTATATCACTTCTCGAGTACTCATTATATGTTGGTGTTACCTCCTCTTTTGGGGGCTTTCCTTATTGGACTCCATGTTGTTGGAGGGCCAAGAACACGTGTTTTGGGTTTTGTGAAGCAATGCATCTTTAGCATAAAGCTCGGTGTCTGGTACACAGTGTGTGCTCAACTAACAGATGTAAAAGAAATGAATGTAGATGTTGAATTCATGGGAAAATGGGGAAAGGATGATTTTGTGAGGGTCCCCTCTCCCAGGATAAAGATAAATGGAGTTAATGGAAAGGGTAATATTAGGTCCATCCTTCACTTTGGAATGTTCAAACTAGTTACGATGGTTTACACTGTAGATCTCTCTTATAAACTTCAAGGGAAGATCATCACCAATCCAACTGCTGAAATAAAATTAGAATTATTGGTTTATAAGTTAGCCACCTAAAGAGGGTGATCCAAAAAGCCAAACAGCATCTGACAAATAGGCATGTCGACTGGGCTTCAATATCTTCCCTAAGTAAGTTAAATAAAAATTTTAAAAATACCCTGTTTAGAATTTATTTTACAAAGAGCCACTTACAATTTTAGGGTATTATTTTAGGCATTGATTAGGCAGATTTAAAAACAAACAAAATGAAGGGCACGATCTTTTGGCAGTAAGGATAGATTTCTATGTTACCAGGATAATTCATGGGCCAGAAATGTAAAAATTTCTCATTGGGACGTGGTGGCTCATGCCTATAATCCCAGCACTTTGAGAGGCTGAGGTGGGTGGATCACTTGAGGTTGGGAGTTCAAGACCAGCCTGACCAACATGTAGAAACCTTGTCTCTAGTAAAAATACAAAATTAGCTAGGCATGGTGGCTCATGCCTGTAATCCCAGCTACTCAGGAGGCTGAGGCAGGAGAATCGCTTGAATTCGGGAGGCAGAGGTTGTGGTGAGCTGATATTGTACCATTGCACTTCAACCTTGGCAACAAAAGTGAAACTCCATCTCAGAAAAAAAAGAAGAAGGAATTTATAATCTCATGGTTATAGGATTCTAAACAAGGCATAAACCTCTGGGATTAGCTAACCCACTGTGTTCTGCAAACTAGTGGAACACAGGTTTGACAGCTTAGGTCCACTCTGACCTCTACTCCAGCTCCTTCAGAACTTTCCTTTGGCTTCCCACACTTCGGTTTTCTAGAGAAGTTATACCATCAAAATTAAAATTTTAACCCACGGCTTTAGTTTACCTTTCCTCACTTTATAAATAAAGACAAAAATTCCCCGAAGTCATGATTGCCTGAGTTAACCCAAATGGTAATGCAGAAGGTAAAATCGACTTCTGGTACACTCAGTGATTTTTTTCACTGTGATGTACTTTCTTTGACCCTTTTCCTCACACATTCCATTGGGTTGTGCAGAATCTGCATGGCTGGAATGAATACAAGTTGAAGGAGAAGTTAAATCTGTCTCAACTTTAAAATGTAGAGGAGATTTGACATCATTATGTCCTTTGGAACATTATGGTGGATTCATGGTTCATGCAGTCAGCAAACTAAAGGTCGGGCTTCAGTTGGTATTCAGCGTAGTGTGTCGTAACATTGACAGGCTATATTTATACAGTGGTGCTGAAAGATTAAAATAAATATATATCAATGTTGATCCTAACAAACGTATGCATTGCAGCTGATACAGTTAATATCAGTTTTTGAGTTTGTAATTGTTTACCCATATGTTGCAAATGGCAGTTTTTCCAAAATATAATGATTTGGCACTTCATTCCATAGAGGTTTTTGAGAACTAAAACATAACATATTTAATATTGGTAGGACTTGATTTCTAGATTACATTTGTGAGGGGAAAAATAGGGACCTGGATTTCAGTCAGTTCTCCAACCAGTTTTATGAGAATTCCATCTCTACCAGTCTTTCTGGCTGCAATTTTTGTCCCTCCAAGAGCTAAGGGAAAAAAAATACTTTGTACTCTCTGCTGTCTCACAAGGGAAAATGTCACAGACCTAGGGTCTTTGAGTCTCCATTACAATTTATTACTCCTACCTCAGCTCTCTGCCCCCATTTCTTTTGTCTCTTGAGCCCTGGGGACTCCAATCGCCTTCCAACAATATTCAATTCATAATTTTCTTTCTATTCACATATCCAAGGGTAATGAAATGGTTTCTACACTTCTGTTGAAAATAACTACTGCCATGAGAAAGAATTATCTCTCTCAGAATGGTGGTTCTTTTGATTCAACTCATATGATCCAATCAGTCCTAAAAAGATAGCCTTGACATAGCTGGTTTGGAACTCTTTCAGATGAGGTAATTGACAAAGGAGCACATCTGGTAGCTATTTAGGGCAGCTCCACTGGATCCTGCTCCCCATGACACATGCCTGGTGTCTCAGAACTGTGCACGTGTACTTCCTATCCTCTCTGTGTCCTTGACTCTCCAGGGAACCCTCCTGTGGGGCTGAAAGACAACCTTTGGCTTCTCTTGTTTGCATTGAGTCTTTACTCTAATGGTCAGGGAGCATTCCTCCTTCCAAGCAGCTGAGTGTATTTCATGCAAATTGCATTTTTGGTACCTTTCACCGACAGTCAAGAGCTTCCGAGATCCTTCTCTGTTCTTCTATATGGGTGTCTTTTTCTTTTCCCCTGGTGCATTGCCTACAATGATATTTTAATAATGTTATAAATAATGATAATGATAAATACAATACTTAGATATACATATATGATTGTATGGGAGAGCTCTGTAAGCCAACGTAAGGACAGTAATCAATCAATAGGCTTCCCATCTGTAGGTTTATCAAGAGATTTGAAGTTGCTATCCAGGGGACTTACACTGTCTTTGGCAATTTTTTTTTCTAGACTGTTTCTCCAGTCTAACATTTTACAGTTTTCTTCCCTTTCAATTTACTATGTATACTTTATACTTTATTACTCCCGATATTCAATTGCAGTGGAGATATATATATATATATATATATATATATATATATATATATATATATATATATATATTTGCTTTTACTTATGCTGCTCCCACCCTGGGATTCTTGCCCTGGTTTTTTCATTTATTAGAATTGTTTCAAATGATAGAGCCCAGAGCAGTGTCTTCAAGAGATATGAACAAGCATTCCCACGTCTCAATGAGAAGTAATTACTTCCTTCTTTGTACTCCTACTGAACATTGCTGACATTGCTGAGAGGTCATTGATCCCATCATTTGCTACTGTATATTTGGGTGTATACGAATATGTATAATATACAAGCATATGTATGTTAAATATTATACATTTGTATCATGTATTTATGTAATATATCATAGATTCACACAGGACATTAAAAACAGGAGATTCTCAATGGCTGTTAAACAAATGGATATTTTGTGTGGGTAACTGAACACATGATTTTCTTACAAACCAATTTGATTTTATTCTTTTAATGATTAACTTTAAAATGAACAGAGTAGACTACTGTGAACAGCAAATTGCTGTTGACTATGATTCTGATGTAAGTAACCTATGTCTTCTAGAAGTGTATATTTATTCTGAATCACCTAAACACATTTTTTAACAAGAGTGTCCAATCTGGACCTACACAGTTCATAGGTAAAGGGAAAATAGCACAGACTCTTGGTGATAAAGCTTCAAGGCGAATTCATGACAGAGGAAGTTTTCTCCTTCACTTCCAAATGTGCTGTCCCAATTTGACCAAATGTCTGCATAATATGTTGTGCATATATATAAGGTACCATTTCATTTGGTACTTTTAATGCTTGTGTCACATAGCGCCATAATAGGGAAAAGAGGACTAGTGAATGACTCAACAGAAATGAAAAGTGTTTATGTAACCAAGAACTATGGCCTTTCCTGTAATAACCTAGACACACACACACACACACCCCAAAAAAGAGTTCAGGAAGATTCTGTCTATGATGGGTGTAATATTTTTGCTGACATGTTGGGCAAAAAGAAAATCACTGTAAGCCTCCTGACTTTCTAATTTTTTAAAATTTATTTATTATACTTAAAGTTCTGGGGTACATGTGCAGATCATGCAGGTTTATTACATAGGTATACACATGCCATGGTGGTGGTTTGCTACATCCAATGCCTCATCATCTACATTAGGTATTTCTCCTAATGCTATCCCTCCCCAGTCCTCCCAGCCCTGCTATTCCTTCCCTAGCCCCCCATTCCCCAGGCCCTGGGGTGTGATGTTCCCCTCCCTGTGTTCGTGTATTCTCATTGTTCAACACCCACTTATGAATGAGAACCTGCGGTGTTTGGTTTTCTGTTCTTGTGTCAGTTTGCTGAGAAGCATGGTTTGCAATTTCATCCATGTCCCTGCAAAGGACATGAACTCATCCGTTTTAATGACTGCATAGTATTCCGTGGTGTATATGTGCCATTTTTGCTTCATCCAGTCTATCATTTGATGGGCATTTGGGTTGGATCCCAGTCTTTGCAATTGTGAACAGTGCCACAGTAAACATGTGTGCATGTGTCTTTATAATAGAATGATTTATAATCCTTTGGGTATATACCCAGGAATGGGATTGCTGGATCAAATGGTATTTCTATTTTTAGATCCTTAAGGAATCACCACACTGTCTTCCACAATGGTTGAATTAATTTACACTCCCAGCAACAGTGTCAAAGCATTCCTGTTTCTCCACATCCTGTCCAGCCTCCTGACTTTCACATGCTAAACACACAACCGCAGGCACTAATAGGAAGGCACTTTCATCAGCAAAAGTTTGTCTCCTATAGCTATTTAGTAACTTCTTGGGTCCTCTGTGCCCCCTGTCAGGAGACCCAGGGCAAGGTAGATAAAAGTCTTTGATTAGGAAAAGTAATGGAGAAATCATTCACAATGAGCATCTACTGAATTGTTTTCATCACAATCTAAACTGCAAAGAGATCAGAGTACCGGACAGTGATGTGCCATTGTGGAATCCAAGTGGGCTTAGATGTGTTGGTTGTGAGTTGGTGAAAAAATATTTGCTTATCAGCAATGTCAGAATAAAGGGTATAAATATTTATTTGTAGTTTAAAATTCAAATTTCAGTTATTTGTTGTACTTGAATCTCAGTTATCCTAATCCAGAAAATGGGATAAAAATAACTACACTATAGAATTATTGTAATAATTAAATAAGATAATATATGAAATGCTTGGCATTGCACTGGAGACATCATGCATTCTCAGCACTTGTCAGTTCTCCTAACAATGATAGTAATATTTAATCAGACCTTATTAGTGCTGTTGCTATTCTAAGGAATCCATATGGGTTAGTTCATTTTGTCCTCTTAACAAACTCCATTAATCCCTCCGAATGTTAAATATAACACAAAAATTTAGTTAAAGCTTTACCAGATGAATGCTAATATAGCATATATAAAGTCATCCTTTTATAATCTAGCATTCAGATATTAGTTCATAGGGTCAAGAATTCTACTAATCAAGCCAGTATATATTATATCCATTATTAGAAATATGATAGCATAAAGATTTCTTCACAATTGCTTTACAGTGACAAAATCTCTTTATATGTGTCTTCAGAATAGTCCTATTAAATAGTTATTATTATCTTTCTTTCTTTCTTTTTTTTTTTTGAGACAGACTCTGTTGCCCAGGCTGGAGTGCAATGGTATGATCTCTGATCACTACAACCTCTGCCTCCCAGGTTCAAGAACTTCTCCTGCCTCAGTCTCAAGAGTAGCTGGTATTATAGATGCCCATCACCACACCTGGCTAAATTTTGTATTTTTAGCAGAGACAGTTTTGCCATGCTCACCAGGCTGGTCTCAAACTCCTGACCTCAGGTGATTTACCCACCTCGGCCTCCCAAAGTGCTAGAATTACAGGCGTGAGCCACTGCATCTGGCCTTTCTTTCTATTTAAAGCAACTGAAACTGAGAAAGGTTAAGCAACCCACATTGCTACATACTAAACATGAAGAGCCGGGTCTCTGAATTCTCGTTTAATGTTTCAAGTTTTGTATGAGTCTAAATCATATAGCACCTCACACCATTTATTCAATAACTTGTTTATTATGCATTATTTCAAAATATCTATCATTCCCCAAGCCATATGATGAGCACATTTAGCATACTCTAGGATATCTAATGATCATTGGGATTTGCAATTGGATGGGACATCAGATCCAGTTAAACAACTTCAGAGACTGCTCCTCTCTGCTCCCAAGATCCATATTCCCCTCCTGGATCCAAAATTAGATCACTTTATTCAAGTCAGGTATGGCCATGGGTGTGAGTTCTAGCCAATGGGATGTGAGCAGAATTGTCTTGTGCCATGTACAATTCTGTCTCCTCCTCCACTAACTGGAAGAAGAGAAAGGGGACATGTTGAAACCAGATGTATTTCATATATGTACATAAACACTCATTCTTGTGGATCTTGGCTAATAATCTTACTTATGCACATATGTGTGTGTATATGTGTGTAGTATATGTGTGTGTGTATCCTTAGAATAGATGTAACAGATGAGGCTACAAAGCACTTACAAAGATGAGAGTGACTTTGGAATTTGTTTTCTCCCCATTGGTTGTTGTTACACTTGAAGAAAGTGAAGTGAATTAGGAGACTTGCCCCTGGGCACCTAGACGGTGACTAGCAGATCTGAGATTAAAGCTCAGGTTTCTTTGCTCTCAACCAAAAAATATCATAAAATGTCAGTGAAACACTATTTCTACAGGATGACAGTTTTTATGAGACAAAGGTTTTCCTGGTCATGTGCATTTGGAAAATTCTGGGTTATGCAAAACACAAGTTCATTTGCTTCATAATTTATCACTACCTTAATTTACCAGTGAGTTCTGTGAGTCGCCCAAGAGGGCAGCACCAAGTTTTCCGAATGTTTTGTCATTTGTTCCAAGTGATTTGTTACTAGGAAGCAGGGTTCCTCATTGCACCAGGTTTAGCTTTTCCCCTGATTTATACACAACATCTCTGTGTGTGGAGAATAGAACATGAAATTTCTGTTCAAGTTTCTACCAACAGTAACAAATTGACCCTAAGCAATTTCCTGTTTATATCTTTAGGACTCAACTTTTCCATCTAAAAAGGAAGTGTAAGATGATTTTCTTTTGAGGGTTTGATTATCTGTGTTACATGCTGCCAATTGGCTGAATGAGGAAGGGGACAAGGCCAGGATACCTCAGGGTCAAGTTCTCGTTCTGTCACTAACAAGCTGGATGACTGTTGGCTCACTGAACCTTTGCAAGCCTCTCAGTTTTTATCTGAAAAATAGTAAAGTTGGACTCAAGGGTCTCCAGCTCTGTGGTCTAGATCACTGTGTTTGATAGGTCACATTGTATTCAATTTTACAGAGACTAGACTCACACTGAGAAATGCTATACAAAATAGCAAACTATTCAAATTTGGTGAGCTGACCCTCAGAGAAAATACTACTACAGAAATGATGTTACTTGTGGAATAGAAGGGAAGATGAAGGTGACTTTCTTATTCTAAGATTGAGGGAAGAAGAAAACAGTGAGGGAAATCAAAGATAGGTGTGATAATGTAAAGAAGAATTTTGAGAGGACAGTTTATATGCTGAAACCTTTTGAAATGAAGTTCCTTTTTATCTACTATCATGTCACAAATTCCATAACACGAATAAAGAAACTAATTAAATAAGGGTAGTAAGTTTACAGAATTGAAAAGAAACTCTAGCACAATTAAAAACTATATCTTCAATTCAAATGATTTGTCTGGAGCAAGCCAGGTCCCAAAGGTATCAACATCTCAAATAAAAGTTAACAAAATGGAAATATTGATGTCATCATTAGTAATTTACAAAATGAATATTACTCTCATTATAAAAGTAGCACATGTATGTTTATTGTGGTACTGTTCACAATAGCAGAAACTTGGAACCAACCCAAATGCCCATCAATGATAGACTGGATCAAGAAAATGTGGCACATATACATCATGGAATACTATGCAGCTATAAAAAAGAATGAGCTCATGTCCTTTGCAGGGATATGGATGAAGCTAGAAACCATCATTCTCAGCAAAGTAACACAGGAACAGAAAACCAAATGCTACGTGTTCTCACTCATAAGTGGGCGTTGAACAATGAGAATATGTGGACACGGAGTGGAACATCACACACCAGGGCCTGTCAGGGGTTGGGGGCCTAGGGGAGAGAGAGCATTAGGAGAAATTCCTAATGTAGATGATGGGTTGATGGGTACAGTAAACCACTATGGCATGTGTATACCTATGTAACAAACCTGCACATTCTGCACATATACCCCAGAACTTAAAGTATAATAAAAAAATTTAAAAAATAAAAGTAGTAACTTTGAACATGTATTGCAAATACTTCTCTCAGCTTGTCACTTCCTTTTTATCCTTTAGTGTTACAGTATAGAATATTTCTTTAAAAATACAATCTTTACTGAATCATTTGTTATAAATAGAAATTATATCCCATTTCAAGACTATAGAAACATAAATTGATATTTCCTTCCATTACTTTTTATCTTCATTTTTAGTTACATTTCTGGGTGCATTTCAAAGGCTTTCTGTGATAAGGAATAAGGCAGAGATCAGATTCATTTTCTCCTCCATATGTTAGTCAATTGTGTCATTAATCTTATAAGCAATTATTTTTCTCATTACTTCAAAAAGGCCTCTTAAAATAAACTTGCATAGTTAAATTTATTAATATTTTCACTTAGAGCTTCAATGTTGAAAGAAAACCATTTTCTTCTACTAGTGTGAATGTGTGTTTTATTTTGTTTTTCAAGAATTTTTTGTGATGAAAGGCCTGAAAATGGAATTATCTATTTTTGCCAATATTTACCCAGTTATTTTCAGCACCATTTATGTACTCTTCCATCACTGATTTCAAATGTCAACATTCTTGTACAATAGAGATAGAGTTTGCTTCTATTCTTTCTGTTTTGTCTGTTTCAGTGCCATTATTATACCTTTAAGATTGTAATATACTTTAATTTCTGATTATTCATAAAAAAATGGTAAAGTCCCTGTCATTATATTTCTTTTCTCTTAATACTCTTGGCTATTTTTATATTTAGTCTTCAGATAAGATTTAGAATAATTTTGTCAATCTAAGTACGTATAATTATACAGCCAGGAGTAACATGTGTTATTTGGATATAGAGACTTTAATGTTCTGTAGGGCTTTTAAAGATATCGTAGAGTAAGTTCTTATGGAAAAATATGAACTTTTTCAAGTTCCCATGCTTTAGATCAATATTCAGTCTGAATAAGAGTGAAAGACTTATAACTTTTTATTTCTTGTATGTTTATAGATTTTTTTTTAAAAAAGGAAAGCTGCATTCTAATTTTAAGTCCCTCTTTAAAAGTTTCACTGTCACCACAAAATTGTTAGTAAATATTTGTAGGCTAAGAAATAGAAAACTGTCTGTGGAGCTACTAATGAATGCATGAGTCTTTGAAGAGGGACTTAAAACCAGTACCTCTTTAAGTCTATCCAAGTCCAGGATATCCAGAATAGGACATGAAATTTAGCATAATACTAACAGTTTATTTCAAAGACTATGTTCCTACAAATCACAGAATAACACAGAATATTATTAACACTCAGTTTGCAAGATAACAACTATCTTTCGACTTCCTCCTCCCTTGCAAACAAACCACCAGTTAAGAGCTAGTCATATAGTTCTCTTAGAGATCAGTAGCTCTTTTCGATGACAATCAGTTTATGCAGAAAATAAAGGAATGAGTGGGAGGTTTTGTGTAACCCAAATAAAATTCAAGGTGCCACATGGTTTAGTATTAGCAGTATGTTTTTCTGAAAAAACAAACAAAAAAACCACTTTCTAATAACCAGTATTATTAAAAATTAATTTCAACCTTTACTTATTTTTCTAATAATTTAAAAATGGATTCAGTAAATAATCTTAGACACAACTCTAAATTTCCTTTTTCTCTCTTCATCTATTCTGTACAGTACAGAGACTTCTCCAGGGTCTCTCATTATTCATAGTCTTTATTCTCCATCAGAATTTTTTTCTCTTGATACTGTTGCATCCATAATGCCTCTCTCCTCTTTCCTTACTTTTTAATTTTTATTCTTCATTTTTAGTCTTTTCTATACTCCCAAGTTTGCATCACATGATTTTATAGTCCATTCATATAGAACTCTTCTTTAGAGAATCATGATCAGGGATTGGAGGAAGGGGTTTAGTGGGAAAACATGAGATTCTCCTTGACATATGGGATGACCAGGGTAGAGATAGTTCAAGGCTGAGAGTACTTCTATATTAAATAATTTTGTTCCAGTCACATGTGTACAGATTAATAAAATTCTGCCTAGGTCATATCAAGTTGTGGAATTAGGATTGGTATTTGTCAAAGGAGGAAGGCATTAGTAATTACTCTCATTTTTTACTTAAGGAAAGAATTGCAGTTTTCTACAGTACACCTTAGAAATGAAGTACGCAAAAAAAAAAAAAAATAGGAAGAGTTGTTAATAGCTATGGTTTATTAACTAATGACTATATTCCATGCAGTGGAGTTAAGCACTTTACATCCTAAAACAACAATGGAACTTTATGTCAGTGTTTGTTTTTATCCCAATTTTTCAAGGAGGAAACAAATGATCAGAAATTTAATCAAGTTTCCTCAAGGCAGATAAATAGCAAGTGGTAAATTAGAGTCTTATAAGGACTTTCACTATAGAGTCTCTGACTTCATATTTATTACTTTGCAAATTACAGCAAAATTGGTAGAATATTATAAATTAGGAAAATAGAAGAGTAAAAGCAACTAGTATGAACTATCCACAAAAAGTCCAGTGGAGAATAACAGTATATACTCTTTCTAGTTACAGAGCAAATGTTCACTATTTTTCCAGTGAAAAGAATAAATAAATGACAACTTTTCTTAATTATTAGTACTGTTAATATATTTTATTTTATTTCATAAGCTAGCGGATTTTGAGTTTATTCTATCTTGCTCTATTTTATAAAGCACTGGAAACTCTTAAATTATCCTTGCAATGATGAAGGGGTCAAAATTATGTGCAGTCTTGACAAATCAGGTGGGTCAATAATAAATCAGAATATGTTTAATGTTATATTGTTTCCAATTTTCATATTCCCTGGGATCCTTATTGAGGATGTATTGTGAATCAAATGAATGAAGAAGAATCCACATAAGACACTTCCTTAGAATTTTTGAGAAAAGTCTACAGGATGTTAAATTCCCTGTTGAGATAGAAGCTCATGTTATTCATAATCACATATTTTGATATAATCAGGTCAATATGTTAGTGACTTTGAATGTGATCCATTGTGTCCATATTTTCTTTCAAAGGTTCAGCAAAGTCTGTTTTCTCCAGAGACAGCCTATTCAATATCTGTGACTTACAGAAGCCAGAAATGTGACATTTAGGGAGCCAAGTGCCATGGAGGAATGGATTCCCATATCATTTGTGCACTGCACAAAGATTAGCAATTATAGTGAGGATGACACTAGCATAAAAATTCTTGCTCCCCATTGTAGCCTAGACTTGCTGTTCCATCAGTTCAATACAAATTATTTCTGAGCAATTCTCCCCTGCAATTACCTGATTAGCAATCCCAATTGCTTTTCCATGTTTGGAAGACCTTGATTAAATGATATCCCCTCCTGATTACTTTATCAAGTCTAGCTACCATGGATTATTGACAGCTCTGTGTTAACTAACTGCCTGTTTTTTTGGCAAGCTGCCAGGCAAATGGAAAAGCAGCTGTTTCTTGAGATGGGGAGAAGAGAAATGCCAATGGATATAGTCCTTAAATGGCTTTTGCAAACCGAGAGGCCATTAGCTGATCTTGAAATTGTTTTGGTGGTAGTTAGTGTGTTTGACATCACTCTGGATTACTGAAGAGTCACAACTAGATTGTGGAAGTGGTTGATAACCTGATGCTCAAACTCATCATCCTACAGTTTGTAGAAAGCGGGTGTACTTCAGGTTGTTGTGAAGGTTTGCTGATGAAGGAAATGAATGTTTCAGCCAATTTTTCAGAATTGTAACTACACAGATTGTCCAAACCCACAATGCTCACACTTGACTTTTGCTTAACTTCCTTGTTGAAACTGAAGTCATGTGTAAATGCTGCTGAACATGCTGATTTTCACAAAACAGCTCTATACAGCAGGAATAGTAATCTCTTTTCTAGTCTTCAGTCGTAAACTCAGAAAGACTTTGACGTGTCTAAAGACGACTTAAACATATGATCAGTCTTCCACCATTGTCATTAAATATAGATTATTTAATTTTTAGTATTGTTCTTTCCTTTCAAAACATGAAGTTCCATTTAATTAACTGCCTTTTTTTCTCCCCTCCATCAAAGGTCCTTCACTCTAAATCTCGTGGCAGATGGATAGGCAAAATGTTGTGCGAGACGGCTTGAGTTGATGAGTATTACTTTAGCACAACAATGTTCGCCTTTTCCCCACACTTAAATCACAGCATTTTTTTTCTTTATGTTTTAAAATAAACTTCATTTTAGAATAGTTTTTTTTTTTTTTTTTTTTTTTTTTTTTTGAGATGGAGTTTTGCTCTTGTTACCCAAGCTGGAGTGCAATGGCGTGATCTCGGCCTCCTGGGTTCAGGCAATTTTCCTGCCTCAGCCTCCTGAGTAGCTGGGATTACAGGCACGTGCCACCATGCCCAGCTAAGTTTTGTATTTTTAGTAGAGACGGGGTTTCACTATGTTGACCAGGATGGTCTCGATCTCTTGACCTCGTGATCCACCCGCCTCGGCCTCCCAAAGTGCTGGGATTACAGGCGTGAGCCACCGTAGAATAGTTTTAGACTTACAGAATTGTTATGTAAGTTGTACAGAGTTGTACACATACCACATCCACTGGATACCACATCCAGTTTCCCCCGCTGCAAATACCCCAACAATAGTATGAATATTTGTCACAATTAATTAAATAATATTGACACATTACTACTAACTAAAGTCCATAGTTTATATAGATTTCTTAGTTTTTATTTAATGTCCTTTATCTGACCCAAGATTTCCTCCAAAATACCACATTGGATATAGCCATCATGTTTCCTTCCTTTTGGCTATGAGAGTTTCTCAGGATTAATTTGTTTTTGATGACCTTGATAGTTTTGAGGAGTACTGGTATGGTATTTTGTAGAATGTCCCTACATGTAAGGAGTAATTTTAAGGTGAAGAAACCTGAAAAACACTACCTAAGCCAGAAAATCAAGGTCAACACCAACAGTGATAAGTCATGTTAATAGTATGTACCCTTTATATGATATGATGAGAATCACACATTGCCTTTGTAATTTTTCTCTCCTAAACATGATATCCCAACCTAATGATAAGAAAAATATTAGACAATATCAATTGAAGGTCCAGCTACAAAATATCTAATGAATATGCCTCAAAATGGTCAAAGTCTTTAACAACAACAAAAACAATTAATCAACAATGAATGAATGAATAAATAATAAACAAATAAAGGAGAATAGACAAATCACTGTGCAAAGAACTTCAAAGAATTTATATAGATCTTCTATATTTACAATGGACTCATGAACATTTATTTTGTACTTTGGATTAGAGGCCAATACTACTTTGCTTATTTGTTGCTCCAATTGTTTCAATTTGAACTCCTCTAGTGGACACTTGTATTCCTTTGATACAAGTATCTCCATAATTGTGGGACATTTATACTTAGTTTTTTTTCAGCTGGGAAGTGCTTTATCAACTCCAGTAATTCTTTTTAATCGTGAAAAAATGAACATGCCACAAAATTTACCATCTCAACTCTCTCCTTAAGTCTACAGTTCAGCAGTATTAAGTGTATTCACATTGTTGTACAACCTAACTCCAGAAATTTTTCATTTCGCAAAATTGAAATTCTATACTAGTTAAGCAGCAACATTGTTTTTTCTATGTCTCTGGCCCCTGGCAATCACCATTACACTTTCTGTTTCTATGAGTTTGATTACTGCAGATACAGCATATAAGTGGAGTCATACAGTATTTGTATTTTTGTGACTGTCATCTTTCACTTGGCATAATGCTCTGAGGTTCATTTATTTCGTAGCATTTGTCAGAATGTTCTTCCTTTTTATGTCTTAAAAATATTCAATTGTACAGTATGTGCATACCATATTTTCTTTATTCATTCGTCCATTGATGAACAGTTGAGTTGCCTCTACCCTTTGGATATTGTGAATAATTCAGCTATGAATATGAGTTTACAAATAAGTGTAAAAATTCTATTTTTAATTTTTTGAAACCACCATACTGCTTTCCACAGCAACTCCCCTTTTTAAATTCCCAGTACAGAAAAGTTTTAATTTCTCCACATCCTTACCAATAATTATTATTTTCTGATATTTCGTTGTGATGGTGGTTTGCTTTTGGCAGTAGTCATAATAATGGGTATGAAGTAACATCTCATTTTGATTTTGATTTGTATTTCCATAATGACTTGTGATGATGAACATCTTTTCATATACTTATTGGACATTTGTATATCTTCTTTGGAGAAATGTCTATTCAAGACCTTTACCCATTTTAAAATTGGAATTTTGTTATTGAGTTGCAGGAGTTTTTTGTAAATTTTGAATATTAATCACATATCAGGTATATGATTTACAAATACCACTCCACAGGTTTCCTTTTCACTCTGTTGATTGTGTATTTTGATATACAGTAGTTTTCGCCTTTTAACGTTGTTCAGTTTATTGATTTTTACTTTTGTTGCCAATGCTTTGGTGTCATACACAAGAAATTATTGTCAAATCCAATGTTGTGAAGATTTCCTTCTATTTTTTTTTTTTTTTTTTTTTTTGAGACGGAGTTTCGCTCTTGTTACCCAGGCTGGAGTGCAATGGCGCAATCTCGGCTCATCGCAACCTCCGTCTCCGGGGTTCAGGCAATTCTCCTGCCTCAGCCTCCTGAGTAGCTGGGATTACAGGCACGCGCCACCATGCCCAGCTAATTTTTTGTATCTTTAGTAGAGACAGGGTTTCACCATGTTGACCAGGATGGTCTTGATCTCTTGACCTTGTGATCCACCTGCCTCGGCCTCCCAAAGTGCTGGGATTACAGGCATGAGCCACCGCGCCCGGCCTCTATTTTTTTTTTCTAAAAGTTTTATAGTTTTAGTTCTTACATGTAACTCTTTGATCCCTTTAGGATTAATTTTTCTATATCTTGTAAGTTAAAGGTCCAATTTCATTTGTTACATGTAGATATATAGTTTTCCCAACACTATTATTTTAAAAAAGAAAATTATTTTCCTATTGAATGATCTTGGCATCCTTGTCAAAAAAATATTTGACTGTATACGTGAGAGTTTATTTCTAGGCTCTCCATTCTATTGTGTGGGTCTATATGTCTACCTTTATGCTAGTACCATGTTTTGATAATCACAATTTTGTAGTAAGTTGTAAAATCAGGAAGTGTGAGACCATCAACTTTGTTCTTTTTCAAGATTGTTTTGGATATTTGAGGTTCCTTGAGATTCCATATGAATTTTGTGATGAAGTTTTCAATTTTTGCAACAAAATGTCATTAAGATTTTAATAGGTATCATAGATGGCTTTGGGTAGTATTCACATCTTAGCAATATTAAGTCTTCCAATCCATGAATATTGGACATCTTTCCATTATTTATGTATTCCTTAATTTCTTTCAGAAATGTTTTGTGGTTTTCAGTGTACAATTTTTTTTTATCTCTTAAGTTTATTTCTAAGCACTTTATTCATTTTGATGCTATTTTAAATGGAATTATTTTCTTAATTTTCTTTTCAGATTATTCATTGTTAGTGTACAGAATCACACTAATGTCCAATAACTTTATTTTTCCTTTGGATACAGAGTCTTGTTGTATGCCCTAGGCTGAAGTGCAGTGGTGCCATCTTGGTTCACTGCAAACTCCACCTCTTGGGTTCAAGTGAGCCTCATGTCTCAGCCTTCCAAGTAGCTAGGATCACAGGTGCCTACAACCACATCTGGCTAATTTTTGTATTTCTAGTAGTGATGGGGTTCTGTCATGTTGGCCAGGCTGGTCTCAAACTTTTTTTTTTTTTTATTTTAAATTTTTATTGCATTTTAGGTTTTGGGGTACATGTGCAGAACGTGCAAGATAGTTGCATAGGTACACACATGGCAGTGTGTTTTGCTGCCTTCCTCCCCTTCACCCACACTTGGCATTTCTCCCCAGGCTATCCCTCCCCAGCTCCCCCCCCCGCTGTCCCTCCCCCATTTCCCCCAATAGACCCCTGTGTGTAGTAGACCCCCTCCCTGTGTCCATGTGTTCTCATTTTTCTCACCTGCCTATGAGTGAGAATATGCAGTATTTCTTTTTCTGTTCTTGTGTCACCTCAGGAGATCCACCTTGACCTCAGGAGATTGGCCTCCCAAAGTGCTGGGATTACAGGCATCCAATAACTTTTAATTCTGATTTAACTCACAGCTTCAGAAAAATATATAGAATTTGAGAATCCATTGCAGGACCAAATAGTTTTTCTGAAGAGGAATCCATAGCCTCAGCATTTTGAATTCAGTTGTTTTCACTTACACATATGACTTAGCATCTAATTTATTAAGGTCAGTTTCTGACGTAAGGACATTCCTTTTTACCATTTTGCTTTCTTTACTTCAGGGGAGTTGTCATGCTTATTTTCTTGGTTATGGGAAAGAGAGAAACCAAGATTGTCTCATCTTGTGGGGCAGATTCCCCAAGATAGTGACAGCAGTATTGCTACTGATGAAAACTTTGCATCATGTGAGATAATTCAAATTTACTTACTGGTTAGGAGTGTGGTTTTGAGGTTAGAAAAATCTGATTTTGACTCTAGTGCCAAGATTTACTAGCTGCGAAGGCTTGATGATTTATCACTAAATCTCAGTATTATTCTTTGAAACAAAAATGATGAATATCATTGGCTAACTCCTAAAGTTCTTGTGTGAACAAATCAGAGAACACATGTTAAGTGTTTAGCATAATATCAACCATATAGAAGCCCCAATATATTAAATAAATCACTATATGTTTATTATTTAAATAATGGCTGGGTAACACCTCTGATGTAATGCTTAATACTGAAGTTCTTCAACCTTATTATTATTGAATGCAAGAGCAAAAAACTACTAATCTTTTCTGAAAAATACAGCAGTACCAATGACTTTCTTGTGGGGTGGGAGAAAAGATTTGCACCAGAAGGCATGACTATGAAGGAATACATCCTAGCTTATTTTGGTATTTAAAATTTGGTTGAGAAAGATCTGTCTGTGGCATAGAGGCTTGGCAATGATAACGTATGTGTAGCAGGGGATAGAAAGGGATGTGTGGAGTAGAATTCATAATCTAAGATGATTAGAAATTCAGATACCAAATTTCACAAACTGGCTCCATTCCAGCTCTCCTGAATGTGCGCCTGAATTCAAATAGCATCCTTAAAGAGAAAAGAACAGCAAAACTGTGAAATGTGCAGTTAATGAACTTCCTAAATTCAGGGACTCAAAAAAAATCAGTTCTAAATGAAATAGATAAATGTGTGCTAGATGAAATGCTGTCTTCCAATACTCTGAAAACCACTTGTCCAGAAGTCCTCCTACACCAAATATGCTTGGGAATTTCTTAGCAAATGTGTATCACTTCAGATGAAAATAGTTAAAACTGAAACAAGTGGGTAAAAAAGAGAAGGGAACAGATGGCATGTAAGTATAATGATGATCCAATTGCACCGTATTATAAATGAGCTATCACAAAATCTCAGGGGAGCTTCTGGCCAAACACTTGAACATAATGGAGAAAAACCTTACTCTTATCTCCCCCCACCCTTTTCTTTCACATTTTAAGGAAACTGCAAACAAATCAAGCAAATTACCGGAAAGTGTAACACAGAACACCTACTCATAAAACAAGTATCCTTCTTATCACCCTCTTCTGGAAATTGAGAAAAGCCAGGCACTTGGTCAGAATGAGAAGTCTAAATACTATTTCCATGGAACTTAAAGAATAGAGGGCTGATTACTGAAAGGGCCTTCAGAACAGCAAGAGAACACAGCACTTTCCCTTTCCTGGTCTTTCGGGAAAGCCGTGCATTTCATTTCTCTCTGCTGCCATGAGGCTTTCTGGTGTCTTTTCTAATTTCCTCAAATTGTTGGTGGGAATCACTTGAAACTACTTTGTTATCTCTCTCAGATGTTCTTACAGAAACTGCAAGAGATGTGTCATTTGTAATCATTTAACCGTTTTTAAAAGCACTTCTATTAGAATCTCACAACATAATTTTTCATTCAGTTCAATCCCTTTCAACTAAGTTGAGTCAGTAGCAGAGATATTTGCAAGGGGCCAAAGATAATTTTACTAGCCTGTATCAAACTAATTTCAATTATTTTCGGCAAATATTTCCAGAACATCCACAGTCAGCTTAGAGCTGAGTGAAGTAGCAGGTATGTACATTCTTGGGGAGTACTGAAATTTCCATGCATTAAGAAATCTGTTCAGCCTGAATAGTTCACATTAATGCAGTGTTAAAGGAGACATTAGTGGCTATTCACAGCTAAGTCCTTAATTATAAGGATTGGCAAAATCCAAATGCCTATCATGTTAAATGATGAATTTTGAAGATGACTGTGGAATAGAGTTTCTGAATCTCAGCCCCATGGTTCAGAGGCTGAAGGAAGTATCATGTACTTTGAAGGATGTTTATTGGTGTCCTTGGCCTAAAACACACTAGATACCAGTAGTGCTCCTTATCCCTGAGTTGCAATGACCAAACCTGTCTCTATATTTTTTAAAATGCCTCCTGAGAGGCAAAATAACCCCAACTGAGATGCTACAAGATTTTTGATTCCAGTGAGAAAAGGAATAGTACATAGATTAGGCAATTAAATTGTTAACAGTGCAAAGTAGAAGATGATCATAAACTAGAAATGGGCTTTTGAAAGGCAGTGAGTATTTAGAAAAAGCATGGTACTCATGCCTGTTGACATTTTTAAAATTTGTCGTGTGATGTCTCACCTCATTCTTGATTCTCTGCCTATGCTCTTTCTTTTCAGTAATTCTAAATGGAGAACACAACTAAAGTACATTGGAGGTAGTGCTTATGATACGTTCGTTGATTGGAAATTATAATGTCAAATATCTGACATTAAATAAATATTTCCTGGAGTCTAGAGTTATCTCTGAGAAAATAGTAATACTGATATCACTGACTTTCCATCACCACAATTATGTATCATCTACCCATTGATGATTTATGGAGAATCTACTGTGGAAAACACTGTGCTTTCCATCCCTTGTGAGTTGAGAGCAGAATCGCTCACCCTTGTTAAAGATGGAAATGACAAGATACTCAATTCCTCATTTTCATTGAAAGTAGGGCATGTGAAAGAATTCTGACTCCCTGAAAAGAAGAGTGGGAGGATATGAAGCTTCTGGAAAAGGTTTGATGCCGTGGTGAGAAGGAACTCTTAGGAGTAACCCTCTTATTAGTCCGTTCTCATGCTGCTAATAAAGATATGCCTGGGACTGGGTAATTTATAAAGGAAAGAGGTTTAATGGACTCACAGTTCCACAGGGATAGGGAGGCCTCACCATCATGGTAGAAGACAAAGGAAGAGCAAAGGGACATATTACATGGCAGCAGGCAAGAGAGTTTGTGTAGGGGAATTCCCATTCAGAAAACCATCAGATATCATGAGACTTACTCACTACTATGAGAACAGTATGGGTGAAACTGCCCCCATGATTCAATTATCTCCATCTGGCCCCACCCTTGACAGGTGGGATTGTTATAACTCAAGGTAAGATTTGGGTGGAGATACAGCCAAATCATATCATTCTCTTTCTTCTCTGTGGCCGTAATCATATGAGCATATAACAGCTGGAGCTGTTGCAGGCATCTAGGAGTGATAAGGACACAGCCATAGGATGACATCCACACTGAAAGGCAGAAGTGAAAAATGAACATCCCAGTGTCTGCGATGACGTGCCTGTGTGGCTGCATTCTTCAATCCTATGCTGCCTGACTTCATACATCTTGTTAGGAAGGATTAAATGCCCTTATAAAAAAGGCTTCTGTTAGCAAGGTTTTCTGTGAATTGTACCTTTAAAAATGCCTAGATAGTATTTTGTACTATTTGCAAGACACGATGGTATTTGGTGTGTGGAATTTAAATGCCAATTAAACAAGCAAAAAGAACAATGAATTCTGTCTTTAAGAAATGCCTTTTAATATCGCTGTGGACACTCTGTTTCCAGAATTGATATTGTGGCTTCAAAATAATCTTCAGCCTGCAGTGGACACAGATAGCATAGTATTTTGTCAACTTCTTTTGATGTCAGTAACAGGTTGAATTGTGTCCCTTCAAATTCATATGCCAAAATCCTAACCCCTAGAACCTCAGAATGCAGCCCTATTTGGAGAATATGTCTTTGCAGAAGTAATCAAGCTGAAATGAGGTCATTGGGGTAGGCTCCAATCCCATGTGACTGGTGTCCTTATAAAAGAAATGTGATCATAGAGATATGCTAGGAGGAAAGACCATATCAGGAAATGTAAGAAAACATGACCATCTAAAAGCTAAAGAAAGATATCTGGAATAGGGCTTTCCCTCACAGATCTTGGAAGAAAATAACCCTGCTGGCACCTTGACTTTGGACTTACAGCCTCCAGAACTATAAGGCAAAAGTTCTGTTGTTTAAGCCGCTCTATTTGTGGCTCTAGCAAAGTAATATAATGTCCAAAACTGATACCTTCATATCCACTTCATATCCACTCTGAATCTGCTACTTCAATGGTCATCCCTATCCCAGTTAATGGTAACTCCATCCTTTCAAAGCTCAGGCAGAAAGTGTTACCTCCCAGATGTTCAGACATTATCCTTGATGACTTCTTTCCCACTCTACAGCTAGTCAGCATTACTGTCAAATGTATTAGAATCTCATTGTTTTGACTTTACATTCAAATTTGGCAGAATATCATTATCTCTTTTTACCTCTACAGCCACTACCTTAGTCAAAGTTGCTGTCATCTTTTTATTTAACTATAGCAAAAACCATAGTCCTCTTTTTTTTTTTTTTTTAACCCCACTGGTTTTTCTATTAAAGTAAAGATTTATCCTAATTAAAGTAACAGATGGGTTATGAACCTGTTCAGAAGGCTCCAATGGCTTCTGATGACTCAAGTAACAATCAAAGTTCCTGAAAAGGCTGGACTAGATCTTGCCTCCAACATCTCTCTAATTTTTTTGTTACTACATTTTTCACTGGCTAAAGCCAGAGTGGTTATGCTGGTTTTTCTTTGAGCCTTTGTGCATTACCATTCCCTTTTGCAGTTTTTCTGCTAGAATAATCACTTCCCCCAGATTTGCTTGATTCAGTCCTTCACCTCCTTTAGGTATTTCATTTGAGAAGACTGAATTTTCCTAAGGAAGTCTTATTTTTAATTTACATAGGTTTTTGGGGAACCAGTGGTGTATGGTTATATGAGTAAATTCTTCAGTGGTGATTTCTGAGATTTGGGCACACCCATCACCTGAGCAGTATACATCTTACCCAATTCATAGTCTTTTATCGCTCACCCCATTCCCACACTGTCACCCAAATCCCCAAAGTCAATTGTATCATTCTTATGATTTTGCATCCTTATAGCTTAGCTCCCACTTATGAGTGAGAACATAAGACGTTTGGTTTTCCATTCCTGAGTTTCTTCTGGAACCTTATTTGAATATGAAATTGTTCCCCTCTCCAAATTCCAAATTTAACCTACCTTTTGTTCCTGCATTAATATTTGTATTAATAGTATCTGTTGCCTATATATATGTATTTCTTATTTATTTTGATTGATGTCTGTCTCCTTTACCATAATGCAATCTTTATGAAGGCAGGAATTTTTGTTTTCTTTGCTTACTACTCCATCTCTAATGCCTAAGAAATATAGTTGCTCAAAAAATACATGTGCAATAAATGGATAAATAAAGAACTCTCTTGACCACTGTATATTATAAGATTAGAAGTTCTAGGGTAATTGGAGTCATTAAAAGCTTCTTATGCTTTGTAGTGTGGTATTGTTAGATTTGAAAAACGACACCCCTTGTAGTTCATGTGTCATGTTTTAAAACTGGTGAATAAATACTTAAGTACTTAGAATGTGTAAATATTTGCTGTAACATAAACCCACACTGCCAAATTAAAAGGATGAACATATTAGGGGCTTCATAAAATTTTGTTTAGGGTTTGAAGCTGCAAGTTCTTGCCATTTTTTGTTTTTTTTTCTTTTTTTCTTTTTTGAGACGGAGTCTCACTCTTGTCCACCAAGCTGGAGTACAATGGTGCAATCTTGGTTCACTGCAACCTCCACCTCCCAGTTTCAAGTGATTCTCCTGCTGGGACTACAAGCATGTGCCACCACACTCAGCTAACTTTTTAATTTTTATTAGAGACAGAGTTTCACCATTTTGCCATGATGGTCTTGAACTCCTGACCTCAAGTGATCAGCCCACTTTGGCCTCTCAAAGTGCTGGGATTACAGGCATGAGCCACCTCTCCCAGCACCTTTTTTTGTTGTTGTTATACTTTAGGCTCTGGGGTACATGTGCTCATCCTGCAGAATTGTTGCATAGGTACACATATGCCATTGTGGTTTGCTGTCTCCGTCCCCACTGTCGCCTACCTCAGGCATTTCTCCTGGTGTTATCCCTCCCCAAACCCCCCACCCCACCTGCTGTCCTTCCCTTCCCCTGGCCTTCTACCTCCTAATCTACCCCAGTATGAGATGTTCCCCCACTGTGTCCATGTGTTCTCATTGTTCATCACCCGCCCATGAGTGAAAACATGCTGTGTTTGATTTTCTGTTCTTGTGTCAGTTTGCTGAGAAAGATGGTTTCCAGATTCATCCCTGTCCCTACAAAGGAAACAAACTCATCGTTTTTCCTAGCTGCATAGGATTTCATGGTGTATATGTGCAACATTTTCTTTGTCCAGTCTATCATTCATGGGCATTTGGGTTGGTTCCAGGTCTTTGCTATTGTAAATATCACCACAACAAACATATGTGTGCATGTGTTTTTATAATAGAATGATTTATAATCTTTTGGGTATATACCCAGTAATGGGATTGCTGGGTCAAATAGAATTTCTATTTCTAGATCCTTGAGGAATTGACACAGTCTTCCATAATGGTTGAACTAATTTACACTCCCACCAACAGTACAGAAGTGTTCCTTTTTCTCCACCTCCTCTCCAGCATCTGTTGCCTCCAGTTTTTTTAATGATCATCATTCTAACTGGTGTGAGAGGATATCTCAATGTAGTTTTAATTTGTATTTCTCAATGACCAGTGATGATGAGCATTTTTTTATATGTTTGTTAGCTGTATAGGTGTCTTCTTTTAAAAACTGTCTGTTCATATCCTTCACCCATTTTTGAATGCGTTTATTTGTTTGTTTGTTTGTTTGTTTTCTTGTAGATCTGCTTTACTTCTTTGTAGATTCTGGATATTAGCCCTTTGTCACATTTGTTTCTTATTCTGTTGGTTATCAGTTCACTCTCATGATTGTTTCTTTTGCTGTGCAGAAACTCTTAAGTTTAATTAGATCCCATTTGTCTATTTTGGCTTTGGTTGTTTTAGTCATGAAGTCCTTGCCTATGCCTATGTTTTGAATGGTTTTGCCTAGGTTTTCTTCTAGGGTTTTTATGGTGTTAGTTCTTACATTTAAATCTTTAATCCATCTGGAGTTAATTTTTGTATAAGGTGTAAGGAAGGGGTCCAGTTTCAGCTTTCTGCATATGGCTAGCCAGTTTTCCCAACACCATTTATTTAACAGGGAATCCTTTCCCCATTGCTTGTTTTTGTCAAGTTTGTCAAAGATCAGATGGTTGTAGGTGTGTGGTGGTGCTTCCAAGGCCTCTGTTCTGTTCCATTGATCTATATCTCTGTTTTGGTACCAGTACCATGCTGTTCTGGTACCAATACCATGCTGTTTTGATTACTGTAGCCTTATAGTATAGTTTGAAGTCAGGTAGCATGATGCCTCCAGCCTTGTTCTTTTTGCTTAGGATTGTCTTTGCTATGTGGGCTCTCTTTTGGTTCCATATGAAGTTTAAAGTTGTGTTTTCCATTTCTGTGAAGAAGGTCAATGGTAGCTTGATGGGAATAGTGTTGAATCTTTAAGTTACTTTAGTCAGCATGGCCATTTTCACTATATTGATTCCTCCTAACCATGAGCATGGAATGTTTTTCTATCTGTTTATCTCCTCTCTTATTTCCTTGAGCAGTTTATAGTTCTCCTTGAAGATATCTTTTATATCCATTGTTAGTTGTATTCCTAGGTATTTTATTCTCTTTGTAGCAATGTGAATGGGAGTTTGCTCATGATTTGGCTCTCTGCTTTCTATTGTTGGTGTATAGGAATGCTTGTGATTTCTATACATTGATTTTATATTCAGAGACTTTGCTGAACTTGCTTATTAGCTTAAGGAGGTTTTTGGCTGAGATGATGGGGTCTTCTAAATATATGATCATGTCATCTGCAAATAGAGACAATTTGACTTCCTCCTTTCCTAATTGAATATTCTTTACTTCTTTTTCTTGCCTAATTGCTCTGGCTAGAACTTCCAAAACTATATCAAATAGGAGAGGTGAGAGAAAGTATCTTTGTCTAGTGCCAATTTTCAAAGGGAGTGGTTCCAGCTTTTACCCATTCAGTATGATATTGGCTGTGGGTCTGTAGGAAATAGCTTTTATTATTTTGAAATACATTCCATCAATACCTAGTTTGTTGAGAGTTTTTATCATAAAGAGTTGCTGAATTTTGTCAAAGGCCTTCTCTGCACCTTCTTACTTTAAGGATCACACTCCATGACTACCTGTGTGAATAAAGTAACTAAGTGTTTTGTTGTTGTTGTTTTTCTTTTCATTCAGGGCTTGTTCTTAGGTCCTTAGGTTTGGAAGTTACCCAAGTAGATAGCTACCTTTGCAAATAATTTATAATATTTCTTGATGTAAATACTAGACTCAACTTTTTTTGCTAAATAGATATAGTTTTCACTGAAGTGGGAGTAGGAAGGATAAATCAAAATAGATTTGTTTTGATTTTTAGATTTTTATGACAGTAACATTTGTTTGAAACCCCTCTGAACATGAATACATTTTTTTCCTCAATTTCTAGCAAATACATTATATAGAAATATTTAACATCAACTGCAAACATTTTATATGATAAAAGTATATGTTCCTTTTTTATATGTTTTATGCTTGATACAGATTTTTGCCTTGTAAATTTAAGCCTTGTCAATTTGCCTAGAATCAGCTGTCTAAGGACATTTCCAAGGGAACTCTGAGTGTGGTCATGGACTCACGTTAATGAACACCTAAACCATCAAACACAGGTATTTTCATAGTCTCTTTTTAAGGATTTTCAGGGTCAGAAAATCTACAAGGGCCTTCCTTCACTCCTGAGTCTAAATCATGCCTTAAAACAAACAAATCTATATCTAGCTTAAGTCATTTTGCTAAAGGTAAATTTATTTTATTTTGTTTAATCCTTAGCAGATATGGGTGGTCAATGTCACAAGGAGATAAAAATAAAAGTACTTTCAGGCTATCTGCAGGAAACAAAAGCAACCGTTTAACCCATAGGCTGCTGGCAAATAATAGCTATAGAGATTCTTGTCAAATACTTTGTAACAAAAAACATTACAGTTCTACTGGGTAAATTTATCTATTATCACAGTGCTGGAATCTTTAACACTTTGGCTTTGTCTCTCCCTTCTTTTTTCTCTTTTCCTGCCCCTAATTTTACGACCATGCCTTTTGTGTGGTAATTCGTAATGGAGGGACATCTCTTATCCTTAATTCTTTCTACATCCTGTCTGTTGCCAGACTAGTCGCCTTAGAATACAGTTGCTCTAAAACCTCCATAGTTCTCCATTGTGTATATAATACAATTCAAACTTGTTAGCTAGGTACTCCTGACTGTCTTAGGTCAGGTCCCCTAGAAGCCAGATCTGAGATAAGGATTCTTGTGCAAGTAAATGATGGAGGTGTTCCCAGCAGAAGCCTGCAAAGAAGAGAGGGAAGCAGGGAAGCAGGAGAGCATAGGGGAGGAAACGGAGCAAACCACTAGATGTGGTTTCAGCTGTCCTCTAGCTTGAGTCTGACCTCAGGGGATCTGGATTATGAATGGCACCATGAAATTTTTCCACGTTGAGGCAGAGGCCAGCTTTGTACACTTTTATCAGTGTGAGCTCACCACCCATACTGCAGATCCTAAGCAACTAGACTCAGCTGTCTAAAGACACTTCCAAGGGAACTCTGAGTGTGGTCATGGACTCATGTTAATGAACACCTAAACCATCACTGCACATGACAACATTCACTGCAACTGGGAGGTGGATGCACCAGCCCAGTAGAGGGATTCTGGGTGGAGCACTCACAGGCTCCAGTAGGAAGGCTTTAGGATCTGCCTATGCTCTTGGATACCATTTTCTTCTTTTGTTATCTTTCCCTCTGCTGCTTCCTGTGAACACTTACTTCCCCCTTCTCCTTTGTAATGTTAGGGTTTAAGAATCTACCACTTCTTTAACCTTCCCTTCCGGGTCCTGGCTGATGGTTCACTCCAAGATTCTCTAGACAATTGGTAAGCCAGAACAACATTTATTAGACTATGTATACATCCAGGTAGATTTTCTTGGCTGCTTACCCAACCACCATTTCCATCTCCCTTCTTTCTGGTGGACAAGACCCACACCATTCCAGCGGCTAGACATGCTGAATACAACCTTTCCCAACCTCCCCCGTTGCCATGGCATGCGTGTTTGACCTAGACCTGACCAGAGGATTAAATAAGTCTTCTGAGGACTCATTAAAGGAGGACCTCACCCTTGTCTTGCTACTATTGGACAATATCATGTGAAGATATAGATGTGATGCTTCAAGCTGCCTCAAAAACTTTACAATCCAACAACAAAGCCCACGGAAGCTCAGGAAAGTCTGACCGGTACCCAGCTGGCAGGGAATTCCTGAATTAACCTTTAGGCTGCTATGGCCTTGTGTTATTGTAGGTGAGTTAAACAAATCCCCACTGTTTAAGGTACTTTTGTTGGATATTTTATTCTGTACAGCTGAAAGCACCCTATACTATGAAACTTTCTGGTAAAAGTTGGAATTGAGAAAATGGCTAAGAATTATATGGATCCTTCTACTCCCTCCTCTCTATAGTGACAGCAGCTGGACCCAGCCAACTACTTAGATGTGGGCTGTGGGCCTGTTTTACAAGAGAAAATAAAAGAGATCAATGGTTCAGTTTCTATACTAAGCAGAAATAGGAAGCTCAAGAGTACAACTAATAAGGAGTTCAAGTAGGTGCTCCTCCATGCCTGAACACAGGCAGCCAGAGAGCACTGGCAGGGGAAGGTTCTCCCACGAGGCACACTGACTGCACACCAGGGCATGCTGCCCTGGTGAAGGCCATGCATGGCTGCATCAGGTGACTTACTCCTACTTCCTGTGTTACAGGAGTAAGTGTGCAACAGAGAGGCTGCAGTGGCATCAGACATAGTCTCCCGGGGGAGCTGTCATTTCTGTTTCTTTACTCTGGTCAAAAAAATGGAATGGAGAATGAGAAAAAAAGGAACTCTTCTCTGAAAATAATACTAGTAGTAATAATTTTAGCCATAGCATGCAGGATGTAGTTTTCTAAGAGCTTAACATGCATTATCATGTCTAATCTTCAAAACAAATCTGGTGCTTCATTTCCTCCCTGACTTTTCTTTGAGTTCTCTTTTCTTACAAGTTCCTCTTTTGTTTGGGCTTGTACAAAACCTACCAATATTTAGCTCACAAGCCTCTTTCATACATTCACAAGGAGCAGAGTTATCTTCTGCTAGTGAACACTGCAGCTCCCTCACTTTGTTTTTGTGTGCATAGGAGGGAACCATGGGGAATCGGAATGAGAGTGATGGATGAAATGCCTCCTGATGAAAACCCATCCCTTTCTCTTCCAAGTGCTTTAAGTTTGGGAACAATTTTATTTATTTCATGTGTCTGTGCAAATTACCTAAGACATTTTATACAGACCACCTGGAACATGTATAATAAAAAATTATTTTGTTCACTATTTTGTAGGGTTTGAAATTGGAAATATAATTAAGTATGGAAAGAAATGTGCACAAGATCACTCTTGTAGAACATAGCTGCTTAAGACTATGTCTCTGACCTATTAGTAGATGTTCTTTGGGAAAAAGAGTTAAATACATTTGAAGAACTCTGGATTTAACTAAATGAAAGAGTTTTTCTTCCTTACAGACTATTTAGGAAATTTAATGCATTAATATCAACTGCAACTTTCTAAGAATAGAATATAGCCTGAATAATTTATCAAATTTATCCAAGCATGAGTTCCAATTGATGAGGAGCACCCATTAACATGTCTCATATGAGTGTTCTATGGCAGATACTTTAAGAAATGATTTTCATCTAAGCATGAATAATTTTTTATTATTAGACTTTATGTTCTGGAGTACATGTGCAGATTTGTTACATAGGTATACATGTGCCATGGTGGTTTGCTGTATCCATCACCCCGTCATCTACATTAGGTATTTTTCCTAATGCTATTCTTCCCCTAGGCCCTCACTCCGCTGCTATCTATCCCCTAGACCCCATTCCCCGACAGGCCCTGATGTGTGATGTTCCCCTCCCTGTGTCCATGTATTCTCATTGTTCAGCACCCACTTATGAGTGAGAACATGCGGCATTTGGTTTTGTATTCTTGTGTCAGTTTACTGAGAATGATGGTTTCCATCTTCATCCATGTCCCTTCAAAGGACATGCACTCATCATTTTTTATGGCTGCATAGTATTCATGGTGTGTATGTGCCACATTTGCTTTATCCAGTCTATCATTGATGGGCATTTGGGTTGGTTCCAAGTCTTTGCTATTGTGAATAGTGCTACAATAAACATATGTGTGGATGTGTCTTTATAATATAATGGTTGATAATCCTTTGAGTATTTACCCAGTAATGGGACTGGTGTCAAATGGTATTTCTAGTTCTAGATCCTTGAGGAATTACCACATTGTCTTCCACAAGTGTTGAACTAATTTACACTCCCACCAACAGTGTAAAAGCATTTCTGTTTCTCTGCATCCTCTCCAGCATCTGTTGTCTCCTGATTTTTTAATGATTTTTCTTGTAAATCCCATCAATAACCTGATTACTAAAATCATGACATGAATAATTATCACCAAAAAAAGCTCTACTTCAATCACATTGTTGTAATTCTCATATATCTATATCATACTGGATTTTATATTGTAATTATTAAGACCATGTACATTGAGCTTTGTTTTTTTTTTTTTTTTTTTTTTTGGTAAGTTACTTCCTTATTTCCTTGCTTGGAAATGAACCAATAAAGAATGTCAGAATACATCAAAAGATACTTCAGAGGGCCAGGTGTGGTGGCTCACAACTGTAATCCCGACACTTTGGGAGGGTGAGGTGGGCAGATCATGAGGTCAGGAGTTTGAGACCAGACTGACTAACATAATGAAACACCGACTCTAGGTGTGGTGGTACACACCTGCAATCCCAGCTACTCTGGAGGCTGAGGCAGGAGAATCGCTTGAACTTGGGAGGTGGAGGTTGCGGTGAGCCAAGATTGTGCCACTGCACTCCAGCCTGCATGGCAGAAAGAATCCATCTCAAAAAAAAAAAAAAAAAAAAAAAAAAAAGATACTTCAGAGATGGGAAAAGAGAACATTATATTTTATTAAAAATATGAATTAGGCCTGGCGCAGTGGCTCACGCCTGTAATCCCAGCACTTTGGGAGGCTGAGGCGGGTGGATCACGAGGTCAAGAGATTGAGACCATTCTGGTCAACATGGTGAAACCCTGTCTCTACTAAAAATACAAAAAATTAGCTGGGCATGGTGGCACGTGCCTGTAATCCCAGCTACTCAGGAGGCTGAGGCAGGAGAATTGCCTGAACCCAGGAGGTGGAGGTTGTGGTTAGCCGGGATTGCACCATTGCACTCCAGCCTGGGTAACAAGAGTGAAACTCCGTCTCAAAAAAAAAAAAAAATATATATATATATATATATATATATATATATATATATACATATATATATATATATACATATATATATGTATATATATATATATGTATATATATATATATATGTGTATATATATATATATTTGAATTTTTGAATTAACTCATAATAGAGAAAAAGTCAACAATCAGAAATATTATAAACCACTCTATCTTGAAGAGCAAGGAATTAACTCTCCTCTAATCTTTTAAGAAGTACCTGCTGCTCATCAGTGACAGGACTAAATAATCCCAATGTTGATACCAGGTTAAATATATTATAAGGTTGTATAATTGCATAATCTATATAATTTATAATTTATGATAATTCATATGATAGAAAGATAAAAACAGCTTGATTATGTATCAGATGGGCAGAACTTTACAATGTAGAAATTCCCTTTATGGTATTGGTTTGAAGTTTACTGCAAAGAAGACGATGAACAAGGACTAAAAGAAAGTAGGGAAGAATATGAAATTGCAACGTGCATCATGTAAGAAATACAAAAGTCAGTGTTCTTTCCTGGGAATGGCCTTAGAAATATCTCTGTGCTTTTACTAGTAATAGGTGCATTTTATAGGAAAACCTTGGCAATTCCTTTGAAAGTTATATGAGGATATCCACAAAGATGTGAGGATCAAGAAGTACCTGAAGGTTAAGTTGAATAGTAGAAAAATCCCTGGACACAGAGCAAAAGAAGGTGGTTATGAGTCTGACATTGTCCTGGAGGGAGGTGTGTGCCCTTGAAGAGGGCGATGGGTTACTAGATTAACATTAAAGTAATTTCTATTTCTAAATGTGTGTCATTATCTTAATGGCATGTGAAAATAATTTACTGGATGCCACGTGTTTTTGGTATATATAACTTTGCCAGATATATATTTGTTTGGCCTCCTTTGGAGATGATATAATTATGTGTTAAAGATAATATACTGGATTTCTCAAGAGATATGTGAAAGAAAACTGATGACTCCAGAGGAAGTAAGATGTAAGATGAGAAGGAGACTCGGTGACGGTTAGTGATTTTTTTTTTTTTTTTGCATATGTATCACTTTAGAAAGAGGTTCTCCAGTCCAATTTATCTTGAGGTTTTCTTTACAAAGCCCTAACTACCATCGGATTTGGTAGGGTGTGGAGAATGGGAGGAGGTGTGTTCTGGTGCCTTTGTGCCCCTTTTGCCTTGGTCTGCACTGTAACTTTCCTCTTTCCCACTGGCTCTGAAGATGTGCTTTTGTACCAGGCAGGATTGTCTAACATGTTCTCAATAGTTGCCTTTCCCCCAAATGTCTTCAGAAAGAATATCTGGAGGGTAGGTCAGAGGTGAATTTTCCTCTTGAATATATTTATGCTTTATTTATAATCATTCTGTAAAAACCTAATTTTTGGAGTCTCTAATGTCTGCATTGTGAGTAAGACACAACAAATATAGCAGCTTAATGTTCATTTGGTATCTTAGTGTCCATGGGTCAGAAGTTCAGGTATAATGAGCCTTTGGTTCCCGGATTAGAGTTTCACAACATAGCCACATCCTTTTTCAGAGACGGCAAGTGTGGGATTCATTTTCAGGCTTAATCAGGTGAATTCAGTGCCATGCGGTTATAGGACTGAGGTCCCAGTTTCCTCACTGGTTGTTGCTGAGATTGTTCTAAGCTCCTGGTAGCCAGCTACATTGGGAAGGCTTGTGAACCCCTTCAAACCAGCAGTGGTGGGTTGGGGTCAAGAAGTCCTTTTCATGCTTCTAGTTTCTCTGACCTCCCACTCTGCCTTATGTCTCTTGGCATCCTCTTCTCCAATATCCCTCATCTAACTCCAGCCAGAGAAATTTCTCTGCTTTTAAAGATTTAAGTGATTAGATTGGGCTCACATGGTTGTTTCACGATAATCTCCTGTATTAATTCATTCTTATACTACTATGAAGAAATACCTAAGACTCCACAATTTATAAAGGAAAGAGGCTTAATTGACTCATAGTTCCACATTGCTGGGGAAGCCTCAGGATACTTACTATCATCATGGAAGGCAAAGGAGAAGCAGACACCTTCTTCACAGTGTGGCCGGATGGTTAGTGCCAGCAGGAGAAATGTCAGATGCTTACAAAACTATCAGATCTTCTGAGACTCACTATCCTGAGGACAGCATGGGGGGAAACCACCCTCATGATTCAATTACCTCCACCTTTTCCCACCCTTGACATGTGGGGATTATGGGGATTACAATTCAAGATGAGATTTTAGGTGGGGACACAGCCAAATTGTGTTATCTTCCTATCTTAAAATCCATAGCCTTAATTACATGTGCAAAGTCCCTTCATAGCAGGACCCAGATCAATGCTGAATAACTAGGAAATGGGAATCAGGGGTATATTTTGGCAAGTCTACATATTATAATGTCATAATTTGGAATTTAATTAAATGTATTTGTAATGCTATATATGAATAAAAACTGAGTGTCATTCTTTTTCACTGATTTACTCGTATATTTATTTAACAATTATTTCTGAAATACCTGCTTATTATTTGCCATGCACTGATCCAGGCACTCAGAATACAAGGGTGAAGTGAGACTAGACCTGTGTTGCCCAATGTGGTAGTGTCCAATCATCTATGCAGCTATTGCAAACTTGAAATGTACCTCATGAGACTAAGGAACCGAATTTGTAATTTTATTTGATTCTAATTAGTTTAATTTAAGTTTAAATAGCCACAGGTGTGGCTATCCCACAGCACAGATTTAGAATATTTTGATCATTGCAGACAATCATACTGACAGAGCTGCCCTAAAAAAATAAAGTTCTCTGCTCCCTCACTGTTGACATACTAGTATGGAACTGACATTCTAGTGTGGAATTGACAAACTTTTTCTGTAAAAGGTTGCGTAGTAAATATTTTAGGCCTTATGGACCAAGTGATTTCTGTTTCAACTATTAAACATTGCTGAAAGCTGACATAGCCATTTATAAGTTAAATAGTATGGCTATGTTTTCTAACAAAACTTTATTGGCAAGAATAGATGAGGGGTCGGGTTTGGCCAGGAGGCTGTAGTTTGCACACCCCAGTGCTAGTGGATGATTCCCAATTATTTCATCTTATGGCTGTTGCAGGGTTTTCTCCACTTTTGCTAAGATCTTCATTTTTGCCTCGAGATCGAGCACTTTAATTTTTAATCATTTTATTCAACAATGTATGGGGCTTCAGCCTTGTATTAGTTTGCTAGGGCTGCCATGACAAAATATCTGGTGGTACTTAGGACTGGGGGCTTAAATAAACGGAAATTTATTTTCTTGCAGTTTTTTAAAGTCCAATAGGCATATTTCTTCTGAGAGTACCATCTTGCTTTGCAGTCGGATACCTTCTCACTGTGTGTTCATGTGGTTATTGCTCTGTGTGCTAGCCTTCCCTGGTGTCTATGTGCACAAATTCCCTTCATTATAAGCACACCAGTAATATTTGATTAGGGTTCACCTAGCAGCTTCATTTTAACTTAATTATCTCTTTCTAAGTTTTATCTCCAGATACGGTTACCTATGAGGTACAGGGAGTTAGGGCTTTAGCTGTGACTTTTGAGGGGTAGAACTTTAGCCCATAACAAGCCTAAAGTTTAATACATTGCTTTCCAAACTTAGCTTTAAGACTACTTGAGAACTTAAAACTGCATCCTTGTGTCTTCCTTAAGAGATTTATCGAATAAATTTTGAGTCCTGCCTAGGAATTGAGATTTTTTTTTAAAGTTCCCTGGATGTACTAGTCCATTTGTATACTGCTATGAAGAAATACATGAGACTGTAATTCATAAAGAAGAAGTTTAATGGACTCACAGTTCCACATGGCCGGAGAGGTCTCAAAATCATGGCAGAAGGCAAAGGAGGAGCAAAGACATGTCTGACATGGCAGCAGGAAAGAGAGCGTGTGCAGGGGAACTGCCCTTTAGAAAACCATCAAATCTCATGAGACTTATTGAATATCATGAGGACAGCATGGGAAAAATCCACCCCCATGATTCAAATACCACCCACTGGGTTCCTCTCATGATAGTGAGGATGATAGGAGCTAGAATTCAAGGTGAGATTTGGATGGGGACAAAGACAAACCATATCATTCTGCCCCTAGCCCCTCCCAAATCCCATGTCCTCACATTTCAAAACCAATCTTGCCTTCCCAACAGTCCCCTAATGTCTTAACTCATTTTTGTATTAACTCAAAAGTCCATAGTCCGAAGTCTCATCTGAGACAAGGCAAGTCCCTTCCACCTGGAAGCCTGTAAAATCAAAAGTCAGTTAGTTACTCCCTAGATAGCATAGGGGTACAGGTAATGGGTAAATATACCCCTTCCAAATAGGAGAAATTGGCCAAAGTGAAGGGGCTACAAATCCCATGCAAGTACAAAACCCAATAGGGCACTCATTAACCTCAAAGTTTCAAAATGATCTCCTTTGACTCCATGTCTTATGTCCAGGTCATGCTGATGTCAGAGGTGGGCTCCCAGGGCCTTGGGCAGCTCCACTCCTGTGGCTTTGCAGGATACAGGCCCCCTCCTGGCTGGTTTCATGGGCTGGTATTGAGTGTCTACAGCTTTTCCAGGATCTACCATTCTGGGATCTGGAGGATCCTCTTCTCGTAGCTCTACTAGGCAATGCCCCAGTGAGGACTCTGTGAGAGGGTGCCAACTTCACATTTCCTTTCTGCACTAGCTTAGCAGAAGTTGTCCATGAGGACTCCACCCCTGCAACACAACTCTGTTTGGACATCCAGGTGTTTTCATACATCCTCTGAAATCTAGGTGCCCAAACCTCAATTCTTGTCTTCTGTGCACCAGCAAGCTCAACACCATGTGGAAGCTGCCAAAGCTTGGGGCTTGCACCCTGTGAACCCATGACCTGAGCTGGACCTTTGCCCCTTTTAGCCATGGCTGTGGTGACTGGGACACAGGGTACCAATTCTTGAGACTATACATTATAGGGTATCTTGGACCTGGCCCAGGAAAACATTTTTTCCATCCTAGGCATTTGGGACTGGGTCTGTGATGGAAGGGGCTACTGCAAAGTTCTCTGACATGCCCTAGAGACAGGGCTTTTTGTTAAAATTTTTATTCTGAGATATTTGTAGATTCATATACAGTTATTACAAGAAACAATACAAAGAAATCCCATGTAGCCTTCACCCAGTTTTCACCAATGGTAATGTCTTGCAAAACTATGGTACAAAATTACAACCAGTATATTGACATTGATACAATTAAGATAGAGAACATTTCTGCCACAAAGATACTCCATGTTGCACTTGGATAACCACCCTGTCCTCCATCCCATCTGCACTCTTCCTTAATCTTTAGCAACCACTGGTCTGTTCTCCATTTCTATAATTTTTGTCAGTTTTAGAATGTTTTATAAAAGGAATGATAGAGTATATAACTTATAGTTGACTTTCCACATTCAGCGTCAATCTCAGGAGGTTCATTCAGGTTGTTTGTGTGTCAATTGTTCATTATTTTTTGTTGATGAGTAGTATTCCATGACAGAGATGTGCCTCAACTGGTTTAATCATTCATCCATTGAAGAACAATTGGATCGTTTCCGGTTTGGGGCTATTACAAATAAAATCTCTATATGCATTTGCATACAGGATTTATGTGAACATAAGTCTCCATTTCTCTGGGATAAGTGCCTAAAAGTGCTACTGCTGGATCATAAAGTAGTTGCATGATAGATTAAAAAAAAAAAAAACTGCTGAAATATTTTCCAGAGTGGCTATTTCATTTCCCAATCTTACCAGCAGTGTATGAGTAATGTAGTTTGCCCACATCCTTCAGAGAATTTGGTATTGTCAATATATTTTACTTCAGCTTTCCTGATAGGTTTGTAGTGATATCTCATTGCAGTTACAATTTGCATTTCCCTAATGGATAATGATACTAAATATCTTTTCAAATGTTTATTTGCAATCTATATATTCTCTTCAGTGAAATATTTCTTCATATCTTTGACTATTTTCTAATTAAATTGTTTCATTTTTTTTGCCCTTGAGTTTTGATCGTTCTTTATGTATCCTAGATATTATGGTCATCTCCACATGCAATTTTAAAATATTTTCTCCCACTCTGCAGAATGTCTTTGATTCTCTTAAAAAGCAAATCTAAGAACAGAAGGGAACTTCCTTAGCTTTAGAAAGAACATCTGCAAAATCTTTATAGCTAGCATTCTGCAGTGAAACCCCCTGAGGGGGTTGTAGATTTCTGTTTTAGGATTTCTTAAATTATAAATTCAATTTCTTTAAGCTATCTATTTAAATTATCTGTTTTATAATGGGGAAGTTTGGTTGTTTCTGGTTTTTGAGAAAGTGATCCATTTCCTCTACAGTTTCAAATTTATGTGTCTAGAGTTGCTTGTGGTATTCTTCCAGTGTCCTTTTGATATCTGAAGGGTTGTGGTTATATCTCTGTTTCTCTTCTGATATTGATAGCATGTGTATTCTCTCTTTTTTTCCTTTGTCAGTCTTACTAGAGGTTTGACAATTTTATCGATCTTTTCTGTTTTTTATTTCATTGATTTTCTCTATGGTTTTTCTCTTTTCAGTTTCATTGGTTTCTATTATTTTCTCCTTTATGTTTACTTTTTTTTCATTTTTTCCTGCTCTTCCTTTTTGATTTTTGAAGAGGGAGTTTAGTGATCGATTTCAAACGTTTCTGCTTTTTTTTTTCTTGCATTTTAGGTTTTGGGATACATGTGAAGAACATGCATGATAATTGCATAGGTACACACATGGCAGTGTGATTTGCTGCCTTCCTCCCCTTCACCTATATCTGGCATTTCTCCCCATGCTATCTCTCCCCAACTCCCCACCACCCGCTGTCCCTCCTCTATTCCCCCCAACAGACCCCAGTGTGTAGTGCTCCCCTCCCTGTGTCCATGTGTTCTCATTGTTCAACACCCACCTATGAGTGAGAACATGCAGTATTTCATTTTCTGTTCTTGTGCCAGTTTGCTGAGAATGATGTTCTCCAGGTTCATCCATGTCCCTACAAAGGACACGAACTCATCAAATTTTATGGCTGCATAATATTCCATGGTGTATATGTGCCACATTTTCCCTGTCCAGTCTATCATCAATGGGCTTTTGGGTTGGTTCCAGGTCTTTGCTATTGTAAAGAGTGCTGCAATGAACATTCATGTGCATGTGTCCTTGTAGGAGAATGATTTATAGTCCTTTCGATATATACCCAGTAATGGGATTGCTGGTCAAATGGAATTTCTATTTCTAGGTCCTTGAGGAATCACCACACTGTCTTTCACAATGGTTGAACTAATTTACACTCCCACCAGCAGTGTAAAAGTGTTCCTATTTCTCCACATCCTCTCCAGCATCTATTGTCTCCAGATTTTTAAATGATCGCCATTCTAACTGGCGTGAGGTGGTATCTCAATGTAGTTTTGATTTGCATTTCTCTAATGACCAGTGATGATGAGCATTTTTTCATATGTTTGTTGGCTTCATATATGTCTTCTTTTGTGAAAGTGTCTGTTCATATCCTTTGCCCACTTTTGAATGGGCTTGTTTGTTTTTTTCCTGTAAATCTATTTTAGTTCTTTGTAAATTCTGGATATCAGCCCTTTGTCAGATGGGTAAACTGCAAAGATTTTTTCCCATTCTGTTGGTCGCCAATTCACTCTAGTGACTGTTTCTTTTGCCGTGCAAAAGCTGTGGAGTTTGATTAGGTCCCATTTGTCTATTTTGGCTTTTGTTGCCAATGCTTTTGGTGAGTTAGTCATGAAGTCCTTGCCTACTCCTATGTCCTGAATGGTTTTGCCTAGATTTTCTTCTAGGGTTTCTATGGTGTTAGGTCTTATGTTTAAGACTTTAATCCATCTGGAGTCAATTTTAGTGTAAGGTGTCAGGAAGGGGTCCAGTTTCTGCTTTCTGCACATAGCTAGCCAGTTTTCCCAACACCATTTATTAAATAGGGAATCCTTTCCCCATTGCTTGTTTTTGTCAGGTTTATCAAAGATTGTATCATTGTAGATATGTTGTGTTGCTTCCGATGCCTCTGTTCTGTTCCATTGGTCTATATCCCTGTTTTGGTACCAGTACCATGCTGATTTGATTACTGTAGTCTTGTAGTATAGTTTGAAGTCTGGTAGTGTGATGCTTCTGGCTGTGTTCTTTTTACTTAGAACTAACTTAGCTATGTGGGGGCTCTTTTGGTTCCATATGAAGTTTAAGGTGGTTTTTTCCAGTTCTGTGAAGAAGGTTGTTGGTAGCTTGATGGGGATAGCATTGAATCTGTAAATTACTTTGGGCAGTATGGCCATTTTCATGATATTGATTCTTCCTAACCATGAACATGGAATGTTTCTCCATCTGTTTGTGTCCTCTCTGATTTCATTGAGCAGTGGTTTGTAGTTCTCCTTGAAGAGGTCCTTTGCATTCCTTGTTAGTTGTATTCCTTGGTATTATATTCTCTTTGTAGCAATTGTGAATGGCAGTTCGTTCTTGATTTGGCTCTCTTTATGTCTGTTATTTATGTATAGGAATGCTTGTGATTTTTGCACATTGATTTTATATCCTGAGACTTTGCTGAAGTTGCTTATCAGTTTCAGGAGTTTTTGGGCTGAGATGATGGGGTCTTCTAGATATAGTATCATGTCATCTGCAAATAGAGACAATTTGGCTTCCTCTTTTCCTATTTGAATACACTTTATTTCTTTCTCTTGCCTGATTGCTCTGGCTAGAACTTCCAGTACTATATTGAATAGGAGTGGTGAGAATATTATTCAGCTGGGATTCATTCTCCTCATCACATTCAGGTACACCTATCAAACGTAGATTATGTCTCTTCACATAGTCCCACATTTCTTGGAGAATTTGTTCATTCCTTTTTGTGCTTTTTTTCTCTAATCTTGCCTTCTCATTTTATTTCATTGAGTTGATCTTCAACCTCTGATATCCTTTCTTCTGCTTGGTCAATTCAGCTGTTGAAACTTGTGCATGCTTCACAAAGTTCTTGTGTTGTGTTTTTCAACTCCATCAATTCACTCATGTTCCTCTCTAAGTTGTCCATTCTCATTACTGTTTTGTCAAATCTTTTTTCAACATTCTCAGTTTCTTTGCATTGAGTTAGAACATGTTCTTTTAGCTCACGGAAGTTTCTCATTACCCACCTTCTGAATTCTGATTCTGTCATTTCATTACACTCATTCTCCATCCAGCTTTGTTTCCTTGCTGGCGAGGATTTGTGATCCCTTGTTGGAGGAGAGGTGTTCCGGTTTCAGGTGTTTTTCTCCTTTTTGCACTGGTTTCTTCCAATCTTTGTGGATTTATCTACCTGTCGTCTGTGTAGTTGCTGATTTTCAAATTGGGTCTCTGAGTGGACTTCCAGATTGTTGATGATGCAGTTATTTCTGTTTCTTAGTTTTCCTTCTAACAGTCTGGCCCCTCTGCTGTAGGAGTGCTGAGGTCCTCTTCAGGCCCTGCTTGCCTGGGGATCACCTGCAGCAGCTGCAGAACAGTAAGGGTTACTACCAGTTTCTTCTGCTGCTATCTTTGTCCCAGAATGATGCCCGTCAAATGTCAGTCTGATCAGTCTTTTGTGAGGTGACTCTTTGGATATAAAGGGGTCAGGAAGCTGCTTGAGGAGACAGTCTGTTCTTTATAGGAGCTCAAGTGTTGAGCTGTGAGCTCCATTGTTCATTCAGAGTTGCTAGGCAGGTACGTTTAAGTCTGCTGCAGCAGAACTCATAAACCCCCCTTTTTTTCCCCAGGTGCTCTGTCCCGGGGAGTTAGGGCTTTATTTATGAGTATCCATTGTGCTGCTTCCAATTTTTTTTTCAGGGCTGCCCTGCCCAGCAAGGAGGCAGCCTAGTCACTGTCTGCCTGCAGAGGCTTTGCTGAGCTGCTGTGGGCTCTGCCCTGCTGCCGTGTAAATGTCCCTGCAGTCCTGTTTATATGGGTGTGGTTAGATCTGCCTTGGCAATGGTGGCCTGCCTTTGTAATGGCTGACTCTCTCTGTTATGGTGGGTTGCCTTGGGAACGGCAGGCTGCCTCAGCAATGGTGGACTACCTCCATAGGGGTGGAGTCCCTTGGTAATGGTGGATACCCCTTCCCCAGAGCTGGACCATCCTGGGTTCAGCTGTGCTTGCCGTGAAGCTCTCAACCCCGAGTGTTTCCAATTGCTGTGTTTTGTTTGTTTGTTTTTGTCGGGGTGGAACCCGCCAAGCCTGATCACCTGGCTCCCTGCCTCAGAGCCTTTTTTTTTTTTAAGTTGAATGGTTGACTCTCTCCCTGGTGTTCTAGTCACCTGCTGAAAGGGTGCTGGGATCTGTGTGATTTCCCAAGTAGTGACCCACTGTGCCAGTTGAAACAATGGCGCTGCCTGGGAATCTCCTGGCCTGGCTCTCTGTTTCGGTCCTGTTTAATCAGACGAATGGGCTAATCTGCCTTCCTGGAGCTCCAATTGCCAGCTTAAAAGGGCAACCAGACCAGTGTATTTTGTATGGAGAGCTGCTGCACCGGGGTGCCGACAAAACAGCCACGCTGGCCGAAACAGCCGCGCTGGCGACCTGTGGGGCTCCTCCTCCTGGGAGTCTCCTGGTCTGTGGGCAATAAAGATCCATCTGAAAATGCAGCATCCACTCACCCTCTGCTGTTTCACCCGGAGCTGCAATCCTGAGCTGCTCCTAAAGGGCCATCTTGGATCTTCCCAACTTTTCCTTTTTTCTAATGTGTGCACTTAGTGCTACAGATTCCCTCTCAGCATCACATTAGCTGTGTCCCACCAATTTTCATATGTTTTATTTTCTTTGGTATTCAGTTCAATGTATTTTTAAAATTTCCTTTGAAGCATAAGGCTTGGGGGATCAGAGGTAGAATGCTGTAGGCTGAGTGTTTGTGTTTCCTTAAAATTCATGTGTTGAAATATAATTTCAACATGTAATAGTATTAGAAGGTGGTTCTTTTGGAGTTAGGCCATGGGGAGAGAACCTTCATGAATGGGATTAGTGCCCTTATAAGAGAGATGCCAGAGACCTCCCATGCTCCTACTGCCATGTGAGGACACAGTGAAAAGATGCTGTCTGTGAACATCACCAGATACAGAATTTGCCAGTGACTGTTGGACTTCCAGCCTCCAGGACTGTGAGAAAATAAGTTTCTGTTGTTGATAAGCCACCAAGTCTATGGTGTTTTGTCACAGTAGCCCAAACAAACCAAGACATACAGCTTTTATATAGTTGCTCAAAGATCTACTTTATATATACATATAAAGTAGTTCTTTGAGAAACTATATATGTACATATATGTTTATATATATATAAAGTAGTTTGAGCAACTATATAAACTGTATAAAAATATATAATCTTTAGATACATATATACATGTATGTGACACATATATACATATGTGTGTGTTTAATGTGTGTGTGTATATATATGTATACATATACATATATATATACTCAAGGAAGAAATATTTTAAGAATAGCATGCATGTATTTGTGTGTATACACACACACACAAATCCATAATACTAAAAATAAGAGGGGTTATTGCTATTTAGACTGTTGATAGACATTAATCAAATATGTTTTATTTGTAATCAGATTATTTATAGACTTATTTCTTTCAATTTTTAAAAGACAATCTGAGGAAGTGGCAATAAATCAATGGAAGAATTGCAAAATCCTCCCAGAGCATTTAAACCTTCTCCTCTACACAGTGATTTATCACCATGAGAACTTGATGGCATTGCTTGTATTTCGTATTATTAGTTGTTTCATGCATGTTTGCTCTTAGGCTTGGTTGTGTGGTCTCTAATAATGACTCCCTTGGAGAAGAAGACTTCTCGTACAAAAAGTGTCACATAGAAACATGAAAACAAAATAATGGGAATGTCTTCATGCTACATCTTATGAAGCAATGTTGTGTGTGCCTTTGCCATCACACAAAAATACTTCATTTGACAACTTCTACTTTGTACAAGCGAAAGAAACATAAGCTCAGTATAGACAAGGGGTTCTCAATGGCACCATTATTGGCATCTGGGACAGAACATTCTTTTCTTTTGAGGGCTGTCCTGTGCCTTGTAGGATAAGTGACATTCTTGACCTCTACAAGTAGATGATAATAGTACCACTACCTCACCTCATCTCAGTGGCAACAAGCAAACATTTCTCTAGACATCTCTAAGCATCTCCTGGAAGGGAATGTGGCCCCTGATTGAGAGCTGTTGATGTCAAGATGGGAGCTCTGATGCTTGCCCTCTCTTGTCACAGCTCTGTGGTTGTGGGCTTACTTCTTCCATTTCAGTGATAAAATCTTACTCGTGACAAACAGGGTGTCCATCTTTCTCTCCTCTGTTCATGTATAAACAGATTATTTATTTATTTTATTTTATTTTATTCCTTCATTACCATGTTTTCATTATTGGGAAATATGCTTGCCTCCAGTGGACAGATTTGATTATTCCTTGAAAAGGCCATCTTCATCAACAAAGCACCCTGCTTAGCCAGTCACAGCTACCAGATCAGAGCACAGGCAGGGTGCCTTGATGTCTGGGAAAACTTGGCATCATCCTGAAATGGGGTTTTGAGACAGCTGGGTTTTAAGTTTTGATTTATTTATATGACATCTCAGAAATTAAGCAATAGACACAAGATTGGATGTGTAGTTTCCCAGTTCATAATTTTTAGCTACATATTTCTCAGAAACTGTTTCTTTGAACAATAATTTCAAATTATTCTCATAGGAGCAATGACGAAAAAAGCTTCCATAGTCAGAGGAATTTGGGAACATACAAAGTTAAGCAAGACTCTTACTCAGAGCTTTTTATATCCTATTGAAAAAGACAAACAATAAGATAAAAAGGATATACAGGCCGGGTGTGGTGGCTCAAGCCTGTAATCCCAGCACTTTGGGAGGCTGAGGCAGGTGAATCATGAGGTCAAGGGATCGAGACCATCCTGGTCAACATGGTGAAACCCTGTCTCTACTAAAAATACAAAAAATTAGCTGGGCATGGTGGCACGTGCCTGTAGTCCCAGCTACTCAGGAGGCTGAGGCAGGAGAATTGCCTGAACCCAGGAGGCAGAGGTTGTGGTGAGCCAAGATTGCACCAATGCACTCCAGCCTGGGTAACAAAAAAAAAAAAAAAAAAAAAAAAAGATATACAATGTTAAAAGAATACACGATAGTGTCTAACATTTTAAACCTGTTTATTTAAACGCGGTAAATCATAGGACCTTTTGTCTTCACAGAATATGTCATCTGATCAATGGTCCCCGTATTATACTCTGGGAAATCTTGCAAAGCTTAATTCAAAAAGTGGTACTTTAGAAACCTTTTACCTAATTTATTATTTTGAGAGGGAGAAAAAGACAGACACATACACAGAGAAGTAATTATTTGTCTCACATTTATTTATATAATAAATCAGTTTCAATGGGTTAGTCTTCATGAAAAGTAAGCACATTTCCCAAAGTTCATTGAAATGAGAATAAGACTGAATTCTGTCAGTTCCAGATGAACCTTAGAATGGTAGGTAAAAGCTCATGAACTCCATCTTTAGCTAGTTAACTAATTATGCAGCCTTAAGCAAAAAGTTTCTTATCTCCAAATATATTAATGTCTCTGCCTATTAATCAATGGGATCACTTAGTCTCTAATTGGCCCTTCCTCTCTGAGTCATAACATCTTTATTTTTGTCGATTCATAAATAAAACAGATAAAACTTGACCAGGCCTCTGAAGGAGTTGTGGTGGGAAGATTTTTGTCTAAATGCAGTTAAAATGTTTAATGTCAATTTGTGCTGTATTCTGTAACAAATATCCTTCTGGGATTTCAGGTTCCACTTTTGGATGTTAGATTACAGATTCTGTTTTTTTTTTTTTTTTTTTCGGATGAAATATTTCATGTTTCCATAGTTCTGATATCAGCCTCAGAGTTTACAGTTGAGACAAGATATTTAGCAATTTTATACAATGCACTAATGGGGCCAGTATAAATTAACGTGTTCTTCCGTTTGAAAACCAGGGCAGTTAGCTAAGGCTTAGTCACCTTCTAAGCCTTTATGACTTACTCAAGAAAGTAGAAAAATATCTACAAAAACTGCAAATTTCAAGTCAACAGGAAGCACATACATAAAAGAAGCTGGCTGAGGAGTTGTTTTTATAATTCAAAGCCATGTTGTATACCTTAACCTTAGCAGAAGAGAATATTTTTCATCTAGAAATGTGGGCAGATCTACCAAAAGCTGTTTGAGTTGTATAGATTTTAAAAATCATTTAGTTGAAATAAATTCAAGGTAGGCATATCTTATCTTGTTCATTTATCTAAGCATTCTCACAAATATTTTTATAATCCATTTCGTTCTAGAAAAAAATAGAAAAGATACTGTTTTGTTTTTATCCCTCTCTTCCACTTTCATAAAATTTACAATTCTCCTTAAAACACTGGGATGGCCATTAAACAAAGGCAGCTCTGTCATTGTATTTTCTGACGTTTCAAATTTGAGTTCCTGTGGATTCTACTTGTAAAGGTTACATTTTGACTCTGTCATGTTCAACCTCAATTTATTAACTAGCAAATCCTTTTCTGTTAGCTAAGCTCCTGGTTGCCAGTTCCTCTATCCTTTATTTCATTATTTCCATACATTTTTTATTGTTGTTGTTCATCTGCCTGCTGTGAAGAAATATTCTCCAGTCAGCAGATTTTTGCAGAATCTGTGAAAAGAGCGTTGATGATCTGTTTGCTGGCCATCACATGGTAGCACTGTGTAAGAGGAGGGGAGTCTGTCAAAATAGGAAGTCATGTTGTGACTAGATTTGAAAGATCTAAAATCAGGATGCTGAGGATGTATGCAAGAGCAATATCTGGCTTTCAGTGCAGGTAGAAAAATGAAATGAAAGCCTTTCCATTCGATTCTGAGAAAATATGGTTGACTGCAGATGTGCCTATAATTGCAGTGCGGTGCAGCACAGCACAATAGAAAACTTTATTGCTTTGTGTCCTCTAACTCCCATTTGCATCTGTTTGCTGGATGAATGTATTGGCTGCAATCAACACGTACAGATCTTGGCTGGCTCGTGCTTTGCTTAAAGGTCTTTCATGGCAGAGTGCTTCATTGTTTTTCTAGATATGTTTCTCTGTTTGCCTAAAAGAATACACTTTGATAGAAAAGAAGCAAAAAAGAAATAAGCCATTTAGAAATATGCTCATATAAAACATACTAGATAAGTTTTGTGCCAAATGCTGGGAGAGTCACGGGGTGTATTGCACCTGAGATAATGGAATCATATGCTTGGTGGTTTGAACAGGTAACTGAGAATGAGATGCATTCAACCTGAAGACCAATGTGCATTGGCTCTCTTATGATAGTATTTTTCAAATATATATAATGTGTTATATATACTTATGTAACAGGTTAATAAGCACTTCCTTAAGTTAAAATACAAATCAGAAGACTAAGCAACTTGATATAATAGATTGGGGAAGTCTCTATAATCCTTGAACTTCAGTAATATAAAAATGTCTTCTACAAAAGAGACACTCATTTTGTAGCTATTGTTTTTCACATTTCATTCTCTTTTTCAGCTGTTTCTGAAGGTTAGCTGATCTCAGCTTGTGTCCCTCTTCCTCTCAGCAAATGGAGAGGCGAGGCCATTTGTTAAATTCAGACCAGTTGCACACAGATTGGGCATTCATACTGGATTTGGGGTACTCTGATCTAGTCCTAAGTAACTCAAAGAGACTGTTGTTTCTCTGCAAAGCATCTACTGTTTTCGCAAACTCAATACCTTACATCTTGTTATTTCTTTAGATTATTAAGCCTAGTTTCATGTTTTCTCCTCTTTCACCCACACAGTACTCTAAGAAACCCTTGTTATTAAGTGCACTTCATAAGGTTGTTAATTATCATTATTGTTTTATTGCACATATTCTTGTAAAACACCTCAATACTGTAAAGAAATGAAGTGTGAATCAATCAGTCAATTAATCCATATTGCTTATATAGTGGTAACAAAATAATAATAGTTAGGACTCAGGCTCTTCGGTGCTGCAAATATTCAGAATTAGTCTCTGTCAAGAGTTTTCATTCCATGACTCATTATGCCACACAATAATTACCAGAATAAATGTTTATAGTGCATTCAGAATTAAATATTTTAATGACTATCAGCACAACTAAGTTGGGGAAGCTGACTGGCTCTTTTCTTGGACAAAAAAAGCAAATGGGCATCTTTTTAAAGTGCATGCATTTCTTCCATTATGGATTCCTCTACTCCTTCAAGATAAATAAAATGTAACCTGTTTCCAATATAGCGTCATTTGTGCTGAAGACTGAGTCATAAAAAGAACCATAATTTCTGCTCTTTGTTGTCCAATAAACTAACATTAATTGTAGTAAACTGTTGTATTTATATGTGGTATATATATATATATATATATGTAGATGGTAGTAAAAGCTTTGTGGTAGATGAGGTTATCTAAATAAATTATGGAAAATCAGATGAAAAAAGAGCTGAAAGCCAAATTCCAGTATGTAGCAACCTTTAAATATTCAGTGAAGGAATAAAGTTTTAAAACTCTGAAAAGAAGTAGGAGGAGTTAGAGAATAGTTCCATAAGCATTAAAGAAGGTGAGTGTATTTGTTTCCTGGGGCTGCCACAACAAAGTATCATGGGAAATTTATTCTCTCATAGTTTTCAGGCTAGAAGTACAGCATCAAAGTATCAGTAGAACCGTACTCCCTTTGAAACCACTAAGGGAGGATTCTCCCGTGGCTGATCCCACCTTTGGTGACTCCAGGAGGTTCCTGGCTTGCAGCTCCATGACACCAGTCTCTGCCTTCACCTTCACATGGCTCTCTGCCTCCATGTCTGTGTTTTCACATGGTATTCTCTGTTTTTTTCTGTCTGAATTTTTTTTTCTTCTTTTTTTTTTTTTTTTTTTGAGATAAAGTGTTGCTCTGTCACTCAGGCTATCGTGCAATGATGTAATCTTGGCTCACTGCAACCTCCACCTCCTGGGTTCCAGCAATTCTCCTGCCTCAGCCTCCCGAGTGGCAAGGACTACAGGTGCATGCCACCATGCCTGGATAATTTTTGTATTTTTAGTAGAGACAGGGTTTCACCATATTGGTCAGGTTGGTCTTGAACTCCTGACCTCAGGTGATCCACCCACCTCGACCTCTCAAAGTGCTGAGATTACAGGCATGAGCCACCATGCCCAGCCTGAATTTTTTTCTTTTTATAAGGACTCCAGTCATATTGTATTCAGATCCACCCTAAAGAACTCCTCTTAACTTGATTACATCTGTAAGGAGGTATTTTCCAAATAGGGATGTATGCATAGGTTCTAGAAATTATGGCTTCAGTGTATCTTTTGGATGGGAACAATTCAGGAAGAAAGGAAGGTAAAACACAAGAAAAGGAGCAGAATAAGGTCAAGGCAAAATGTGTCTGCTGGATTTTATTATTAAAATTTGGTTCATAACCTTATTTTCAACAGACTAATGGGAATGATAGGAACAACAGCAGAATAGATGGGGTTGAGAAATGAATTACATAAGCAAACAGTGTCAAGAGAAAAAAGAGAAGGCAATAATTAGAATAAGATCTAGAGATGAATGTTGTGAGGTGTGTGTTAGTGAGGTGTCTGTATGGTGTGCATGTATGTGTGTGTAAAGCACTTGTATATATGTGTGCATTAGGATAGATTTTCTGCTTTTTTTAGACTCTTTTTTCCCTATCTGTCTTCACTGATAAAAAGAAATAGATATTTTGATATAGTCACATCAAGATGATGCTCTGAGAGATTAATATTTGTGAGAGAAATATATTTGAAATTTGAATTTTAGATTAAAAAATCAAATACCTTTTTGTAGAAATATATCATGCAATATTTGGGACATACTTGTATTAAGAAATTTTTCATTATTTAAATGAAATGTAATACATTTCATTGTGTATTTATTTGCTAAAATTAGTAACTCAATAGCTGAGTGAATGTGTATTAATAGACAAAGGATGGGGTTTGGGGTCAGAAAGAGAGGAAGAGAAAAGGAGAGACACAGAAAGACAGAGAGAGAAAAAAAGACCTAAAATGAGGGAGAGAAAGAGAGAGAATAAATATGAGTATAAAAATAATAGGAAGGGACAAAATCTAGAGCCCATGTTGGGGAAATCAACTTGAATTAGTAAAAGAGACAGTTCTTTCCATTGAGACAAGGAAAAAAGATGTGGATCACGTATAAATATATTCAATTTTGGGAATATGAACTTGAAAGAATTTATTCCCAAGCATCTCGACTTTTATCTAAATTGGAAGGGTAAACCATCTCCTGAGATTGAAGAAGCAGAAGTAGAACAAAGAAGGAGGAGCTTGGAGGGAATAGAGAACACTTGCAATAGCCAGTGGAGAGACAGCATCATAGGAAGGGGAGGGGACTGATTTGAGTTTAAGAGCAAGTCCATGCACTTCCCTGCTGTTCTGTAAAAGAAGCAGGAAGAGTAACCCTACTTCTCAAGAGAACTGCAGAAAGAATTGCTTAATGGTTTACACTGTAGGGCAAGAAGGGTTGGCAAACCTTCAGATCTCCAAGTCTGGAAGGAAAATAAATTGATAGACTGAAAAGCGGAGAGAGAAAGATCTCTCTCTCTCTCTCTTTCTCTCTCTCTCTCTCTCTCTCTCTCTCTCACACACACACACACACACACACACACACACACACGCACATACCGTATTTCCATGCATTAGTTGACTCATTAGGTAAGCTTTTATGTCACTGTGGCAAGTTGTCAGCAGAAGCCTTGGGCTTCAGCCCCCCAGCAGCAAGATAATTTTTTTTCCTAATTTTTATAGCATACATCCAAGGACTCATTGGCTTTGCAGGAATTAACTGTTTCTGAAACAGTCATATAGGTCAGGTTAGTAGAAACTTTTGATTGGCCAATGCTGGGGCTGAACTGCATGGATTTGAATCCAGGATCAAGGGTAAAGAAACCTAGAGTACCCTGTCACTGACAGAAAGATAAAATTCACTGCATAAATATCTAGAATTTGAGGAAGACTAGGAAGGTAGAAAGTGACATTAGAGGGTCTGGAAAGAGTTAAACATAAACTTAAAACTTTGGCTTAAGATTTATCTGCCTTATATAACTTTCTATTTTAACTCTAAATTCAACCCAATCATCTATAGACCTCAAAGTTTACAAAGGGGAATTGTGATGACATCAGTGGCACATTTCTGTTTACAGGTGCAACTGTGCTTAAGCATTTCAGGTTGTTAGATGTCTGTCTCCTGTTTCTAGATCTCAAGATCTGGCTAAGAGTTATCCTAAATGAAACAGAATAATATGTAGTCTTTGAAATAATCATGGATGACCTACTTCAATTCAACAATTCAGTGTAACAAGCATCTATTGGATGGCTGCCATGTGTAAGTCACTGTCTTAGAGATTAAGGAATATGGAGTGCTATATACACAGGTGCTCTCAGAAAATATTATTGAATGAATTCATTGATTTATTTAAGGGGCAAACTTAATGTTACATGGAATTGTAGCAAAAGTTCAATACTAGTAATGATTTACATGGGTGATATTAGGTGAATAGTTGTGAAGACTTAACTCCGAAATTTCTTCTCGTGTTAATTAGCATAGTCCATGTTAAAGTGCAATAAGAGAAAATACATTTTAGAGGCAGAAAGCAAGACAGGCTTATTTTTGCTATGATATATCTCCATTTTGCATTGGCTGGGTGCTCTGCTCCACGAAGTTCTTGCTGGGGGGCCAAGGCTGAAGTAAGCTGTGAACACACAGAATGTCTGTCAACACTTCAGAAGAAAAGGAGGGTAAAAAATCATGCAGTGGTTCTTACATGCTTCCATGCAGGAATGACATGAATCACTTCTGCCCCTATGTCAGTGGCCAGAGAAAGTTTATGGCCAAGTTTAACTTCCAGAGGGTCAGGAAAATAGGATCTTTGCCTGTGCTAAGACCTCATGGGAAGCCAGATAGTAGTCAATCTCAGACTCTCTCAGCTTCTCAAAGATGGATTATAGCATTGAGTCATTAGCTGCTATCATGATGAGGATACTAGATATTTTAATGATGAAAACCACCATTTAGGACAGTCCATTAATTTCAAGGTATTATGTAACACTGGTTGGTTAATATTGACTTTTTCTTTTCATAGATGAAGAAAGTGAGTTGCAGAAATTGTATAGATTATCTAATGTTACAGGTGCTAATATGGCTTTATAAACAGTTCATGTTGTCCGATTCTAAGATAGTTCACAAATACCTCAGATCTTGTTACCATACCTAGGGAATCTTAGCGCTGAATAAATATATGTAAATTATCACTCACAAAGAAACTAGTGAGTGCCAGCCAGTGATCTAAACACTTTCTGTGTAATTTCCCATTTCAGAAATAAACATCTTTCTCAATTGCTCTATTTATGTGCCTTGCTGTTTCTTTATTTGATGAATATCTAATGAATTGGTTTGTTGCTGTAATCTAATATTTACAAATATTCAAATAGTTTAAAAAGAACACTTCGGGTAGAAAAAAATATTATATGGAAAGATCTTTAAGCTTGGCATAGAGACTTCACACTTCATTTAATCTCCATTTCTCACTTTCTGAGCCAAACTTTGGACCTCTGTTCCCTTTTATGTAAAGTGAGCAAATTAGATAGTTGACCTATATGCAGCCTACAATACCTATGATTGTTTTTCTTTCAGACATTCTACATCCAGTAAGATTAATACAATCAGATTGAATTTGAAGCCCCCATCAGCTGGGGTTGCCAAAGCAAGAAGAGTGACTAAAATAATCGCAAGAATCAATCAAGAGCACATGCAGTCATTAGTAAAGATATCAGCTCCAGCAAGGCACTCTCAGTTTGCTTTAGGTTTTGAGGGAGTAACTTAAAGAGAAATCACTGTGATTAATGAAAAGCAATCACTCTGATTTTTTTCTTAGGATAAGAGTGTACACACATACGCCTACCAGCTTGTTGCAGCTTCTCTTATAGCCAAAACATTTTTGCTTAGCCTCAGAATTAACACGACGCAATGAATCTGAATCAAGAAAGAACTGAAATCAGAAGGACTTCAAATAAGAAGGAAAAATATCCAGCCATTTCCCCTCTCGTTTTCACCTCTTTTGTTCCTGAAACACTTCTTAGATGTCCTTTGAGCTGATGATTCCTGAGTGGTTACTAAAATTGCCTCCTTTTCATGCTCCTGTAATGGTAAAAAACCACATTTCTAAAATGAAGTGCTATACCAATGGTATGAAAAGCAGGCTATTTTATGGAGTCAAATAACAGTTTTCTCTCCAAACAATAAACTTACCACATCAATTTTCCCAAGTGACAATAAACATACCAGTGAGAAGAATGGTTTCCTTCTTCAGATTTTAAAGTTAAGTGCATTTGCTTAACTTTAAAGTTACGTGATATGAAAAATGCATACTGCATATAAAGTTGTGATTATTTTAGTTCATTATAACATTATGTATAAAAGATAGATGCCATTATAATTCAGCTACAATGACCAACTATGTCTCCAAACTTAGAGACTCAAGAAAGAACTACCTGGGGATATAAGTAAATCATTTAAATTATTTCACGTCTAGCCAATTAGTAGTATAGATTATATCCAGGTAGTACAAATGTCTTAATATCATTTTCAGGCCCCATTCTGCTCCTTATTAATTCAGATGGACTGTGCAGATTTTCTTGTTAAGTAGTAATAATATCTATTTTAATATGAATAGTTGATCCTTAAGCGACATAGGTGTTGGGAGTGCCAACCCCTTGCACAGTAGAAAATTCATGTATAATTTTTGATTCCCTGAAAACTTAACTGCTAATAGCCTGCTGTTGATTAGAAGCCTTACAGGTAACATACAGAGCTTATGAACATATATTTTGTAGGTTCTATGTATTACATATTATATTCTCACAATAAGCTGGAGAAAAGAAAATATTAAGAAAATTCTAAAGAAGAGAAAACATATTTACTATTTATTAAGTGAAAGAAGATCATAATGAAGGTCTTTATTTTCATCATGTTGAGTTGTCTGAGGAGGAGGAGGAGAAAGGAGAGGGGTTGGTCTTGCTGTCTTAGGAGTGACAGAGGTAGAAGAAAGTCCATGTATAAGTGGACCTGCATATTTCAAACTCATGTTGTTCAAGAGTCAACTGTATATATTTTTTCCACATTAATTATTGGTTATTTACAATACCACCAACAAATGGTATTATTTTAATTCTCACTTTCCAGGAAAGGAAACTGAGGATCGGTGTCCAAAGCTCAAGTTGTAGTGTTGATACAAACCCACATCTCCAGCCTCCAAACCCACACTAAGCCCTTCTGTCACGTGCACTCTAAATTAACCATTGTATTATATGTTGTCCTCAAAGAAATAGAGGCAAAGTAGGACATTTTGAGGTGACCAGGTATAGTGATCAAGACAAAGCAATAGATACTGAGTGCCTACTATGTACCAGGAATGCAGACACCACAATGCACAAAACAGCAGAAAATTCCTGCTTCACAGATTTTCACGGAAATGCGTAGAGTAGGGAGAGTCAGATGATAGGTAAGACAAAATGTGTAAACTACATGCTACATTAACTGATGATGAATGTGAGAGGAGAACAAAGTAGAGGGTGCAGAGTGCAGGCTGGTGCTGCTGTTTTAAATGGGTCAGTCAGAGAAAACTTGCCTGTGAATGAGGTGATTTTGCAATAATCTGAAGCAAGGAAAAGAGATGACAATGCAGGTAAACTGTAATTTGAAGAATTTTCAGGAACAAAACTGAGACTGCAATTCTATCACAGCTTTCCAAGTAGTCTACATCTAACATGGAGGGAGGCAAATGAGTCTTGCAGGTAAACTTCATCATAGCTTAGCATATTCCGGGGCAAAACTAAGCTTTGGACTGACTCCAGATGGCAGCAGTGGTGACTGAAGTGCTAGCAGTAAAATAACTGGGGAAGAACAAGCTGAGGAAATGCTCAGTTTTCTTGGACAAAATATTGCTCTTTCACTTTTGATGTAGGGAGAGAGCTCCTGGACAAGGCTCCAACTTTATTTCTCCTTTTTTCTTTAAAGCATCTTGTCTCTTTGCTCCTATCATCCTGATTGTCTTTTCCTTCTAATTTCTGTATAGTAGGAAAAGGAAAGGGGTATGAGAAGTAGTAATGACCAAAAAGGAGACTCAAATCAGAGTTGGAAGTTAAAATCAATTTCTTTCTTCCTCCTGTCCCACCTCCTACTTCTGATAATTGGCTCATTACTCATCTTAAAGTTGTATTTTTCTTGATGTTTAATCAAAGTTGCTATCTTTTTTCTTCATGTAAACTCAATTCTCTTTAAGAATTTTATAAATAAAAGCTACATTTGCATGCATAGGTGATTGATTCCACTGGGTGATAGATGAGTTTAATCTTTGAATGATTAGGTAAAAAAAAATTTTAGCTCCCTGCTTTCTTTTATTTAGTGAATCATAACATTTGTTTGAAACACTGCAGATAGAATTGTGAATTTGGTGATGTCAAAAGTGGACACATTATACAAACTGAAGTAAAATGAAGTCAAACTCTCCATCTTTAGTCAATTTGGTCTTATGGAAAAGTCTCCAGATATTTTTATAGTCATATTGCTGGATAACACTGAAATATAAGATTTTTCAAAAGTCTTCCCTCCTACCTTTACTTCCAGCAGCTGTATTCCGTATGAGACCTGATTGCCTTCAGTGATGCTGTTCCATTGAATTGTCCATCTGGGTTGCCTATATACTTTTGAAGCCCAATGATGAATACCTGATTTTAAAATTTCACTGATGGTGTCTCCTATTTGTTGGCCTTACTTTCAAAGAAAACTCATATTTTATCTGGGGTAAAATACAACTCCTCTAATTTTACAGACTTTCCAAGCCTTTCCTACGCTTCAAATACTTGCTTCTGTAGAAATAAATGCAATGCTCTAGTCCAATTCATAAATGCCACTTAAGGGCTTAATTCTGGGCTTACATTATGTTTAGAATTGAAAATAATGTTTTAAAATGTAGAGTTTTTGTAAATTGAGATATTCATAGGCTTATAGAAAACCTAATTGGAAAGGTTATCAGTATTCATCAATCTGTACTCTTACCTGATATATAAATTCACATATAACAACACAGAAAATGGTTGTTCGGTTTATATTTGAACACTAATAGCAAGTCTTTCAAAATATACATGAGATCCATGTTGTGTTAGGTTGAAAAATTTTTCAAGGGACAAGAATTAATTAATTAGAAATATGATATCCTCTACTGTCTCTTTGTCCTAATCATTTGAACTAACCAGGCTTTGGCACAAACCCGAAGATCCTCCTGTGTTCTGGAAGGTTTTTAAAACAAGGATAGGTTTAAAGAAAGCATTACATTTGAAGGTGTTCATGTCTCTGGCTATCACAAAGTAAAGTTACAACAAATTTTAGTCATTATTAGTTAAAATGATTCAGTGGCATACATTTGATTATGCAGACAGAACTTGTTCTCTTGGTGTATTAGTCTGTTCTCATGCTGCTAATAAAGACATACCCGGGCCGGGCGCGGTGGCTCAAGCCTGTAATCCCAGCACTTTGGGAGGCCGAGGCGGGTGGATCACGAGATCAAGAGATCGAGACCATCCTGGTCAACATGGTGAAACCCCGTCTCTACTAAAGATACAAAAAATTATCTGGGCATGGTGGCACGTACCTGTAATCCCAGCTACTCAGGAGGCTGAGGCGGGAGAATTGCCTGAACCCAGGAGGCGGAGGTTGCCGTGAGCCGAGATCGCACCATTGCACTCCAGCCTGGGTAACAAGAGTGAAACTCCGTCTCAAAAAAAAAAAAAAAAAAAAAACATACCCAAGACTGGGTAGTTTATGAAGGAAAGAGGTTTAATTGACTCACAGTACAGCATGGCTGGAGCAGCCTCAGGAAAATCACAAGGCAGAAGGGGAAGAAAACTCCTTTTTTTCACATGGTGGCAGGAGAGAGAAGTGCAGAGTGAAGGGGTGGGGAAAGGCCCTCATAAAACTGTCAGCTCTCATAAGAACTCACTATCACAAGAATAGCTTGGTGTTAACCATCCCCACAATTCAATTACTTCCCACCAGGTCTCTCCCGTGACACGTGGGTATTATGGGAACTACAATTCAAGATGAAATTTGGGTGGAGACACAGCCAAACTATATCACTTTCTTGTGTTGGTTAGGAATGAACAAAATCAGCCGAGCACGGTGGATCACGCCTGTAACCCCAGCACTTTGGGAGGCCGAGGTGGGTGGATCACGAGGTCAAGAGATCGAGACCATCCTGGTCAACATGGTGAAACCCCGTCTCTACTAAAAACACAAAAAATTAGCTGGGCATGGTGGCGCGTGCCTGTAATCCCAGCTACTCGGGAGGCTGAGGCAGGAGAATTGCCTGAACCCGGGAGGTGGAGGTTGCGGTGAGCCGAGATCGCGCCATTGCACTCCAGCCTGGGTAACAAGAGCGAAACTCCGTCTCAAAAAAAAAAAAAAAAAAAGAATGAACAAAATCATTTGCATCTGTGGATGGCCAGTGTGTCCTAGTTTTCCATGATCATGCCCATTTAGTACTGAAAGCTCCTTAGGCCTCGGCAAACCAGGATGATTGATAATCTGACCCAGAATCCACATTTCCAGCTTTGATCTGTGATTCCCTCATCTCCTCTTTGTGTCTATAGATTTTTTTCTATGAAATAACTTCTGCATTTAAAAATACATGTAATCTTCCAATATGTATACTTGAAGAACATAAAGGTTTACTCTAAATGTTTTCCTTCTAGATTAATAACAACATGCTACTTTTTAAGAACCTGTACTACTAAAATGTGTAATGGTGATCATTTTTCTCACCAATATTCCTTGCGACAAATTTAATTGGTTCTCAAGTTTGGGTCTAGAATGTCCAGTCTACTTGAAGGAATCTCAAAGAATATGATTATTTCATTCTGGATAGTAAGTATGTACTTGGAACTCTATGAAGGAAGCTCATAGAGTATCATGGATGATACTGAAGGTATTAGGAAAACTTAAAACTATAATAATATTATATGTGTATGTGTTTGTGTGTGCATTTTCAGAAACAGTATTCATAGATTTCATCAGATTTCAATATGAAACTATGGTCACTGAATGTTTAAGGTCCACTTATTGGAAAAGGCTTAAAAAGCTAACATCCATAACAATTTAGGTCTACTTGCTAATAGGTCTCCCTATCCTCCTCTTCTTTGATCCCTTTTAATCCTAGGATTTAGTGAGTGAAATCTCCTAGGATAGCATCAGCATAACTTGATTCAAATCTTCTACAGAATTTCCTTCCCTCGCCTAATAGTAGATAAGTTTGTGTTTGTCAGAAATTTGACTTCAGAATATGGAAAATCTGTGTTTGATTGGGCATTTGTGTGAGGACTTTTTTGATAGAAACAATAACTAACACGATTATTACAAAAGTATCAGGGAGGGTGTATTGGAAAAGGATAGACAAGAAGTCTGCTCCTGGTTGTATAGATAGTGTAATGGGGGTTTTACTCTAATTAGGGGCTTATGTCAGTGATTAGATAATACTTCTATTTCCAAATGAAAATTAGTTATTTATAAGATAGCATATGGTGAAGGACAATCTGAATGATTATCAAAGATAAAAGCAACGAAAATTTAGTGCTTGAGAGATAAATCATGGCAGTAAACACAAAATGATCCCAAGATCCAGAAAATGGATTGTCAACAGGAAATGGGTTAAAGAAAGTGGCTTCAAGACTATGTTTGAGAATGACACAAAACAGGGGCTCACTTCTATGTGATGCCCATGCCTGGGTGTATTGGACAGGCTTGATAATTTACAGGGTACCCCATAGTATGAATGTTGTGTCCCCACAACATGTCTATGTTAAAACCTAATGCTATGTTAAAACCGAAGCCCCAAGGTGATGTTAAGAGATAGGAGCCTTTGGGAGGTAATTAAGTCCTTTGTACAAAAGGCCTGAGGGAGCTTATTAGCCCTTTCTCCATTCTATCATGTGAGGATATATAGAAGATGCCACCTAAGAGAAACAGGCCTTGATCAGACACCAGTTCTACTGGTGGCTTGATCTTGGACTTCCCATCCTTCAGAACTGTGAGTAATAAACTTCTGTTGTTTACAAATTATCCAGTTTAAGGTATTTTGTTCTAGCAGTCTGAACTACTAACAAGGGCTATACACAAAGTTTCTTGGAGATATAGCAAGAGATGGGATGTTTTCTGTCATCCAGCACATAATGCTCCATTGTCAGACACACTGTACTTGAAGGAGTATTATGTAAAACTTAGCAGATTGATAACTCTAAATGTGTGATTACCAGTGTTACAAGCACCTTCAAAATTGTTTGTCAATCTTGCTACTTTTTTTAAAACTGGGTTGTGGTTCCATTGAACATAAATGCCTATTTCAATATTCCACACTATTGTCAAACCTCTAGGCTTCCTCCCTTTTTCACTTTCAGTAGATAATTGCTTCTTGCTTTACAAAGAAAGTGTAAGTCATCAGGAAGAAAGGCTTTCAATTTCTGAGACCAAATTTGCCTACCTGCTAAATGGAAGTGATACACATTTATCCATTCAAGCCCAGTTCCTCCAACTCTATTCAAGTCCTTCTCTTCCTCCTGTTTCAGTAATTGTGCACTTTATATTATCTTCTGTCTTCTTTGTCTTCAACTTGTGACTCACTACCTGAGCTTTCTTATCTCAGCTAAATTTGCTTCTCTCATTCTAAAATAAAAAAGCCTTTTCTTGATTTAAATATCTTCCTACTCCTGCCTTTCATGCTTCTTCCTTTCCCAATCAAACTTCTTATGAGTTGTCCAGGCACATTGTCTCCTCTTTTCCACTCTAACACTGTCCATGGTAATGCCAACTATGACCTCAGTATCATAAAATCTAAATCATGATGTTTCATTATTTTCTAAGTAACATCTCAATCACATTCAATGCATTTGATTTTCCTTGAAACAATATCTTGCTTTGACTTCACCGACACCCAAATGTTCTGATTTCATTTACCACACTGACCACTTCCTGACAGTCTTGTTTGTCCTTTGCCCTCTCTTTCTTTTAGACCCTTTTGTTTTTTTGAGATGGAGTTGTGCTCTTGCTCAGGCTGGAGTGCAGTGGCATAATCTTGGCTCCCTGAAACCTCTGCCTTCTGGGTTCAAGCCATTCTCCTGTCCCAGCCTCCTGAGCAGCTGGGACTATAGGCGCAGACCACCACCCAGCTATAGACCCAATTTAGTGCTATAAATTGGGTCTATAGTGCTCTCTCTCTAGTGTTCATCAGGCAAGATCTTATCCTTTTATCTCTCAAACTCAACTGCTGACTTGATCCATGTGTTAAGAGCTACAAACTCAACATTTTCAAAACCAAATTAATTATTTTTCCTCACAAACCTGATCTCTTCCTAGGATTCTCCATCTCAGAAAATGACACCATCGACCAGCATTTTGCTCAATATAGAATTCTGGTTATCAACCTTAATAGCTCCCTCTCCTCGCATCTGCATTGAATTAATCACCAATCTTTCCATTTTGCTTACTTCTCTCCACATGTAACATGCTATTCTAAGTCAACAATGTCTTTTACTTGGTCTCCTCTTGTGCACTGTTGCTCCCTCAACCTCCACCTCTATTTTATTTTCTTCTCTAAACAGTCAGAGTTGTCATTACAAACACAAGCTTTTATCATATCATTCCTCTTCTTCTATTCAGTGGCTCCTCATTGCTCCTAGAAAAGCCTTTAAAGTCCTTAACACAGACTACAGGTATTGAAATTATATCATTTGTATTGATCTTGCCACGCTAATTTCTCACCATTCCCACCCTATTCTCTGTGACATAGTCACCTTGAACTCTTTTTAATTTTTCAGTTGTTCTGTGCCCCTTCACCATGGAGCCTTCATACTCATCTGATCTGTCCTGCCTAGGCAGCTTTTTACCTGCCTTTTCACCTGGGTAACTCATGTCTCAGTTTCTCACTTACAAGTTGTTTATTTTGAATCACAAGTCTCATACTTCCATTTTGTTATACAACAATTGCAGTATATGTAATTCTTTGCATAATTATTTGTTTATAGACTATTTTGCTAGAAAGATGAGGCCAGGCATTATCTGCTTTATTTACAGTTGAGACGAGGCATTGCCTGCCGTATTTATAGCTGTATCACTAGTTATTTGTTGAATGCATGAAGATACACCAAACAAATATCCCCTTTGTAATAACTTCTTGATTTATCTCATTGAAAAAAAAATCAGTCTGATAACTAATATAAAAACACTGCTTTTAAAGTCTTCCCAGTTGGTTAAGGAATTTTCAGAGCTTTTCGTAACTATTTGTGAAGTCCATTTTTTTGTGTATATATCTTTTGTTCGTTTGCCTACTTATTTACTGAATTGTAAATATTGAAAACAGTATCAGAAACTTATAACAAATAAATTAGAAGTGTTGTGCTTTTGTGATTATCAAGATCTTGTGAATAAACAAATAGCATCACCAAAGAGTTTCACTGAAACGAATCGAAATTACAGAGACATGAGCAGTAAGCCAACAAGAGATGGTGATGCACCCAGGGACTAGTAGTATTGTCAAGCCATTATCATCACTAGGGCTGAACAAAAGAGAGGGAAAAGTGTAATTGGAATCTGACAAGAATTAAAACAATGAAAGATGGATCTCTCACCTGAAGCTATAACATAGAGCAGAAAGGACACTGCCTACGTGCAGCAAGACGGGATATGACGAGCAGCAGGGTGTGTGTGTAGGGGTAATTCCCTCACCTTCACCCCCATGACCATGTTTAAGCCTCTTGCATATGCTTGCCATTGGTTTAACCAAACAGGAAACCAGGGAACACTGGGGGAGAGAGGGTAGAGTTTGTGTGGGTGACGGAGCTTCAGAGAATACCCAGTACATGTCTTTTCATCCATAATATGGTGGAAAGATGGGTTCTTATCTTACAACTCCTTTTTTTCCAAGTCTGTTGTTTTATCTGTTCTGGTAGCCCAATAGTCAGTTTTTAGTTCTCTCATTTCTAGTATAAACCTTAATATTTTTTCTGTAGATTCCTTTGGAACATGCTAAAGTAGGCAGGTAAAATCACTAAGTAAGGACATTTCATGAAAAGTACAACTCTTAAATTACTTTCCCCATGAAAACTTTTATTAGACCATTATATAAATAAGACACAGAAGTTTTATGAAGACATGACTAATATGAGACTGGCATCATCATGGCTTACACCTGTAATCCTAGCACTTTGGGAGGCTGAGGTGAGCGGATCACAAGGTCAAGAGATTGAGACCATCCTGGCCAACATGGTGAAACCCCATCTTTACCAAAAATACAAAAATTAGCTGGGCATGATGGCACATACCTGCGGTCCCAGTTAGTTGGGAGGCTGAGGCAGGAGATGGCTTAAACCTGGGGAGCAGAGGTTGCAGTGAGCAGAGATTCCACAACGGCACTCCAGCCTGGGCAACAGAGCGAGACTACATCTCAAAAAAAAAAAAAAAAAAAAAAAAAAAAAAGAATAGTTAACATTGGGTTCACAATATCACATGGATGCATATACATGTTTTAAACCATGAATGAAAGTGATTGTATAAGTCAAGAAAACAAGAGGTAGATAATAGCCAATACAAAAATTTGTAATTAGCATAAAAGATTTAATTCTACATTGGAGCCCATTTAATACAGTAATTCAAGCCTCATTATCTTGCAGTTTAAATTTCTAAGGTTGTCCTATGTCATCTATGTTAATTGGACAATTAATCAACATTGATGCTACTTGATAATAGACCTTCTATTAAGTTTAAACATCTGAATTGCTGATAATTGCCCATTTTTGCCCATAAAAACAGTAAGAATGGTGGTACCACCTACTATATAAATGCACATTAACCTATTAATTTAAAAATAAATGATCAGATAAATAAATGCACTCTGTTTCCAGCATTTATTATTATCATTATTTTTTATTGAAACATACTAGGCATACATATTTTTGAGGTACATGCAATAATTTAATATATTCATATAATTTGTACAGATCAAATCAATGTAATTGGAATATCTATCACCTTAAATGATTGTCATTTCTTTATGTTAGAAACATTCAAAGTCTTACTCAAAAATATATAGGCTTTTAAAAACGGCGTTTATTTGGTAGAATGGTAGCAATTTTGAAAGAATTATACAATACTTGTATTATAGCCAGTGCCAACATGTACATCTGTGCCAATATTAATCTCTTTGACATAGCACTTTCTGAAAGTAATTTGTTTATCTCTTCCACAGTACATGCTTGTACACAATTCTTTTGTTAATATAACACAGACTGATCTTTTCATTAAGCATTTTGAATGTAGTCAGGTGCCTCAGTGAAGGGGAATAACAAATCTGCCTCATATATTTTTAAAAATCAAAAATAGCATAGCTATGATTTCTTCTTTGGCACTTTTACTCTTTGTAAGAATGCTCTATGGATGTATTCTCTCATTCAATTTTCACATTTTAATTTCTATCAAATTAATCAGGAGCCAAGAGTGTTAATTAGAACAAGCTTTGACATAGCATTTTTCAAACCTCCAATTCTGAAGACCTCTAACTACTTATTTATCACTGGAAAAAAATAATAATTTTGATGTGTTGAAAGCTTAACAAGAACATGTATAATGCCTATTTTTAATACAAACTTTCTCTCATTGGTATTATATATTGTAGTTTTAGCCAAGGGAGATATGCTTATCTAGAGACATGTTTGTATTAGCTTGTTATAATTTATAAGGTAAATAATTTGTTTTTAAATCAATGTTTAATTTTCTATGATAACATGCAATCTAAAATATCTCTAAAATCAGTTTTCCACTCTAACAAAAGTAGTGTTTTATTTTGTATGTTTCTAAGACTTAATAAATAGGAGCTCAAAAGTGAATAGATCATCAATTTTATAAACGATTAATACATCTCAAAATCGTGTTTCACTAAAAGTGAGCTCCACTGTAAGAAAGAAATGAAATAATGAAAATAAATAAAAGAAAAGAAAGGAGAGAAGGTAGGGAGAAAGAGGAGAGAGGAAGAAAGCAAAAATGGTTAAAAAAAAGAACTAACCTAAAGCAGACTTGAAATGGATGTAATGGCAGGAAGTGCACTCTACCTGCTTCCTAAATTGGCTGTACCCTTTAGTTGAGTAGGGATGGCAGGTGACACTGACCTGGGTCATGTATTTGCTGAGGTATGATAAAGGACTGGAGCAAAGCCCTCCCTCACTGCCTTGGCAGAGATCTCTCTCTCCATCACCATGGCTTCAACTTTTGTTTTCAGAGGAAAATTTTGGGTGAAAGCAAATTGTCTGAGATTACAGCCAAACATGAATCAGAGGGAGTTACTATAGTAATGACTACCTCTGCTCAGGTTCAATTCTCATATGTCAGCTCAACATTTGCTCAGGGCAGGTGGTCTCAAAGATTTGGCCTACAGGATATTTTTCCAACCCTCCATGGAAATGGAGAAGCTGCCAAAAATAAGACAAGAGTAAGAAGTGGGCTCTCTGGACAGCTGATCAGCTACTCCCTATGTGCTAATAACCAAGTCATTTGAAGTTCCTGAGTCTTATCCTCCTTGCATGTAAATTGGTATCTGTTTTTCTGGTTGCAGGAAATGTAATGGGCTTAGATTAGAGAATACATATGGATGTGCTTTAGAGGCTACAGAGTATTGTACAGGTGGAAGGTGTAGGATTACAATTGTATTAATAGCTAATTTAAAGGCATTGATTTGGAAAACTGAAAAATCTAGGAAACATATATCCACAAGAAAGTGAACTAAGCCATTTGAACTTTTGGACAGTCTCTACTTATAGCACATCCTCCCAGGTGCTGTATGATTTTCTCTATTGTGAAGATTCAGTCTATGGCTATGGATTTTAAACAGAAGAAATGTCTGGTATACTTAATAAAAATGCAGATGTCATTCTGGTGCAAGTGGTCAGCATAGAGCAGCTGCCACACATGTATGGCTATCATAACACCTAACAGTGTTAGCCTTTGAGTCAGCTGTGAGCCTTACTACCTCCATAGCTTTCGGCAAGTTTCTTCGTTTGTTCATTAATTCATTCATCATTGATTCAGTCAATACTGACCGAGCATCTGTTATGCTAGATACTGGCTGAGGTGTTGAAGTGAATTGACAAACCTCTTCCTCTAAAAATTCTGATGCTTACGGTAGCCAGACAGGTAGGCAGCAAGCAAGTACAGTCAAACAACGTTTAGTGCCGGGAAAATACAAATGTAGGTTTTAATAGAAAATGTCATGGGATTTCCCTGAGTGAAGTAGTCAGAATTGCTTAACATGAAGATGTCCTGGCCACATCAATGATGATGTTCAAGCCTGCTGCATAAAAAGCTTTTTCAAATCACATCGCTATACAATGACAAGGGGACCATTGGGAAGGCCAGCACACACCCTGTATGTAGTTCTGCAGTCCTTCTTAATCCCACAGTGGGCTTGTAAATCTAAAGGAACCAAAATTTGAAGTTCGTGCCCAAAAGTAAGGTAAAGGTGACTTGATGGGGAAACACTTTGATCTAAAGGGCAGCGTTGATACTGGTCCTGTGATCAGGAAAAGTATCAAGTCCAGAAGTGTGTAGGGATAAAGCAGTTATTCATTCATTCTTCCATGTATTAAGTGCTAATTATGTGGTAGGCACTACCTCCCTGCTGGAGCCTACATTCCAGTACAGGTAAGGATTTATGAGGGATGGGAACAGAGTATAACATAGGAGGCATGCTGGTGCAGACAAGGAATACTAATGTGATGAATTAAGCCAAAGGAAGATTTTCAATACCCCCTATACTCACCAATAGAAAACCAAAGTAAAGAGGAACAATTGCTTTATAAATACCTGTACTCTCTGTTCCAGCATTACCACAACCCTAGTCCTCGGATTTCCAGCTTTAACATTTTTGTTCAAATCCATATATTATCTAAACCATTATTTTCACTACTTTCCACAAATTAACTCTTTGAAATTTTATTTTATTTTCATCCTAGCAGTCCTCAAACAGAAGTTTAATATGCTTGTTATATTTTAATAAGTATTCATTAAATATATAATCAATTTTTTAACAATTAAAAGCAACAAGTAAGTCTTTCTGTGTGCCACTTAAAATAATATCCTGGCTGGGCATGGTGGCTCATGCCTATAACCCCAACAGTTTGGGAGGCTGAGGCTGGTGGATCACCTGAGGTCAGGAGTTTGAGACCAGTCTGGCCAACATGTCAAAATCCTGTCTCTACTAAAAATACAAAAATTAGTCAGGCATGGTGGCTTGGCCACCTGTAATCCCAGTTACTTTGGGAGACTGAGGCCAGAAAATCACTTGAACCCAGGAGGCAGAGGTTGCAGAGAGCTGAGATCACACACACTATTGCACTCCAGCCTGGGTGACAAGCAAAATTCCATCTCGAAAATAATAATGATAATAATATCCTAGCAGTGGAACCTGCCTCATGCTTTGAGCACTGTTTTATTCTGATCATCCTTTTAGTAACCTCTAGTTTTTAATTTCAGCGTACTCAATCCATCTTCAGAGCTCTGTAAACCTCTAGGGTTGGATGTCTGGCAACTTTTGGAGAATTATTTTTTCTGGGGATTTCAAATTTTATTTTTAAGTCTCCCAAAGCCTTTTTACTTACCCTGTTGCTGTGTCCTGAGAAAGTTATCTTTCTTTCTTTCTAAAGATGGAGTTAAAAGTTGGGTATCCCCATCCTTTGTTCACGGCTGACAGCCCTGGTGCCCCTGGCTTAGCAAATGCAGTGAACGCATTCTCCATGGCAGTTTGGCAGATGCTTCAACAGTGACATTTGCCTTTTACAGGTTAAGAAAAGAAGGTGTCCCTTTATGCGCTGCCTGTGCTAAATCTCCTGACACATTTATTTTCTATTTATTGCATATTAGGTTTCAGGTTTTTAACTTGTGTGTTTCTGGCAAAGTGTCAGAAGGTTGTCTTAGCACGTGTCTAGAGTTGTATGTACATAAAACAAAGGCAAATTCGAAAGGTAAAGCTCAGAAGGAAACAAAGGGCACATCTACTTGTTTAACCCAAATTGTTTCACTCTTCCTGCTGGATGTGTCAGAATATAAAGTGGCATCATTTAAAAAATACTCTAGATTATTTCTGAGGTTGTTCACTGATATTTTTGTTTGCTTATGCCTAAATGAAAAGCAATGTCTGACTTTTAAAAACATGTTTTTAACAAAAAATATATAACACATACAAAATAGAAGCTCGTTTTATAATTCAGCTCACTTTTCCAATTGTGTCATGATTAGTGCAACCAGAAAATTATGAATAAATTCCTTCTAACAGAGCCTTCATTAAACCTGCTTAAAAAGCAGGCTCTTTCCTCTTAACTATTCAGTTCACAAACACTGTTTTTAGACAATAACAACCATACAATATAATTATGTACTTTGTCTGAAGTATTTTATTAATTAAATAATAGGTTTAGATGACTGAATTCTAGTTAACCTCTGCCATTTGTAACCCAACTATCTGTGGCAGGCATAGCCTCTCAGAGTCTCAAGTTTCCTCAACTTGTAAAGGAAATAAAAATAACTAAGTTAAAAGCGGGCTTGCAGACTTGTTAAGAAAATTGAATTAGTAAATCTATGTGGAACTGGTTTGTACATTCTATAGCACTACAAAATGTACATCAATATTGTAACATATAAAAATTAGCACATATTATAATTTAATAATAGATAATAATACCATATAATTTCATAAATTTAGAGAGTAGCTAGGATTTATAAACATGCTTGTGATTTCAAATACTATCTTCATATATGTCTAAAAGGATATTGACATGTGGTTGTCCAGCTGGTTTGTTCTTTAAGAATATTTCTGGATCATTTGTAATTAACATGGATTTTAATTACTGAATTAATTGCTACAGTTGCTTGAGTATACTTAGAGTTTCAATTTTTAATTTTGTATTTTGAAATGGCTTTTGCCAGAGTAGCCTTGTTCAACTGGGCTATATAAACATGTAATTATTTATACCAACTCACGTTAGGTTCATAGTTTAAAGACGGCCAATTTTCCACTGTTGTAATTATAGCCATAACAGATCTTAAGTTGTTTGAACTAAACAGTTCAGAGTCTTTTAGAATTTCCCTTGTAAGTTATATATTCATTAGACTTTTAAAGATAAAAATTACTATATACATACACACACCCGTACACACACATATAAATTGTGTATGAGACATAAAATTTTTTGAAAGTTGGCAATTTTGACATTTAATATATGCTTCAGAAACAGTAAATACAACTTTCATTTCAAAATGTTCCTCAGATTTTAAAATAACTTTAATTTCCTTGGATAGGAGTACTCTGTAATTAAGTAATCCCTGTTATACAGAAAAAAAAAGTGTTAGATGTAAATACATAATTCTGCCACCACAGCTAACAGAAATGTTATCATTAAGTGTTTTCTACATTCTTGAAGAAGTGAGTAAATGTTTCTAAGTCTGTATTTTTTTTTAAATGAAAGAAGCATTACTATTTTGAATATCCAGTTCTAGCCAGGAAACAGGAAAACACAGAAGACATATTATCAAATACTTCTTGAGGGCAAACATTTTGTTTGTCAATCTTAGCTACTATGAATGGCATTATTAATTAATATTCACTATCATAATGCATTTTTTGTAGTTCTCACAGCCCTTAATTTTCTAAGTTGAAATAAATGCTCTTTACAATATTATGATTCCCCAAGTCGGCTTCTGGTCTTGTAGGTAATTTTTAATAGATATTTTTCACTTATTCATTGTATTTTCTTATGGGGCACAGCTAATTTATGATGGTTCTGATTTGCTACCAAACCTGGTATGTTACCTCCACTGAATCATCGAATATAATTCACATGTCTATATCTAGGTAAACACAGCACCCACTGTATTTAGAGTCATGTTTCCACCAGTAGTGCCTGCAAAACTTTATATATATGGCAATATGGGATGTTGACATAAAAAGACGTTTCAGGATAGATCAAATAAGTTTGTGTGTGAGCAAGGAAAGTTTGACATGAAGCCTCTCATAGCCAAATATATATGCTAGATTCACTTTCAACCCAAGCCATCTTCGGAATGTGCCAGATTTGAATCAAATTGCCTTTTCCCCCCTCCAAAGCTTGGCTTCAGTTATCCATCTCAAATTTTTCTCAAAACAAATGAACTAAAACCCCTCTAAACAAAAGTCATGAAATGCCATAATCACCCTATGGATGAACCTAATATAGCAGTTTTTCTGAAAAGTACTAACCAAAAGGTGAAGAAATGTATCAGAAAACTACTTGTGAATCTATATGTTTTCCAACATCTTCTAAATGAATTTTCTTGATTGTGCATGCTGAATTATTTGGAGTAGATATAAAACGGACATATATGTAAATAATTTGTAGGCAGAGATAATATTTGTACTTAAATTTGAGCTAATTATATTCATTTTATTGCCTTTACACTCATGAAAATTACATTTAATTTCTTTTCAGACTTTGTTCCTGTAAGTAATATTATTTTATTTAAATTGCAAATGACCACATAGTTTCATTTTTTAATTTCAAGCCTGGGGACCCAAAGATTCTCCTAAAATCCAAACAGATGTTTAACATGAAGAACGTTTACAGACTTACTGAATCAAATGTTTTTGGTTACTAAATTTTTTGACAGTACGAAGTAGTTTTTGAGAAAAGAAACTAATTTTCATGTGTGGCTTCCTTTACACAGCAATGCTGTCTGCAATCAATTGTTAAAGCTCCTTGGTTTCTATGTTATAGAAGGTATTTTTAAAGTCAATGTCTGGACTTCTCATAGCAAAAGTAAAAGAGATCAGATTTATCCACCAGTATTAAGCACATTTTTAGCTGTTTAGGAAAAAACTAAAAATTATATGTGAAATATTAGCATTCAGATATTGGAATACAGGCAGTGAATTTATGTAACATTAGAGAAAGATAAGCAAGCAAGCTAGGTCCTGCAATTGCCTCAGCTTACTGCCTTGAGATTTTCCAGGGAGGGGAATGTAACAAAAATCTGGTCATTACCTGCATTTTGAAGACAGCATTGAAAGGTTAGGGAAGACAAGGAGCTAGAATTCCCATGACAGATTAATGGTGAACAGAAAGTTGCATAAAGAGAATGTGAGCTACAAAGACCTGCCAAGGGTTCCCTCCTCTACCTTCAGCTGAGTAAAATTGGTGCCAGCATTTGTGGCAACTACCAAATTCAGGGAGAGAACTTCCTAAAGAGTAGGTGGAATAATCTTGGGCTCACACCAAGCCTTTAAAAATTTATATTCTCAATAGTCAGAATAGAAAGCACTTGTAAAACATGGAACATTGTTAGAAAATGGTATTGCCTTAGTAGTGAGGAAAAATGAGACCTGAACTAAAGACTTTTCTGGTCCCACTTGTGAAGCTTAGAGGCAGTTTTCAAAACAGGAAACTATTTATTAATGACTTGAGAATCCCAGAAAAAAAAAAGCTCAAGAATATTTTTAAAAAATACAATACTGTTTGAAGAAATAATTAAAATTTTCCCCAAATTTGATTAGGAGTAGAAATACATTTATCCAAGAAATTCAATGAACAAAGCACAGTAAAATTAAGACAACTGCAAGATGTGCCATAATCAAATAGCTTAGTAAGGATAATAAAGAGGAAATTATTAAAGTAGCTAGAGAAAAAAGACACACTACATATATTAAAACAAAGATCAGGATGATGAACAATTTCTCTTAGGAAGCAATACAAACTGGAAGACAGTGGAAAAGTATTTTTAAAGTTTAAAAAGGAGGTAATATTGTCCACCTAGAATTTTATTTATAAAATAAAGCCTTTCAAAAACTAAGACAAAATAAAAAGTATTTCTAGAATGTAAAAAATATGAAAAACATTAATTACCAGTAGGCCTGCACTATAAGAATGTCAAAGGAAGTCTTTCATAGAAAGAAAATTATGTTGAGTAGACATCTGGATCTAACAAAAAAGAAAAGAGCGCAGAATTAGTAAGCATGCAGGTAAATATAAATTTGCTTTTTTTATTTTGAAATTCAGAAATAATGATTTAAGCAAAAATGATATGATATTGTAAAGTTCATAACAAATACAGAATTAAAATATATGATAATATCAAAAAGGCTGTGATAGGCAAAATGGAAATATTCAATTGTATTTAACGTTATATAATATAATTTGATGGTAGACCATAATAAATTAAAGATACATAAACTAGAAACCCTAAAAGGTAGCAGTAAACAAACACACACACACACACACACACACACACACACACACACACACACACACACACGGCTAGGACTAATAAACCAACATGGAGTTAAAATTACAAAAAGATACTAAATCCTAAAGAATATAGAAAGAGGGAAAAAAAGCAAACAGATGAACAAAGAAGAAACAAAGAAACAATAGGATGGTAGATTTAAACAAAACCATGTCAGTAATCACGTTATATGTAAATGGTCTAACCATCCCATTTAAAATAGATTGTCAATTTGTCATATTGGCTTAAAAATCAAGACTCAACTACTTGCTGCCTATAAGAACCTGACTTTACATTAATGCCACATGTAAGTTAAAAGTAACACTAATGAAATGAAAGTTGGAATGCTTACATAATAGTACATAATGTAGATTTTAGGGCAGAGTTTGATAGAGATGAGGAAAGTCATTTCTTCAAAATGAAGTGGTCAGTTAATCAGGAGAAGATACCATTCATGAATGTCTATGTACCTAATAACAAACTTCTAAACACATAAAGCAAAAACTGTCAGAACTGAAATAATAAAGCAATTCACAATTATAGGCAAAGATAATACAAGTCTCTCAATAATCGCTAGAAAATGTACATCAAAAAATGTACTGGCAAACACTTAGAAGACTTCAATAATGTCATCATCTACTTCACCTAATTGACGTTTAAAGACTATTACTCCTTCCCAAAATAGCATTGTACACATATTTTTTTCAACTCCATATAGAGCATTTTTCAAGATGGACTGTATTCTAGGCTACAAAGCAAGCTTTAATAAATTTAAAAGTATAGTGGTCTCTCCTTCTTCATGGAGGATATGTTCCAAGATTCCCAGTGAGAACCTAATGCTGAAGATCGTACTAAACCCTATAAGCACAGTGTTTTTCCTATGTATAGATACATATAATAAAGTTTAATTTATAAATTGGGCACAGCAAGAAATTAACAAAAATAAAAAAATAAACCATTATAACAATATGCTGTAATAAAAGTTATGTGAATCTGGCCTCTCTCTTTGCTGTCAAAATTCTGTAATATTTTCAGACCATGGTTAACTATGGGTAAATAAAACTGTGGAAAGTGAAACTGTAGATAAAAGGGGACAACTGTATTCCAGTAATACAAAATAAATTTTTTATGATTATGGAATTAAATTAGCTATCAATAGCAGAAAGTTCTCTTTAAAAAATTCACCAAAGTCGGAGAATTAAGAAAGTTACAGCAAAGTTAAAGAAGAAATAAAAAATATTAGAAAGTATTTTGAGCTGAATGAAAAATGAAAACAATATAAAAGACATTTTGTTATGCAGCTAAAGCATTGCTTACAGGAAATTTATAGGAACACAGAAACCCAGAAAACTCATAACATCTTTAAAAACTAGAAAATTCAGAGAAGATTAAACCTAAAGTAAGCATAACAAAGGAAATAATAAATATAAGAGCAGAAATTACTAAAATATGAAATAGAATAACAATGGGGAAAATCGATAACAACAAATGCTGGTTCTCTGAGACAATCAGTAACTCTTACAAATCTTTAGTCAGACTGATCAGAAAAAAAAAGATAAGACATAAATTGTCAATATCAAGAATGACAGAGGACAGACCTCTGTAGAACTTACACTTATGGATAAAGGAAAATAAGAAAATATTACAAATAAATTAATGTCAATTTATTCTACAATTTAGGTGAAGTAGAAAAATTCTTTGAAAACCTGAAACTACTAAAACTCTTAAAGAAGATACATATATACATACATATATATACACAGATGATAGATACATATAGACATAGATTCATGAACAGTCTATCTATTAAACTGAATTTGTGGTTCAAAACCTTCCCATAAAAAAATTTCAGGTGCATATAGCTTTACTGGTGATTTTTTTTTCAAACATTTAAGAAGAAAAAAAAAATGCCAATTTTACACAAACTTTGCCGGAAAGTTAAAAAGAAGGACCATTTTTCAACTTATTTTATGAGGCCAGCATTGGCCTGATAGCACAACCAGATAAAAACATTAAAAGGGCCGGGCGCAGTGGCTCACGCCTGTAATCCCAGCACTTTGGGAGGCTGAGGCAGGCAGATCACGAGGTCAAGAGATCTAGACCATCCTGGCCAGCATGGTGAAACCCCGTCTCTACTGAAAAACAAATACAAAATTAGCTGGGTGTGGTGGTGCACACCTATAGTCCCAGCTACTCAGGAGGCTGAGGCAGGAAAATTACTTGAACTTAGGAGGTGGAGATTGCAGTGAGCTGAGATTGTGCCACTGCACTTCAGCCTAGCACCTGGCGACAGAGTGAGACTCTGTCTCAAAAAAAAAAAAAAAAAAAAAAAAAAAAAAAAATTAAAAGAAGCCTACAGCAACTCAAGATTTAGCCAATCAAGAAATAGTGTTGAAACGGTTATCTAAATACAAAACCCCAAACCAAAATTATTTTTTAAATTTTTTAAAAAAATTATATGTTTTACCATATAAAATATTAACTCCAAATGAATGTTCCTAAATATAAAGCCAAAAATTATAAAGCTTCTGCAAGAAAATGCGGGAGAAAAATCTTTCTCATGTTAAATTAGGCAAAGACTTCTTAGATTTAGGACCAAAAGCATGGCCCATAAAGGACACACTGACAAACTGAATTTCATTAAATTAGGAACAATGTCTTCTGTTTGTTGGAAGACATTGTTAAAAAAAACATGGATATGGCCGGGTGTGGTGGCCCCTGCCTGTATCCCAGCACTTTGGGGGGCCAAGGCAGTTGGATCACTTGTGGTTAGGAGTTCAAGACCAGTCTAGCCAACATAGTGAAATGCTGTCTCTACTAAAAATACAAAAATTAGCCAGGTGTGGTGGCAGGCGCCTGTAATCCCAGCTGCTTGGGAGTCTGAGGCACAAGAATTACTTCAACCTGGGAGGCAGAGGTTGAAGTAAGCTGAGATTATAGCACTGTACTCCAGCCTGGGCAACAAGTAAGACTAAGAAAGAAAGAAGGAAAGAAAGAAAGAAAGAGAGAGAGAGACAGGGAGGGAGGGAGGGAGGAGGGAGGCATGGACATGTAGAGAAGGACAACACACACTGAGGCCTATCAGAGGATGATGGATGGAAGAAAGGAGAGCAGCAGAAAAAGTAACTAATGAGTACTAGGATTAACACCTGGATGATGAAATCTGTACAACAAACCCCCATGACACAAATTTCCCTGTGTAACAAACCTGCACGTGTATCCCTGAACTTAAAAAGTTAAAAGAAAAGAAAAAAAAAAACTAGACATACTATAGACTGTGAGAAAATATTGGCAAATCAAACATTGAATAGAGGACTTGTTTTCAGAAAATATAAAGAACTTTCAAAACTCAACAATAAGAAAGCAAATAATCAAATAAAGAAATGGGCAAGAGATCCAAATAACTCTTCATCAAAGAAAGTAAAAGAATGGCAAATAAGCACATGATGGGATGCATAGCATCACTAGTAATTATAGAAAAGCAAATGAAAACCACAAGGAGCTACTTTTCTGCATATACAATGATAGTAAAAATCAAAACAAAATGATAGCACAAAATTCTGGCAAAGATGCAAGAAAAGTAAATTACTCATCTACTGCTGGTAGGAATGCAAAATGGGGAAGCTTATTTAGCAAATTGTTTGACAGTTTCTTGTACTTTTAAATATCCACTTGTCATATACTCCAGAAATCTTATTCCTATTTAAAGAAAGTAAGAAAAATTATGTTCATATAAAAAATCTGTACTGAAATGTTTATTATGGCTTTTTTTGTGATCATCTCAAACTGGAAGCAACCACAATGCCCTCAATTGGTGGATAGGTGAGCATTGTATAGATAGACCATGGAATAAAACTCAGTAATAAAAAGAAACAAACTGTATCAGCAGGGTTCTCTAGAGGGACAGAATTAATAGAGTATATGTATATTTGAAAGGGAGTTTATTAAAGAGAATTGACTCAAATGATCTTGAAGTAAAGTTATACCATAGGCCATTGGCAATTTGAGAAGCAAGGAAGCCAGTGGTGGATCAGTCCAACTTGCAAAACCTCTAAAGTAGAGAAGCCAACAATGCAGACTTCAGTCCGTGGCCAAAGGCCCCAGAGCCCCTGGCAAACCCATAGCATATGTCCAAGAGTCTAAAAGCTGAAGAAGTTGGAGTCTGATGTTCAAGAGCAGAAAGCATCCAGCACGAGAGAAAGTTGAAGACCGGAAGACTCAGCAAGTATGCTCTTTCCAACTTCTTCTGCCTGTTTTATTCTAGCTTCACTGGCAGATGGGTGCCCACCTAGATGGAGGGTGGGTGTGCCTCTCCTGGTCCACTAACTCAAATGTTGATCTCCTTTGGCAACACCTTCACAGACACACCCAGGAGTAATACTTTGCATTTTTCAATCCAATCAAGTTGACACTCAATGTTAGCTGTCACATAAACTATGGATGTGTATAACAACATGGTAGAATCTTACACTAGTTTTCTAGGGCTGCAGTAACAAAGTCAAAAACTGGGTGACTTAAACAGCAGAAATTTATTGTGTTTCAATTCTGGAGTCTGAAAGTCTGATGAGATTATTGTGTCAGCAGGGTTGGTCCTTCTCAGGCTGACAGGCAGAAACTATGAAACACATCTCCGCTAGCTTCTGGTAAACTTCTGGTAATCTCAGTGTTACCGGGCTTGTAGAAGCAACATCCCAATCTCTGCCTTCATTTCCACATGACATTCTTTCCATGTGCATGTTTGTGTCCAGATTACCCTCTTTTATAAGGACCCCAGTCATATTGGATTTGAACTCACTCTGCTCAGGTATGACTTCATCTTAACTTAACAATTATAATGCTCCTCTTTCCTATGGATACATAGTAACATATAAACAATAGAATATTATTTAGCCATGCAAAAGAATGAAATCCTACCACTTTTGACAATATGGATAAAACTAGAGGGTTTTCTGCTAAGCAATATAAGTCAAAGAAAAAAAATGATCTCACTTATATGTGGAATCTAAAGAAGTTGAACTCATAGAAACAATAGAATGCCAGGAGCTGGGGAGCTGGGGGAGAATGGTAGATCTTGGTCAAAGGTACAGCCTTTCAGCCATAAGATGAATATGTTCTGGCAATCTAGTATTTAACATTGTGCCTGTAGTTAATGATACCATGTTGTACACTTCGAATTTGTTCAGAGTAGAAACTAAATGTTCTTACCACCTGCCCCCCACCCCAGTGGCAACAATGAGGTATTAGATATGTTAACTAACTTGATTGTGGTAATCATTTCACAATACATATGAAGATCAAAGTGTCACATTATACACATTCAGCTTGTCCAATCTTTTGTCAATTATAACTTGGTAAAGCTGGGGAAATATAGATAGGAGCAGAAGCCTTCATATACATAAATTTTTATACAACATTGGTTTTAATTTAAAAAATTAGAAAAAGCATTCATAGATTTAAAGAAGTTCAAAATGTGTTACCAATGTTTTGAAATACAAAACACAGCTGTTAAAATGTTGTACACCTTAAATATATATGAGTTATTTTTGTCAATTATTCAGCAATGAAACTAATATTAAAAAAAAATCAGGCTGGCACTGTGACCCATGTCTGTAATCTAACGTTTTGGGAGACTCAGGCAGGCAGATTGTTTGAGCTTAGGAAGTTCGAGACCAGCCTGAGCAACATGGAAAAACCCTGTCTCTACCAAACATACAAAAATTAGCCAGGTGTGATAGTACCATGCCTGTAATCCCAGCTACTTGGGAGGCTGAGGTGGGAGGAACGCTTGAGCCCGGGAAGTTGAGGCTGCAGCGATCACGACACTGTACTCCAGCCTGGGCCACAGTAACAGACCCTGTCTCGCAAACCAACAAACAGACAAATAAATAAATAAAATCAATAAAACAATAATGTAGAGTGGTAGATTTACAATTATTCACACAGAATATATTCATGGAACAATGGACTAATGCTACAGTGCCTACCAAGACCAGATGCTTCTTTGCTTGAGAACTGCAGTATGTTACTCTCAATTCCTAATACAAATGGTGCCAATCAAATTCTCCCTTCTGATAATTTGGAATTGGGGTAAGAGGTGCTAGTTTATCTGGAATAGTTACAAGAATGAACTGTGAGAAAGCCAGAATCGTCAGAGTAGTGACAAGGCGAATGTCAGAAAGAAGCAGACATGAGGCTCAATGGCCCTAGAGGAGGAGAGAAGAGTGTAATGGAAGACAATGCTTTTCCCAGTATCTCTTTTTCTTGATGCTGGTATGTCTTGATGCCCAGTTGTTCTCTCATCCTTGGATTTTCTGAAAGGTCCCCTATCCTTTGTTTCATATGTCTTTTTCTCCCTAAGCTAATCTTCCCTTTGGAGTTGAACGATTACATGGAAAATAATGCTTAACAATTTACAGGCCCCCAAAAAATGTTAGAGAAAGAGAGAGGGAGAGAATTAGTAAGCTTGGGGAGGATATATAGAAACCTGTTACTAGTGATTATCTGTAGATGATGGGACCATAGATGATTTTACTTTTTGAATGCATACCTTACATTTAGAGATGAGCAGCTTATCATACAGAGACACAGGAATGTGTCATTCCATCCCAGTTCTAATCATTACAAGTGAAAATTATTAATGGTTTTATATTTATGGTAGTTTAGAATTTTTAATTATATCACTGAACTATCATCTTTTTTTCCCTTTTCAAGTAGTTTTGTTTGTAATGATAATATATTTCTTTTTACAATAAAAGGTCCATAAACATGTTTAAAATAAGTTAAAATCAGTTTTGCTGTTATGAATGTAGCCTGTTTTCAGATACGAAATTCTACCACATTTTATCATTTTCTTGTAACACTATGTCATTGCCCCTTGAAAATATGTTTCTTTTCAGTTAATGCTTCTCTTACCTTCAGTGATCTTTATACAAGCAGGAAGAAAAAGTTTGTTATTATCTTCCTTTAAACCTTCTTGTAGTGAATAATTTCCTGAAGGAGCTCTAATTTCTTTACTTTTATTGGAATTTATCATATTTAATACTGTTTCATCATCATAGGTATTTTGGATAGCCATTATTCAAAAATTTTTACTTAAATTTCTCACCTTCAAGTTGGTATTCTGTTTTCTAAAAGAAAAATAACTTTGTATACTGTGATGTCTCAGGATGGTGGACATTCCTTCTATCAATGGCATTATTTCAATAGCTATCATTAATTCTTTTTTCTTATATGAATTTGTAATCTGTTTATCTAAGTGCAAGTGTGTATATTCTAGAATGCATTTGCTCTTCCTCCTCTTCCCATCCTTCTTCCTACTCCTCCTTTTCTTTCTCTTAACTTTCTACTTTCTCCTCCACTTTTAGATAAGATTTGGCATACCAGGATATTTTAAGGTCTTGTCTACACTTCGTTTTGAATTGAGTAACAAGTGAGACAAATAAGACATTGTCTTGATAGGAATTTGGCATTTTTTTTACTCTATTTACATTTACAAATTGGAGAAATCAATTTCTTACATTTACCAAGTATGCTCTGTGAGCCCGATACTGAACTGAGTGATTTATATTGATTATTTTGTTTAAACCTCCCATCAACTGCTTAGAGTCTCCTGTGGAAACTGAGGCCCAAAGAACTTGTTCAAAAATTCAAACGGATTGCAAGAGTTAGAGTTCTGTTTCAAATGCAGGTTGTCTAATTTCAGAGACCAGACTCTGAAAAACCTGGGCGCTAAATTTGGTCAAGGCTCAATATTTTAACTTTGCAGGTGGGAAACCAGTATTTCTAGATCACCACAATGGCCTGCAGATGTCTGTCATTGTGACCACTGACAGTTTCTCTACTGGGAAAGGCTAGTATAGACTCCAACCAAGAAAAAGTACATCCAGTTAGATCAAATGCAGACTGCTAAGTTACTCTTCTAGGTGTGGTTTCAGGGTAATCTTTTAAGGAAAATTTCTTATCTGCCTTGAAGCTCAAGATGTTCTAGCCTGGAAACTAAGTGATATATATATATATGTATGTATATATGTATGTATGCATGTGTGTACATGTATGTATGTATATATGTATTTATGTGTATGTATGTATATATGTATGTATATGTGTGTGTGTGTGTGTGTGTGTGTATTTTTTAAAATTCTTAAGGCTACTTAATTTAGCCTCATAAGCAACATTAAAAGTTATGTTGCTTGCATTGATTGTTTATGGCAGCCACATACATTCACACAGATCGACAGTTTTTTCCTCTTGTTCAATGACCTTGGAATGTAGATAAATATAATTTATTAAAGTAATTAAATATATGCTCTATCAATCCCTTTATTTAGGCAGATGATGGCCAAAAGATACCTCTTGCTTTTGTCATATTAATGTAGAAAAGGTAGGAAAGGTTTGGGGCTGATAAATATATTATTTGGTGGTGAATCACTTGAGCCTGGGAGGTGGAGGTTGCAGATTGTGCCACTGCACTCCAGCCTGGGCGACAGAGGGAGAGACCATCTCAAAAAAGAAAAAGAAATACACACACACACACACACACAAACACACACACACAGAGACTTATGTGTGTGTGTGCCTGTGTGTGTGTGTGAATATGTACATGTTTACGTGTGTGTGTGTATATATATATATATATATATGTATATATATATTTGGTGGCTAGTATATTTTTACTTTCATTATGCCACTAGATGTTAATTAATTATACGTCATAAATAACAGTGTTGTTTATAATCAAAAAGAAAGAAACCTAAATGTCTAGCAATATGGAATTGGTTAAGAAGTTTCATTCCTAAGATGGGAAACCACACTCATTAAAATGTATTCAGATGAATAATCACATTAAAAAGCTTCATGAGATGTAACTAAATGGAAAATATTGAAAAACACTATAAATTGGGATACGGGATATGAATTTATTTTTGTTAAACAATCAACAAAGTAAGATATTTGCCTAGTATAAGAGATGTTTTCTTTTCGCACATTTCTATTTTTAACACCTAATATGTTTTCTTTTTCTTTTTCTTTTCTTTTCTTTCTTTTTTTTTTTTTTTTTTTTGAGATGGAGTCTTGCTCTGTTGACCAGGCTGGAGTGAAGTGGTGCAATCTCCGCTCACTACAACCTCTGCCTCCTGGGTTCCAGTGATTCTTCCTGCCTTAGCCTCCCTAGTAGCTGGTATTACAGGCACCTGCCACCATGCCCGGCTAATTTTTGCATTTAACAAAAATTCTGTCTCTACAGAGACATGTTGGCCAGGCTGATCTCAACTGACCTGGGTGATCCACCCACCTCAGCCTCCTAAAGTGTTGGGATTACAGACACGAGCCACCACAGTTGGCAGTATTTTTTTTTTTTTTTTTGAGATGGAGGTTTGCTCTTGTTGCCCAGGCCATAGGGTAATGGCATAGTCTCAGCTCACTGCAACCTCTGCCTCCCAGGTTCAAGTGATTCTCTTGCCTCAGCCTCCCAAGTAGCTGGGATTACAGGCATGCATCACCACACTCAGCTAATTTTGTATTTTTGTAGAGACAGAGATGGGGTTTTTCCATGTTTGTCAGGATGGTTTTGATATTGTGAACTTATGATCCACCCACCTAGGTCTCCCAAAGTTCTGGAATTACAGGCGTGAGCCACTGCACCCAGCAGTATTTTCTGTATAAGAAAAATTAACATATACAAAGTATTTCTTTAGGACAATGTATAAGGAGATAATCTATGTATGAAAGAAACACTAGGTGTTGTGAATGAAAGACAAAAATAAAAGTACCTCACAGAAAATGCTATCTTAAGATTTTATTTATGCAAATATTCAGGACCATATGCTGAACCTTACAGTTTGGCATGTAAATATCTCGTCTTCTAATTACCCAGGGGATCTTGTCTAGATTTGTGAGATTATTAAAAGTTATTTCCGATAACCAAGACCATTTAGTCTTTAAAACCAAGTAGAGTTAAAAAAAAAAGATACCCCAAGTAGAAATAGGTCAATTACATTATTAAAACCTATGGGCTTGTTATATTATTAATTCTCCTTAAGGCCAATTATGTCAGTATGCATTTACATTACCTTGATAATAAAATTTATATCATTTTGTGTTAGAAATCTTATTCTTTCTAAAGCCCAGCTGGCCATTTGCAATCTTACTCATTGGCAGCTTTCCAAAAAAGATCCAACATGCTCCAAGAGAAGTCTTCCCTTACAAATGCAAATAAACTTTAAAACAACGTTGTTAATACACATGAAATGCTCAAACCTCTTACAAAGCTCCCCATTGCTCTTAAAGTTTAAAACTTTAAAAATGATATATAAGGTCCTCTGGGACCCACTACCTGCTTGTTCCCCTAGTCACATCTCTTATGATTCGCCAGCCTCTCAGTACACTCAGATCAAACTGCCTTTATTTCAGTCACTTGATCATGTCACACTTTTTTGTCTCTGCACCTCTGTATGTGCAATTTCCTATGCCTATAACATCCTGCCCCTTTTCAGGCCAACTCCTACTCAAATTTGAGATCTGGGCTGAGACATCCCACTTCTTGCAGGAACTACCGTGGTACCACGTTTTAGAAGGATGGTTACAAAAATCACCTTTCCACTTAGATAGGGGATAGAGACTGAGTCTCTCCTTCCCCATGGCATCACCTGGTCCTAATGTAAAGAAGTATAGAAAGTGTGCATTGAAAATGCAATGATCAGTATCAGTGTTCTTTTAAAATATTATGCTATTTTCAGAAAATGAATGTGATTCTTCCCTCACTATGATATGTGGGAAAGAGAGGAATCTGAAGTTGAAAGGTTTCTTGTCCTTGCATATTGAGTTAACTGTTAAAGTGATCTGTAACTGATTTCACAACTTCCCCAACTCTCCATTTCTTCAGTTGTAAATGGGGCCAATGAAGAAATTTTTAATCTCTTTCTTAGATTAACTTCAGCCACAAATTAACTCATGCATATGAAAGCATTTTTTAAAATGAGAAAGTGCCATGAGAATGTCAGTTATTTTATTGACCATATTTTCAGTGGAAATCTCATTTCCCAGTGGTGGTGGTTGAATTGTCACTTTCCTAAGGCTCTATCATCATCTCTCAACAAGGAACACCAAATGGATGTACAAACTAAGTAAAAATAGCGTTCTTGCTCTGCGTACGTTGTCATACATCCTGAACACCTAATTCCAAATATGTTTCTGCTCCTCTTATAATGAAATTGGAGGGACATCACCACCTTGATGGTCAAAATTCTTATAGCTACAAGCATGTAGTAAGTAAAATCCATCCCAAACAGATTAGCTTAAAATTAAATTGGCCAAATCTATTAGGGAAATGTTTTAGTCTCCTTATTCTGTCATTGGATGTCATTAAAGTGAAGTTTTGAATGATGAAGAAAACATAATTTGGCAAAGCGTCAACACCAAGGTCGGCAGAAGAAAGGTAGGGTTATCTGTAGAAAAATCTCTGCTTGGTAAATGGTGACATTTGGTAATTAAAACCTGGGATATCTCCAAAAGCAAACCTTCAAAATGGTCTGCTCTCCTGCCTGTCAAATGCTCTCTTTTAAATAAGGTGTGTAGGGCTCACCGATTTGCATGAATTCTTCTGGTTTCTGTCATCTGAAAGTCGTGTCTTACAACTTGGAATGTTTATGTGCTTTGACAGCTTCCATCTGCTGTGGGGATGTCTAAGTGCCCCAAGCCTAGTTGGCAGAAGTCAGTTAAATCTTTGTTTTTACTTGATAGAATTTAAATTATTTATAGTGATATGTCTCATTGATTATTAGATAAAGTTTTTGATGACACAAGAATGTCCTGTCAACATTTTCCAGATTATAAATAAATGCAAAGCAAAATGACACACACTCCTTATTAACATAAACTTTCTGATGTTGTGATCATAATTAGTTGATCTGTGGCCCCTTCATTAGTTATTTATTTATTCACCTTCATTTTCCACCTCATTTTGGAAAGGATTTGTCGTGTTGTCATTTCATTAAGAGAAGTACAAGGGCAACCGTATCAGAAATGTCAAGTATTCAGAAATTGTCAACCTTGAAGAAATTACCCTTAGAACTCTACAGAGCTAAAACTTAAACTATGACAAGCAGGCTTTCCACAAGAAAGGAGCTAGGGAAGAGGTAAGTCACCCTATCAAGAAGGCTGGCCCACATGTCATGGATGCCAGCTCTTTATATTCAGGTTATGGGTATTCAGGCTCTGTGTATCACTTTACTTACTACACTTCACTTACTTGGGAACCAACTGTGTGACAGTCATTAGCCATAGCACTGGGAAAAAATAGAAAATGTAGAGAAGGTACCTGTCCTCACAGTGTTTACATACTAATGGGACAAATCAGACAATACATATGCCCCAAAAGTTTTTTAATTGTTCCCTGAAGAAAATAGAAAGAGCTAGCTGTGGCCGAGAACAACGGAGATCAGGCAGAGAGACATCCTTTTGCGTAAATCTCTAGTTTCTCTGTTCTTGTATTTTTTGTAAAATAAACCTTCAAATTAGAATGTGAGGTGTAATGTTATGTAAACAATGGACACCACACCTCTGATGTATTAGTTTTAGGTCCAACTCTTCTTCTATTGTAAAATTATCATGTTTCTTAATTGTAAGGTTGCCTAGTGAAAATTTTTCTTTTCAACTTCATTTACTAGTTCTTGTAAGAACAAAGTAACGCTATGTAGTATTTATTAAAATGTTATTATGTTAAGCATGAGGTATGTCATTTAATCTTCACATATTATGAAGTAGGTAGATATTATTTCTAATCATTTGTGCAAATATATACAAATAGTATAATAAACAAATCTTAAGTCTACAACTTACAACATTTTACAAAGTGAATATACCTATGTAATTCCACCAGATGACATTATCCGTTCCCAGATAATGCTGGTGAGCCACCTCCAGATCTCGCCCTGTACTGAATCTAGTCATTGCCTCCCCACAAAGGCAATCACTTTTCTTAATTTTACTACAGTTGATGAATGAAATTCCTATAAATATGCATTATTTCGTGTTAGGCTTCTTTATCTCAGTAGTGTGTCTTGGGATTCATTCATGTTGTTGCACGAAACAGAAGCTGGCTCCTTTTCACTGACGTGTATTATAATGTGTGTCTATGTCCTGGTGGATTTATTCTTTTTTCTGTGGATAGACATTTGGGTTGTTTCCAGTTTTTGGCTATGATGGATAAAGAGCTATCAACATTCTTGTTTGTGCATTTTTGTGCACATAGATACTTGTTTCTAAGGGTGGATATTTAGGAATGTAGCTGTTGATTTATAAGGCATGCATAGGTTCTACTTTAGCAGGTATTGACAAAATTTTTTTACCAGTTGAGATTTCATCAGAAACCTTAATCCACTATAAATCATATATGATAAGGGATTTATTACCATGATTCAACTTTACTCAATTGTGGAAACTGGTGGAGCTGTCTATTGAGGATGTCGCCCCTCTGTCTAGTGTCAAAACTGAAATTATTCCACATCAGCTAGACAAGAAGTCAGGAGGAAACACTGATTTTAAAGGAGAGCAATGAGAAACTGGAACTCACAAGGCAGAACTAGAACGCTTGAGGAAAACTGAAACCCTTGAGAAAACTCTAACTCTAAATGGCTTTTGTCCCTTGACACCACCAACATTGACACTGTGGGTCATCTGCAGGAGAAGCTGTTGTTCTTTGCTATGAGGCTGCACGTGTATTTGGCTTAAGGCTTGTAGAAACAAGAGGAGATTAAGTGATAGCTGATGAACCGCTGGTGAGCCCCCTTTTAGACCTCACTTAGAATGTCTTTTCCAGCCAGGGCTAACAAGGAATCACATGGAGAAAGAACTATGAAATGCAGTTCTAGATTATTTGTGTAGACAAAGGAAATATCCACTACATTCCAGCTCTCTTTCAACTATCCGTAATTCTTAAAAAGAGAAGCAAAGTTATGTTTCTACCTAACATAATGCAATTATCTCTCATATAACCCCAAATATGCTATCTTCTCTTCAAAAGAGAACATAAAATACTTGAATCTATTTTTGGATTATAGTATTTACCCCTTTAGCTAAGTCAAACTCTCATTTTTTAACTCCCGTATTTCCATTTAATTTCTATGAGTATATATTATATTAGGTGGTAAAGAATTGAGAGGGAAAAAGAAAAAAATGATTAATATAAATAAAAATATAGTCATATCAAAATAAAGAAGAATATCCTTAGCTACTCTAGTCCTCATTTCTACAACTAGCCACACAGTTGGAGCCAGTATCATTCTTTTTAAAATGGTAATTGTTAATTATAATTTTTTAAAAAATTTTTATTGCATTTTAGGTTTTGGAGTACATGTGCAGAACGTGCAAGATAGTTGCATAGGTACACACATGGCGGTGTGTTTTGCTGCCTTCCTCCCCTTCACCCACACTTGGCATTTTTATACACTTATGGGGTAAAAGTGATGTTATGATTCATGAATGCAATGTAAACAATTAAATCATGCTAGTTCACATTCATTACCTCAAATACTTAAATTTTTAGAAGACTTTTGAAATTTACTTCCCTAGCAATTTTGAAATGTACAATATTATTAACTATATTTACCACACTGTGCAATAGAACTATAAAAAAACCTATATTCCTCCTGTTTGAGATTGGGTACTCTTTGATCATCATTGCGTCAGTGCCCCCAGCCCCCAGCCTCTGTAACCCCATCATGCGCTCTTTGCTCCTATAAGTTGGATTGTTTTAGATCCTACATAATGTGAGAACCTGCAGTATTTGTCTTTCTGTGCCTGGCTTACTTCAGTTAGCATAATGTTCTTCAAATTCATCCATGTTGTTGAAAGTGACAAAATTTATTTCCTTTTTGAAGACTGGTTAATATTCCATTGTTTATATGCGCTACCTTTACTTTTATTTGCCCATTTGTTGATGGATACTTTCATTGATTCCATAACTTGGCTATTGTGGATAGTGCTGCCTTGAACATGAGACTGCAGACATCTGGTTGACAAACAGACTTCAAAACTTTGGAATCAATATCCAGAAGTGAGATTGCTGGATCCTCTGGTAGTTCTATTTTTAGTTCTCTGTGGAATGTCCGCACAGTCTTCCATGGTGGCTGTACTAATTTACGTGCCCATCAATAGCATCGTAGAGTTCCCTTTCCTTCATATCCTCATCAATGCTTGTTATCTTTCATCTTTTTGGTAATAGCCATCTGACAGCTGTGAGATGATATTTCATTGTCATTTTAACTTGCATTTCCCTAGTGATTTGCAGTGTTGAGTATTTTTTCATATACCCGTTCATCATTTGTTGTTTTCTTTTGAGAAATATTCAGGTCCCTTGTCTGTTTTTTAATTGAGTTTTTTGTTTTCTTTCTGTTGAGTTGTTTGAGCAACTTACATATTTCAGATATACATTCCTTATTAAATGTATGATTTACCATAATTTTATCTCATTCCACAGGCTGTCTCTTCGTGCTGTTATTTCCTTTGCTGTGCAGAAGTTTTATAGCGTAATGTAATCCCATTTGGGTCTATTTTTGCTTTTGTTGCCTGCACTTCTGAAGTCAAATAAAAAAATTAATTATCCAGAGAAGTGTTGTATAGTTTCACCGATATATTTTCTTCTAGTTGTTTTTGGTCTTTTATCTAAGTCTTTAACTGATTTTGAGTTGATTTTTGTATATAATGTAAGATAAGGACCCAATTTCATTCTTCTATCTGTGAATATTCAGTTTTCTCAGTGTCAGTCCCATAATTATTTTTCTCCTAAGCAAGAACTCAGCTGCTTGTAATTCCTTTCCTGGTATGGTGAGTCAAATATTTATTCCTGAAGGATCTGGGTGACTTAACTTCTACCCATGTTGGATATCATTTTCCATTTATTTTAATGACAGGACTTAGGAGTACTAAGAGGCACCCAAAGAATATTCTGCATTTCAGTATACTCCCTTATCCTTATTGTGTAGTAGTACAATTTCTCCTTGATAATCAGGAATAATTCTTCCAGGCAGTCTAGTAACTGTTGAATATTGTCATAGAAGCTGAAAATGGACAGTTATTAATTTCAACTTCTAGTATGATGGAAACATTACGATACCTTGGTTGAAGTATTAATCTTTTAAAACTGTTGACTTTGGGATAAAAATTAATCAAATATGGTAGTCACTAGTTATATGTGGCTATTTATATTAAATTAAATTATTTTTAATTAAATAAATTTAAAACTATATTATCTCAGTTGAAGTAGCCTTCTTTTAAGAGTTCCATAACCACATATAGCTAGTGGCTACTGTGTTGAATTACACAAATGTGGAATAGTGTTATCTGGTCTAGAGACTACCAGAATCCAAAGTTTTGTTAACGAGCAACATTTTTACTAGGGGAATATCAGGGCTGATAGTTAGAAGAGTTCCTCTCATTTCCAACTATGATGATCCTTGAACCCATGAATTTTGGCTATGGGGAAATGGCACTATATATAGGTTGCTGAATTACAGCATATACTGCATCGTGGAGGACTTTATCTCAGCTCATAAGGTGTTCTTACCCTATTGGTGCCATGACTGAGTCTTCTAAAAGCTATTGCACCATTCTATCATACCACTGCTTCAGGATGCTGGGAAACATTGGAAGATCAGTGAATTGCATAAATATAAGACTGTATTTATTTGGTCAGAAGTAAAGCTATATGGAATATCATGATGGTGAATAATATGGAAGTTTCTCTTTGGTAAGTGTTCACATGAAGAACAAATACTGTCATAGTCCGTGCCCAGTTACAGAACCAATTTTCTCATTATGTTTCTTCCAAGTCCCTGTCCATTTATCTCATCTGTTAGCCACTGTCCATTAAGTGGTGTAGATTCACACCTGTGGCCAGAAGCCATGGTTTTGGCAGAAGCATTATAGGCAAATAAGATAGATTCATATTCAGAGTATTTATACCAGCGGGAACAAAATGCTACATCTTGCATTATGAAAGGTCTCACAGGTGTGTCCAAGGGAGAAAATACAGCCATGCGTTCTTAGTTCCTTTTTCTGGTTGGGCCAGTAAAGCCCATTCTTCATCTTTCTTTTCTGCATATCACTGGAGGCAGAAACTAAAATCTGTGGCTTAAAGCTGCTAAAAGCAGAACAAAACAAAACAGAATAACAGCAACAACAAAATAAGGCAAGTTGGACAAGCTTGGATGCAATCAACCTGCACCACGTTTCTCGACAAGCTCCTTGATGAATGGTGCAATACTGGGAGCTCAACATTTGTCTCTGCTAATGGCAGGTTAGCAGTGGCTTTAGCCAAATTGGCCTTTGTGAGTGATAGTTTATGTGTTTGAACCCAAGATGCAACTCTAGCCCTAAAACATCACCACTTCGTTCATGAAGCTCATTCATGACAAGGACAGAAGTGGCTGACTTACCTTCAGAGAATGGGGCATTTTGTCTAGACGAATATTAAAATTCTCTTGTTTGAATTTGTTGTCCGGTAAGTGTTCAGATGAAGAGCAAATATTGTCATAGTCTGTGCCCAGTTACAGAACTAATTTTCCAATTATGCTTCTTCCAAGTCCCTGGCCACTTTCCTAATATTTTAGCCACTGTCCATTAAGTGGTATAGATTCACAACTCTGGCTATGTCTTTCTTCTTCCAAGCAAAGCAAACAGCCAGATTCACTGTTCAAAATTTTGTCCACTGGAGGCCTTCCTTTCGCCTTTGTCCTCCAAGGCCACCCCAAATAAGTCTGTAAGGTGCTCCCACCTTTAAAGGAAGCCATATTATTTTAGTCAACCAGCTCTAGGGAAATCTCCATGTGGCCAGGAGGGCAGGTGAGAAAGATGAGGCATTGGATCAGGAATATGGCCTGTGAGCCACTTGCTCAAGCAACTTACATTTGCCTTTAGGATGTGACTGAGCTGAATCTACTACATGCCATTTGAATATGAAGTGCTTCTGTGCTGCCCGACTTTTTGGTTTGATGGTCAGACAGCAACCAGTTTATGATAGGCAGCTAAGGCCATGGGGTAATTTGGTAGGCTGTGATAAAACACCATCATTTGCTTGGACAGAAAAAATGGAAGTTATGTCTCAAAACTATAATAATTTTTTGCAAAGGGTGATATAGCTGTGATCCAAAATTTTAAATGTTTGTACTGTGAGCCTCCTAGAGTGTTTTGTCAAAATCTCCGTGAAGCAGCCCATCTGTCACAGACATGTCAAGCATCTTGAGGATATGAAGGGTCATCTGATCCAACTATTAGGGCAGCTGAAGAATTATTATTAATATTATTATTATTTTTACCTTGGCCACACTCAAAATTGGTAGATTATCAAGTTACTTAATAAGTTGGTCAGCATAGCATGTCCAAGTGAGGTTTATGATTCTGCAAACTCTAAAGTGGCACACTAGGCATTTTGGTTCATTTTTAGTGATAAAAAGGAGCAGATGAAGCAACTAATCTTTCACTTTGAGAATATCACACCACGCCTCTATGCCTCTAGAAATGTTACTGAGGTGACAGATACCTAAATTTCTGTAGGATTTATTTTCTTTTTTCTTCCTAAAAATAGGAAATAAATGCATATAGTTTTGGAAGGTGCATAAAGCAGTTTTTACTTTCTGCTCATCTGATCTAATCAGTGAATCATAAATGTAATGGATTATCAGAGTAACGACATCCTGTAGAATGAAGATGCCATCGAAGTCCCTGTGGAGTAGATTATGGCATAGAACTGGAGGTTTCATATGATACTGGCTCTGTTAGGGAAAATCAAATTGTTTCTGAAGTTCTTTACACACACACACACACACACACACACACACACACACACACACACGAGACAGCAGAGAGCAACAAATAAAGAGAGATATATGCATTTTCAGATTGCAGATGCCAGGAGGTGTGTTGATTTGTTCCAGTAATGAGACTACAACTGGGCCAGCAATTACAATGGATTTCACCACCTGATTAAGTTTACAATAATGTATTGCCACTTTCAAAGTCCCACCTGTCTTTTGCATAGGCCAAAATAATGGGTGTGTTGAATGCAGGTGTGGTAATGTCACCATACTGCACTCTTTACAACTTCTTGGTGGCTCTTATCCTCACAGTTCCTAAAAGAATATGCTATTTGCTTTGGGTTTAGTATTTTGGTAGGTAGAGGCAGTTTCACAGGCTTTCATCTGGACCTTTCTGCTGTATTTGCCATGGAGATGTTCATGTACTTGATTCATGCCTCTAAGAAGCTGACAGAGGAGACAGTGGGAGCAGAAGGAGTTGAAGGTCTGACTCTGGAAGGTCTGACTAGCAGGAAAGCTGGCAGATTAGTGACAACTTACATTAGCTGCCCCAGTGTCTGGTGTAACAAGCTGGCTTGAGGGTATAATATATATGAATATTGCTTTGCTTTCCTATCCAAATACTAGCTTGTCATCATGAAGATGTGTTTGTATTTTATTTTACAGAAGGTTTATTATTTATCATTCAGATTTAGCTCTACAGTCTATCTGGAGTGGATTTTTATATGTGGCTTAAGATAGCGACTGAGGGGAGCGGTTCCAAGATGGCGTCATAGAAACAACTCAGGATTGCAGCTCTCAGTGAAGGCGCAGAGGGTGAGTCCTAGCTGCATTTTCAGACGGACTTTTGTAGCCCAGAGAACTGGCAAATTCCCAGGTGTAGGAGAGACACAGGAGAGCCGCACAGCCCGCTTGCGTGGCTGTTTTGGCTGGTGCCACACCGTGGCACAACGGCAGCCCGCACAAAGCTCACTGGTCTGGGTGCCCTGTTAAACTGGCAATCTGAGTTTTGGGAGGGAAGATTGACATGTCCATTTGATTGAACGGGGCTTGGATGGTGAGCCAGACCAGGAGATTCTTGGGAAGAGCGATTTGTGCTGGGGCAGTGGGCTGCCGCAGGGGAGATTGCACGGATCCCGGTGCCCAATCAGCAGGCGACTGGGGCGCCTGTGAGAGAGTCAACCATTCAATTTGGAAAGAAAAAGAGAGAGAGAGAGAGAGAGGAGGGACTCTGAGGCAGGGAGCCAGGTGATCGGGCTCGGCGGGTCCCACCCTCACGGGGACGAGCAGCCTGGCGATTCAAGGTGCTTGGGGTTGAGAGCTTTGCTGCAGGGTCAGCTGAATTCAAATGGTGCAGCTCGGTGTGGGAGGTGCATCCGCCACTATGGACGCAATCCGCTCCTGCTGAGGTACCGCCCACTGCTGACACAGCTTGCCATTGCTGAGGTAACCAGCCATAACAGAGAGACACCGCCAACAGGGTGGAGTGCATCACAGTAGAACAGAGCCCCGAGGCAGTAGGGTGGACCCGCACTAGCAGGGTGAAGCCCTGGAAGGCAAATAGTGAATAGACTGCCTCCTAGCTGGGCAGGACAGTGCAACAGATACTCATAAAGAAAGCCCCAACTCCCTGAGAAAGAGCATCTGAGGGAAAAAAAAGGGGGGTGCTTTTATAAGTTCTGCTGCAGCAGACACATTCGCCCAGAAAACCTGAATGAACAACGGAGCTCACAGCTCAGCACTGGAGCTTCTATAAAGTTCAGACCATCTCCTCAAGCAGCTCCCTGACCCCTGTATATCCAAAGAGCCACCTCAAAAAAGGACTAATCAGACTGACATTTGGCGGGCATCATTCTGGGACAAAGATAGCAGAAGAAGAAACTGGTAGCATCCCTCACTGTTCCACAGCTGCTACAGGTGTACCCCAGACAAGCAGGGCCTGGAGTGGACCTCAGCACTTGTACAGCAGAGGGGCTAAACCATTAGAAGGAAAACTAAATAACAGAAATACTTCATCATCAACAATCTGGGCGTCCACTCAGAGACCCAATCGAAAAGTCAGCAACTACTAAGATGACAGGTGAATAAATCCACAAAGATGGGAAGAAACCAGTGCAAAAAGGAGGAAAACACCTGAAACCAAAACACCTCACCTCCTACAAAGGACCGAAACTCCTCACCAGCAAGGGAACAAAGCTGGACGGAGAATGAGAGTGACACAATGATGGAATCAGACTTCAGAAGGTGGATAATGAGAAACTTCAGTGAGCTAAAAGAACATGTTCTAAATCAATGCAAAGAAACTAAGAACCTTGAAAAAAGATTTGAAAAAAGATTCGGGGAAATGATAACAAGAATGGACAACTTAGAGAGGAATATGAATGAATTGAAGGAGCTGAAAAACACAACACGAGAACTTCGTGAAGCATGCACAAGTTTCAACAGCCGAATTGACCAAGCAGAAGAAAGAATATCAGAAGTCGAAGATCAACTCAATGAAATAAAAAGAGAATCCAAGATTAGAGAAAAAAGTGCAAAGAGGAATGAACAAAATCTCCAGGAAATGTGGGACTATGTGAAGAGACCTAACCTACATTTGATAGGTGTACCAGAATGTGATGAAGAGAATGAATCCAAGCTGGAAAACACTCTTCAGGATATTATCCATGAAAATTTCCCCAACCTAGCAAGGCAGGCCAATACTCAACTCCGGGAAATACAGAGAACACCACAAAGATATTCTGCAAGAAGAGCAACCCCAAGGCACATAATCGTCAGATTCACCAGGGTTGAAATGAAGGAAAAAATGCTAAGGGCAGCCAGAGAGAAGGGTCGGGTCACCCACAAAGGGAAGCCCTTCAGACTCACAGCAGATCTCTCAGCAGAAACTCTATAAGCCAGAAGAGAGTGGGGGCCAATATTCAACATCCTTAAAGAAAAGAACTTTCAACCCAGAATTTCATATCCAGCCAAACTGAGCTTCATAAGTGAAGGAAGAATAAAATCTTTTGCCAACAAGCAAGAACTCAGAGATTTTGTCCCCACCAGGCCTGCTTTACAAGAGCTCCTGAAAGAGGCACTACACATAGAAAGGAACAACCAGTACCAGCCATTCTAAAAACATACCAAATGCTAAAGAGCATCAACAAAATGAAGAATCTGCATCAACCAAGGGACAAAACAGCCAGATAGTATCAAAATGGCAGTATCAAACTCACACATAACAATATTAACCCTAAATGTAAATGGGCTAAATGCACCAGTCAAAAGACACAGACTGGCAAATTGGATAAAAAACCAAAACCCATCGGTGTGCTGTATCCAGGAAACCCATCTCACATGCGAAGATTCACAAACACTCAAAATAAAGGGATGTAGGAAGATTTACCAAGCAAATGGAGAGCAAAAAAAAGCAGAAGTTGCAATTCTCATCTTTGATAAAATAGACTTTAAAGCAACAAACATCAAAAGAGACAAAGAAAGTCATAACATAATGGTAAAAGGATCGATACAACAAGAAGAGCTAATGATCCTAAATATATATGGACCCAATACAGGAGCACCCAGATATATAAGGCAAGTTCTTAACAACCTACAAAGAGACTTAGACTCCCACACAATAATAGTGGGAGACTTTAACACTCCACTGTCAGTATCAGACAGAACAACCAGACAGAAAATTAACAAGGATATCCAGGGCTTGAACTCAGACCTGGAACAAGCAAACCTGATAGACATTTACAGAACTCTCCATCCCAAATCCACAGAATATACATTCTTCTCAGCACCACATCACACCTACTCCAAAATTGACCACATAATTGGAAGTAAAGCACTTCTCAGCAAATGCAAAACAACTGAAATCATAACAAACAGTCTCTCAGACCATAGTGCAATCAAGTTAGAACTCAGAATTCAGAAACTAACTCAGAACCGCACAGCTTCATGGAAACTGAACAACTGGCTCTTGAATGTTGATTGGATAAACAATGAAATGAAGGCAGAAATAAAGAAGTTCTTTGAAACCAATGAGAATAAAGACACAACATACCAGAATCCCTGGGACACATTTAAAGCAGTCTGTAGAGGAAAATATATAGCAATAAGTGCCCACATGAGAAGAGTGGAGAGATCCAAAATTGACACCCTATTGTCAAAATTGAAAGAGCTAGAGGAGCAAGATAAAAAAAAAACTCAAAACCTAGCCAAAGACAAGAAATAACTAAGATCAGAGCAGAACTGAAGGAGATAGAGACACGAAAAACCCTTCAAAAAAATCAATAAATCCAAGAGCTGGTTTTTCGAAAAGATCAACAAAATAGACAGACCACTAGCCAGACTGATAAAAAAGAAGAGAGAAAACAACCAAATAGATGCAATAAAAAATGATAAAGGGGAAATCACCACAGATTCCACAGAAATTCAAACCATCATCAGAGAATACTACAAACAACTCTATGCACATAAACTAGTAAACCAGGAAGAAATGGATAAATTCCTGGACGCCTGTGTCCTCCCAAGCCTAAACCACGAGGAAGCCGAAACTATGAATAGACCAATGACAAGGTCTGAAGTCGAGGGAGCAATTAAGAGCCTACCACACAAAAAAAGCCCTGGTCCAGATGGGTTCACAGCTGAATTCTACCAGACACACAAAGAGAAGCTGGTACCATTCCTTCTGAAACTATTCCAAATAATCCAAAAAGAGGGAGCCCTTCCCAAATCATTTTATGAGACCAACACCATCCTGATACCAAAACCAGGCAGAGACTCAACAAGAAAAGAAAACTTCAGGCCAATATCCATGATGAACATAGATGCAAAAATCTTCAATAAAATGCTGGCAAACCGATTGCACCAGCACATTAAAAAACTTATCCATCATGATCAAGTAGGATTCATCCCGGGCATGCAAGGCTGGTTCAACACACGCAAGTTTATAAACGTAATTCACCACATAAACAGAAGCAAAAACAAAAACCACATGATTATCTCAATTGACGCAGAGAAGGCATTTGACAAAATTCAACAGCTCTTTATGCTAAAAACTCTCAATAAACTCGGTATTGATGGAACATATCTCAAAGTAATAAAAGCTATTTACGACAAACCAACAGCCAATATCATACTTAATGGGCAAAAACTGGAAGCATTCCCTTTGAAATCTGGCATGAGACAAGTATGTCCTCTCTCACCACTCCTATTGAACATAGTACTGGAAGTTCTAGCCAGAGCAATCAGGCAAGAAAAAGAAATAAAGGGTATTTGAATAGGAAAGGAGGAAGCCAAATTGTCTCTATTTACAGATGACATGATAGTATACCTAGAAGACCCCATCACCTCAGTCCAAAAACTCCTGAAACTGAAAAGCAACTTCAGCAAAGTCTCAGGATATAAAATCAATGTGCAAAAATCACAAGCATTCCTATACACCAATAACAGACTTAAAGAGAACCAAATCAAGAACGAACTGCCATTCAAAATTGCTACAAAGAGAATAAAATACCTAGGAATACAACTTACAAGGAATGTTAAGGGACCTCTTCAAGGAAAACTACAAACCACTGCTCAACGAAATAAGAGAGGACACAAACAGATGGAGAAACATTCCATGTTCACGGTTAGGAAGAATCAATATCGTGAAAATGGCTATACTGCCCAAAGTAATTTACACAATCAACACTATCCCCATCAAGCTCCCATTGAATTTTCTCACAGAACTGGAAAAAACCACCATGAACTTCATATGGAACCAAAAGAGAGCCCACATAGCCAAGTCAATTCTAAGCAAAAAGAACACAGCGGGAGGCATCACACTACCAGACTTCAAACTATACTACAAGGCTACAGTAATCAAAACAGCATGGTACTGGTACCAAAACAGAGATATAGACCAATGGAACAGAACAGAGGCATCGGAGGGAAATCAACATATCTACAACCATATAATCTTTGATAAACCAGACAAAAACAACCAATGGGGAAAGGATTCCCTGTTTAACAAATGGTGTTGGGAAAACTGGTTAGCTGGACCCCTTCCTGACACCTTACACTAAAATTAACTCCAGATGGATTAAACACTTAAACATAAGACCTGGCACCATAAAAGCCCTAGAAGAAAATCTAGGCAAAACCATTCAGGACATAGGTGTAGGCAAGGACTTCATGACAAAAACACCAAAAGCATTGGCAACAAAAGCCAAAATAGACAAATGGGACCTAATCAAATTCCACAGCTTTTGCCCGGCAAAAGAAACAGTCACTAGAGTGAATTGGCAACCAACAGATTGGGAAAAAATCTTTGCAGTTTACCCAACTAACAAAGGGCTGATATCCAGAATTTACAAAGAACTCAAACAGATTTACAGGAAAAAAACAAGCCCATTCAAAAATGGGCAAAGGACATGAACAGACGCTTTACAAAAGAAGGCATACATGAGGCCAACAAACACATGAAAAAATGCTCATCATCACTGGTCATTAGAGAGATGGAAATCAAAACCACATTGAGATACCATCTTATGCCGGTTAGAATGGCGATCATTAAAAAAGCTGAAGACAACAGATGCTGGAGAGGATGTGGAGAAAGAGGAACACTCTTACACTGTTGGTGGGAGTGTAAATTAGCTCATCCATTGTGGAAGACAGTGTGGCGATTCCTCAAGGACCTAGAAATAGAAATTCCATTTGACCCAGCAATCGCATTACTGGGTATATATCCAAAGGAATATAAATCGTTCTACTATAAGGACACCTGCACACGAATGTTCATTGCAGCACTGTTTACAATAGCAAAGAACTGGAACCAACCCAAATGCCCATCGATGATAGACTGGACTGGGAAAATGTGGCACATATACACCATGGAATATTATGCAGCAATCAAAAATGACGAGTTTATATCCTTTGTAAGGACATGGATGAATCTGGAGAACATCATTTTCAGCAAACTGACACAAGAACAGAAAAGGAAATACCACATATTCTCACTCATAGGCGGGTGAGAAAAATGAGAACACATGGACACAGGGAGGGGGGTACTACACACTGGGGTCTATTGGGGGGAATAGGGGAGGGACAGCAGGGGGGAGCTGGGGAGGGATAGCCTGGGGAGAAATGCCAAATGTGGGTTAAGGGGAGGAAGGCAGCAAAACACACTGCCATGTGTATACCTATGTAACTATCTTGCACGTTCTGCACATGTACCCCAAAACATAAAATGCAATAAAAATTTTTTTAAAAAAAGATAGCAACTGAAATGCATACTTTTCCTATATTAATGCTGTTAGTCCATTTTTGTTGCTATAAAGGAATACTTGAGAGTGGGTAATTTATAAAGAAAAAAAGAGCTTTATTTAATTTATGGTCCTGCAGGCAGCATATGAAACATAGTGCTGACATTTGCTTTCCGTGAGGGCCACAGGAAGCTTAACATTCATGACAGAAGGCAAATGGGAGTTAGCAGGTCACATGGTGAGAGAAGAAGCAAGAGAGAGAAAGAGAGGGAGGTGCCAGCTTCTGTTTAAATAACTAGATGTTGTGTGAACTCATTCTATGGGGAAGGCACCAAGCCATTCATGATGGATCCCTCCACTCATGATCCAAACACCTCTCTCTAAGTCCCACCTCCAACACCGGGATTCACATTTTAACATGAGATTTGGAGGGGATAAATATCCAAACTATTAATATATAAGATACCAATTTAATTCGGCATCATTTTCTAAAAAGGACATCCTTTCCTCCGTTTTGCATAAAACAGGTGACTGACTATATAGGGATTGGAATATATTATAATTATTGTACTTTAATAATAAGGTTTTTTTTTCTTTTTTGCCATGGAGTCTCACTCTGTCACCCAGGCTGGAGTGTGGTGGCACCATCTTGGCTCATGGCAACTTCTGCTTCCTGGGTTCAAGTGATTCTTCCACCTCAGCCTCCTGAGTAGCTGGGACTACAGGCGCACTACCACACCTGGCTATTTTTTTTTTTTTGGTAGAAATGTGGTTTCATCATGTTGGGAAGTCTCATTTCAAACTCCTGATCTCAAACGATCCCCCCTCCTTGGCATCCCGAAGTGCTGAGATTACAGGTGTGAGTCACTGCACTGAGCCAATAATATCTTGATGTCCTGTAGTGCAAATTCTCCAAAATATTTGACTTCACAATTTTAGTCTTTTGTTCTTTCATATATGTTTTAGAACTCACTTGTCAATCATCATCACAATTTCTGTTGAAATTTGGATTGGGGTACATTGAATCTGTAAAACAGCTTGTAGAGAATCAACATTTTTATAATATTATATCTTCTGATCTATTAACACAATGTATTCCTCTACATATTTAAGTTTTCTAATTTTTCTCAATAGAATATTGTAGTTTTCTGTCATGTACATGTCCTTAGTTAAATCCAGTCATAGGTATTTGATGTTTCTGTGGTGCTACCATAAATATATCTTTTTAAAAAATTGTATCTCAATTGTTTTAGTACTATGTAGAAACTTTTAAAATAGATATTTCATCTTGTAATTTTCTATATTTAAATATCAATACAGTCTATTGAATCATCTATTTACTCAGTTATTTCATATAAAAATAATGACCCTATAATTCCTATCTTTCCAATTCTTACAATTTTTATTTAAAAAGAATTTCCAGCTGGGCCTGGTGGCTCATACCTGTTATCTCAGCACTTTGGGAGGCCTTAGGTCAGGAGTTCAAGACCAGCCTGAACAATATGGAGAAACCCTGTCTCTACTATACATACAAAATTAGCTAGGCATGGTGGCGCATGCCTGTAATCTCAGCTACTTGGTAGGCTGAGGCAGGAGAATTGCTTGAATCCAGGAGGTTGTAGTGAGCCGATGCCATTGCACTCCAGCCTGGGCAACAAGAGCAAAACTTTGTCTCAAACAAAATAAAACAAAACAAAACCCTTTTCCTGTGTTCTAGAATCTCCAGCACAATGCTGACTAATTATAAGAACAATGAACAGTTTTGTCTTATCTACATGTTAGCTAGGATTTGTTTTCTAGAATCTCTTTATTGGGTTAAGAAAATTCTGCCTTTCTATTTCTTGTTGCTAGGTTTTTAAATTAATAGAGGTTGATTGATTTAAAAAATATGGAGATAATCATATGACTTTTCTTTATTTTTCTGATAATATGGGTAAATCACATGAATCAATTTTTTAATATTAGCTGACTTTGCATTTCTTGAATAAATGCAATTTTTAAAATACATGATTTTGAATTTGACTGCTTTAATTTACTTTGGTATGTACATATAGTTACATTTATGCTCTTGAGAGAGATTACTGTTAGTTTCTTTTATGATCCATAGACTGCAGATTTGGAAATTAAGGCATAGAGAGTTTAAATAATTAACCAAAGCCAGACAGTTACTTACTTACTTCTTAAAGTAAGGAAGTCTGATTCAAGAATATATTTTAGTGAAATTAAATTAATAAATGGCAGTTGTGGATTACAGTGTTTTCAGAAAACTGTCTAAAAAAAGATCCTGCTGTTCTGTGATATCCCCTATAATCAAGATTATAAATTTGTATTTGTCTACAAATAATACAATTTTGGCAAGTTTTATTTTTTTTCCATGCAATGGTAATGTGTTTTCATCTCAGCTTATAAGGCCCTAAATAACCTCTCTTCTTCCACATTCACACACACTAGTCTTCAACCACATTGCCCACTTACTGGTTTTTGAAAATCCCAAGGCTAACCACATTTCTCTGTCACAGTCATTGTACGTGCTATTCCCTCTGCTTAGAAATGTCTCCCTCTAAACAACTGCCAGCCTTAGTGCCTCACTACTTTCACTGCTCTAAAGAAATGCTTTCTTATCAGACAGGACTCCCAGAGCTATGCTGCCATCCTATGCAAGTGACTATCATAGAAGCTTAGAGCCACACTCCCTCCTTCCTGTTCTCCCAAAAACTTTTCACTTATTCCCTTGTATCTTACCTCTTACAGCCAGATATTTTAAATCCAGATATTTTAAGACCTCCAAAAGAATGGAAATTCCTTTAAAAGAAAAAGCTTTATTCTGAATCCTGCTCTATGTCTAAAATCCAGATGAGTACCTGACAAGATTTTTTTTTTGCATTACAAATATTTGTTCTATGAATGAACAAAGAAATGAATTAATAAATTTACAAGTGTCAAAAGTTACCTAATTTATCAGAAATTCTTGCTAATTATGATTTTTTTTTCCTCTAAATCTAACCTGTGTTCCCCTCCTGTGAATCTAATACTGAAGAAAGACAAGCTTGGTGCCTTCATCATTATCTTCTCTTTACAGCAATCACTGCAGAAGGTGTTGATAGATATTTAACACATCTTTGAGCTGCATCCTGGCTGTGCCCAAGGTAACTTGGAGGTGGCAGCATTAATCATTTGCCATATGATAAGCTTCTGTTGTTTGCTTGTGATGCAGGGAGTTCATAATGCCCACTTTATATGCAATATGCTTGAAAAATGAAAGATTATTGTTGATATTACAGTAAGATATGTAATATCATATGTAATTCATTTCCCTCAATGTATGCCCTTTAGCTATATTCAACCCTGTCCTTCACACCTAGTCCTCAGATAAATGTAAATGTGGGATTCTGTATATAAATGGTGCATCTATTTACCAAATTGATTTCTGGGGCCAAAGAAATAATTGTAATTTATGAGATACACCTGTGATAGTCATGAATGTTAAGCAGTGTAGATAGGCTGAGTGGCATGACTTTGATTTTTAATTATAGGTCAACTCAGCTTCCCAGCTTAATTCCATTGTGTGAAACATCACCTTTCTTTCTTTCTTTCAACTGAAAGCTAAAGGTGCAATGAACTAACCTTTAAATGTTAATCTGAATGCCAGCAACTAGATGTGCAACTCTGAGCAATTATTCAGCCTCCTGGGACCTGAGGTTTTTGACTTAGCCCATAGGATTTCTTAGTGTCCATCTTTACACCTACAAAATACAAAGATTCTATATGTCATCATTAGTGAAGGGAACTGGTTTGGGGTTACAACCTAGATGAGAGAAGTGTTTTAGTTATATCCTGTTCACAGCTTTCTGATAAAGACAGAGGGAAAAAGAAAGGAAGGAAAAGAGAGTGACAGTCCTAAGTCATATCTTAAAAACTATATACAACCCCAGTTTTAAAAAAGTACAACTCCAGTTCTCCAGAACTTGTTTTCCTGTGGGGCCAGATTGGGGTCAGAGTCACAACGTAATCCAAGTTTTACAGGCTCTTTTCTTTGCCTGCTGACCCAGAATCTCACTGTTTTCATGCAGGTGTTTCTAAATTCCCCACTGTAGTGTGCTTGAGGATTGAAAAGAGAATTGGGCAAGATTCAAGCAAAGAGGTTTTGGTGATGTCAACGGCAAGAGTAAAGGTTTAATTGGCTGAGGCGGCACAGTGCGATGATGTAGTAGAGCCTAAAGAATAGGACTTGAAGGGGAAGATGGGGATAATATAAGACCAGAAAGGAAGGCAGGGGCTAGATCAGGCAAGGGTCTGTAGACAGTTCTTTTAGCTTGTATTTATAATCCTTCTGTTCAGTCTATGTGAGGCTGAGGTGGGAGAAACATTCAAGTGTCAAATATAATATACTTAGGATTCATCCTTCTCCCACTGCCAAGAGTTTCCTTACTAGTTCAAGTTCCTTCTAAATTCCTCCTAAATGTAAGAGGCCTCCCAGGAGGTTTCCATCTTTTCATTGATTTGTTGGAGATCAGCTTTACTAACTTATTAAATCAGCCTTGCTAACTTATTCGTGTGTCAGAATCACGTTTTAGGTATTCAGTAATTTATCTTAGGCTATATAATAACATAATATTATAATCAAAACTTGTGATGCCTTCAGGTGTCTAAAATCATACATACTAAGTAGACGTTGACACCTAATTAGAGATTAAGGATGTTTTGATAGGATTACTACTTGCCTTTCTCATAAAAAATGGGGTTTTAAATGGCTTATTGGCTACTCCTTATTAACCCATGAATCCTGGCCAATCTCACTGCTTTATCATAGACGTGAAATCATGCCCCTCTTGAAATAGACCTCCTTCGTATGACAGTCCAGTACTGGTATGATGATTTTCGAACTCTTGGACAAATGGTAGCCATATGTTTTCAGAAGGGCTGACATAGTTGAAAGTTGATATTTAAAACAACGATTTAGAATCTTTTGTACAGCCTTGAAAGTACACTGACTTCATGCAAACACGTTGAAGGCACACACTGATTTCCTATTAGGAAAGATGAGAAAATACATGACCATATTACATATATGTAGCAAGGCTAGTTAACAAGATCTAACAGAATATGTGTTTCAGCCATAATGATGAAAACAAATGCTTGCATTGGGGAAACTTCCTCAAGTGAAACCAATCATTTTAATGGAAGGAACTCATTGTACTGCTAAAATTATGTTCCAGTGAAAAATGTTTACTCATGGAAATGATGCTCTATTTAGAAATGCTTACAAAGCTTGATGAGGAAGTAAAAGAGCCAATAAACTGAAGTGTAGTGTTAATTTATTTGTAAGGCATTTTATGTGGCTTAACTGTATTGTGAATTGGTGTAAGGCTGTTTGTTTTTGTTCATTTGTTTTAAAAGGGAAGAATTCATTTGCTGATTTTTTTCCCCTTGTTGGGTTTATTAAATGATTTTCAGGCCCATTATTTCAGGCCCTTTATTGGTAAGCTGTTATTGAGTTAATATTGCATTTATTTGTTTCAAAGAGTCAATCCTATGGTTATTTGAGATGAATTTGTGGACATCTAGGTTTTTCGAAAAACAAGAGCTTTAATTGTGAAGTTGGAAATAGGATGTGTGGGAGTTAATGATATCCATGTTGCTAACCCCATTATTTTGCAGAGAAACCCAATAAAAGGTCACTGACTCTTACTTAATTTTATTAACTAAGAGATATATTTAAGTAATTTTATAAGATCTCACTCCCAGTACTTTGGGAGGCTGAAGCGGGTGGATCACCTGAGGTCCAGAGTTTGAGACCAGGCTGACCAACATGGAGAGACCTCATCTCTACTAAAAATACAAAATTAGCTGAGCATGGGGGTGCATACCTATAATCTCAGCTACTCAGGAGGCTGAGGCAGGAGAATTGCTTGAACTCAGGAGGTGGAGGTGGAGGTTAGCCAGTATTGTGCCACTGCATTCCAGCCTGGGCAACAAGAGTGAGACTGTTTCAATAAAACAAAACAAAAACCCCAAAACAAAAAATTCTCAGCACAGATTAATTGGAGATCTAAATACAAAATTCTCTCTTACCCCTGATGATAGCATGAATAATCACACACTGTTTGAACAAGTGTGTGAAAATTTCCCTTCATCTATGGAATAGTTTTAAAAAATTCTTCTATCAGTTAGTTGCATTTATTTGTTCAGAATAGAAGAGTATATATTTAGGTCAGGCTAATAAAAGTCTGTTGAAATAAAATTTTCTTAGAGTTTGAGATATAATTTAAAACTTGAAACTCATAGGGAAAAAAGCATCATTTTTGATAGTCTTGACTCTTGGAAAGTTCGTGCATAGCCAAAGGCCAATGACATTAATAGCAGAAACAGAATTGCCTTAGTAAGGGAAGATTTGGAGGTGAAACAATCATAAACTGTGTTGGGAATGTGGGGTGCAGGTGGGGCTCCAGAAACAAGGATCCTTCCAGGAAAACCTGAAACCTCTAATGAAAATTCAGAGAAAATGGCCAGAGAAAGTTTCTTTTTCAGAAAATAATGAGACAAAAGTCAACCTCCTCTTGTAACTTAGTTATGTGGCACTGTTACAGAGTTGAGTCATGATAATAACAACTACTATCTTGAATCTAGAGCTTACTGTGTGTCAGGCACTTCGCATATTTTAGTTCATTTAGTCTTGACAATAATTCGCTGGGGTAGGTTTACTGTTGTTATCCCTTTTTTAATAATGATGAAATTGAAGTAGAGAGAGTAAGTCTAATCACGTGGCCAAGATTAGACAGCAAGAGGGCAGAAGAGGTAGGATCTGAACCCAGGACATCTGACTCCAGAGTCTGTGCTCTGTGCCACAGGTTTATGCAGGAACGGAAGTTGGTTTCTACCATTCTTGTTCTGGCTGGGTTTTAACACTGCCTGGACTCATACTGACTCAGGAAGCTGGAAGAACAATTCCAGCGTAAGGTTCTAGTGGTTATTCTGGACCCTTCCACAAGGGTCAGACCCTCTTACTATCCGTTTCCTGTCTTGGTTGCAGGTGGTAGCAATCAGGTTAGTTTTACGAACCTTGTGAAGGAAAAGGAAGGGAAGACACAACTAACATTTGTTTGAAAGCTAAGCATAAAGAAGGAGGGCTTATAAAGACAGACAGGACCTTTCAAATAAGAAACCTGAAAAATAAAGAATCTTAGCATGTATTTTACCCTAGCCTAGAATAATGGCCCTCCATTCGAAATGCATAATCCACCTACACTGGGGTTTCTTAACCTCAGCACCACTGACATGCTGAAACATGATTTTTGTTGTTGTTGTTGTTGTTGTTGTTGTGGGAGGCTATTCTTGGCATTGTAGAATGTTGACCAACACTTCTGGCCTTTACTGACTGGATGCCAATAGCAGTTTGATATGGTAAACAAAAATGCTTCCAGATGTTCTGTTCCCGGGAGGTATTTGTTTCCTGGTTGAGAACCCCCTATAGGTTTAGTTGTGATATTCTACTTAGGTAGGATAAAATGTTTCCATGACTTTAATTAATGTGAGTAGAATGATTTAATTCCTGCATTTTTCAAAAAATGAGAATTTTTCTTTCCTTCCTGATTAGAATTAATATTTATCTTTTAATTCATTAATTGATTGATATTCAGTAATACGGTTAGTGATCTAAGAAAGTTTTTTTTCAAGGTATTAAATACTGAAGCCAAAACAAATAGGAATGCTAAGATACTGACTTACGGAGAAATTTCAGAGATGATTCAATAGAGATATTTCTAATAGAAGAAGAATGGAAGTTTTTCATATACAAAGATAGGGCTTCGATGGACATAGCAAAAAAAAATATCAAAGTTGAAATGTTGACTTTGTCAGCTTTCTTAAAAGATTAGTATCATGGCATGTCAGAGTCAGAAGAATTGTTTAAGATCCTCTTTTTCAATTCTCTGATTTTAAAATGCAGCAGGGGTATAGGAAACCCAGATAGGAATGGGAGGCATATCTGATCCTCATTTTCACTAAACACTGTTTCTCTGAGGACTACATGAAATCAAGAAGTTAGTTGTCCCGAAGAGCCTTCAATTTCCACCTGTAGAATCAAGGCTTCCTTTTTTCTGTTCCCATTAATCATGTGGTTGGTTTCTCTTTCCCCAACTAAATTTTGCTTTCTGTACAGCAGAGGCTATTATATGTCCTTTCACTACCTAGCACAGTAATTTCAGTGTTTAAGAAAACAATATTCTATGCATTTTAAGAATGATACATTTCAAGCACTGTAGATGGATATAGAGATGGTTGCTAAGTGCCAAATACTTGTGCTTTCCCAATATAGGGGAAAGTATTATTAGATACTATCGTTTTATTTGATTGATTTTTTCCATACTTCAACGTGGACAGGGCTCTTTTCTCTCTTGCTCAACCTTGGTTCCCCAGGGCCTCACATGGTAATTGGCAAAGAGGAGGTCTTTAATAAATTTATTTGTTGAATGGTGAAATAAAGCAGTGGATTTGCCAGGGTGGACACAGTGGAAATTTTCAAAATGAGTTCATATGCACCATAGATACTTGATAACCATTTGCCAAACGGGGCATGTAGCATAAGGTCTAGAAGTGGCAGGCTCTGCCAGTCAGACTTGGATGAGAAAGACAGCTCTGCTTGCTGTCAGCTTTGAGACTCTAGTAAAGTTATTTAACTCCCCTAAATCTCAACTTCTGCATCTGTAAAATGAACAGAATAGTACTATTTATCAGGATTGTTATGAAAATTAAACAAAGCAATGTAGATATATGGATTAGAATAATGCTTGACACTTGGTAAGCAGTCGACAGTTGTGAGCTGGGAGGGAAGGAGGCCCCTCTCCCATCTCATCTGGCTTTTCTTGCCTACAGAGAAAGTTTTATGGGCCCAAACCCAGGTTTTTGAAAGGACTGTTATTCTGTAAATATGAATCACATCAGGCAAGTCTCTTATCACTTCAAATGTCTGCACTGTAAGTGCCCTCTGCTTCCCTCCCTCCCTGCCCTAGGAGCTCCAGGGACAGGGCATGGGCCCTAGGCCAGGCCCGCCATCTTTATCTATGTGATTCACTCTGTAACTGGACCCAGAATCTCACCCACAGGACAGCCATTCTAGATTCATAGAAAGAGTAAGAAACAGCTCTGTGAAATTCAGCCTGAGTCCTGCAATTCTGCATGAGGAGTGGTATAGAGTTTTCAGTAACTCTCAATAAACTGGACTTCATTTTCCACTTGGCCATTTTTGTCCTTTGGGTAAGGAACCTCTAGAGAGAGTACTAAAGAGTGAGGTAACAAGCCCCAGCCCTTTTATGATGATTAAAAGAAGTGTCAGCCTAAGGATCCTCTCCTTCATCTAAATAAATAAAAAATACATCACAATAACAGCTAGCTAAAGGGTGGAATATTTAAGTGAAGAAAATGGAACAAACTATATATTTAGATGCTACAGAGAAATGCTGACTGTATCATAATCCACCCCTCACGCCTAAACCCACTGCCATCTACCTCATGCCAAATTGTATCATCTATGTACTTCTGAATGTTTCCCTCCATGGTTTGTGACTTTGGGGTTGCATATAGAGTTTTTTTAGGCATTCCAGACAGGATAATAAGAACATGAAGACTTGGGTGTTGTATGGAGGTGAAGCCGAAGCTGAGCCGACTAGAGGCTGGAGCGCCCCCTTGAGAAAAATGAAGGAAAGGAAGATAGCACAGCCCCGCTGAGGCCTGCAGGAGGTGGGGGGTGATGGAAGAGAATGGGCAAAGGTGGCCTCAGAGAATAGCTATATTCTGATGACCACTGCAATGCAGATCTGCATAGATTATTTTAAAAAAGTTATTCCTTCTTTTTTCCCTCGAGCATGAAAACCTTTTATGTCTCTGGGATCACTTGAGGGCAAGAGTCAAGAAGTTGACAATTTTGAAGCTTACACAGGGCTTAAACATTAGAAGAAAGTATTCATTCATTCACTCAGTCATTCACTTACTCATTATTTGAGTAAACAGTGTGTTTCTCTTATGTTCCAGACTAGAAAAGAGAAATATTCAGATATACATCTGAGTTGTGTCAAAGCTTTTACTGAAAATTCGAGGGATAAAAATTTTGGAAATATTCTGGCAATCCAGAGATGGTATATTAAAAATAACTGAACACTAGCATATACTGCAAATGAAGCATGTAAGAAATATCAAAATGCTTCTTTGTTATTTTATTTTAGTGAATATTATAAAAATACATACAAATGTCAGCATGTTTTTACTGGTGTCTAGTATAGACTTTAGATCTTCAATAATTATCTTTTTAAGAATAATAGTTTTGTAAAGCTGTATACTCTAAATTTTGTTGTAACTGCTCTATCTTATAACAGAATGATAAAAATAAATGTAAGACTTTTTACAGAAAAATCATCTATCACCCACTCATAACTGGATGATAAATGATTTATTTTAGTTCATATTGTCGATTGGCTGTTTATGATAATTGTTTTTTGATTGGTTTGTGCAAATTGGAACTTGAAATTCCAAGGTGAGATTTATAACTCTAGGAAGATTTTTATTAAGCCCCGAACAACAACAAAAAAATATGTTTGTAACATGAATTTTAATTGAATTCCACTAGAAAAAAACAAGTTCATATTTCACAATTAAATGAAAACCACTTAGGATTAAGAAATTCCTATTGCTGAAATATTCTGAGTTTCTTTAAAAAGGTAAGCATTACTGGCTTGTTCTAGCACTACTGGCTCTAATAATCAAAATCACATATAAATTCCAAAATATTAATACTGATAGCTTACATTTATTTATCACTTAGGATGTGCCAACTTCTGTGCCAAGCACAGGTCTGCTGGTTATTTTACTTAGTACTCACTGTAGCCACATGAGACAAGTATCATTATTCTCACTTTACAAATGAGTTGCTGTAGCACAGAAATGTTGAGTAATTTGTCCAAAGTCACACAGCTGGTAAAGAGCAGAGGTTGGATATTCCGGATCTCTGGTTCCTTAGCCCACTAGATTAACTAAGCTGGATGTCATTATATGGAAATGACTTTCTTTAACATTGTCAGCTGACATTTGCATTAAAAAAGAGAAACATTCTTACTATAATTCTTGTTTGAATTCAGAACTTGAAGGAGAAAATGGAGAGGAGAGTGGAGCCTGTCTCTTGGTGAAAATTACAAATGTCATCTCAATGGGACATGCCCTTTGATGGTTATTCTGTTCTGCCTCATGGCCTCCCACTCAGCTCTAAGAACTTGCTAAGCTTGAAGGACAACACATCCTAACCATTCTGAGGATTTGAGAAAACTCCCCAATGTATGCATTCTAAGGGGAAAATCTCAACTGAATCAAAATAAAATAAAATGGGAAAGAAGAAAAATGAAAAAAACAAAAGTTCAGCTCTGTTCTGCCGTTCTGCTCAACACACTTTTTTCCCACCATCCCCATTTGGGAGATTTTTTTTCAACTTTCTCATGGTTTGAGCACAGATTTAGCTTTTTTGGGAAAACCATGTTTGTCTTAGGCTAGAATATCTTTCATAAATTTCCCTGGCCTATTTATTGAGGAGAGCTTCTGTTCCTTATCACAGTTTCTCCATCCAAATTCACTATTGTGATAGCAACCATAGCCTCCAAACTTTAATAATTAATACTCAGTAATAGAAACGTAGGCAAATTTATTATTTGTTTCTCTCACCCCAAAATGAAATTGCTTTTTCTTTAAGATCTCGGGGGAACACTAGGTAGTATGGCTGTCTTTTCTGCATCTCATTCCTGAAAAATTCCACTGACAGAGATTAATTTTAGTTAGTATTGCGTTGAGAATAAATTCTTTTCCCTAAAAGCCCTCAACTAATGCCACAAAAATGACATTTTAGCCAGAGATTCCAAACTGAATTGAGTCCTCCTTTCTCACTGATCTTAAGCCAATCAGAGATGTTTGTAATATTTATCAATTTTAAATGACAGGCCAGACAAATGCCAGATTGATCAAATAGAGATGAAAATAGAAAATGGGGCTACAAGACAGACTGGGAATTGAGATGAATGCTACAGAAATATGCTGTGGTTTTAGATGAAACATCAAGTTTTTTCGTGGTATAACCCCAAGTATCAATTTATGAATAATATTTTATTTGGATAATACTTATATTTGAAAATATTTGGAATTCTTAATTTGTTTTTTTATACCCGGTGATGTTTTTTATTTTCAACTTTATTATGAATTTCTTTCTCACAGTCTTTGAGCTGGAGTGGTAATCAACTTTCTCCAAAATAAGTGCTAAGTAGCCTTTGAAAATGATTCTCATAATTCCCATGTTAAAATTATCTAAGCCTCTTACAACCCCTCTCTCTTCCTACCCCTCATCCTAGCTTGAATCTACTATGTCTTTGCAAGGGATCCCTTCTACATTCCACATTCTGTACTTGTTAATTTCTGGTGCTCTACTAGTGAGGAGAACATTTGCCCTCACTTTTATTTGGGAGAAAAGAGAGATGAATTATTGTACTTTTTGGGGCTGAAATATTTTGATTACATAATTTCAAGACATTGTTTTTTGTTATGTCCTTCAATTTTCTCAAGAGTGGCAAATTTGTCAAAATGTTAGAAAAATGTAATGTCTCTTCAAGAAAACACCAAGAACTGATATGAAATATTTGGCCATCTTTCTGTATTAAATAAAGCAACAAATATATATTAGCTTTCTCATTCTAGTCATGAGTAAAAGGTTTGTTTCTGGGATATTCAGAAATGTTAACCGCCTCTATGCAGGAGATAGAAAAAAAATCCTATCAATTTTTAGAGGTTTAGCTTGAGCTATAGTTGTCATTTTGTTCTTGAGAGACCTATATCTTTATCACATTTGAGAAAACTGAAGAAAACAGTGTAGATCTAAACTCTTGAAAATAGGCAGGTAAAGTCATGGATATGTGATGGGTTTTGAAGGATTCTGGAATGTTCTGATTCCTGCTCCTTTTTCCAAAACTATCTACTCCTCCCTATTCAAAAATATGTCTGTATGGTGGCTTAACTCTGTTTGCTTCACTTGAGTTACCTTTTTTTTTAATGTATGATTTTAAGTCCTGTTAAAATGCAAGAGCATTCTTTTTCTTGTTTTGCAAAAACAAAAAAAACACAACAGTGAATGTATTTACTTTGCAGAGATAGCACCATGGTTACTGCAGAGGGTGATCATGATTAATAGCAACTTCAGGTGTTGCCTGGCCCAGATTTGCTTGCCTAGGAGGTAGCCTCATTAAAATAGAATGCATCTTCACCTTCTAAATGAAGAATCTGGGTGGTTCTGATAAAACAGTAGAAGGTTCAGGAAGAGGATTTAACCACTTGAAGTGCAGGTGCAGGTGATGGTGCCACATTAGAGGTTCAAGGGCACAGAAGGAGACAGACACTGAGTAGAAACGAACTTACTTGCTTTACAATTTTGCTGAAAGCAGGTTTGGCAGAAGCCTTCAGTTATTGTCATCCAACTTGTTTATAGTTGCCAGCCCACATTTTAACCTCACCTCAACCTTCAAAATGAAGCAAAAAGACATGATTATAAATGAGAACACCTACCACTCAGTAAAAAACTGTTAGGTCGCAAGAATCCACAGTGATAAAATGCAATCATCTCAGATAGACTCACTTGTAAAAACTTTCTTATTTAAAACCTTGCCTCTCTGGTAAACTCTGTTCATTTCGTCTTTTGTAGGCAGTGCTTTTCTGCAAGAATCTGAATATGAACAGTGTTCCTATTAAAAACATATTCCTAAGGTGAGGAGGAGTTATTATTTATTCTTTGCCCACACCATTAGCATATTATTGGCAGGATATTTTAAGATTACATGAATACATTATCATTATGTCACTGAATTATATAATGTATTATATATATACAATATATACATATATAAACACATATAAACACACATATGTACATATATAATATGCACAAAAACACACGCAGAAATGTGAAACAAGCTTTTGGGTTTTTATTCACTTTTGGGTCTTTATTCCCATAATACATGACCTCTTATGGGCCTAAGATTATTAATATTTTTCTCATTTGACAGAGGAATTACCTTGGATAACCTGTTCCCACATAGAGTTTTATGGTCTGCTTTCCAAATTGTACAGATTACTCTGAAGTGAAAGTCACAATGGAAAAGTTCCAGAATCACATTCTTGGCTCTGGAACATAATGCCTTGGTTGTCTGCCAACTTTCTTTTCTTCATTGTTCAGAAGAGTTTGTAAAAGTTGTTTATATATGTCTACAGTGAGCACTAGCTCTACTGTGTTCTTTAAATTTATTGTTGGCAGCTACCAAGATAATTTGGGAAGAAAAGATCAGTATCGATTGAATAGTTCATTTATATGTAGGGGATCTCACATTATCCTAAATACATGATTAATTTGTATCACATCTTAAAAGTGTGGTGAGAGCAAAAGTATGAACCAAAACTTACAGGAACTTGCTGATAGAAAAAGATGCCACTGCCAAGTTGCATCTTTTATGATCTTACCCGGGTAAATCTTTCAATGCCTCAACAGTTTCATTACAAGCATCATCAAAAAAAAAAAATAATTTAGCATTCCATACACCATTCTGGGCATTTAAACACAGTGCTATATAAACAATGCAAGGAACATATGTTCTAATGTTAATACAGCTATGGAAATTATAATACAGTATTACATTGAAATAGCATAAAATATGATTATGTAAAGTTTATTCAAGAATGCAAAAAATGTTTTACTCTTAGGAAATCTGCTTATCTACTTACATATCTCATATTAATAGGTTGAAGAAGAAAAACATGTAACTCAATAAAGAAATTTGATAAAATTATATAACCATTTCCATTAAAACTTGTTAAAGTGGTCCTCTATTTTTCTTAATAGGATGAAACTAATACAATTCAACTGATGTCTTATATCACACTAGAAGGATTATTATAAAATAATGAATAAAATGTGAATTCACTCTCATCTTTATTTTTTGACATAACTCTTCAAAAGCTCACCAGTCCACTAGAAAAGAATAAAAAAAAAAGTAGCATAAGGACAGAAAAAAGTAAGGCACAATTGTCAATGTTTTGTTTTTTAATTATATGTCTATAGATCCCAAGATAATCAACCAGGTGGAGGGAGGAGTGTTAGAACTACCCAGAGTTCAGCAAAAATAAGCCATTTAAAAATTAATTTATAAAACTTTATTTTTATTTTATTTTGACAACAATATTTTGAAATATATTGGAAACAAAATATTCTAAGAAGAGCAAGAAATGCATGACACTTTCATGAATAAAACTACAAAAGTTTCCTTGAAGTACATAAGACTTAAAATATGGACAGCTGGTTTTGCAAAGATGTCAATTTTTTTGAATGAATCTACGTTAAGTCAATCCTCATGAAAATCTAAAGATATTCTGTTTATTTTCTAGAATATGATCAAATGATTCTGAAGTTGATGTGGAAAAGAAAATATCTGATTATAGGAAAACATCAGAAAAATATGAATGTTGAAGGAAAATTTGAAATATATTGATGAGCCATGGTAATCAGAAAAGTCTGGTACTGAAATAAATATAAAGATATAGGGGAATTTAAATTCACTATTATGCTCCCTTACTGCATACTGAACAGAAGCATCATTTCCTGGGCATGGATTTAATAACTTCATATCCAATACCCTGGCCCCATAAGCAACTAAAATTCACTGAAAAATTTATAGTTCTTACTCCTGCATTCAACAATCTTTTTTTTTTTTAATATGGATGAACAAGTTATATAAGAATGCAAAAAAATCACTTTTTAAAGTCAAAGGTGCTGATTCATTAGTTCTAATTTCCTATAAACACTTATAGATTTTGCTGCTATTTACATGTTTTATAATTTTCACATATTTAAATATATATATATTTTTCAAGGAATGCATATTTAGAGACAAATTAGAAAATACAGATCTTTACCAATGCTAGACATAATTCTTCTTTTTCATCATTGGCAATCTGATGACTAAAATTAGTATCTCATCTTAAAGATGTTTTATTTAATTACTACTGGGTTTGAAATTTTGCCTTGTGTTTATGGGCTACTTATACTTTCCTGTGTGGATTGAATATTCATATTTGTAGGGCATTTTCCTTTTTAATCTGGGTTTATATTTTTACAAATTGATTTCTAAAAACATATTTTCACACTAAGGGTATCAGGTATTTACCTTTCAAACATGTTGCAGATGATTCCCCACATTGTCATTTGACTTTATTTATAATGCATTTCATCATAGAGAAATTATATTTTGTATGTAGTCAAACCTGTCGAGCTTTCCGTGAAAGGTGAAACAATAGAAAATGCAGTGGAGGCCGGGAGCGGTGGCTCAAGCCTGTAATCCCAGCACTTTGGGAGGCCGAGGCGGGTGGATCACGAGGTCAAGATATCGAGACCATCCTGGTCAACATGGTGAAACCCCGTCTCTACTAAAAATACAAAAAATTAGCTGGGCATGGTGGAGCGTGCCTGTAATCCCAGCTACTCGGGAGGCTGAGGCAGGAGAATTGCCTGAACCCAGGAGGCGGAGGTTGCGGTGAGCCGAGATCGCGCCATTGCACTCCAGCCTGGGTAACAAGAGCGAAACTCCGTCTCAAAAAAAAAAAAAAAAAAAAAAAAAAAAAAAAAAAAGAAGAAGAAGAAAGAGAAAAAATAAAGAAAGAAAGAAAAGAAAATGCAGTGAAGGAAATGAATGCAGAGTATTGGTGACAATTGGGAAGCGTATTATTCTCCCTGAAATGTTAGATCTTTTAGTGTAGTTCCTTTTACCACAATTAACTCCCTACATGTCTCATATTTATTTCAGTATTACCAGCTTTCATTTATTTTTTTTTCTTAGTTTGTCTATTTTTGTTTGCAAAATAACAGAACTCCATGAAATGGGACCTTAGCTTTATTTGAATAAAAATGTTTATGTATAAGAACTAAAAACAAATCAGTCCGCTTCACTTAATTCCTGAGAGGGCTTCGGCAAGAGCGACTGTTTACCTCCTATGCTAATCATAGCCTTTTCCAAAGACTACCACTTGGAACTTCTCCAGAGGTGACTGCTAAGCCTATCCCCAGTGAAGTGCTCCAGGGTCAATGAACCTGGGAAATTCTAGATTAAACAAAGTTAAATATGTTTTTTTCTCTTCATCGTGACTTAGAGTCTTCAAGGTACTAGTGTACACTATGAAGACTTTCTCCCCAGTCAAAGGTAGGTATTCAAGGGCATTTTATTCAGTTTCTCAAACACAGTGCCACAGACCCCCGTTTTCCTCAGAGCCATCAGGAATACAGGCCTGCGGATCTTTGTCACATCTTAAGGAGTCTCTGCTTCAAACGCCACCCTATCAGAGTGATTTTCCCCTGATCTTACCTACCTAATGTACGGTTACACCTACATCAATTTCTAGCCTCTCATCTCACTTCTTTGTTTCTTCAAAGAACTCAGTACCTGGCATTCTTACTGAATGTTCCTCACTTGCACTTGGAAGTTAAGGTCTACCAGAATAGAACCCTGCTGTCTCTTTAGTGCTTCCTAAATAGTAAGTACTGAAAAACTATTTGTTACCTGTGTTTGTTTCTGACTTTTGGCCCCAAGTCAAGATTCCCACCCTGTCTCCAGGCATTGTAACTATATTCTAGATAAAAACGGGCAAAAGGCAAAAGCTGTGTGCCTGCTGGGTCTGTCCTTTCTGTCTGGAAAACCACTATTTTCCAAGTGGGTCCACCCTGCTGACTCCTATTTCTCTCTCATTGCGAGGGACTGTGTCACGTGACTGTCACAGCTGCAAGGGATTCCGCACAGGTGAATATTTTAACAGAGTAAGTTGCTATGTTAAATGAAATAAGATTTCTGTTAATAAACAAGGCTATGCTGGACATTTTGTACACATCAACTCCCAGAAAGCTGTGATTGTCACACAGTTGGCTTTACTCATGTCACTTGTTTGGCTCTCATAGGCATTTGAGTTTACAACCTTGAACTAGAAATTTCTTAAAGTCATTTTCAGTCTTTAAATTTTATGATTTTATGGTCTATACATCTCCAGAAAATGCCCCAGACTTATCTGTATACATATGATTTTCATGTGTTTGGTTAAAGGGGGAAAATGCTTTCTTTTTTCCCCTCTCATTTAAAAACAAGTCAACACTTCTAGATAATGGTCAGTTCTGCTCTGAAGTCATTCTTGGTCATGTTCACTGAAGTAGAACAAATGCTCTGGAACAAGTGAGCGTCCCTCCCCTGGGATAGTTTGTCATGCAGTCATCACGAGTCCTAATCACAGTCTCAGGACAATGATGACGCTGTCACTGAGAGGTCAGGAGAGGAAGCTGAGAAGCTCCGAAGTTTAAGCCAGAACAAAAGTGACAGAGGACACATTTAAAAAGAAAATTAGACCCACATGCACACACAAAAAAATGAAGACACATGAAGAAAACACTTTGTGAAATGTGTTGAAAATTGCAACATTTGGTTCTATAAAATATCCTGTCACTTTCTAACAACTTTCCATTTTACTGCTTGATAAGTGACAAGTTTCACATTGCACAGGTGGCCAATTTCACTAAAAATAGTTCTTAAACCTTATCAGTATCATTTATCAGAAGCAGTGGGGAATGTTACCTTGCACTGGAGACATTCTTTCTGGGGCTATCTAAACTGCTGACTGGCCACTGCACTTTAGGATGGGCCAAGATGAGATGAGGGCATTTATTAAGTGACTGCTAAATGGGAGGCATTTTAGGAGACATGTTCACATTTATCATATTATTTATTTCTGTTATAATTTTTTTTAACATACTACAAAAGAAGAAATGGAAGTACAGTGTGCAAATGTAGGCAGATTATTTGAATCTGCTGTTTTTTGCTCTAAGCTTATTATGAGGGTTGAACTGGGTAACACTCTTTCATTTATTTAAGACTAATTTTTAACAAGAATCTTAACTTCCTTAAAATTTAGTTTCTTCGTTTGTGGAATGGAGATAATAGCTACCATACATCCCTCACTGGGTTTGCATAATAATGAAATGAAATAATATGTAAAAGTGTTTCTGTTACTGTCAATAATATGTAAAATCAAGTTTGTTTTAAAATTTTCAATTTATGTTCTTATGAGGTTTTCACAAAACCATCTATAATTGCATTTTTGTTTATGAGACTAGAGGGTGAAGATTTTTTTCCCAGTAAGTATATCCAGTTGATGCACCATTATTTTTAAATTAATGCTAACCCCCTTCCCACTGTTCTGCTGTGTCACCTTTGTAGTAAGTCAGGTGACACATAGCTACAAGTCTGTATTAGGACTCTATTCTGTTACAATAGTCTGTCTAGCCTTGTTCCAGTACCGCCTTGTCTTAATTACTATAAATTAAGTAAATAGCTTTAAAATAATTATTGATGCCTAGTAGAGTTAGTCTACTAAATTTGTTCTTTTCTGAATGGCCCTAGCTATATTTGAACCTTTACAATATTGAATTTTCTAATCTAGAACATACAATATCACTCCACTTATATGGGACTTCATTGATTTCTCACAATAATGTTTTATAATTTCCAGTGAGAGGATCCCACATATGTTTTCATAAATTTATTTTCATTCAGTTTTTTAAAGTTTTTATGAATTTTTTTAATTTTAAATATTACTTTTTAGTTTTTCCGACTGGTATATAGAGATACATTGTGCTTTTTAATATTGACCTTGTATCTAGCATCTTAGGAAATTTATTTATTTTAAATGTTTATCTGAAGATTTATTTTATCTTTTTAATTTAAACATTCATGTCATATATGAATAATCATAACTTCATTTTATTTCTTCATTTCTAGTTCCTATAACTTTAGTTTGCATTCTTGCCTGTTTGTACTGCCCAGAACCTGTAGTATATTTTTGAATAGAGATAGTGACAATGGGTATCCTTCTCTCATTCTCAATATCAAGGGGAATATTTGCAATATTTTATTAATAAGTATAATGTTTGCTTAGATTTTAAAATAGATAATATTATATTTAGGATAGTCCATTAGGATACTAGGATGCTGAGATATTTTTAAATCATTTAATCAAAATTTTAAAAATCTCTGCCTCTCAAATGGGACTGGAGAGCTAAATATCATCAAACGTATGTATGGAGTTTGTGACGTACAAGATTAAAACAGGCAAATAGAAACTATAAATGAGGAACATGAATTTTTGGAATGAAAAGATCCACAAACTGATTTGCATTGTGAATTTTCAAAAGCCCGCTCTAGTGCAAATCATTGTTGAATTTTAGAATAGAAATTGTAAATATCTCCAAATAAAGAAAAAAAGACATAAACAACAAGGGAATATATAAGCTCAGAATCAGACTGTCTTTAGATTTTTCTAAGAGCACCATAGGGGAAAAAATACTAAATAAATAAATAAATACAATAATCACTTCAAGACTTAAAGAAAAATTATTTTCTCCTAGAATTCTGTACCTTGACAAATATCAAGAAGTTGTGAGAACACAACAGAAATATTTTCAGACGTGTAGTCTTCAAATATTCACTTAATCTCATGTGATCTCACCTGCCATCCTCCATCATCCTTTCTCCCTCTCTTCTACCAAAACTATTACAGCAGTGCCTCAAATATAAGATTCTTTTGTGAAATACAGTAAACAAAAGAATTACTGGAAAACTACAGTTTTATTAAGACATAAGCCCAAATATTTATTATTCGAGTCAATACACATTAAATTACATTTCAATAAATATGATCTGAACATACTTAATGTATGGAAAAAAGAATCTCAGTATCTATATTTGTTGTTCATTGAAAGTAAGTATGAATTAGTAACAGGAAGAAAATTGAAAATTTCACATTTGTATGGAAATTAAAGAAACTTCAGTAAAATAAAAAAGAATAAATCAAAATGAAAATTTAAAAATCTGTTTTAAAAAATGAAAATGGCAATACAACATACTAAAAGATGTTCAATGAAGCAATAGCAGTTATAAGAGGAAAGCATATTAATGAAAATGCCTATATTAAGAAATGAAGAAAAATCTCAAATAAATAATCTAACTTTATACTCCAAAGAACTAATTAAAAAAAAAAAAAACTAAGCTCAAAGGTAGCAAAAAGGAGAAAAAGTAAGGATCAGAGTAGAAATTCATGAAATAGAAAATTAAAAGACAATAGAAAAGATCAACAAAATGAAGAGTTGGTTATCTGAAAATATTAAAAAATCTGTAGTTGGATTGATCAAGAAAAAGAGAGACAGGACTCGAGTAAAAACAATTATAAATGTTAGAGGAGATGTTACAACTGATATCCCCCAAATGCCAAGGGTGTTAGGACTACACTGAACAATTTACACCAACAAATTGTATAACTGAGAAGAAATGGAAAAATCTCCAGAAACCTAGTAAGTCTGAATATTGAAGAAATGGAAAATCTGAATAGTTCAGTAACAAGTAAAAGGATTAAATTGGTAATCAAAAACCTCCCAACAACAACAAAAAACCAGGACCAGATGGCTTCACTAATGAATAGTACCAAAAATTTAAAAAAGAATTAACACCAAATCCATGTCAAACTCTTCCAAAAAATTGAAGAGGAGGGAACACTTCCAAACTCATTTTATGAGGCCAGCATTACACTGATACCAAGGCCAGACAAGGACACTACAAGAAAAGAAAATTACTGGCCAACATCTGTGATAAATGTAGGTGCAAAATTCTCAGCAAAATACTAGCAAACTGCATTCAATAGCACACTAAAAGGATCATTCATCATGATCAAATTGAATTTATCTCTGGTTTGCAAAGAATTCAAAATATGCAAATCAACAAATGTGATATACCTTATTAACAGAATGAATTTTTAAAATCATGTGATCATTTTAATAAGTGCAGAAGAAGCATTTGACTGAATGCAATCCTTTAGTGATACAAAGTCTCAGCAAATTGGACAGTCCCCAGTGTATAGTAGACCACCTCTCTGTGTCCACGTGTTCTCATTTTTCTCACCCACCTATGAGTGAGTATATGCGGTATTTCTTTTTCTGTTCTTGTGTCAGTTTGCTGAGAATGATGTTCTCCAGATTCATCCATGTCCCTACAAAGGACACAAACTCATCATTTTTGATTGCTGCATAATATTCCATGGTGTATATGTGCCACATTTTCCCAGTCCAGTCTATCATCGTTGGGCATTTGGGTTGGTTCCACGTCTTTGCTATTGTAAACAGTGCTGCAATGAACATTCGTGTGCATGTGTCCTTATAGTAGAACGATTTATAGTCCTTTGGATAGATACCCAGTAATGGGATTGCTGGGTCAAATGGAATTTCTATTTCTAGGTCCCTGAGGAATCGCCACACTGTCTTTCACAATGGTTGAACTAATTTACACTCCCACCAACAGTGTAAGAGTGTTCCTATTTCTCCACATCCTCTCCAGCATCTGCTGTCTCCAGATTTTTTAATGATTGCCATTCTAACTGGTGTGAGATGGTATCTCAATGTGGTTTTGATTTGCATCTCTCTAATGACCAATGACGATGAGCACTTTTTCATATGTTTGCTGGCCTCATGTATGTCTGCTTTCGTAAAGTTTCTGTTCATATCCTTTGCCCATTTTTGAATGGGCTTGTTTGTTTTTTTCCTGTAAATCTGTTTGAGTTCTTTGTAAATGCTGGATATCAGCCCTTTGTCAGATGCGTAAACTGCAAAGATTTTTTCCCATTCTGATGGTTGCCGATTCACTCTAGTGACTGTTTCTTTTGCCGTGCAGAAGCTGTGGAGTTTGATTAGGTCCCATTTGTCTATTTTGGCTTTTGTTGCCAATGCTTTTGGTGTTTTGTTCATGAAGTCCGGTTGCTCTTCTTGAGAAATATCTTTGTAGTGTTCCCTGTATTTCCTGGACTTGAATGTTAGCCTGCCTTGCTAGGTTGGGAAGTTCTCCTGGATAATATCCTGAAGAGTATTTTCCAGCTTGGATTCGTTCTCTCTGTCACATTCAGGTACACCTATCAAATGTAGATTAGGTTTTTTCACATAATCCCATATTTCTTGGACGCTTTGTTTATTTCATTTTACTCTTTTTTCTCTAATCTTGCCTTCTCATTTTATTTCATTGAGTTGATCTTCAATCTCTGATATCCTTTCTTCTGCTTGGTCAATTCAGGTATTGAAACTTGTGTATGCTTTGCGAAGTTCTCATGTTATGTTTTTCAGCTCCATCAATTCATTTATATTCCTCTCTAAGCTGTTTATTCTCATTAGCATTTCATCAGTCCTTTTTTCAAGATTCTTAGTTTCCTTGCATTGGTTTAGAACATGTTCTTTTAGCTCAGAGCAGTTTGTTATTACCCACCTTCTGAAGGCTGTTTCTGTCAATTCGTCAGACTCATTCTTGATCCAGACTTGTTCCCTTGCTGGTGAGGAGTTGTGATCCCTTGGAGGAGAAGAGGTATTTAGGTTTTGGGTATTTTCATCCATTTTGCACTGGTTTCCATCTTTGTGGATTTATCTACCTGTGGTCTCTATGGTTGGTGACTTTCAGATGGGGTCTCTGAGTAGAGGTCCTTTTTTTTTTGCTGATTTTGTTATTTCTTTCTGTTTCTTAGTTTTCCTTCTAACAGTCAGGCCTCCCTGCTGTAGGACTGATGGAGGTCCACTCCAGACCATGCTTGCCTGGGGATCACCTGCAGTGACTGCAGAACAGTAAGCATTGCTGCCAGTTTCTTCTTCTGCTTTTATCTTTGTCTCAGAGGGATACCTACTAGATATCAGCCTGAGCTCTCCTTTATGAGGTGTCTCTTTGGTTATATGTTGGTTGGGGAGCTGCTTGAGGAGACAGTCTATCCCTTATAGGAGCTCAAGTGCTGAGCTGTGAGCTCTGTTGTTCTGCTCGGAGCTGATGGGCACGTATGTTTAAGTCTGCTGCAGTGGAACTCATAACTGCCTTTTTTTCCCAGGTGCTCTGTCCTGGGAAGGTGGGACTTTATTTATAAGTTTTTGTCATTCTGCTGCCTTTTTTCAGAGATGCTCCACCCAGTGAGGAGATAGCCTAGTCACAGTCTGCCAGCAGAGGCATTGCTGAGCTGCCGTGGGCTCTGCCCAGCTGCTGTGTGAACTTCCTTGCAGTTCTGTTTATAGGGGTTTAGTCAGATCTGCCTCACGCGATCTGCCTTAGGAATGGCAGACTGTCTCGGTAATGGCAGACTGCCTCACTAATGGTGGACTCCCTCAGTAATGGCGGACTGCCTCGGTAGTGGTGGACTGCCTCAGTAATGGTGGACGCCCTTCCCCCAAAAAACTGGACCATCCTGGGTCCAGATGTGCTTGCTGTGAAACTCAGTCCAGAGCATTTCAGATTGCTGGTCTGTGTAGGGGTAGGACCAGCCAAGCCAGATCACCTGGCTCCCTGTTTCAGCCCCCTATTTTTTCAGTTGAACAGGCGACTCTGTCTCCCAGACATTCCAGTAGCCCGGGTTTGTGTGAGATTTTGTGTGGACACCTGCTGCATCAGCTGAAACAGCCATGCTGGAGACTCATGGTGTTTTTCTGCCAGAGAATCTCCTAGTCTCTGGGCTGTAAAAATTCATTTGGAAATGCAGTGATCACTCACCCTTTACATTTTCTCTGGGAACTGCAATCCAATTCCTATTCAACCATCTTGGATCCTCCTTCTAAAATGTTTCTATCTTTTTAAAAAATTACATTCATAATAGAAAACTAGTTTTCTAGAATAGGTGACAAAACAAAAGAAGAAATTTCAAAGCAATTTCAGCATGCTCAGGATATTCAGTTTTACCTTTTATTTAAAATGAAGCAAAGGATGCTGTAATTTCAACAATCATTTCCAATCATCCACCAATAGAAAGTTACAGCAATCTATCCCTTAAAATATAAATTGCTTGTTTCCCAATGAAATAAAAAGGTTCTAGACTCATGAATGTCCCATTGCCTTTTTGTGACATAAAATAAAAATTTAAATGTTCTATCAAATTTGTGAGGTGTTCAGTGTTAATTTATTGAAATGTACAATATCAAGATTACCTTCTACTTTATTGAAAATTGTGTTAAATTTTAAAGTATATAACAACCTGCAAAAATTTTCTAACTTGTAAATTTTTCCATTGTCTTTCAATTTGATTTACCACTGAAAAGTAAGTTGTATTCCTTCTTCATGTAGTAGTCAGATAACTAGAAATATCAGTGATATTAAACATGTAAGCAAATCTGTAAAATTTGTGTTCAATTTGTGTCTTTAAATTTGGGGGACCCGACTAATTTCCTATTTCTCAGAAGCACCAGAGTTGATTCCCTATTTCAATTTAAACTAGAGTGATTTTTTCCCCCTTTATAACCATTTTACTACAGCATAGAAAAAAGCCATTTGCAATTACTTTCTATATTGTTTCATAATTAGAATAAGCTGAATATAAAACATTAGCCTTACTGCTGATAGCTTTTTTTTTTTTTTTTTTTGGCTATAAGACTTTTTGAGTAAAAGATGCTGTAATTGATAGACATATTGATACACAATGTAATCTTTTATAGTTTATATCGTAGACTGGAAACCTGGGTAAATTGTTTTCTACAATGAAAAATCTTTCTTCAAATTTCACATATTTAAAAATAATCCCCACATTAGTCATATATGGCCAATTTTAAACTTGTACTAAACATTTTTTTAAAAAAACACTTGCTGGCTTGATTTGTTCCACATTAGAATTTGCTATGTGCTAATTGCTAACATGGCCCTTGATCAAATGTATGCATGGAGTAGCACTATCAAAGTATTATAAAAGCCTTGGAATGCTTACTACTGATTTCTGGATTCCTCTCATCGCAGAAAAATGATAGTCTGTGGACCAGAAATGGCTTGCATACCTCTCTAGTCTGTGTGGCACTGTATTAGAAGACATACTTCAAGACAAGGAAGCAAAGGAAGAATGAGAAAGACCAGGCCTAAGAGAATGCAGAGTAAGTGAAGTTACAGAACAGCAACTGATGAGCAGACATAGGGAGCAATTTCCAGATTGGGCAAGGACAGAGGACCAGGATGAGGCTATGAGGAACCAAGAAAAACAGTTTAATTGTTACCTTCCCGGACGTGCTTGGCTATGTGACAAGGTGAATTCAAGGGTCTTTTTAAATTACTTGAAGAGCTTGGGAAGCATTGATTACAGTGACAAAAAACTATGAAAGCAAACAAAATGATATGATTAGTAGCTGCAGAAAAAATGAAGTAAATCATGCTTCAAATGATCATCACACGAGTATGACATAACTGCTGCCGAAGGATGTAGAGAAAGGGATTTGAGGCAAGAGGCATGTAAGCATGCTACTTGTTCTCTTTAGAAATTCAATAGATAGTGCCTAAAAATTATAAGTCAAGAGGTAATAGGAAAAGTAAATTATTTAGAATTGTGGAAGCATATACCTGACTATAGAATTGTCAGTAGTTACTTCTGGTGAGAAGCAGGACAGATTAAAGTGAAGTCAGAGACTCCTGATTTCTGGATAAGGTTCCTAAAATAATTTAACATAGAAAACTCTGTACATGTATAAAATAACATAATAAAAGTTGCCAGTCTAATTTAGTATTTTTATTTTTCACTTCAATGAAATTTTGATCTACTAAAATGTGTTTCACATAGTATTTTTTGCTAAGTATATGTACATACCAATCTCTAAACTTTTTAAAATTAAACTCAGTTATCATAACTGCATGTAATATTCTAACATAATTTTGAGCCATTCTTAAAACTTTTAAAATTTTATGTGAAAAATAAAATAATTCCCATGCCATTGATCTTTGTGTTTGAAGATCAAGAATTTTGATATTTTAAAGGTTCAATGGGATAATTGTTTTTTGTGCATATGACTAAAATGTGGCTCAGAAGACTTCAAATTATCTTTTTAGACAGTCATCTTACCTCTGAGCAGAGAAACCCCTGCCCCTTGGAGAGAGAAAGCATTTGTACAAATTTCAACCAAGAAGAAATGAGGTTAGAGTGGAAAGTATTTGGCAATGATAAGTTTTAGCTCTTGCCAGAATTATAGTTATTGTGTTTTAAGTTTGTAAAATCTCATATTGCCATGTTTAGTATAAAATGCAGTGATGTTCTTTGACTACATACATTAAATTTTGTATTAAAACAGGTAAAAGCATAGATGAGCTTGTTTTCATCAACTGCGAACATATCCTGACAATATAGTTTTCATGTTTTCTTTTTCTATTATTATTTTAATTATAAAGGTAATGCCAAGATAAGGCAAAGAACTTAAACCTAAAATGAATTTTTTTTTCTGCTCAGTGACCTAAAACATCTCCCTGGGATGTTCTTACTTCACTCATATGACCCTTGTTTGTTCTTTGATATGATCGCCCAAAATCTTTCAGTGATTCTCATCCTTCTAAATGAAAAATTACTCTGTGACTGCAACTTAGAATCTCTGAAATTCCCACCAGTAATGCTACCAGGGCATGTGGATAGAGGGATGCCTGGAGAAAGACACATGAGAAATTGCCTTGAGTTATTCTGGAGCAAAATGACACTTATGTTTGAAATGGAGAAGAGGTTGCTTTCTTGCTCAATCCCTAGGCTCCAAGTAAATTATAACCTCTATCTGTAGATTCACCGTAGGGGTTCACACTGGCCTGGAAACAATTTGGTCGTTAAGGATTAAAGCCAGAGGGAAAGAGAAATATGGTGTGAAAGCCAATTCATGACATGAGTCTTTCATTCCCAAAATGAGTGTGCAGTTGAAATCAGGTTAATATGAATATCAGGGTCACAACGTGGCATAAGGAGGCTATGTGGAAATGCAAGGGCAGAATGACCTGCTTTGCCTTGGTGGTGGCAGGTAGATTAATCTTAGGCTGCTTTGGCAATATATTGTGATGAGGAGACTTTCTTCTCTACTGACAACCTCCTCAAGGCGCCCCCTTAGTCCTCTTTTTCTGTAGAGTTCCCAAAGGCTCTGAGTTCAGATTCACAATCCAATTCCTATACCTTTGTCGTAAGTAGCCACAGGGAGTAGAGCTAGAGAGATTTTAAGGACTGATTAGGTCCTATTTATTCCAAGTCTTTCAATTACTCCCACCTGCAGTTGATCTCTTTCCATTTTCCTGCACCTGCTATTGAAGGTTCAGTTTCCAGAATCAGTTCTTCGACCCTACAGAGGGAGTTTGAACTAGCTTCCTCTGTTTCCAGGGTAGTTAAGCATTGCTATCCTTTTTCTCTGGGAAGATCTTCAAGGCAGTGAATTAAATCCCAGACCCCCACCCCAATTTCTAGTTATCTTTTATCTCAGGCTGTAAATTTCCATGGCCTGTCCAATACACTAGGTATAGTAGGTCCAAGGACTTGCCTGGATTCTTCCACTTGGATATTAAGAGAAATCTCAAATGCAAATGTTCCAAATGGAAATCATAATTTATCATGTTCCAAACCCAATCTCCCTATCTGTTCACTTTCATTATTGATAATAATTTCCCTCTCCTCAATCAACTAAGCCAGAGATACTGGTAGTTTCCTTGATTCCTACTTCCAGACTATGTTCTTTATGTGACTCAATCACCAACTCTTGATAATTCTTACTCTATCCTGGCTCTCCCATTGATTTATGTAGTCCTATCCCTCCTCTACTACTAAAATCTGCCTTCCTACTCTGCTCACCCTGCCCCCAGCCTTGTCTCATTTCTTATTCTGCTGGTGCAAGTCACAAATAGAATGATTGAAGTCTTTCAATATCCCCCTATTGCCTCAGGATAAAATTCCTTTTCCTTAGCATGGCATGACAGGCTTTTCTGATCTGATTTCTGTCTCTGTTCCACAGGATATCACTTGTTCTACCCAACCATTCCCTTCACATTAATGCCTTGCCAATGCTAAACTTCTTGTGTGTTTGAAGCAAACCAAGCTGTGTAATGTCTCTGTGCTTTTTTATGTCTCCCCTATAAAGCCTTCTCTTCAATCCACCTAGCAGATCTGGGAGATCTTTCTACACTAATTGCGTTGTTGGACTTCCCATGCTCCTGATTTCCCTCTCTCTTTCTCTGACAAATCCTCTGTCTAATTTCCCTCTATTTACTCTCCGTAATCCTTGGTGTTTTGTTGGTTACATTGTTAGCCTACTGACTTACTTTACCTCTGATCTTACCCACTTTTATAAAACTGAGACTTATCGACCGACAGCCTATTAAACCTTTTCATCCAAAACCCTAAAAAGAACGTCCAATGCAACATGCTCAACACTGAACTAATCTTTGTCTTCTAAGACCCGATTTGCTGTTCTATTCCTTTAATTTGCAAAATAAAATTCTGGCTAATAATCTGACATAGAAAGTCAAAATTTTTCTTGTTTTTTCAGATTTCCAGAACCTCTAATCAATCACAAAATCTTATGGATTTTTCCCTAAGTGTTTGTTGATTCTGTTGTGCCATTTGATTCTTTATTGCTTCTTTTTAGACTACGATGTGGACTTATAATTAGATATGTGCTCTTCCTATACTTGTTCAATCTCTCCTCCCCATAGCTGCCAGAGGAATATCTTCCCAGCAAATAACTGTCTATGTCACACCCTTGCTGATATGGTTTGGCTCTGTGTCCCCACCTAAATCTCATCTTGAGTTGTAAGCCCCACATATCAGATGAGGGGCCTGGTGGGAGGTGATTGAATCATGGGGGAGAATTTCTCCCTTGCTGTTCTCATGATAGTGAGTGAGTTTTCATGAGGTCCAATGATTTAAAAGCATGGCACTTTCCCCTTTGCTCTCTCCTGCCACCGTGTAAGATGTGCCTTGTTTCCCTTTTCCCTTCTGCCATGATCATAAGTTTCCTATGGCCTCCCCAACCATGTGGAACTGCGAGTCAATTAAACCTCTTTCCTGTATAAGTTACTCAGTCTCAGGTAATACCTTTATAGCAGTGTGAAAAGGGACTCATCTACTTGCCTAAGCCTTTTCAATAATTTCCGCTTGCCTGCAAGACTGAAGTCCATGCTTCCTCACAGCTCCAATGTAATTTGATCTCTATCATGCTTAATTTTTCTTTTTTCACCATCTACTTCAAACTTAATCAGCATCCACAATGATGCACTTAGAATTATAATGCCCAACATGATGTTCCTTGAGTTTAGGTTTTTGCTAATATCAATACTTCTCCTTGGAATGCTACATTCTCACATGTGTAAAATTTCTGTTTATCCTTGAAGAGTCAAAGTTTCTCAGCCTTTCACTTTTACTTCAACTCCTGTAACATACAACTACAGATTTAGTTATTTTATTCTCTTCTTTGCACCATGTTCTTTTTCTCCATGGAAGACTCATTTCAGACCCACGTCTTCTCCCCTAAGATCTGGCTTCTGAAATGATTCCTTGCTATTGTACACAAGCATGATCTCCAGCTCCATTGGATATTTCCCTTCAGTCTCCAAATGTGTCCTTTCTTTTCAAGTGTTTTTAAAGTCTTTCCTTGATTCTGCTCTCATCTATTTTCTTTCTTTTATCATCCGTGAAAGAAAGAAGAGTAGCTTACATCTGCTGCTTCAATTACGTAACCTTCTATGTATTTTTCAGTCTGTTCTGAGTCATTTCAAATAGCAGCACATAATTGAAATTGCTGTCTTTAAGTAATCAGTACTCTGCTGACTTTAAAGTCAAAGATTGTATTTTTGCCTTTATACTTTATAATCCCTCTGAAATAATTGTGATTAATACACGTTTCTCTTTTCTGAAAATATTTCTAATGTGATTAATCTACAGTGCACCATTTCACTTTTCCTCCTGAGTCTACCAGCACTCCTTCTCCTCCTTTTCCACTTATTCCTCTTTTGCTTTCCCCATATGCAGGAATGCCCTAACAGAACAATCTGCTTTCCTTTTCTCATTTTTTTTTTCCTTATGTTATAGCTTCAATCATCTCTTCTTTACAGATAGAACCCAAATGCATATTTTTAAACCTTTACATGCTGCACTAAGGGAAATACAGGATTCTGAAATATATGCAATAAGGCACCTTGCCTCAGGTTCATGATGGTTTTGATTTGGTATGGGAAGCAGGAAGACTGGGAACAGAAGGAGACATTATCTAAATTGAGACAAGTAAGGAAGGGGAAGATAGTTGAGTGGGCTGATTCCAGGCAGGAGAAAATCTCTACGTAAGATATAAAAATTAAAGATATTCAATGTTGTGGTTACTCAGAGTATGAATGGGAAAATACTGACTATGGTAAAACTGGTAGGGTAAGAAAACACTAGATAATGAAGATACATGGAAACTAACACAAGTACTTTGGGCCTTACACACAGCAGCTAGAAATCTGTTTTACACAGGGGAATGATAGAATCATATTTCTATTGGTCACCTGAGGTCAGGAGTTTGAGACCAGCCTGACCAACATGGCAAAACCCGGTCTCTACTAAAATTACAAATATATTAGTTAAGCATGGTAGTGCACGCGTATAATACCAGCTACTGGGGAGGCTGAGGTAAGATAATCACTTGAACCCGGGAGGTGGAGGTTGCAGTGAGCTGAAATCATGACACCGCACTCTATCAAAAAACAAAATAACAACAACAAAAAAACCCTCCTATTTCTATTAGGAAGAATTATTCTGGCTGCAGTGTGAAGGATAAAATGGAAGGACAGGACCAGAGAAAGTGAAAATGTTTAGAAACAGTTTCTGAAATTCTTAAAAGCAGATTCTTTGTTACCTGAACAGAGAAATGTGGACTGATTTAGAAAACAGACATAAAAAGCCAGATTTCATGATTGCTTTATTGTTGATGATACAAGATTAAGTAGAATTGATGATGGCCAATGGACAGGAGTTATACTGTCTGGAGCTCAGAAAAGAGATCAGGAGTAGAGATGCAGATTTGAGATTCATGAGCATATAGGTTTAGCTATAGCTATGGAGGCAGATGAGATCACTCAGAGAGGATATGTAGAGTGAGTACAATACCTGAGACAGGACCTGCAGGAATGCCAGCATTGTAAGCACAGTTGAAAGAAGAGGGGTAGGTGGTCCTAGGAAAGTCAGAGAAGTTATTGAAATAAGGAAAAAGTTGGAAATGTCAAATGCAGCCAGTGGTAGAAATAGGAGTCCCATTTTTAAAAATTGGGGTTAGTGTTGGAGATCATTTGTGAGTCTGGTAAGGGCACTTTCAGTGGACAGTTAAGATAGAAGCTACATTGCTTTCCTCATTTACCTATTGTTTGGCCTACCCCTTGGACAGGCCACCTAGGCAGCAGCCTTAGCCTTGCCTTTGGCTTTGGAGGTAGAGAGGCACCGAGACCACGGCCCACTACACTTTACTTCTCTCTTGGAGCTTTATTACAAGGCAACTTTGACATTTCTGCGTCTATTGATGTGCCGAGTATCCTATAAAAGATGGCAGCAGCAAGACCTCTTTTCGAGTGTGATTATCTTGGGCTCCCTGCCATGGAGGGTTTGCACAGACCCTCTTCTATCTCCACTTTGTCGAAATTCTATTCATTTCAAGAGACCGGTCAAATATTACATCCTCCTAAAAACGTCATTACTTCAACAGAGAATTATCATTCTTCTGTGTTCTCAGAGGACTTTGTGTATAAATTCAAAACACATGTAAAATTTTTTCCTTCAAAAAATAGTTACATATGTAGGTCTGTCTTCCCCTGTTTGTAACTCAGACTTTATCTAGATAGTTGAGGTATTTAATCTTTGTTAATGGAATTTAAGTGTTTACATGCCATCGTTTGCCTGATTACAAAAAATTATTTTGAAAGTCCAGACTTAGTTTTCCAAGAGGGAGAACTACATTTTCACAGGGAGAAAACTCTGTGAGATAGTTGCTCCCTTCATACTGTGAAGACTTCTTTAGATATAGCTCTGAAATTGAAGCCCTAGTCTTTGCGTTTGAGAAAGACTTAGTGAATACTTTCTTGAATGGGGAGGAGGAAGTTAGACTCAATACTTAATATTTTGTGACTATAGTCTGTGAGCAGCATTCCGAAAACTGCAGAGTAATCTTGGGTCTGCCTGTAAATTAGGTTTGCTTTGGACAGTCAGCTATAACGATGTAACAAATAAGTGACTTGCTACTAAGGGTGATGGTCTACTTTGCAATCTTATCCTTTAAGGACATATTGGGGCTGAAGAAGTCACAAAATTGTGCTCCTAAGGAAAGAAATTCTAAGCTTGTGACTAAATGAGGTTTATGTTTCCTGCTGATCTTATGCCTTTTAAAAATGTAATTTTATTTGTATGGCCTCAAAATTGTAACGAAGTGACATCATTTTTTCAAGCTAACAATGAAACTTTGCCTATATCTTTTTACAGTAGAAAATGGCAACAGATATTTTGGCATTTTAAAACAGTTCATTGAGAGTTTTCCATGAATAAATGATTTCTTTTTCCTTATTCTAAATTCACTGTGAAAATATTTGGGACTGGACACCTGGGCCCCTTGCTTCCTCTTTGTGTGCAGGCCTCCTTCTCAACTCACGTAGTGTTGACCCAATAAATTCCATCTGTTACAGTCAGAACCCACATCCATCCAAAGTCAAAGAGAAAAAAATGTGATGTTGGTGTCTACAGCTTCACTTCCTGCTTCACTGACCCCACTCCGGAATGCCCTCTAAAGCTCCATCCCTTCATGAGGCTGAGGCATTCCTGATTTCCTGTACCACCCTTCTCTGCACTTCAGATCAATTTCAGTCAGTTAGGTCTCCTTGTGATTTTTATGTACTGATAGCTTTCTAACATCTCTGCATTTTATCCAAGTTCTGATAGGTACGTGTATCTCTCTGTCCCTATTAGAGGATTTCCAGGCATCCGTGCCCACGGGAGGAAGCAACATTCTCTTCCTGGCCTGTAGAAGTCACGGGCCCATGTTTTACCCACACAAGCCTGTCTTCACTCCCAGGCCTGCAGTGGACATTCAAGTTCCTGTTATCCAAAACCACCAGCAGCACTTTTCTCCTTTGAGTCCTTTCATAGACCATATTTCTTCAGATAACTTTAATAGCTTCTCTGATCTGTAATCTATACATCGCATAAACATCTTTCTCTGTATATGTATAGATATAAACCCTTTTAAGTGTTTCTTGGAAAGAGCAATTCCTTTTTACTTTATTCGTTCCCTTTATTCAAACTTAGATATGCTATGGGACAAGCTAACCACTAGAGCCAATGTGGACCTAATAATAGGATCTTTCCTCCTGTCTTAAAAAAATATGTGCACACAATTTTTATGGGCTTCACCTCTGTTACTATTGGGCACACAATTCTCCTGAAGCCACAGTTATTTTGCAAGTCAGCTAGAACTTCTCCAGCACTGGGTTGGAGTTACATTGGTAACTTTGCTCTAAATTTCCCCTTTAATGGGAAAAAATATGGATTGAAGGCAGAGGAGCATAAATTTTGCAAGTTGCTTTTCCGTGACCAGCCAGAACCAGCCCTAAATGAAGACACTGTAGGCTGCTGGTGGCTGTAATCTATTCATTCCGATTTCAATAAGTAATTGGCAGCCAGAGAAGCATTAGAAGGTAAAAGGGGATCGACCAGTTGCTAATCCAGTTGTGACTTCGGTTTGGGGTTCATTTCTTCAAACAGCCAAGTTGTGTGTTGTTCTGTGATTGAGTGCTTTTGTCCTGACAGAACGTTTCATTTTGTACCTTTCACCATTGTTTTTGGCCACGGACCAAGCCTCACATCTTCTGGTCACAGAATTCCTTTCTGCAGACTCCAGTGTAGGCCAAGGCCTCCGGGTAACATGAGACGCCTCGATTTCCCAGTAGACGGCACATTAAAGTGAGGTCTGTTGGCCAGCTGCAGAGACAGGTGTTATTCTCTTTTAATTTACACCATCCCCATTTATTTGTCCTGAGAATTCCTCTTACAGGGTTATTCACAAATGCTGAAGGAATTGGGCAGATTTTATAGGCGGCAGAGTTTGGGATTAAAGTGCTTCACCTGCTTGGTAGTTTAGCTGCATGAACAATACTTTCAAATTTAGCACACATTCTTTTTGTTGTGTTTGTTTGCCTTCTATTAATGGGTAAGAAGAGGCACAGGGCCGCTCAAAAGTGCACCCCACAATATGTTTACTGACTCAGATTCCGTCTTCGCTCTTTGAAGAAGGCTGACTCATGCTGCGTTCTGAGAAACTGGAGAAGTAAAGTGAGTGCTGTGATCATTGTCCCTTATTCATCCCCATAGCAGAGTCGTGGAAACTGCACTGATTGAGTTCTATCAAATTTAAAGTTGATAGGGCTAGTCCAGATCATTTTTTTATAGCTCTATGATGCAGATTAAAAATGATCAAATATCACAGTGTTTACAACAGATTCTGCTGTTGTTTCAAATAGGACTTTGAAGAGTCTTACGACTTTCATTGAAGAAGGAGCTTATAGGATGCTTAAGAGTCCAAGATGTGGTCTGTCTGGTAGACCACGACCCACTCTTACCTCTCCTAATGGGGCAACTCGACTTCTAAGTGGCATGAGTTTGTTTCTCTTCCTGATCTGAAATTTAGCCATAAAAAGCCTTCTTTGAGTGGCCTCAGCAGTGTTTCAGAAGCAACCTCTTCAACTCTCTGGGCCTATTTGCATAGGCTTGGCTCACTGCTTTTTCTATGCCTGAATGTGCTTCCATCTTTCCTTCTTCAAGACCCAGCTTCTTAAACACCTGCTCAGATAGGAGCTTCAGTGATATGCAAAAGCATCAGTGACATCTGTCCAAGGGCCCTTCTTTTATTTTTTTTTCATCATTTTTTGTTTAAATCCATTATCCTATAAACTCCAAGAGAACAGGAAAAGGGTCTCTGACCCACCCTTGTGATGCCTCTGCCAGCAGTAACTATTTATTAAATAAATGAGAATATAATTTTCCAGTTCTGGAGACATGTTCTTGCATTTCGTTTGTCAGAGTCACAAGTGTAAAAGGCTGATTTAATTATTCTACTATAGTGTCTCTCTTTCAGGATAGCTGATTGGCCAGATTTGAGATGGATAGCAGTATTTTTCAGTATTAGACGAAAGGCTATTTAATACAAATTTATACGTCATTAGTACAATTTATTAATTTATTTTATTTAGGTAATGTGTAAGTAAATGCTATATATCCAGTAAAACTATGAGATTAACAAAGTGGCTATGAGTTTATATAATTTCTTTTGAACCTTAAGAATTGTCTCCTTTAAGATGTTTGGATGAGACATAGGCCAAAGAGGAAACAATATCTGGCTCCTTATCTTCCAGAATTCCCAATAGCTGGTTTATAAGGAAAACTGGCATGTTCTTCATGTACATGTCCTAAGGCTATTTCATCTGTGGACTCTTCCTCCCTTCCTTCAGACAGGAAATCAGATGAGCCTGGATAGCAGTGAGACTTCATAAGTGGCCTCTTACCTTGCTGTTACTTGTGACCCTTGGAAGAGACCTGAGCCATTGCTATGTTTGCAAACCCAGCGCTACCCAACATACACTGCATTCCAACCACAAACCTAAGGCATGTCCTGTGCATCTGGTGTTCTTCCAGGCCTTGGTGTCTTTGCATGTGACATTTCCCCTACCTGAGCTGCTTCCCTGCCTCTTGTTTTCCCTGTCGTAACCTGGTGAATCACGACTTTTATTGTAGCCATAAAAATCAAACACCTTCTTGTTTGAGAAAACTTCCTGCCTTTTCTAAGCATAGCTGGTTACTTCTTTCCTACTTGGTTTCATGCCCATACCCCATTTTAACACATGTCATGTAATCTTTCTCTAATTTTTGTTTGTTTTGGAGTATTTATTTTACACGTAAGCCAGGAGCTCCTTGAAGGTGAGAACTGTATCTTACGCTTGTGAATCTAGGGCTTTCTTTACATCCTTCCCTTCTGAAGTTCCTCCCCTGCTCTGCCTTGCAGAGTCTTGGACTCTGCAGGTGCTCAATTAATTTTGGTTAAATGAATGATTGAATAAATATGTGAGGAGTGAAGAAAACCATACTGATAATTGGTCTTGAAAGATTTGGGAGGATAAAGACAACCTCTAAACTCTGGGAAGGGGGTCAATGAATGAAAGATAAGGAAGGCTCCACATTTTAGGAACTCGTTTTTTTGAACATAGCACTAATTGGTTACAATGGACTTATCAGACCTTTCATGTAACTTTTTCCTTCCCATCTATTTATTACTACTGTATTCAGAAGGTGCACAAGATAAGTAGACAGTGTGGACAATTACTAGTATGACATCCTCCCGACTATCCAGCAAGTGGTGATCATGAACTGTTCGTTTTATCCAGCGTTTTGTTTCTATAAGTAAAATAAGTTTTACCCCTGCTTCAAAATAAAATCAGGTTTAATACCCTGGTGCACCAAGATCAATATTAAAGAGTACGGTATCTGTCTTACAGTATGGAAAGTGGTGATTTCTGATCCTTGTTTCATTTTATCTGTTCTCAACCTCTGTGCATATTACTGAGCTGTAGGCAAACAGTCTGGTAGGATTCTGAGTACTTTCTAAAATACTCAAAGCAACCAATTAAGAAAGATGCTATTAAATCCCATTTTTACAGAGGAAGAAACAGAGGCTCAGAGAGGTTAAGTAACTTACCCAAATGGCACATAGCTGTTAAGAGGCAAAGCTGATAATAGAGTCCATTAGAGTCTGGGTTGAGTCTGTGCTTTTAACTACCATGATAAATTGTCTCTTCTTCAGAAGTTGACCCTGCACTGTGTGAAGGAAAATTTATTTACAGGGATGAAAACTGGGCAGCTGGTTCAAAGGATCCCTTGGAGTTCCAAGGAGTAGTTACTCCATAGAAGGATAAAGAGTAGAGACAAATAATAAGTTCACTTGTAGTTTTAGACCCTGGTAAACTTTTGGATGCTCCTGCAATTTCATACTTCAAATGAAATAGCTGAATATTTCCTGAAGTAAGTAACCAGCTCTGTAACTTGGCAGAAATCTCTGACTCCACTTAACTCATGCAGAGGTCTATGGCACACAGCCTAAGTGCCAGGAATTTTGAATCAAGATGTATCTATATAGTGAAACTATTTTAGTGTGTGGGTGTGATTGTTTTATACTTTTCTTACTGCTTGGAAAAAAAAATTAAATATTTAAAATTATCTGCAAATTGTGTTTTTTCCCTAGAAAGCCAGGGTCACAAAGATCAATGTTATCTGTCAGAAAAGCTGCAAAGCATCTAAGATGAAGGTGGTGCTTTTTTTATTATGGTATCTGAGAAGAAACCCTTTCAGAGTGAAATTCAGTAAACTCTCATTTCTGATTCCATGTCTACTGAGATGTTTAAATTTGAGTGCGGCCTTGGTAAAGCACGCTTGCTGAAAGGTAGCTCTGTCCCATGGGAGGATCTGGAATGAGATCTAGTAGAAGTTTTCATTCAGGTTGAATGGAAAACAGAAAAGCGAGTGTTCTATGGAAAGCAGAAGTCTGGCAACGATGGATTTGCCCTGTGAGTGAAAGTCTGGGAATGTGTATCCTTCCCATAGTTGGTTTTTAAAGAAATTCTGCAAGTTAGTCTCAGTGCCTCCTGTTTGAATATAGGTGTAAATTCCTAGAGAGTCCACAATTCAGCTATCAGTGGAAATCCTGATACCCACCAAATGATGTTTTTAAAACTATGTATCCATCAATCTAATAATTTTCTAAGAGATAGCAGTGTGTCTATTCTATTGAGTAGAATATTATTGTTTTTTTTTTCTTTTTTCTTTTTTATTTTTGAGACGAAGAAGTCTTCTCTGTCACTCATGCTGGAGTGCAGTGGCACAATCTTGGCTCACTGCAACCTCTGCTTCCTGGGTTCAAGTGATTGTCCTGTCTCAGCCACTTGTAGCTGGGATTACAGGCATTCATCACCACAACTAGCTAATTTTTGTATGTTTAGTAGAGACGGGATTTCACCATGTTGATCAGGCTGGTCTCCAGCTCCTGACCTCAGATGATCTGCTCCCCTCGGCCTCTCAAAGTGTTGGCATTACAGGAGTAAGCCACCATGCATGGTCTGTTTTTTCTTAATTTATAAATTTAGATATTTCTGAAGACATTACTTTACAAAGAAGTCATTATCTTTCTTTTTGGAATATGCCTGCATAAATCTATGGCAGGAAATGCACACATTTCCAACGGGATTCCTTTAATAATACTCTCTTATTTTACAAGATTCTCTGACACCATAGCATGACTGGACGAATTATTCTCCAAATGTATCCTAATTGCCCATAGTCATATCTCTTAAATATTTTTGAAATTACTTTTAATAGAAATTTGTACGATTATCAAATTCAGTATTTTACTGATGGACAAAATTGTACATGATTGTACCTGACCTGTCTTAAAAGTGCCACTTTTTATTTTTTAAGAGCAATAGAAAATGAAAGGCATTCATTTTATAACTCCCTAATGTGGATCCCTCTCCTGTTTGCAAACTGAAATGTTCAGGAAGCTTGAATTCTTCCGATTCCATTTTAGTGCCATTTTTCTCTCATTCTGTTTTTGGTGGCAATGAAGAACAGCTGGTCACCATTCTCTGCAGTAATAACCTTCATATAGTTGAAACCCAAACGGTTTTGGACATGGTGCTTACAAAAATATCTCTTTGCAAATGATGTAGCCTATTTGGTATTTCCCCTGTAAATAGCTAGATTCCTTATAGCCAACCCTTCCAGCAACTATCAGATTTTAGCTCTGTTCAGTATAATGCAAGCATTTTCTGCTTTGTCTATTCAGGAATGACTTCCTAGGAGGTTTCACAATAAAATTTATTGTGTTTAATTTATGACATACAATGTAAGAAGAATGGAATGCTTTTCTGTTAGGATTTGCATTGATAATGAAAGGTTACTATAGTGCTGGTCTGCTTTGACCAAATTTGTCAAATTCTGAAGGGAATACCAATTAAAAGGCTATAATACTTTTCACTGAAACAGATTGAGGCCAGTACCTGGTGGTGGGGTCCTGTCGCTGTTGGCTGAACTCTGTTTTTAATTGGGAGACAAGGCAAATGCTAGATCAAAAACAGTGTTTACTAAGTGATACCAATCATTCCAAGTCATAGCCACACCCCAAGAAAACTGAGGAAGTGACTCAGTCTTTCTGAGGTCGTCTTTTCTATTACTAGCAATGTAGCCAAATGTCTGAAAACGCTCGCATTTTGCTCTCTTTAGGAAAAGACAACATTGATTTTAGAGGTTTCTGCTCTGGAGGCCAAGGGGATTTTTCCACTGCAGCACAGAGAAAGCTGGGTTTGGATTGGGAAGCCAGACATTTCTTGGCATACATTTCCTACTTGAATGGAATTCCAGTTTGCCCCCTCCTCACCTCTCCCCAGCCCCCAGGCAGCTAGAGGCCCCACCTTCTTGCTTGGACCATATGGGGAAGCTGGCTCAGTGGCTGTTATTCTACTAACTCCAAGTTCACGCAGCTGTTCATCCCCTGCTTAATGTACCAGTAATTACAGCAATGTGTTCTTCTCTTTCCAATCATGTAACTTTTACTAATGGAAAATTCTTTGTTTTTAACAACTTCCATGCATTTCTTTCTCGTTTTAATAAGAAAGGGTGTCTTGCGGCATTGAGCGATTGAATTCTGTATAAAAAACAAGTCTCTGTATGAGTTTCCAGCTCCATAGGAGGGCTCTATGGGATTGGCCAAACGTGGTGGGGAGACTTAAGTGGGTGTAACTAACTTGATATGAATAGGTCAGTTGGGAAACAAAGCAAGCTCATCGCCTTCTGCACATGGAGGTGGTAAAAGAACATTTTTTTAAAATGTGAAACTGCAAAGAACCAAAAGCACAAATTGAGCTCTGCTTTCATGATCCAAACTCTATGTACTCTCAAAGGATTTTTAAAACATATACCTGAAAAGGTTTCACTTATTTTCGTTCAATCTTTCAGAGCATGTAAATTTTCTCCTTGATGAGAAATGTTGATGGTTGGGGTTGGGTGGGGGATGAATTGATTACAACAAATGCATGTTCTGCTGTAGCCATGCTAAGCTACCAGGCCCAGATCAAACAGGCATGTTTTCACATGATCACTTTATTTGTAGATTAAAATATAGACACCTTGGAATTTCCATCCTTATATCCCCTAAACGGCACTGGAAATCACTCTGAAAGGATCATTTTTAAAGCAAAACTTTTCCAACTCATTAGAAGATTTCAGTTTTAGACTTTTATTTTAAATTAATGGTTTAGTAGCAGTTGTAACAAAGAATGCCAAGTCAAATCTTTGTGTGTGGATGGAAATACTACTACACAACACTCATAGCTAATTTTATCAGAAGGATGATAGCAAAAGGAATGTCTTCTTGACATGAAAACTCAAAAGTCAAGGGCATCGACAAGACGGCAAACCATGATTGTGAAGTGGATTTGCCACATCTTGACATTTTAAAGATTCATATAATTAATATTTAGCTAAAATTATAAAATACATATCCTGAGCTCAATATTCTTTGACGTTAACATGTATCCATATCTGTTAAGAACATTAGTTTTACTCGTTGTGCATTACCTTTCTTCAATTCGTGGTTAATAATGACATGGTAGGCAGAAATCACCTATCTTCTCCTCAGCCCTTCTTATCTAGCTCCCTTCAGAAGTCTTGTTTTTTCTTAGAGATTTTTTTTTTTTTGGAAACGTTATTAGGCTAGAGTGAAGTGAGTTTTAAAAACACATATTTAGGCCAGCATGGTGGCTCATGCTTGTAACCCCAGCACTTTGGGAGGCTGAGGTGGGTGGATCATGTGTTCAGGTGTTTGAGACCAGCGTTGCCAACATGGTGAAACCCCATCTCTACTAAAAATACAAAAATTAGCATGGTATGATGGTGCACGCCTGTAGTCCCAGCTACTCGGGAGGCTGAGGCAGAAGAATCACTTGAACCCAGGAGGTGGAGGTTGTAGTGAGCTGAGACTGTGCCACTGCATGCCAGCCTGGGTGACAGAGGGAGACTCCATCTCAAACAAACAAACAAATAAACCACATTTCAACTTAGAACTGAATAATTTTTAAATGTTTATAATGACTCTGGCAAAACGGTTGCTTTCCTCAGGAGCCACAAGACCACACCAGCAGCAAAGAGACACTATTGTTCTTCTGAAGTTTTGAGAAGCTCCTCATGTGATAAACTCCAGCAAAAGGGGTCTGTGCTTCACTATTCCATAAATGTAACACACACATCTAGATCTGATTTTGCCCTCTAGGAAATCACTGTGTCTTGCTTTTGCAAAGCAAAAATTATGTTTACTATTTTAAAACTAGCTTTGGGAATTAGGATCTTCAGAATTAGTAGTCTGACTCTAGTCATGGGCATGGCTTACATTGTCTTCTAATTCTTCAGGTGGTTACATCGGTAGCTTTGGGAATATTTTATATTTAAAATTTTAAGTCATTTTGATATCCACTAGACCATGAAAAATACAAATATGATCTAATGAATACCCAAATAAGTAGTTGCATAATAACAACTACTTATCACATTCACTTTCCTGGTTATTCAGTCATTCAGTAAGTATTAATTGAACAACATGTATGTGCCAGGCATATTCTAGGGACCGAAGGTTCATTAGTGAACACAACATTTCAGCTTTATAAAGATTGTAGTTTAGTAGGAGGAGACAGACAAACTATATAAGTAAGAAAATTTAAATAGCAATGAGATTTAAGAACAAAAAGCACTGTAAAGGGACAGAATGTGATGAGAGAGTTTCAATTTTACATGGAGTAAAAGAGACGACCTCAATATGTGACTTTTGAGCACACAAGACAGGAAGTGAGATATAAACTTTGCAGATATTTGAAGGAAAAACTGTCCAAGCAAAGGGTATAGCAAGTGCAAGGGTCCTAGGAGTTGTGAATCTAGAGTGTTCAAGAGGACCAAGGAGGCCAGTGTGCCCGGAGTGCAGATATTAGGAGATAAGTTTAGAGAAGTGAAGGAAGCCAGATCTTACAAAGCTATAGTTTATCATAAGGACTTCAGCTTTAACTTTGAGATAGGGGAAGCTGCTGGAGATGGTTGCACAGAAAATGACAGAATCCCACATACCTTTTAACAAGATAATTCTAGCTGTTACGTTGAGAGATGATTCGAGGACAGCAAGGGAAGAAGCAGGGAGACAGGTTAGAAGGCCCTTATAATAAGCCAGGCAAAAGGGGAAAGTTGTAGAGAGTAGATATAAATGGAATTCCTTCTATGTAGCAGGCACTACATTAGGCTTTGTGGATACAGTAGGGGGAAAACAGAGGCTCTGTTCCCATAGGCTTTGCATTCTACTGAGAGGAGCCAGATAATCAACAAATAAACCATAAAATATCAGGTGATGATAAGTTATATCTAGAGAAACCCTACCATGTTCCAAAGTTCATGATGCCAAGCACCTAGAAACAAACACAGTCCTGTATAGTGAGGGCTGGAGAACCAAAGCATGGCGTATTCAAACAGAGACTATTATATAGCAATGAAAATGAATGATTGTAACTACATGCAACATTGCAGATGGATCCTAGCAATATAATAGGAATAAAAAATAAGTTATTTAATATTGAAAACATTACATTTTTTATAAAGCCAAACACATATAACCCAAACATAATACTTTTAAAGAAATACAAATAGATGTGTTAACACGTATCAGATAAAATCAAGAACATTGTTAATACAAGATTTGGGGTAGTAGTTGTCTTGAATGAGGAGTGGCAAGGAAATTCTTGGGGTAGTCACATGGGTTTCTGTGAGTATTCTAGCTTCATGTTGGATGTTGGATCATTGGATTTAATTATATTATTTGCAGGAAGGGAGGGAGAGAAGGAAGGAAGGAAAGAAGGAAGGAAGGAAGAAGGGAGGGAAGGAGGGAATGAAGGAAGGAAGGAAGGAAAGGCAGACATTTTACAGGGTTAACATTGACTATATGACATGAACCATGGATTATAATTCATCTAATTATGTTTCCCTGTGGTGCAGGGCTGGGGAAAGTTATGGGGTAGTTGCTTGGTGGTGGTGGTTGTTTTATTTTTGTAAATAAATTTGCCAGGGAAATCCTCTCTATGGAAATTACATTTGAGCAGAAGCATGAATGGATTGAAGAAGTGGGCAGAGGAACAAGGAGCAAGTCCTGGCTAGAGTGGAGTGAGCAAAAAGACAGCAGCAGGAGTGGAGGTCAGGGAGGAGCAGGAGCAGGTCATCTTGGCCTTCATAACCTGTGAGAAACTCTGACTTATACTCCAGTGGAAACTGAAAACAACTGGGAGGTTCTAAGCAAAGGAGTAACATGATCTACTGTACATTTTAAAAGGATCGTTCCTGCTGCAGTGTAGAAATATACTGGGGTTTCTCTGCACAACTGACACTTTGGACTGGATGATTCCTTGTTGTAACAGATTTTTCTCTGTATTGTAGGATGTTTACCAGCACCCCTGGCTTCTCCCTAATAAAACTAAAACATCACCCCCCATCCCGGAGTTATGACAGCGAAAAGTGTCTCCAGACATTGCCAAATGGGGGGCAAAGTCATTGTGGTTGAGCACCACTGGAATGTGCTGGAGGTGGCAAAAGACAGAATCAGGGAGATGGGGAAGGAGCATGTGGTTGTGTTCACCGGAAACAATGGCTGGGACTAGGGCAGAAATGTTCCCTTTTCTAAATACACATATTCACAGCTTGGGTCTGTACCCACATGGCTGGAATCTCAGCAATGTGAGGATATTCAGAAATTCCCAAAGATGTGATGCCAAATATTCATTTACACTCAATTATTTCCCAAGTGCTATAGATTGGGGTACGTTTGAGCATGAAATCAACCATATGGTTATTCTTTAAGGACTCAGTCCAAATTGTCCACTTCTTTTCCTCTTGGCTTTGTCCAGTTGGACAACCCATTCTTTGATTTGCATCCAGGCAAATTCCTTGAAGCCCTGAACCGAGCACTTCTTGTGTACATTAACATTTGTTATATCTGAAGATATTCTGACTGGCAACATTTTTAACATAACTGTTTAAAGAAAATACCACCAGCACACAACTCATCCATAAAATCGCTGTTTTTGAAGAAGACAGAGGAGGCTGTGACTGAGATCATCAGAGAACCAGCCTCTGCCCCAAACAAAATAGGGCAAAGGAGTCAGATGAGAACTTGGTTCAGTATGAGATACTGGGCAACAAGACAGGACCCTTGACCTCAGAAACATAGGAGTTCGAGAACACTATAGAACATGAAGAAGCGGAGCCACAGGGCAGAATTTACAGCACCAATCTTGAGCGCTTTCCCTCGAGGACTCTGTGCTGTTTTCACAAAGGCCTCTCAGAACGCCAGGCTTTGAAAGGTAGAAATGTAAACACCGGGACCAGAGTGGCCTTTGGTCTAAGAGTGAGCCACACAGGTTTCTAAGTAAATAGTTGCCAGCATTCCAGTAGTGGTACTGGGAAATGGTTTTATAGGAGAAACAAATCACCCGAATGTAGAAAATACAATTCCACTGAAGCAGATCCAGCTTCCTTCCCTGATGGAGAATGTGATTAAATACTGATTCAGGAGGACGGTTTGTATCCTCTGCTGCTGGTGGTCTCGGCTCTTGCTCATTGCTGGTGTTTACAAGATGTCATTCCCTGTGACCTGCTGAGGCAGCCCTGACTTTGAAGATGGGATGGTGGTGCATGTGAGGGAAGGGGGATAAGTGAGGCCGTGTTTTTATTTGCAGAGCTTGGCTGTTCACCTCTCACATTCACATCTGACACCAGAAGCCCACACCATACCTGGCTTTTCCGAAACAGTGATTCTAACACAACACCCTAATGAGCTGTGTTAACTCACCTTCCAGAAGGAGGCTGGGGGGACATACATCGCAACAAGGTGAGAGGAAGGGGTGATTGTAACAAGATTAAATGTGATTACCGTCAGCAGAAGTTCTATGAGATGTGACTGCATCGCAGCTCACAATGTCATCAGAAGAGAATTCAAAGTGCAATTTTACTTTATTTAGTTATTCCCTTGTATTTTAAAAGTTGAATCACTGGTAGTAATCTCATCATGGTCTAAATGAAAGATCTAAGAGGCTCATGAATTTGCTACTCACTTTTGGCCCTATAGTCACTTTGTAACACACAATCTCTATTTAGAACATAGAATGTCCTGTTCAAGATGTTAATCAAAACTCAAGTTTGTTGTGACATCAAATATCACATCTTCTCCCTTCTCAGTTTGGACCTGCTTGCTGGAAATCTACAAAGGGAAAGGGCTTTGGGGGTAGGGCTTGAGAGGCACCTGATTTCCTTTCTATCTTTTACACTGTGATTCTTATCCTTCCTCTAGCAGCTCACCAGACAGTGTCTGTCTTTCAGATCCCGGCAGCGGGGAAACAGAGGAAAAGCCTTTATTTGAACTGGACTTTCCTTATCAGGCTTCACGTTTTCAGGGTTTAACAGATGGCTCAGGTTGATGTTTCTGCTCAAGAGTCATTTTCACAGATTTGCAGAAGACTCCACTCCTAGTCCATTTCACCTGGGCAGATGCATCTAATTATGGTGGTAGACTGCAGAGCTTTGCAGCTCCCAGGGACATAGCATTTATTCTCATCTTCTCCTGTGGGGATTCCTGGCCCATCTAGTTGGATTTCTTAGCAGGACACAGGGGCTCTACCTTAGTTCACTTTCCCACATAAAACAAGGAAGGGAGACATATTTGCTCTTTTATTCCAGCCCTCTGAAATGCGGGCAGGCCCTCCCCAGGGCAGTGACCCCTACTCCTCTACCTGAAGCCACTGTGCCTGTGGCGGTCATGAGTCAAATTGAGCCCATATTTCCCACACATTCCATGGCCCTCTGAATCATTACATGGTCACCCCTCACTAGGCTTGGGGTAGAAGGGGTACCACTATCTGTGGAAGAAGAATGGCACCATAGCCAGTAACAGCTCTCTCCCAAGGCAGCTCTCCACTGTGCTCTCTTTCTCTCACCTGTAAAAACTTTTATAGCCTTGAAGGAAAGGAGGAGATATGAGAATTATGGATCAGATTTTAACCTTTGTAAAATGTGTTTATAGTAAACTCTCTCATACACATCTTATTATCTGATGTTAATTTTATTGGGACCTCATTCAAAGCTATCTCAGAGAGAGCCCCATTTAAGCTTCTCTTAAATTTATAAAATAAAATTGTTTGTAAATTATAAAGAAAAGAAAGTTGATTTTCTGTATTCTTCTGTGTTTGGTCTTTCCACATGATCATGAAAACCACTTCACCCTCTTAATTTTTTAGTTCTTTTGACAGGAAATACAGAAACTATGGTTCCCAACACAATAGGTCAGTCCTACCACCATCTTCACCACCTCAAGCAAAGACTTTTCAACCTCTTCTCTCCATTAAACTTCTCGATTACCAGACTCTTTCTAAATTATCTTACTAAAGATAATTTAGAGTGTCTCTCTTGTGCCAAGAATTTAGAGTTCTGGTGGCAAAAGATGACAGATTTTTTTTTTGTCCTGGAAGAATTTATAGTTTATTATAGTTCTTTCCATTGGAATCTGAAACAATATAGAAAAACAGTACAATAGTTTTTTTTTCAATGCATTTTCATCAACATGGAAATACATTTGTGTAATAGCTGAGGATTCATACTATATATTATAATGTTGGTGAGAACAACTGAGTCTAATCACTGAGTTGGGAGGTGCAAGGTGGGGGATGGCAGAATGTGTCCCTTTAGGTCAGAGGTAAGCTAGTGCCACCAAAAGAAACCTGTTTATCACAATGCACTAGAACTTTTAATTTTTTTGTGTTTTTATTTTCTTTCATAGGATAAGGTCAGGGAAATAAGCATTTCTACTAAAATCCCCAAATAGGACTGAAAGAATTCTAAATGAATAGCATTATAATGGTATATTTTAGACATTTTTTCCAAACAATTGGCATTTACCTTTTAATTCCTTCAATGTCACCCTAAGCTCTAGTGCTAGTAACTCAGAATATTTAACAACCACTGATCCATTCACTATTAAAGAAAATGTTATAAACTCATTTGGACTGAGGTGTTAATTGTTATTTTTAAGGTTAATGGTTATTAGTTGTTCCTGACCTTCTAGGATAACATTTTCATTTTATGCTTTAAAAAAAATCCCAAATGTCCTTAAACCTGAAGGACTTGGTTAGATAAACATTTTAGGGAATCATGGCAAAGCCTGCTGTGGCAAATTTTTTGATAGGGTGACTACCAATACCGGCTGATCCTTCCACTCAAGAAACACACCTAAATCCAGTGTTGGCTTTGGGAATGCTGAGAAAACATTGGCTTTGGAAATAGAGAGAACATCAGTGGAAAAATGAAACATAGAAGTGATTTAAAGGATAGGTTTAGGCTTTACAACACTCTGTACCCATCAAACAGCTCCCCATTTTCCCCTACTTCGAGCCCCTGACAACCACCATTTTAATTTCTATTTTTATGAATTTGACTAATCTAGATAACCTTATGTAATTGAAATCATACAACATTTACCTTTTTGTGATTGCCTATTTTTCTTAACGTAGTGTCGTGAAGATATATCCATGTTTAACACATGCCAGAAATTTCTGCCTTGTTCAGGCTGGATAGTATTTCATTGTATGTGCACACCACATTTGGTTTATTCACTCAGCTCTGGATAGAAACTTGGGTTGCTTTTACTTTTCATTATAGTAGACAGTGCTGCCATGAACATGGGTATGCATATATCTCTTCAAGATCCTGCTTTTGATTCTTTTGGATAAATACACGGAAGTGAGATTGCTAGATCATATGACAATTCTACTTCTAATTTTTTGAGGAACTTCCATACTGTTTTTCACAGTGGCTGCACAATTTTACATTCCCACCAACAGTGTACAAAGGTGTCAATTTCTCTGTATCCTCACGAGCACTTGTTATTCTCTGTGTTTTGTTTTCTTTTGGATAGTGTCAGTATTCAAGCATTTTGCCCATTTTCAAAATCAAGTTTCAGTGCTTCCTGGTACTTATTTTAAATGAACTTTCCAAGTTAGAATTTCTGGATTTTGACCAGCATGACGTAATGCCACTCAGCATGGCTTTTCAGGCTGGTGTCTGGCTAGGAGAAGGATCAGTTAAACTGAGCAAGGCCAAAACTCAAGAGTTCAGACAAGGGCAAGGGAATATAGATAGTCCATAGAGAATCATTCCTTTCTTCCTTCATGCAAACATACATGCAAATAGTTAGGTTTTATTCCATGCTGCCATGTGCTAGGCACTGCTGCTAGAGGTATGAAAAGTGACACAAAGTGGGACAGGATACCTTTGGGGTTTGTAGAGTAGAATCTGCACTTTGCTTGGGTGTGAGTTGTAGCTGCATTACCTATTTAGGAGCATATTTGGACTGGGTTACATCATAAAGAGCCTTTATCTCATGCTAAAGGGCTTACTTGTAAAGTCAAGACTAGGATCCATTAAAGGGTTTTAGGTATTGCAAGTTTCAAAAAAAAAAAAAAAAGAAATAATCTAAACTTGTAAGGAAATTATCATAGAAAGACAGATTTAGAAAACAGAATGGGGAAGAAAATCCCCCTAAAAGTGAAAGCTGTAATGAACACAATTAAATGCTAGGTCTTGGTTCTATATAGTTAGCTACTTATATGACCTGGCAAAGTCATTTTAACTCTCCAGCACATGGTTTACTTACATATAAAACAGGGATAACACCTTATAGAACTTAAAAATAATTAAGAAGATGTACTCAAAAGTATATTGCAAGGGTTTTTCTTGTTGTTGGTGTTGCTGTCACCCCGTAGGAGAAGTCAGCTGTGTTTTAAAGGCCATTTTAAAAATTGGTTGGTTTCCTCTACTCACACCATGTTAGTCCCCACATATGAGGCTATTTCACCCTTTTGCAAATTAAGACCTGAGCCAGGGTCTAAGATTCATCAGGCTCCAACATGTTCCAGTTTAGGTCTTTTGTGGTGTTTCTTTCTTTTTTTTTCCTGGAAATTTGGCTACTATACATTAACAAACAAACAAACTTGCTTAGACTGTTTGGTCCCCTATTCTCTTATTCCCGTTCCCCTCAGCATCACATGTTGGAAAAAGGCTAAAAGTTTGGATTAATGAATTTAAAGGTTACTGTTACCTTACATTTTACCTGTATTGTCACCTGTATTTTTCTAAGTCACCATGATCACACTATAAAGAGGTGAAGACACACAATACTCCAGTGAAGGATGGAATATTAGTTCCAGTTTGATTTTCAATATTTTTCAGTATTTCCTTTGGTTCTGAGTATTCTTTTGAAAATTTTTTCACACTGAAAGATAAGGAGACAGAGTTTTAGGAGAATACACAACCTGGTGTATGCCCTGGACAGTCTTATCTCGGAAGCACAGATGTTTTGTTCTTTCCAGAAGAGAAGGAAGAGAGCAGCAACTGGCCACCTGGTACTCCTGCAACTCCTCTCTGATCAGGAAGGAAACTGCCTACTGTGGAAAATTAGTTCATTCTCATGGCTTTGGAATATGTTTCTCCATTCATTAATAGTATCTTTCTATCAAAATGGGATGGGTGAGAAGCAAGAGAGAAATGTACTTTTTGATCTAAAGATCAAAAACTGAAAAGCCTTTTTTTTATAAGAAAGAGTGGCAGAATTAGAATGTAGATTTGAAGAAAAATAAGGAAAAATCTATGATTATGTGAATTGATTAATGTATGTTTCTTTGACTATTTAAATTATTAATATATATGATATCTGACTGCAGAAGACTAGGAGGAAGTTTATGTCTTTTCTGATCAAATTATAGGCCTAGCACCTGGCACTGTGGCTATAGTAGATATTCAATAAACATTTGTTAAGTGAAAGAAGGTAAGGAGGAAGGAAGAAAGGAATGAAATAAATTGGGAAGGAGGAAAGAAGGGAGTGATCAAAGAAGGCAAACAGGAACACGTACAACTGATGTGTGATTTCTCTGTTGAAACTGATAAGAGCACATTGCATTATTTATCTTGTTCAATAAAATAAATCTGAAGATTTTCACAAACAACTTGGAGTGACCATGCCATATTCCTATCTATAATAAATAACAGGGGTCAAATGAACATTTGAGGAAGAAGCTTGGAGATGAATTATTAGATTCATTACTTAAAGAAGTTTTTCTCTTTTCCATTCACTCTTGAGAAACAAAGACATTCGATTAGAATCATCCATTCATATTGACATTTATCTATAAAGTTATAGATGGCTCAGCAATTCTCTAACTCAAAAGACTCTCCTCTGCTACTTCCATATACCTCTTTCAAATTTGAATTGTGGAATATTTCTTTATTGGAAAAATAACAGCTAACATTTATTCAGTACTGACAATGTGGTGTGAACACCTATTCTAATCTCTCTCTCTCTCTTACACACACACACACAGACACACACACACATACACACACACACACACACACACACCAGCCTTTAATTTTCACTAGAACCCAAGATATGATAGGTATTACCATATAGCCCAGTTTTACAGATAAAGAAACTAAAGAATGGAGAGGTTAAATAATCTGTTTGGTAGAAGCAGAATTCAGGTTCAGGACAACTGACTCTAGAAGCTATTCTTGTATCAACTGTGTCTTATTGCACTTTCTGCTTGTATTTTAAGTATTTATGTGCATGGTTTGTTTTTGCTTCTAGTACAGTGGTTCTCAATTGGAGGCTTGTTAGCAAATCTGGAGACATTTTTAAGAGAGAATGAGGCCAGGAGCGATGGCTCAAGCCTGTAATCCCAGCACTTTGGGAGGCTGAGGCGGGTGGATCACGAGGTCAAGAGATCGAGACCATCCTGGTCAACATGGTAAAACTCCATCTCTACTAAAAATACAAAAAATTAGCTGGGCATGGTGGCACGTGCCTGTAATCCCAGCTACTCAGGAGGCTGAGGCAGGAGAATTGCCTGAACCCAGGAGGTGGAGGTTGTGGTGAGCCCAGATCACGCCATTGCAGTCCAGCCTGGGTAACAAGAGCGAAACTCCATCTCAAAAAAAAAAAAAAAGAGAGAGAGAGAATGTGGTGGAACATTCTATAATGCACAGGACAGTGTTCCACAGCAAAGGATTATCTAGCCAGAGGTTGAGAAACTGTTGTAGAGTATTAGACACTAAAGGACAAGAATTATGACTTTCTTACATTTTTACGGCATTTGGAACAGAGCTGGCTAAAAATAAATATTTATCAGTGAAAAGCTTAAGTTACCTAATCTGTTAAAAGGAAAGAGTTTTACACAATAATCAGTAAGGTACCACTGAACTCTAACCCAGCAAATTAATGTCTGTGTCCTGGAAACATACAGTTTACCTATTGAAGCCAAGGCACTGCTTTTTCCTGACTCTTAACTGTATGATGTTGTGTTAGGAAAGTTTGGCCTTTCATAGAAAAGGAATTCAGATACACATGGGGTAGATTACAAAGCAAAAGAGTATAGGTGAGTATCATTAGAAAAAAAGGTAAGTAAGCATACGAAATATGGTTTTTATTTAATGAATATAAGAAACAGATGGAAAAGAGATATTACTCACCTTAAGAATTTACTAGCTGCAAGGGAAGTATAATGTATACACAATTTTGGAATGGGTGAGATTTATACCTAACATCATTGGGCTAATAGTACTATAAATCATAACAAAAGGATAAAATTTTACTTCAACAAAGCTTATTGTGAATTGTTCTTGTAAAATTCTTTGGACTTATAGGACAACAGACACAGACTATGGTTCCTTAGCCTACCTCAATCCAGGGCTCACGTTTTTGGAGTCTAACTTGTCAACAGAGAGCCCTTCCCAGCTCAAAGACAATAGCATCTCCCTCCCCTTTCTTAATTTTCTGCAAGTAAGGTGCCCTGCTTTGTCACTCCATGAGAATACTAAAATAAAAGTGCTACATAAAGAACAATCATTACAAACTGATAGTCTCTCTCATTCATGGACTTTCAGAAAGCAGGAGCCAGGATATATCTTTGAACTAGCTCCCTAAGGGACAGAAAGTAGAAGATGCTTTGACATAGCAATAAGGTACCAACTGACTTAATAGCAGTCAGGGCTCTTTGTAGCCTTCAGTGTCCTGTCGGGACACTTCATGAAACTGAAGAGACTCTCAGATTTAGAACATCTTTCTTCTCAAAAGTCTTGTAGCCTGCTCCATTTTTATGGTTTTTTGAATGGAATTCTTTCTATTTTCCTGGAATCCGAGTATCAGGCTCAAACCTGTGGGCAAAGTGAGCTGGAAAGTCAGACATTCTACAAACAGGAAATGAACATATCCAACCTATTATATCTCAGCCCCAGTGAAGATAAGCAAAACACCAGAAGATAAGTTTCCTATGAAGTAATATCACCACACACACATACACACACATACACACACACACACACACACACACACACAAGCAAAAACCCCATATTGTTAGGAACTGAAGAGCTTGAGATTTTGATATACTAAGCTAAGATAATAAAATAATGTATTATGCTCTGTCACTGAAATCCTGAAAATGCTGAAGGCAAAGTAGTCTCTGATCCTGTGGACTGACTGATCTTTCAAAGGACCCCATGAGGCTGTCCAGGGATTTACCTGCACAACTTTCCCAGTAACCACTAAATGAAACCACTGAAATGCCCCTCTAAGAATCTTTAACTCTCTAGTTACAAGCAAGAGTTTCACCTTCGAGTGTCACTAAAAACATGGATTAAATCCCAAGCCCAGATGGTTGGCTTTTCTTTCAAACTCTCAACCACAGCATTTTTGTGGGAGTGGACCTTCAGAGAGATTGATTCGTTATATGTCATTGTGTTCAGGTCTGATTGTGACTTTTTTTTTTGGAATAGCAATTTTTTCAGATTTTTTGATGGTAGCATATTTATAAGAATTGTTAGCCAGGCACGATGGCTCACACCTGTAATTCTGGAACTTTGGGAGGCTGAGGTGCGAGGATCACTTGAGGTCAGGAGTTCAAGACCAGCCTGACCAACATGGTGAAACCTTGTCTCAACTAAAAAGACAAAAATTAGCCAGTCATGGTGGTGGGTGCCTGTAATCAATCCCAGCTACTCAAGAGGCTGAGGCAAGAGAATCACTTGAACCTGGGAGGCAGAGGTTGTAGTGAGCCAAGATCGTGCCACTGCACTCTATTCTGGGTGATAAAGCGAGACCTCATTTCAAAAAAATAAAAAAAGAATTATTTACTATTCCTAGGTAGGGAGAAAAATGGAATAAAATATGGCAATACCAACAGATAATGATGTAGCTATATAGGTTACAATGTCTTTTATGTGTTTCTAGTATCATTATTTTTTATGACTTTTTTTTTAGGCAGTCTCCCTCTGTCACCCAATCAGTGACATAATCTCAGTTCACTGCAACCTCTGCTTCCTGGGTTCAAGCAATTGTCCTGCCTCAGTCTCCCAAGTATCCCAGCTAATTTTTATGTTTTTAGTAGAGATGGGGTTTCACCATGTTGTCCAGGTTGGTCTCGAACTCCTGATCTCAAGTGATCTGCCCACCCTGGCCTCTCAAAGTGCTGGGACTACAGGTGTGAGCCACCAGACCTGGTCAATTTTTATGATAATTCTTAAATTTATTCCTTGATGGTGCCTTTATTCTCAAGGATTCACATGACCTATTTTCTTTAATTATGGTTAATTTTATAACCAGAAACTATCTCAAATAAGTGAATAGCTCACCATCTTCACTGTCCCAGCCTTAGTACAAAATATACCATCTCCTACCCAAGCCACTGCAACAGACTCCCTAACACTATGTCCACACTTTCTCTTGCCAATCTATTATCCTTGAGGCAGTTATGATATTTGATTATCTGAGACACTTGTCTTAAACACTTTATTTTTAAAGACCTTTGCTTTCCTTAAGTATAAATGTAAATTTTAAAGATATGAGTGACAATATTTCTCAAGACCTGTCCCTTCTCCGCCCTCATGTTGCATCAACCCCTCATACATTCCCCACCATACCTATAGACTCAGCTCAGCCACTGAGGCCATCTTTCAATTCTTCCAATTCTCCCAATGGCCTTTGACATGCTCTTTCCTCTATCTAGGATACCCTCCTCCCTGCTCTCCAAAAAACTCACACTTTCATGTTACAACTTACACGCAACTTCCCTTAAAAAAAAAAAAAATCTCTCTTAGCTAATTCATCTAAACTGTCTGTACCTCATTATTATCTTCCAAAATATCTTGTGTCCCAAATGCTCCTTAGGTGCATGGTGCATTTTAAATACACAGTAAATATTTATTAAATAAGCTTAAAAATGACCAAATTTATAAATATGGGACATTATTTTTGATAATGCTGATGGTAGAATTAATGAATTTTTGTACCAGCAGTACAGTGAAAGGTAAAATCTTTTAAATGATTTTTCAACTACCAGACATTGAGTCTTTCAGCTTAAAAAATAAAATCACAAATCATAAGCTATCAAGGCAATTTCAAACAATCAGCTGGGGGACTTGTCTACCCAAAGCCTAACTCTCTTAGGTTTGAACCCTAATGCCTCTCTGGATGGAAAAGGATGGAGTGTGTTGGAAGAAGTCTCTGATACTGCAGTGTGGTCATACAGGGCTGTATGAGGCTGGTTGGAGACTGAATGTGAGAAGAAAGTGTAGGTTGAGCAGACCTGGCTGTACACAGACAGACATGGAAAGGCAGCTTTAACCAGAAACTATGTGGAAGCCCAAGATGAAACATACATATTGTGGCAGAGAGTGCCTGTGTTGAGTAAGCAAAGACAAAAGGCTAGACAATATTCCACAGGTCTGGTTTCCAGGGGTAAAATAAAAGAAACATGAGCATTCACAAGAATGTAAGTCCTCTGATGCAGTCTTGCAACTAGCAGGACCAGGAACCCTGAACTTTGGGCTATGGAGTTTTTGAGCACAGGTCCTTTTTCTGATGTAATCAGAAGTTGGAATCAACGTTAGATTATTTGGCAGAACTTTGGTTCCAGCCTAATTCCATTGGCTCAGCATCCATGGTTGCAGCAGCCCCAGCTCCTGCTGTGCCATGATCAGTGAGCTGGAAATAAGCCTAGTGGATATAATTCACATGATATGATGGATGGATAACTGAATTCATCAGCTCTGAATTATTCTGGGATTGAATGTCTTAAATGCTTGACTATAGATGGTACCTTGGCATTTTTTTGAGTGGCTAATCTGCAAGAAATCACTCTTAGACAAAGTACTCCTTCCCTATCAAGTCTTGCCCATCAGTAGCCATGCTTTCTTCCCTTGTTCCCTGACACACAATCAGACTTTATTTCCCAGGCTCCTTAAGGTTAGTCGTGGCCACATTATTGAGTTTTGGTTAAAAGAATGTGGGAAGTAGAACATAGATACCATTTCTAGATCCAATTTCTAGAACTTTTTGGGCATTCTTTCATCTTTCCCAATATTTGTTGACTGTAGGAGAGCTAGTGGAACATGCTAAGGCCTGAAAAGGTACAGGAGCCATACAATTGAAGAATCCTGGCCTTGAAATGACTATAGAAAGCTACGTTCCTTGCTGATACACAATAGAATTGATATGAGCAAGACATAAACATGTGATTTGTTAAATCACTGAGATTTGAGGGCTTGTCTATTACAGCACCTAATGTTACACACCCTGAATAATATGTATATAAAGTAAGAGGCTGGTAGGTGAAGACAAGTAGAAGTTGGCACATGAAATGCATGAAAGATCAAGGCCCACCTGGCAGATGGACAGATTCTACTTGACAAAAAAGCACTATGTCAATGGCTTATTTTTGAGCTTTGTTTCCTAAATTACAAAATTAGAAATATTTGCCATTGAAACCCTTCTTACTGTATCCTGATCTATTTAGTAGAATTATAGGGTAAAACACCCTTACTTTTTTTTCCTTTCCCTGCTACCTTGCAAAATATTTTACACATTCCAATGCCAGCCAACATTAACATTTGCAAATACTCCTGAGATTGTTTAACTAACATTGATGATGTGCCTACTCTGTGCTCGCACTGCTAAGTGCTGAGGCTGAAAACTCAGTAACACTTGTCTTTCTTCAAGGCATTGAGAATCTAGTGTAGGATACACTGTTTAAATAACATGAACAGTGTGTGCTATAATTGAGAAACATACAAAAGAAAAAAGAATAGCCATCTAGTTAATATCAATTACATCACTGATTTTTTATACATGGAACTTACGACTTCGTATTTATGTTTGTTTTGTTTTTTATTTTATTTTCCCTGACCTTTTCCATTTTCTATATCTGGTGTCTAGAATATTGCCTGGTGATACTCAGTAAACATTTGTGGAATAAATAAATGAAACTGAGTCAGTGAACTCTGTTCTTATTCATCTGACAGAGGAGAACTAACATCAGGGTAGGAATTTGGACTTTATCCTGTAAATGATAGGGTTCAAAAGAGTTATAATTCAGACAGTGACATGATAAGAGTGGTATTTCGAAAATTTACTCTGAGAGCTGAATGGAAGATAGATTGCAGACAGTTAAGCTGTAGGCATGATAATTAGTTAGAAAATAATAATAATAGATTAGAAAGAAGACTAAACAATGACAGTATCAGTGAGAAGAGAGAGAAGTATAAAGTGTGACTGAGTGAGAAATAAAAAAAAAATGACAGGGCTAGAGGATCTATTGGATGTGGTGAATAATACTGGGGAAAGGAGGTAAATGAACCCCAGGATTTTTGCTTGGATAATTATAGAGACAGGAATGCTGTTTAACAAACAGTTTGGAGAAAACAAAATAATGGGTCCAACTTGGACAGTTACTGAAGCGCTTTTTAAAATTAGACAAAATATCCCACCTCCGACTTAGTTTTGCAAATGTAATGAGCTGCTGTTGCTGTTGTATTGGGGCCCTCCCTGTGCCCGGCTTGAAACACACTTGAGAACCACTGGGCTGAGAATGATACGTGGAGTCCAACAAGAGAACCCTGGCAAAAAAGAAAACAATGTTGAGAGTTAGCACACAAAGAGGGACTCAGGAAGAAGATTAAGACCACTGAAAAATGTAGGAGGCTACACACAAGCAAAACAAAAACCAGAGAAATGTCCTTAAAACTGTGGTAATGAAAGTTTCAAGGAATAATAGGGAACAACAGTGTTAGCTACTGGTACATCAAGCAACACAAACCCTTTGAGATCTCCATTTAATTTGACAATTGGTAGGCTTTTTACGATCTTGGTGACAGTATCCAGATTTTTTGGTGAACTTATGAGTGAATAGAAGGTGAGAAGCCAGAAAAACTAAATGTTTCTAACTCACTTTGAAAGGTTGAACTGTGGAAATTTTTAGTGATTAGGTGATGATCTAAGCATGATGAAAGTATTGTTTTGTCCTGTTTTTCAGGTGAGGCTGAAAGAGATGAGGTTTAGAGGAAATAAATCTTTCCATGGGAAAGAGTGGTCAGGGATGAGACTGGGCAGTCAAGCCACAGGATCCAGGCCCCATGCACATAAAGCCTCACCAACACGCCTAGGAACACAATAAAGGATTTTTAAAATAGATGTTGAAGGGATCACATTTTTATTTAAGACAAACTACTATGAGATATTATGGTGATTAAATTAACCAAAGACAAATGAATGAGAGAAAACTAGCTATAATGCTGTTGTATTGGTATCAGTGAAAAGCAATGCACTTAGTCAGTTCTGTTAGAGAAGAAGGGTGACAACTGAAATGAACAAACACTTGGAAATGGAAGTCAAGATGAACTTTCGATGGACTGGAGTTGGAAAGTTAGAGAGACATGTTTAGAGAGTTCCCACGTTTCTAATAAGTGATAGGGTTGATATTTTATTGTTAATAAAAATAAGAAATAATGGACAGGAAACTGAACTGCAAGAAAGATCATTGATTCAGGGTGAGATATATTGAAATTGTGGCTCAAAACATCGTTGCAAGTGGATATTCAAGGAAATATGTAGGAGTTCAGTAGAAAGTGCTGGAATAATTATGTCTATTGGAGATTGCTTGATAAATTGTCCTGCAATAAATCTGAGCTGTAAATAAGATACACCTAGAGTAAAAAGAAAAAGCAGAAATTGGATCACATATATGGAAAATTTATTTAAAGGGCATTCAAAGAAAGAGGCATCTATAAAGAAGACTGGAATGCTCTAATCAGAGAGGCAGAAAAGAAACTAGGAGAGATGTTTAAGACTCAGTGTATTTCAGTCAATGGTAACCAACAAGTATTAAGTTCACTTGACATAGTGGCATAAAGTGGGACTGAGAAGGACGAATAAGACCAAGAAGATCAAGTTAGAGCTGGGTTCAGAAATGTCCATTTGGCAAAACTGATTACTGAGAATCTTACTGATCAATGTTTTAAATTCGTGATCTGGATGGAAACAAAATTTATTGGGGTTAAGGTAGAACGGGTTGTGTGGAAAATTCAAGACAAACTTTGTCAGTTTTTTGGACATTGTCTAAGGTGTATTTACTCCTGAAATATTTCACAAGACTGATAGTAAATATTTAGGACTTAGATTATTCTTAATAATATGTGTATTATGTCTTCTATGTTTCTCTAAAGACTGTTTCATAGGCAGGTTAGTGGAAAGTGGCATAGATTCTAACAGAAGTCTGGCATAGTGGTTTCATGTTACTGTGCTTTATCATAAACTGATCATTGTCAGGTCACTGTGGAGACATGTCTGAATATATTTTATCAAAATAATGATAGATACCATTTATAGAGGACTTACGCTTTGCCCCATATCATAGCCAGTATTTAAAAAAAGATTATCTATTTTATTTAATTATTACATCATTATAAATGATAAAAGTAGGTGCAGAAAAATAATCTTCCCACTGGGGCCCATCTAAGTGGTGGTGAGTTTTTTCCACAAGTCTGATAATTGCACCTGTGATCTTAATCATGGCACCTCACTTTCTTCTGCAATTTTACACATTCTTTAATTTTTTTTGCATTTTTTTACACAAGCAGCATGTTATGAGGCAGTTTTAAAATTTATCACAAAGGAAGTGCTTTGCAATCAATATTTTTTCAAGATACAAAAAATAGTGAAGTTAGAAAAAGAAATAAAATGTGCACCTTTAATTTTATTCCTCAATACCAGACAATCAAGAAGAATCAAGAATCAATATTTTGCCAAGACAAGGTAAGATTCCAAAAGTCTTTTGTACTGTGGCTAGCAAAATTTGTTTGTGCATCCACTGTGAACATCTGTGGTCAGAATTTTTGAAAGCAGGTAATTTTCTGCACTAGGGCTGATCTCTGGTTGTTTAGTAATTTTTCCAAAATTAAATTATACCAATCTATGCAAACAACTGTAGCATATTTGAAAAGTTATAGCAGTCTTTATGGCAGCTTAAGTTCCAAAATCCCATTCTTATCTTTCCTAAGATGACATTGTTTAATATTTTGAGTTGCTTAATGAATAGGAAAGGGTTTTTCAAGAGACTGACAAATATTTAAATAGCATCTTCTAAATATTTATCACTCAGTTGTAGTGATAATGGTCAGATAATTAGACAAGACTAGAGTAATCCCACTGATACATATTTTACAATTCTACATAAATTTTACTGCTCTGTTGATTGCTAATCCTGATAAATCATTTACAGGAAATAAAAATAAATAAATAAATTTAAAAAGAAGAAAAAAAGTAAATTAAAATGTTCTTGGGAAGTTTAGGTTTTTATTTATGTTTCCCTAGTTGCTATTTCACTCCATCATTTGCTTGATCTATCTACCTATCTATCTATCTATCTATCTATCTATCTATCTATCTATCTATCTATCATCTATTCCTCCATCCATCCATCTATATCATCTATGTATCAAGTGCTTCAAAATACATAATATATATGGCACAGTCAGAGAAAGCAGAAAGTTTAAAGGTTGAGCGTGATTATAGACATATCTATTCAGAAACAAAATGGATTCAGAATCATTATAGCTTTCACTGTGTAGTGGAATTGATTAGCTGCAGACAGTTTATGACAGATTCAAGTGATGGTAGCAGGTTTCCATCAGTCACTACCTCTGTCAGCTACACCTGACAGGCTCTACTGTGTTTCCAGGAATGGAGCTGCTACTGATTGCTCACACTTCTGAATATGGAGTCATAACCATCATCTCACATCCTAGAGTCAATATTAAGAGAGTACTAGACATTCTTGTTCCTGAAAGGGCTATTAGAATTTCCAGGGCAGAGATGAAATGTGCTTATTTAATCTTTCTAGGCTTGATTAATTTGTCCTCTTCCAGAGAGCCTCTCCTTATTTCCTATAGCAGGGACAATCCTGAGTGGTTCTTGAAGTCCTTTGCATTTTCTTTCTGTGCACACAAGAGGCCTACGTTCTGCAGTCTGACTACCTTAGAGAAACTGAATTCTGGCCAATAAAATGTGTAGGGAATGTAGATTAATCAATTTTTTTTTTTTTTTTTTTTTTTTAACAGAGTCTTGCTCTGTCACCCTGGTCCTGGCTCGGCTTACTGCAACCTTTACCTCCTGGGTTCAAGTGATTCTCCTACCTCAGCCTTCCCAGTAGCTGGGATTACAGGCATCTGCCATCATGCCCAGACAATTTTGTATTTTTAGTAGAGATGGGTTTTTGCCATTTTGGTCAGGCTGATGTTGAACTCCTGACCTCAGGTGATCCACCCCCCTCAGCCTCCCGAAGTGTTGGGATTACAGGCATGAGCCACCCCACCAGGCCAATCAATTCTTTCACATCACAAAGTATTAAGTAAAATAAAATGCTATGATTTTTTATAAAAATAAGAATATGCTGTTTCTTGGCCTATTATTATTTTTTAAAAAGAGAGAGCTTGCCCAATCTGTGAGTGAAGGTATTTTTAACCTTTATTTATAGTAACTTATTTTATATTTTTTCTACTAAAATGATACTTCAAACCCAAATATACAGATTATATTCACAAAGCTTTTTTTGTGTGATGTTCTAAAGATGGCAACAAAAGAAACTGGAGAAAATTAGAGAGAAGAGGGTTGGAGGGGGACCAAGTTTGAGAAACTAACCATTGGGTGCTATGCTCAGTACATGAGTGATGGGGTCAATTTTGCCCAAAACCTCAGCGTCATGTGATATACCCAGGTAACAGACCCACACATGTGCCACCTGAATCTAAAATAAAAGTAGAAATTATTTTTTTAAAAAATGCCCATGTGTGGAATGATATGAAAGACACAGAATACCAAGATGGGACAGAAGACCAGAATATGAATGTTACCTCAGTGCAAAATTATGAAAAGATTCTCTTCTATTGTTGTTTTGCTTAAATGGAGCTCTAGAGAAAAGGATCATGACAATTGAAGAGACCCCAAAGACCAGATGGAAGCTGAATTTTACTCATAAGTCAATCAACCGGGTCTGGGTTGACCTTAGAGATCGTTAAATTCCTTTTTCTGGGATCAGCTTACGGAAGGCCAGCTATCATTTCGCTTTGAGAGCCCGTTATGCAGCATTTCATTGGCTTAGTGTTGTGTTGCAGAGGCGCAGAGGCATGTTGGAGGGTGACTCATGGCAAATGCAGTAAGTAGATGATTAATAATTGTTTGCCATCGACTGGCCTCATGTTGAAGGTAGTTAAGGGATAGGCATATGTGAAACATGGTCAAAGCTTCCTCAAAACTCCTTTTAGTTTCTCTTTTCTCAGTCTCACCTAATGTATAACATTTTAAAGCTTTCTTTGTGAAAAATAAAAATGAATTAGCAGTAAAAAAATCATAAACAGTATTTGGGAAAGTCCTAAATGTGGTTAAGAATAACTTAATTCAAACAGTAAATTTCTTGGTCTTACATTGCTTCTCCCTTACTCTGACTAAAACAAACAAACAATTAAACAAAAACACTCAATTTTCTTTTCTTTTGGGGACCTATTCTTCTAATTTTTTAGTCAGTTATTGGTTGGGATGGCAGTGATGGCCAGAGTGGGGCATAGCACCCAGGCTTGGCCAATGAGAACTCCCAAATCCCCTTACTTGTAATAAGTGCCTGGTGTCTCCCACGTGGTTCCAATCATGGTGAATCAGTGTTTCTGGGCTGTATGTACTGGGAGTGGATGCTCTCTTATTCTGTTGAACTCAAATTTGTGAGAATGGATAGAAAGCTACTGCTTGCTTCTTCCCATCACATGCAGCCTAAAGAGGAAGGCAACACCTGGAGAAGGGTAGAGACAAGCTAAACCAAAAAATGAGAGAAATCTAGCCCTAATTAACCTAATTTTAACACAGGAATTTTTCAATCAAATGGGCCAATAAATTTTCTTTTTCTTTCATTTTGAGTTTATTTTCTTGCAAGCGATTGAATAAATAGCTTAATAAATAGTGTATATCTCTCATTTTGAAAAAATCATTATAGACTACATTGAAGCTTTTCTTGACATTCTAACAGTATGTATTTGGGAAATTTATCAGGAACTTTTTTTATTAGGTGTGTTTGAAGGGATAAATTAAGTTAAATGAATAAAAACACTTCTTTGTAGTGCCACTTTAGGTATATATTAAATTTTGGTATCTATTCTCAATAAAATAATATCAATGTGTATGTCAGTACATACTCAAAGGAAAATTTCATAGTTTTTCCTGTTTTGAAAATAAGTATTTGAGTGGTCAAAGGGAAACTGAATAAAAGAATTAGAATAAATCACTGTCTACTGTGCCAGAGAGCGGTTAAAGTGATCACTCCTAGAAGAATAGACAGACAGTATTCCAAGACTTGATTTATGGCAATCATATTTAATCACAACTTAATGGTCCGTAAACATATGTGCTGTTATCAGTGGAATCATTCCAGAAAACAGACATAGTTTTAAACTTTCTTTGTAAAGGATCAGCTAGTAAATATGTTAGGCTTTGCAGATCATACAGTCTTGGTTGCAACTATTATTCAACTCCACCACTCTTTTGTGAATTCAGGAGTAGGCAATATGCAAATGATTGAGCATGACTGTGTTCTAAAAACACTTTACTTATGGACACTGAGAGCTTAATTTCATGTTTCCTGCATTTCATGAAGTGCAGTTTTCTTTTAAATTTCTGTTGATCTTTATTTTGACCATATTAAAATATAGAGGGCATTCTTAGCTCTCACACTAAGACAGGTGATGGGCCCTTTTGGCTGATTTGGACCAAGTGCGGTAATTTGCCCACTCCTGTTATCTTAAAGGCAAATGCAGCCTTTCATAGTCCTCAGTTTCTCAGTAAACCAAAAAGTTATTTTCCCATATCTAACTTTTACTTCTTTGCTAATCGAGGAATCATTTGAAAATGGTACATTTAAAGTATTAAAATTCAGGTTTAGCTTTCATTTCTACATGTATGCTGACTCACAAAGAGGTGTTTTTGTTTTTTTAAATACTACCAGAAGAAAATATGTAAAAAGTATAAATTGACAAGTTTTGTTTTCTTTTTTTTTTTTTTTTTTTTGAGATGGAGTCTCACTGTCACCCGGCTGGAAGGCAATGGCACAATCTCAGCTCACTACAACCTCCACCTCCCAGGTTCAAGGGATTCTCCTGCCTCAGCCTCTTGAATAGCTGGGATTGCAGGTGCCTGCCACCACACCCAGATAATTTTTGTATTTTTAGTGGAGATAGGATTTCACCATGTTGGTCAGACTGGAGTCAAACTGACTTCAGGTGATCCACCGGCCTTGGCCTCCCAAAGTTCTGGGATTACAGGGATGAGCCACTGCACCTGGCCTGATAAGCTTTTAAATTGGAAAAAAAATTATTTAATAATAGAATCATGCTAGAGGATAGATATCAAGAATTCTCTCTTTTTTTAATGTTTTAGGAATATGCATAAAGAAAAGAATTAACCCAAATATTAAAAGATATACAAAAATACAAAGGATGTCAAGAGGATGTTAATTATTAATGTTGATTGATATACATTTGAGAAAGGCACAAAACAATGGAAAGTTTTTTGTGTGAGTTCAAAAATGGAGTATTGTTTTGACAAGTGTTTGTCTGATTGACAAGGGGCCATTTTGTTGATTGCAGCTTCTTTTATTATGACATCAAGAAAATATAGATTAGTGGCATGTTTTGAGCAGCATAATCTGCCTTACATAGGATCATTGGGAATAGCTTTACCAGCAGAATTCTTCAAAGACTTTTCTGTCTCTAGTCTTTCAGGGAGTAGAGAAGGGACTAGGTTACAAACTTTAACCTCTAAAGCAATAAGCTGCAGTGATAAACAAGGAGAGAGTTCAAATTTCAAAAGATTTACTGCTTGGAAAAAAAAGAAACAAAACAAAAACAAATCGCTTTTGAAGCTGACAAACAGAAATATCTCCTCCCTAAGTTAAATTTACCTTTGGATTTAAAAACAGAAAATGTCAGGCAAAGCACAACTGAACTTTCAATCAAAGAAGTTACTGTTTTACAAGCTGGGAAGCCTGCATTCCTGACATTCCTCTCTAAAATACACAAGACCCTTGAGACACCTTTTTGCTGCTTTCAACCTTACATGAATTTTGAATAAAACTGAAACCTCTTTAAAGCATAGGCTTCAAATATTTACATGTAAACAGATAATAGTCCCAGATTTATGTCTTGTAGATGCAGGTATGATTGAAAATAAGATTTTTATTTACATTAAACTAGAAATGGAAAGAAATGGACCATCATATTTTCCAAGACTAGAAGTTGCCCACAATTTCAAAAAAATAAAGAGAAATATGATTTATTGTTAACTTCAGAAAAAGATGATTTGTTTAAGTTTCTTATAGATTCTGAATATTAGACCTTTGTCAGATGTATAGTTTGCAAATATTTTTGCCCATTCTGTAGGTTGTCTGTTTACTGTGTTGATAGTTTCTTTTGTTGTATAGAATTCAATTAGGTCCCATTTGTCTTTTTTTTTTTTCTGTTGTAATTGCTTTTGGAAACTTTCTCATGAAATCTTTGCCAAGGTCTATGTCCAGAATGGCATTTCCTAGGTTTTTCTCTAGGGTTTTTATTGTTTTCATTCTTAAATTTAAATCTTTAATGCATCTTAGATTGATTTTTGCATATAGTGAAAGGAAGGGGTACAGTTTTAATCATCTGCATGTGGCTAGCCAGTTATCTCAGCATTATTCATTGAATAAGGAGTCTCTTCCCTATTGCTTGTTATTGCTGACTTTGTCAAAGATCAGATGGTTGTATGTGTACAGCTTTATTTCTTGGTTCTATAACCCCTTTCATTGGTCTTTGTGTCTGTTTTTTTACTACTACCATGCTGTTTTGGTTACCACAGCCTTGTAGTATAATTTAAAGCCAGGTAGTGTGATGGCTCCCGCTTTGATCTTTTTGCTTAGAATTGCTGTGGCTATTTGGGCTTTTTTAGGTTCCATATGAATTTTAGAATAGATTTTTCTAATTCTGTAAAAAATGATGTTAGTAGTTTGATAAAATAGCATTGAGTCTGCACATCATTTTGGGCAATATGGCTATTTTAACAATATTGATTCTTCCCATCCAAAAACATGGAATGTTTTTCCATCCGTTTGTGTCATCTTTGATTTCTTTCTGCAGCATTTTGTAATTTTCATTGTAGAGATCTTTCACCTTGCTGATTAGCTGAATTCCTAGGTATTTTATTCTTTTTGTAGCTATTGTGAATGGGATTGCATTCTTGATTTGGCTCTCAGATTGGATGTTACTGCTGTATAGAAATGAAACTTTGCTGAAGTTTATCAGTTTTGCAGGAGCCTTTGGGCAGAGAATATGGGGGGTTCTAGGTATAGATTATATCATATGTGAAGAGAGATAATTTGGCTTCCTCTCTTCCTATTTGGATGCGTTTTATTTCTTTATCTTGCCTGATTTCTCTGACTAAGACTTTCAGTGCTATGTTGAGTATGAGTGGTAACGGTGGGTATTCTGATTCTTGTTCCAGTGCTCAAGGGCAATGCTTCCAGCTTTTGCCTGTTCAGTATGACGTTGGCTGTGCATTTGTCTTAGTGGGGTCTTATTATTTTGAAGTATGTTCCTTCAATGTCCAGTCTTTTGAAAGTTTTTAACATGAAGGGATGTTGGATTTTATTAAAAGCCTTCTCTCAGAGAACTTAAAACAGAATCACCATTCAATCCAGCGATCCCATTACCCAGAAGAATATAAATTATCTATATAGATATAAAGACACATGCACTCATATGTTCATCACAACACTATTCACAGTAGCAAAGAAATCAACCAAGATGCCCAACAACAGTGAACTGGATAAAGAAAATGTGGTTCACAGCCATAAAAAAAAAAGGCAAAATCAGTCCTTTGCAGCAACATGGATGCAGCTGAAGGCCATTATCCAAGTGAATTATTGTAGGAACAGAAAACAAATACCGCATGTTCTCACTTACAAGTGAGAGCTAAACACTGAGTGCACATGGACAAAAAGAGAGGAATGATATATACCAGGGTCTACTTGAGAGTAGAGGCCGAGGAGAGTGTGAGGGTCATAAAACTACCTGTCAGTTACTATGTTCGTGATGAAATAATTTGTACCCCAAACCTCAGATACATGCAATTTACCCATGTAACAAACCTGCACTCGTAATCCCTGAACCCAAATGTTGAAAACCAAATAAATAAATAAATAAATAAATAAATAAATAATAAAATTCTTTAAAAGATCTTTTAACGTGATAGGAATTTTTATTTAATTTTTACAGAGCATATAATGATAAACCGTTTTCAATTTTTATTATGTATTTCTGTGTTTCATAAAGAAAATGTGAAAAAAATCACAAATTCATACTGAAATTTTAATTCTATTTTATGCCCAACAACTCTTTTCCAAAATGAATCTTAATTGATTTTAATCATTTTTTCAAAAAAAGATGGCAAAAATTCTATTATTATTGAAAAGCAAGCACATAGAAATGAAGCAAAGCACTTTTATATTAAATAACATTTTTTAAGTGAAAAAAGTGAACAATAATTGCTTTGCAGAATGATATTCACATGTAAGGTATCTGGTGAACTATATTAGAATTCAATTGAATATATACTAAGGTCTAAGCACAGTGGGGCCTGTAATCACAGCACTTTGGAAGGCCAAGGTGGGCAGATGACTTGAGACCATGAGTTTGAGACCAGCCTGGCCAACATGGTAAAATCCTGTCTCTACTGAAAATGAAAAAAAACAAAAGCCAGGCATTGTGGTGCATGCCTGTAGTCCCAGGTACTCAGGAGGCTGAGTGGGACGATCACTTGAGTCTAGAGGTTTGAGGCTGCAGTGAGCTGAGATTGCACCACTGCTCTCCAGCCTGGGTGACAGAGAGAGTGAGACTCTGTCGCAAGAATGTGTGTGTGTGTGTGTGTGTGTGTGTGTGTGTGTGTGTGTGTGTAGTACTTTGGATATATAAAGTGCCCAATAGATACACAGCTTAAGATATACAACTTCATGGTAGTCCTCAATTCATTGGCAAACACTTGGATAAAGACGCAAAATTATATAAAAATAGAATATGGCAATTGTAAATAAATGGTACTGCAAAAAGCAATAGAAATTAGGAAGGAATCAATGTAGACAGTGCATTTAAATAAAACATAGCTGAAGCAATGGGTTTGAGCCAGACCAGATGGGTAGGCAGGGTTTATATTGCCAGGGAATGAAATGAGAAGACTTTCTGGACAAGAACAAACCTGGAAAAGAACAGCAGGAACTGACTGGGGATCTGGGGTAATGCAAACTAGACACAGAAATTTTGTGCAGTTGAGAAACACGTCAAACATCAATATAAGCTTTATTCTGAATGTATAGGACTCATGGAGTGTAACCATAATGCCATTTAATTTTGTGTTCTGCCTCGTTGAAATTCACTGGGGGGATTTCCTTCCCTGCCCGTGCTGTATCTTGGGCTATATCTATGAGATGACTATGCTAATAAATTCCATGGATTCTTAAGTCACCATACAGAATCTTGGTTCAGAAACTAGAATGTCCAATGGATTTAATATGCAAAGCTCCAAACTTGATTGAAGTTAAATTTTCTCTCCTCCTCCAGTTGGAACCTGCCTCAGACAGGAAGCCAGGAGTGGAGATGTGGTCCTCATTACCTCCATCTCTCTCTCCCCATTTTACTGAGACTGGGTTCTGATCCACCCTAGCAGCAGGAGTGCAGTGGGAACTAAGGGCAAAAATGGCAAGAGGAAGGTTTCTCTTGATCAGCATTGTTGTGTGATTGTGTTGCACGTTCTGGGCCCAGCAGGTGTTTCAAGCTGCCCCTTGCTTTGTAAATACCCACCTGGTTTATGCAGAGGTTTCCGTGGAAAATATGTAACTGTGCTATATTGATGCAGACCACCACCTTCCATTCACCCGTCATGACTTCCCACTCAGCCCAGACTATCCCTTTTGAATCTCATTACTCACCTAGTAGTTCACGACCTAGGATTTTTATTCTGGGGTAAGCAGATAGTGGAATGGCTCACCAGTAACTCAGAGATTACTGTAAAGAAAGTAAAATCTGGTTTTTAACCTTTCTCCCCTGAGCCAAAGTTTCTACAGAACTGATAGGAAGCCTAGGAAGGATCTCGGGTCTACATTGAGCCTCCATCCTTGAGTAAATTACATATTTGGACATATTAAAAAAGAATGATAATTGACATATTTAAAAACACATCATAAGATGATTTTAAATGTCATTGTTTTTGGATACCATTGTTGTATCTAGACTTTTGGTAATAGAAAAAAGCATCTTGGAAATTGACTGGGTTCATCACAGTGACTTGAATGTGTCTATGCCTGTGTACTGAGATCACACACACACAAACCCTGCAGGAATGAGGGGAGTGACTTTGTCTAATGAATACAAATTTAGAGTAGGGAAAACGCTCGTAAGCTTTTGGTGCTATGGACTCTGCAGTATGGTAAAGCCTATAGACCTCTTTCTGAGAAAAAAAAAGTTTTCTAAATGCATAAAATAAAATACAAATTATTCCAAAGGAAATAAATTATAATGAAGTACAGTTATGAAATTATTAAAAAGTGATATCGAAATGTCTGTTTCTCTTTTTTTCTTCTCTTTTTGTTTTGCCTTCATTTGACATGAACAAAATGTGTTTCTTTATTATATAATAAGAGCTAGTGTCAGGGCCAAGAATATTATATTTTTGAAGTATTGGTCCATGAAAATGATATTCCATAATATCTGCTACAATTGAAATATGATATGTGAGATGACATACATGATTTCTGTTGGTGATACAGTTGGAGGTGTTGCAAATACTGCTGCAGTTGGTTTCATAAATTTCTAGTTAAGTAAATTGTCAATTGTTAGAGAGCAGGGAAAACAAAGGTTTCTGAATTCCATCCTGGATAAAAAGCAATCTGCTTGCCTATTGTCGCTACCTGTTTCAGTAAAATATTGCTAGTTGCTCCATTGAGGAGGTTTAGTCTACAGAATTTAATGAAAGATTTACTCTTTCCTTGATTCCTCCATCTATTGATTCCTCCTATCCCTTCTTTTCCCCTGGCAGATGGTCGCAGTCTGTTTACCATGCTCAGTTCAGCCTGGCTTCCCTCATCAGCAAGTCATGGTCCTAGCTATTGAAAAATATTACCATTTCACAGGACAGCAGTGTTTTGTTTTATTTCTCTTAGCACTTTCCTGTACATTGGGGCACTCATCCACACTGGATATGACTTTTGAAAGAACAGGAAGGGATCTATCTATCAGGACCAACAGTTTTCCATTTGCCTAATAAGATGATGATGGCACCAAAAATAAAATCTCTCCCTTCCCTCTGGAAATGCAGGCCTTCTGATGGGATTTCTACTTTGCCTCTTCAGCAGTGTGAAATGACCCAGGGAAATACTTAGTAAGTAGATGTCAGCCCCAGTGTAAGCAGAAAAAAAAATGATGAATGGACCACTAGGAAAGCCCATCCCAGCACAGTTTGGCTGTGCACTTTGCATTAGATTCTATAGTTTTTCTGTCTTAAATATCGTCAGGGATTCTCAAGTAGTTTCAGCCTGAGGCTATTACTCCTAATAATTGAGACTGATGAAAGGTCATGGTACTTTTACAGCTTAGCTGTGACACACTATATATCACGTTGCTTCTGTCAGAGAAAATATTATATACTTAATTGGCGAAAGGTTTGATCCTGAGTTTTCTTCTGTGCGTTGTCCACAATGTATATGCTTGGGTTTACCTATAAATTTAACATTTAAAATGTCCCAGAAAATTGCCTGGTGCCAGAATGAGATCACTTAGGTATATAGCAAATATTTCAGGATCATTAGGAAATTAATTACATGAAGTGATTGACACATTCCAACTAGAGAGGAAGTGTTTCATGCAGCCATGCTTGTTTGAACACAACACTACAGATCCCTCGTGAAAAGCTGCTTATGTGCTAAAATAGGAAAAGCGACTTAGGAGGAAAATCAAAGGTGTTAGAAAATTATCTGGTCAGGGAGTTTCAGCTCTGTGGCGAATAATTTTCTTTTCCTAGTTACGCCTAGTTATTGGTGGTTTCTGAGTTTATACATAAAGCCTGGCACCCTAGCCATAAGTGCCTTGGAAATTTGTTCTTTTTTTAATCTGTAAAATGTTTTGTTATTTAATGGTAGGGGTTGGGGTGGACAAATGGAGATGACCAGTAATGAAAAGACACGTTATTTATAATAAAGGAAATAGCACATATCAAAACCCAGAAAATCTGTCTGAAGAAGTATTCAGAGGAAAATCCCTAGTGTCAAATTCTGTATAAGTTGAATAACCCATACAGAAAAATAGAAAGCATGTAAAGTAAACCTGCAACCAAAGAATCCTCTCAGTCTGAAGGAGGACAAGAAAAAGTAGCAATAAAAAGTAAAAATTAGTAGATTTTTTTAAAAAAAGATATACTGGGTTTCATATATCTTAAAATTATTTATTTATGAAAAATTTTGCAAATATTGTACATTTTCATTTTTGAAGAAAGTTATACGTAGAAAAAAATCTAAATAACCAGAAAGAATGCTATAAGACTTTCCAGTATCTGCTGTATTGGTGAATTTGAATGGACTGCTCACTTTATTCTTCTGAATCAATCCTACAGAGACTACAGAAGCTCAAGGAAAGCTTAGGTAAAGGAAAATAATGGTAATTAAGAAAATAAAACAAGTTGAGACTGAAGACTACCAAGAAGCAGTCTCTGTGTGGAGAGGGCTATGTTGTGTCTGCAGCAGGGACACAGAATAATAGGAGGCAGATAAAGGTGAGTAGGTTGAAGGAAAGCTGTTTAGTTTTGCTTTTCCTTTTCCATGTCACCTTGGCATAATCAGTTTCTTTGCCATGAAAAATGTAGGACGGCTTAGGCCATGGAAGCTGTCCAACGGTGGGTTTGCCGATGATGGTGGGTCAGGACTGCCGCTGCTCTCAGGCCTTCGCTTTTTTCATCCTCTTCCTCCAACCCCCGCAGACTGTGTTTACAAACTAAACAGGAAGTTGCTTATTTAAAGTAGTTTAAAAGTTGAATCTTTGATTAGAAGACTTCTGTAGTGGTTAACATGATTCTGTGGGGCCTATGTTTTTCTGGGTTTCTGTGGGGCCTGGGGCATGTCTCTTCCCCTTTCTATAAACACAATGGAGAGACACAGGCAAGGGGCTAGCCTTTGGACCTACCCCAAAACATGTTATCAGAAATACCTAAATTAATAGACACCTGCGGAGAACAATCATTAAATAGATACTCAGATGTATATACATATATAGGTGTGTTTGTGTGTGTATAAAATATATAAGCATACACATATATATAAAACAGCAGAATTCTAGAACAGATAAACCAAGAAATATAACAAATATGCACAAAGAGATAAAAGAAAATGGATAGATATGTGAGTATGTGTGTGTAATCTCCCTTTGACTTTATTAGAAATAAAATATAATGCTTAACACAAAGAACACATAGAAAAGATAAACACCAGGATAGATACATCTGAAGAAAAAACTAGGAATTAGCCAGCTGAAAAGTCATATGGAAAAACCCCATAGGGTCAGAAACTGATGAAGAAAAGTAAAATAATAAGCCAGGCTAAAAGATGGAGAAAGAATCAACATATTGTCATTGGAGTCTCAGAAGAGAAAGGAATAAAACAGAAAAGAGAACATGTCTTTAGAAATAATAAATATACATTTTAAAAAATTTAAAAAGATGACGTACCTTGCATTAAAAATGTTCATCAAGTATCAATTTGGAGAGGAAACCAAATTTTGACAAATTGCAGCAATATTTTAAAACATTACAGAGAAATAAATTATTCTAGAAGTCTCAATAGAGGAAGAATCATCATGGCAGAACAATAATCAGATTGATGCCAATTTTTTCAATGCCAATGCTGGATATAAAGTAGAAACATAGAAATATTTTTAAATTATGAAGAAAAGGAAATTCTACCTCACTTTTATTTCAAGCCAAATTATTATTTAAATATGTGTTTTTTCCTTTATAATAGCATAAAATACCTCAATGTTTACTACACAGTCTAAGAGGAAATATTGAGATTAAAAAAAGAAATCAATGAGAAGCGGATCCCATAACATATGGGAAATATGTTTGAATAACTTGCTTGGTAAAGATTATTGTGAATTAATAATCCTATAACAGATTGCTAAAATCATTGAGATGGTTTCAAATGAACAAATCTTCCAGATAGTCCTGAACCAGATTGAATGATGGATTTATTCACCAAATTTTTACATAGCCAGTATTTATAAGTCTAACATATTTTTTTTCAATAACCTAGAGAAATATTTCAAGTGGACCTATCAATTTATCTTATAAATAAAAGTTTAAAGTAAAATTGAATAGAGTAAAATAAAAAATGACAACTAATCTCTATTTTAGATATTGTTATAAAGATTATGTTAAATATATTGAATATAATATCTTGAAATAGGAATAGCAAAGAGAGTTTATGACAAAAATGTAACTATAAAGCAATATTTGGTCATATAAAACTGTATCACCAAAGTATGCTACTTAAAAAAATAATCTTTACCGCCACTGGAAAGATAACTAATATAATTCTATTCATATTTTTTATTAAAAATGAAAACTTTAAAATGACTATAAAAATAGTTAAATATGAGTTTATTATTTGAACTGGAAACCAGGGGACTTCTAGTTGGGATAACGTAATTTCAGGGATTTAAGGGCTCCATCTGCCCCAGACGTATAGCATAATGGTAATATATAAAAAGGAGAAATGACTATGCACATGAGCCACAAGTAAAAGTTAAATATTTCCGTGAATGAAGAAACAAAAATGAACTTAAAGCTTCAAGTACACAGGGATTCTGAAATGATACATGTGGCATTACCAGAATAAATATTGTTCTCTGAAGCAGTCTCTTTACTTAAAACTGAGGGCTGAGGAAGCTCATTTCTTTGAAAAGAGGTTGAAAAAAAACAAGCTAAGTCTAACTAGAGCCTGAAGCTATAATGTAGTTATAATTATAAACCAGGGACGTTAAAGGAGCAGGCATCACCTAGCAACCAAGGTTTGGGTCAAGCTGCCCTCTGGTTTCATGAGTTGATCAACACTGTTCTCAGTATCACTGTGGGAAAGGTCTCAATAGCCAGCATAAAATCTAGCCCCAGACCACTATCCAACTTTGGGCAACTGTGAAAAATTGTTAAAGGAAAAGAATAAAAGAGTTGGGGTGAAGGTATGTAGGAAAAAAGGGGAACTGAAATTTCCATTTAATATCAGCCTGCAACCTAAGATATTAAAACACAGAAAGTAAACTAATGCTAAGACAATCAACAATTAAGTTAATTCACTTCACAAAAATGAAACTAATAGAATGTGCAAAAATAATTTTTAAAAGAGTGTACTTTAAATTCTGTAATGAATAAAGAACTTAGAATGCAGTAAATGAACAAGAATTTATGAAGCAAATATCATATCATAGATATGATATACCCAGGGGATATTAAAATGAGAAAGAATGGAAATTTAAAAAAGATCTTAATTTAAAATAAAATCTCAATATATGGAATACTTTCAAGACAGCCTGAATAATAGTGAGAAAGAATTTGTCTAGAAGGTGGGGCACAGAAATAAAGCAGGATTTCTCATCAGCACTTTTGTCACTTGGGGCCAAATAATTATTTGTTGTGGGGAGTGTCCTGTACATTGCAGTATTTTAGTAGCATCTATAACCTCTATCGACTAGATGCTAGTAGCACCTCCTCCCAGTTCTGACAACCAAAACTGCATTGATTGTCCAATGTTCAGGTAAGTACCCTGCCCCCGGTTAGAACCACTGAAATAAAGAGATAAAAGTATTCAAAAGGCAGTTAAAAGACATGAAATTAAGATGGGAAACTCCAACAAAGTTTTAGAAGTTGCTTCACCAGAATATTCTAAAAGAAATGGCAAAAGAGGCATATTGGCAGATATTTTCTATAATTGAAGAAAAATGTAAGCCCTTAGATTAAAATATATTTCATCTAAAGAAGAATAAATACAAATAAATCTAAACTTCACACCAGACTAAACTATAGATTGTTGAGTATACACAAATAATAGTAAATGTTATTAAAAAGCAAAATGGATTTTCGAAAAAAATGATTACAATCAGTTGCAGCAACCTTCTCATCAACAAAATTTTCCAAATGACAAAGGAACTATAATCCGCAAATTCTACATAGTGCTAAACTATTAATTAAAAAAGAGAAGATGGATAATAGGTAGATGATTGATAGACCGACAGAGATGATAGATAGATAGATAGATAGATAGATAGATAGATAGATAGATGATAGATTTATAGATAAAGTTGTTTTTCAGACATACAAAGAGTAGAAAGTAACTGACTACTGGTTTTTTCTAAGACAAATACCGAAAAGTAAAATCAGCAAAAAGTAGGTGAGCAAAGATATTGGTAAATCATGTTTATAAATATCACCAATGATGTTAGAATATTTCATCTTCATCAATTTTGTATTTAGCATTCTGACAATAATAACAGAAATAAAGTTTTCAAGAGAATATGTAAAAGAAGCAGTCTGAGAAACACATTAGGGAAAAGAATCAAAATACTGAATACATTTAGATTTTGTTGGGATAATTTAAGTGTGTATTTAAAATTGATAGAAAAACTAGATATTAAAATATAATTTTTATCTTGAAACAAAAAGGAAATAAAAGAAATGCTATTAGTAAAGTAGACACCTGAGAGGTAGAAAATGGAAGAGGCGGTAAAAACACACCGTAAAATGGTGGGAATAATTTAAAAGTACTAATTATCACACTAAATTTTGTCTTGAGCTATTGAAAGGCAAAGATTACCTGGATTAAATACAATTTAATTATTAAATTATTATCAATAATTTTATTAATTATTTAATTATTCAATTTATTAATATTTAATTTATTTTAATTAATTCCAATAGTTTAATAAATTAATTTCAATGAAATATAATATATAATTTTAATAAAATAATAAATTATTAATATTTAATATTAATAATTAAATACAATTTAATTATTAAGTTATTAACTATTGTTAAAGCTGATTAACAAAGTCAACTTTGTACTTGATGGTTAACCACTATGTGTGTTATCTTAAAAGAGAAAAAAATTATCAATACCAGAGCTACTATTTAATACTTTTTATATACTAGTGGTAATTTTTAGGAACAAAGGATAGCCATATTAGCATTATTATTTAATATTGTTTTGCAGGTTCTAGATAATCTATTAAAATCTATGAAATGTATGTGTATGCTTAATAAATGCTAAGAACAATATTGTCATATTAGTTGATAGTATGATTTTTATATAGGAACTATAAATATTTTAAAATCCCTAAAATCTTAGAACTAACAAACAAAATGTATTAAATGCTCTAGATTATAGCATTGTATAACCACTTTGAAAATGTAAAATATGAAAAATAATTTTACTAAGAAAACTGAAATTTAAAAATAAACTTACGAAAAAGTAATTTTACTTAAGAGGTATATTTTATTCAAAAACATATGGGCCACAAGGACTTTGTATTGCACCTTAGGTACCAGCGTGGCCACAGAGAAGTAGTCACAAGAGGGCTTTTGGGATTCTTGATTCCAGGACTTGGCTCTAAGATGGGACTTATAGACCTGTGATGGACCAGAGGGGAACACAGTCCTCTGAAAGATGAGCTCCAGGCCAGGCAGCCTACACCATCCTAAAATTTATGTGGAACCTCAAAAGATCCAGAAGAGCCAAAGCTATCCTAAGAAAAAAGAACAAAATTGGAAGAATTATATTACCTGACTCCAAATTATGCTACAGAACTATAGTAACCAAACCAGCATGGTACTGGTATAAATGGAACAGAATAGAGAACCCAGAAACATCTCAGGCACATTTATTATGTATCTAAAAATATTAAAAATAGAAAATTTTTAAAAACTCATTCTATATGAACCAAACCAAAGGAAATGGTTAATATAAAATATGAAAAGCCTTAACTATATGGAGAATGTTGTCTGACAATAACATAATTATCAAATAAGAATTTAGAGCTTTTAATGAAAATAAAAATAATAATCTGATGAATTTATTCTGAAAATAATCTGAACGTATTGAAAGATGAGGTCACAAAAACAATTCTGGATGTTACAGAAAACTAATAACTTTCTTATTTACCAACAATAACAAGTAGGAAATGTAGGGAAACCATTATATTTACAGTCCATACAAGGAACATACAGAAGAAAAATATGTGGGAAAAACTATAGACAACCTACAAACTTTGGTTGAGAACTAATAAAAAAATCATAAGAGTGAAAGATGATGATTATTATCAAGAACCTAATTTCTTTTAAAATTATTAATAAATTTGTTATGTTTGAGCATCCCAACTCAAAGATTGATAATATATCTACATAAAAAACTAAACTATCATATAACTTAAAAGAAACACAAAGTTTTTAATATATAAACCTGATCCTTATATTTGGTTTTTATCCTGAATTCCAACCTGTTACAGTGTCCACATGAAAAAGGATGGAAATAGATTCTCTCTCCCATTCTACTAGGTTCCTTTTTGTCCCATCCTGTTTTATGATGAAAATTGGCAAACATGTAGAAAAGTTGAGAGAATTTCAGAAGGGACACCCATGTGCTTACCAAGTAGACTCTACAATTAACATTTTGCTATATTTGTTTTTATTACACATCTACCTCTTCTTCCTTTTCTGAAAATGTATTGGAAAATAAGTTGTAGACTTTAGCCCATATTATAAATACTTTGTCATACATATCACTAGAATTCAATATTTATGAGTTTTCTTCTTTTCAAGTATTATTTACATACAATAAAATATTCAAATCATGTGACCACTTGATTACCTGAGAAAATCAACCTACTATTAATAAACAAAATGTGACTGTCACTCCAGAAAGTTTCTTCATATTCCTTCCCAATAAATCCTCACCTATATCTACATTTCCACATAAGCATTCATTGTTCTTTTTGTTTTACACCACAAATTAGTTTTGCCTGCACTAGAAATTTATATAGGTTGAATCATGTACATTAGTGTGTAAGACTTCTTTCACTCCACATAAGATTTTTTCAATTCATACATGTTATTGTATATATCAGTAATTTACTCTTTTTATTGCTGTCTGGTATCTCACTGTAAAAGTAAAGCATATTTTATTCATTCAGTCTCCTACTGTTGGGTATCTAGGCTGTTTCTTTTTGGGGGTTGTTATAAATATAGCTCCAATAAAGATTTTGTGTAAGTCTGCTTGTGGACATATGTTTCTTTGGAATCACTGGGTCTTATACTAGAGATGAATCTACTTTTCTAAAATGCTAAGGAAGCTTTTTCTAAACCTGTAGCATTTTTACTACCATTAACAGTATGTGAAAGTTCTGGTTGTCACAAGTCTTCATTAACATTTATCAGTATCTCTCTTTTGATTTCAGCCACCTTAGTGGATATATGGTATCTCATTGAGGTTTCAATTTGAATTTTCCTAATAACTAATAATAGTGTTTTTTCATGTACTTATTGGTCATTTATAAATTAGCCTTTGTTGTGTGTATGTTCAAATCCTTTTTTCTTTTTTTACTTTTTATAATTGCCTTATAGACTTTAGTTTTTTTTTTGTTTTTTTTTTTTTTTTCTGAAAATGTATTCTAGTTACCAGTTCTAAGTAAGGTGTGTAAACTGCAAGCATGTCTCAGTCTACAGCTTGCCTGTTCATTTGCTTAATGTCTTTAGATGAACCAAAGTTGTTAAATTTTATGAAATATAATTTATATGTTTTTTTCATTGATATTGCGTTCTGTGCTTTTTAAAGAAACTTTTGCCTGTTTGGAATCCACAAAAATATACTATTTTTTAAAGCTTATAGTTTTAGCTATTATGTTGAGATCTAGAATCCATCTCAAATTAATGTTTGCATATGGTGTGAGTTAGGGGTCAAAGTTTATTTTTTAATTTGCATAGCTAGTTTTTCCAGGATCATTTGTTTAAAAGCTTTTCCTTTTTTTGTAAGACTGTTTTCTCCCTTTGTTGAGTATCAAAGGATCATATAATATGAATACATATCTGGGCTCTCTATTTTATTTCATTGATTTTTTTGGTGATTCTTTGTCAGTGCTACACTGTTTCTCTTTGTTTTTTTTTTGTTCTGTTTTATTTTTTTGGAGGTGGAGTTTCACTCTTGTTGCCCAGGCTGGAGTGAAATGGCGAAATCTTGGCTCACTGCAACCTCTGCCTCTTGGGTTCAAGCGATTCTCCTGCCTCAGCCTCCAGAATAGCTGGGATTACAGGCATGCACTACCACGCCTGGTTAATTTTGTATTTTAGTATATGCAGAGTTTCTCCATGTTAGTCATGCTGGTCTCTAACTCCTGACCTCTGGTGATCCACCCACCTCGGCCTTCCAAAGTGCTGGAATTACAGGTGTGAGCTACACACCTGTCTCTACACTGTTTTTATTATGGTGGCCTCATAGTAAGTCTTGAAATAAGGCTGAATAAAAGACTTTTAAGTTGTTAGTTAAAATACAAACAGTATATGAAAAAATATAATGAAGGAATCATAATCATATAATGTATTTCTTACAAATTAAAAATCATAGGGAAATAAAATGAACAAAAGGCATGAACAGATAAATCAGAGAAAAACACATCACACACACATAACCCCCAAACACACAAACATAATCACCTTACTTTCAATAAAAAATGATTGAGGTACCACTTCACATATTCAAAAATGGCAGTGTTTTTAAGTGAGTATATTCAATCTCGATTAGAATGCATATATAGCTAATTGTAACAACAAGTTGGTGTCATTCACCTGGATGCAACATTGCAATGTATATATGAAATATAAAAAAGTTAGAAAGACTTGTCTTTTGACCCAGCAACTCCATTTTATGTACTCATTTCAAGTGAGGGAGAGAGAAATTCATATATAAGAATATTCATTGATTTTTAAAAATAATTTAGAAAATAAAGAACAATCTAAAATAAAGGATTTTAATAGAAATGGTACATCAACTAATGTCAAATATTATTTTGTCATTAAAATATCAGACTTCAGAGAAATGTAAACCTAAGGAAATAAAATACACAGAACTAAAAATATATGGCTACTATAATCCTTGCAGAAATAAAAAAAATATACACAGAAAAGAAAACTTACTTTAAAATAAATTATTTCAGGTATTTAACCATTACTTATTTGATATTATCTACCTCTAGACAATAAGATGCAATATGAATTTTATAATCTACTTTATGTTTTTGTGTTTCTCATGCATTTCATAATGGATATTTATTTTTATGATTAAGCGAGATAAACATCTTCAAAATTTTAATTGGTTTAAGAAACAACAAAGTACTGTCAGAATACCATCTTAGTCAGTTCAGGTTGCTGTAACAAATTGCCGTAGACTAGGTGAGTATAAATGATAGAAATTTATTTCTCACAGTTCTGGAATGTGAAAGTCCCAGGTCAGAGTGCTGGCATGGTCAGGTTCTGGTGAGGGCTCTTTTTCCAAATTGCAGACCAATGAGTTGTCATAGCCTTGCATGGTGGAAGGAACTAGCTAGCTCTCTGGCCTCTTCCTGTAAAGGAACTAATGTGATTCATGAGGGCTCCACCCTCACATCCTGGTTATCTCCCAACAGCTTCCCATCCAAAACCGTCATACTGAGATGAGGGTTTCAACATGTAAATTTTGGGGGCACACTAACATTTACTGTGTTGCGAACATATGTCCTCAGACAATCTCTGAAAATAGAACAGGTCATCACTTACGGATGAAGAAATAAAGGTGTACCAGAAAGAGAAGGGTCTCGAACTAGAAAGCTAAGCAAGGGAGAGCACAGTTTGACATGTAGGATCTTACCTCTTTGTCGTGGCTATTTTACTGTTCAACACTGCATCTTTGGATGATTTTTAAATAACCAGACCATTCAACTAACCTGGATGATCCTATAAAACAAGAGAGTTAGCTGTCCTTCACACTCCCTGCTATTCTATGCATCTGCACATAAAAGCAGATGCCAATGACATCCTGAACTTATACATTTGTTTCATCTTAATGTAATAATTTTAGTGCATTTTGAACCAGTTGCATACAGTCAGAATATGTATGTTTATTTAATGCTAACTATGTATGAGTTACATTGTGAGATCTTTGGGGGTTTACAGATGAAGGTGGCATGAGTGGAATCAGCATCCACTCTAGTTGCTTCCAGGATAATGAGGGCAAGGTGCTCCAGCAGGCCCTGGAGCTCTTTCCGCTGTGTCAGATCTGCTCTAGGATCATCAGTCTATTGGCCGAATCTGAAACTATAGCAACTTCCTGTTGCCAAGAATAATGTAGTATTGTATACACCACTGGATAGTGTAAGAAACATTTAATTCACTTATAAATTATTCTATCTGTAAGTATTCACTTATAATGACCTGCAACCAAGCAAACATTTTTTTCTCTCAACCTTGTTTTTTTTTTTTTTGGTCATTGACATGGCACTTTGGTTAGATAACCCAGATTTAGTCAGGTTAGTGACCTGGGCATGTAACTGGGGAAATGAAGATGCATGACTGTGTTGGTTAATGCTGAGTGTCAACTTGCTTAAATTGAAGGATACAAAGTACTGATCCTGGGTGTGTCTGTGAGGCTGTTGCCAAAAGAGATTAACATTTGAGTCAGTGGGCTGGGAAAGCCAGACCCATCCTTAATCTGGTGGGCATAATCTAATTGGCTGCCAGTATGACTGGAATATAAGCAGGCAGAAGAAAGTGAAAAGAGAGATTGGCCTAACCTCCCAGGCTACATCTTTCTCCCATGCTGGATGCTTCCTGCCCTCGAAATCTGACTCCAGGTTCTTCAGTTTCTGAACTCAGCCTGGCTCTCCTTGCTCCTCAGCCTGCAGATAGCCTATTTTGGGACCTTGCGATCATGTAAATTAATACTAAATAATTTCCCCTTTACACACACACACACACACACACACACACACACACACACACACACACACATTCCATTACTTCTGTCCCTCTAGAGAACCTGATTAATACAACGATTAAATATATAAGTGACTTCTTTAGAACTGGGATGATTTGATCAGGTGTTTTTGTGTTTTAAAAATCCAATTTACACACACTAATAGCTATTTGAGAGGCTGAAGCAGGAGGATTACTTGAGCCAGGAGTTCAAGGCTGCAGTGAGCTATGATTACACCACTGTACTCCAGCCTTGGTGACAGAGCAAGACCCTTTCTCTAACTAAAATAAAATAAATAAAAATGCATGTGATTATTATGCATTTCATTCCTATATCAAAACATTTCGATAAATATGTACACCTGCTATGTTCCCACAAAAGTAAAAAATTTAAAACAAATTGAATTAAGATGCCTCTTTTATAAACATAAACATGGACAAACGCTAAAAAATAAGTAAATATTCTGGAGAGTCATGAACAGAAGTAGCAGTTCACATGGGAAAAGGAAACAAATTTCAATTTATGTAACTTCCTCTCACCCCATGGAAGGTGCTAAACCATACTCAGAACTCTGGGCTGTGAAGAGAAAACTGATTTCATTTTTCTAATTCAAAAGGAGAAAAATAATTTGATCTTAATTTTACTGACTGGATGAAATTGAGACAACACAAACTATAAAATACCAGTGAGGTCTCATTTATAATTTGACAGACAACCTATAGGGAAGCACATTGCTTCTTTTGATTCTCAAATGCAGAAAAGGATATATTGGGCACCTTGAGTTGGTCAAATTATCTCATGCAAAGTGTCACATATTAAGCCACAGTGGTTTGAACAGTAAGGCTCCACTCACCATGTGAAGAACCTGGTGGTATCTTCTTATTTGGAATGTTCATGTGCTCACACAGTTCAGGGATTTTGGCAAAATCAAAAGGAGTAACCTTCAATACTGACATTATTTTATATTTTCATGCTGAGGTGGACTTGTTCATTCTTCTTCCACCCCAAGCCAGAGTGAAGCTCTCCCAGTTTTGCAGACAGAGTCTCTCTCTCACTTGGCCATACCATCTGTTTCCACGTTGCAGTTTACTCTACATGAATACCAGGTAGCAGACGGAATTTTGCCCAATAGCAAGTACAGCAAAAAGTCTTTCACAGGCTCCTCACAATCTGTGAACATCTGATCAGTCTAGGATAACACATTGTACTAAAAATATACCAGAGAAATATTCATGTGGTAATAAACAAGGAACCTGAATCAAGGGGGAAATGTGCCATGGGCTTCTGAAATGTATCTTTCTCTGTACCAAAATGATGACGGTCTGTCAACAGGAGGTGACTGGATCTACTAATGTTTGTTTCTTTATTGCAAGTGTTAATGTACATTTAACTGTGTGGGCATAGTGTGTTTGGTCTAAAACCCAAAGTGTGAGTTAAATGAGAGGAAGTCTACAACGATTTATCCTGAGGTGGTTGATTTGATAAACAGAAATATACGTAATTTCCATGATAATTTCTGAAACAGCACAGCGACATTACAAGGAATATCTCAGCAGTTCTAAGAGTGCAAATTTAAAAGAAAAAAGACTGTGTCATATATTTAAGGCTGCATCATTCATTCCTTATTAGCTATATCATCATTTTAAGAGAACTTGACAACACTCCCCAAATGTTAGATGTATATATTACAAAGACCTTCTGAAGACTGATTCTTGGTTTATGCTGAAAAGACTTGTGCAGATTTCTTTTCTTTTCTTTTTTTAAATTACACGTTAAGTTCTGGGTTACATGTACCAAATGTGAAGGTTTGTTGCATAGGTACACACATGCCATAATAATGGTTTGCTGCACCACCATGGGTTTGCTAACCCATCATCTACATTAGGCATTTCTCCTTTTTTTTTTTTTTTTAATTTTTATTGCATTATAGGTTTTGGGGTACATGTGCAGAACGTGCAAGATAGTTGCATAGGTACACACATGGCAGTGTGTTTTGCTGCCTTCCTCCCCTTCACCCACACTTGGCATTCATCCCCAGGCTATCCCTCCCCAGCCCCCCTGCTGTCCCTCCCCCATTCCCCCCAATAGACCCCAGTGTATAGTAGACCGCCTCTCTGTGTCCATGTGTTCTCATTTTTCTCACCCACCTATGAGTGAGTATATGCAGTATTTCTTTTTCTGTTCTTGTGTCAGTTTGCTGAGAATGATGTTCTCCAGATTCATCCATGTCCTTACAAAGGACACAAACTCATCATTTTTGATTGCTGCATAATATTCCATGGTGTACATGTGCCACATTTTCCCAGTCCAGTCTATCATCGTTGGGCATTTGGGTTGGTTCCAGTTCTTTGCTATTGTAAACAGTGCTGCAATGAACATTCGTGTGCATGTGTCCTTATAGTAGAACGATGTATAGTCCTTTGGATATATACCCAGTAATGGGATTGCTGGGTCAAATGGAATTTCTATTTCTAGGACCCGGAGGAATTGCCACACAGTCTTCCACAATGGTTGAACTAATTTACACTCCCACCAACAGTGTAAGAGTGTTCCTATTTCTCCACATCCTCTCCAGCATCTGCTGTCTCCAGATTTTTTAATGATCACCATTCTAACTGGCGTGAGATGGTATCTCAATGTGGTTTTGATTTGCATCTCTCTAATGACCAGTGATAATGAGCATTTTTTCATATGTTTGTTGGCCTCATGTATGTCTTCTTTTGTAAAGTGTCTGTTCATATCCTTTGCCCATTTTTGAATGGGCTTGTTTGTTTTTTTTCCTGTAAATCTGTTTGAGTTCTTTGTAAATTCTGGATATCAGCCCTTTGTCAGATGTGTAAACTGCAAAGACTTTTTTCCCATTCTGATGGTTGCTGATTCACTCTAGTGACTGTTTCTTTTGCCATGCAGAAGCTGTGGAGTTTGATTAGGTCCCATTTGTCTATTTTGGCTTTTGTTGCCAATGCTTTTGGTGTTTTATTCATTAAGTCCTTGCCTACTCCTATGTCCTGAATGGTTTTGCCTAGATTTTCTTCTAGGGTTTTTATGGTGTCAGGTCTTACGTTTAAGTCTTTAATCCATCTGGAGTTAATTATAGTGTAAGTTGTCAGGAAGGGGTCCAGTTTCTGCTTTCTGCACATGGCTACCCAGTTTTCCCAACACCATTTATTAAATAGGGAATCCTTTCCCCATTGCTTGTTTTTGTCTGGTTTATCAAAGATAATATGGTTGTAGATATGTTGTGTTGCCTCCGATGCTTCTGTTCTGTTCCATTGGTCTATATCTCTGTTTTGGTACCAGTACCATGCTGTTTTGATTACTGTAGCCTTGTAGTATAGTTTGAAGTCTGGTAGTGTGATGCCACCTGCTGTGTTCTTTTTGCTTAGAATTGACGTGGCTATGCGGGCTCTTTTTTGGTTCCATATGAAATTCATGGTGGTTTTTTCCAATTCTGTGAAGAAATTCAATGGTAGTTTGATGGGGATAGCATTGATTGTGTAAATAACTTTGGGCAGTGTAGCCATTTTCACGATATTGATTCTTCCTAACCACGAACATGGAATGTTTCTCCATCTGTTTGTGTCCTCTCTTATTTCGTTGAGCAGTGGTTTGTAGTTTTCCTTAAAGAGGTCCCTTACATTCCTTGTGAGTTGTATTCCTAGGTATTTTATTTTCTTTGTAGCAATTGTGAATGGCAGTTTGTTCTTGATTTGGTTCTCTTTAAGTCTGTTATTGGTGTATAGGAATGCTTGTGATTTTTGCACATTGATTTTATATCCTGAGACCAAGTTGCTTATCAGTTTCAGGAGCTTTTGGGCTGAGGTGATGGGGTCTTCTAGGTATACTATCACGTCGTCTGCAAATAGAGACAATTTGGCTTCCACCTTTCCTATTTGAATACCCTTTATTTCTTTTTCTTGCCTGATTGCTCTGGCTAGAACTTCCAGTACTGTGTTGAATAGGAGTGGTGAGAGAGGGCATTCTTGTCTAGTGCCAGATTTCAAAGGGAATGCTTCCAGTTTTTGCCCATTAAGTATGATATTGGCTGTTGGTTTGTCATAAATAGCTTTTATTACTTTGAGATATGTTCGATCAATACCAAGTTTATTGAGGGTTTTTAGCATAAATGGCTGTTGAATTATGTGAAAGGACTTCTCTGTGTCAATTGAGATAATCATGTGGTTTTTGTTTTTGCTTCTGTTTATGTGGTGAATTACATTTATAGACTTGCGTATGTTGAACCAGTCTTGCATCCCCGGGATGAATCCTACTTGATCATGATGGATAAGTTTTTTAATGTGCTGTTGCAATCGGTTTGCCAGTATTTTATTGAAGATTTTTGCATCTATGTTCATCATGGATATTGGCCTGAAGTTTTCTTTTCTTGTTGAGTCTCTGTCAGGTTTTGGTATCAGGATGATGTTGGTCTCATAAAATGATTTGGGAAGGGTTCCCTCTTTTTGGATTCTTTGGAATAGTTTCAGAAGGAATGGTACCAGCTCCTCTTTGTGTGTCTGGTAGAATTCAGCTGTGAACCCATCTGGACCTGGGCTTTTTTTGTGTGGTAGGCTCTTAATTGCTGCCTCAACTTCAGACCTTGTTATTGGTCTATTCATAGTTTCGGCTTCCTCGTGGTTTAGGCTTGGGAGGACACAGGCATCCAGGAATTTATCCATTTCTTCCTGGTTTACTAGTTTATGTGCATAGAGTTGTTTGTAGTATTCTCTGATGATGGTTTGAATTTCTGTGGAATCTGTGGTGGTTTCCCCATTATCGTTTTTTATTGCATCTATTTGGTTGTTCTCTCTTTTCTTTTTTATCAGTCTGGCTAGTGGTCTGTCTATTTTGTTGATCTTTTCGAAAAACCAGCTCTTAGATTTATTGATTTTTTGAAGGGTTTTTCTTGTCTCTATCTCCTTCAGTTCTGCTCTGATCTTAGTTATTTCTTGTCTTCGGCTAGGTTTTGAACTTTTTTGATCTTGTTCCTCTAGCTCTTTCAATTTTGACGATAGGGTGTCAATTTTGGATCTCTCCACTCTTCTCATGTGGGCACTTATTGCTATATATTTTCCTCTACAGACTGCTTTAAATGTGTCCCAGAGATTCTGGTACGTTGTGTCTTCATTTTCGTTGGTTTCAAAGAACTTCTTTATTTCTGCCTTCATTTCATTGTTTATCCAATCAACATTCAAGAGCCAGTTGTTCAGTTTCCGTGAAGCTGTGTGGTTCTGAGTTAGTTTCTGAATTCTGAGTTCCAACTTGATTACACTATGGTCTGAGAGACTGTTATGATTTCAGTTGTTTTGCATTTGCTGAGGAGTGCTTTACTTCCAATTATGTGGTCAACTTTGGAGTAGGTGTGATGTGGTGCTGAGAAGAATGTATATTCTGTGGATTTGGGGTGGAGAGTTCTGTAAATGTCTATCAGGCTTGCTTGTTCCAGGTCTGAGTTCAAGTCCTGGATATCCTTGTTAATTTTCTGTCTGGTTGATCTGTCTGCTATTGACAGTGGAGTGTTAAAGTCTCCCACTATTATTGTGTGGTAGTCTAAGTCTCTTTGTAAGTCATTAAGAACTTGCCTTATATATCTGGGTGCTCCTACATTGGGTCCATATATATTTAGAATCATTAGCTCTTCTTGTCGTATCGATCCTTTTACCATTATGTAATGACCTTCTTTGTCCCTTTTGATCTTTGTTGCTTTAAAGTCTATTTTATCAGAGATGAGAATTGCAACTCCTGCTTTTTTTTGCTCTCCATTTGCTTGGTAAATCTTCCTCCATCCTTTTATTTTGAGCCTTTGTGTATCTTTGCGTGTGAGGTGGGTTTCCTGGATATAGCACACCGATGGGTTTTGGTTTTTTATCCAATTTTTTCAGTCTGTGTCTTTTGATTGGTGCATTTAGCCCATTTACATTTAGGGTTAATATTGTTATGTGTGAATTTGATACTGCCATTTTGATGCTAGCTGGCTGTTTTGCCCGTTGGTTCATGTAGATTCTTCATTTTGTTGATGGTCTTTAGCATTTGGTATGCTTTTAGGATGGCTGGTACTGGTTGTTTCTTTCTATGTGTAGTGCCTCTTTCAGGAGCTCTTGTAAAGCAGGCCTAGTGGTGACAAAATCTCTGAATACTTGCTTGTTCATGAAGGATTTTATTTTTCCTTCACTTATGAAGCTCAGTTTGGCTGGATACGAAATTCTGGGTTGAAAGTTCTTTTCTTTAAGGATGTTGAATATTGGCCCCCACTCTTCTGGCTTGTAGAGTCTCTGCTGAGAGATCTGCTGTGAGTCTGATGGGCTTCCCTTTGTGGGTGACCCGACCTTTCTCTCTGGCTGCCCTTAGTATTTTCTCCTTCATTTCAACCCTGGTGAATCTGACGATTATGTGCCTTGGGGTTGCTCTTCTTGCTGAGTATCTTTGTGGTGTTCTCTGTATTTCCTGGAGTTGAGTATTGACCTGTCTTGCTAGGTTGGGGAAATTTTCCTGGATAATATCCTGAAGAGTGTTTTCCAGCTTGGATTCATTCTCTTCATCACATTCTGGTATACCTATCAAATGTAGGTTGGGTCTCTTCACATAGTCCCACATTTCTTGGAGATTTTGTTCATTCCTTTTTGTGCTTTTTTCTTTAATCTTGGTTTCACGTTTTATTTCATTGAGTTGATCTTCAACTTCTGATATTCTTTCTTCTGCTTGGTCAATTCGGCTGTTGAAACTTGTGCATGCTTCACGAAATTCTCGTGTTGTGTTTTTCAGCTCCTTCAATTCATTCATATTCCTCTCTAAGTTGTCCATTCTTGTTATCAATTCCTCGAATCTTTTTTCAAGGTTCTTAGTTTCTTTGCACTGATTTAGAACATGTTTTTTTTAGCTCAATGAAGTTTCTCCTTATCCACTTTCTGAAGTCTGATTCCATCATTTCGTCACACTCATTCTCCGTCCAGCTTTGTTCCCTTGCTGGTGAGGAGTTTTGGTCCTTTGTAGGAGGTGAGGTGTTTTGGTTTCGGGTGTTTTCCTCCTTTTTGCACTGGTTTCTTCCCATCTTTATGGATTTATTCGCCTGTCGTCTTAGTAGTTGCTGATTTTTCAATTGGGTCTCTGTGGATGCTGAGATTGTTGATGATGAAGTATTTCTGTTACTTAGTTTTCCTTCTAATGGTCTAGCCCCTCTGCTCTATGAGTGCTGAGGTCCACTCCAGCTCCTGCTTGTCTGGAGTATACCTGTAGCAGCTGTGGAACAGTGAGGGATGATACCAGTTTCTTCTACTTCTGTCTTTGTTCCAGAATGATGCCCACCAAACGTCAGTCTGATTAGTCCTTTTTTGGGGTGACTCTTTGGATATACAGGGGTCAGGGGGCTGCTTAAGGAGATGGTCTGTGCTTTATAGGAGCTCCAGTGCTGAGCTGTGAGCTCCGTTGTTCATTCAGGGTTGTTGGGTGGTTGTTTATGTCTGCTGCAATAGAACTCATAAAACACCACCCTTTTTTCCCCCTTAGATGCTCTGTCTCAGGGAGTTGGGGCTTTCTTTATGAGTATCTGTTGCACTATCCTGCCCCACTAGGAGGCAGTCTATTCACTATTTGCCTGCTGGGGCTCTGACCTGCTAGCGTGGGTCCGCCCTGTTGCTGCTGGGCTCCGTTCTGCTGTGGAGCTCTCCCCCCTCCTGGCGGAGTCTCTCTGTTATTGCAGGTTGCCTTGGCAACGGCAGGCTGTGTCAGCCCTGGGCGGTACTTCAGTAGGGGCAGATTGCGTCAGCAATGGCGGATGCCCCTCCCTCACCGGGCTGCACCGTCCTAGATGCCGGCAGCAAAACTCTCAGCCCCAAGCGCCTCCAGTCGCCACCCTGCTTGTCCCCGTGAGGGTGGGACACGCCGAGCCCGATCACCCAGCTCCCTGCCTCAGAGTCCGTCCTCTCTCTCTCTCTCTCTCTCCCTCTCCGCAAGCTGAAAGGTCAACTCTCTCACTGGCGCCCCAGTAGCCTGCCGTTAGGGCACTGGGATCTGTGCGATCTCCCGTGCCGCTGCCCACTGCACCAGCTCAGATCATGCTTCCCAGGAAACTCCTGGTCTGGCTCACTGTCCAAGTCCCGTTCAATCAGATGGACATGCCAATCTGCCCTTCCAAATCTCAGATTGCCGGTTTAACAGGGCACCCAGACAAGTGAGTTCTGTGCCGGGTCCCGCTGCGGTGCTGGCTGAAGCGGCCGCGCGAGCCGGCTGCATTAGCCGGCTTTACTAGCATCCTGTGTCTCTCCCACACCTGGGACTTTCAACGCTCTGTGGGCAAAAAAGGTCCATCCGAGAATGCGGCTAGGACTCACCCTCTGTGCCTTCACTGAGAGCTGCAATCCTGAGTCGCTTCTACGATGCCATCTTCTCCAAAACCCAGGCATTTCTCCTAATGCTATCCCTCCCCCAACCCCCAACCCCCTGACAGGCCCCAGTGTGTGATGTTTCCCTCCCTGCGCCCATGTGTTCCATTGGTCAACTTTCACTAATGAGTGAGAACATGTGATGTTTGATTTTTCTGTTCTTGTGTTAGTTTGAGAATGATGGTTTCCAGCTTTATCCATGTCCCTGCAAAGGACATGAACTCAGCTTTTTTATGTCTGTATAGTATTCCATGGTGTATATGTGCCACGTTTTCTTTATCCAATCTATTATTGATGGGCATTTGGGTTGGTTCCAAGTCTTTACTATTTTGAATAGGGCTGCACTAAACATACATGTGCATGTGTCATTATAGTAGATTGATTTATAATCCTTTGGGTATATACCTAGTAATGGGATTTCTGAGTCAAATGGTATTTCTGGTTCTAGATCCTTGAGGAATAGCCACACTGTCTTCCACAATGGTTGAACTAATTTAAATTCCTACTAACAGCGTAGAAGCATTCCTATTTCTCCACAGCCTTACCAGCATCTGTTGTGTCCTGACTTTCTAGATTGCCATTCTAACTGGCTTGAGATGGTATCACATTGTGTTTTTGATTTGCATTTCTCTAATGACCAGTGATGATGAGCTTTTTTTTCCCATGTTTATTGGTCACATAAATGTCTTCTTTTGAGAAGTGTCTGTTCATATCCTTTGCCCACTTTTTGATGGGATTGTTTTTTCTTGTAAATTTATTTAAATTCTTTGTAGATTCTGGATATTAGTTCTTTGTCAGATGGATAGATTGCAAAAATTTTCTCCCATTCTGTAGGTTGCCTGTTTACTCTGATGATAGTTTCTTTTGCTGTGCAGAAGATCTGGAGTTTAATTATATTCTATTTGTCAATTTTGGTTTTCATTGCCATTGCTTTTAGTGTTTAAGTCATGAAGTCTTTGCCCATGCTTATGTCCTGAAAGGTATTGCCTAGGTTTTCTTCTAGGGTTTTTATGGTTTTAGGTTTTATGTTTAAATCTTTAATCCATCTTGAGTTAATTTTTTATAAGAAGTAAGGAATTCAGTTTTCTGCTTATGGCTAGCCAGTTTTCCCAACACCATTTATTAAATAGGGAATTCTTTCCCCATTGCTTATTTTTGTCATGTTTGCCAAAATCAAGTCAGTTAGTGTGATGCCTCCAGCTTGGTTCTTTTTGCTTAAGATTGTCTTGGTTATATGGGCTCTTTTTGGTTCCATATGAATTTTAAAGTAGCTTTTTGCTAATTCTGTGAGGAAAGTCAATGGTAGCTTGATGGGATAGCATTTAATCTATAAATTTCTTTGGACAATATCACAATATTGATTCTTCCTATCCATGAGCATGGAATGCTTTTCCATTTGTTTGTGTCCTCTCTTATTTGTTTGAGCAGTGCTTTGTAGTTCTCTTTGAAGAGGTCCTTCACATCCCTTGTAAGTTGTGTTCCTAGGTATTTTATTCTATTTCTAGCAATAGTGAATGGGAGTTTCCTCATGATTTAGCACTCTGTTTGTATACTATTGGTGTATAGGAATGCTTGTGATTTTTGCACATTGATTTTGTATCTTGAAACTTTGCTGAAGTTGCTTATTAGCTTAAAGAGATTTGGGGCTGAGGTGATAGGGTTTTCTAAATACACAATCATGTCATCAACAAATAGAGACAAGTTGACTTCCCCTCTTCCTATCTGAATACGTGTTATTTCTTTCTCTTGCCTGATTGCCCTGGCCAGAACTTCAATACTATGTTGAATAGGAGTGGTGAGAGAGGGCATCCTTGTCTTGTGCCAGTTTTCAAAAAGAATGTTTCCAGCTTTTGCTCATTCAGTATGATATTGGCTGTGGGCTTGTCATAAACAGCTTTTATTATTTGGAGATATATTCCATCAATACCTAGTTAATTAAGAGTTTTCAGCATGAAGGGCTGTTGAATTTTGTTGAAGGCCTTTTCTGCATCTATCATCGGTTCTGTTTATGTGATGGATTATGTTTGTTGATTTGCATATGTTGAACCAGCCTTGCATACCAGAGATTAAGCCAACTTGATTGTGGTGGTTAAGCTTTTTGCTGTGTTGCTGGATTCATTTTCCCATTGATGTTTTTGCATTGATGTTCATCAGGGATGTTGGCCTGAGATATTCTTTTTTGTTGTTGTGTTTCTGCCAGGTTTTGGTATCAGGATGATCCTGACCTCATAAAATGAGTTAGGGAGGATTCCCTCTTTTTCTATTGTTTGGAATAGTTTCAGAAGGAATGGTACCAGCTCCTCTTTGTACCTCTGGTAGAATTTGGCTGTGAATCTCTCTGGTCCTGGGCTTTTTTGATTGGTAGACTATTAATTACTGCCTTAATTTTAGAACTTGTATTGGTCTATTCAGGATTCAGCTTCTTCTTGGTTTAGACTTTGGAGTATGTATGTGTCTGGAAATTTATCCATTTCTCCTAGATTTTCTAGTTGATTTGTGTAGAGGTGTTTATAGTGTTCTTTGATGGTAGTTTGTATTTCTATGAGATCAGTAGTGATATCTACTTTCTTATTTTTTATTGTGTCTATTTGATTCTTTTATCTTGTTTTCTTTACTAGTCTGACTAGCAGTCTATTTATTTTGTTGATTTCTTTAAAAAAACAGCTCCTGGATTCATTGATTTTTTTTTGGTCTCTTTTACTCTATTTATTTTTAAAATTATTCTTCAAGTTCTGGGGTACATGCACAGATCTTGCAGGATTTTTACATAGGTATACACATGCCATGGTTGTTTGCTGCCTCCATCCCCCATCACCTACATTAGATATTTCTCCTAATGTTATCCCTCCCCAATCTTCCCACCCCCTGCTATCCCTTCCCTAGGCCCCCACCCCCCCAACAGACCCCAGTGTGTGATTCATTGATGTTTTGAAGGGTTTTTTTGTGTCTCTGTCTCCTTCAGTTCTGCTTTGATCTCAGTTATTTCTTGTCTTCTGCTAGCTTTTGAATTTGTTTGCTCTTGCTTATCTAGTCCTTTTAATCGTGATGTTAAGGTGTCAATTTTAGATCTTTCCTGCTTTCTCCTGTGTGCATTTAGTGTTAAAAATTTCCCTCTAAACACTGCTTTAACTGTGTCCCAATGATTCTGTTATGTTATGTCTTTTTCATTGGTTCCAAATAACATTTCTTTCTGCCTTAATTTTGTTATTTACCCAGTAGTCATTCAGGAGCAGGTTGTTTGTTTCCATGTAATTGTGCGGTTTTGAGTGAGTTTTTTAATCCTGAGTTCTAATTTGTTTGCACCATGATCTGAGAGATTGTTATGATTTCCATTATTTTGCATTTGCTGAGGAATGTTTTACTTTTAATTATTTGGGCAATTTTAGAATAAGTGTAACGTGGTGCTGAGAAGAATGTATATTCTGTTGATTTGAGGGGGGAGTGTTCTGTAGATGTTTATTAGGTCTGCTTGGTCCAGAGCTGAGTTCAAGTTCTGGATATCCTTGTTAATTTTCTGCCTCATTGATTGGTCTAATATTGACAGTGGAATGTTAAAGCATCCCACTATTATTGTGTGGGAGTCTAAGTCTCCTTGTAGGTCTCTAAGAACTTATTTTATGTATCTGGGTTTTCCAATATTGGGTGCATATATATTTAGGATAGTTAGCTCCTCTTGTTGCATTGATATCCTTGCCATTATGTAATGCCTTTTTTTTGTCTTTTTTGATATTTGTTGGTTTAAAGTTGTTTTATCAAAGACTAGGATTTCAACCCCTGCCTTTTATTTTTATATTTTGCTTTCCATTTTCTTGGTAAATCTTCCTCTGCCCCTTTATTTTGAGCCTATATATATCTTTGCACGTGAGATGGGACTCCTTAACACAGTGCACCAATGGGTCTTGATTCTTTACTCAATTTTCCAGTCTTTACCTTTTAATCGGGGCATTTAGCCCATTTACATCTAAAGTTAATATTGTTATGTATGAACTGGATCCTGTCATTATGTTGCTATGTGATTATTTTGCCCATTAGTTGATGGAATTTCTTCATAGTTTCAATAGTCTTTGCAATTTGGTACGTTTTTGCAGTGACTGATACCAGTTTTTCCTTTCCATGTTTAGTGCTTCCTTCAGGAGGTCTTGTAAGGCAGGCCTGGCAGTGACAAAATCTCCCACTATTTGCTTGTCAGTAAAGGAGTTTATTACTACTTCACTTATGAGGCTTAGTTTGGCTGGATATGAAGTTTTGGGTTGAAAACTTTTCTTTAAGAATGTTGAATATTGGTTCCCACTCGCTTGTAAGTTTTGCCGAGAGAACTATTGTTAGTCTCAGGGGCTTCTTTTTGTGGGTAACTCAACCTTTCTCTCTAGCTGCCCTTAACGTTTTTTCTTTCATTTCAAATTTGGTGAATCTGATGATTATGTGTCTTAGGGATGCTCTTCTTGAGGAGTTTCTTTGTGGTGTTCTCTGTATTTCCTGAATTCGAATGTTGGCCTATCTTGCTATGTTAGGGAAGTTCTTTTTGATAATATCCTGAAGAGTATTTTCCAACTTGGTTCCATTCTCCCCATCACTTTAAAGTACAACAATTAAACATAGATTTGGTCTTTTCACATAGTTCCATATTTCTTGGAGGCTTTGTTCATTTCATTTCATTTTTTTTTTCTCTAATCTTGTCTTCAGGCTTGATTTCATTAAGTTGATCTTCAATCTCTGATATCCTTTCTTCCACTTGATCGATTTGGCTATTGATACTTGTGTATGCTTCACGAAGTTCTTGTGCTGTTTTTCAGCTCCATCAGTCATTTATGTTCTTCTCTTAACTTAATATTTTAGTTAGCAGTCCCTGTAACCTTTTATAAAGGTTCTTCACTTCTTTGCATTGGGTTAGAACATGCTCCTCTAGCTCAGAAGAGTTTGTTATGACCCACCTTCTGAAGCTTACTTCTGTCAATTCATCAAACTCATTCTGTGTCTAGTTTTGTTTCCTTGCTGGCAGTGAGTTGTGATCCTTTGAAGGGAAAGAGGCATTCTGGTTTTTGGAATATTCAGTCTTTTTGAGCTGGTCTTTCCTCATCTTCATGGATTTATCTACCTTTTGTCTTTGATGTTGATGACCTTTGAATGGGGTTCTGTGGTTTCTGAGTGGATGTCCTTTTCCTTGATGTTGATGATATTCCTTTTTGTTTGTTAGTTTTCCTTCTAACGAACAGGCTCTTCTGCTGCAGGTCTGCTGGAGTTTGCTGGAGGTCCACTCCAGACCCTATTTGCCTGGATCACCAGTGGAGGCTGCAGAGCAGCAAACAGTGCTCCCTGGTCTTTCCTCTGGAAGCTTCCTCCCAGAGGGATACTCCCCAGATGCCAGCCAGAGCTCTCCTGTATGAGGTGTCTGTGGATCCCTGCTGGGAAGTGTCTCCTAGTCAAGAGGCACCAGGGTCAGGGACCCACTTGAGGAGGCAGTCTGTCTCTTAGCAGAGCTCGAGTGTTGTGATGGGAGATTTGCTGCTCTCTTCAGAGCTGGCAGGTAGGAATGTTTAAGTCTGCTGAAGGTGTGCCCACAGCTGCCCCTTCTCCCCAGTGCTTTGTCCCAGAGGGTTGGAAGTTTTATCTCTAAGTCCCTGACTGGGGCAGCTGCCTTCCTTTCAGAGATGCCCTGCCCAGAGAGGAGGAATCTAGAAAGGCAGTCTGGCTACAGCAGCTTTGCCATGCTGCAGAGCCCAGTTTGAACTTCCTAGAAGCTTTGTTTACACTGTGAGGTGAAAACTACCTACTCAAGCCTCAGTAATGGCAAACGCCCCTTCCCCCACCAAGCTCAAGCACCGAGGTCGACTTTAGACTGCTGTGCTGGCAGCTAGAATTTCAAAACAGTGGATCTTAGCTTGCTGGGCTCCATAGGGTTGGGATCCATTGAGCTAGACCACTTGGCTCCCTGGCTTCTGCCCCCTTTCAAGGGGAGTGAATGGTTATGTCTTACTGGTATTCCAGGTCCCACGGGGGTATGAAAAAAAAATTTCTGCAGCGAGCTCATGTCTGCCCAAATGACCACCCAGTATTATGCTTGAAACCCAGGGCTGTGGTGGCATAGGCATTGGAAGGAATCTCCTGGTCTGTGGGTTGTAAAGACTGTGGGAAAAATATAGTATCTGGACCAGAGTCCATTGTTCATCACAGCACGGTCCTTCACAGCTTCCCTTGGATAGAGGAGGGAGTTTCCCAACCCCTTGAACTTCCTGGGTGAGGCAAAGCACCACTCTGCTTTGGCTCACACTCCATGGGTTGCACCTACTGTCTAACCAGTCCCAATGAGATGAACTGGGTACTTCAGTTGGAAATGCAGAAATCACCTGCCTTTTGCACTGATCTTGCTAAGAGCTGCAGACCAGAGCTGTTCCTATTTGGCCATCTTGCCAGTCACTTTGTGGAGATTTTTAATGTCTCATTTTGCTACTAGATTCTGGAAACTGATTTTCTGATCTTCAAATTTGTAACTTGCTTTAATTTATCTGATAGTCCAGATGCATTTTTATTAGTTAGCTAAGTTGAACTTTATTTCATATTGTACCTGTTTCTCACCTCTTATTTTCATTTCTATTTGCTGGGGGAGTATAGAAATGAAAAGTCAGATGTCTTCCTAGATTGAACAAATGACTGTGTCTAGGATTGAACTGTACATTACAGATGTGGATCTAAATTCTGCATTTGCATTTGGTGCAACCATTTTGATTCTCATTTTAGTCATAAAGGTTTAGAACTCCTGATGGTATCTGCTCCCCTTGGTGCTTGAAAACAATGGGTTATAGTAGCAACAACAACATGCTAAACATGTAAGGCCAGTGTTCATACATGGGCCTTCCCTTCTGTGACTACATGGCTTTGAACCACTGATTTAAAGGCTATGAGCCTCATCTATAAAATTGGGAAAATGATACACATGCCACTGTGCTGTGCTCCAATCAAATGCCTGGAACATAAAAATCTCTGTTTTCTATATGTGTCATCAGTTGACAGAAATAACACACTCCTCACTGTCTTCCAGTTTGCTGTTTTACATATGGGTCCTAGACAATATGATGAGTTCATGGTTCCAGAGGCCTGATTAAAATTGGCCCCACGTACCAGCTGGGTAATGAGAACCTCTCACTTGAATTGTTGTGAGGATTAAACATCTATTAAAATAGTATCTAACACGTAATAAGTGGCTTATAAAGATTGTTGTTTTTACCATGTATGAAAGAAGATTTGGAAGGATCGCTTCCACAGGACTGGTCACTTTGTTTCTTCAGAGTTTCCCCAAGCATTACTTGTGCAAAAAGAAACATTTCTCTAGCTCCTATGGATAGAGATTTTAACCAGTCCTCTGTTGTCTCTGCATTCTGCTCACATATACATTGCATCACATTTCATTGTGAATATCAATTGTCAGGCCTATTTTCTCCATTGGACTGTCAGCTACTCCATAAAAGGGCAAACCTATTCTCTTAGTGTCTTTGGGTCCAGGTTTTGCTGGCAAACAAATACGTGATAAATGCTAGTTTGATATAATTGTGATTGAATGGAAGAAATTGATTTATTCTTTTACTTTTCCCCTATAAAAGTATGTTCCTAATCTGTGATCCATGGATGCTTCTAGGCTGCTGGATGTTTGTGAACCATCTTACATTGTTTCCAAAATTTGTTACTTTATACATTTGCCTAGGAAAAGAGGCCAAAGTTTCATCAACTTCCCAGGACAGCCTGTGGCCTTGAACAGATTAGGAACCATTAATAGAGAAATTCCTTGTATACTTTCTAAGAGCATCGTTGTCTAAAAATCTTGAAGACCTTAAAAATAATAATTGGCTCAGATTACTTTGACATTTGTCACTTTCTGTACCTGCTTCCTCAGTTTCATTCACTATCTGATGCCTAAAAAAATGTAAGCAACTGCTGTGAAAATTATATATGGAATATCTGTCCATGAAAATGCAATATGGTCAATCAGATTCCTTTATCAAGTGATTTGGTTCTCATGTCAGCATATTGCCGTATCTTGAAAGTTGAGTGATAATTAATCATTATTATATCTGGAAGATAAAATTGACTGCAACCCATGAAGAGTAGGTGTCACTGAAGGTCTCTTCTGTCCCCAACCCTGCCTACTGAGAAAGAAGTAGCAGACAGGGCAAATAGCAAAGCAGATGTTTGATTTTTAGCATACACAATATTTTAATTATTTCCTATTTAAATACAATTAGTCTTCAATCAGCTACCCGTACCTATGGAAAAATGAGAAATATTTGTATTTGTTAACCGATGAACAATTTTAAGATTTACATCAATTATATTGTAGGCTCTAGAATGAAATCTGAGTTGATGTAACAAGGAGACCCAAAGATGATGTTTCAGCAAAATAAAAGTTTATTTTGTGTCTCTTCATGGCACAGAGCAGGAAGGTGGCTTCTATTTCAGGAAGTCATGCCTTGGACAGAAAGGCGGTTCTATCATATATAACATAGCTTCCAAGGGAAATCTCTTGTTCTCATTCTCAGCTAGCAGAAAGACAAGTGAGGAGTGGTTTCTGATCAAGTGTTTTCTAAGCAAGTAAGGCAGAAGCTGCACATTTTACTTCTGTCCATCCTCCATTGATGAGAATTTAGTGGCATGTCCATACCTCACTACCAGGAGGCAGGAAGATGTGGTGTACCTGAGCAACTGAGCACCCAGATGTACACTATTACTCTGGAAAAAGCAGAACAGATTTTGGTTGGCCAAAAAACAGTCTCCATTGGACATGGAGAATTAGAATTTAGATGCATGCATCAAAAGTGAGTTCTTACCTCTTCCTTCTAGAAGGAACAGTACTCATTCCATTTTGAATGCTATAACCAAAAGTACTGGTCTTTTGGACCAAACTCAAAATGATTTTTCTGTCCCAGAAGAATATGAGAGACAGAAGGTAACAGAGCATAGGTTTGGGCTTCAACAGGATAGACATAAAAGAATGGTCAGGACCCAGAGATGAGAAAGCTCCATTTTGACAAGATAGATGATCCAGAAGGATCCAGGTATGAGGTAGTACAGTGGATAAGAGAAGACTGATGACAAGCAGTAGAGATACAGGCATGGAGCTTCATGTACATATCTTTGTAGCTCTTGCAAAATCTGGGAAGAGCAGGCAGGGAGCTGGTCCTGGAAACCAAAGCAACAGGTGGAAAATTAGTTCTGGAAGAAAATGCCTGGCTGCTAGAACCTTGATATATGGTCACCAAGAATAAAGCAAAGGTCTATTCACTGGAATCAGGATGAAAAGAATGACTTAGATAAGCTACAAAACAGATGAATACAGAGTGGCCCAGCTAAACATGTAGATTTTTGTTATTTATCGTTCTTAAGAGTTTAATAAGGTCTCACAGACTAGAGTAAGTTAAACCTGCAGGTGTCATTAAAATAAACCCATTCTGTGGATTTGAGGTGCTAGGAGCAGCCAAGGAGTTAAACTATCTTAGCTTCTTGAATATACTGGAACAAAACTCCTAGCCATCTTATCTCCTTAAATAAAACTGAATAAAACTCTAATCTCTGGATTATTTTGAAGAATGAACAGCTGCTTTTTAGAAAGGAAGCCAAAGAGTGTAAATAAGAAAAAGAATAAAAGTCAAAAGGTTTTCTAAGGAGAGAGAAGAAAATGACAGTTAAGTGATAAGAATTCTGTTATAAAATTCAATGAGGGGTACCGACTGTCACTTGGGGAAGAGGAAAAAATTCTGGCAATGGTTGGTAGTGAAAGTTGCACAAAATATATATGTATTTAATGCCACTGAATTGTCTGCCAAAAAATGTTTAAAATTCCAGGCTGTAGTGACTGACACCTATAGTCCCAGCAGTTTGGGAGGCTGACAGGGGTGGATCACCTGAGGTCAGGAGTTCAAGGTCAGCCTGGCCAACATAGTCAAACCCCGTTAAATACAAACTCCATTAAAAAACCCCACAAAATTAGCTTGGTGTGGTGGTGCATGCCTGTAATACCTTCTACATGGGAGGCTAAGGTAAAAGAATCATTTGAACCTGGCAGGTAGAGGTTGCAGCGAGCCAAGATCATACCATTGCACTCTAGCCTGGGCAACAAGAACAACAACAACAAAAAATACCAAACAGTTAAAATTATAAATTGTAGGTTGTCTCTTTTACTAGAATAAAAATAATGTTATAAAATTAAGAATTGAAAAAGTAATAATAAAATTGATAATTGAATAGGGTGTAAAGCAATTATGGCATTTTAAAATTTTGCATATGTCAATTATTTATTAAGTTAAAAGAACACAGCTTTCAATGGGCCTCTATGTTGAATATAAGTATTTTATCATTTTCTCCTGTCTTCGACCATTTATTGGATCTGGAAATTTTCATTGCTAAAGTTAAGGTAAATAAAAGGAAAAAGTAATATAAAGCAAAAATACATAAATGTAATTAAAGAAAATAAATATGTGAGACTGGGACATGCAGGAGAGCGACGAGAAAATCCAGCCTCAGCCACATGTTCCAGAAGAGCCTCCGATCTGTGCAGGCTCCTGAACTGGCCTCCCTGACCACCCATTACTTTCTGCCAGGCTGACTCTTTTCCCAGCTCTATATTGGAATAGAATTCGATATCTAGCCACCTTCTTACATTCCTGTTACCAAAACAAGTCAAGAGATGTTTATGTGTTTTTAAATGCTAGAGACTACAGATAGAGAGCCTTCTCCACTCATACTTGTGGTCGGTGGGCAACCTTGAACATGGCCACTCATCACTACCCCTGCTACTGATATCCTTATGTACTGATCTTTCTTTGAGCATGAATGGGACCTGTGACTTGCTCCAAATGAAAAATATGCAGCAATAGTGATGACATTATCAACCTTAAAATATGATATTTGGGAAATATACTAAGTATAAAGTTTATTTGAGTGCAGAGCTAAAGAGTAGCACCCTGGAGCTGGGCACAGTGACTCATACCTGTAATCCCAGCACTTTGGGAGGCTAGGGTGGGTGGATCATGAGGTCAGGAGACTGAGACCATCCTGCCTAACACAGTGAAACCCCTTCTCTACTCAAAGTACAAACAGCTGGGTGTGGTGGCATGCACCTGTAGTCCTAGCTACTCAGGAGGCTGAAACAGGAGAATCACTTAAACCAGGAAGGTGGAGGTTGCAGTGAGCTGAGATCCCGCCACTGCACTCCAGACTGGGAGACAAAGCAAGACTGTGTCTCAAAAAAAAAAAAAAAAAAAGAGTAGCCACCTGGAAAATACAGACTCCAAAAGAATGGATCAGCATTCCAAGGTGGAGAAAGTAAGATTTCATTTATATAGGCAAAGACCCAGAAGCCTAACAAGGACCAACATTTTTTGTACAAGGTTAATCCATATGTTATAGTGACTTGATTGGTTACATCTTGCTATAGTACATTCTGAGGAAAACTGCCTTAGTTTCCAGTAGGGAGGGATGATAGTTTTAATGGGTCTTATCTCTGGTGCCATTCAGCCTTTCCTAATCATTATAGGGAAAGAATGAAGAAGAGATATGATCTGTAAGCCGGCTACATAGCCACATTTCTCTCAAGGCTTAAAATAATTTAAACTTCTGACAGCTTTAAGGTTGAATTTCTTAATTTCACAGGACGAAACTAACAAGATTAGTCACCAAAATCTAGTGAATTCTATCTTGAGTTTCCTTTCTCACTCTCTTGATGGCTCATTACAGTGGAAGCCAGCTGCCAAATTGTGAGTTCCCCAGTGGAAAGGCCTAAGTGGCCAGGCACCCATATCTACCACCAACCAACTGCCAGTGAGGAAGGGAGGCCTGCAAATAGCCAGGAAAGTGAGCTTGTAAATGGATGCTCCCTGCAGTGTCTGTTGATACCTAGGAAAGACCATGAACCACAGGCGTCCAGTTGAGCCACTATCAATACTCCTATCAATACTCCTGACTCATAGAAAACATGAGATACAAAGTATTTGTTGTTTTAAGTCATGAAATTATGGGAAATTGTTCTTCATAGCAACAAACAAACAACTATAAACCTGGGTAGTGGATAACAGTGATACCTAAGCAGAGCAGAATGAAAAACACCTTGCTTATCAAAAACCTGCTAAGCAAAGATGGCTGGCAGTCCACTGAAATCCATGGTGACCTTCTACAGTGTAGAATTATTGCTGGAAGCCGCTGTCAGGGCAGAGACCAGGTTTTCCAGCTCCACCTCTACCTTTTCATTATTATCTTTTAAAGATGGGATCTCACTCTGTTGCTCAGGCTGGAGTGCAGTGGCATGGTCATAGCTCACTGCAGTCTCAAACTCCTAGGCTCAAGTGATCCTTCAGCCCAGCCTCCTGAATAGCTGGGACTACAGGTATGTGCCATCATACAAAACAATAAAAAATAGTTTTGTAGAGATGACGTCTTGCTCTATTGCCCAGGCTGGTCTCAAATTTCTGGCCTCAAGCCATCCTCCTGTCTCAGTCTATCTAGGTGCTGGGATTACAGGAGTGAACTACAATCTTCAGCCCATCTATTCACTGCTAGGTGCCATGTGCCTGATTTTGACTTATGAACATATATGGGAGTGATTATGGTACTTCCAGGCTGAGGGGTTAAGGCACAGATGGGCCAGTTCTGCCCTCTCTCTTTCTCTGCCATGCTGGGGCTGAATGACCAGAAAGAACAATCCTGACTCACTTATAGAGGACAGGAACATTTGCCCTGAACTATTGTGAACAGAACATCTATTCTGAACAAGAAATTAACTTTTAATGGGTTAAGCCAGTGAAATATTGGGACTTGGGTGTTTTGTTACAGAATCTAGTGTCACTCTAAATAATACAGGAATACAGGCACATAGCTTGAAACACTAAGATGAGATACTCCTCATGGGGAGTGAGCACACACATACTTAGCAACATCTAGAGGCCAAAGTCAGAAGGTTTATTATTATTATTATTATTTATTTTTAATGTTTTATCAATAAGTTTATTGCGTCACCATTATTCTTTCCGATTATGTCTTATATAAGGTGTGTCTTTTTTTAAATTATTATACTTTAAGTTCTGGGGCACATGTACAGATCATGCAGGTTTGTTACATAGGTATATACTTGCCATGGTGGTGGTTTGATGCATCTATCGCCCTGTCATCTACATTAGATATTTCTCCTGATGCTATCCCTCCCCAATTCCTCCACTCCCTGCTATTCCTCCCCTGCCCCCCAACTCCCAAGACCTGGTGTTTGATGTTCCCCTCCCAGTGTCCCTGTGTTCTCATTGTTCAACACCCACTTAGTTTTTATACATCAGAGCGGAGCCTCCCAGTAGGTGTGGTCTGTAGGGCAAGGCCTAGAGAGAAGATCATATAATACAGATTAGAGTTGGTCATATCCAGTATCGTCACATGCAGGAGGGAGATGAGAAATGAAAAGCTTCGTGTGGTTCTTTTTTTTTTTTCATCTTTGCTTCCTTACTTCAAAACTCTTGTTAACTCACAGAAGATCAAAAGGAGAGAGCGGAGAAAGAGATGTGGCAGAAAGAGAGAGAGAGAGGGGGGAATGAGAGAGAGAGAGAGAGAGAGAGAGAGAGAAATTTTGTAGGGAGAAGAAAAGTAAAAAAAAAAGGAAAGGAAAAGGGAGGGAAAGTCCTCCAGTTTGAGTAGATACTCTTCTACTTTAGCAAGACTGAGCATTTTATACCATTTCTGAAAGACTGAAATTGGAGTTCTTAAATTGGGGTTCAAAAAAGGAGATCTGAGAATCTCAAGATTTTCTACCAAATGTCGATATTTATATACACAGATGATTTTTCTGGAATTGATGATCCCCCTCACCCAAGCTTAAGAACCATTTCTCTAAAGTGACTTTGGCCATATTATTTAGGGCATTTTAATTTAATCTTATTTTTGCCAATTTTTTGCCTCCTTTATGAAAGGAAAATTTTATAAAAGCCATATGAAAAATGTGTTTTTAAAAGCAGGTTGTATGTGTTTGAACAATGCTTGTTCTGTCTGCCTCTACATTGCTTTCTTAGATTATAAACAGAAACCATGCCTTTTCCCCAGAAAACTTCCTTCATCAGAATACCTAAAACCAGGTTTCTTGCAGGATGGAGCATAATAAATGTTATTGGTTCCTGCTGTTGAAGCGTCTAACCCAGTTCACTCAGAAGTCAATGAAAATACTGAAAATAAAACTTGTATTTTCTATTCCATTGCCTAGTTAATAAACATTGACACACATAATTATTTTAGATGTAGAAAGACAAAACAATAAATAAGAGGAAAAACTGATAAGATTTTATTGATTTAAATAAGGGAGCTGATCTCATGTGATAGATGTATTGCACCATTGGATGTATTGCCAAGAGGCAAATGTGCTGGTCCTTTTATTTCTCAATACTGTGGTTTATTTAAAAGGAAGTTAACAGTAGAGATATTAAGTCATGTTTCCTGGGCACGTCATGTTTTAATGGTGCCACTTATTTCTTTCTTCTCTTTCTTTCTTTCTTCCTTCCTTCCTTCCTTCCTTCCTTCCTTCCTTCCTTCCTTCCTTCCTTCCTTCCTTCCTTCCTTCCTTCCTTCCTTCCTTCCTTTCTTTCTTTCTTTCTTTCTTTCTTTCTTTCTTTCTTTCTTTCTTTCTTTCTTTCTTTCTTTCTTTCTTTTTCTTTCTTTCTTCTTTCTTCTCTTTCTTTCCTTTTTTTTTTTTTTTTGACAGGGGTCTTACTCTGTCACCCAGGCTGGAGTACAGTGGTGCAATCTTGGCTCACTGCAACCTCTGCCTCCCGGGTTCAAGCAATCATTGCACCTCAGCCTCCACACCTGGCTGATTTTTGAATTTTTTTGATAGAGAAGGGTTTTCACCATGTTGACCAGGCTGTTCTCAAATTCCTGATCTCAGATAATCTGCCTTCCTCAGCCTCCCAAAGTGCTGGGATTATAAGCATGAGCCACCTCACCCTGCCTAATGGTGCTATTTCTAATTTAGATTTTGTACCACTGAACTTGATGTCTTCCACCTTGCCAAAGTTTGCCTGAAGAGTACCAGAACAAATAGGACTATTGGTATTATTTCACTACTAAATTAAGTATCTCCAGGAGAAGGTTTTAATTAATGAATATTTGCTGGTGATTATCAAATAACAAATATAAAATTAATGAATATTATTACTTCATGGATTTTTGAAGAATGTAATAAACAAGGAAATGTACATCCAGATGAGGATTTTAGGTAAAATCTATGAAAATACATTTGTTACTCATCACTTTATATTATCAGATTTAAAAAATGTAGCTGTCCTATAAATGAAGTGGTTTTTCCACTCACCTGTTTTGGTTGGGCCATTTTTGTTAAGTTGATTGGCTTGGTGATAAGACAGCTCTAGAGAGACCATGAAGTGCTAAATTTTGAGTTCTGATCTATCAGAAGATGATTTCAAATGTTAGCAACAGAATTTAGATTGAATGTGATTCCAGTAGCTCTTCAGGAATCTACTTGCAAAACTTAGCATGTTGGGGACAGAGATGGGAAGATGGAGAAACGACAATCATGTTTCTTTTCACCTGCATCTTCTCAGTGACTAGGCTACAGGAGGCTCTATGAAATGCAGAGAACCAGCAGCTCAGCTCTGAGTGTAGGTAGCGAAACAGAACATAATTGGAGAGAAACACATCTCATTTCTGAGGAAAGCTCATCATGATTCAAGTAGTACAAAAATGGCTGGAGAGAAGGCAGTGCCCCCTTGCAGTCTGGGGATGCCCTGGTAGGCCACATCCTTGGCAGAGTACCAGTGTGCCCAGTGAGGTCACCTCCAACCATGACCCAGCAAGGCACAGCCCTCAAGTGGCTAGCAGACAGTAAGCATCCAGAAGAATGCCAGCTGAGAAGAGAAGGAGGGGATTTCTAAGCATACGTGAAACATCCCATGAAATAGGGAACCCAGGGCAGAAAAGGATCTCAGGTGAGGTTCTGTGGTGGTCTTCAGGATGAGGATGAGGACTCTCACAGAAGGCTCCTGACACCATAGAATTTGTGCTTTTTTGCAACAAGGGAGTTGGGCTCTGAAACTGCCTCACTAATTTAAGTCACCAATTGTCTCAAGGCTCTGGACATTTTGTGAGCAGGAAAAACAGCTCAGCTAGCCCAAGGATAGTCCTCTGAAGAAAACTGTAGGCATAGGACCTTAGAAACAAAGCTCTCAGAAGTTGGGGGTGGACACAAGAAACAGTAAAAGAAACTTAAGGGGATCAAGATAGAACCCAACCAACACTTGCAAAATAGCTGGGACTGACTTGGGAGAAAATAGCATGGGTGCTGAGGGCCTGCAGTTCTGCAAATGGAAGCTAGGAGGCTTAAGTAACTGCAATGCCAATGTACACATGACCTCATTTATATTTGCAGTATGGTGACGCCTTATGGGTTACAGATGAATAAAAAGTTTAATTGGAAGTGACCTCATAGATTATCTAGTGAGAACTCTTTCTTCCCATTTCGTAATAAAGCTACTGAAGTACCAAGAAAGATAAATGATTTGCCAAAGGCAAGGTAGATAATATGAAAGTGAATCCAAATGGAATCACTTGTGTTAAAAACACTGACAAATAGGGTCAAGAAGGGCCATGAGAAAGGTGTCTATGCACGAATGCCTGATAACAAGGCTACCACAAAAGACTGCAAATACTACAACCTTGCACAAAGGCCATTGCAACCTTACAAACAGAAAAATCAACAAACAAACAAAAACTCACCAAGTCATCTGCTCAGCAGTTGCCTGTCCAACATCAGACTGACATCACCCTTGTTACTGGTCCTTGTGGCCAAGGATAATTTTCTCAAAAGAGCTATGCAACTTTATTTTCTTTTAAAAACTTTGTCTTCCTTTATCTCCTTGAATATACATATAGTTTACTATGGCATGGGTATTTTCATTCCAATAACCATTACTGAACAAATGTTAATTCTGTTTTAGAGAGTGTCTGTTATTTAGGTCAACACTAACTAATAGCAAAGCCAGGATTAAAATTCAAGTTTTCTGATCTCAAACAATATTTTCTCTAATTATCCATGACACATCATAATACAGGAATATTTTGTAATTTAAGGATCTGCCAGGCCAGGCGCGGTGGCTCATGCCTATAATCCCAGCACTTTGGGAGGTCGAGGCTGGTGGATCACGAGGTCAAGAGATCGAGACCATCCTGGTCAACAAGGTGAAACCCTGTCTCTACTAAAAATACAAAAATTAGCTGGGCATGGTGGTGTATGCCTGTAGTCCCAGCTACTCAGGAGGCTGAGGCAGGAGAATTGCTTGAACCCAGAAGGCAGAGGTTGCAGTGAGCCAAGATTGTGCCATTGCACTCCAGTCTGGGTAGCAACAGCAAAACTCCATCTCAAAAAAAAAAAAAAGAAAAAAAAAAGGATTTGCCATGCCTACCCTGAAGACATATTAAGTATGCTGTGCTTCTTTCCATGTAGTATGATAGAGTATTGACTCTGTGATTTTATTACATTTACATTTAATCTACTCTTATTCATATTATTACTTTATATTATCCTGAACATGAACTTTGTAAATGTCCATCTGTATTTACTAGTGACCCTCCTGGTAAGATTATAGGAAAATACAAAGCTCAAATTGCTGGTGCTGCTGAATGAGGGTGATAAAGAATACCATGTTTTCTTGTCTTCATAGGGCTAGATTTGCTAGAATAAATCTACTTCCTTTTTGAGAAATTGGGCAGCCAATCTCTGACTCCCTGGTCCATTGCTTTCTTGGGCTCTGATAGAGATTATTCCATAGTTTATTAAGCTTACTTCCCCCAAAAGCTGAATGTGATGTAATAGTGCCATCTGTCACCTTATGTAGAAGGCAGAGAGAAAAAGTAATGCCTTGTGAAGCCTCGGGTTGATTATAACAGGTCCTGAAGTGCAGCTGTGGTTTCAGGTATTAAGGCCAATGGGCTGCTCTGTGCAGTGCAAAACGATGACAGAGCCTGGAGTGTTCTGGGCCATGGCCAGGGAGGAAAGGCCAGCAGAATAGCAAAAATAACCCTGCTGAGTGACCCTGAAATACGTGGTGCAAAGCCACATTCCTCTCAAGGTGAGCCTGGTTTTTCCTTGCCCTGGTTCTCACGTGGGCAGGGAGGGTGTTCTCTGTGGTATCAAGACTATTCTTAGGCCTGATTCAAAGGGAACATATGAGGTCACAGAAAGTAGGTTTGGATACAGAACCAAAACTGTCACTGACTCTGATATTGTCATTTAACTCTCAGTTAAGCCATGCCTCGGCTTACCCGTTTTATAGTATAGAGTACAAAAATATGATGAAAATTTATGCTAGAACATTACACACAAATGCATCTCTGTATATAGACTGCATGTATATATGGCTTGCTTAAGACTGGGAACAAGGAGAATATTTAAATTTAGAAATCCTAGTCTCCTTGGGATAGCACTAATCCTTCAAATTTCTCTCCGTAGATTATTTTATCTTTCTGCTTTTTCCTCCTTCCCTGGCCATGCTTTATTTTGGTATGAGCTGAGTGCTGCATTCATTACCTTATTTTATTTATCAAAATGTTTTCAGTAAACACATGTAGGATTTCTGTATTAAAGTATTAAGAAATAAATTATGTCTCTAATAATCATCATGAATCAATAAAAGCTTAGATTCTTGGCATATTTTATTATGACAAGTAATTCAGTAATACAGTTTACATTTCATAGAAGTGAATAAAATTAAATGAAATATTGGGGATTGAAGTGATTATGTTCCATTATCTAGATAATTCAATTTTGTAGCACTCTTTGATTCTGTTTCATGGTAAAGAAATGACAAAATATTGTACTTGAATTAAAATGTCTACTGTACATATTGAAATTATGGGCTTTCTTAAATAAAAATATAGCTAGAAGAAAATGGAGATAGATACATATTTAAGAAGAAAACTGAAGAGAAGATTGAGAGAGTGGCTAGAAGGATGCAACTTCTTAGCTCACAGGACTAGCCAAGAAGACTTGTGTTTGTCTATTTCAGAGACATCAGGGAGGAGACCATTCCCTGTAGTATTTTGGTAAGAATACCTTGGACAGCGAACATCAATGTAGGAAACATCAATGTAGTGCACTTCATTATCAGCAAGAGAGCCAATTGGAGGGTCTTCAGAGGCCTCCTGGGGAAGTCAGCATGGTTTATGATGACTTTCAAAGAGACTGAGAAGGTCCTACTTGGTATTTATGGGGGCCCCAACACTTAAGCTCTAATTTCTGCCATTTTAGGTAACATTTTCAAAACAAATAACTAAAAAGGAACAATCTTTACATACTTTACCTTTTGATGTGACTCTAGAATGTATTTGATTCCTAACATACTGTCTTCCATAGTTTTACATTTTGAGAATATTTGTTACAATTCTTATTAGATATACCATATGATAAAACAAGTAATGTGAAAATTCAAATTAACAACATAAATAAAAATTACTAAGTAAAATTCAGCAGATGCTATTTGCCTCCACCAAGGCCACCTTATTCTTTTCCCTAATTTTAATTTGGTTTGGACATCTACTCTTACTTCAAATGATTCACAGCCTAGTTTTGGAAGTAGATTGTTATTGGTCAAGGATAATGTTATTCCAACTATGAGTCATAATCATTAGTAAATCCTAAAATCAAATTAGTGGGTCATATTATTGTGTCTCAAATTTCATAGAATAGAAAATATCAGATTATATATACGTTAGAAACAGGGTAAGAAAAATCTTATAAAAACTTTTTAAAAAATCCCAATTATGTGTGTGTGCATGTGTTTGTCTGTGTGTGTATTGGTGTCAATGTAAAAACAACTCTATCATGGGTCACAATGAAAGAGTTTGGAAATCTTTGGTGTGAATCAGTCATCATGGCCTTGATTCCCTTGTGATTAGATTATTTGTGGATGTGCAACAAAACTGTGAACACTGAGCTTTGATGAGAAGTTTGCTAAGTGTCATCCAGAAAAGGTTATTTATGGATTGTAGGAATCACTGAATAAGTGATAGTCCCATTTCTTCCTCTCCATGTTTTCATAAATGGATATGATAATCCAGAACCGCTGCAGAATATTGCAAACACAAAAAAGTCCAGGGAAAGGTCAACTTCCTAATATGACAAAACTGAGAGATAGAATGAATCTGGCTTCTTAATGATATCATTGAGAGGCCAAGTGCACTCTGGGGCATCCTTACTACTGAACTTCTGGTTGTAAGATAATACATGTTTGGGACTATCTAAGCCACTTGACTTTGGGTTTTAGTTTTCTATAGCTTAAAGCATACTAAGTGATATAACTACTATCTTATGTGTTGGTGCAGACATGAAAACTAGGGCTAGCTTATTTAATAAATTATGTATTAAGTGATTATTAAGTGTGGGGGTTTAAGTGTTAGGCATATAGCTTTCAAGAATATAAATAAGGCCTCTGCTCTCAACAGTTTGGATTCTAGTGATATAGACAAGTAATAGATGGTAAACAAATAAATGCAGTTAGATTATAATTAATCCTCTGAAGGAAATAAATAGAATGACATGATCGAGTGATTTATTTGGTTAACAGGTGCTTCTTCAAACAGGATGATTACTAGTGACCTCTCTGAGGAGGAAGAGGCATTGGAGCTGAGACTTAAAAGAGAAGTTAGTCGTGGAAAGAAACAGTGAGAGGTTCATCCCAGAAAGAGGGATAATAAAAGTTATAGCCTGTTTTGCTTGTAGAGTGTAGTCACCCACTATATATTTTTAAACATTCAATTCTGGGAAGTTTGCAACCATGGAAAAGGCTTTCCATTGATTTATTGTTATGAATAATAATATCACCTGGAATGTGCATTCCAGATGCTAGAACTCAATGGATTTTCTCTCAGTAGACTGATCATCCCTTACTTTATTGGATGATCCATTAGTAGGATGGGGTCCTGTTCTTCTGGCAGGTAGCTGAGCACCTAGACATTGGAAGGCCTCACTGTGGGTTGAATAAATGGAGGAATGAATGAAAACTTGTGGGAATTTTATCCACTTGATAATGGCTAAGGGTAATGGAAAACTCAGTGTCCCTGAGAAGGTTATTCAACTATGAGAAAGTTTACTCATACCCAAAGGTATGCTTATCCTGTTTACCTCTAATGATTCTTCTCTGAGGTGCATTATTGTGTAGAAAAATAGTTAGGCAAAACCCATATGAAAAGTTCAAACGCTAATGGGAGTTATCACTGGATTAGCAGATGTCTCTATCTATTTATAGGAATTTAATATTATCTCATTTTCTGATTTTACAAAATTACAATGCATCATTATTAAAAGGTAAAGACTAGCGATTCTGTGTTAGGACAGAATCTGTTTACTGAGTAACTTGCTAATCCCTGGTAACTATTTCTGGAAAAGTTTCTGATTCTCACTTCTCCTCTTCCATGTTTGAATAGGTTTTCATTGTTTACTTAATGTCCAACCCTGAGATGCCAATAACCAAGTTTACTGTGGTCTTATATTGGCTTGTGTCTCTCACTAAATTATCATCCACCTTTCAATACAAGATGTAGGTCTCATTGTGTTTTTACCCCAGTGTATAACATAGGGTCAAGATTTGCTGAGGTCTCAATAAATCAAAATGAAAAAGGATGACTATCAAATTAGCTCTAGAATCAAATTGTTTTATGTGTATACTATTGAGGGAACCTCTGTATATGCTCTGTCCTTTCTCACCTCCAATATACCATTCATCACTCCTTAGCAATATTGTATAATATAATAAAATTTTGGAGTTACCAGTTGGAATTTTAGCTGTAACATTTATTAACCATGTGATCTTTAGCAATTTCCTTAACTTCTTTGAGTCATAAAATAATTTGAAGGGGTCATTTAAAAACCTAGAATGGGAGAAGGGAGAGAATTAGAAAAAATAACATTTGGTACTAGGCTTAGTACCTGGCTGACAAAATACTCTCCACAACAAACTCCTGTGGTATGAGTTTACCTATATAGCAAACCTGCACATGTACCCCTGAACCTAAAATTAAAGTTTTTTAAGAAACCCCAAAACTGGCCAGGCACAGTGGTTCACACCTCTAATTCCAGCACTTTGGGAGGCCAAGGCAGGCGGATCACCAGGGGTCAGGAGTTCGAGACCAGCTTGGCCAACATGGTGAAACCCTGTCTCTACTAAAAATACAAAAATTAGCCAGGCATGGTGATGGGTACCTGTAATCCCAGCTACTAGGGAGGCTGAGGCAGGACAATCACTTGAATCTGGGAGGCAGAGGTTGCAGTTAACTGAGACCTCGCCATTGCACTCTAGCCTGAGCAACAAGAAGGAAACTCCATCTCAAAAAAAACATAAACAAAAATACTTATCAAGTCAAAAGACAAATATTGGCCATGTCATCAGATTACTGTATTTCCTACTTATAATACTTCATAATTCTCATGTATACCTATTTTTTTCTATTCTTCATTTTCTAAGTGAAACCTAAACTCATGATAGGTTTCCAAAGTCTTCTATGCTGTTTTAATCTCACCTAACTGAAAATATTCTATATTGGAAGCTCTGCCCTAGTTGAGTTCTGCCTGGGACCAAATGGTGAATCTACCTAATTGTAGGATGTAATTAGTAGGTTCACCTGGGCAATTGACCAAAGCTATGTTCTCTAATCTGTTCTTCATCAGTAATAAAAGTGGTATTTTGGTATCTTTTTTTTTTTTAACCTTTTCAGATGTGAGGTGAATAAAAGTTTTAATATGTATCAAATACTTTTTGAAGTCTATAATAATAACTATATCTGAGTGTTTACTGTTTAACTGGAGTGGCGATACATGTTTTAGATACTCTGTATGCTCAGAGATAATTATTTGGAATTCTGTTTAAAAAGAAACATAGGCTGGATGTGGTGGCTCACGCCTATAATCCCAGCACTTTGGGAGGCTGAGGTGGGAGAATTGCTTGAGTCTGGAGTTAAGACCAGCTTGAGTAACATAATAAGGGCACTGTCTCTACAAGGAATAAAAAAATAGCCAGATATGTTTGTACACACTTACGGTCCCAGCTACTCTGGCGGCTGAGGTAGGATTGCTTTAGCCTGAGAGTTTGATGCTGCAGTGAGCTGTAATCACGCCACTGTACACTCATCCTGGGTGACAGAGTGAGACCCTGTCTAAATAAAATAAAATAATAAACAGATTTCCATGTTTGTGTTTAGAACCATAAATGGGAGTTTTCAGGAAATTTATCTAAGAGTCTGTTTATTTAACCACGTTGTAGAGGAGCTTTATTTTCATAGAAAGTTTTGGAAGCACCAAATTATTATATTTAATATTTATACCAAGAAGGAGTAAATAAAACTTCTTAGAAGAAAACGAAATAACTGAAGCTGTATCAAGAAGTATAAGGGTCTGAGATTTCACTCTATTTTTAAGCTAAGAATTTAGTCTTCCAGAGATTCATAGATGCTGGCAGAAAACACAGACTCCTGTGTCAGAGACAAAGAAAAGTATATTGGTCACAGAAATAGCCCATATTCACATGGAGTGATAAGATACAATAGAGCCACGTAATGCCTACATAAGTAACGGCTTATGTGACAAAAGAATCTGAGCTTTGCTCCAGAGAAAAACAGTAGTTCTGTCTTTCTAAACTGTTTTCCCTATAAATATTTTTGAAAAGATAGCCTGGAAAAGAAGCAGTCCATGTTTCTGCTCGTAAAGTATGTCAGAACACAAAAGACCCATAGGGCATTGTTTCTCAATAAGCTGGACTATGAGACTTCAAGCAAGAGGAATTAGCTGAAATAAAGGTCCAGAGAGAGGAAAGGATGAAAAATAGAAAAACAACACAGCGAAGTCTTCAGTTTTGCAGGAGGCTGGGAACAGACATGAATCACGTTTACAAATAGTGAATTGAGTAATTCATGTAAAGAGGTTCTGATCACTGAATTTGATTCCTACTGCTATGGCTTCCAATCAAGAATAAGTTACTATAGAAGTAAGGCTAAGCCTAACTATGTTAAAAGTCCATGACCAAAAATGCATATTTCTATGTTCAAGTTTAAGAGATATGCAGTTCTTTAGCAATCACCTGGCAATTCCCATATACAACATGCTTGAACTAAATTATATCAGGCAAATTTTGGAAATAAAATGATGAGTGAAGGGAATCAGAAAATGATTAAGACCAATAACAAGAGAAACATGTAATTGTAAAGTTTACCACATTAAATTTATTAACTTGGGAAAATATTTGTTTTCAAACAACTCCATAAAATAGGAAAAGTGGATCTTATGAAATTTCTCTCTTTTTTACCTCCAACTAGGAGACAAAATGGGAGATAAATCAATTGGATTTTTTTTTATAACTAATCCTCCAAAGTCTCTTACTTAGAAACTTAAATGCTTCCAGTTTTGTTTCATTGGTAACTTGCTTTTTCATCTCTGTTTACTTCACTTTTTCTTATCTTGCTGCTATCCTGTGCCAAAAGTATTACAAATACACATTAATATATACCATCTGGAGTAGTTTTCTTAAGAAGAGAAAAGAAGAATATGAATTTGACCCAGGGCCCTAGTCCAACATCTGTAACACCCTGTCTCCAACACGCCTGTGGGACACAGTGAGTCTCTTTTAGATCTAATCTGAGCATCATTCACCCCTTGCCTTTCCCGTAATGAAAGGGCTACTCAGATGCAGAAGGGTTTCCTGGGCATTTCAGGAAATGGGGAGATTTCTTCCAGACCTTTGATGTTAAGTAGCTTTGGAATTCAGGAAAGGCTTTGTCACAATCTATAAAATGGGAAGGAGATGTAGGAAGAATAAAGAGACCCTGCTCGGCCAAAAGAGTAACATGGGGTTTTTTTCTAGCACTAGCAAAGCTTGAAGATGGAGATCTTCCATGAAGGCAATTTGAGGTGAAAACACCACACAGTTTTACCTCTCTAATTATCGTTGAATCGTACAGTTCTCTCAAGGTCTGTTATAAATATAATTTTATTACAAAGTACAGATTAAGATTCAAGTTTGTGTATTCCCGAGAATGACAAAAGCAGTAGTATTGAGAGGAATGCTGTAGATTAAACAAAGTACCAGGAAAACATTATATCATTAAAGAAATTGGCATAATAGAGATGAAAATCTCTCTCCAAATCTAATGATAGACTACTAGACTAACATATATTTTATTCCTCAAGGAAAACTATGTTACAACTAACATTTGTGTAATTTTCCTGTTTTTTTTTTTTTTTTTTTTTTTTTTTTTTTTTTTTTATCATTTGGCGAATCACTAAATATATTATCTTTGGTGTAAGCTTCAAAAATAAGATGAAATGTAGCAATTTTCCTGTAAAATAAAGTCTCTATTTTTCCCCACATGTTTACTGGAATATAGTTTTATAGAATATTTGAATACATACATTATTATAATAGAGTTAGGCTGGGAAAATTTGCACTTCCGAAGTCTGTGTTCCTCTGAACAATGGTTGACAGATAAGAAGAAATTGATTTAAAGTATGAAAATATGGACTCATTCTTTTTAACCAGGTCCCTACCCATTTTACCTTTCTTGAATTAGGATTTTCCTTTTAGCAGAAAGACCCCTCTGCCTTTTATTTGCTAGGAAGCTTTCAAAAGCAATCAAGAATTCTATTACTGAGGAGGCAAGCACTAAAGTAATTGCTATTTCTCATTTGGGAAAAACTTAGGTTCAAGTCATACACTGTCCGTTCTTGAAAAGTTTGAGAAGTGGTTGAGTTGAAAAAACAAGTCAAGGTGAAGGAGAGAGCGCATATCAAGACAAAATAGTATTTCTCGGAAAGAAAGAGGAGGATAATGTCCAATATCAGTTTATTTCCTGCTCTTACAATTGTGTAATTAATCTGGTCTAGAAGTTGGCATGATTCAAAGTATTGCAGAGGAACATAGGGAAGCTTTTTTCCATTTAAATTTTATTGTGTGGCTGGCTCCTCCCTGGGAAAAAAGCCTGTTCACATGAGTTAGCCATTCCACTCACATTTGAATCGGAGAGGGAAGAGCCAAGTGTCTCTACTGTGCAGTAAAAGAAACGTGCTGAGGCCATAAACATCCTCCTGCTGATGCATGATTTAGGTAGAGCTGTTTATTTAGATAGAATGGCCATTTCCCTCTTTTTGCTCTTTCTTCTTCTCTTCTCCATTCTGTTCTTCCTCCTTGCTCTTCCTTTTCTTTTTCTTTTTATTTGTACAGAAACAAAGTAGCCGTGCTGAGACAATATGGATGCAGCTGCAGGCCATTTTCCTAAGTGAATTAACACAGGATCAGAAAACAAATACTGCATGTTCTCACTCATAAGTGAGAGCTAAACATTGGGTACTCATGGACATAAAGATGTCAACAATAGGCACTAGTGGGAAGGGAGGACTGGGCCAAGGATTGAGAAACTAATTCCTGAGTACTGTGCACACTATCTGGATGACGGGAATCAGTCATATCCCAAACCTCAGCATCACACAATGCATCCTGTTAGACACCTGCATATGTACTCCCTGAATCTAAAATAAAAGTTGAAATTATATGGAAAAGGAACCGGCTGAGAAGTAGGTAACCAAAATAGTGATGACTGTGATGGTTAATACTGAGTGTCAACTTCATTGGATTGAAGCATGCAAAGTATTGATCCTGGATGTGTCTGTGAGGGTGTTGCCAAAGAAGCTTAACATTTGAGTCAGTGGGCTGGGAAAGGCAGACACACTCTTAGTCTGGGTGGGCACAATCTAATCAGCTGCCAGTGTGGCCAGAAGACTAGACTGGCTTAGCCTCCCCACCTACATCTTTCTCCCACGCCAGATGCTTCCTTCCCTCAAACATCAGACTCCAAGTTTTTCAGCTTTGGGACTTGGACTGGCTTCCTTGCTCCTCAGTTGCAGATGCCCTATTGTGGGACCTTATGTTCGTGTGAGTTAATACTCCTTAATTAACTCATATGTATCCTATTAGTTCTGTCCCTCAAGAATACCCTAATACAATGACTGAATCAGAAAATGCCAAGCTAACTTAATACTGATAGTGAGAACCTGCTCAAAGATGGTGTAAATGTGAAATCACACTAACTTCCTCCTCTCCTTCCCCTTTCGCATCTTGTCTTCACTTTCTTATTTTGCAACAGTGCTGAGTGTAACGTGCAGAGATTACTCAAAGAAGAAAGAAAAAAGTGTGGCTTGGGAATCCAATTGCTTAGATTTAATTCTGATTCTATTACTTAGTAGCAGTGTGACATAGGGCAAAGTTCTTAACTTCTCAACACTGTAGGGACTGAATACTTAGCTATAAGAACCATATCAAGCTAGAAGCAGGAATTGCATGTTAATTTTTTATCATTATAGCCATGTATTTTTTCTTTTCTATTTTTGTGTTTTTATCCTCCATTTTTATTGTTTTTATATAATGAACTTGGACAACTTGATAGGTTTCTTCAATTTAATGGCTAAACATATTATAAAGGTCAGGAAAATAGCTTTACAAATCTTGTCATATCTTTGAGAGTAAGAGGGAAGATTTATTTTGAAGTTGTCATGATACAGTCACATTTCCTCCTTCATTAAATTTCCATGTTGTATATAAATCTGAAATCTCTTTTATCATCTAGCAACTATAACAATATGATAAATCAGAATATGTATCAGGAAGCAGACATGCCATAAATATGTTCAGTGTTTTCAGAGATGACAATTTTAAATGTGAACACTGTGGATGAGATGAAATGAAGGAAATATGAGGCTATTAACATGGAGGAAACCAGGAAACATTTGGATTTAATTCCATCTTGGATCCATTCCACCAAAGTTCAACATAATGCAAGGCTGAAGCAAATGATTGCTGTCCTTTGCCCTTATTCTTTGAGTCTTCTTTGTACTTTTGCACTGTAGAATTCTGTTAATGCTGCATAGTTTTTGCAGGCTCATATTTCAGGCCAGTTAATAATATTACTTATTATTTTAGTGGTTGAAATAAACAGAGAAAAACACACCTAATTTCAGGCTCTAGACATATCTGGAGGGGGTTGATTAAAGTGTCAAAATACAAAACAGCATTAGAGTTGTGTGGCCAAGATGCATTTTGAGGAACTAACTCTGAACAGGAAAACTGCTTTTGTAAAAACATGCAATAATGATTCTTTCATAGAAAGCCCTTTCATCCGGAATCACAAATGTGCCCACCAGGAAACCAGTGGAACCAATAAGAGGCTACTACCAGGGATGCAAATCTAGTTGGTAATTGTTAAAGATAGCATATCATCAACTTGCATTTTATCTAAAACTATTATTTTGCTTATAAAAAAAAGAAGTTGAGAAATGAATTTGAAGATGAATGGAACAACACTGCATGCACATCCTTATTTATCAGCTGATTTGCATATGCAAAACACATGTCACTTTAAATCTGTAACTTTTTTTTTTTTTTTAGTTTTGTGGGGAGATTAAAACCACAGCAAGAAAGGATAACCTGCAACATGAGTGGATACTATGCTTGCAAAAGTTATTTAATATTTCACAAATATTCAGCAAGAGATTTCCTAACAAAATTGAACAACATTCAAAAGGTCTTATTTTAGAATGTTTTAAAAACTATCAATTTTACTTGAAAACAACAAATTTTAGCTGATTTTAATAATTTATCTAGAGATTATGTTTACAAAAAAATGTATTATGAAGCCATTGTATAGCATTTAAATCATATCACTTCACCATTAACTAAGATATAACAATTGGAGGCAAAATAACATTTGATATTCTTGAAATTACCTAAATAAGACCATTTGTAATCAATAACACATTTAACTTTTCACCCTGTTGGAATGGTGACCAAATATATGACGACTGGATGCAAAGTGCTGTGAGTACCACAAGACAAGCATTTATCCAATTTGATAAACATCAGTATAACAAAGATACCCAGAAATTTCTAGAAGTAGCTGATGATCTGTTTGAACATTGACTTGTGTTTAAGTATTAGGGATGTATGTGTGTGTATGTGTGGGCGTACATACATATTTGTGTGTGTGTGCATATACATATGTGTGTATGTGCATTTACTTTACAGGAGATAAAGATTGTTGATTGAATTTTATTAAATGAGCAAAGCTTAAACAAATTGATTTTTGCTCATAATAAATAATATAGCATAAATATACTTAACTTTTCTAGTTTTAGCAAAAGCTTTACAATGTAGAAACATAATAACAAAACCAGTGAAACTGGACTTCAGAACAAAATATAATCTTTTTACTGAAAGCAAACAACTAGTGTTGGCTTTAAATATAAGACATAAAGTGTATTTAACCATGCCTATTTAGATAGAATGTCTTATCTGATCTTAAGTCTACCCCAGAATTTTCTGTGAGCTCCCAAGTTCCCATTTCCAATGCAAACTCATTTTCTATAAAAATGTGAACTAACCTAAATAATTTTGTCCATAGACAAAGACCATAAAATAACAAAACCCAATGCCATATAGTAATTTTAAAATTTTTATTGGTGTAATTAATAGCAACTTGTATTATGATTTCTTTTTCTCTTGAACAAAGAATTCTTGAATCCCAATCAACTGAATCTTTGTGACTTTTCCAGCCAAATACTTTTTAAAAAATCAATTATCCAATCTTAATAATTGACGTGTAGCTGCCATTAACACAGACCTTTATGCTGTGGGATTATGCAAATAAAATGTGGCACTGAATCCCTGAAAGTTTGACCATTAGGAAAGCATATGTTCGTGATGTTTTTATCCTCCTATTTGTCAACTAATCTAACTGATTATTCTCCTGTAGCATTTTATTCTGTTTGTGAAACTTTCCTTAGCCCTCTTTGTTTTCCAAGTGCATATCATAAATCATAAAATCAATGACATGGCTTGTCTGGCACACATAAAATAGATAGCTTCCCTTTCTTTTATTAGCATAATCTGCCAATTTATTATGAAAGAGTGAATGACATGCTCGCGATTAGAACTGGTTATGACAGGTCACTTGAAAACTTATTGATGGTGTGTGAGACATGCTTTTTAATTAAAATATAGGTCTGAGTTGGCTAGGCAAACACCAATTTATCCTTACTTATCACATTTATTGAGTCATGTATTTGCTTATTTATAATATTTTAAATTAACAATGATGAGTCAGATTAGCATACAGTAGACATGCCCCAGAGAAAAACACACACACACAAAAACATGCTATTTTACTTAGGGCAAGCAAAAGCACACTGTCTGTAAAAATACTGTAAGAAGATATGAATGTTAAAAATGATAACTTGTATAAAGTTTTACCAGATTTATTACTCTAAAACTTACCCCTGTGTAGTTCACTTAGTGCCCAGTCAATTGTTTTAAGCAAGATCAATTCCCCCACTTTCACCTGCGTTCTTTCACAAAGTTATAACTTAGGCAAGAGAGTCCCAACCCCAATTGCACAATATCCTCAGGGTTACTGTGAGCTCCAAGGATATTGTGAAATCCTCGAGGCAAAATTAATCGTGATGTGAGTTAATTTTTTAAAGTGAAATGTGTACAATAAAGTGCCCCTAAGAGGAGGCTTAGTGGATGATGAGGGTGGTAATGAATACAGCAAACGATTAGAGGATGTCAGAGCAGCAGGACTGGGGTGGCTGGCAGTGAGTACTACTTTCATCCCACAGACAACTGCGGGTGAGGCAGGAGATGAAAAGCCATGCATCTTCTCTGTAATTTATATTGCCACGGCATTCCATCTTGGCCACACAATTCAGTCACACATTCTTTTGTTGATTCAGAAGAATTTCCGAAGGACAAGCTTGCTCTCTTCTTGCTATGAAAGAGTTCTGCTACTTTTTGATGAAATTTTGAGTTATGGTCTGGTTTTTTGTTTGTTTGTTTTCGCTTGTTTTATTTTTTGGTGGTGGGGGGAACTACAGTCTATGATTTCTAAGCACCCGTTTTTACTTTCATAAACAAGACAGGAAAAAATAGATGCAGTCATTAATAAGGCAAACGAGAAGCAAAGAGCATGTGTGTTTTGCCCCTGGTAGTATCTCTCCCTTCTTTTAGATTTTGTGAAGTAATGGTAACATAAAAGGAATTCAAAACAATGTTTCTAAATAGAGTAGAATGCACTCAAAGTCCATACATAGCTATACTCTATATAGAGTATAGCTCAATACATAGTCCAATTATAAGACATTCTGGTACAATGGAATCTCATAGTATACAAAGCTCAATTCAGGAAGAACAGATAAGATGTGCTCATGGCAGTCTAGTCCATCCCTCCTGCAACATTGCTACTTAACTTCTCCAGGGTCAGTGAATTCCTAGCTTCCTCATAAAATTCCTTGGGTAGCTTTGCATTGTTTCCAACAGTTTTCCAGGCTTTCTGCTCATTTTCCCTCCAAACTCATCTTATCCGAGCATATGGCTTATGCATTATGGTTTACACACCATAGTTTACGACTAAGAATGTAATGATTTTTGACTTGGTTTTATTGTACTTGAGTTACATCAGATTCAAGTGGTCTTCTCATTAATTTATCATTGGTAAAATGTTTCATAAGCACTTTTTGTTAATCTTGTACTTTAAACATATGAATAGCTTACCCAGTTGTATTTTATGAACTGAACTACAGTGACCTCAAACTTAGGCCTTACTTTTGTAATAAAGTGATATCAGTAAATAAATGTTAGTAAGTAATGTGGAATATTGCTAAAATCATTGGGCTTGATATTTGCCTGGAAGGAACACCAGGAGACACATCTTTTGAAAGATAAATCTTTATATAATACATCTTGTAATATTTTTCTCATATGTCAATAAATTTTCCCTTGTGAATTCTAGCCTACCCTACCTGATATCAGCCAACACCCTCTCCTGAAGTAAGAGTGTGTAGCATGAAAGAAAATGAACTTTGGTATCAAAAGGACGTGGTTTTGGTTCTGTCCAAACTTTTGATACGTTATTTAACCTCGTCATCCTTCAGTTGCCTCACCAGTGAGGTAGGGATTTAATATTTACATTTTAAGGCTGTTGCAATGTCAAATGAAGTAATATTTGGGCAGCAACAAGAAAAGTACACAGAATCAGTAGGAGCAGTAGCCCTACTATTCTATTGAAGAATCTGTAGAACCATGACAAATGATCTTGATGGATTTTTTTTACCATGTATGGGCCTCAAAACTTTACTATATTCATTCATTCAATAATAATTTATTGAACAACATCAACTTGCAGCCATCACCACAGAAGATGAGAAGATGAAAATTGATATGTTCAGCTTTCTATGGGTATGACTAGTAGGAAAGGAAAATTTAAAATTTTTATTCATTTTATAGTTACATAATATATACAGAGCACTGTTCCAAGTACTTCACAAAAATTACCTAATATAAATATCATATTTCTATGGGTAAGATGTTATTCTTATTTTACGTTCAAGGAATTGACACATAGGAGTTTAGTAATGTGTCTAAAGCTGTACATTGCTAGTAGGTGATGAGAGCAGAAATCCAGGAATGAGCCCTGCTAGACTGGCTTCTGAGTCCATCCTCTTAGCCACTTAACCATGGGGTTTCCCCAGAAGTACTTCAATAGGATTAATTCTAATTGTAATAAGTGATATAAAGGAGATACACCGGATACTATAAAATAACAATACTGTCAACAAATGACTTTTTGAGAGCTCATTGTGCTCTGTGCTCTGTGGAGTCCACAATGCCTTCAATCTTTACTGAGCTCCTCTCACCAGTGACAATACATTATAATTTGGAAATTTAACAAATGTTATTATGAATAGTGACCTGCTAGTTCTTCTGAAAAAAAAAAAAAAAAAAAAGTGGTCCAAGCAATTGCTTTAAAATATTGCTATGCAAGTATTACATTAATTTAGACAAAAATATGGCTGAGTTCCATTGCAATTCCCCCAAAGCAAAATCTCCTTTGATAAAAACAGTTTATTTGAAAGTGAATGGTACAACACCTTTAAATACAGTTCACAACAACAACAAATATTCAGGCATGCTGTGACCATTGCTGACAATGAATTCAGTAGCAATTCCTTACACCCACCCTGATGACCTAAGTACCAAGAGAGAAATATTCTAGATTAAATCACAAAAAGAGTAGCTAAGACTGTCCTTTTTATTACCTTGTGTTTAAGGCTTATCTTTCTATTCATATGCTGCAAACAGCCACTAGCAGGAAGAAAAAATCTTAGCCAGAAAGTAAACTTCTTGATTAAAAAAAAAAAAAAAAGTGTCTGATTCACTGCCGTATATCCTACTCCTAAAACAGGACCAGACACATAATAAGTTCTCAATAACTACCATTCAAATATTGAATTTTGAGTAGATGTCTTTTTGGTTACATCAATACTAGTCAACCAAGGAAGTCTAAATGGGATGGACTAAATAATGTGGGTGAAAGTTACCTATTACACCTGGATTCTAGTCAAATCTTTGCTACCCATTTAGCTTTCGATCTGAGGTGAACTACATTATCTCCCTATTTCTGTCCTTTCCCAGCTATGAAAGACCTATTACACTTCTAAAAGTGCACAGACATCCCTTTGATAACTTGTTCTCAATTTTAGATTGCCAGAGGTTTATAAATTTTTTTTTACTACAATTAATATCTTTCTCTTGTGGTAGTGGGAGGAGAAACATAATGATGTACAAGCAAAACCAAATATGCCAAAAGAATGCATACATATTCCCTCTAGAAGGAGTGCATAAAAGATAGGCATGATGAGTAACCTCAACTGATAAACTCTATGCCTGATGAGAACACTGACTCACCATATGCCTAACCACACATCAGATACTTATCTTGGACCAACCCTGGCTGACTCATAATCTATGGTTTAAGATGAAGATCAGAGCTACCTTTGATCTTCTTGCAAGAATTACAAAGAAGATAATACCCTGTGTACCAGCAGAGCCAACTTTACTGCCACAGAGGATGTACCCAACTTCCATTATTCTGATTCACTGGAGACCAGGTTACAGCAGTAGCAACAGTGTCTGAAATATCACTTTCAAATGTGTACTTGGAGCTGCAGAAGCATATAGAAGTTATACCCCATTGTGTAGCTTTGAAAACATAAGTATCTGAAAGCATGTGTAGACTTTTAAAAATAATCAACACCCCGTAACATTAGACACAGTAAACTAACATGAAAAATAAACCACATATTTCCATCTTATAAACAGTTTTCACTTCTGATTTCTATATGGTCACAGATTGTGATCTTTAAAGGCAGAGGTTGAGCATGGTTTGATATGAAGGATATTGATCAGGGACCACCAACTAGTGAAGGTAGAGACCAAGAGTAAGAGTAGCCAAAGAGAGAAGACAAACATTGAGGCAAGCCCAGCAAAGCCTCAGCCGAGTGTGCAGGGAGTTTTGGAGTGCATAGGGCTTATAGACTTGTTCCACTGGGAGTCAGAATGACTGCACTTTAGCGCCTGCCAGAGGTCAGTCACTGGATGTGGGCTACTATGGGAGGGTGTGACCTCAGCCAGATCTCTCACTGAGGAGGCACCTGAAGGACTGATAGCTAGACCAGTGGTCAGCAGCAGCAGCAGCAGTAGGGGCAACAGTCCTTTTCTGAAAAGGATCTGGGTGACAAAACTCCTCTTCAACAACACATATCACATAGTGAATAATCTTCAAGGAGAAAAATGCAGAATATGGCCAAATTTCTATGAGATAAAAATAATTGCTTGAGAATAAAAATGCTATTTAATGATTTAGTATGATTATCCATCTGGAATGCTAGTGTAAAGCTTACTTTCGGCAGCATACAAATCTCTTGAGGCCATGGACTGTATCCCTGAACTGTATTTTTTTTTCAAAGCTATATTAAGAAACCATTCAACACATTTAGTAATTGGCTGGCTCTTGTGATCCAGTTTTTTCAGAATAAAGATATAGTCATATGCTTTGAATGATTAGAATTTCCTATGGGGGAAAGCTTCTTAATGTGTCTATGTAACATTTATAAATAAAAATATATTGTATTCATATACTTGCATATCTATCTCACTCACCAATTATAAGCTGTAATTCACAAAGAATGCATGATAGTTAATCTTACGTGTCGATTTGACTGAACCATGGGGTGCTCAGATATTTTGATCAAACATTACTCTGTATGAGTCTATGAGGATTTTTGGGTAAAACTGACATTTGAATCAGTACACTGAGTAAAACGAATTGTTCTCCCCAGTGTGGGTGAACAGCTGATTCAAACCTCCAATCAGCTGAAGGTTTGAATATAGCAAAAAGCTTGCCCCCTCCCACAAACAAGAAGAAACTTTTCCTGCCTGACTTCATGAGCTCTGACATGAGTCTTTTCTCACCTTTAGACTCAAACCAAAATGTTGGCTGTCCTAGTCTCCAGTCTCTGCCAACTTTTGGATTTTAGACTGGAATTATACTACCATCTCTCCTGTGTCTCCAACAGGTTTTGGGAGCTCTCAGCCTCCATAATCTGGTAAGCTCATTCTTTATAATAAATCTTTTTGAGGGAGTATGTCAATAAATATCACAATTAAAATACGCAAATTGACCACCTGCACTTCTCTATTTAATTCTTACATGTAATAAACTTTCATCTTCTTAGCAACATGCCCATATATAGAAACTTTCATTTTTTCATGTTTCATTTTTTAAGTAAAATTAGTCTTTATTTTTATTATTATTATTATTTTTTGAGACGGAGTTTTGCTCTTGTTACCCAGGCTGGAGTGCAATGGCTCAATCTCGTCTCACCGCAACCTCCGCCTCCTGGGTTCAGGCAATTCTCCTGCCTCAGCCCCCCAAGTAGCTGGGATTACAGGCACGCACCACCATGCCCAGCTAATTTTTTGTATCTTTAGTAGAGATGGGGTTTCATCATGTTGACCAGGATGGTCTCAATCTCTTGACCTCGTAATCCACCCGTCTCGGCCTCCCAAAGTGCTGGGAATTAGTCTTTGTTTTTATTTCTGCATTTATCTCATCACTATAATTACATGCAGCCCCTTAGCTACACATTAGATTGTGAGCTTTTTGTTGTTAGAGTTTGCATTGTTTTCATCTTGGCATTCCCGTTCATCCCCAATACAGTGTTATATACTTAGGGTAGTAAATAATGTGTCTTTGTCTCAAATGAAAGTAGGTAAAAAAAAAAAATCCTTTCTGGGTTCAGGAGAGTTACATATCTATTTAATACACTGCAAAAGCCCATTGCTTCATTGTTGACTGCTCATATGTTTTTATTTCACTATTTAAATGTCAGACATTTATTTTTAGATATACTCATCTATAATTTGAGCTAAAATTATAAGAATGTGGGGATTAATAAAATACTTGTCAAGTTGGCTGCAAACATATGACTTGATTTTATATAATTAGAGATGACAGACACTGAGGCTCAATGAAAATATACTTTCTATGTGTATCAAATAGGGTATGAAATATAGATAGAATAGTACCAGTGGAAAAAATACATATAACTTATTAAAAGAAAAATAGGATGGTGTCAATGTATTTTTCAACAGCTAAGTCATTGCTTTCAGCCTGGTTTGCCATATGTCACACAAAAAACTGCACTTTCTGAAAATCCTAACTGATGATCTCTGTATTAGTCAGGGCTCTCTAGAGGGACAGAACTAATGGGATATATATATATATCCCATTAGTGTATATACATATAATATATAAATAAATTATATATATATATAAATAAAATAAACTATATATATAGTTTATTAAGGAATATTAAACTCACACAATCACGAGGTCCCACTATAGGTCATCTGCAAGCTAAGAAGCAAGGAAGCCAGTCCAAGTCCCAAAGTTGAAGAACTTGGAGTCCAGTGTTGAAGGGCAGGAAGCACCCAGCATGGGAGAAAGATGTAGGCTGGGAGGCTAGGCCACTCTAGTCCTTTCATGTTCTCTGTCTGCTTTTATTCTAGCTGAGCTGGCAACTGTTTAGATTGTGCCCACCCAGATTAAGAGTGGGTCTGCCTTTCCCAGTCTACTAATTCAAATGTTAATCCCCTTTGCTAACACTTTCACAGACACACCCAGGATCAATACTTTGCATCCTTCAATCCAATGAAGTTGACACTCAGCATTAACCATCACAATCACAATAGGTGGGAATGAAGAGAATTAAAAATTCAGTATATTCCCTGAATGCTAAAGCTGTTTAATCAGTAAGTTATTGAAAATGGGAAAAACAGCTAATGTGCTTCTTTTGTTGTTAAACCACTTTATTGAGGTTTGATTGGCATGCAAAAAGCTATACATATTTACATTTGGAGATAAAGATACATCTCATGAAACCACTACCACAATCTATGCCATAAACATAGCCATATGTTTCTGTATGGTTTTCTCCCACTCTATTTATTTCAATTTGTTTGTTTATTGTGATAACACAACATATGATCTCCTCTTAGCAAAATTTTAAGTATATAACACAGTATTGTTAATTATAGCCACTATCCTGTACCATAAATATCAAGATCTTACTTATACTATGTAAATGAAACTTGGCATCCTTTGACTAATACCTCTTCATTTCCCCTTCCTCCCAGTCCAAGGCAACCACCATTCTTCTCTATGAGTTTGACTATTTTAGATTTCTCATATAAATGTTTCATGTAGTATTCATCCTTCTGTGTCTGGCTTATTTCATTTAGGATAATATTCACCAAGTTCATCCATATTGCAAATAACAGAATTCCTTCTTTTTTTGTGGCTTCATATTTTATTGTAGGTATATGTCACATTTTCTTAAATGTATCATGTACTATTCATCCTTCTGTGTTTGGCTTATTTCACTTAGCATAATATCCACCAGGTTTATTCATATTTCAAATGACAGGATTTCCTTCTTTTCTGTGCCTTTTTAATTCTAGGTATATGTTATATTTTCTCTATTCATTCACCCAATAATAGACATTTAAGTTGCTTCCATATTTTGGCAATCACAAATACTGCTGCAATGGATGTAGGAGTGCACATATTCAAGGTCCTGATTTCATTTGCTTTGGATATATACACAGAAGTGAAATTGTTATATATATGGTAGTTCTATTTCTAGTTTTTTGAGGAACATCCATACTGTTTTCCATAAAAGCCACACCAGTTAATATTCTCATCAACAGTGTACATGGGTTCCCTTTTCTCCAGATTCTTGACAATACTTGCTATCTCTTGCAGATGACATGGTGTTATTCATAGAAAACCCTTAAAACTGCACAAATAAATCTCCGATAGAGCTAATAAACAAATTTAACAAAATTGCAAAATAAAAAATCAATATACAAAAATCAGTTGTGTTTTTTATAATACCAACTAACCATCTGAAAAGGAAATTAAGAACACAATCTATTTACAATAATATTAACAATAAATAAATAAATAGCTCAGGAATAAATTTAACCAAGGAGGTGAGAGACGTGTACATTGAAAACTATAAAAAACTGACAAAATAAATTAAATCAGACATAAATAAATGGAAAGAAATTTGTGTTCATGGACTGGAAGAATTAATATTGCTTAAATGTCCATACTACCCAAAGAGCATTGAATAGTAAATATAATTCCTACCATAATCCCAAAGGCATTTTTACAGAAAAAAATTCTAAAATTTATATGAAGCCAGAAAGATCCCAAATAGCCCAATAAATGAGAAAGAAAAAGAAAGCTAGTGGCAACCCCATTCCTCTTTTCAAAATATATTACAAAACTATGGTAATTGAAACAGTATGGTACTGGCATAAATCAAACATACACATCAATGGAACAGTATAGAGAGCCCTGTAATAACCCAAGCATAGACTGTTCACTGAGTTTTAAAAAGGACATCAAGACTACTCAATGGGAAACAGATAGTGTGTTTAATGAATGTTGATGAAAAAACTAGATATTCATATGAAGAAAAAAAAGAAGAAGAAATAGGGCACTTATCTTACACAATACAAAAATCAACTCAAACTAGATTAAAGATCTAATCAAAAAATCTGCAGAGACAAAACTTACTAATTGAACTCCTGGGGAAAAAAGAAAAAAAACAAGAGAAAGAGCTAATTGACATTGGGTTTTGCAAAAGCAAACACAAGAAAATCAGAAACAAACAAATGGGATCACATAAAAAAAGCTCTGAACAACAAAAGAAATAATCAACAAAATGAAAAGACAACCTATAAAATGTGAGCTAATATTTGCAAACCATGTATTCATAAAGGGTTAATATCCAAAGAGTATAAGGAACTCCTACATCTCAATAATAATAAAACTAAATATCCCAATTTAAAAAAAATGGGCAAAGGGACTGAAAAGACATTTACCAAGTAGCAACATACAGATGGCCAACAGATATATGGAAAAGATGTTCAATAACATTAGTCATCAGTGAAGTGCAAATCAAAACCACAATGAGATATTTATCACCTCACACCTTTTAGGATGACTATTGTGTCTGTGTGTGTATATATATATATATATATATATATATATATATATATATATATATGTATTTACTCTCTCTCTATATATATATAGTAAAAGTCCCAAATGAAATTAATGCAGAATAAATAAGAATTTTTGTATGTATCAGAAATACATTTTGAGCAAATAAGTCCAAAACTCAGAAATAAATTATTATGGCTAGTTTCTATAAATACTGAAAGTATTTACATTATATAAATTTTCCTTCTTTTTCAAGTGTTTTGAAAAACAAACAACAGATTTATGATACATAAAGTCTAAATTAGAGAAAACTAAAGGAACCTCATACGGAACCCCCAGAATTTGGTGTATGTGTCTACTCTACCATTGCAGCACTGGACCAAGACAGGCAAATCTGTAAGTTTGCTAAGATAAGACTTGTAGCCTTGAAGAAGAGGGGAAAATGCATGCCACTTGCAGGTAGATATTTTGTGCCCAAAGGAATAAGGGTCTTGCTCAGTTCCTCTCTCAAACTCATTTATCAGGTAATTTATTGGCTTTCCTTAAGCTTTTATAAAAACATAATTTAGCAGTTCATTATCTGAATGAATTAAATGAAGTAGACATAAGTATTTTCTAGGTCAGTGCTTTCCAATAAAAATGTAATACTTGACACATATTTAAATTTAAATTTTTAGTGGGCAAATCAAAAAGAAAACTAAAAAGAATCAGATGAAATCAATGGAATAATATATTTACTTGACCCAATATATCAATAAATACATTCTATTTATATGTATTTAAATATATCTAAAATATTCATTTCAACATGCAATCAATATGAAAAATTTATTAACAGGCTACTTTTTACTCTTGCTTTTCATACTAAGTTTTCAAATTTGGGTGTATCTTTTACACTTACAGAACTCAGTTTGGACAAACCACATTTCAAGTGCTCCGCAGCCGTATGTAGCTCGTACCTGCCATATTGAACAGCACAGATGCAGGTTATCAAGTCAAACAGGTTCTAATATTATTCAGTATTAGTATTAATATTTTTCTTCCTTTCTTTCTTTTTCTTTCCAGCCTCAGTTGGAAGAAGAATATAGCTGCCATAAAATGTCAGAAGAGTTCATTAGAAACCAAAAGTAGTCAAATTCAAAATTCTCTTAAAGCTTAATAAAACTGTATAAACCAATCCACCCAATAAATAGGGGATGCTGTAAATGAGAGATATTATGTAAATAAATTGACATTATGTGAATTGATATACAAAAATTAAGAGATATGCTAAATATGTCTCTACCAACAAGAAGTAATTTGGTGAAAAAGTATATTTCATAATTTTTGTGTTTAATCTGTAAAACATACAAAACTGATTTTTTTTTTGCTAAAATAACTTGTCAATGATTATTATTCAACCCATATATTTATATCAGAAGCTATTTTGAATGGTATATACAAAGTATTATAGCCATTATTCAAATATTCTCTGAATATTTTAAGTGTCAAATTTTTGTGCTAACATTACACAAATGGAATATAGTAATTTGACACAAAATATGTGTCTTTGTGTCATCTAATTCATTATTCTATCATAACATGCAATTTGTCTTTACTATCACTTTTGAGATTCAGCTAATTTATCATTTTTAAATGATTGAAACATCTATAATGTCATAAGTATGCTGTCTGAATTTTTTTTCTTACTTTACAATTGTTTTCTATGAATATTACTGGTTTTCCTAAGTAATTTTTAGAGTACTGTCTTGAAAACAGTTTCTTTCCCTGATTTAGCATTATCTTACAGTATGTTTTATAAAAAATACTAATTTATAAAGTCAGTAATTATAAGATATACACAAAAATATGAAATAAACATTTTCTTTCATTAGTACTAGTTTTATGGTTGATAAATTAAATATTTACAATAATTGATAAAAACCTATGCCAAATTTCATAGTGATAATACTAAATACAGTAACCTAGACTCTGCTATGAATTCCAAATGCCATGAACCTTGAGTTGCTTATCTTTGTTTTTTTTTTAATGATTTCTGATGAGACAATGCCAGTACATTTTGATTGTTAGGGTTCCTCTTCATTACAAAATCTAAAATTTATCTTTTGTCTTGTTTATAAATACTTGGTTTTGTAGTGAGTCCTCACATGACCTCTAAAGTTATAGAATTTATATGATAGCTGGAAATTAATTATCAGATTAGTGTTTCAAATGTTTTTCCAATGCACCAGTTATGCAAGCACCAGAAAATACAGACTTACTTCTCTCAAATGTATCTTAAAGATTTACTGGCAATGTTATGGAAGAATTGTGTGTTCTCTCAGTCCACATGTTAAAGCTCTAATTCCCCATGTGACTCTGTTTGGAGATAGGGCCCTGAAAGAAGTAATTAAAGTTAAATGAAGTCATAAGGGTGGACCCTTAATGCAATACATCTGGTGTCCTTATAAGAAGAGGAAGACACCAGGATGTGCATGCACAGATAAAAGGTCATGTGAGGTTGCAGCCTGAAGGCCAACATGTGCCAACCAAGAAGATAGGCCTCAGGAGAACCCCAGTATGGAGATTTTGATCATAGACTTCTATCCTCCAGAATTGTGAGAAAATACGTGTCTGTTAAGTCACCCGGTCTGAGATATTTTGTTATGACAGTGCTACCTAACTAATACAGACAGTTAGTCTCTCAAATCCAAACGATCTTGTTTCCATACACTAGTACAGCTTTTTCTACATCAGTAGACATTCTGCACTGTGGCATTTTGTTATAATTATATTATCATTTATAAACAGTGAAATTCACGTGTTTAAGTGTACAGTTTGATAAATTTTGATAACTATACATAATTTTTTAATCGTCATAAAAAATACAGGAAGGTTTACTCTTCATGAATTTTTGTAGTTAGCACCTTTGCACCACCAATCTCAGCACCAGGCAAAACCTGATGTGCTGTCACATTGTATTTGCCTTTCCTAGCATATCATACATGTGTAACCATATGTATGTTGTCTCATTGATTGATTGTGTTTGTTTTCTACATAGGATAATTTTTTGAGATTCATCCATGTTGTTGTATATATTAATATTTTTCCTTTCTTTGTGGAATAGAATTCTATCATATTGAATTACCTCAATTTGTTTATTCATTCATTAGTTGATGGCCATTTGAGTTGCTTTTACTTCAGATTCTTAGGAGTAATATTGCTAAGAAGATGTGCATAGACTTTTTTTGGTGCAATTGTTGGGTAAATACTTACCAGTGAAACTGATGACTCATAAGGTAATGTGTGCCATTTTGCATTTCTATCAGCAATAATGAGATTTACAGTTGCTTCACATTCTGACCAGCACTTGGTATGGTCAGAATTTCTAAAACCAATCATTCTAGTGGGTATGCAGTGATATGTCATTGTGATTTCACTTTGCGTTTTTCTGATGACTTGTAATGTTTAACACCTTTCCTTGTGCTTATTGACACAGATATTTCATTTGATAAATGTGTATTCAAATCATTTGCCCTTTTTTCCTGTGGTTTGTTTTCTTATTAGTTAGTTTTAAGAATTATATGTATTTTCTGTGAGGAAAAGCCTTTTCTTAAGTGTTTTGCAAAAATATTTTTGCCAGTCTGTGGCTTGTCTTTTTCTAACCATATTTTTTGAAGAGCAAAATGTGTAATGAAGACAGAAATTTGGGTCCAATTTTATTATTTTTTTTCCACTAAGAGTTTATACTTGTGTCCAAATTGAAAATTGTTTGCCTAATTAAATGTCACAAACATTTTTCTGCTATTTTCTTCTAGAAGTTTAATAACTTCAGCTCATTTTGAGTTCCTTTTGTGTCTGATGTAAGGCAAGGGCTGGAAATAATTTTTTTTATGAAGATGCGCAGTTGTTCTAGCACCAAAAGACTCACTTTGTCCCCATATAATTGCCTTGGCAATTTTTTAAAGCATTGTTTGACCATGAGTATTGGTTACTTTTTGAACTCTTTATCGTGTTTTACTAATTCCTCTGTGTATCTACACAACGGTTCCAAACTGCCTTTAATACTGTAGACTTACAATAAGCTTTCAATCAGGCAGATTCTTCTGTTTCTTTGTTTCAAATTATTTTATATATTCCTGCTTCTTAAAATTTAGTTACAAATTTTAAAAACAGCTTATCAATTTCTTTAATAAATTGTGTTAGAATTTAGTTATGAACATTTTAAAAATAAAAAACAGAGATGCAAATGTTAAGAAATTAAAAATAATAACTGATTGCATGAAGCTATAAATTTATTTGTAGAATTGTTATCTTGAGATCAAATCACCAGTCCATAGACAAAATACATATTTTACTTTATTTGAGTCTTCTCCAATTTCCCTTTGCTTTGTAGAGCCTTTGCAAAGTTCGTTATATGTATTCCTAATATTTAATTTTTGATGCTCTTTTAATAACTGGTTTTCTAATTTTATCTTATATTTATTTATCGTTAGTATACGGAATTATAATTATTACCTTTAGTGGCAAAAACCGCAGTTATTTTGCACCTATTTTTTATAGCAACCTAGTGTTCCATAACATTGCTAAATTCACTTATTAGTTTAAGATTTCTTTTTTTGGTAGACTCCTCAAGATGTTTACAAATATAATAATGTCTGCACAGGAGACTTTTAATCATTTTACTTCTCTCTTTCCAATCCGTATTGATTTTGTTTTTCCTCACTTTGTGGCATTCATTAATACACTGCATAAAAGGTGAAATAGTAGACATTTTTGCATGTTTCTAAGCTAGAAACAATGGGCCTTTAAACACTGAGCATGATATAATCTGTAGGAATTTCACAGATGCCCTTAATCAAGTTGAGGATGCTTTCTTCTTTTTCTACTGCTTAAAAATATTTTGTTATGTCAGAATGCTGAATTTTTGCAAACAATTTTAATGCATCCATTGAAATATGGTTTGTTTTCATTATTTATTGATAGGATGACTTTTTTTTAACTTTAACTTTTATGTTTGACACAGGGGATAAATGTGCAGTTTTGATACATGGGTATATTGTACCCAGGTAATGAATGTAGTATACAATAAACCATCTTGGTTTTGTTTTCTATATGGTGAAAGTTAAGGGTGTAGTTTCATTCCTCTGCCTATGGTTAGCCAGTTATCCCAGCACCATTTGTTGCATAGGGCTTGCTTTCTCCATTGCTTGCTTTTAGTTGACTTTGTCAAAGATTAGATGGTAGTACAGGTGTGGCTTTATTTCTGAGTTTTCTACTCTGTTCCATGGGTCTATATATCTTCCCCCACCCCAGCACCATGTTGTTTTGGTTACTGTAGCCTTATAGTATAGTTTAAAGTCAGGTAGTGTGAGGCCTCCAGCATCATTCTTTTTGCTTAGGATTGCTTTGGCTATTTGAGGTCTTTTTGGTTAGATGTGAATTTTAGGATCACTTGTTATAAAAAAAAAAAAAATTTTGTGAAGAATGACCTTGGTAGTTTGATAGGAACACTGTTGAATTTGTAAATTGCTTTGAGCAGTATGACCATTCCAACAATAGGGATTCTTCCAATATATGACTATGGATTGTTTTTCCATTATTTTGTGTGTCATTTCTGATTTCTTTATAGTTTTGTTGTTCTTCTTGTAGAGAACTTTCACTTCCTTGGTTAGCCATATGCCTAGGAATTTCACTTTCTTTGTTGCTATCGCAAATGATATTGTGTTTTTGATTTGAAGATCAGCCTGGATATTCTTGATATATAGAAATGATACTGATTTTTACACATTGATTTCAGAAAACAAAATCAATGTGTAAAAATCAGTATCATTTCTATGTATCAAGAGATCATTTATCAGTTCTAGCAGCCTTTTGGTGTAGTCTTTAGCATTTTCTAAGTATAGACTCATATTGTCAGTGAAAAAAGATAATTTGACACCTTTTTCTATTTGGATGCCTTTTATTTTTCTCTCTTTTCTGATTGCTTTGGCTAAGACTTCCAGCACTATGTTGAAGAGCAGCAGTGAGAGTAGCCATTCTTGTTTTATTCCAGTCCTCAAGAAGAATGATTCCAGAGGAACGATTCCATGCCTCTTCAGTATGATGTTGGCTGTGGGTTTGTCATAGGTGTCTTATTATTTTGGAGTATTTTCCTTCAATGCCTAGTCTGTTGAGGGTTTTTATCATGAGATGTTGAATTTTATGGAAAGCTTTGTGTGCATCTATTCAGATGGTTATATAGTGTATGCTTTTAAATTTATGTAATGACTTATGTTTATTGATTTATGTACGTTGAACCAGCCATACATTCTAGGAATAAAGCCTACTTGATTATAGTAAACTATCTTTTGATGTGCTGCTGGATTCAGATTGCTAGTGGTATTTTGTCATGGACTTTTGCATCTATGTTCTTTGGGGATATCAGCCTGAAGTTTTCTTTTTTTTCACTGTGTTTCTGCCAGATTTTGGTAGAAGGCTGACGTTGGCTTCAGAGAATTAATTAGGGAGGAATCCCTCCTCCTCAATTTTTTAAAATAGTTTTAGTAAGTTTGGCAGAAGTTCTTTATATGTCTGGTAGAATTTAGTTGGAATCCATCTGGTCTCCAGTGCTTTTATTTTGTTGGTAAGTTTTTCTATTACTTATTCAATTTCAAAGCTCAATATTGTTCTATTCAGGGTATCAATCTGTTTCTGATTTAGTCTTGAGAGATTGTGTCTTTCCAGTAATTTACCCATTTCCTCTAGATTTTCCAGTTTGTGTGCATTCTAGAAAAAGTATTCTCTGAAGATCTTTTGTATTTCTGTGGGACCAGTTATAATGTTATCTTTGTCATTTCTGATTGCACTTATTTTAATCTTCATTTTTTTATTTTTTTAATCTAGATGTCAGTCAGTTAATAATTCTATTTACTTATTTATTTATAATCTACTCTTGGTTTCACCGATTTTTTTTTGTATGGAATTTTGCATCTCTATTTTATTCAGTTCTTTAGTTCTTTCTTTTCTTTTACTAGCTTTGGAATTTTTTCCCCCCTCATTTCTTTAGGTGCAGAGTTAGAGTGTTAATTTGAGAACTTTCTAACTTCTTGATGAAGGTATTTAGGGCTATAAGCATTCCTCTTAACATGCCTCAATGCATCCCAGAGATTTTGTTATGTCCTCATTTTCACTAATTTCGAAGAATTTCTTGATACCTGCCTTAATTTTGTTGTTCACCCAGGAATTATTTAGGAGCAAATTGTTTAATTTTTATGTATTTTTATAGTTTTTGAGAGATCTTCTTCATATTAGTTTCTGTTTTTGTTGCATTTTAGTCCTGGAGTGTGCTTGATATGATTTCATTTTTTTTTTTAATTTATTGAGACTTGCTTTATAACCATGCATATGTTTGATCTTAGAATATGTTCCATGTTCAGAAGAGTGTATATTCTGTGGCTGTTGAGTGAAGTGCTCTGTAGAGGGCGATAGGCCCCATTGGTCAAGTGCCAAGTTAAGGCTAAAGTTTTTTTTTTGTTAGTTTTCTGCCTTGATGATCTGTCTCATGATGTGAGTGGGATTTAGAAATTTCCCTCTATTACTCTGTGGCGGTCTAACTCTTTTTATAGACCCAGAAGAACTTGTTTTATAAATCTGGGTCCTGCAATGTTGGGTGCGTATATATATTTAGGATAGTTAAGACTTCTTGCAGGACTATACCCTTTATCATTATATGATGCATTTCATTGTCCTTCGTGTTTTATTGGTTTAAAGTCTGTTTTACCTGATATAAGAATAGTGACTTCTGCTCTTTTTGTTTTCTATTTGCTTAGTAGATCTTTTCTCCATCACTTTACTTTGGGTGTCATTACATGTGAGATGGCTGTTTTTGCAACAATAGATGGTTGTGAATCTTGTCTTTTTAACCATCTTGCCACTCTATGTCTTTTACGTGAAGTGAGACATTTAGCTCATTTACCATCAGGGTTAGAAGTGATATATGAGCTTTGAATGTTGTCATCATGTTGTTATATATACCTGATTGTGTAGTTAGTTGCATTATGGTGAATATGGGCTATGTGCTTAAGTGTATTTTTATGTTAGCAGATGTCATTCCTTCAAGTCTATGCTTAGCACTCCCTTACTGACCTCTAGTAAGGCTGGTCTAGTTGAATAGAATTACCTCAGCATTTGCTTGTCTGAGAAGAATCTTCTTTCTCTTTCAGTTATGAAGCTTAATTTGGTGGGATATGAAATTCTTGATTGAAATTTCTTTTCCTTAAGAGTGCTGAAAGTAGGCTCCAATCTTTTCTGACTTTGAAGGTTTCTGCTGAGAGGTCTGCTGCTAGCCTTGTGGCATTCCCTCTGCACATAACTTGACCCTTCTCTCAAGCTGCCTTTAAGACTTTTCCCTTTGCATTGGACTTGGTGAATCTGATGACTATGTGCCTTGGTGATGGTCACCTTGTCTAGTATCTAGCTGGGCTACTCTGTGTTTCTTTTATTTGCATGTTTACCTCCATAGGGAGATTAAATATATTTTTATGGACTATATTTTCCAGGTTGCTTATTTTTCTCCCCTTCTCTCTCAGGAATGCCAGTGAGTTGTAGATATCATCTCTTATTATAATCCCATATTTCTTAGAGGGTTTTTCATTTTAAGAAATTCTTTTTTCTTTATTTTTGTCTGACTGAGTTGATTGAAAGAACCAGTCTTCAAGCTCTGAGATTCTTTCTTCAGCTTGGTCTATTCTACTGTTAATATTTTCAAATGAATTATAAAATTCGTATAACAAATTTTTCAGCTCTAGAAGTTTAGTTTGATTCTTTCTTAAAATGATTATTTTAGAAGATGGCTGAATAGGAACAGCTCAGGAGTGCAGTTCCCAGTGAGAACGCAGAGGGTGAGTGATCACCACATTTCCAAATGAGTTTTTACTGCCCACAGACCAGGAGATTCCCAGGCAGAAAAGCACCATGAGTTTCCAGCATGGCTGTTTCAGCTGGTGCAGAGGGTCTCTGCATAAAAACTCACACAAATCTCGGTGGCCATTTCAATTAGTGCCTGGAATGCCTGGGAGACAGTCACCCATTCAACTGAAAACAAAGGGGACCAAAACAGGGAGCCAGGTGATCTGGCTCAGCAGACCCCACCCTCACAAAGACCAGAAATCTAAAATGCTCTGGATTGAGAGTTTCACAGCAAGCACAGCTGGACCCAGGATGGTCCAGCTTTGTGTGGGGAAGGGCATCGACCATTACCAAGGCAGTCCATCACGGCTGAGGCAGTCAGCCATTACTGAGGCAGTCCACCATTACCAAGGCAGTCTGCCACTATAGAGGCAGTCAGCCATTACTGAGGCAGACCACCATTACCAAGGCGGTTCTACCTATACCTCTGTAAATAAAACCACATAGGAGTTCACACAGCAGCTCAGCAGAGCCCATGGCAGCTCAGCAATGCCTCTGCTGGCAGACTGTGACTAGGCTATCTCCTCACTGGGCAGGGCATCTCTGAAAAAAGACAGCAGCACATCAGGACCTTATAAATAAAGTCCCACATTCCCAGGACAGAACACCTGGGGAAAAAAGGTGGTTATGAGTTCCTCTGCAGCAGACTTAAATGAACCTTCTCAGCAGCTCTGACTGGAACAATGGAGCTCACAGCTCAGCACTTCAGCTCCTATAAGGGACAGACTGTCTCCTCAGGCAGCTCCATGACCCCCATATATCCAAAGAGACACCACATAAAGGAGAGCTCAGGCTGACATCTCTTGGGTATCCTTCTGGGACAAAGATAATAGAAGAAGAAACTGGAACCTAACTGTTCTGCAGCCATCGCAGGTGCTCCCTAGGCAAGCAGAGTCTGGAGTGGACCTCCAGCAGTCCTACAGCAGAGGGGCCTCACTGTTAGAAGGAAAATTATAAAACAGAAAGAAATAACAAAAAGGATGTACACCGAGAGATTCCATCTGAAAGTCACCAAGTTCAAAGACTGAAGGTAGATAAATCCACAAAGATGGGAAAACCACAGTGCAAAAAGAATGAAAACACCCCAAACCAGAAAACTTCTCCTCCTCCAAGGGATAATAACTCATCACCAGCAAGAGAACAAGGCTGGATGGAGAATGAGTCAGATGAACTGACAGAAACAGGTTTCAGAAGTTGGGTAATAATAAACTTCTCTGAGCTAAAAGAACATGTTCTAACCCAATGCAAAGAAACTAAGAAACTTGAAAAAATATTTGATAAAATGTTAATGAGAATAAACAGTTTAGAGAAAATTATAAATTACCTGAAGGAGCTGAAAAACACAACACGAGCACTTTGTGAAACATACACAAGTTTCAATAGCTGAATCAACCAAGCAGAAAAAAGGATATCAGAGGTTGAAGATCAACTCAGTGAAATAAATTGAGAAGGCAAGATTAGAGAAAAGAGGAAAAAGACATGAATAAAATCTTCAAGAAATATGGGATTATATGAAAAGACCTAATCTACATTTGATAAGTATACCTGAATGTGGCAGAGAGAATAAATCCAAGCTTGAAAACACTCTTCAGGATATTATCCAGGAGAACTTCCCCAAACTAGCAAGTCAGGCCAATGTTCAAACCTAGGAAATATAGAGAACACCACAAAAATATTCCTAAGAAGAGCAACCGCAAGGCATATAATTGTCAGATTCATCAGGATTGAAATGAAGGAAAAAATTTAAGGGCAGCCAGATAGAAAGGTCGGGTTACCCACAAAGGGAATCCCATACAGCAGATCTCTCAGCAGAAACCCTACAAGTCAGAAGAGAGTGGCGGCCAATATTCAACACCCTTAAAGAAAAGAACTTTCAACCTAGAATTTCATCTCCAGCCAAACTAAGCTTCATAAGCGAAGAAGAAATAAAATCCTTTACTAGCAAGCAATTGCTCAGAGATTTCATCACCAACAGGCCTGCCTTAGAAGAGCTCCTGAAAGAAGCACTAAAAATAGAAAGGAACAACCAGTACTGGCCACTCCAAAAACGTACCAAATGATAAAGAGCATCGACACAATGAAGATTCTGCATCAACTAACAGGCAAAACAACCAGCTAGCATCAAAATGACAGGATAAAAGCCACACATAACAATATTAACCTTAAATGTAAATGGGCTAAATGTCCCAATCAAAAGACACAGAGGGCAAATTGGATAAAAAGTCAAAACCCATTGGTGTGCTGTATCCAGGAAACCCATCTCATGTGCAAGGACACACATAGGCTCAAAATAAAGGAATGGAGGAAGATTTACTAAGCAAATGGAGAGGAAAAAAAAAAAAAAAGCAGGAGTTGGAATCCTAGTCTCTGATAAAACAGACTTTAATCCAACAAAGATCAAAAGAGACAAAGAAGGGCATTACATAAAGGTAAAAGGATCAATGCAACAAGAAGAGCTAAGGATCCTAAATATATATGCATCCAATACAGGAGCACCCAGATACATAAGACAAGTTCTTAATGACGTACAAAGAGACAGAGACTTACACACAATAATAGTGGGAGACTTTAACACTCCATTGTCAATATTAGATCAATGAGACAGAAAATGAACAAGGATATCCAGGACTTGAACTCACATCTGGACCAAGCATTAGGTCAGATAATGGACATTTACAGAATTCTCTACCCCAAATCCACAGAATATACATTCTTCTTAGCACCACATCACACCTACTCTAAAATTAACCACATAATTTGAAATAAATCACTCTTCAGCAAAAGCAAAAGAATGGAAATCATAACAAACCATCTCTCATACCACAGTGCCATCAAATGAGAACTCAGGATTAAGAAACTAACTCAAAGCCATACAACCTCATAAAAACTGAACAACTGGCTCCTGAATGGTGACTGGATAAACAGTTAAATGAAGGCAGAAATAAAGATGTTCTTTGAAACCAATGAGAATTAAGACACAATGTACCAGAATCCCTGGGGCACATTTAAATTGGTGTCTAGAGGAAAATTTATAGCAATAAATACCCACATGAGAAACAAGGAAAGATCTAAAATCGACACCCTATCATCAAAATTGAAAGAGCTAGAGGAGCAAGATCAAAAAAACTCAAAAGCTAGCAGAAGACAAGAAATAACTAAGATCAGAGCAGAACTGAAGGAAATACAGACACAAAAAAACCCTTCAAAAAATCAATAAATCCAGGAGCTGGTTTTTCAAAAAGATCAACAAAATAGACATCCCACTAGCCAGATTAATAAAAAAGAAAAGGGAGAAGAATCAAATAGACACAATATAAAATGATTAAGGGTATATCACCATTGATTCCACAGAAATACAAATTACCATCAGGGATTACTAAAACAATTCTATGCACATAAACCAGTAAACTTAGAAGAAATGAATAAATTCCTGGACACTTAAACCCTCCCAAGCATAAACCAGGAAGAAGTTGAAACCCTGATTACAGCAACAGCAAGGGCTGAAGTTAAGGCAGCAATTAAGAGCCTGCCAATAAAAAAAGCCCAGGCCCAGATGGATTTACAGCTGAATTCTACCAGATGTGCAAAGATGAGCTGGTACCATTTCTTCTGAAACTATTCCAAACAATCCAAAAGGAGGAAATCCTTCCAAAATCATTTTATGAGACCAACATTATCCTGATACTAAAACCCAGCAGAGACTCAACAAGAAAACAAAACTTCTGGCCAATATCCATGATGAACATAGATGCAAAAATCTTCAATAAAATACTGGCAAGCTATTGCAACAGCACATCAAAAAGCTTATCCATCACGATGGATAAGCTACTTATCCATCAAGTAGGCTTCATCCCACGATGAAGGCTGGTTCAACATATGCAAGTCTATAAATGTAATTCACCATGTAAACAGAACCAAAGACAAAAACCACATGATTATCTCAATAGATGCAGAGAAGGCCTTTGACAAAATTCAACAGCCCTTTATGCTAAAAACCTTTAATAAACTAGGTATCAATGGAACGTATCTCAAAATAATAAAAGCTGTTTATGACAAACCCACAGTCAATATCGTACTGAATGGGCAAAAACTGGAAGCATTCCCTTTGAAATCTGGCAGTAGACAAGGATGCCCTCTCTAACCACTCCTTTTCAATATGGTATTGGAAGTTCTAGCCAGAGCAATCAGGCAAGAAAAAGAAATAAAGGGTATTCAATTAAGAAAAGAGGAAGTCAAATTGTCTCTATTTGCAGACAACATGATGATATATTTTGAAGACCCCATTGTCTCAGCCCCAAATCTTCTAAAACGGTAAGCAACTTCAGCAAAGTCTGAAAATACAAAATCAATGTGCAGAAATCACAACCATTCCTATACACCAATAACAGACTTAAAGAGAGCCAAATCAAGAATGAACTGCATTCACAATTGCTGCAAAGAGAATAAAATACCTAGGAATACAACTAATGAAGAATGTAAAGGACCTCTTCAAGGAGAACTATAAACCACTGCTCAACGAAATAAGAGAGGACATAAACAGATGAAAAAACATTCCATGCTCATGGTTAGGAAGAATCAATATTGTGAAAATGTCCATAATGCCCAAAGTAATTTATAGATTCAATGCTATCCCCATCAAGCTACCTATGACTCTCTTCACAGAACTGGAAAAAATCACCTTAAACTTCATATGGAACCAAAAGAGAGCCCACATAGCCAAGCTAATTCTAAGCACACAGAGCAAAGCTGGAGGCATCATGCTACATGACTTCAAACTATACTACAAGGCTGCAGTAATCAAAACAGCATGGTACTGGTACCAAAACACAGATATAGACCAATGGAACAGAACAGAGGCCTCGGAGGCAATGCCACACATCTCCAACCATCTGATCTTTGACAAACCTGACAAAAACAAGCAATGGGGAAAGGATTTCCTGTTGGGAATGGTGTTGGGAAAACTGGCTAGCAATGTGCAGAAAGCAGAAACTAGACCCCTTCCTGACACCTTACACTGAAATTAACTCCAGATAAATTAAAGACTTAAACATAAGACCTAACACCATAAAAACCCTAGAAGAAAACAAAACCATTCAGGATATAGGCATAGGCAAGGACTTCATAACTAAAACACCAAAAGCATTGACAACAAAAGTCAAAATTGACAAATGTGATCTAATTAAACTCCAGAGCTTCTGTACAGCAAAAGTAACAATCATTAGAGTGAACCAGCAACCAACAGAACAGGGAAAATTTTTTGCCATCTACCTATCTGACAAAGGGCTAAACCCAGAATCTACAAAGAACTAAAACAGATTTATGAGAAAAAACCAAACGCATTCAAAAGTGAGTGAAGGATATGAACAGACACTTTTCAAAATAAGACATTTATGAGGTCAATAAACATATGAAAAAATGCTCATCATCACTGGTCATTAGAGAAATGCAAATAAAAACCACATTGAGATACCATCTCATGCCAGTTAGAATGGCAATCATTAAAAAATCATTACACATAGAAAGAAACAACCAGTATTAGCCTTTCTAAAAATATACCAAAAAGTAAAGAGCATCAAAATAAAGCATTTACATCAACGAATGGATAAAACAGCCAGTTAACATCAAATGGCAGTAATCCTAAATTTAAATCGACTAAATCCCCCAATCAAAAGATACAGCCAAAACCCAATGGTATGCTACATCCAGACCCATTTCACATGCAAGGATACACAAAGACTCAAAACAAAGGGATGGAGAATGATTTACCAACCAAATTGAGAGAATAAATAAATAAATAAATAAATAAATAAATAAATAAATAGCAGGAGTTGCAATTCTTGCATCGGATAAAATAGATTTAAAGCAACAAAGATATGGTGGTAAAAGGATCAATGTAACAGTAAGAGCTAACGATCCTAACACCCAGATACATGATCCATAAAGAGACTTAGACTCAATGAGACTGAAAATTAATAAGGATATCCAGGACTTGAATTCAGATCCGAAACAAGTAAACTTAATAAATATTTATAGAGCTCTCCACTTCAAATATACAAAATATACATTCTTGTCAATACCACATCACACCTACTCATAGATTTAAATGAAATATTGATTGGCCATTATTAATATCCATTTTTAGAATAAAGCAACATTTCTGTTCTCTCTCCCTCTTTTTCTTCCTCTCCTTCACTCCTTTTTTTTTCTTTCCTTCTCTCCTTAAAAAAAATTCTGGAGACAACAGATGCTGGAGAGGATGTGGAGAAACAGGAACACTTTTACACTGTCGGTGGGAGTGTAAATTAGTTCATCCATTGTGGACAACAGTGTGGCGATTCCTCAAGGCCTTAGAAATAGAAATTCCATTTGAGCCAGCAATCTCATTACTGGGTATATATCCAAAAAATTATAAATTGTTCTAGTATAGACACATGTACACATATGTTCATTGAGGCACTATTTACAATAACAAAGACCTGGAACCAACCCAAATGCCCATCAATGATAGACTGGACAGGGAAAATGTTGCACATACACACCATGGAATACTGTGCAGCCATAAAAAATGATGAGTTCCAGTCCTTTGTAGAGACATGGATGAATCTGGAAACCATCATTCTCAGCAAACTGACACAAGAACAGAAAATCAAACACCACATGTTCTCACTCATAGGCAGGTGTTGAACAATGAGAACACATGGACACAGGAGGGGAGCATCAGACACTGGGGTCTGTTGGTGGGGACTAGAGAGTTGTGGAGGGAAAACATGGTTAGAAATGCCAGATAGAGGTGATGGGGGAATGGAGGCAGCAAACCACATTGCCATGTATGTACCTATGCAACAATCCTGCATGTTCTGTACATGTACCCTAAAACCTAAAGTGCAATTAAAATATATATATACACATATATATATAAATATATATACACACATATACATACATATATATACACACACACATATATACATATATATACACATATATACACACATATATACACATATATACACACACACACACACACACACATACACATATATATTTAGCTCTGATATATATATATATATCAGAGCTAAAAAATGATTATTTTGTATTTCAGCCTTTGGATTCTTTTACTTGGATTCCATGTATTGTGTTTCAACTTTCTTCTGAATGAGAAGAAGCTTCCTTGCCATCTACAGTCTGGATTCTTTGTCATTTCAGTAATTTCATACTGGTGAAGAGTCAGTGCTAGGTAGCTAGAGGATAGGAGGTAAGGGTGTACTTTGGCTTTTTGAATTGTGACAGTTCTTGTGCTGATTCTTTCTCGTCTGGGAGAGCTGGTGCTCCTTTAACTGTGGTATAAGTTGAATATTGTTGGTTGGCTTTGTTTCTGAATGCCTGCAGAGGGCCGGGTCTCTGTACAGAATCTTTATGTGTGGATGAATTATTGCACTGGTTTCACAGGTATAGATATTAGTAGGATAATTTTTGGTGATGTCATTTGGGTTGTAATCCAGTAGGTGATGCTTAAGAATAATGGCCGGTATCTAGGATAATATCCACCCATGGTTTTTTGTACTTCACATTCATAGGCTTGCCATGTGGTGGGGCAGGGAGGGAGATAGCCCCTCAAAAAGTCTGCTCCTGGGCTTTGGGGAAGCCCCCTCCAATTACTTGCACTATACCCACTTTTTTTTTGTGAAGTATTCCAGGCCATGGGTTCCCCTTGGGCAGAGGCTGTGGCTGGGATACAGACCATACTCTTTCAGGACTGGCTCTGTGGAGGGAGGCATGCCCCACTCCTGCACTGGCTCAGAAACCCATATGTCTAACCCCTGTCAGTGCTCTGGGAATGGAGGATTCTCCCCAGTTCAAGTACTGGCCATAGCCCTTGGCTGTTACTACTGAGATGTGTGCCACAGCCCTGGGGAGGAGTTGTCAGGATGTCTTGCAGATTGACATTGGGCTCTGACTGTACTAGGGAATCCAGTGTGTTCCAGAGTCACCAGGAAAGTACTCCAGTGGAGCAACTCTCTCAGGCTGTGATGCAGAGACTGTACTGTGCACCTATTTTTTCAGGGCAGCAAGGCATAGTTCCTGGTATGAAAGCAGAAGGGCTTGTAGAACAGCTGTACCCCAGACCCATGGGGAAGCCACCCCTGCTCTCTCCTGGCTTTGAGTTCAGCTGGAGCCAGAGCCTCCTGCAGCAGGATGAAGAGCACTGGAAAATGGATGTGTATGGCTGCTCTCAGCTAGAGATGCACAGCACACAAAAGCGCCATTCCCTGCTGTCTGAAGGCCTGTCTTTCTGCTCCCTGGGGAGATCCCCTTGCCAGCTGACATGTCCATAGGGTATACAGGGTCCTCTGTAGCTGTTATAGGATCCCAGAGGTCTGTGATGAGAGTGGGCCAACTCTCAGTGCCTACACTCATCCCTTTCCCAGAAGCCATTTGGGAGCAGGGAACTAGCTCTAGCATCTAGATACCCCGTGCATGGTTCCCAGCTGCCTTTCTCTTCAGCCTCAGCTTCAGCATTGCCTCTCCATTCACTCTCAACATTTTCTCTCTGAAGACCTGCCCAAATGATGATGGTTTACTTGATAATTTGGTGTCTCTCAGAGGGAGTGACACGTCTTGCTTGTGCTAGTTGTCCATCTTGTTTTTTACTAATATGATGACTTTTTTTGATTGATAAGTGTTAAATTGACCTTGCATTCCCGAGGTAAAAGGAGCTCATTCATGAAGTGTTATCTTTTCTATGTATTATAGGATTTGATTGGCTAATATCTTGTTAGTGATTTTTGGGTCTCTGTATATGACAGGTATCCTTGGTCTATTTCTTTTTCTAGTAATGTTATTGTTTTCCTTTTCTACTAAAGTAAGTTGTCTAATTTTAATGTTAGGTAATACTAACCTCATTAAATTTGTTATGAAATGTTTTCTCCTACATGTTCTGAAATAGTTTGTGTAGGATTGGTGTTATTACTTCCTTAAATGATAGATAGAATTCATGAGTGAATTTGGAGATTTTTGTGAGAAGAGTTTGTTGTTGTTTTTAATTCAATACATAATTGACAAAGTTAATCATGTCTGCTATTTCTTCTGTTATCAGGTTTAGTGATTTTCACCTTTTAAGAACTTTCTGCATGTTTTCTAATTTATAAATTCATTGAAATAAAGTTATTTATAACATTTCCCTTTTATCTTTTTAATATTTTGATATCTCCAGTGATTTTTCTCCTTCAATTTTGATAGTGATGATGTGTTTTCTCTCTATTTAATTATTTTGCCATTAGTCTGGTAAGGGTTTTATCAATTTTATTGATACTTTTCAAAGTGTCAGTTTTAGGTTTTACTGGTTTTTTTTTTTTGTATTGGGTTTGAAAAAAAAATTGTTTTGGCCAGGCACAGCAGTAATCCCCAGCACACCTGTAATCCTCAGCACTTTGGGAGGCCAAGGGGTGTGGATCACCTGAGGTCAGGAGTTTGAGACCAGCCTGGCCAACATAGTGAAACCTCGTCTCTACTAAAAATACAAAAACTAGCTGGGTGTGGTGGTGGGCGTCTGTAATCTTAGCTACTTGGGAGGCTGAGGCAGGAGAATTGCTTGAACCTAGGAGGTGGAGGTTACAGTGAGCCAAGATCCTGCCATTGCACTCCAGTCTGGATGACAAGAGTAAAACTCCATTTCAAAAAAAAAAAAAAATGTTTCATGACATCTGCTATTTTTTATTTTCTTCCCTGTACTTTTTGGATTTAATTACTCTTATTTTTCTGGTTTCTTAAGGTGGAAGACAAAAGTAAGAAGAAGTGGAGTAGAGGAATAAGAACAGATAAGACAATGAGAAAACAAACACCAATATGTTAGTCTTAAACCAAAGATGTCAATTTTGCTCTGACTTTTTAAAATTCTGCTGAAGATCTCTGTTCTTTCTTTGATTATTTTACTGAATTACATTTAATTTTATGTAATTTTTTTTTTTTTTTGAGACGGAGTTTTGCTCTTGTTACCCAGGCTGGAGTGCAATGGCGCGATCTCGGCTCACCGCAACCTCCGCCTCCTGGGTTCAGGCAATTCTCTTGCCTCAGCCTCCCGAGTAGCTGGGATTACAGGCACGCGCCACCAAGCCCAGCTGATTTTTTGTGTTTTTAGTAGAGACGGGGTTTCACCATGTTGACCAGGATGGTCTTAATCTCTTGACCTCGTGATCCACCCGCCTCGGCCTCCCAAAGTGCTGGGGTTACAGGCTTGAGCCACCGCGCCCGGCCTAAAATAATATTTCTTAAATATAAAGACACAAGCTGATTGAAAGAAAAGGGTGAAAAATGTATGTTAGGTAAACAGTAATTATAGAATGTTGATTTTACTAAATTAATCTCAAAGTAGATTTTAAGACAAATAACATTTCTATTCTGGTTGTACTGAATAAGTCTCACAAAATCTGGTGGTTTTATAAAGGAAAACCCCTTTGCTTGGTTCTCATTCTCTCTCTTTGCCTGCTGCCATAATGTAAGATGTAACTTGCTCCTCCTTGATTTCTGCCATAATTATGAGGCCTCTCACGCCACATGGAACTGTAAGTCCATTAAATCCTTCCTCCTGTATAAGTTACCTCGTCTTGGGTATGTCTTTATTGATCATTTTATAATTCACAAGTCAGAAGGAGTTTTCTTTTAAGGAAAACCTTCATTCACAAGCTTACCATCTAGGCATAACAACCTTTTATGATATTAATAAGGAAAAAATTTGGTAGAATTCAAATTCCATTAGTAGATAAATATATGAAATAATCATGACATATCCATATATAAGATAATTAAAATGAAATAAAAGTGTACTGTCACCATGTATATCAATGTGAATACTCTTAAAAATTTTTGTTTTCTGAATCTTTGCTACTACAAGTTATGATTTCAAAATTTTGCCAATCGAGTGCATCTGAAATGGTATCAAAGTTTTAAATTTAATGCTATCCTGATTACTAGTGAAGTTGAGCATATTTTCATTAGGACTTTTCTATGAGTTGTATCTTTACACACATTTTTTTTAATTTTATTGATTTACAGACATCCCCTATGTTTTCTGATGAGTAATCTTTACATCGATTTTATGTAGCAATAATTTTTCCCTTTCAATGTGGCCATATTAAACTATCTTAAACTTCAAAATTTGTTTTCAGTGAGATACGGAACAATAACCTCTGTTCTGTGTATTCCCAGTTCTTTGAATTCAACATTTTCCTCAGTATTTCATTTTCTTTCTCTTTCATTAATGTCGATCTCTAAGTCTTTGCCTCCAAATTTTGGAAGCTCTTTTGAAATTTGTCTTTCATATTTTAGTTTCTGTAACATCAAATTTGCTGTTTTCTGTCTTTACCTCACAAATTTAATTTTGATCCTGTGATTTTACTTTTCTTTTTCTCCCTTTTATAATTTTATTATTCTTTCCTTCCACCTTTTCATCTTATATTGTTATTCTTTCATACACTTCATTCATTGAACTAAACTTTCTTATGGCATTTTTTTCTCTTTATTATCCATTACTTTTTGCTGAAGTATGTAGGAACTCCTCTGAAAAATTATTCTAGGTATTTTAGTTTGGTTTTTACAAGCATTTTTAGTGCAGCATCCCTTGTCTTGTTCTATAGTGTGCTTTCTAGTTGATGTATCACCTAGCATATATGTATGTATCTATGTATATATGTGGATGTATGTGTATATGTATGTATATGTATATGTGTGTATATATGTGTGTGTATATGTGTGTGTGTATATATATATATATATGTATGTGTGTATATATATATATATATTTGTATATGTGTCCTCTTTAATGATCCAGACTAAGACTTTTATGAACAGACAGAATAAATTGGTCACCTGTGGCTCTACTCTTTTTTGCTAAGATGGTTAACCAGTCTCCTTCTGAAGACTTTGAGTACTTGTGGGCCTCAGGCAGAACACAGATCAATTGCTTGTATCCAGTCGATTTCATGGAAGGTGGCTTTGTTCTTTTGGGGTAGCTTTTTTCTCCCATTTCTATTTTCTTTACTCACCTCTGAAACTCTGGACAGAGAAAATATCATGTAAAACCTTATTTTGTTATCTGCTACTGTCCCACTATTCACACGTCTTAACTTCTTGTCCAACTGTTTCCAAAGTTTGCAGTTTCAGCCTAGACATAGAAAAAGTGAGGTGGCGAAAAGTGAGAAAATAGGACCATGACAGCAGAAGCGAGTAATCAAAAGGGAGAAAAGAATATATGTTCAGTTTCTGCTTGTCATGAACACTTGGGCTCTGATTCAAGGAGCAGGGAAGAGAGAGTAAGAAATACCTTCCCCCTTTGAAACTTTTCTGAGTAAAGTACCATGAGATTCGTCCACATTCCCAGCCCAAACTTCTTGCCTCACATGTTTAGTGTCTTCTTGGGAGGTGGTAATATTAAAAACATACTGGATTATATCTTATCTGATACTCAACTGTTCATGAAAACTATTTCTAGCCTAAAGTTTCATTATATACTCAATCTTGTTACATTTTTAGAAGTAAACTTATGATATTTGTTAAAAATTGCCCTCTCACATGTTTTGGTAATAGTTATAATGGCAGTCCACTTGAAAAGAGATTTTACCAGGTGCTTACATTTTCTAATTATTTTTTCCTTGTTAGTTACATAGTAAATATAGCCGAAACTATATTTTACATCTTAGTATCCTCATTTCAAAAATACTGCATATGGCACATAATAAGAGCTGTGTTAATGTTTGTTGAATGAACATACAAAAGAAATAAGCAAATTGAGAAGGGTAAGTGAAAAGTCACACATTTTCCCTGATAATCTATGCTTTAATGTACAGGGCTAGCTTTAATTTCAATGGCCAACAGAAAACATTTCTCTTAACAACGTGGATATTCAATCAATTATTTGTTTCTTCTTTAAGCAATCGTGATTGAACATCTCCTTTGTGGCAGACTGTATTCTCGGTGATGCAAACACAATAATGAAGAAGATGAACCAAGTTCCTGCTATGATGTAGCCAACATTCTGGTGAGAACAGTGAGATAATAAATACCAAAATGCACAAACAACTTGCAGATAATGATATGCATTGCACAAAATTTAAAATGAGTAATAGAGAAGAGTATTTCAGCGTGAAAATGTAGGCTAGTATAGCTGAGGACAGCCTTTTTGCCTTGTAACTTTGAGCTGAAACTTGAATAGTCAGTACAAGGCCCTGCAACCTTCATGTGAAAAATATTGAAGTCAATAGGCATTTCCTTTGAATAAAAATGCACTTGATTACATTCCCACTCTTCTCTACGGGAGACACTTCCTGCCACAGCATTCTTCCCCTTCAGTGTTGCATACATGAACACTCACACAGAAAGACCTATGCATGCCTTCTTCCCCTTCAGTGTTGCATACATGAACACTCACACAGAAAGACCTATGCATGCCTTCTTGGGAATAAAATGTTGATAGCCTGATACTTTGTGTACTTTAATTATGTGTGTTTATGGCAGTGTTTTTCTTAAAGTGTGGACATTGCTATAAACTGTGCTACCTATAATTTTAGAGAACAATTAAAATCAGGTAGAAGAGAAGGTGAAAATAGAGGAGGAAGATCTTTAAAATCAGCTTTCTATTCTCCTGCACTTGGCCCTTGAGAAGCCAGTCCCTTAGTCTCATGGCCTCATATGATATCATGGCATCTGTCTTTGATGGAGTTTCCAAATGATTTTGTGTATTAGCACTTTGCAAAACAAGTGATAGATAAGAGTGCAACCAATTGCATGAAGGCACAGCTCCAATCATGATAACCTCTTGAAGCATCAACTGCTGCTTACGTTATTTGTGGCTTCTTGCTTCCACCCCCACTCCAAACAGAGATAATACTGTGGTCAGCAAAATACAATGAACCCAACTGCATGGGTTTGCTTGAAGACTGGAATGATGTAATTTACTGTCACGCTTCTTAATGTCAAGGCTCCCACAGATGACATGAAAGTGCACTAATGCACCTCTCTGGAATGCTGTGGTCATGAGATCACCCTACTCACTAAGACTCAAAGTTATCAACACACCCGCAGTTTCCTGGCCAATTCATTCATTGTATAATATGGATATAAATAATTTTTTATATCATTTCCACCATTAGTCAGAACATTAAGTTTGGGCCTTAGGAGCATATAATGAATTTGCTTCTAACTGTAGGGATGTGGTCCAACTGTCTTCTTAAGAAAGGTCTATAAAGCAGAAACTCAAAGCACTAAAAACAATAATAAAATTCAATAATTTTTTAAAAAGAAAGGTCTAAAAGCGTCTCCATATTCTTGGTTAAAACCCCTTTTCTAAACTGAGTTGTTTCCCCAGATGGCCCCCAATGAAACCATGATGTATTTAGGTTACACTGAATCATTGCATCTGGTACATTTCCCTTGGCTTTCTCTTCCAAGGTGGAACCATGCTGGAAAATGCATGAAAATCATTGGTTTTGAACTCAGTCAAGTTTTGCTCATCTTTTTTTTTTCTCTAAAAGATAGAGCTAATTCCCTCTTCATAGGATTGCTGTCAATGAACAATGCGTATTCACATTTTAGAGAAGCTATTATAATTCCTAACAATTTATCTAACATTTATGGAGCTTTCAAGAAACCCTAAGTCCTGTTCTAACCATCCTAGCCAAGTCTTCAACAACCCTGTGAAATAGATCCTATGATTATCCCTATTTTCAGATGAAGGAATATTGGCACCTAGTTTGTATGAAAGGGGGTCAGTATAAGATCATAGGCACTCTGATGCCAGGGCCTGGAGCAGTTGGCCTGCAGGGAAATCCAACTTAGTTTAGAGAAGGCAGTAGGCCTGAGTGCACAGGTAAGGCCGAGCTCAGGAAGGAAGAGGAGGAAGATGTGCCTCCAAAGTGTGGCAATTAAGCCATCACATGGCAAGAATGTCACCAGTGTTTTTTACTGATGAGGAAAACATGACTTACTATGAGTCTATTGCTTGACTGTGAGAATACAGAATACAACTATGGTATCAGGCAATAGTTGAGGCAATAAGCCTAACTTTGGGAGAAAATAGTAAAATTGAAAATAGAAACTGAGCATGTGGGAAATGAGCAGAAAACAGAGCTGATCAGGGAAAGGAATAGGATTCAGAATCTGTCAGAGGAGTATTAAGAATGGATTATGCTGTGCTGGGAGAACTGGACCTTGTCTTGGCTTAAGTATGCCTTTTTGTGTATGCTGCTGATTATAGAGGGCCTGGCTTTCCAGGCTAATGACTTCCTTCATGGTCAAAAGTTTAGGTTCTAGGATGATATCTTCCAGGTATAATAGGGGACAACACTAGAGAGTGGCCTGTAGTTAAGACTCATAATTATTTGTAAATGGTGAAGAGCAAATATGTTTGTATTAATATAATAGGGCTGCTATACCAAAATATCACGGATCAGATGGCTTACACAATGGCAATATATTTTCTCACAATCTGGAGGCTGGAAGTCCAAAACAAAGTTACTGGCAGAGTTGGTTTATTCTGAGGCCTGTACATGGCCACATTCTTCCTGTGTCTTCACATGGTCTTAACCTCTGTGCTTGTGTGTGTCTGAATCTCTTCCAAGAACACCAGTCATCTTGGATTAGAGCCCACCTTAATGACCTTATTTTAAGAAAATTATCTCTTTAAAGGTCTTCTCTCTAAAATACAGTCACATTCCCAGGTACTAGGACTCAACATATGAATCCTAGGAGACACAAACAACATTCATAACAACATCTGGTGCAAGCTTTTTGGTGAGTGGCTAACAGAGATATCTCTTGTATTGTTTCACAAACCCCAGAGACTCTTGAAGGATTAGGTTATATAAATAGCATTAACCATGTAATCATCTCTTCTCTGGGTGAGAATTTCTAATCCCAAATTGTATAGTGTTATAACATCTTGTCTCAAGATGGTTCCTAATGCAATGTAAATATCACCCAGGAGAGTGATATTTTTGAGATTATTCACTTTAAACATTTTTAGAACTATTGTAAAGCCACCTTTACAAGTGCAATTATTGCTATAGCTGGGTATGCATGCTTTAGCAATTACAAGATTTCATTCTCTATCCTCCCATGCTTAGATACTTCTGTTTGAGGACAGGGATGTGTAACAGAAAGGAGCAAGGGCAAGAAAAATTATCAAAATGAGAATTTATTTGTGTTGGTTGCCCTGAGGGTTTCTTTACTCCTGATAGTTAGATGTGTGTAAGAACATTGCTTGGAAGCCTGCTCCTTAAAACTTGACTCTTTTTCAGTAATAAACAAGTAACATGCATCTTTCTTTCTTTTTTTATTGTACTTTAGGTTCTGTGGGGGATTTTTGTTTGTTTTGTTGTTGTTGTTTTTTCATGCACCGTTCATAAAAGATTTCTTAAGAAAAGAAATTCGCAGTATTTGGGCTGGGAGGTGGGACATAACATGTCTCAAAACAAGTTCTGAAAAATGTACTACACTTTGGTTTTTATCAGTTCTAAGTATAACTTACCATGCATTCTTTTCAGCTTATGTTTAAACCCATGTGTATCTCAATGGAAATCCAATCCATATGTTCCTGATTCATTTACACTTAGCTCATCAAAATATTGTTTTGCAAGAGCTATTTGAAGTCCAAAAAAGCTTTGAAAAGCTTTTTTTTCTTAGAAACAGGAAATCAGTTTTTGCCAACTGTAAACAAACACATTCCCCTACTCCCTGTGCTCATATTTAAATTGGAAATTTAGAAGACAGAAGGTTAGAGAGCTCTCTAAACCTGTCCAGAAACAAATTCATCCTCTATATGGCATGAACACAGAAGTGTGTTTCTATTTTCTTTATACTCATTTTTAAGTGGACTTTTCCATGTAAATTTTCCTATAACTTGTACAAATGCTAAAGTTAAGATTTGCTATTTTAACCTAATTTTCATTAAATTCTTATCTCGATATTCTTAAAATGAATTATTTCTCCTAGGAAAATATTGTGCTCAAGCATTTGTCTGATAGTGTTGCACCTAAAATTATACCCACTTAAGTTTTCTCATAAATCTGCGAGTCAGGTTCAAAATCTAACCCTGCTTTGTGTGCTTGGCTTAGATAAATGGCCACATTCATGCCAGAGGTAAGCATATCATTGTTCTTGCTCAAATTCTTCTGACATTCAGTCAAAACATGGTGAAAGTCTCCAAAATATTATAGAGTAAGTTATTAATCTGGTAGATAATGGGATCCAGGAAATCACACTCAGATAAAGCACCCAGTACTATCAGCTTATTGTAAAAATTCCAAGTTGAACACATGACCTGTTATTATTTGGCACTTAGAAACACCTGAATCTCTAACTTTCATTTATAAAAATTTGGAAGAAGACCACTATATGTCCATCCTCATGATTATTTAATATAAGCCTAGAAGTAGATCCAGGGACTGGTCAAATAGGACAGTGACCCAAACCAGGTGTTAATAATGTAGATGAGTAATTCAGAGCAGGCAGGAGCAAGAGTGCCCAAGGCCAAGTGCAGATTTTGACCCTGAAAAATATCCAGAATTAAAATCAAATGAATGAAGAACCTGAATCAATAAGGGAAGTTAAAAGTAAGAAATCACATAAGGGCAGGAGTGGGATATGAGAGGGTAGAAACAGAGGCTGAAATGAATCAACAGAATTTAAGACTTTTGCCATGAACAGTCTAGAATGGTAAAATAATACCAGTCCCTTACAAGGGGATGTCAGCTGGCATGTGGACTACCCTGGTTTAAAGCACAGGAAGACAATCCATGTATATTGGATGCTACTAGTAGCCTCCTAAGTAAGCCAAATCTCTCCTCGCCTCCCAGCTTCATCAAAACCTCCTATGCTGGATTGAGCAGGAGATTCAGGGAAGGGGAATTGTGTGATACCAGAATGAAACTCAACATCCATGGCTCAATTCAAAACCCAGTAACCAACTATTTTAAGGATTCTTTAGGAATTTAAATGAAAATTTTCTAATGAAATAGAAACCCCATGTCATTCATAAAATCCAAATTCTACATTTTATTAACCTGACACCTGTATCGTGTGATTAAAAATAGCTGATAAATGATGTTATAAATATACCCTGCTGAGATTTCTATAAAGACATATACCTGGAAAAATATGTCCAAATTATAAATTATTTTAGTGATGTAGGATTTTTCTTGGCCCCTTCAGTGGACTCACAGCAGGGGTGCCTCTACTGAGCATGTGAAACAGCAAATGTGGAACCCAGCTGGCTACTCTGGGCACTGACACAGGAGCAAGCTCTCCTCAGGGCCTGCAGCCAGGCCAGGCATGTTGCCTTGAGAGGAACAAGGTGGCACCCAAGTGAGAGTACCCATGACTCCAACCCCAGAGGGGTGTTACAATGCTCCTTTAGTTCTGCTGTTCACAGACGGCAGTGTGTTAGAAGCTCAGGTGACCCCTTGCCTCATCGTGAGAGGCAGCTGTTCTCTGCCAGCAACTGCAAAGGGCCAGGGTGACAGCCTTTATGGGTATCACGAAACTCAGTGGGTTCTGAGCTCCCACCCAGCATCTAAGAAGAATGAAGTCACGTTGGCAGTTGAAAGATGGTGAAGGTGGAGAATTATCTTGAGCAGTAAAAATGGCTCTCAGTGGAGAAGGTTGCCAGAGAGGAGACAGGAAGGGCAGGTCATCTTCCCCAAAGTCAGATTGTCTCTTCCCCATAGTCAAGCCATCTTCTCTTTCCCTGAAGTCAGGCCATATTCTCTTCTACTGACTGAGCCTGGGGTCTTTACAGGCACAGGAGGGGTAGAGCGTGCTGATGGTTTGTGACTGTGAAAAAAAGGTTAAAGTAAAGACATCACTCAAAGGTGGGTAAGACAGCATAGAAAACTAATTAGGAAAGAGTAGGTATATGTAAAATAGGTGGAGGGTAGGGATCAATCAGAGGAAAGCACACCAAACAAAAAGACAAGTTCTAAATTGGCTCTGAATATTTACATTGTGGTTTGGCTTTCAGGCTTTAAAATGTTTTTGGCTTGTAGGTGGGGTTTCACTGGGTACCCACCCCGATCAGCCTAGGCATTTGGCTGCCTCCTGTCACTATCAGTAGCATTTTTTATTATTTTTTGGTAAACATATGAATCAAATAAAAGCTGTATTTAATCAACATTGACAAAGTATCTAGATAAAATAATGGTTTGTGGAATAGTGACACACGAGGTAGGCATGGCCTCATGCCTGGGTTCGGATCAAGCTGGGTCATTAACTAACTCAAACGGTTAAGAGGACCTTAGAAGTCATGAAATTCAGCTTGCTCTGGTGCTTTACTGTCCCTTCCCCCCTCCCCAGCCCACATCATCTAGACCTGCTTTATCACTCTCCTTGAGACAGTAAACTATTCATATAGTTTCTCCTCATGTACACCACTTGCCTTTAGAAAACCACATTCCTAGAAAGGTCTTCCTTGTTTTAACAAAATTATGTCTCCCTATAAATACCTTGCCTTACTCCTGGGTCTGTCCTTTAGGTCCAACCAGAAAACTCTCAAAAAAGGCAATATTCATTTTTAGGATTTTGCTCTTTGCTTACAATTCAGCTATTCAGACATTTGCAAATCTTGTCACAAACCTCTTTATTTAGCCCTGGCTTCTTCAATATTGACTCATTTTTCCTAATTGCTACTGACCGCCTTGTCTTCTGGGCCCTCTCCTCTAGCTAGACATGCTCTATTTTCTGATGTTGGCTCCCCAGCTTCCCATGATGTTCCCAAAATTTAGACAACTTCCAACAATTTCTCCCACATCAGGGATGGTTTTAAACCGGGCCAGAATTTCTTCTGATCTTAAAATCCTGTTCTTTGTACCAAAATTTCAGGTCTAATCAAATCTCTTCTGATTTTTAAAAGCATCAATATGTCAAGTTTTCACCACTACGTTCTGCTTTCCCTTTCTGCATCACATGCCCAGTTTTAAACTTCTGTGACTTGTGATTCACATTGGCAATGTCAGGTAAGGACCACTTCAAGACAACCTGTAAGGTACTTTTGAGACTCACATTAACTACTTAGGATAACACAAACCTTGATAGCAGAGACAAACTTTAATTTTAAATCCATTAGGCAGTAGCCTTACATTGAACCCAGGCCAAAGTGAATAGTGATGCAATAGCTGTACCCTTAAATTACAGTATGTCCAAATGTGTTCATCCTCCAATCAATATGTTTTGGACAAGCTATAAATGTGTCAAAACATTTTCTCATTATCACCTTGTCAACCAATCATATTCAACTTTTATTTTCTTATTTATGCAAAAAAGGCAGATCGAAGTTCTATGTAATACATATACAAGGCAAAATTTTATTAGCTCCTCTCATATTCTAGTAAATGTCACCTGTGAATACTCACAAATAACTTTTCAATTGGTTGCAATGCTTGTTAATTTTTTCTTCTTTTGTTCTCAGACTGAGTTCAGGGAATATTTTTCATGGGGATCTGATCATATGCCAAAGTTGGAAGCTATTATTTAATGTATTTGGTTACTGTTGAGGGAAGAACATTTATGGTGCTTTAATTTTACCCTTTAAAAATTTAATCAAAGCTTTGCTACTACTTTCTGTATCTCTTCTCTGTGTTCCATATACATACTTATTTTTTCAAGTTATTGACTGTCACTTGCATGCAAATCATTGGGCTTGTCATAAGAAATTTTCCTTGAAAAATGTCATGTTTCCTGTAACAAACAATGTTGTGATTGACTTCTAAGACTATTGGCTCAAGTGGCAGAGTGACCTTAAGAGTAATTTTGGATTGGTCTCACTGCAGATTCTGCTTTCTGTAAAAGTTATAATTTATGATTAAATGCATCTATGAAACACATTTCTATTTTAAAATCAAATATCTTTTCTTGAAAGAATCTTGAAACAGATTAATGGTGACTTCATAACACTCATGATTGGGGCCAAAATAAGGACAAATGTCTTACTTGAATAAAATTTGAGCTGATCTTAAAAAATTATAGAGAGAACTAAGACTCAGTCTGGACAGGATTTAAGAAGATTTTGTTTACATTTAAATAAAATGATAATTATTGGTGATTGATATCTACACTCCCTCTCTCTCTCTTTCTCTCCTTCTTCCTTTGTTTTTTAACTTGGTCATTTCCACCCTTTCCCAAGAAGTCAGCAAAACCATGAGGATATAAGGAAAAATATTAAAGAACACCATAGATGTTAAAAAAGAAATCTTACTTTGCATATTAAATAAGATTCTATTCAAGTCCCTGGAAAACGTGCATTTTAAATCTGGCTCCTCTCCAAAAAATTAGGGAAGATTAAAGTTACATAAATATATTTACCGAGTACAAAATATGGAGCTAAGGAAGGGTAACACTTGACAGTTATTATAAATTGGTTTTTGACATCTGACCTTAAATTTCCTGCTTAAAATTGAAAACTTCTGTGCCCATTACAAAGCAAAACAAAAGTAGAGGTGTTTTCTACATTTAAATTAAAAAATTTATGTTCTGTTATTGTCTCTTGGGTTTCCAACCTCTGTAGTGAAATACAGGTTTGGGATTCTTCTTATTGGTTTCCAAAAGGGTGCCATTTTTTATATTGCCTTTTATATAAATCTTCAATATGTATCAAAGTCATTATATCTCAAAATTGCATTGGTTCTATAAAATTTGCCCTGATTCCACTAAGTCTTACATTAAGAGAACATCATTCAGATGTGCCAGTGTAGAAAGAAGCAAGTTGGTAGAGACTGATTTTCTTAAACAGCTTAGAAAGGAAAAAAAATAAAGAGGGTGGGGTTTTATTTTAAGACTGCAGATTGAAGATACACATTTAGCCAAACTCCCTCTTCAAACCTCCTAAAACCATACTAAAGATACATTAAGAATAAAAGAGATACACTTACAGGTATAAAAAGAAGGGACAGGAGATAGCATAAGTTATTTGAATGCCTGAAAGCAAAGGCCAGTAAAATAACAGGCAGGGATAGGAAATCCTAAATCAGCAGGATGGAAAGACTCTAAAGAGTCTCCATATGATCAGATGACTCTGGAAATGGGAAAGAAGATGTGGTTAAAAAATAATTGGGTCAAATCTTCTTAGAGACATGATGCCGAATCTCTCCCTGACCTCTTCCCCAACTCTAAGTGGTAATAATCATGCCTTTTACTTACTGATGGAACAGTTCTGGCAAAGATTCTAAGCTTTCAAAAATTTATGTGATATGATTGGGCTCACCTGGATAATCCAGGCTAATCTCCCCAAATTAAGTTATTTAATCTTAGACATGTACAAACTACCTTTCCCATATAAAATAACACATTCTCAGATTCTGAGGATCAGTAGTTGAGTATTTTGTGCTGGCGTCAAGGGGGCTTGCATAAATCACAAAGTCACAGGGACTGAATGAAGGTATTATTTTTAGAAGAATATGACAGTAATCCTGAAAAGGAATCACATTTACCTAAAATCGGCTGTAAGGGGAAGGGACTGACTCTAGAAATTTGAAAGTAGTTCAGACATCGAGGGGCGATTGCTTGCACTGATTGGATATGGAAAGGGAACATCCAAATGTAATGCACAGATTTCCATGCTGGACACTGAATGGTGTAATAATCAGAATCATAAGAAAACAGAACAAGTTTTGGGAAGGATGAATACAGTTTAAGATACTAATGACCAAGGAACCGGGGACTTTTAGGTAGAGGGCTCAAGGAAAAGACCTTGAATTTATGCATTTGAGGATCATTAGCAATGGGATGGCATAGGAGCCCATGATATTAAATAAGATCAGCAATGGAAAAGATCTGTGTCTAGAGAATTAATGGAAGAATTTAGAGCAGAACTCAGAGATATATACTATCTGTGTTTAAATGACACACAGAGAAAAAAGGAGGTGGAAAAACCAGAGTACATGAAGGTTGGATGAAAACCAGAAAGACGAAAGCAAAGAGGTCTGTGGATATTGTGGATTGCTTGTTCTCATTGGTTGTATGTTATAGCGATGAGCATGCCATTTATCTTAGAAGGAGGGCAAGATATTCAACTGAGTTTATATGTTAACATAGATGACTGCCACAGATTTTTCCATAGCTGAGAAATAAGCACTTATTAATTGGTACCAGAGGTGCTGAATTTTAAAAACTCATTTGTTTAAATTTTACATAGGAAGGGCTTTTTCTCTTCTTCCTGCTTATTTTCTGAACTAGTTCATTTCCATACTTCTATAAAGATACTACTTAAGACTGGGTAATTTATTTTCAAAAAAGAGGTTTAAATTGACTCAGAGTTCCACCTGGCTGAAGAGGCCTCAGAAAACTTACAATTGTGGTGGAAGGCGAGGGAGAAGTAAGGCATGTCTTACATGGTAGCAGGAGAGAGAGAGAGAGAGAGAGAGAGAGAGAGAGCGCCACACTTTTAAACCATCAGATCTCATATCATGAGAACTTACTCACTATCACGCAAATAGCATAGGGGAAACCAACCCCATGAACCAATCATCTCCCACCAGGAGATTCCTCCCTTGACATGGTTTGACATCCATTCAAGATGAGATTTGAGTGGGAGCACAGAGCCAAACCATATCATTTTCTAAATAGCTCTATAAAATGTTGTTTTCTTTTATACTCTTCTCCTTTAAACCAGACACAGGAATTTGTGTTAGTGACATGATAAGATGTGCAAATTGTATGAAGAATTTACCTGTAAGATTTCAAACCTGTAGCCTTAAAGATACAGTATAAAATTTCAGTCTACTGACTTGTTTAATTTTCACCTTATCTCTTTCAAATGATCCACATTTAAAATTTCTCTTCTAATACATGCCAAATCACATCAGGAGGAACCTAATTACTTCTCTTAAACCAACTAGATCATTTTACCAGATACTATACGCTTCTGGGGAAGCGTAACAATCTTAACAATATTGTGTTAAGATCTATGTCGACTGCTTTATTGAACTGTCTGTGGTTTTCCCTAAGGCTTCTGACATGGTTGTAGACATGATACAGCATTTCTTTACAAGTGACTTTCATACAGGATTTAATATGAATATAGAAGTTAGCAAGATATTACCATCAAAAGCCTAATCAAGTATTGCCATGTAACACTGAAATTTCCACTAAAAATCATTAAGGGGCTATGTTGTAACATTTCAAGCAAATATTTATTTCCCAAATTATGAGTAATAGTATTTTTAAGAATATCTTGATGCAGAAGCCTTGTTCTAGTAGTAATTTGATGTGTCATTTCTAATTTTAGTAATTGAACTATTTTAAGTGGCAGACATAAAATGTGTTAGATTTTGTCAAAAGACTGATTCTATCAAAAATAGTACTTTACTTTTTTTAAATAGGAAAATTCTGCAGAGCTGATACACTTCTGTATAAAATTTACATATATTTCTTAGAATAATTAACAATCTTCATATTTAGAAGTTAGAATGGATACTAAAATGCCTCAGATAAAGTAGCCATACATGCAGTTGACTTGATATAGGCCAAAATGACCATATGCACTTCTTTGCGTGTTCCCATTGGAGGTATTCTTGAATTTATCATTGCAACAATTTTGATAACTATTTTCTCAGTGACTTATCACCAAGTTCTTGGTATCCTGCCATGCCACCAATATGGCACAAAGTCATAAATTCTTGTTATCTTTGACTTTAAGAGCCTTTTCATAATTTTAAAGTCACCCAAAATAAATGAATATCTGAGTGTTACAATGTAGAGCCTCTTCAAAATGGGATTGTCTTCTATGTGAGGAACTACCTCAATTTCCTTAAAACAAGAAAATTATAATTTGGAGAGGGAAGTTAATATGAAGTTAGAAGTTGTAGGTGCCCTAAGATGATAACCTTGAACATTTTTAGTGGTGGAATTTTGGCTGCTGCCTCTTATAATCGTATGTGTATTTGTCTACTACTTCCTCTATATTGTTAGTTCTTTAAAGGTCCATGGTAGGGTATTTTATACACCCTGTGTTTTGCATTCTTAGGAGAGGTGGTTATAGTAGGAGTTGAATAAATATACATTTATTGATTGAATAATTGAACAATGGATACCTGAATAAATAAAAGCAGCACTATCAGTTGTGGCAAGATTTGGTTTGGGGAAAGAGAAAAAAAATATGAGATTAAAGTATAGCAAGTTAAGATAATGAATGTATTTTGGGCATGCCAGTTTTTATCATCTTTACTTATTAAACACTTCAATATTTTCAAAGAATTTTCTTTGTGCATTGTATTATTTGATATTCTTAACAACCTGGTAAAGTAACTTGTTAAGATATTACTTCCCCATTTTAATCATAAGAAATCTAAAGTCAAATGAAATAGTGGTATATCCACATTCAAAAGATCTAAGTATCTAAGTCTCCCTGTTGTTATTAAATATAAATCTATGCTGCATAGTTCTTCACTGACTTTGAGGTAACAGTGAGTAGGTATTAAGTCAAGTGAAGAAATTAAGTAACTTGCTGGATGTGGTGGCTCATGCCTGTAATCCTAGCATTTTGGGAAGCTGAGACTGGTGGATCACTTGAGGTCAGGAGTTTGAGATCAGCCTGACCAACATTAGTTATACCCTGTCTCTACTAAAAATACAAAATTAGCCGGGCGTGGTGGTGCATGCCTGTAGTTCCAGCTACTTGGGAGGCTGAGGCAGGAGAATTATTTGAACCCAGGAGGTGGAGGTTGCACTGAGCCAAGATTACACAATTGCACTCCAGCTTGGGCAAGAAGAGCAGAACTCTGTCAAAAAGAGGGAGAGGGAGAAGGAGAGGGAGAGGGAGGTGGGAAAGGGGGAGGGGGAGGGGGAGGGGGGGAGAGGGAGAGGGAGAGGGGGGAAGGGGAGGGGGAGGGGGAGGGAGAGGGAGAGGGAGAGGGAGAGGGAGAGGGAGAGGGAGAGGATTAAGTAACTGAAACTAAAAAAAAAAAAAAACACAAAAACAAAATAAAATGTCAAAAAAAAACTTGAACTCAGAAATGTATAGAGCAGATTTCAGGTTTCATGCTTAGGAGAGTCAGTCATATGAGGATGGTATAAAAACAGAAGAAAGGACAGACAAAAGAGGGAAGAAGAAAAGAAATATGAAGGAAAGTAAAAAATAAAAGAGAAACGTAAACATTGTACAATGCCAGCAAGAAAGTACAGTGGTCAGCAGGAAAGAAAGCAGAGAATAATTACACAAAGAATACTGTATTTTAACAATAGATCTATGGAATGAGAAACCATAAAAGTTTGAAGTTTTAACACATGATTCTCATGAGTGAAGCAAGGTCAGAAATAACCAGGATCATGCACATTTGCATCTTTCCACAATGTCAGGTTTTCATTGATGCTATTTCTTTTTATTTTTTTTCCTTTTTTTTTTTTATTGCATTTTAGGTTTTGGGATACATGTGCAGAACGTGCAAGATAGTTGCATAGGTACACACATGGCAGTGTGTTGTGCTGCCTTCCTCTCCTTCACCCACATTTGGCATTTCTCCCCAGGCTATCCCTCCCCATCTCCCCCCATGCTGTCCCTCCCCTATTCCCCCCAATAGACCTCAGTGTGTAGTACCCCCTTTTCTGTGTCCATGTGTTCTCATTTTTCCTCACCCGCCTATGAGTGAAAATATGTCTCAGGATATAAAATCAATGTGCAAAAATCACAAGCATTTCTATACACCAATAACAGACTTAAAGAGAACCAAATCAAAAATGAACTGCCATTCACAATTGCTAAAAAGAGAATAAAATACCTAGGAATACAACTTACAAGGAACGTAAGGGACCTCTTTAAGGAAAACTACAAACCACTGCTCAACGAAATAAGGGAGGACACAAATAGATGGAGAAACATTCCATGTTCATGGTTAGGAAGAATCAGTATCATGAAAATGGCTATACTGCCCAAAGTAATTTACAGAATCAATGCTATCCCCATCAAGCTACCATTGAATTTCTTCACAGAACTGGAAAAAACCACCATGAACTTCATATGGAACCAAAAGAGAGCCCACATAGCCAAGTCAATTCTAAGCAAAAAGAACACAGCGGGAGGCATCACACTACCAGACTTCAAACTATACTACAAGGCTACAGTAATCAAAACAGCATGGTACTGGTACCAAAACAGAGATATAGACCAATGGAACATAACAGAGGCATCAGAGGCAACACAACATATCTACAACTATATAATCTTTGATAAACCAGACAAAAATAAGCAATGGGGAAAGGATTCCCTGTTTAATAAATGGTGTTGGGAAAACTGGTTAGCCATGTGCAGAAAGCAGAAACTGGACCCCTTCCTGACACCTTACACTAAAATTAACTCCAGATGGATTAAAGACTTAAACATAAGACCTGGCACCATAAAAACCCTAGAAGAAAATCTAGGCAAAACCATTCAGGACATAGGAGTAGGCAAGGACTTCATGACCAAAACATTGATGCTATTTCAATCATGAAAGTCAGAAGCTATATGGAGGTCCCAAGGAGGCAGTTCTCCTTAGTAATTCCTGTTGACTCGATAGTCAGAGCCTATGGCACACAGACTCAAGCCACTCCTTATGATTGAGGCCAGGAGTTCAAGACCAGCCTGACCAACATGTTGAAACAAGTCAGTTGATATTACAAACTATACATAATAGTATATTAAATCAACATATGAACAAGCTTTATGGATTAAACATTCCATAATAAAGTGACATTGAATATCAAGAGAAAGGGTAAATGAGCCAGTCCAGGGAGAGCAAAGTAGACAAAAGGAATCTTCTGGTCTGGGCCAGGCAGTCCATTGGTCTTGCAAGGAAGAACCTTTGATGTGGGCAGAGCCCTCAGAGGCAGATGCTGGTACTTATCACAAGTAACAGCAATACTGTGTCAGTTTCTTCTTTTTATGGCCACAGAGTTTTCTGGTGAGGACTGACAGTGAACAAGTGTGCTGGTTATGTCCTTATCTGGTTAAATGCTATCTTTATTTATTAACCAAAATATCTGGTCCCTGTTGTCAAACTGCCTTATGAATGTAAGATGGAGACTTTTCTTAAGATGGAGTTACTTATGTCAAGGGTGTTTTATACAGTGGTGGTGAAGGTCAGGAAGAAGAGGCAATATGTACAGCTTTCTTCTTTAAGTTTTTGGCTTTATAGATTAGCAGGTTTGGGAGATAATTCAGTTGAGTTTGAAACTTGACCTTAGACCTTGCTAGCTTTATAACCCAAGAAAAGTTGCTAAGCCTCTCTCTTCTTCAATTTCCTCCTTTGAAAAATGAGAATGATCGTAATAACTGCCTCAAATAATTAGTTTTTGTGAGTTTTAAACAGGTATATGCAAAAAGGGCTTGCAAGAATCCTAGGCACTGTATCCCTGGAAGTCTTGACTAGGAATTTTTAGTTTAAAGGATGTGTTATTTGATTGAGAATGAGCACTGCTGTGGACTAAATTGTGTCCCATTCAAATTTATATGTTGAAGGCTAATCCCAATGTGATGGTATTTGAAGATGAAGATTTTGGGAGACAATTAGATTTAGATAAAGTCATGTGGGTGGGGCCCTTATAATGAGATTAGTGGCTTTATAAGAAGAGGCACTAGAGAGCTTACCTTCTCTTTCTCTCTTTTCACTTTGTGAGAACACAGAATCTACAAGTTAGGAAGAACACCCTCATGGAGGAATTAAATCTGCAGGCATCTAGATCTTGGACTTTCCACCCTCCAGAACCGTGAGAAATAAATACCAGTTGTTTAAGCAGCTGGTCCCTGGTATTTTGCTGTGGCAGCCTGAGTCTGAACAGACAGATATAAGAACGTTGTGCAGATCATTTTATTTATATTTAAAGGTAGAAGGGCAGAAACCAATGGGGAGAATAAGTAGAAAAATACTTGTAAGAGAGATGACATGTCTAAATGGCCTTTTATGGCCTCCCAATTTCTAATTTGCAATACACTAATGGAATTTTAAGTCACACACAGGGCAGGCAACTAGTAAATTAGAAGTGGTCTTGTTTTGTTTTGGTTTGCTTTACTCTGTCTTGTTTCAGATGTGGGCCTCTTCCCAGTGTAACAAAACAATGCCCTATTTGCCTATTTTTTATTATAAAATTGAATTTTTATTACCTCTTTCTTGCTACAATTATGATTTAGATTGGAGATGATGAAATGAAAGATAGAAGTTGGTGCCATATATCTCAGGTTTCTTAATGTACAATAGAGACTTTTAATAGATGGAGGGAACTCTGATTTTGCAAATATGTTTGTATCTGCCTTATGTTACTGAAATTGCAAAGCAGAGTGTCTTTAATTTAAAAAAGAGGAAAAAAGAAAAGAAGAAATTAACAAAGTAGGTAGAAGAAAGAACAGAACGGAAGGCAGAAGAAAAATATATATTCCTTTTTATAATTCCTTCAAAGTTATCTTTACTATTTTTGCCACTTCTCTTGTCATCCACTTAACTAGTTCTGCCTCCAAGCACATGATGAAGTGAGAATCTATTAGGCTTGAAAATCCCAAGGCACAACTGGCTGTTCTGCATTCACAGTGTGAGCTGACTGCTAGTTATGACCTAGCTGAAAATGACAGCAATTCTCCTAAAGGCTATGGCTGTTCAATATAAAGCCAAGAATGTTCTCCTGCACATAGCTGCTTGCTTTCTCTGGTTACATCTCTCCAATAATTCTGTAAGCATAAACTTTAAGTTGACTTTTAGAAGTAAAGGTTGATCTTAGTCACAGGATGCCTTGTGAGTTGAACAGTGGTTTTATACACACACATATACATACACATCCATATGTGTGTGTGTATGTATATATATTTTATATATATATACATATACATACATATAATTGAACAGTGGTTTTGTGCTCCCATGGGTGTGTATGTGTGTGTGTGTGTATATATATATGGTGTGTGTATGTATGTGTGTGTGTGTATATATGGTGTGTGTATAAAACCACTGTTCAATTATATATATAATATGTAAAAATATTACATAAAATATATAAGAACTATTACTATCTGGGAGCAGTGGTGTACACCTGTAGTCCTAGCTACTCAGAAGGCTGAACAGGAGGATTGTTTGAGCCCAGGAGTTCAAGGCTAGTCTCAGCAACACAGCAAGACCCTATCTCTATAAAGAGAACTATAACTGCTGCTAATTATAGTGAGGAATAACTATCATTTTTAATATAAAGAATGATATGAGAACTGAAGAAGTGATTAACTGTGTGAATATAGAATATGGACATTGCACTAGTTCATTCTCCCACTGCTATAAAGAAATAGCTGAGGCTGGGTAATGTATAAACAAAAGAGGTTTAGTTGTCTCACTGTTCCAAAGGCTGTACAGGAAACATGGCAGCCTCTGCTTCTGAGGAAGCCTCAGGGAACTTTTACTCATGGCAGAAGGCAAAGTGGGAGCAGGAGCCTTACATGGCAGGAGCAGGAGGGAGGTGGTGGGAGGTGCTACACACTTTAAAATGACCAGATCTCATGAGCGCTCACTCATTATCCCAGGAACAGTGCCACGAGGAAGATCTGCCCCCATAATCCAATTGCCTCCACCAGTCCCCACCTCCAACATTAGGGATTATTTTTGACATGAGATTAATTTGACATGAGATCTGGGAAGGGACACAAATCCAAACCATATCAAACATGAAGATTAGTCACTCATCCCTGAAAAGGGTAGGTAGAAGGTAGAATGGGCAGACAGGCACACACACACACACACACACACACACACACACACAGAGGAATGTGTGTGAACACACACACACACATATATATATACACACACACACTATAAATATATATATAGATATATATAAAATATTTTATATATATAGATATATATAGATAGATAGATAGATATAAAATATTTTATATATATCTATATATATATATAAAATATTTTATATATATCTATATATATATATTATGTATATGTGGCCTCCTGTATATGGATGTGTGTATGTGGCATCTCCATAGACCATGGCAATCAAAACTCTTATTTCTTCAGCATATGTTCTAAGTTAAGAGCTTTCTCTGTCTCAATCCTTTTGAATTCTCTTAAGGAAATGGATTATCTGGCTAGAATTTAAAAATTCTTTAGTGTGTTCCAGTTGTGTACCCTCTTTCACCTCTTTTTTGATTCAAGTGAATCAGTATTTGAATTATTGCTAAAAGGAGACTAAGTGAGGATTGGGCATCCTGACAAGTGTGGACATGAAAGGGGTTGGGAACGTACAAGGGATTCAGGGTAAAATTTAATCATGGGTAGAAACAGGGGGATTAAGGGCTGAGTGATGGCAGGAAGTTTATTTCAATTGCAGGCTTTAACCATCTGAGACTCTAGGCTGAGAAGGAGCTCCCAGAAATCAATCAATCCATCCCTCTGCCTCTGGGCAGAACCACACCTAGGTAATTCCAGACAGATGAGATATACTTCCATTGGGATTGCTCCACAACTGAGGCTTTACCAAAAAATACTCCTGTACTTGAATTACAAATGACTCATGAGCTTCAGAGTCATGATGTTGCTGTCATTTATAGCTTAATTAGTACCTTTCAAACCACATCATATTTTACTACATTTCTCATTGTCAGTTATAACTAATGGAAATAGCTGAAGCCATAAATAATTTTATTATTTAAAGTATTAAAAGGAATCAGCCAGACACACAATGTTGGTTTCACAAATTATAGTAGTAAGATTTGTTTCAAACAGAGACAAACTGTATGCAAATGCTCAAATGTTGAACCTGGTCCATACTGTTTAAAAATAAAAAAGAAATGAATCAGTTACATTTTTATTAGCAATTATTAGGAGTCCTAATGAATGGATTTATTTTAAAAATTAAAGTACATGAAAAATATTATAAGAAAAAGCAAGAGTTCTAGCATTATTGTTTATGCTAAAAATGCTTTATAAAGGAAAATAAGATAGTCCAGCTTATCTATTTATCTATTATCAATCATCTATTCATCTATTTAATCTATCTTTCAATATATATTTATGTACATTTTTAAAATTCTAGGTCAACTCTTGCTTTTGCTTTTTTCTCCACAACCTCACTAGCATTTGGCCTTATTTATGAATTAAAGAAACTTTGTTTTTTTTTTTTATGAGAAGTTTCAGGTTTGCAGAAAAATTGAGCAGAAAGTACAAAATGCAAAGAATTCTCATATACTCACTCCTTCTGACACTAGCACTGTTAGCACCTTGGATTTACCTCATTTTACTATGTTTATAGTGGTATCTCATGTTGATGTTAATCATCTTTCATAGGCTTATTTTCTATAGGTGTACCTTCCTTTGTGAGTTGTCTGTTCAGATCTCTTGCCCATTTTGTAGTTGGATTGTTTTCTTACTAACAACTGTGATATGTAGGGCTTTGGTGATATGGCCATAAGATACTGGGGGAAGAGATGCCTTCTATACTCCTGTTACTAGGTCTGTCTTTTAGTCTTTTGCTATGCCTGTGCCTCCACATTGTGAACTGGATTGTGAACACACACATCTTCTCCATCTCATGCCCTCGCCTCTACCTTAGAAGGGATAGGTGAGAAGAAAGGGCTGGAGTTTGGTGTTTCTCTTCCCTTTCCCCAAATCAGTTAGGTTCCAATAAAACCTCCATAGGTTAGCTATGGTAAAATGGCTTCTCTTGAGGGTAGACCTTATCAAGAAAAGTAGAATGCCCTGGTATATTTCAAAATGCTACTTTCCCTTTCTCTTGCTGAAAGCAGAAGGGGATTTTTTTCTCGTCACTGTGAGACCTTCATAAGGTTTCTGGAGTTAAAACTCTATAAAAGTTTGCAACCCCCAGAAGACTGGCCCCTTTTAGAGATTTTAACTCTCAGACTTGTCAACACTGAGCTCCAGCAATTTGTCAATTATAGTTAAAGTGTTCCTTCCCCATATTGGTTCCCTCAAAGGTTTCTACTCAGGTAAGTTGTGATTCTTCCTATCTTCCTGCCTTTTGAATTTAGGAGGTACTGGTTTGCCCAACTCACAGAACTCAATTCTGGCAGATCTAAGAAAAGTTGTCTATTTTCAGTACCTACAGCTTTCTTTCTTCTTGTGAGGATTGCAGTGATACCTTTTAAGCTTCTTACATGCTTGACTGGAAACCAAAAGTCACTGAAATATTTGTTTTTAATGTTTATGATAGAAATTCAACTTGGTCTTCTATTGGAATTATTAATAGTCTCCCACCAATACTTGCTGTTTTCATTAATCACAAAGCCTTTAAATCATGGTATTTTCTTGTCAATAATAATTATTTTGTTCTTAAATTACTGTTAAATAAATTTTATAAAGAAAATACTATTATTGTCATTGGTATACATTTTTGTCAATTAATATTGTTGAAATATTTTAATAATAAGGTCTCATGTTTTGTCAAGAAGATATAAATTTTCTCTGAGTATTTTTTAATATTTTCAGAGTTATATAATATATCTGTGCTATGCTATAAATCCATTTAGGGTTGTAGAAACTCTCAAACCACAAATAAAACTAAAACAAACTACTAATAATCCTGAATTAGTGAATTTGTAAATTTATAGTAAAATCATAATCATGATGTAGTGAAAAACGAGAGTGTAAAAATATATTAATTTTCTGTTTGGGTTTTTTTTATTTCTGTAATTGATCACTTACATTGCTATAGTTGCTAATTGAATTATATTTAAAAATATATACACTTTATTTAGATCAGGAGAAGCTGTGAACTATGTAGATGATGATATAATCATCTACCTTCTTACCTTTTTATGAATGATTTGTCAATTTCAGCAATCTTATTTTTTGTCTAATTGTAGTCTACATATCACAACTTCCTCTTCAAACAGCATGTTTCTGTCCACTGGAATTTCACACCTCTACACTCACTTACTCACTTCGCCACTGAGGATAATAAATTTGATGTAGAGCTTAAGGTTATTTTCCCTTCTGGTTTGTCTTTCCATCTGTAATAAAAAAAGAAATAATAACCTTTTTTTAAATTTAAAAATCTACTTATTCCTCATAAATGAGAAAAAAATAGTAATTCTATCTCTGTTTCTTGCCCCCTACTTTTCTGTCATCGATGATTCCCTTTTAAATACCTGCTGAGGTAAGAACACTTTTTATCGAAATGGCTAACTTACAAAGCATTTCTTAAAATAATTGCAAAATTTGACACTCATGTTCATACAAAGCAATCACTTCCATATTTAAGTTATAGGTGTAAGGCTAGAACTTAAAACAGTACAGAGGTACTTCAGATGGATTTGTAGGTTGATAGAAAACATTTAAATATATATTTTAAAAGTTGATGACGGTGTCTTGAAACTCCTAACTTCCATTAAGTGTCATGTGGAACAAATTAACAAAGAGCTGCACATATGTAGCAGCTGAAATTGTAGAAATATATACCTGATACGGTAAGAGAAAAGATTCTTCCTTCTCATACAGAAGTCATTGGGAATCAGTGAGTGTATCCTCAGCTGAAAACAAATTCATATTCTAGAATTAACAAAAATATACATTTTTTACAGTTTAACAAAGAGCAGTTAAAACATCTATGTAATTTTATTACTGGTGAAATAAAATCTATGTGATTGTATTATTGGTGAAAGTGAGGCTACAAGTTTTGCTATGGCAGGGAGTGGCATACATAAATTATTGATTGTGAAATATAACCATAGTGCACAGATCACTTTGGTTCATGGGAATTCAAAGGATTTACTTCAAAAGAAAACTTTATTTTTGGTGTGACCAAGTCTTTATATGAAGACAAATTCAACCAAAGGCATTTGGCAATGTTAACCTTAAGTTATTTGGTTCCACACTGACTAAATTGTAAGTCAAATCTACCCAGGAGCTATGCTTTGGACTTTTAGAGAAACAAAAGTATTCTGTCTACCTTGTTGATGGTATTTTTTGGGGGGGCCTGATCCACATACACACCAAGCACTCCACAGTTCATAAACATGAGCCACAGTTCTCCACAGTTCATAAACATGAGCCACAGTTCTCCCTGTTCCTCAGTCACCATGTAGGTTACCTGATTCTCCTTTCTTTGCTATGCTTATATCTGAGCAGCTGCTGTGCCAATCTCATTTTTGATGCTTTCATGATAATAGCAATAAGAGTAAATGATTAATTAATTATCACTACATGTCAGTTTCCTAAGTGCTTATATGTATTAACTCTTTTAATCCTAAAAAGGAAACCCTGGCCAGAAGCAGTGGCTCACACCTGTAATCCCAGCACTTTGGGAGGCCAAAGTGGGTGGATCATCTGATGTCAGGAGTTCACGACCAGCCTGGGCAACATGGTGAAACCTCGTCTCTGCTAAAAACAAAAAAAATTAGCCAGGTGTGGTGGTGGGTGCCTATAATTCGAGGTACTCAGTAAGTTGAGTCAGGAGAATCACTTGAACCCGGGAGGCGGAGGTTGCAGTGAGCTGAGATCCCACCATTGCACTCCAGCCTGGGCAACAAGAGCTAAACTTCGCCTCAAAAAAAAAAAAAAAAAAAAAAGGAACCCTATTAGACAAATAGTATTATCATCACTCTTTTACCAATGAGCAACCATCTGAGTCAGGTTCTATTATTATCCCCATTATACAGATGTAGGTACTTTTAGTACCCCTATTTTACAGACAAGTGCACTATAGCACAGGCAGGTTAGGTAAGATTCACAAAAGTTACACAGATTGATAAGTAACAAAAGTAGGGTTTGAACCCAGGCATTGTCTCCTAAGCTTCTGCTCTAACTTCTACGTGATAGAGCCTCAATCTTGCTGCTGGCTTTTGAACGTTGTTGGTTCCTGGTCTCCATGGGTTTGAATTTCAGCTTCTCTGATGGACTTGGCTTGGTTCTTGGTATTCTCTTCCTATTTGAAGTCCATTAAAAATTATCCTCTTGAAAAATGCAAGTATATCTTCTCTTCAATGATGCAATCATCGACATGTACAAATGTGTGTGTGTCTGTGTACACACATGCCTGTACATGACTACATGTGTATAAGTGTGAGAGGGGTATAGGAGGGGTATGGGATCTTGGAAAGCTACCTTTTGCAAATATCAAGAGCTCTAATAAACTACTGTTTATTAGTTTAAGAGTGTCAAAGTACTTCTGATTGCTATAGTTTGAATATTTGCCCCCCTTAATTAAGGTTGAAATTTAATCCCCAATGTGGCAGGACTAAGAAGTGGGGCCTTTAAGGGGAGATTGTATCATGAGGGCTCTGCTATCATGAATGGATTAATGGATTAATAGGTTATCTTGGGAGAGGAACTGGTGGCTTTATAAGAATAGGAAGAAAGACCTGAGTTAGCACATGAGTACACTCAGCCTTCCCATCATGTGCTGCCTTTTACCACCTGGGGACTCGGCAAAGATCCCCCACCCCAAAGAAGACCCTCATCAGATGCAGCCCTTTGACCTTGGACCTAGCCACAATAAACATAAATAATAAATTCCTTTTCTTTTTCTTTTTCTTTTTTTTTGAGATTTTATAAGGTCACTAATCTCATTCACTGAGACTAGTCACCCAGGCTGGAGTGCAGTGCTGCCTTCTCAGCTCACTAAAATCTCTGTTGCCTGGATTGAAGCAATTATTCTGCCTCAGCCTCCAGAGTAGCTGGGTTTACAGGGCCCTGTCACCATGCCCAGCTAATTTTTGTAGTTTTGGTAGAGACGGGGTTTCACCATCTTGGCCAGGCTAATCTTGAACTGACGTCATGATCCACCCACCTCAGCCTCCCTAAGGGCTAGGATTACAGGTGTGAGCCACCACACCTGGCCTTATAAATTCCTTTTCTTTATAAATTACCTAGTTTCAGAGATTCTGTTACAAGCAACAGAAAACAACTAAGATGCCACATCTTTCTCAGCCCAGATTCAGCCACAAAAAGAGCTGAACATTGTCTTAATGGTGTTTTCCTCTGAAAGCAAGTAAAGCTGTGGATTTCACCGTGCACTTGCATGGACCACTTGATGTGTATGCAGTTGAGGATTAAGCATAAACTGTGGGAGAAAGTTCTGTACTAGTGTGCCATGGTGGAATATTTCTGCTCCCTCCAAAATTCATGTTGAAACATAATTGTCAAGGTGATAGTATTAAGAGGTGGAGTCTTTAGAAGGTGATTAAGCCACGAATGAGATTAGTGACCTTATAAAAGAGGTGTGGGAGCCATACACCCCTCTGGCCTTCATATCTCTTCCCTGCTTGAGGACGTGGCAACTAGGTGCTATCTTGGAAGCAGAGACCAGGCTCTTACCAGACACCACCTTGACCATGGAATTTTAGCCTCCAGAACTGTGAGAAATAAATTTCTGTTTTTCATAAATTACCCAAGTGTGCAAATAGAGAATTTGGGTACTATTATCCAACTTTAAAATTTGCATTGTTTTATATGGTTTTAATTTTCAGTTTTAGTTGCAATTAATTACCCAATCAGACATCTTTGAGTTCAAATCTAGGTAAGCATGATAGCATAAAGAATAAAAAAACACATGAAAACCTGTACCAAAATCTACAGATACAGCATACTATCTCTATCAAACTTATGTCCTTCCTTATGCTCAGATGAAAATAGAATAAAGGAAGCCACGTGATGGTGTTTCAGATAATGTAAATAACAAAATGGAGACGGCTCACTAGCATTTATAAAATGCTAGCTTCGAAGATGACTCAAAGCTGAAATACACGTGCAGAGAAATATGAGTTTGCATTGGAATAAGATAATTAACATTGTAATTAAGCTATTTTGAGCACTTCATATCTTCAAAGCACTGTTCTCAGGGCTGAATATTTCTCAATTAATTTAGTCTTTCTAACAGGTCTATAAAATAGATTTGATTATCCCCATGTGAAAGAAGAGACAATGTGCTGAGGATCATACTGCTTGGAGGTGGGAGTCAGGATTTAAATCCTTGCTTTTAGTCACTGTAGTTCCAGTTTTCATTTCTAAAAAGAAACAGCATCGATGCTGTGGGAATGATTTTTTTCTTCATGCTCTGTGTTTCCATAAAGAGATAATATGAAAGCCTGAGGGAAGCACATTCAGCTTCACTGTGCCTTCACTCACCCTTCCCAGGGTGGAAAAATGACTTTGCTTCCTGGTGAGTCAAACAAGAGGAACTCAGTGCCCTGAGCTCAGCTACTCCAGGGTCATTCCTTTTCAAAAACTCTCTACAGGGCATTTTTCTTCTCTGCCTCTCCTTGCAGTAAGTGCTTCTACCATGAGGGAGGCCTTAAGCTGTCCAATGTTCTTACTGGTGATTGATGTGGGATAGAAATTGCAGTCCACCGAAAGCCGTATTCTTCAGTCAGCATGATTATTGACATTGTTCTTTTCATGTGCTTAAGCACTATTTCTGTTTCTCAGATAGCTCCAAACTTGGGAGGAAAAGAAAGGGTCCTACAACTTAGTGTAGCCTTGCCTTAGTGCTCATGTTCTTGGCCATCTTTATTCTTCTGCACCAGGTATTCCAGGTATTACAGATGTAAGGTCAAATATGTGTGGTGGGTTAGAGAAAATGTGCAAAGAAGCTCATTTGACCTGTTTTCTCTACTCTAGCTCAAGTAGGAGTACTGAATGATTCAGCTTAGCTTAACAGAAATCTCCACTGGACTAGAACCCATACCTAATGATAGTCAGGGTAGTCATTCTCCAGGTGAATTCTGTCAATGCTATTTCCTCAGAGAGCTCAAGTTTAGGGCAGGTTAGGGAGCATCCAGTCAGCTCTCTCTTCTCCGGAGATGGAGAATAAAGGGAACAAGTTAAGACCTTGGTCTTCAGCAGCAGCTCCATGTTTAAATCCTGGCTCTGCCACAGTTGAGGCTTAGATTTATTGGGCTAACCACCACTGTTTCTTTCAGGATTCATATTTGTATGGTATAAACTCAATGGCATGAACACAGAGGAATGAGAAGATCAGTTTTATTTATGGTAACAGTTTAATGAAGGACCTAACTGACTTATGCATCAGGGAAGAAATTTGCAATTATCCTGCCTTCACTTGAGTTGAAGATAAACACCTCCTTCTTCTTTCCTTCCCAGTTGAGTCAAAGCAACCTGCCAGCATGACCTGGGAGGAAGTCAGTCAGAGCAAGAGAGGAGACTAAGGAGCTGGCCAGGTTCAGACTGTGTTTGGTGGGCCAAGTATAGGAAGACAGAAAGCAACTGGTGAATGCAACCAGCATGGGGAACAAGCAAGGTTCCCAGAGGATAGTTCAATGGAAGTACATTGTCTCTCACTGCTTCCTTTAAATCTCTTCAGTGGAAGGAAGCTCTTACTCTAACCGAGATGGAAATTCAGGGTTTAAAAACTTAGGCAGGTGCATGCCTTTTATGCTCACTGTTATTTTATGTAATCAAAAATCCAATGGCTTCCTTAAGTGGCAAAGAGTCTTAATTTAGTATTGAGACTGCCATTACTTTTTTTTTTTTTTTTTTTGAGTTGAAGTTTTGCTCTTGTCGCCCAGGCTGGAGTGCAGTGGTGCGATCTCATCTCAGTGCAACCTCCACCTCCTGGATTCAAGAGATTCTCCCGCCTCAACCTCCTGAGTAGCTAGGATTACAAGTGCCCGTCGCCATGCCCTGCTAATTTTTGTACTTTTAGTAGAAATGGGATTACACCATGTTGGCCAGACTGCCATTACTTTTAATAGCAAAACTCACAATTACTTTTGCATAAACCTAATTACAATTGCTCAATATAACATGTTAATTTATAATCCAATATTTATTGAAGGAAAGATTTTTGCTTTACCTATACTGGGTTGGTAACCTTTTCCAAAAGCTAAGCATCTTCTCTCCAAAAGCTGCTCACCTCCTCACCACTCCTTGGTTACTATTGTGAATGGTTTGAAGATGAACACTGTGGGAGGAGTCAAGGGGAGAGACAAGAGGTAAAGAAGGTTCTTATGTAACTGATAATGTGAACAGGGCTTCATGCTCTGAGGTCTTGGCAGATTTTCAAACCTGTCTCTATCTATCATAGGAGTTTCCTGAGTTTCTGAGCATTTCCACTACAGGAGTCAACTGTACTTTCTATGGACTCCCATCAGCCTCTGATTCCTGATGGTCCTTTTACACCATGTCTCACTGTTGGTCCTATCATTCTTTAAGGTGGTCTTTGTAGGGAGTGTCAGATGGTTCTGTGCTTGCATGGTCCATTTCTAGACCATAAGAAAAATTCACGAATTATCGTAGAATTGTAGCTAACACAAACATGCAGAGCACTTTCTGTCCTACAGTTTACAACTCGTAGCTACAGATTCTTGCCTTTAAGGTGTTTTGGCTTTTGTCAGGCATATGTCTACTATAAACCACCAAACTCCTGGCTGCATTGCAGCTTATGTCTTGAAATGAGGGACAAGGAGTTGGAGTGGAAGATGGACTCACAGCCCTTTGCCAATTACCCAATAATATCTTTGGGAAGGAAAAAAGATCTGTTCTGATCATCACCACCTTGGTCATCTTATACATTTGGTGTAGGCGATGTACATTTGATATTCTCACTGCTCTCTGTCACCGACTTTGAATTACTTAAAAGCATGCTTTCCCTAGCCTTTCTATTGTTGGCTTAGTTCAGTTTATCATTTAGTTTCATGAGCTTGTTCCATTTGTGAGCAGAAAAAAAAAAAAGAAGAGAAAGAAGGCATTGTTTTTCTTTGGAAGCACCCATGACACTAAGAACAAATGTGATTCCCGTCTCCTTATCCCAAGTGGAGGAGATGGTAAAGGTTGAAGAAGAAGGAAGCTTCCTTATCAACACTTCTGGGCTGGGAATCCTTCCTAGATAGAAAAATGCCAAGAGGAAAAAGCACAAAGCGGCTGGGGAGACTGATGGTTTTCTTCTTTCTATCTTTCTTTTCTTCTTCTTCTTCTTCTTTTTTTTTTTTTTGAGACGGAATTTCACGCTTATTACCCAGGCTGGAGTGCAATGGTGCAATCTCGGCTCACCGCAACCTCTGCCTCCTGGGTTCAGGCAATTCTCCTGCCTCAGCCTCCCGAGTAGCTGGGATTACAGGCTGCGCCACCATGCCTGGCTAAGTTTTGTGTTTTTAGTAGAGACAGGGTTTCACCATGTTGACCAGGATGGTCTCGATCTCTTTATCTAGTGATCCACCCACCTTGGCCTCCCAAAGTGCTGGGATTATAGGCCTGAGCCACCGCGCCCAGCTATCTTTCTTCTTTATAAAAAAACTTGATTTTGAAGGGGGCAGCAATAAGCCCAGTTTAGAAAATAAACAAACACGCAAATAAACCAACTTGCATGTCTTAGACTTATTTGCATAATGGGTCAATGAAATCCACCTTGCACTTGTTGACTTGGATTTCTGAAAAAAACTACCTAAGAGCCTATTCAGCCATTGGCACTTTCCTCGTCCCTCCTTCCAGCCTGGACCACTAACTGGCCACTGGGGTTGGAGCAGCCATCTTGCAACAATAATTTAACAACCAAAAGAATCACGGGGCCTTCCAGTTGAGTTTCCTGAGTTTTAAATACCTGTTTCCAGACTTCTTGTTACAAGAAAAAAATGTCAGCCCTCATTTGTTTAAGTATTTTTTTGGTCTGCTTTACAGCCAAATTTTAATGTTAAATTATGTAGTAGCTGTGTGACTTTGGGCAGGTTTCATAATATATGTGGACCTCAGTTTCCTTCTTTGTAAAATGGAAATTTTACCAAACCCATTTCAGAAATATTTTGCAGATTAAAACAATACCATGTGTGGAGAGTATTGAGCATAGTTCCTAGTGTACTGTAGTGAATAAATATAAGATGACTACTTCTCTCCATGTAAGTATCAATATTTCTTAAAGCCAATTTAGATTCTAAATGAGAAAAATATAGGCTGTGGATGAGGAGAGTGGAATCTATTTTTTTAAAAAAATAACTACAACTACATTAGAGTTTTTTTCTTATTAACACTTATTTGTAAAATTTGAGGAAAAAAACGAAGATATATACAGGTAAGTCAGCCAAATCCATTCCACATCATTCTCTATAACAAAAGCAGATTATTTGGATGAAATAAGCTTATATCTTAAATTTTAAAAATTATGAGGGTTATTTGAATCTATTCTATTCAAGATTTCATCATTATTATATTTACTTTTGTAATTGCAGATGTGATATGATAAAATTATAATATTTCTAACTGAAAATCTCATCTTGCAACAAATGTACACTGCTGCCACAGATGGTAACTGCTTTGGTTGTGGCCACATAGGTTAACACATATGCATGTGGATGTGTGTATATCCATGAATACATGCCTATACATTCTTGGGCTGAAGTGAGATCTGTTGTCCATTAAAACTCAACACATGGTACTTCTGAAACAAGGCCCTAAAATCAAGGGAAGAAAATTACTTGTTATTAACTCTCATGCTCACCAATTAACAGCTCAAGCAAATTGCTAGCTTTCTCCCAAAATTTAATCTTTCTTTTCTCCTTCCTTCCTTCCTTCTTTTCTTTTTCTTTCTTTCTGTCTTTCTTTCTTTCTTTCTTTCTTTCTTTCTTTCTTTCTTTCTTTCTTTCTTTCTTTCTTTCTTTCTCTTTCTTTCTTTCTTTCTTTCTTCTTTCTTTCCTTTCCTTCTTTCTTTCTTTTCCTTTTCTTTCTCTTTCTTTTCTTTCTTTCCTTCTTTTCTCTCTCTCTCCCCTTCTTTCTCTCCCTCTTTCTTTCCTTCTCTCTTTCCCTTCCTCCCTGCCCCCCTTCCTTCCTCCCTCCCTTCCTCCTTCCCTCCTCCCTTCCTCCCTTCCTACCTCCCTCCCTTCCTCCCTCTCTCCCTTCTTCTCTTCCTTCCTTCCTTTCTTTTCTTTTCTCTTTCTTTCTCTTTCTTTTCTTTCTTTCCTTCTTTTCTCTCTCTCTCCCCTTCTTTCTCTCCCTCTTTCTTTCCTTCTCTCTTTCCCTTCCTCCCTGCCCCCCTTCCTTCCTCCCTCCTTTCCTCCTTCCCTCCTCCCTTCCTCCCTTCCTCCCTCCCTCCCTTCCTCCCTCACTCCCTTCATCTCTTCCTTCCTTCCTTTCTTTTCTTTTCTCTTTCTTTCTTTCTTTCCTTCTTTTCTCTCTCTCCCCCTCTTTCTCTCCCTTTCTTTCCTTCTCTCTCTTTCCCTTCCTCCCTGCCTCCCTTCCTTCCTCCCTTCCTCACTCCCTCCCTTCTTCTCTCCCTTCCTTCCTCCCTCCCTTTCTCGCTCCCTCCCTTCTTCTCTCCATTCCTTCCTTCCTCCCTTCATCCCTCCCTCCCTTCTTCTCTCCCTTCCTTCCTTCCTTCCTTCGTGTCCTTTCTTCTTCCCTTCCTCCCTCCCTTACTCCCTCCTTCCCTTCCTTCCTTTCTTCCTTCCTTCCTTCCTTCCTTCCTTCCTTCCTTCCTTCCTTCCTTCCTTCCTCCCTCCCTCCCTCCCTCCCACCCTTCCCCCCGCTCCTTCCCTTCCTCTCTCCCTTCCCCCCTCCCTCCCTCTCTCCCTTCTTCCCTCCCTCCCTTCCTTCTTTCTTTCAACTTCGCTTGGTTTCAGATTCCTCCACAAGTTCTCCCATGAAACATTCATGTCAATGGCTTAATACTTTACGCCATCTTGTTGTCACTTTCTAGGGCTTACTTCTACAGAGCTCCCTCTTCCTAAGTACTGCCTTTAGCTTTGACCTGCATGCTGCTAGGCAATTGCTGTTCATAATTGAAAAAGGTTATAGCGGAAAAGATTATGCACCATGGTCAAGAAATTGTAAACGTTTCTGTAATGTCTTCTTTTTTATCTTTAGGCCTACCAAGGTACATAGATACTTGATTCTTCCATAACATGTAAAAACAAATGGTCATAAATAAGCTGTTAAATCTTTTCATCAATGTAATTCTTAAGGTCTTTATAATAGAAACTTAAATTTTCCATTGGCAACTAAGGTATCATGAAAATCATGGTATCTAATTCTAGAGAGCTCAGACTGGACTTAGGAAGGCCTTGGCAGAACCCATGTCATGGATGTGCAGTCTCACACAAGGCCCTGCTCTGGGCTTTCGTCTAATGCTCTGCTGTCATCATCTTGAAATTTTTAATTTGTGAGCAAGGGCTCAGCATTTTCATCTTGCACTGGGCCTTGCAAACTACATTGCTGGTCCTGGGCTCAGTTTCTGACTACTTCTATTCAGTTGGAACCTTAACTCCTCTTATGATAAGTTGATTTTCAGAGGCTAAGTCTCTGGAAGTAAAGTATCCCAGTGGACTTTCTATTTTAGGATTCCAATATTACATTAGCAAACAAGCCCTTAGGGTTTTGGATTTATACCAGTGTTTATAATTGACTTTGTCTTTTACAGTAAAAATAAAGTTTATGCATCTGCATATTATTTAAAATCACCTTCTACATGGAAACAATTACTTTATTTTAGACAGATTCTCTTAATTTATATAAACCATTTTTTCTTCTTTCCTCTACACATCTAAGAGTCATGATTAATTGCAATTCCAATTTAAAATATAGTAATCAGTATATCAAAGAAGATACAAATACTGAGGAATTTTTCATGCAATTTAATTAAATCTCTTTCATTCAGACTCTAAGCATATTGTGTAAACTGAGATTGAATTTGGATCCTACAAGTGTATGTGTTCATGTATTACCCTAAGAGCGGAATAATATTTGAGATGCAAAAATAACTGAAATGCTAAATATAATATGTTTTTATGGACAGAGAACTAATATCGGATTGTTAGATATTGAGGTAAATTGCAAGGTTCTATTTTTTTCTCAATTGGTTCCTGAGCGAGATAGATTTGTTCTTTGGAAAATGTACAGTATAAATCAATATCACTAGTACCGTGCAAGTCCATAGAGGCTTTGATGCTCTGGTATTCTAAAGAATTTTAAGAAAATGATTCAATTTAATCTTATAGAAGTATTAGAAAAAAAATCTCCAGTGAACAGTGGTTAATGTGAATGGGCAGTTGAAGATAATGTCTCTTCCATTGAAACTCAACCCAAGCAAACATGTAAAAGAAGCAAACTATAAACAATGCGTTACAAGTTTGTACTCCACGGTCATTTTAAGAATTACTGCTTTGTTTATTACAAAAAGGTGTTTTATTTGTCTTTTGTTTGCTTTGTTTTGTTTATATGTAAAAGTTTCCAGCATTTCTTTTTTAAGTTTGTTCCAGTTTCTATTCTCTCAACTGCATGCCAGTTTCCCACATACATGACAAGTTTTCATTTTTGCTCTTTGTAGATCTCTTTTGCTTCTCTCTTCTGCTTCCAGTGAGCTTCACCCTTTTGGTGAGTTATCTCCTGACAACTTTCCACACTCCAGGACTTTATGTTTCCTCTCCCAGGGGGTGATGAAAGGCAGGTGTTTTTCAGCCTTAAAACCAGGCCTCCCTTTGTTTTCTGTTAGGAGCCTCATATTAACCATGGAATTTATGCTGAACATCCAAACAACATCCCTACGTGAAGCACAAGTTATGTTACCTTATTTTATGTGATCTCTAATTGACCTTTCTCATGTGCTCTATCTCTAAAATGTGTTGCTTAATATTTGTAGAGTCATCAATCCTTTTGAGAGTCTGATAAAAGCCATGCTTTCTTGCTCATTTCCAAATACTGCATACAATATTAGGAGTTCACAGGCCTCTGAGGCCCATTCTTGAACCAAATATTACAAACACCTGCTCTGATCTGTTGATTTGTATTTTTCAGATACTAAACTGTGTGTCGTTTTTCAAGTATGATCGACTTTGTGTCACTGGCCTTTGCAATCCACTCTGCGACCTTCTTTACCACATCCTTTAATTTTCAACTTTCATTTCTGATGTTCTTACCCAGAGGTCTTTTAATTCTGGTTATCTTCTTGCCCTACTGACTTCTCATAATGAAACATAAAACAGGCATGCCCTCATTTAGCCTGTATAGATTGAGTGCCTTTTACCTGCTAAGCATCATAAGGTGCGCAAAAATTAAAAGGTGTGAAAAGACTAATTCTAATATATTAATGCTAATTGATAATATTAATCTTGTCAGTTACTAATATTAAGTGAATATATTTTATTTTCTAAAAACGAAGCCAAATATGTAATTACCATCCTTCATCCATTGTTTGCTTTTCTTCCTCCTCCTTCTCTTTCTCATCCTCTTCTTCCTTTTCCTTCTTCCTCTTCCTCCTCTTCCTTATCACCCTCCTTCTCTCCCTCCTTCTACTTCATCATCACTTCTATTTTTGTGATGGGTAATATAACCTAATTTTAAAGAGGATAGATAACTAACTCAAGGTGTCAGCTACAAACTGACAGAGCTTGGCTCCAAACCAAGATTTCTCTAGCTTCCAAGCAGGTACTTTTAATGTCTTTATGCATCTTAGATAGTCTCTGGCTCTCATTTAGCATAGTAGTGGAGAATATGTTTGGATGTGTGAATTTACCCATCCATCCACTCATCTACATTCACCTATACTTAATACAAAAGAGGCAGAAAGAGAATTTATAACATGCATATGAAATTTTGTAGGCATTAGGAAAAGTCAGGAATTACTTGGACTTTTCTTCATGGAAGAAGTAGCATTTGAAATATGCTGTAAATGATACCGAGACTAAATAGGAAATTGTACTGAAAAAGCTGTGAAAGCTGGGGAACTTTCAGAAGTGCATGCACAAAGAGTGATTGGCAGTTTGACTTGGATAGGGTAGAAGACATGGAAAGTAGAATTAGAAGAAAAAATAAATGTCGGAAAGAGGTATAAGCCAAATATCAGAGAGCTCTGCATTACAGGAGTAGGGGTATGACCTAATTTTAACAGCAGCAAATGAAAGAGAGTTTTAAAGAGAAAAGGGACATAATCAGAACTGTGTTTTTAGAAGATGACTCTGGCTGGTTGTGACCAGGGAGATGAGCAAAGGGTAGAGACTGAAGATGTGTGCTCATTATTTTTGACTGTGTCTTTTAGATTAAAACAAAAGTAATAAACTTTTTTCTGGGAAGACGCTCCGTACTGGGAGATCTATATAACTAATACTAAGAATAATTGAAGTATCAGCTGCTTAAAAGCCTCCATGTGTTTTGTCCTTTTGTCTGACCGTAGTTACACATTCACTCATGTTCTTCTTCTTTTGTTGTTGTTTATTCCCTCTTGTAAGGCCCGCTTTCCAAGACTATTTGTATAGGGCCATCTTCACCACTGCGGTTTTGAGGATTTTCTCTTCTACTCACTTTACCCCACCCACTCCTTTCCTTTTATTTGTATGACTCTAGGTTCAGAATGGCTGATACCTGTTTTAACTTTTCTTGGAGACAATAATATACTTTTTGTTGATTATTACCATTGTAATCTGCTGAGCTATGCCTCAGATCAGCCCATCTTCCACCATATTTTTTCGCCATCCTATTGCATTTAGTCCCTATATGTTGCAGATTTCTTTACAAACTGATCAACAGCATGAACACCCTCGTCTTTGACATAGCCATCATGTGTGAGGGCTGGGATTCTGAGACTCTGTGGGTAGGCCCAGGAGTTTATGTCTACTGACAACTGTGTTAGGATGAAGTCAGTACCTATCCTAGCCAGTAATGAAAGGAGTTGGTGGACTGAAAAGCAGGAGTCTATCAGGAATCAGGCAGATCTTGAACAGAGACAGAACAAGATCTGTAAGATGAGTGAATATGTTTTCATGGGTCATGAGAAAGAAGAAATATAATAATAAAAAGACAATAACAACCACACAGCATGCATGGATAGGTGTTGGATCATTTCCCAGAAGGGCTGTGATTTGTAGAGGGCTCCTTGTTTGTTGATGGGTGAGCTTTGCTTAGAGTTGTAGTGTTAGGACCATCAGCCTATTGTTTGACTCTATGTTCCCATCTATTTCCTCTCTTGTGGGATTTAGGTACACTGCTCATTATCTGGATAAAAAACAACACTTGCATTATCTAAAGATCTAGTTGCATATTTTGAAGTTTCGCAGGGTATGCATCTTCTTTGCAGACCCAAAAGAAAAAAATGTGATGAATCCAGATTTCCCTTATCCAAGTTCAACTTGGTTATCTCCATGATTTCTTGAAGGGTCTGCTGTTACTCTTCTGATCAAACTCGATGTTTATGAAAAGATTAATTGCACTAATGTAATTCATTATTACTTCTTACTTATTTTTTCTCTTTCAAATTGTTTTTGGGCCTATCATTCTCATATCAAGTAGAAGCAAAAAAAGCAGATATGTAGGAGACAGCTTGAGGTCTAAAAGGTAGGAAAACAGGCATTAAAGGGAAACTATGATTCTTTCTTAGACTAAAATAATCAGAAATGTTCAGAAACTGCGTGATTTTCCCATTTTCCTAAACAATTCAATGAACCAATGAATTTGTTACTTGTATCAAATTGATAAATCATTTGAACTCCATTAACTAACAGCTTTCCAATAAAACATACATAACGTCTTCCTCCCAACGTGTTCCCCTCCCGCCTGCCTTTCCTCAGGAAAGCAACCTTAATATTTCTGCAGCCTGAATAACTTTAATGAAAATGTATTGGGTCTTACTGATGAATTGGTGAGAGCTACATGTGTGAAAGGTCAAGAGGATATTCTGACATGTTTTATGTCTTAAACAAAAGCTGCCTTCTTGCTGGTCACGGGCCTGACTTGACTTAAAGGTATAAAACAGGAAGTTAAAGATTACAGTTCATGTAGAGCATTTACATATTTTCATTTTATGTGTATCATTAAAATATTACAGTATTGCTGTTTTCTCATAACATAGATCATATAGCCTGTATTGTTTTTACATTAATCGGAAAAAAGTTTCACTGAAAATATAAATTCCTTTCTGAATAGAGCATGTAGAGAATATATACTATTATTAACAGTTATTCATTATTACTAATAATTTTTATTAGTGGTAGTCATACTTTAAGGAAAACACAAATTTTGTGACCCTGTAACTGACCCTAAATAATGTATATAATATATACACAGTCATGGACCACATAATGGCATTTTGGTCAAAAACAGACTGTATATATGACAGCAGTTCCATAATATTACAATACTGTAAATTTTACTGTATCTTTTCTGTTTTGATATGTCTAGATATAAAATTACTTACCATCATGATACAATTGCCTACAGTATTCAGTAGTATAAATGCTATATAGGTTTGTAGCCTAAGAGCAACTGGTTACATTATATAGTTTAAGTGTGTAGGAGGCTATGCCATTGAGGTGTGCGTAAATACACTCAGTGATACTCACACAATGATGGAATTGCCTAATGGTACATTTTTCAGAATATATCTCCATAATTAAGGGATGTATGACTGTATTTTAAACAGTCATACACAATTTGAAATGATTTGAGCACAGTTACCTCCAAACTCCCTAAAATCAAGATTTCATTTCATTTTAAATGCATCGATTCCCAAATAAGAATTATATTATAACTAATATAATAATAATAACAACTATAAGAATAATAATAAGAAGAAGATGAGAAAGAAAGAAAACAAATTCCTACTAATTCAAGACACTCATCAGTGATAAAATTCCTGAAAGATTTTTCTCCAGTGGAATTATTTACCTGTAAACATTGGTTATATTTTTCTTTGATTTTATTGATTGTCAAATATCAGCTATTCAATGTAGACAAGAAGCTTTAAAATTTTAATGCATTAATTAAACAGACATTTGAATAAATGGATTATGTAACAATTGATAAAGAATATCAACCTGGGACAAAGAAATAATTGCACTTTTTAGCAGTATGTGCATTAATTTACTCCAGCTCCACAATATTTCCGAATGATAATACTTTCAGTAATATATACATTTCTTAACCTAGCAAGATATATTTTTGTCTTTACTTCTTTCTCATCTTCTTACTATTATTCTTACAGTTATCATTATATTATTAAGAGTCATTATAATCAAAATATTTACTGCATGCCAAATAATTAAATTATTGAATAAAAATCATTTCTTGTTACACACTTTAAATGTTTAAATGATTGGCATATTGCTATATATTTGTTCCCATCCCATACTTTCCTAAGTGCATAATTTTCTTAACTAATTTAATATAAGATGATTGCTCTGAATTATTACCTTTGAGTTACGTTACATGAAATTGGCTCAATAAAATATTCCTAAACCCGTCGTTTATTCTGGATACACATGACTTAAGGGCCATTTGCTGTTTTCTGTCACTTCAGAGAATGTGGTTAGATAGAAACTCTTTTGGCTTTGGATTTTCTCCTTTACTAAATATATTTGATGGGGACTTCTGAGGGTAATTTAACTTCATACTGCCTTGGAATGTGTTTTTATTTTTCCGTACAAGTCACCTGTAAACAGTGCCGATTCAAGTCTTTTATGAAGTAAACTCTCATGGCAGTCAAGGTAGGATTTGCATATTGCTCCCTCTCCCTACTTCCCTCCTACCCATCCCATCCAGGTTAAGGGAAGGGGTTAGAAGATCATGCATTACTGAGTTTAATTTATGCCAGTCCACCTAGTGAGTTGAAATATTTCCTCAAGGAAGTTTTCATTCAGTTGACACCCTGAAGGGTTAAGAAAACAGAACCTCATAGTATTACACAGTTGTTGTTATGGATGTTGCTAAGGAAACCATAGCAGGAATGTTTAAGTGTCTTGTTTCTTTCCAAATCCACAGGAGTGTAGCTTGTTTGAGGTTTTGATGTCCTCTCAGTTCTTGCCATCACAGCTCTGCAGTAGGGTTTCCAGCAGAGTCAGAATCCCTGGCTGCTAACAGTGCTGGTGCAGGGGCACGCCATCCTCTCAGAGCAGTGTTCAGTTTTGCATCTTACTTCTGAAACACTTCAAAATCAAATAAAAATTGATTTTATTAAAAAAAAAAAAGAAAAAGAAAAGAAAAAGAAAAAAGTCCTTTTAATGTTTTTCCCCTAAATGCCCTATATGGATTATTTTTAAAACATGCACATTAGCACATTATCTGAATATTTTATCAAACATTTTAAAAAATGGATTTGTGTTGCAGAGATTAGAAGACTGAATGTATATGACAGATCAGAACATGTGTTGTTTTAGAGTGTGGGAGGTGGAAGTTCTGTGATTTCCTCTGCTTTATATATTTATGAAAACTTTTTAATTTCATTTTACTTTTTTGAAATTTTTATATCTAAATTAAATAGAAATTATGAAGAATTCTGAAATAATATCCAAGAGCAGTAGTAATTTGCTTAAGCTTGACTCAAAATATTTTCATAATTAGATTCTACAGGATGGTTAGTAAATCCTTTCAAAATGCTTACACAAATGACATGAAGCCAACGGAAACATAAATAAAGTCACTGCACCTAAAATATTGTTATTCAACTCTTTTGGGTAACTATCAGTTGCTTCCAATAATAAGGTAGTGAACACCGCGAATCCCTCTTATTTAATCTGTTCCTAAAGATGCTAAAAAATTTTCAGGTAGTTACATCTTATCTTTCATTTCTCCTAACCCATCTAGAACTGCCAACAAATTTCACTAAATACTTTAAATACATATGCAAATCCTCCACTGAAGATAAATACTGTCCTCATCAATTCCCCTATTATTTAACATTTAATGAAGTTGTGCCTAGTACATAAAGATGGACAGGACATGATACTAATCACATTTCTCCAGCATCATAATGCTGATCCACCTGTAAATAAGCAATAAAATAAGATGCTAAACCTATAGACAAGTAATTCTGAAAAAAAAATAATGTTAAGGAAATAAATGAGTAGTTTGGAGATTTTTGCGATATCTTTCTGCTTTTTTCTAAAAAAAAGTTTTCATGCAGGTTGAAATGAGGCAGATTAAGTACCAGCCCAAAGCCAAGGCTAACTCAGTTCTTAACCCATCACTTTTGTGGTATTGCTGAAGTTTGGTGTAATAGAAGGTCTGTGTCTTTTGGTCTGGATTCTCTTGAAAGCAGAGTCTGAGACAAAGACTTGGGTGTACATGTAATGCGTTTACTGAGGTTGTGTACATGCTCACTTGAGGCAGTTTTCTCTTACCAGTTGCACATTCCTAGAGGAAGATCGTATACCAGTTAAATTCCACCGTTTTGCCTCTTAGTGCACATGCTTGAATAAGCTTGCCCAACTCCTGAGATCTTAGAGGGAAACTGCAGATCACCAGCTTCACGTGTTTTCTATCTATTGAGAGAATGTCTTTCCCTGGAGCTGGCTGTGATCAATTATTATTTTAGAGAGACAGTTCAACAACCTCACGACTATCACCTGTTGATCTCTTCACACCTGGAGATGGGGGGGGGATGGTTCTCCTGCCCTGCTCATGTCTGCCTATCTACCTACTCTAACGGTTTAATTTCATCAATATTTCTTTTGATGGCAATGAATTAATAATGTCATATATATAATTTTTGCTTCTTTACTGTCTGGAAAATTTGACTTTACTAAATTCATTATCTAAAGTTTTCATTTAACTTTCTCCTCTCTTGGGTACTATTAGCTCTTCTTAATTTTATAGTATGATGCATCTCTTTATCACCCAACAAGGTTTATAGTATTGAAACCAAATAGTTATCCCAATTAGTATTTTTTTTCCAAACTTGTTATTTAATTTTCCTGTAGCAGGATCAGGATGTTTCTTAGTACCTTATATATCTGCATAATTTTCAAAGAACAGTCTATGTAAATATAGAATGTACTTAAGCTTTAGACAAAAATCCTCTTTTAACTTTGTATGCATCATTAATATCCTCATTTTAATGACAGGTAAACATAATACAGAACTCCATATTCACGTAAGCTTTTTGAAAAATACACATATCTGCTGAAATAAAACTATAAGAATTCCAACTTTCCAAAGATAACTAGAGATATCATAAAAGACAGCCATAGTTTATCAAAATAAATTACAATGACATTTTTTAAAATGACTGGAACATGTGTAAGATACTATAAGTTTAAGCCACACATAATAATTGAGCTGGGCTCTTTTGCAGAATTTATATAATCTTCAGATTGGTTCCTCATAGAACCATTTCATAAAGATAATTTTTTTCACCCAATTGGATCACATTTGAATTAAAATCTCGTACTTATATCAAACATTACCTGTGTAATTTTAATGAGGAAATCCAAACTCTTCCATGGAATTAAATATGCCAAGCCCAAAATTCCCCATTTTACATTCTCCAGTAACTTCATCTACCAGTGTGCAAAGTAAAAGAAAAACATATATTTTAAAATAAAGTTAATAATTTTTAATGTTTTATTTTTCTAACCACCTTTTCAAACTCAAGAAACCTTTAAGACAAAATTCCCAAGTTTTCAATAAATGATATATTTTACTTGTATGTGTGTGTGTGTGTGTGTGTGTGTGTGTGTGTGTGTGTGCTGTGTATCTATATGGATACACTGCAAAGGATTAAAAATGAATCTTTTGCTGAAAAAGAGTTTCCCACTGAGGCCGTGCTATAAGGCTATATTTTCAAAGCTTTTCCTAAGTCCATGTTTCTTACAGCAGGCTTACCATATGACTTTCTCTTATTACTCCCAAATTAAACTTCTGGAGAGTAGAAAGTGCTTATAAAAATATAAATTGGTTTAAAAACATTTAAATTTAGATAATTTTCAATTTCACACAAACTCTTGATGTCATCTTCTCCTTCTTGCTATGAATCACCAAAACACATTCAATAAAAATTTCAAAAACTGAATCACTAAATATACCGTGTGTGTGTGTGTGTGTGTGTGTGTGTGTGTGTGTGTACCCTAAGTTTTCTGACCATCCTTTATTGGAATATATTGATAACAGTGTGTTGATTTATTTATTTATTTTTTTGAGTCAGAGTCTCACTCTTGTCACCCAGAGCTGGAGTGCAATGGCACAGTCTTGGCTCACTGCAACCTCTGTGTCCCAGGTTAAGTGATTCTCCTCCCTCAGCCTCCTGAGTAACGGATTATAGGTGCCTGCCACCACGCCCAGCTAATTTTTGGGTTTTTTTTTTTTTTTTTTGTATTTTGGAGACAGAGTCTAGCTCTGTGGCCCAGGCTGGAGTGCAGTGGCACAATCTCAGCTCACTGCAATCTTCACCTCCTAGATTCAGGCAATTCTCCTGCCTCAGCCTCCCAAGTAGCTGCAACTACAGGCACATGCCACCACACCCAGCTAATTTTTGTAGTTTTAGTAGAGACGGGGTTTCATCGTGTTAGCCAGGATGGTCTTGATTTCCTGATCTTGTGATCCACCTGCCTCGGCCTCCCAAAATGCTGGGAATACAGGTGTGAACCACCACACCCAGCTGTGTTTAACTTTTAAGATGAAAAATCTTATCTGTTAAACAAAAAATTGCCTTATAATTTGGCTGCTAATAGTTCTATTTCAGCCTCTAAGATTCTTAACTTACAATACAGTCTTTCTAATTCTCCTACCCCCTGGCCTTTCATAATCAGGCTTAATCTGGAGAGATTTACTACTATTTATGTTAGTTACATTACACAAAATTAAATATTGGAAAGTAAAGTAATTTTATTAAAATAGAGTTTAACTGTAAAGGGGACTTCGGGGCACTTCATTCACTATTGGCTGGTATTTCTAAGGAGTCCTGACCTCAGGGCTCAGAGACTGGAGTGTGATACCCTGCGGGTTTGGTATTATGTACAGGCAGTCGGATAGATTGCATCCTGCCACCTCCAGGGACAGAGGAAGACTAAAGCCCTGTGACCCCACCTGCTATACCCAGCTGGTTTAAACTTAAGAGTAAAATATGAAGAATAATGAGGTTTACTCATTCTCATTTCCCCAGTTGCCAAGTGATTTTTAATAGTTATAAATTTCCCAAAATATTCTAGTGTTTCGGTGGAGAGTCTGAGACCAGTAACTTCTGTGAGGAGTGAGAGTTTGGCTTAAGCTTTTGAGAACATTTCACAGTTACCCAAGAAGACTTTTCCCCAAGCTAACTGCCCTTCTCCCCAACAAAGGTTCTAAATGAGGCTTTGGCATCTCAGATGGGCAAGTTAGAATTTTGTCTTAATTGTATAAATCTCATTTCCCCAGGGACACCAAACTCCCATCTGGCCAAAATGGAATTTTTGATAGATGAGTTAAGGCATGATCACCCAGGAGCTATAAAGAAAAACTATAGTTAACATTCTAGCGCATACTCTATGAATTTATCTACCTTAGCTCAATGAAAACATCTGTAAGAGTTGAAAGAGGAATTGATTAAGTCATGGAGGCAAATATACATCCTAAAAGGAATTTCACAGCTGAATTTATATGGAATGGCAGTTTCTAATGTCATGGGTCTAGGAAAATGCTTTTCCATCCATCAAAGAAGAATTTTAAGATGTTATGCATGCCAGGGTCACAGTCATATTTTCACCTATGTGAAATCATGCCTATTGCTTTGTGTGTCGTAACATCTTTATTTAGAAAGCAGCTCAGCCTTCATTCTTCTGCCAGGTTTTTAGCTGTTTCATCCAAATAACTCCTGAAACCCTGGAGCCTCTTAACAAATTTAATATGAATTTATACAATTGTTTCCTGCTTTTAAATGCCATATAAAAGCAGTTCAGACTTCGAGTGAATTTTCAGACTTTTAGTATCTAATAGAAGAGTGCTAAGCTTTCTGGACATAGGCCAGTAGTATGTTGGTTGTCTAAATTGTGAAGACATAGTGAAGGCATGTCAGTTGTACTGTGCATATAAATTTAGGGAGTTACGGCGGTTTACATCTTGAGTGAGTTGTATGGAGTGCTTTGAAAAGTAGTTCTTTTCTACAATAATCAGACTTATTTATAGCAGAAATTATGGCACTGCCGACCAGAAGCTTGAAGAACCTATCTTAGAAAGGAATCTGTTATATTAGATCTCCAAAGTAAACATTCTTAGAAACATGTTCAAGCAAGCTGGGGTCTTTTCACAGAAACAAATGTTTTCCTCTTTGTGTTTAGTTTTCATAGCTAGCTGCTTTCTTCCCCAAAAGTCAGAAAATAACCCTCAAATTACCTAGAAATTCTGTTCTAATCTCTGTTACCCTCTGTGTCTAAAACTGGCAAATATTATTTTAAATCACCTATACTGTTGTTATGATGTCATCCATGCCCATATAAAGGTTTTGCTGCCTTATGGGACTCTTCAGACATGAAAATCAAATGGCAGTGGAAGTGTGAGGCACAGGAAAAAATGGTGCCATTCTTATAGCTTTTGGATCCAAAGCTAAACACAGTGTTAGCACTAGTGAGATTGGTGATCTCATTAAAAAGTTATTCAATGTATTATGTTTTACAAGCTGTTATCAACATTGTATATAGAAAATAATGACAATATTAAAGGTCCAAATGATACAAGTTAACAGAATCTAACGAGCAGCTTATATACTAAGCTGTATATAGTTCATGGCATATATAGACACAGCATAGCATACCATCTTCTATTTTTTAATATTTATTGATTGATAATTTTGGCAGATATTTATTGAATATCTATATGCCAGGCACTGTTCTAAATGTAGAAGATACAAAAATGAATGTAATTGGCAAAATTCTAGTTCCAAGGAGTTTGCCTTCTGGTGAATTTAGTCAGAAAATAAGCAAATGAGCAAATAAACTGGTATTTATAGTTTGTGATAAGTGAATATAAGAGTTAGCAAATTGGGATGTGTTAGGGAAAGCCTCTGTGAAAATACAACACTTAAGGTGAGACTTGAAAGCCAAGAAGATGTCAGTCGGACAAGGGAAAAGCTTTCTGGAAGAGCCAATAGCAAATGCAAAGGCCCAGAGGTAACCATGTTCACGAACAGGAATTAGGCCAAGTGACTGGGGCACAGTGAGCAGGAGGAAGGGGGGTGAGATGGGGTGACTGTGTTGGCAGGAGCCAGATCACACCGGGCCTTCCAGGGCCTGGTAAGGCATTTGATGTTATGCTAAGGGCAATGGAAAAGGCTTTGATGATTTTTAAGCTGGGAAAGGAGAGGTAGAGTAACAAGACCTGACTGAGGTATTTAAAATATTACCCTGGCTTTTGTATGTAGAGTGACTTGTTAGGGGAGAAAGAACTGAAGCAAGGATGCCTGGAGAGACCATGCCTATGAGTTGTAAAGGTGGAGACAGACAGACATGTGAAAGCCAGCTCTTCCAGGAGAGGGGGAAAAAAAGACTTTGCATGAGTTCATGCTCAGTGGTACTATTCACGGGAGTGAAGAATGTGCTTCCTCAGTGATCAGAGAAAAGTTTAAAAGTGCTCTTAATATAACAAAGCCAAAATCCTAGAGACTACTCAAAATAAGATATTTTAAAAACTCATTTTGAGCACTTATTGAGTCATGCTTGTTTTCTTATTTAGGGAGAAGAAAAGACTGCTAAAAAAAATAAATCAATAAAAGTTAAAAAGCCCAAAGAATGTCCTGAAGTCAGAGTTCCAAGAAGCTTTCCAAGTTTTTTAATTAAAGCAAGATTTACAGTGTGCTTGTATTAGTTTCTGATGGCTGCTGTCACAAATTACCATGAACTTGGTGGCAGAAGTCTGAAATCAAGGTTATTCCCTTAGAACCAGTTTACAGAACAGATTCCACTGTTTTTTTACTTTGTCTCTTCTCCAGGTAGAGAATAACAGGAAGATTACCTCCTTGAGGTCTCAGATTATGATTAAGCATCTCTCTAACTTTCTTGTACAGAACTGCACTTAATGAATTCATAGGACAACTTAACTACAAAAAGAAAGAGTGCTTTTACATTTTTTGGAGAAATGTACCCAGTCTTCTTCTTTGAAGCCCACTGATAGATAAAAAGTATGGTGAGAGAATAAACATACTTCCCTGTGATGGTCAGCTCTGTGTGTCCAATTGGTAAAGGTACAATTCCCAGTGATTCAACTAAACAGTAATCTAGATGTTGCTATGAAGGTGTTTTATGGAAGTGATTAAGGTTCATAATCAGGTGACTTATGCAAAGATTATTCTAAATAATCTGGGTTGGCCTGATCTAAGCAGTTGAAAGCCTTCAGAGCAGAGCTGAGGCTTCCCTGAAGAAGAAGAAACTCTGCCTGTGAAGAGGAGCTTCTGTTCCTGCCTGAGAATTCCAGATCATCCTTCCTGAAATCCTGCAACACAGATTTCAGGCTTTCTCAGCCTGTCCCACAATTTCATAAACCAATTCCTGGCAATAAATCTCTTACTATACATTAACTATTGGTTCCACTTCTCTGATTGAATTCTGAATTACACATTCTCCATCTGGGAATCAGAAAACAATCCTATAATTTAAACTGGCTTTTTGGGGATTCTAAACTCCCATTGGCATTGCTCATATTTGAGACAGATTCTCCTTCTGTGTCCACTCCCACCTCTAACAAATAAGTTATTTTTGTTTTATTTGCTATTATTTTGTTTTGTTTCAATCTGCAATGTGTTCTTGGTCCTGAAAGCACTAATGGTCTCCATCCATTTTGGCCCAGGCATCCACTCTACAGCTGCTGTCCATTTATTCCATGTGATGTTAGGAGCTGCTAGAAAGCTCTGGATAGGCTTTGATCTATTTGGGAGCCATATCCCTGCCAAACAGGAACTGAGGGTAGTTAGGACAAGTTAAACACTGAGGCCTCCTCTTCCCAACACACTCCCCTTACTTTGATATAGCAATGCCCCAAATGGGTGTGGGGGCAGCCTTCAAATGGTCTTTCTTAGAGCCCAAAGTCTGGAAAGGAGAAAGGTCCTAGTGACCTTGGTGTCCCTCCCACACTCTTTCCCAACATGTCTAGGTTTTTCTGAAGCTACCTTATGTTTTGGGGGATTGGATTTACCAAGAAATAGGGGAGAGAAATGAGGAGAGAACATTTTATTACATCATTTCCTTCTTCCTCTTTAATCCCCAGGGACTTGAAAGACTGGAGCTCTCTCTGCTGCTCTTCCTGTCTGAGATGCCATTGAATAAGCTCCAACAGTCTAGTTAGCTAAGCATGGCATCCTTTTCATCCAGACTTTCAGTGAACCTGTTTTCTTGTTAAGTTTCTTAACTACTCTGTCTGTCTCTAGGATGGTAACCCAAAGGATCCCTCTGAGAAGGAGAAACATATAAGTGTTCAGAAATTTGAAGGAGAAATAAAAATTCATCACTTTAGTATTATAGGCATAAATCAGAAATTTTGTGGGTTTGGTTCCAGGCCACTACAATAAAGCAAGTTATACAAATGTTTTGGTTTTCCAGTGCATATGAAAGTTACTTTTCACTCTACTGTACTCTATTAAGTGTGCAGTAGCATTATGTGTAATAAAAAATATGTACTTTTAAAAATACTTAATTTAAAAATACTATATTGCTAAAAGTGATAATGATTATGAGACTTCAATGAGACCTAATCATTTTGTTGCTGGAGGGTCTTGCTCTGATGCTGATGACTGTTGAATGATCAGGATGGTGGTTGCTGAAGGTTGGGTAGCTATGGCAACTTCTTAAAATATGAAATAGAAGTTTGCTGTATTGAATGACTGTTTTACAAAAGACTTGTCTGTAGTATGTGATGCTCTTTGATAGCATTTTACCCACAGCTGAACTTCTTTCCAAATTGGAGTTAATCCTCTCAAACTCCTCCCCTTCTTTATGAAGGAAATTAATGTATAACATTCTGAATCCTTTGCTGTCATTTCAACAGTCTTCACAGCATCATCACCAGAAGTTTTGCTCCCAAGAAATCACTTTCTTTTTCATCCATATGAAGGAACTCCTCATCTGTTTAAGTTTTATCACTAGATTGAAGCAATTCAGCCAGATCTTCAGGCTTCACTTCTAATTCTAGTTCTCTTGCTATTTCCACCACATCTGCAGTTACTTTCTCCACTGAAGTCTTGAACCCCTCAAAGTCATCCATGAGGGTTGGATTCAACTTTTTCTAACATGCTGTTCATGTTGACCTCCTCCGAAGAATAGCAACTCTTCTTAATGGCACTGAGAATGGTAACTCTTTTCCAGAAGGTTTTCAATTTCTTTTGTGCATATCCATCAGAGGAATCACTATCTATAGTAGCTATAACCTTACAAAATGTATTTCTTATATAATCAGACTCAAAAGTTGAAATAACTTCTTGATCCATGGGTTGCTGAAGGCATATTGTCTTAACAGCCACAAAAAGCATTATTCTACTACATCTTCATCAGTGCTCTTTGCTGACTAGGTACATTGTCAAGGAACAGTAATATTTTGAAAGGAACTTATGTCTTTCTGAAGAGTGGGTCTCAACAGTGGGCTTAAAATATTTAGTAAACTATGCTGTCAACAGATATGCTGTCATCTAAGCTTTGTTGCTATATTTATTTTATTTATTTTTTTATTTATTTGAGATCAAGCCCCACTCTGTCGCCCAGACTGGAGTGAAGTGGTGCCATCTTGGCTCACTGCAACCTCTGCTTCTCAGGTTCAAGCAATTCTCCTGCTACAGGCTCATGCCACCACACCAGGCTAATTTTTGTATTTTTAGTAGAGATGAGGTTTCACTATTTTGGCCAGGCTTGTCTCGAACTCCTGACCTGAAGTGATCCACCCACCTTGGCCTCCCAAAATACGGGGATTACGAGTGTGAGCCACTGTGCCCAGCCTGTTGTTCCATTTATAAAGCACAGACAGAACAGATTTAGCACAATTCTTAAAGGTCCTGCGATTTATAAAATGGCAAATAGGCAACAGCTTCAACTTAAAGTCACCAGCTGCATTAGACCCTAACAAGAGTCAGTCTATGCTTTGAAGATTTGAAGCTAGGCATTGACTTCACCTCTCTAGCTATAAAGTCCTAGATGGCATCTTGTTCCAATATAAGGTATTTTTATCTACATTAAAAATGTATTGTTTAGGATAGCCACTTTCATCAGTGATCTTGGGTAGATCTTCCAAATAATTTGTTGCTTGCTCCACCTTGGACTTTTATATTAGGAAGACAAGTTTTCACCTTAAGCCTCATGAACCAATTTCTGCTAACTTCCACCTCTTCTCTGCCTCCCTCAGCCTCCACAGAATTGAAGAGAATTAGGGCCATTCTCTGGATTAGGTTTTATCTTAAGGGAGTGCTGTGACTGGTTTGATCTTCTATATAGACTACTCAAACTTTATCCATATCAGCAATAAGTCTCTTTCATTTTCGTATCATTTGTATGTTCAATAGAGTAGCAATTTTAATTTCCTTCATAAACTTTTCCTTTGCATTCACAACTTGGCTATTTGATGCCAGAGGCCTAGTTTTCGGCCTCCTTCTACTTTCAACTTGCCTGTCTCACTATGTTTAATTATTTCTAGCTCTTGATTTAAAATGAGAGGCATGTGACTCTCCCTTTCATTTGAACACTTGGAGGCCATTTTAGAGTTGATTGAGTCTTTCACAAAAGACTTATCCTAACTTTAACATTGTTTGTCTCAGGGAATAGGGATGCCTGAGGAGAAGGAAAGAAATGGTGGCATGGCTGGCTGATGCACCAGTGAAGACATACACATTTATCAATTAAGTGTACTGTCTTACATGGGTACAGTTTGTGGCACCTCCAAGCAATTATGATAGTAGCATGAAAGATCACTGATCACAAATCACCATTAGAGATATAATAATGAAAAAATTTGAAATATTATGAGAGTTACCTAAATATGACACAGGCAGGAAGTGAGCACATGCTATTAGAAAAATGGCACCAATAGTCTTGACTAACGCAGGGCTGCCACAATCCTTCAATTTGTAAAAAATACATTAGCCATGAAGCTCAATAATGTGAAGCACAATAAAAGATAGTATGCCTGTGTAACAATACTATCCTCACTGCATACTGCAGCTCACACTGATTCTAGTATATGATATACTCTGTTGTCGATATTTTAGACCTATGATTTGGTTTGCATCTGTGTCCCCACCAAATCTGTTGAAATGTAATCCCAAGTGTCAGAGTGGGGCCTGGTGGGAGGTTCTGGGTCATAGAGGCAGATCTCTCATGGCTTGGTGCTTTCTTCATGATGGTGAGGGAGGTCTCTTGAGATCTGGTTGTTTAAAACTGTGTGGCACCCTCCTGCTCTGTCTCTTTCTTGCTTCTACTCTGGCTAGGTGAGGGATCTGCTCCCGATTCATGTTCCATCGTGAATAAAAGGGCCCTGAGGCTTCCCCAGAAGCCAAGCAAATGCCCATGCCATGCTTCCTGTACAGCCTGCAGAACTTCTTTTCTTTATCAATAACCCAGTCTCAGGTATTTCTTTATAGCAACACAAGAATGACCTAATACAATCTCTCTCTACCTCTTTTCATGTGGAGGAAAAGTTAGCTTTCCTACAAAGTCATGTCAAATTATGGACACCCATGTAAGCAGCAGTATTTGAGTGAGAAAAAATTAAGAAAAAAATCTTCAGAAGTAGTATATCTTTCCTGAGATAAGGAAGTGGTTTACAGCATGAAATTTAGACCTTAGATGTAGTTTTCAAACAGTTGTACATACAGTCCCAGACATTCAGGAACTAGACTGAAAGATATTCATCATCAATGTCAAAATTTTATACTGGGACTCATGAAATTTGTCTTAAGACTGCATAGATACATTGCATTAAAATTGTTACGGTATGTTTCAGATATACTCTAACTTCACAACACTTGCACTTAAAAAAATTTACTTGGAATCTCAAAAACTTTACTTGATCTTAGCCAAAGGGCCGAGAAGCGATTCAAAGACTTAAAAGTGGCTCAATCCTTTCTGGAACTTTGAGAAGCTCTATCATCAGAAACCTTGAGATGATGAACGTGTATTACTGGCTTTGCCTTCAAATCTAAGCCCCTTATACATGATTTTCTAGAACTTTTTAAGCTATAAATCACCGGTATGATTGTAGTTGAGTATATTTCCATTCTAATATAGTGATAGGCACATGGTAAGTTAAAAATACATATCGAGTAAATAAAATAAAATATCTTAAGACTGTATCAGAAAGTTGGATATGGTAACAAAAGCACAAGTGCTAAAAATAATTGATAAATTAAATTTAATCAAAATAAAAACATTAGACACCATGAAGAAAATGACAAACTAACCCACAAACCGAGAGAAAACATTCACAAATCGTATATCCAATACAAGATTTGTGCCCAGAATATAAAAATAATTCTAAGAAGTCAATAATAAAAACCAAAGAACACAGCTAAAAACATGGTTGAAGGTTTTGAATATTTAGATCTTTCTCCTCAGAAGATATACAAATGATTAATAAACACAGATAAAGATTCACATGCTCGAACATAAGGAAATGCAAATGAAAACCGCAATGTGAAACTATTTCTCACTCACTAGAAAGGCTATAATCAAAAAGACAGACAATAACAAGTATTGGTGAGTATCTGAAGCAATTAGAACTTTTATACATTTTTTTGGTAAGGATGTAAAATGGTATAGTCACTTCGGAAAACAATTTGGCAGTTTCTGAAAAGTGTAAGCATACCATATGACATAGCAATTCCGTCCTTGGTTAGGTGTCTACCAAAAAGAAATGAGAACATGTCTGCACAATGACTTTCATGTGAACGTTCATCATAGCATTAGACACCATAGCCCAGAAATGGAAGCAATCTAAATGTTCCTCAACTGATGAATCAACAAATGAAGTGTGGTATACCTTATACAATGGAAAACCATTTGGCAATCAGAAGGAATGACAAGGATGGGCCTCAAAAACATGACTTAGGGCTGGGGTGGAAAGGATAGTGATCGTAAATAATCACAATCTCTCTTTGTAGAGTGACAAAATAACTTAAAATGAAATTGTAGTAGTGGTAGCATAACTGTAAAAATACTATGAACCATTGAATTGAACACTTAAAGTAAGTGACTGTTATGGGAAATGACATATATCTCATTAAAACTATGTAAGTGAGTTGTTTGTGAGAAGAGACAAGAACATTCATATCTTAAATTTATGACTAACTCACAGTCTATTTCTTCAATTAACTATGGGAATTGACTTGGCAATTGGACATAGCTTAAGAATTGTTCTGAACCAAATATTGTTTTCTTTGTAAAATTTACAAGTCCCAAGGTCTATTACAGCTTTGAATTTACATATACGAGTAAAATTAAATTTTTGGAGGACACATTGGAATGATACAAGATATGCTGATCTATGCTTTGGGTTTGTCAGTAGGTGGAATATTGACCACGTAAATTCAGTCACCTGTAATTTTTAACAAAGTTTACTTGAAATGGCAAATAATTTTCATAAAGCATGTTCAGTATAATTCAAAAGTTATTAAATTATCAGACTATTATGGACAGGAATTGGATTTAAAAGTGCTACTCAGGCCGGGCACGGTAATCCCAGCACTTTGGGAGGCCAAGGCAGGCAGATCATGAGGTCAGGAGATGGAGACCATCTTGGCTAGCTAACATCCAGTGAAACCCCATCTCTACTAAAAATACAAAAAGTTAGCCAGGTATGGTGTTCCAGCTACTTGGGGGGCTGAGGCAGAAGAATCTCTTGAACCCAGGAGGCAGAGGTTGTAGTGAGCCTGTAGTTACAGCTACTTGGGAGGCTGAGGCAGGAGAATCTCTTGAACCCAGGAGGCGGAGGTTGCAGTGAGCTGAGATCTCACTACTGTACTCCAGCCTGGGTGACAGAGCAAGACACATCTCAGAAAAAAATAGAAAGTGTTACTCAACACACATACACATAGAGCCTACTCACAAATGTAAAAAACAAGTTTTCTTTTCCTTGTCAGTGTGTTGTGGATCTGATAGAGAAAGAAATCAGCAGAGCAAATGAAGATCCTTTGAACTTCGTTTGTGTACATGCAATATATTCACTGCCTGGCATTTTTCTTTCTTCGTGACAGAAGCTTTACAGAAAAACAAAAAACATGGCTTCTTGTTAGTATCTGTTTTTCTCCACTGGAACATGAAATGATAATTCTATCATTCCTGGCTGCGGTGATATGAATACACCTGCGCATAGCCTCCGAGATGTGCTTGCTCTCGCTCTCTGTTCCGTCACCTAGCTGTTCATGATGCAATTTAGGCTATCCTTAGATAGAAAACCCACAAACAGAGGTCACCCCTGGGTGGCAAAACCTGGTGACTCCTGTTAGGATTTGTGGTTTTTAAGGACAGAAAAATGCTCCTTAAACTGAAATCCTCTGGTGTCCAACAAATACAGCTGCCTCATCATTTTAGTATTCAGGATGCAAAGTAAGTATCTCCCTAAGCACACAAGTCTGTTTGAGGAGCACACAGGTACTCATAGACACAATTCTACAGCCATGACCCTCTGCTGCTGCCAGTGTCTCAAGCATCATTCCTTTCCTCTCAGGAGACATAGGGGACCAGAGAGAGGGAGAGCTGAGGCTTCAGCCTCTTTCAATCTAGGTTTTCAGACACAGGCACTATAAGAATGTGGTAAGTCGACTAAAGCTATTTGTTTGCTTGATTTCTGGTAGTTCAATGAGATCATTTTTGTCATTTTTCCTGTGCGTCCCTGTATTTTCCAAAGATCTGCCAGCTTCCAACAACACTCTCTTTCTTCCCATTGGAAATGGAAACAAGTCCTCTGCAGGAATTTTCCACTTAACAGTTCCCCCTTCCTTAGCTGGGGCCCCAGCACACCAGCCTGTAATGCTGTATTTCTTTCCACTGCAGTTGGACATTTTTGAGCTAGCACAATGAGTTGTATTCAGTCGTTCTAAACGCCCCACCTTCTACATTATCTTTTTTCTTAAATAATGCATACTTTCGAGCAATTTCAGAAAGAGAGCAAAGGCTTTTAAGCAACATTACATTTAATTAGTTATGTCACTGTCATCGAATCACCAGAATCCTTTGAGTCATCCCCACCACCTTCCCCCCGCCCCCCCACACACCCCACCCCATAATTTTCCCTTCTCCCAGCCCCCTTCCCTGTCCTTCTGGTAAGTACATTAAAGACAAACCTCATGGTCCATACACTTTGCTTGCAATTGTTTGCCCGTGCAAATGATTTCCTTTGAATAATATTTACAATCTATATATCATTGCCTGACACGATGATAAGAGGGGACGTAGATTGCTTATAATCTCAGCTGTAAACAAGAAACGGGGACGTGAGCTTGGAAATGTGTTCCATGCCCTGTCTGGACGCAGCCACATTTGCAAATGCGCTCAGCTGAGCCGGAGCTGGGTCGCGCCTTCAGCTTTCCTCCCAAACACTGCAGCCAGACACCAAAACGGAAGTCCAGGGGGTCTGCAGGGCATTCCCAAGTCCCAGGAGTGGGAAGGGAAGCGGAGGCATTGAGGAAGCGGGGCGTAGGTCAGCGAAAGCTTGCATCCAGAAGAAGACAATGCTTGCCTTCTCGAAAGCAAACGCAGAACCTGCGAACCCAGAAGCCTGCGGGATCCGGGCTCCCATAGGGCGGGGGAGAGGGAGCCGGCTGCAGGGGCGGGGCGGGGTCTCCCCTGTCTGGCCAGGTGGTAGCTTCTCAGACAGCGAGGGCCCAGGGGGTCACGCCAGCACAGTGGAGGGTGTCTCAAAAGGATCTGGGATTCTGCAGAGAGGGGAGGAGGTAGGAAGAGGGGGATTTGTTCAAGCTGGGAGGGTGGGCCTCAGGAAAAAAGAAGGAAAAGAAGAAATAGATTAATGCTTTGCAGGACACCTAGGGTATTTCTTTCAGGGGGTATTACTTCCACTTTTAGGCAGGAACAAGAGCTGTGAGGAAAACAGCAGCAAGGGCTGACAGCTCCAAGGTGATCAAAGGCAACTGCGTGAACGGCTTGCTCTGCCAGCCATTTATTAGAAAGAGAGGGGTTCTCCTGGGCCACGCTGGCGGGGGAGAGGGATTAAGATCAAATAGCAAGAGATAGGCCTGTCTCCTTTAAGCAGGAGAAAAATACTTGCATATATATTTATATATTTATATTTATATGTTTACATGTATATTTATATTCAAAGAATACTGTCCACTACAAGACCCCCTCCTTCCATAGGCCCCCCACTCCACCCCACACACACAGGCACGCGCGCTCCGCACACATGTAAAGAAAAGAAATTCCACCCTTTCTTTCCAAATGTCACTTCTGCTTTCTCAGTGCTTGAAATATCACATGATGAATTCTCCACTGGAGGACATTTTTCTGCAGAGGCACCCCCCCACCCCCCCCACACACACACAACCTTGGGGAAAGCTAACTTTGTGTGAGTCTGAGTAACTTCAGAAATAAAGTTTAATGCACTTGGGACTTGGAAAGAACTCTTCTTTCCATAGATAACAGGGCAAAGTGTTAAAACACAGGTCACTGGTGCGGGAAATTTCCTGTTGTAAAAAAGATGACCTCCGGAACCGTCCTACATGTTAATAATAATAATAATAATAATAATAACAACAACAACAACAACAACACAGGTGTTGCTCTCACAACAAATGCATGAGAATGGTAAATAGGCAGCTGCCCAGCGTATATAATGCAGTTTTTCTTCCCTTAGTGAGATATGATCTTTAGATCTAGAGATGCGATAAAATTATTAAGGGACTTGAATGGAATGAGAAGTACTTTCTTATGTGATAATGACTTTATTTTGCCTAAGAATCAGTTACATTTTCCTCCCTCTCACACATAAGACTTATCAGCTATGCTTTACAAGAAAAAAAAAGCTACAAGCAAACTAAATTTTACCCAAATTCACACTTTGAAATCTCCACACCCTAAATCTTACATTTAATCATAAAGTGTTACATTTTAATGTATTCTTTTAACACAGTACTAGCATTTTGTCAAAGATAAGCATAGACAGGAAGTTTGGAATTTTTTCTTACAATTAGAACAGGTGTGCCTTGTTTTTCCCTTTAAGGAGTTTTTAACTTTACTGTTTTCTCCAAAGTTAGGGAGGTTTTTAATATCTATTGTTTATTTTTCCAATTATATAAGAAAATATTTTTATTGTAGAATATTTACATAATGGAGGGCTACATAAACAATAAAAATCTCTTATGAATTCCCACTTTCCGGCCGGGTGTGGTGGCTCAAGCCTGTAATCCCAGCACTTTGGGAAGTCAAGAGATCGAGACCACCCTGGTCAACATGGTGAAACCCCGTCTCTACTAAAAATACAAAAAATTAGCTGGGCATGGTGGCGCGTGCCTGTAATCCCAGCTACTCAGGAGGCTGAGGCAGGAGAATTGCCTGAACCCAGGAGGCGGTGGTTGCGGTGAGCTGAGATCGCGCCATTGCACTCCAGTCTGGGTAACAAGAGCGACACTCCGTCTCAAATAAATAAATAAATACATACATACATACATACATACATACATAAAATGAATTTCCACTTTCCCAAACTATTTTCTTCCCCAGAAGTAAATTCATACTTCCTGCAATAGTATTCATCCAACCCTTGTAAAATCCTTATAAAATATTTTTATATGTACATATGTATATATGCAATCATATAAATTTTTTAAAAGTACACATCCAATTATATTTTATTCTGTGAAGTGATATTGTTCACTTACTACACAAAGAGATCTTTTTAAAAAAATCAAGACCTATAAATCTGTCTCATTTTTGTACTGCTACATAACATTTCATGATTTATTATTACATTATTGATACATAATTAGGGTATTTCCAGTATTTTGTTATTATACACAGTATTGAAACTGGCATTCTTAGGTGTACATCTTTAACCATACATGCTAGTACTTTCATGGGCTAGATTGCATTGAAATAAATAAGTGAAACGATATATGCATTTTAAATTTATGGATACTACCAAAACACTCTCACAAAGAGCAAAAACAATTTATATTCCACCAAGTTGTCCATGACTAGACTACCGTTTTGCCCAGTCTCTCAATCATGATTTGTTATCAATTTTTTAAAAATTTCGTCAATATTTTGTGAAAAAAAAATCAACAAAACTTATTTTCTCATTTGCCTTTTGTAATTGCTACTGAGGTTGAACAAGTCTTAATTATATTGAACATCTGTATTTTTTGTTTGTTTGTTTTGAGTTGCCTGTTTATATATTTGCCCCATTTTTTTCTTTGGATCTTTCTTTTTCTTTGATTCCAAGAAATTCTTTACATATTTTGAACACTTTTTTTGTTTTTTCCTTAGTGTAAATGTTTCTCTTAGCCTGTTGTTTATCTTTTAACTTGGATTATGGAAACTTCATCATAGGGACATTAGAATTTTTATGTAGCCAAATCTGTCAGCAATTTCTTTTATAGACTCCAGGTTGTGTCCTGATTAAAATTTAATAAGAACATGTACTTTTATCTTGTATTCCAGATGGCAGATTAGCTGTCTAAAACTGTTTCTATTTCTTTAAGACCATTCTACATTAAAATAAGTGTATCGATAAATCAGTAGGACTCTACATTCATTTGTTCTCTTTACCAAAGCACTGAGTACATCTTCCCCTGTACTAAACTAAGGCTTTGCCTGTAAATTGACTCCACAAATGTCTATGGCTTGTGGAGGGAAGAAGAAGCATCAAAATAATGGCTTATTAAATGAACTAACACAGGAATAGAAGAACAAATACTGCATGTGTTCGCTTATAAGTGGGAGCTAAACATTGGGTACATATGGACAAAAAGATGGGAACAATAGACACTAGTGTATTAAATGAGGGAGTTGGGGCAGAGAGGTAAGGGCTAAGAACTACCTATTGTGTACTATGCTCACTACCTGGGTGACAGAATTATTTGTACCCCAAACTTCAGCATCACACAATATACCCACATAACAAACCTGCACATGTACCCCTGAATCTAAAATAAAGTTGAAATTGTTTTTAAAAAGAAAAACAGCTTATTAATAAAAGTCATCAGACCTCCTGGTTCCTTGGTAACATTAATATACTCAAGATTTATTTTCTCATAGGAATCTATGACATAGCCACTCTCAAAAGTTATAAATGATGGCGTCATTCTTCTTTCTCCTAAAGTAGCAACACACATCCTCTCTATAAAACTGGACATGAGGCATCATTTGATGGAACAGGTCAGTGTTAACAACATGGCTTACCACATACCAGGCCTATGTTAGAAATGACCACAGAAAGTATTCCCTGGGGAAATTTTTTTTTTAATTGAAGATTTCTAGCACCATCACAAATGTCCTGAATAATAGTTTCAGGAATGGAGTGATACGGTCTGACTGTGTTCCCACCCAAATCTCATCTTGAATTGTAATAATCCCCACGTGTCAAGTGGGGGGCTAGGTGGAGATAGCTGAATCATGGGGCCAGTTTGCCCCATACTGTTCTCCTGGTAGTGAATAAGTCTCATGAGATCTAATGGTTTTATAAAGGGGAGTTGCCCTGCACAAGCTCTCTTGTTTGCTGCCCATGTAAAATGAGTCTTTGCTCCTCATTAGCCTTCTGCTGTGATTGTGAGGCCTCCCCAGCCATGTGGAACTGTGAGCCAGTTAAACCTCTTTCTTTTATAAGTTACCCAGTCTTGGATATGTATTTATTAGCAGTGCGAGAACAGACTAATACATGGGGGCTCTGAGATTTATAGTTTTGGGCACTTGCTCATAGAGTACCACTAGGAACCACCTTCTCCTGGTTATTTAGAATATGTAGGATTCTTTTGTTTCTCTTTCACATGGTTTCTCTCTCCCCTCCTCACATAAAGTAAATGAATACATCTTATTAATTTTCCTCCTGAAGTACCTTTCAATTCATATTATCTTTCCATTATATCTACTACTCCCCTATTTTAGGCCTCCATGGTCTCCTTATGAAAAGTGATCTCCTAACTTTTTCTGAAGCTCTGTTGCTCCCAATCTTAATGTTTTCCAAAGCTTCTTGGCAGACAGATTTATTCATGCCACCACTACCTGAAAACCTGCATCTGAATAGCCACACTCTTCATTCATTGTGTAACTTTGTGATTTTGCCTCAACCGACTTTTCCAGATTATCAATGTCTACGCTGACCTCCTTCCTTCCTCAAATTTGTCAGTGCCATGTCATGGCTCAAGCCCTCTGTATTAGTCTGTTCTCACACTGCTATTATGGTAAGGATATACCCAAGATGGGGTTATTTATAAAGAAAGGAGGTTTAATTACAATCATGGTGGAAAGGGAAGCAAACACATCTTCTTCATGTGGTGGCAGAAGAGAGAATAATCAAGGCCCAGTGAAGGGGAGAAGATCTTATAAAACCATCAGATCTCATGATAACTCACTATCATGCTAACAAGATGGGAGAAACCACCCCCATGATTCGATTATCGCCACCTGGTCCTTCCAACAGCCTGTGGGGATTATGGAATTACAATTAAAGATGAGATTTGGGTGGGACACAGCCAAACCACATCACCCTCCATTTTACTTACCTGCTGTGGGGCCACTATCATATTTCTCCCCAGTGACTAACATGCCCTGCCCTTCATTATGGCTCTGACTTTTCAAGATTCAAGTCAAATGCTCTTTCTTTTGTGAATTTCTTCCCCTAACTTGCCCTTCCCTCTTCTGACAGTCTCATATTTTGAATTACTTTCTATTCTGTTATCATTATCAAAGACTCTATTATTTACTTGTATTGCTGTCTCCCACAGTAAGTTGTAAATTCCTCAAAAACAAGGTCATTTGGATTAAACATTTGGGTCATAGTACCTAATAGTTTTTATTACAGATGGTGGAAATGAAATAGATAACTTGGATATATCCAAACAGTCTATCTGAATGGTAACAAAGACTATGCTTTGTGATTCTTGGTTCCTATCACAGAAAATTTAGAAATTCACTTTGTAAAATAGTTAAAACCAAGACTTTGATTCCATCTGTGTCAAGAATTATAAATAAGTCAGTCTTACCAAAATAACAGCATGTCTACTGCCAAACAGCCAAACAAGATGAAGAAATAAATATATATTTTCTCAAGAATTACAGAGAAAATGTTGGAATAAGTCAATTCTATTAAAGCTGCTTTTTGCCACTTTTAATGTGATGATATTTAAATAATATACTCTAATATTTCATTGAATAGAATTATATTACAATGTAAAAGGATTTGTAGGTAAAAACCCATTCTTTTATTCAAGTAATATAAATTCAGATTAGAAAAGTATAAGTTCACTTGTTTTCATGTCAAGTCACATGAAGTTCTAATGGATAGAAAATTTTAGAATAAATGGCAATATTTTAAGTGCCATAGAACATGGGCTAAAGTAGGAATCAGAGGATCTGAGGTTGAGTCCCTGATTGGTTATGAGGTCTGAATACCTTACAGACCTTTTCTCTCTCAAACTGAACTGCCTGGTTATGAAATGGAATGCTTTTTCTGCTGCACAACGTTATTTTTATTACCAAACAAGGTAATGTGTGTGAAATTGCTTCATAAACTATAAACAAAGATTTAAATATTAGTCATCTATTTCAATTTAAGTCAGAAACTAAAGCCAAAAATGAGAAATGGGGCAAGCTGAAGCACTGTACACACCACCCCAGCTTCACTTGATTCTGCTAATTTTTTATAGCACTAATGGTAATACAGATGCTCTTTGGAAATGTAGGGAACATCTCACCTGGCAAGTTAGAGTTACACGTCCTTCTAAGAGTTTCATGAAGAACAACACCAACAACAAAAGGGTGTCCATTTGTGAGAAGAAATTAAAGGACCAATGGTCTAGACATCTCAATGTCGAGCTTGATACAGTCAAAGAACAGATATCCTAAAGCAGAGGGCATGTGAAGGTCATAGACGAAGATGTCAAGGAGTAGAGAGTCTCAGGCAGAAATTTTCTGACTTCAATGTGTGTACCATGTACCTCAAGATCTTATTAAAATTTTGTTTCTAAGTCCATAGCCCTGCAGGGGGATGAATTCCGAATTCTACAAAGTTTCAAGGTGATGCTAATGTCACTGGTCTGTGGACAACTCTTTAAGTATAAAAATAATGAAACATTTTATAAATTGTGCCTGTGGATATGAAGTCACCTGGATGGGGCTAGGATGTAGCCTGTAGAATAATACCGTGAGGCATGTGCTGCCATTTTTGTGAGAAGGGCTTTATTAGCTGGTAGAAAGAAGGAAGAGTAGAGAAGAAAATGTCTAGTTAGGAGTTTCCAAGGAGTGAAGAAAAAAAGCTCTGGCAGTGAGGATAAAGGACAATGTTGATCCATGTGAACTGCCCTGCGCCAGCATGGAAGAGGAAAACACGTAGTTGTCACTAGAGATGAAAGTTGTATCCTTGGAGGTGAGTCACATTTCAGTTTAAGCAAAAAGATGAAAGAGCAGACATAAAGGTTTACCTCTGTGAAAGGAAATTAAATTTGGGGACCCGAACACATTTAGCCAAAGGGAAAAGTCAAGCCGGGAACTGGGTCATGCAAACCTGCTTCCCCCTTTCAGTTCCTAAATAAGCCGGCTGCCAGATGAAAATCTACATGCCTCCCGCATATGTTGCCCACAAGGAAATTCGTAGTGAGCTGTTAAAATTTCCCCATGCCAGTGGAAATTGATAGCTTGTCTTTACAGGAGCAGTCACTGCAGTCCACCAGACACAAATACATATCTGATTGCTCCCCTACCCCATTTTGTCTGTGTTACTTTATTTAAAATACAGATTCCCTGCATTTTTTCTCTGACCCTGTTGTTTATCTCATCTTACATAAAAAAGGCAGATTGGCTTACATGAAAAACATGTACTTCTCAATCTCCCACCCTTTCCCCTTTGAATTTGGAGCCCTCAAAATCATCTTTGGAGAAAGGCTTAGATCTGTCTCCTGGGTGTGTCCTTGCCTTTAGCAAATATATCTCCTAAAATGATTGAAACTTGTCTCATTACTTTCCTCAATTGACACCTCTTAAGAAATCAGCTCACAAGATCAGTGTAGTGGATGCTGTGGTGTGTCTCCCAGATACACTTCATCCCTCAGCTACTGGGGTTTTGGAGGCTGACTTCTTCAGTTGAGTGCAGCTCCAGGGTTTTCCCTCAGTTGAGGAAAGCCACCTTGCGATAGGCATGCCACCTTCTTGGGGGTCACCCCATCAAACAACTGGCTGATACGTATGTATGTGAGCATGCTTAGAGAAGTGCATCACAGAGTCTATTCCTCCCACAAATCTCCCTGAAACTGGATTTATTTTCTTTACTGTGAGAGATAACACTAATAACAGCAGATAAAGCTTTTTTTTTCTTATATTGTTTCAAGATGGTCTATCACAGGTGAATAGACTTCTTATATAAGGTAAAAGTTTAAAATTCTAAAATTAAGTGTATTCAATAATAAAACCAATCTAAGACCACCATATTTGTGTCTTTTTAATATAATTTCTACTGTATTTATTCCTGAAAAATTATTTGTTATTTAAGCAGCTATTTTTATAATTTATTTCACAAATATTTAATAAATTATAACATTTGTATATCATATATATGTTGCAATGTATGTTGTCAATACATTTATATTATATATTACATATACATCTATTTCCAAGGCAAAAAGCTGCCACACATATTCACATATGAACAGCTTTTCTTTTCTTTTCTTTTTTTTTTTTTGAAATGGAGTTTTCCTCTGTCACCCAGCTGAAGTACAGTGGCACAATCTCAACTCACTGCAACCTCCGCCACCTGGGTTCAAGCAATTCCCTGCCTCAGTCTCCCGAGTAGCTGGGACTACAAGCATGTACCACCAGGACTGGCTAATTTTTTGTGTTTTAGTAGAGATGGAGTTTCACCATGTTGGTTAGGATGGTCTCAATCTCTTCAGATTGAGACCTTGTGATCTGCCTGCCTTGGCCTCACAAAGTGCTAGGATTACAGACATGGACAGTTTTAATCTACTTCTGCATTGCATACCTCTTCAAGATTTTTTTTCCAAATAGCATTATTTTTTTACTCTATTAAATTTATACAGCAGAGCATAAGCATATTCAAATAAACTACTCTGAGTGCAAGTTTATGCCATTGTTTCTAACATCATGCACTATTTTATCAATATTAAAAAGGTAAATGGGTGATATTTCTTAGCACTTAATATAATGCCTCTTTTAATGCCAATTTTGTTAAATGTCAATTTGAACATGCCTATCATGAGAAGGCATCTTAGGGTTACATTAGGTTATAATCTCTGTTTGTGGAACAAAAGGACTCAAGGAAAGAAGAGTCATCTGTTGCTACCTACAAAATGTTATACTTCTCAGTAAACTTAATAGATTTTTTTGGTCAACTTCTCTTTGCCCTTTATCCTGTCAAGATGTGAACATGTATGCCATCTGAACAGACATTATTATTATTTGAGAAAACAAACCCTTGAAATTTACATATGTTATTCAGAGAACAGAAGATATGGACAAATACATAGAAAAATGGGTTGGTCAGCAAGTATGATAAAATCTTGACCTTACTCTATATCACGGCTCCCTATCACCTGTGCCATGGACTGGTCCATGGCCTGTTAGAAACCAGGCAGCATAGCAAAAGGTGTGAGCAGCAGAAGAGTCAGCATTACTGCCTGAGCTCAGTCTCCTGTTAGATCAGTGGTGGCATTAGATTTTGATAGGAGCACAAATTCTTTCATGAGCGGTCATGCACTTCTTATAAGAATCTAATGTCTGATGATCTGAGGTAGAACAATTTCATCCTGAAAGCATCCCCTGACTCCCACTGCTCCACCAGTGAAAAACTGTCTTCTGTGAAACCAGTCCCTGGTGCCAAAAGCACCAGGGACTGTTGCCTGATGTTGATGTACTATCTCCTCATCTTTGCTCTAATCATAGGTCTCACCCACAGTTGTTTAGCATCTAAGTGCTATACATATGGACAAATGGTGTCACAAAATATGAGTCAGGGAAGTATAATGAACACCTATTCACTTTCTAGTCTAATAGCTCCTCAGGAAACAGTGTGGTTAGACCTCCTCATCTTTGCTCTAATCGTAGGTCTCACCCACAGTTGTTTAGCATCTAAGTGCTATACATGTGGACAAATGGTGTCACAAAATATGAGTCAGGGAAGTATAATGAACACCTATTCACTTTCTAGTCTAATAGCTCCTCAGGAAACAGTGTGGTTAGACCTCCTCATCTTTGCTCTAATCGTAGGTCTCACCCACAGTTGTTTAGCATCTAAGTGCTATACATGTGGACAAATGGTGTCACAAAATATGAGTCAGGGAAGTATAATGAACACCTATTCACTTTCTAGTCTAATAGCTCCTCAGGAAACAGTGTGGTTAGATCGTTTGGGCAGACTCTAAAATCTGTGCAGTGCTTCATCAGGCACCATGGACCCTACTAGAGGATTAAATATAATCCCCTGCCCTTAAAGGATTTTCAGTCTATTGGGAAATAAAATACAATGTGTGAGCACTAAGGAGCATTGTGGTAATGGTGTAGAGCTTTTTAACAAAGGTTACCCAAGAAGTAGACCAGAGACAGTCTTAAATAATGAAAAGGGTCTAGCAAGGTAGAGGAGTGAAGAAAGCTGAACAAATCACTATCCATTAGAGGTGTGGATATTTATGGTGTGCTTCATAAGGTCTAGCCTCCTCACTTGATTTGCATGGCTTTATTTTATTTAGTCCCTCCAAAACTTATTTTACTATTAACAGTCTCATTTTACACAGATAGAAACTCAAGTTTAGAGAGACTCAGTAACCTGCCTACTGCAGATACTAGAAAAGCCATGCCTTCAACTCAACCATCCTGATTCCGGAGATATTACACCATCCTGCCGTCATGAGCCATGCAGTAACAGGGTGAGGGATAGTGTTGTTGGTGAGAGCACCAGTGCTACAAAACATGAAATGAGGAGTGTTGAGTGTAGGCAGATTTGAAAGTCAGGCTGAGAAATTTAGTCATACTGTGGTGATGTGGAGGGTACCACTGAAGGTTTGAGAACAGAGGACTAGTATGGTAGAGACAGTATTTAAGGAATATTGATTAGGCAAAATTGTAGGAGATTGGTAGGTTCTCCAGCTAGCTGCATACTTTTCAGAAAGAGAATGAAGCCCTTCATCACAATGATAATGGTGAGAATAAAGAGATTTCAGGGCACACATAGATCTTTGCGGGTAAAACATAAGAGAGAGCTGTATTTTGAAGAACCCAGTCAGGAGGTGAAGTAGTGACATAGAATAAGGATTAATAACAATACTAGTATTTATTAATCACGTCTCAAATTCCAGGTACTAGGGCAACTACCTGTAAAGCATTATTTATAATTCTTCATGATGACTCTGTGCAGTAGGTTCTATTTCTATAATACTCATTTACATATGAGGTTACATAGTATAAAGAGAGTTAATTAATCACTGGTAGACAGAATAGGCAGGATTAAACATAGATTTCCTCGTTTTCTTGAATTGACATTTTTTGACCTGGAAGCTAGACCCTCTGAAGGCTTGTGATATTAACAAGGCTCTGATGTCTCTCAGCTTCACTTTTCTCCCTTGTGAGAAAAGGTGCCATTTGTTTTCTTGCTGGCTTGTGTGTTTGTTTTGTTTTGGGATGGGTGAGTCCAGAGTTGTATGAGTGTCATTGGGAAAGATGCAATAGAAAGTAGGAGGTTGAGAAAGCAGGATTGAGACAGTGTTTAATCAGCTTATTTTTCACAGTCATTGTCACTTGTTAGCCTGGTTTTCACTTATGGTTTACTATTATTAGTTAAACTAGGGAAGCAAACTTTGGTAGTATTTATTTTTAACCCTAGTTTACACTAGGCAAAGTGTGTTGGAATTTTGGATACTGGATTTTTGTTAAGTAAAGATGCATATTTACTGAGCGTAAAAATAGTAACAAATGAAATAATTATGAAAATGATTCTCAAGAAGTAAAGACCAAGAGAGTTTGCACTGATTTTACTCTACCTGGGCATGCATATCAGAATGCTACAATAAACATCTAGTCAGAATTAAAGTTCATGCATATTAATTCTGTAGTCTTAAACCGAGAAACCTGTTGGTAAATATTAATTGGTTGATATGGTTCGGCTGTTTCCCCATCCAAATCTCATCTTACATTGTAGTTCCTGTAATTCCCACATGTCACAGGAGGAACCCTGTGGGAGGTGATTGAATCATGGAGGCAGTTTTCCCCATGCTATTCTTGTGATAGTAAGTTCTCATGAGGTCTGATAGTTTTATAAGGGGCTTTACCCTTCACTTGGTTCTCATGCTCTCTCCTGCTGCCTTGTAAAGGGCAGGAGGTGACTTATAATCATTCCTTCCACAATGATTGTAAGTTTCCTGAGGCCTTCCCAGCAATGTGAAACTGTGGGCCAATTAAACCTTTTTCCTTCATAAATTACCCAGTTTTGAGCAGTTCTTTATAGCAGTGTGAAAACGAACTAATATAGTAAATTGGTACTGGGTAGTGGGGTGCTGCTCTGAAGATATCCGAAAATGTGGAAGCAACTTTCGAAATGGGTAACAGGCTGAGGTTGGAACAGTTTGAAGGGCTCAGAAGAAGACAGGAAAATATGGGAACATTTGGAACTCCTTAGAGACTTTTATGGCTTTGACCAAAATGCTGATAGTGATATGGATAATGAAGTCCAGTCTGAGGTGGTCTCAGAAGGGGATGGGAAATTTGATGGGAACTGCAAAAAAGGTGACTCTTGCTATGTTTAAGCAAGAGTCTGGTGGCATTTTGCCCCTGCCCTAGAGATCTGTGGAAGTTTGAACTTGAGAGAGATGATGTAGGGTACCTGGTGGAAGACATTTCAAAGCAGCAGAGGATTCAAGATGTACTTGGGTGTTGTTAAAAGCATTCAGTTTTATGTATTCACAAAGATATGGTTTGGAATGGAACTTATGTTTAAAAGGGAAGTGGAGCATAAAATTTGGAAAATTTGTACCCTGAGGATACAATAGAAAAGAAAAACCCATTCTTTGAGGAGAAATTAAAGCTGGCTGCAGAAATATGCTTAAGTAATGAGGAGCCATATGTTAATCACCAAGACAACGGGAAAAATGTCTCCAGGACATGTCAAAGACTTTTGTAGTGGCTCCTCCCATTGCAGGCTTGGAGACCTAGGAGGAAAAAAATGGTTTTGTAGGCTGGGCCTTGGACTCCCTTGTTGTGTGTAGCTTAGTGACTTTGTGACCTGAGTCCTAGCTGTCTATGAGTTTCAGACCAGCCTGGTAACATAGTGAAACCCCATCCCTACCAAGTGTGATGATCCACATCTGTAGTCCCAGCTACTAAGGGAGCTGAAGTGGGAGCATCACTTGAACTTGGGAGGTGGAGGCTGTCCATAGTGAGCAGCGACTATGCCACTATACTTCAGCCTGGGTGACAAAGTGAGACCCTATCTCAAAATAAAAGCATTTTCATTCTTTAGTTTACATGAATTTGCATGTATATGTGTGTGTGTATATCTATATAATTTTTCTTGATACAGGGTAGGCATTATATCTGAGCATGCTTTTTAAAATGAGAGAACAAAGAGATGTCCATATATCACCTTTAATAAATTTGATGAAGCATAACTAGACATTGAAAAATGCAAATTATTAAAAATAAATCTTTGAGGGGCAATAGATAAGACTTTCAAAATTAATTATTCCATAGTTTAAATCAATTGTACATAAAAAGTTATGAAATATGTGATATATCACAATTTTATGATTTTAAAGTCTTCTATTTTCCTAAGTTTTTATCATTTCAGTGAACTCTGGGAACAGATTGTGTAAAAGTCAAAATTGAGTTATGAAGACATTTAATCTTTCTGAGCAAAACAGTCAATATTCAAGATATATAGAAAGTATGAAGATCTAAAAAATACAGAGAGGAGAAAATGGATATTAATATTTACAATAATCCAATTTACAACAAAATGAATGATTAACATACAAATCATGACAGGTATTCATAAATACCATGAATAACAATGACACAGACGAGGATGGTCATGATGTATGAGGTGTTAGTTATTTTAAATGGGATAACAAGAATGTTCTGTCTGATAACGTGACATTTGAGCAGAAACAAGAACGAAAGGAAGAAACAAGGCATATTAATTTCTGGAGAAAGACTATCTGTTGAGGGTGTAGCAAGTTCAATATTCCTGAAGCAGATGTTTCTTTATGTCTGGTGTTTTCAGGGAGCAAGCACAGAGCTTGTGGGTTTTGAGCAGAATGAATGAGAAGAGTTGTAGGTGATGAGGTCAGAGATAAAGCTGAGAGTAGACACTCAAAGACAAAAGTAGGATTTTTCATTTTATTCTTATGGGATAGAAAAATACTGGGGGATTTTTAGGAGAGAAGGTATATTATCTGAATTAGGTTTTAATATAATTATTCCAGTTCTAATATGGAAAATATAATGTAAGGGAAAGGGCCGAAGCAGGTAGAACAATCAGGAAGTTAATAAAATCATGAAATAATGCAGATGAGAGAAAATGGCTGAAATATTAATGGCATAGGTAACAAAAAGTGATTAGATCAGAATATATATTTGAAGGTAGACCAGCTAACTTTGCCCATTGGTTATCTTTCTCATGGATTGGATTGTTCAGTCCATGAGAACAGAGATTTCTGTTTTGCTCACTGCTGAATCCTAAGCACCTCAACTAGTTCTTGGCATACTAGGTATTCAACAAATACCTTTAATACAATAAGTGAATCAACAATAGATATGAATGAGTGGCAAGAAAATAATTATTTGAACTAATTTATGTAGTCAGAAACATAATACAGCTCTGTTACTTGTATAATTTATAAATGGAAGCTATAACCTATCATACTTATAACATTACCTTACCATTAAAATAACTTTGAGGATTATTTTACTTGAGAATTTATAGAGAAGTTTAAAGGACTAGTTGAGAAAAATTTTAATCAATATTAAGAACTATATTAGATAACATTTTAAACAGTATATATATGCATACCCACATACATATAGACATAAATGTGAATATCTGTGCATAAACATTTGTCATTCATAATTGATACACAAGTGTAAGTTACCAACACATCAATATTAATGATAATAACTTCTTGCTAATAGCCCTCAGGAGAGTTTTCTGTCCTTACTCATTCTGGATTGAGATCTTGCCCTTTGCTGGATTTTTTTTTCTTTTTTTTTGCCTCTAATCATTGAAATAGAGACATTTTCTGCTGTACCTGCAAGGCTTCATTAATTGTATTTTTTATTTAAACTATTGATTTAAACAATATTTATTATTTTTATAATATATTAAGGTAGAAATTTAATGAAGGCACATGGCTTGTGAATATTTTTCTCTATCTAGAAATATTTCTTGGTTTACCTCTTGGTTCATAGAGAAGAAGGGTTTTAAGGCAATGTCATATTTTAGGTGAAGAAAAAAACGGGGATCATCTGGAAGTTTGGTTTCTTGTTTCTTTGCAACCTCTGCTTTATAGTTTGTCTTGGTTTCTGACATCTACAGTTTCCTCATCAACTGCAAAGCAGCTATTATTATTTGTTTATGGTTCTATTGGGCTTTTATTTGTCAACACTTCATTTCATACCTGTTTATATAAAAGTTGAATGTGTACCCTTAAGATTTTTTCTTTAACTTTTTCTAGAGGCATTAATGATTCAGGAGAAGTTGATGAAAATATTTTGTTTTTCTCTGAATTCAGAATAAGCCACCCAAGTATTAACAAACCTTTTCCATAAAGGGCCAGATGATAAATAATTTGGGCTTTGTGGGCCATACAGTTACTATCATAGTAACTCAACTTTGCTATTCCAGCAGGAAAGCAGACAGACACTACACACATGAGTAAATGTGACTGTGTTCTTATCAGTAGACCAGATAGAGCCATAGTTTGCCAACCCATGAGTTGCATGGTTACTGGTAACAGGTAAATAATTTTGGCATAGGTATTTGAATTTTGTAATTTCATTTTATATTGCTAATTCTGTTCTTATAATTCATGCTTGACTGTGTTCTCAAATATTTCATTTATGTGTAACTATATAGGAAAAATGTGATTTTCTCTTCAGTTCCGTTAGTCTTACCTGTGAAAACCCTTTGGTTCTGAAGGTCATAAGCAAGTTGCAACTGCACACCTGGTAGTAGGTGATATTCTCATAAAGATGGAACACTCAAAAGGAAATCATTATCCCTGGGTACTAACACTTGCAAGCCCAAATAGTAAAACCCACAAAGCATCTTGAGAGACACCAACAAGCTGAGCTGCTGTTTCAGTTAGTGGTTCTTTTGTGTCAGGTTTTCCTAATCATGATTTGGAACATTTCAGGAAGGGCGTACTAACACTGAAAAGAGTCCTTACCATTCTCCTTGTTTTTTTCTTGTTTTGTTTCCTGCCCATGTCCCAGAAAAGCAGTTGCTCCATAGATCTTTTCTTTCCTTACCTTTCCTTCGTTTTTAGAAATTTATTTTTTGAAAGTTTTGTGTCTTTTTATAAAATTCTTTATTTCAACAATTTTTGGCTGCATGGATAAATTCCTTATCGGTGATTTCTGAGGTTTTAGTGTACTCATCACCTGAGCAGTGTACGCTGTACCCAATATGTAGTCTTTTATCCCTCACCCCCTCCCAACCTTCCCGCCAAGTTCCCAAAGTACATTATATCATTCTTATGCCTTTACATCCTCATAGCTTAGTTTCCACTTATAAGTGAAAACATACAATGTTTGGTTTTCTATTCCTGAGTTAATTCACTTAGAATAATGGTCATTTGTGAATTGTATTGCTATAAACAGGCATGTACATGTGTCTTTTTCATAAAGTGAATTCTTTTGCTTTGGGAAGATAACCAGTAATTGGATTGTTGGATCAAATTGTAGTTCTACTTTTACTTTTAAATACTTAAGGCATCTCCATGCTGTTCTCAAGAGTGGTTGTACTAATTTACATTCCCACCAGCAGCAAAGGTGTTCTCTTTTGGCTGGGTGCAGGAGCTCACGCCTGTAATCGCAGTACTTTGGGATCCCTAGGCAGGCAGATCACCTAAGCAGGGAGTTTGAGATCAGCCTGACCAACATGGAGAAATTCCATCTCTCCTAAGAATACAAAATTAGCCAGGCATGGTGGTACGTGCCTGTAATCCCAGCTATTCAGGAGGCTGAGGCAGGAGAATCACTTGAATCTGGGAGGTGGAAGTTGCAGTGAGCCAAAATCGTGCCATTGCACTGCAGCCTGGGAATCAAGAGTGAACCTTTGTCTCAAAAAAAAAAAAAGTGTTCTCTTTTTACTACATTAATTCCAACTTCTGTTGTTTTTTGACTTTTTAATTATGGCCATTCTTGCAGGAGTAAGGTGGTATCTCATTGTGGTTTTGATTTGTATTTCCCCAATGATTAGTGATGTTGAGCAATTTTTCCTATATTGGTTGGCTGTTTGTCCATCTTCTTTTGAGAATTATCTATTCCTGTCTTTTTCCCACTTCTTGATGAGGGTATTTGTTTCTTTTCTTGCTGATCTCTTTGAGGTCTTTGTAGATTCTGGATATGAGTACTTTGTCAGATGTATAGATTTTGAAGATTTTCTCCCAATCTGTGGGTTGTCTATTTACTCAGCTGATTATTTCTTTTGTTGTGCATAAGCTTTTTGGTTTAGTCATGTGCTATCTGGAAAAATTTTAACCAGGTGTCAGTAGTGTTTGAGTTTATTTTATGTGTGTTATAAATTCTTTAATGCTGAAGACATTCAAACTTATATTTTTGAATATGAAAATAGAAGGTCTCTCTTGACTTTGCCCCAGAGTTAGGCAAGGAAAAAAAGAAACAAAGTTAGGGGACATTATATAGATGTGAAAAGACACCAACCTCAAATTCTGAAAAGCTGAAAGGACTATTGTGGACATGGATGATTATCCATGGAGAAGTTAAAGCATGGTGCTCTTAGATATCTCCTGCATACAGCTAAAGTGCCTTTCAACCCCTTTAGGCTCATATTTTCTGCTACAATGTCTGCTACTAGTTTTGTAAGTGCTACTGCTAATTAAAACCACGTCATGGTGCAGATCAAAAGTAAGCCAGTCAGACATCCCTGCTGAAAACGGACCCAGCAGGACGGCCCCTTTGTTCCTAAAAATGAACTAATTCAAGAAAGGCACTGCCTCTAGATCATTATTCATTAATGTATGCAACATTCCCTCTGCTGCACTCTTTTCTCTCTCTACTCTTCACTATAATTTTCTTGCGGAAAAATAAAAGAATGCCAATTCTCTTGTAAACTGCATAATTGGTTTTAATATGCAGACGTGCCATTTCTAGGCATGCACGTTTTCTGCATTAATAGGAGTTATATGCGGAGCATTTAGAGATCACCTGTGGATAGGCTTGTTAATTAAAGAAGTTAGAGCCCTATTTCATTCCATTTAAACTGGAGTGATTGAAATCAGCATAATCACCACTGCAGTATTCAGTACTTTCACCCCTTTTCAAGGTTATTTTGGCAATTATGTTCTTGGCTGAGCATGTTAGTAAATGCTGTGGTTACTTCCTGTACTACTTGACTTTTCTCAATTCTGTGTCCTGTGGTATGTATTTTTCATTATTCCATTAGCTTAAAAAAGCTACTAATAATTTGAGTCCTTTAGTTTTTTTTAAAAAAAAAACAAAAAACGATTAAATCTACTCCAGTCTACTAGTTGCTTGGGGAAATTTTCATAAAATTACGTTAAATCTGATCTTCCAATAGGTCATATGCTACCTTGTGAAGAATTTTTTAAAATGCATTTCCTATACTATCAAATTTAATATTAGTTGGATGCTAGTACATATTCTGAGGTTCCAGGATATTTGTTACTATACATTTATTTATGATACAAAGATTTTTAAAATTTGAAAATGAATGTAAATATCTTCAATTTTATCAGATGGAAGAAACTAAACTACTTCAACCTGTAGCATTAGGAGAAATACCTAATGCAGATGATGGAGTGATGGATGCAGCAAACCACCATGGTACATGTATACTATGTAACAAACCTGTTCGTTCTGCACATGTACCCCAGAACTTAAATTATACTAAAAATAAAAATTAAAAAAACAAAAATGAAAAGCCCTTTGAAATTATTTTTTAATTTTTAAAAATCATTTTTATAGAAGATGATAAATTATCTTTATTATCTTTTACACTTTCTACTACTACTGGGAAAGAAAATCTCCTATTACTGTTGTGCATAATTCTAGGATTAGAATGTAAAACCTAAGCTGATATTATAATGATTCTGTTCCACTGAACTTTAATAAGTGTTTTATTTCATCCAAGGTGATACTGCATGGTGGACCAATGATGTTTTTCCCCACATGCCCATTTTCCTGCGTATAAATATAACATTTTCTTACAACTAAATTAATACTAGGAGTTTATACTGTGTTTGGTATTTGATAGTTTACCTTCACACATGTAGCCTCTTTCCACTTGTACAATTGTACAAGTTGTACAATTCCAACAACTAGTATTTACTGATATTTTTCTATTTGCATATCTATATAAACATATTTCTGAAGACTCCTTTCACCAGCAATGTATGATTAGTGAATAATTTTATCTCCTGACATATTAACAATCTTACAGTTTTATCACATAATTGGTAAATGTCTTATGTTGCTGAGTGTTTTTAAGGGATAAGAGAATATTGCTTTTGTAGTTCCTTAAGATGAAAATGAGGATGTATGCATGTTTTCTGTTTTCATTCAGCATTGTTGTCTGAATTGTCTTTTTGAGAGGAGCATTTGAAAATTGCTAGAAAAATAGCCATCTTTGGACGTCTACATATTCTAATCAATGGTATTTGCACAAAAATGTTCATATTTCCATACATTTTAAAACATATTCCAGTGACTTAGTAAATCTTATTTTTATATCCATTTTCTATCTATATTGAGCAAGATTGTTTTTCTTTTCTTTTTTTTTGTGGAAACCTCTCTAGCACTGTGTTTTCTAGTTAAAATTGTCTTTGTCAAAAGACAACTTGAAAACATTCTTTTGAATCAGCTCATCTATGAATGACTTACATTTTACATCTCAATGACAGAGAAAAAGGAGAGAGATTCATTAAATAATGATGATTTAAATTCACCATGTGTATCAGTGTAAATAAACAATCAAGAACAAGACATCCTGGTATCTTCTGTGCTATCCTATCCAGGAGAGCTCGGCAATAAGCTACTTCAGCAGTTCTAGCTAATACTGCCTTGCAAATTTACTCAAATTCTGTTCATAGTCTACCCTGATTTGGTAATATGCAATTAGAGAAAATGACCATTTTAATATAGAACAATTTTCTTGTAAATTATACAGCAAAAAATATTTGAAACATATTAAAATCAAGTGGATTTAGAATGATTATAGTTGTGAATTACTGTAATTTGGTCTTACACAGCTAATTCCAAAAGACTGAACAGCCCCGTTTAGCAATTTCTATTCTCTAAATTTCTCATAATGGGATTTAATGAAAAAATAAAATCATCAGGGTTTTGCTAAAACTCTCTCCTCCTCTTATATGTTCTATTTCAATAAATGAACCACCACCCTTCCAGACACTCCAATCAGGGAAATCCAGGAATCACCTCAGCTTCTCTCATCTACTCATTACTTCAATACTCATGGCCTCATAAATACCTAGGTGAATGGGCCCAGTCTCACCCATCTCCCCCACCATCTGCTCCCCTTTACTCAATAGTCTCTGAGCCTCCTCCTGAGGTAACTCATCAAACATACAGCCCTTACTACATGTTCAGCATAGTGGCTACAAAGGTCTCTCTAAAATGTAAATCTAGCCACACAGGGTGGCTCATGCTGGAGGACCATTTAAACCTGGGAGGTGGAGGTTGCAGTGAGCTGATAAATAAAATACAAATCTAGCAGTGTCACATTTCTGCATAAAATCCTGCAGTAGGAGCTGGACATAGTGGCTCAAACCTGAATTCCAGCACTTTGGGAGGCTGAGGTAGGTAGATCACATGAGGTGAGGAGTTCGAGACCAACCTGGCCAACATAGTAAAACCCATTTCTACTAAAAATACAAAACGTTATCTGGGCATGGCGGTGTGCTCCTGTAGTCCCAGACACTCTGGAGTCTGAGGCATGAGAATCGCTTGAACCTGGGAGGTGGAGGTTGTAGTGAGCTGAGATCAGGCTACTGCACTCTAGCTTGGGTGACAGAGTGTGACTCCATCTCAAAAAAAAAACAAAAAAAAAAACCAAAAACTCCTTCAGGGGATAAAATATTGTTTACTATACATGCAAATTCCCTGGCATGGCACACAAGGTCCTTCATGCATAAGCAGTCCCTGGCCAAGGTCTCCAGCCTCATCCCATACCATTATGTCAGACGCATCTTATTCTCCAGCCACAGACTCTCTCAGCCAAATGCCCTTGCAAATGCCTGTCCTCAGCCTAGAATGCTATTCACTGCTCTTCCCCACCACCCTACCCCTTCTCCATCAGCTCTTCCTTATCCTTCATGACTTAGTGTCATTATAGCACCTTCAAGGAGGCCTTCTGTTAAAGAAAAAATATTCTGACACTCATTGAAGTGGTAAGGAAGACTACATACAAAACTCACCATACAGATATTGCAATAGGGGAGAGAGATTGGGGTCAACTCTGAATACAACAAGGGCAAGTGGGAAATTACAGCCAAGGAGCAGAGGAAGGGGGTCAGGAGATGGAACAAGTGCCGAGAAGGGAAAATCAATGGGAAAGAGATTCTTATAAAACTGATCTAACAGATTCTTGCTATAACAGGCCAAGGAATTATGTATCAAAGGTGGAGGAAGAACTTGATCAAATATCAAGGACGATTAGATATTAAAGGCTGAGGGATGAACTAGTAGGATTCTTTGCTAAGACTGGGCTGATCATGCCAAAGACAGGGCTAGTGCCAAGATGGAGGCATAGTTGAGAAGATGGCTCAGAGGAGCCTGACTAAAGCTTGTCAGGGATAGTCTTTGTCATTTCCCTAAGACCCAGACAGGGCTCGCTCTCCACTCCTTCTTGCAGTTTTCTAGATTTCAATAGCACTCTAAGTATCTCTGCAATCCATGTTGTATTATGGATTTTACATTCTGTTGTATTATGAGAATTTGTCTGCTCTTCCTCTAGGGTGAAAATTCTCTCAGAGAAATAATTTAGTCTCTTAACTTTTACACATTGCCTGTCACCTAGACATTTAATAATGTTTGTTAATTAACAACTGTGTGTGAACTGAAAGAAAAATGTAAAATAATCTCTCTATACATCCTCTCTCTTTTAAAATAAATATTTTGTAGAGATAGAGTCTTACTATGTTGCCCAGGCTGGCCTCAAACTCCTGGCCTTCAGCAATCCTCCTGCCTCAGCCTCCTAAATCACTAAAATTACAGGCATGGGCCACCATGTCTGGCATGCCCTATCTTTTATTTTCTACTCTTCTAGGGTCTCTTTTGCTTCTAGTAAAGTATCTTTGTTATTTGTATGGATTTTTTCTTTGGTCTAGGTATTCCTAAGGTTGATGCGAGCCACTAGTATTCATTCTCCATGTCCTTATTATGCCACTATGCATTTATCTGGTACAGGGATCTATACAGGTGAAATCTTATTGCAACAAACACCATTAAAATGAAATTACTGGATTTCAAAATATATAAACCTCTTTTAGTGGTCCATTTACAATAACTAAGATTTTATACAATTCCAGCAGTAGAGTTCCTTTTTTGAGGGGGGAATTTGTGTGTAAAAGAATAAGTTATATTCTGAAAAATATATCCATGACAGTTTCTCTGTTCTTTTCTTATCCCTTTGTGTAACTCTAAAATTAAGAAATCGTCCTGAAGCAAAGCCTGTGAGTGAAGACTATTCTATAGAACCTAAACAATTATTCTATAACAATAATTATCTCTTTCTGGGCATGAAAATGAATAAAGCCCTCCTTTTCTTTTTTTTTAACATTTATTCTTAAAGCCTATGTATTAAATCATTTACTCCTTTGCTTGAAAAATGTATCACAAGATCTTGGCAATGATGAATTCAGTTTATGTAGCTCTGAACTAATAGCAAAAGTTTTCTTCAGGAAAATGCAAACAGTTATTGTGGCTGGCAGAATTATTTTAATTCCATGAGAGTACTGTAAAATTAAAAATTAACATAAAGCAGTCATTCATCATCTCACTAGCCAGAAATAACCCCTATGGATAAGTGAGAAATTGTTACTTTAGCAGTTAGCACTAGAGATTTTTCAAGGTAGGGAACTATCTTTATTTAGGAAAGCATCTTAATTGGTCACATTGAAAGAGAAAAGAGAGGCCCAGAAGGCATGATCTCAAGAAAAAAGACCAAGAAACTAAAGAGCTCTTCCTAAGTAGAGCAGGAAGATAAATGACATTAATTCCACTGAGAACAGGAGCTCCAGAACAAGAAGGCACAAGATTATTAGATTATAGAAATATGCAGAAACCTCAGGATGCACATTGGTCTTCCCAAAGTGTAGACTAAGGGACTTAACCAAAATTTATGTAAACATTCCAGGCAGGAGTAAATTAAATTGAGAGAAAGATTTAAGATGGTGCCCAACACAGTAGATTCTGGAGTAAGATTGCCTGGGGGTCACTTTAGGTTCCAACACACTTTCTCTGTTTCTGTCTTTGTGTGTTAAGGTGAGTGTTTCTCAGAACCCAACCAGTAATGTAGGAACTCTTAAGAATTAAAACCAAGAGAGTTTAATGCTGGCTGTTCTGAAAATGGAAGGATGGAGAAGCCAGCCAAACTGCAGATAATATGACATGCAGATATTGACAATAGGAGAAAGTGATTATTATCCTTAGTAGAAAGGAACAAGGGGAGAGGCAATTAGAGGGGCCCAGCCAGAGGTGAGAGTCATGCTTCAAATTCTAGAATCATAATAGAGAAAACTAGGGTTGTAGCAAGTATATCTAGTGGGAGTTGAAGCCATGAGAAGGCACAGCATCTTTCTAAGACTCTGCCCTGGGAAAACATCAGCTACTTTACAAAAAAAAAAAAAAAAAAAAAAAAAAAAAAAAAAAATCCCAAAAACAAACAAACAAACAAACAAATAAAACATAAACCAGATGAAATAAGAAGAAAATAATTCTGACCTTCAAGAAAATGTGAAAAAAGAATCTGAGACCAATGAGGTTCAGGGCTAGCCCAATGTATGTGTTTGCATATATGTATGTATGTTATCAAATATAAATATATAGGTATTTATGTATATTATATATACACACAGACAAATATATCATGCAACCAAATGGAACCATGATGCACACAATTTTATAATCTTACTTAATACTTAATGTGAACATGGATATTCTCTCATGACACTAAATATATGTCCATATATATAGTAGTAAAAAATGTGGCTGAATTGTGTCTACATCCTAGTGATTTGTGGCAGGCAGAACTTAAGAAAATAACTAGAGTATTTGGAGGAGAAAATCTCTCAAGTGTTGAGGGTGCTGCACGGCTTCTCTTGACTGCTTATAGTGAAAAATGAGAAGAGGGAAATAACTTAAAGAGGGGATTTATAATAAAAGAAGACTTAGGGCTTAAAGATCTGGAAAATTCTCAGCCTGGTCATGTCAGGAATAAAAATATATATATATATATTGGAAAAAGAATACTAAGGGTATGGTCAAATGAACATTTCATAAGGGGATTAGTATATTAGGAAGCAGGATGCTCTTCCTCAACACAGTAGAAGGATGACCCCAAAAGCATTCTGGAGATCTTCATGACTGCCATTCCCATCACAGGCCCAGAGTACCAGGGCATTGAGGGCATACCAATTTCAAAGGAGGGGCCTGGGACACCCATGGAAACTTGGGCCTTGCTGCCCAGGCTCACTTCAAGTTTCTTCTCCCTGCATTCCGGTGCAGTGTTTATTGGCTACCCTCGCTATGGCTCAAGTGGCCCAGGTCCAACTCAGGTAGCTGTTCCAGAAGACGTAAGTGATAAATTTTGGTGACACTTGCATGATTCCAATTCTGCATGTACATAGATTGCAAAAGCTGTGGAGAAATAGCTACCTCCATCTAGATTTCAAAGGATTCCTTGGAGAGTCTTGTGGACCAGGTAGAGAACTGCCAGAGGGACAGGGGCACTTCAGAGAGTCCCCAGTAGGACAATGATTTGGGAAGTCATGAAGGCAGGGCCACCCTGAGACCTCAGAACTGTAAATCCAGTATGAAGCACCAGCTTAGGGGAGACACAGACACCAGAGAGCTGTCACGTGGGCTACACTCGGCAACACCATGGGGGCAGGGCCACACAAGACCTTTGGGCTCCAGTTCTCTTCCCTCTGTGTCTAGAAAGCAAGACATGAAGTCAAAGAAAGTGATTCTCAAGCTGAAGATTTCATGTTGTTTGCTTTGCTGGGTTCTAGACGTCCTTGGGAACTGCTACCCCTTTCTTCTTCCATATTTCTCCCTTTTGGAATGGGAATGTCTATCTGATGCCTGTCCCACCATTGTACTTTGGAAGAACATAACTTGTTCAATTTCATAGGTTCAGACCTAGACAGAAATTTGCCTCTGGTTGAATCATACCTTGAGTCTCACCCATATCTGATTTAGCTGGTATTTAGATGAGACTCTAGGCTTTGGGGTTGGTGCTGGAACAAGTTAGTACTTTTGAAGCTGTTGGGATATATATGAGAATGAATTTGGGGAATTACACATAAGATCCTATAGTCTGAATGTGTTCTCTCAAAATTCGTGTGTTGAAACTTAATTACCAATCTGAAAGTATTAAGAGGTAGGGCTTTTCAGAAGAGATTAAGTCATGAGAACAGATCTCTCATAAAAGAGGTGTGAAGAAGCTGTTTGTCTATTTTGCCCTTCCGCCTTCTACAATATGAGGACACAGCAACAAATCTCCATCTTGGAAGCAGAGATCCCTCACCAGACCCTCACCACAGTTTCTTGATATTAGGCTTTCCAGTCCTTAAAACAGTGAGCAATAAACTTCTGTTGTTTGTAAATTCCCCAACTTAATATATATTTTTTTTTGATAGCAGCACAATGAACTAAGATAATCTCCAAAGGGATTCATTTTTTTCAAACACCCATGAATATTACAAAAACTGGCCAAGTTCTTACACTATGAAAAAAAAATCAAGTAATTCTCTAAATTACAAACCAAAGAGGACACATTATATAAAGAGTTAAAAGTATGCAGGGCACAGTGGCTCAAGTCTGTAAGCCCAACATTTTGGGAGGCCAAGGTGGCCAGATCATGAGGTCAAGATATGGAAACCATCCTGGCCAGCATGGTGAAACCCCATCTTTACTAACAGTACAAAAATTAGCTGGGCATGCTGGCATGCACCTGTAGTTCCAGCTACTCGAGGCTGAGGCAGGAGAATCGTTTGAACCTGGGAGCCGAGGTTGCAGTGAGCTGACATCACACCACTGCACTCCAGTCTGGACAACAGAGCCAGACTCCATCTCAAAAAATAAAAAGGAGTTAAAAATACATTCTTACATAATTTTTGGCTTAAAGCAAAAGCTAACACCAAAAGAAGAAATTACTTATAAATAAATGACAATTAAAAAGTAATATCATGAAACCAATGAAAAGTGGACAAGATGGTAACAAGTTAGTAATTTATGCAATTAAGTGCATTTAATTTAAAAGGAAAGATAAAGATGTAGACAAAGAATGAACAATGAAGTAGACTTTAAGTTGGTCAAAGAAAAGAATTAACAGTTGTAGGAAAACTAATAATTAGACCTATAAACATAAACTCAAACCCAGTTATTTGAAACTTTTATTGAATTGGACAAATCTTTGAAAAGTCTGATGAAACAGTAAGTAAAAAATAAAAAAATAAAAACCCAATGTTATGAATGAGAAAGGAGTCTTAGCTAAAACTATCCAAATTGCATAAAAATTATGAGAGATCCATGCTACAATTTTATATAGATCCCTTTGGAGATTTGAGGTTAAATTGATAGTTCTAGGAAAATGTCAATAATTAAAATTGACCCAAAAACATATTTAAAAGGAAAATAGTAAGTCAATAAGTTAGTTTAAATCAATCCTTATTAATAAAAAGCCACCAGATATTATGAAAGAGAATTAAAGAAAGGACACACTAAATACAGAGAGCTTTTTAGAGAAGTTGGGAAGGGAAGAAGAGGAGACAGAACAATAGCTGTTGGGGAAAAAGAGGTCTCTGGAGTAGGTACAGAGTGTGTGTGTGTCTACGTGTGTGTTTTATTGAAGAGATGTGAGCATATTTTATGGTGAGAAGAAAGGCCATGGTTAAAATTAAAAATGAGTATGAGGAAAAGCATTGATATTTAGTAGTATAAGCTCTCTGAAAAGAACAGTGAACCAACGCATGTCAATTGGATTGGCCTTAAATATGAAGTGATGGCATTCTCTCCTTGTAATAAAAGGAAGAAAGAAAAGATTCATACAAATGTAGTAGGCTAATGTGCTTTCTGGTGGGAGGATGACCATACTCCGTCAGGGTACCCTTCATCTTCTCTACAGAAGAAAGCAAAGGGTGGGGGAGTTGGAGATCTGACAGAAATAATATTTAAACAGATCACTGTGGAGTTCTGGAGACTGAGTACAATAAGAAACATAATGTTCTCTAAGAAGTCTTGAGGGCCTAGTTGAAGTCAATAACCATAAAATCAGAATTGTTTTCCAATTTCCTTCATCAGAATTCAGTAGATTGGTTGCAAGTGTCAAAAGAACAGATAGTTCAAGTTCATTGAGAGCTGTGACTTCAACATATGAATAAGAAGAAAAGATATAGAAATGAAGGAGTGCAGTTTAGAATCTTGGCAAAGGCAAATCAAAATTCTGGAATAACTCATGAAATCCAAGTTGGATGAGGAGCAAACAAAGAAAGGAAAAGATTGAGGGACTGAAAGTACTGGAAGTCCTAGTAAAGTCTCAGTATGGGCTGCAGTGACCGTGCTGGCGACCAGCACAATCCCTCACACAGGCAGAGCTCCATGGGAACCAAATTGTAACCAAATGATTGCTCAGTAAGCAGGAAGTTACAATCTTATGAGATAGTTAGATGACTCGACAAGAACAATCCTCCCATAAGACCAGAATGTCACAGAGTTTGAGCACCAAGACACCCTTTCTTAGACAGTGTTTGAATGGGCTCTACTAATTTCTGCTTTGGAGGATCGTTTTTTTCCTATGTGCTAGGTTATCTTCTCCCAAAATGTGTTCCGCTAGTTTATCTATATGCTCTGAAGGAAAGGGCTTCCATGAAATAACTGTGGAAAAGCCATGCAATAACCTTTTGACACAGTCTATGTGTGGGTTTTTCTTCATGCATAATGCCACTATGATTGTGTGGTACGTTAGAGCTGAGAGTTCGTCCTTCAGAGGACATGCCATTGATTGGCTATAACAAGATATGGTAAAACAACAATAGGATGTCAATGTCATTTTGGTGAATTACGCTTTTGAGAAAACAAGTTGATTTTCGTTATATTGGTCTGTTTCTGATAGAGGTGAGAAGCAAGTCTGTGATTCTCACTGTGAATATAGTGTAGCCTAAATAATTGTTCAACAGTGAATGGAATCTGCTTTTTAGAACCATCTTCCCTCATGGTTTTAGTCCACATTTTAGAAATACAGTCAGCTGCCACATAATGTGTTGGTCAACAATAAACCACATGATGGTAGTTCCGCAAGATAATAAATGGAGCTTACAACTTCTATCACCTTATGGCATTGTAGTCATGGTTACTTTATAGCATAATGCATTACTCATGCATTTGTGATGATGCTAGAGAAGAATAGGTCCTTCAGTAGGGATCCCAGAAGGAGACATTATTATAGGAGATGACAGCTCCATACATATCATTGCCTCTGAAGAACTTCCAGTGGGACAAGACATGGAGTTGACAGACAGTGACATTGATCACCCTGACCCTATGTAGGCCTAGGCTAATGTGTGTGTGTGTCTTAGTTTTTAACAACAACAGCCAAAGTTTCAAAAAGTATAAAAATAAAAAAAAATTAAAGTATATACGGAAAATAAAATTTTATACAGCTGTACAGTGTGTGTGTTCTTTGAGATGGAGTCTCACTCTGTGGCGCAGGCTGGAGTATGGAGTATGGATCTTGGCTCACTGCAGCCTCTTCCTCCTGGGTTCAAGAAATTCTCCTGCCTCAGCTTCCCAAGTAGCTGAAACTACAGGAGCGCAACACACACAGGGCTAACTTTTTTTGTATTTTAAGTAGAGACCGGGTTTTGCCATGTTGGGCAGGCTGGTCTTGAACTCCTGCTGGGATCTCCCAAAGTGCTGGGATTACAGGCGTGAGCCACCTCACCTGGCCTACAATGTGTTTTTGTTTTAAGCTAAGTGTTACTATTAGAAAGTAAGAAAGTTTAAAAAAACTTTAAAAGTTTATAATATAGGAAAGTTACAGTAAGCTAAGGTCAATTTATCATTGTTGTTATTATTATTGTTTATTCTTCATTAGAGACAGGGTCTTACTCTGTCACCCAAGCTGGAGTGCAATGGCATGATCACAGCTCACTGCAGCCTGGAACTCCTGGGCTCAAGTGAACCTCCTGCCTCAGCCTGCTGAGTAGCTAGGACCGTAGGTGTCTGCCCTCATGACTAAATAATTGTTAATTTTTAATTTTTTTGCAGAGTCTGAGTTTTGCTTTGTTGCTCAGGCTAGTCTCAGACTTCTGGCTTCAAACAATCCTCCCTGCTCAGCCTCCCAAAATGCCAAGAATAAGACATGAGCCACTGTGCCCAACCTAATTTATTATTGAAGAAAGAATTGCTTTAAATAAATTTAGTGTAGCCCAAGTGTATAGCATTTATGAGGTCTACAGTGGTACAGTTCAATACAGTTCAACTCTGTAGCATGGGAGCAATAGGCTACACCATACAGTGTAGGTGTATGGTAGGCTGTGCCACCTAGGTTCGTGTAAGTACACTCTGTGACGTTTGCACAAGAACAAAATTGCCTAACAATGCATTTCTTGGAATGTATCACCACTGTTAAACAACACATGATGGTGGAGGGTTACTTTAAGGCATGTTCTCAAATTCAGCTTTATAAATGACACATGTACTTTAGGCTTGTGTGGGCAATTGTTTGTACAGCCGGCAAACTGGCTCCCAGCTCTTTGGGACTTCTTCCTGTAACTTAGTGCTCTGATGTGGAGAATAGATAAATGATTGGCAACACAAGTCTCAGTTGACACATTTTATTGTATAACCTTACCCCAGAGTTATTTTTCAATCACACTTAGCAATTTCTTGAATTACTTCCACAGAGAGCTAATGATTTATCATATAAAATCACAAAAATATATTTATTAATTGGAAGGTTTCTGAGAAAGGGGTATCTCATCTATGAATTGAGAATAAAAAGGAAATAGAGAATTTTAATAGTAGGCCCATATCTCCATTTTATTTTGCATTCCAAAGATAAAGATTTTTTAAGATGGGGTCTTGCTTTGTTGCTCAGGCTGGAATGCAGTGTTATGATCATGGCTCACTGCAACCTCAACTTCCCAGGCTCAAGTTATCCTCCTATCTCAGCCTCCAAAGTAGCTGGGATCACAGGCATGTGGTCCACACCTGATTTTTTTTTTTTTTAATATTTAGTAAGAACAGGTTCTTCTTATGATGCCCTGGCTGGTGGTCTCAAACTCTTAGGCTCAAGTGATCCTCTCATTTTGGCCTCCCAAAGTGCTGTGACTATAGACATAAGCCACCCTGCCAGCTGCCCCCAACTTTTTTAATGGCTGCTACAATTATTTTTCTCCAAATATTCTACTCAGCAGTCCCAATAGTAACTTACATATTGTACCACATTTTTTAAAGTACCTATCCTGAAATTGTATGCTGCCTAAATTTTGCAAACATATTAAATTTCTCTTCTTTAGCCATTAGATAGAGGTAAAGAAATTCAAACCATATCTCTAATTTTGACTGTAATATTTATTTGCCAACATTAAAATAAAATAAATAAAATAATAATTACATGTTTAATAATATTTATCTTAAGTAAAATGAAGGGACAAAGAAAATATAATGAATCAAATAATGTTATAAACCAATATTATGTGTGTGTATGTGTATGTGTGTATATTATGCATCCACATATGTGTGTGCATACTTTTAAAAAAATGTTAAGTCTGCAGTCCTAACCAGAGGAGTTGCATATGAAATGTGGAAACATACTTTTTCCAAATAGTTATTTCTAAAGGCAATAGTTTAGTTCCTACTCTTTCTAAAATTCACACATTTAGTAATACATCTGGGAATTGTATTGACCTCACAAAACCAGTCTGTGGGCAAAGTGTTGATGCAAAGGACAATAGGTTCCCAAGCTTATTTATTTAGCCAGGGAGCCTTTGTTCTCAGAGACTTCATCCATCTGGTTTCTGGAAGTCAAACTGCTTACAATAACTTTGGACATGGTGGAAGGAACCAGCAAATGGAAAACTAAATAGAACAGATTTCTAAAACAGTTCATTAGGCATTCAAGGCATCTCTACAATTTCTGGGCATTAAGTCTTAGAAACTGTGGTGACAGTGCAGCCAAGATCAGTGATGCCTTTTAGAATATTTTATAAAAGATCCTAGATACTCAAAATGAATTTTATGGGAAAAGACGGGGGCGGGGAACAGTAAAGGTTTTGCTCTTGGGTGCAGTGAAACTTGTTATTTTCCCTTAGAGATCAGTAAAGAGAAATAAAGTAACTTGTTTTTCCAATCTGTGAATCTAAACGTAACATAGACCTCTCAATCACTTCATTCTCAAATATCTCTTCTCTAATTATAACAAGAAGACTACCATGTGGAATTATAAAGCCCATAATGATTTTTAGCCCACTTTAGTCCTCCGCATCACTGTGCCTCCTATTAAACCTGGGTACCCATGCTGTTTTGGGGACTTCTGTCTAAGATGCCTCGCCTGTGTTGGGAGGGCATGGAAGCACCAGGTCTGGTAATATGATAATCAAGGAAACTAATCAACCCAAAAGAGCTGATTAGTTCCTAATGAAAATTTAATGTGATACCATTCCTGTATAAAATGTGTATTTTTTTTTTTTTTTTTTTTTTGAGACGGAGTTTCGCTCTTGTTACCCAGGCTGGAGTGCAATGGCGCGATCTCGGCTCACCGCAACCTCCGCCTCCTGGGTTCAGGCAATTCTCCTGCCTCAGCCTCCTGAGTAGCTGGGATTACAGGCACGCACCACCATGCCCAGCTAATTTTTTGTATCTTTAGTAGAGACGGGGTTTCACCATGTTGACCAGGATGGTCTCGATCTCTTGACCTTGTGATCCACCCGCCTCGGCCTCCCAAAGTGCTGGGATTACAGGCTTGAGCCACCGCGCCCGGCCTTAAATGTGTATTTTATATGATGCTTTGACTGAAGTAAGTGAAGAGTGAGGTTTTCAAGCACCATATCAGTTGCAATAATAAGGACATTTGTGCTCGTATCCCTGCTATCTAGCTCTTAACATTCTTTCCTGTTCAGCCCAGGCCCGTACCGACTACTCTGGGACAAGAACTTGTCTTTCTATCCTTATATTGTCACCAAAACTTGACTGCCATCACTTCGATGGCGAGGATCCACTTTTCTGCTTCTTTGGAATTCTTTAATATTCCTTGGACATTTGTCCATGGGAAAAATGGGAGCAGTTTAGAGCTGGAATGTTATACTACTAACAGCCTAGGCTTATCCAGAAATATGGCTTTAAAACTGCCTGCTGGAGTTGTTAGCTGTCCTGTGGTTGTTTTTTTTTTTTTCTGTCTTCTCAACAGTTATGCTGGATGCAAAGGCATAAGAATGACACAATGGACTTTGGAAACTCGGGGAAAAAGTGGGAAGTGGGTGAGGGATAAAAGACTACAAGTTGTGTGGAATGTGCACTGCTTGGGTGTTGGGTGCACCAAAATCTCATGAATTTAGCCAGGGAGCCAAAGAACTTACTCATATAGCCAAACACCACTGTTCCCCAATAACCTATGGACATAAAAAATTAATAAAAAAGAGTCTGGATTGTACAGCCAGACTTTTAATTTGAATACCATTTTTCCCTCTTATTAGCTATATGATCATGAGTGAGTTATTTAACCTGTTATTCAGTTTTATCATCTGTACAATATGGATAATTATGATACATTTCTCAAATTTGTCAGGAGGATTAAATGAATTAAATTAATGAGTTAATATATGGAAAGCACCTAGGACAGGGCCTGACATGTAGTAAGTTATGCAATGTTAGCTGTAATTATTATTGGCTTTATAATTACCAGCAGCTTTTGTCTTTGAGATCCATGATACTTTGGATTATTTCCTTGGCCCTGCTGTTTCATCTTCTTGATGAAACTTAAGTATTAAATTTCAAAGTTAGATTTGAATCCTGGATACATTCTATTTTATTAGGCTAACTGGTTTTTCTTTATTCTAGGGAAGTTGAAGATACACAAATTGAAAGTTAATTTTCTCTAGTATAAAGAGGACATTCTTGTCCATACCCTTTTTTCATGCTCTTTGGCTAGATTTAGGACTGATGACAGTGATGTGTGGTGAAGTTAAATTAGTTAGTGACTAGTGGATTTGTGGTATTTCCCATTCTTCTGTAAGTCTGAACCTAGGATCCATTAAAAGTGAATGCCAGACCTACCTTGGAGATAGGGTGACAGCTCCAAGTCTGTCCCTGTTGATATCTAGAAGTTAGACTATAATGTCATATTTGCAGGAGGAATTATTGCACAAGCTGAATTGGCTTGTATATTTGATGGGTATATGAGGCCAGAAAGACACATGACACGTCACTACCATTTTGAAACATATAATAAAAATTATAGCTTTCAGAGATGGAAGGAATGAAAAAGGCAATCTTGTCTACTGACCCATTTTCTAGAATTGAAAACTACAGCTAAGTAGCCTGTGAAAGTTTATGCACCCAGTTAAGTTGAAGAATTTGGCCAAGAATGGAGTTGGCTGGCCTCCCAGTCAATGTCAATTCTATTATTCTGTAATTCACACCAATGCCAAACAGAGTCTCAATGCTGTAAATATTTGTAAATAATTTGCATTAATTAAAATATATTAGCCACGTAAGAAATCTGTGATATCAGGATTAATCATTAGATCATCCAAATATAAATGGTTGAAAATGACTTAGGACTTAACATATTAAGACATTAATATCTGTAAATTGGTTATATGGATGGCACTTATCTAAAATTACTAGCATATATGAATTTGTTAACAAAGTTTAGCACAGTGGTTTTTGCATATTAAGTTCTCAATGAACGCTTAGAAAGAAAAAATTAAAATTTTACCATTATGTTAGTGTCTTAGCATAAAATCATGTAATATTAGTACTATACATGTCAATAAAATATAGATTCCTTATATTGTAAATATTCTTTCTGTATTATAATTGTTCCAAATGTTCAACAGTTATTCAAAGTTTATTTCCAGGGACATAAGAAGACACATTGTATTAGTTTTAAAATGCATTAATTAAAATATTTTGTTCTCCCTCAAAATGTTTCCTGAATCTTCAAATATAGTGAGTGACAGAATTCCGACTCATGATTTTTGTTAAGGTTTAGATCCTCTGAGCCTTGCTGATTATTAAAAATTTGGTTATTGACAAGCCTAGCATCTACCACATTTGTGCTTTTGTTTTCAACTGACATTTTTTATGATTCCAAACTCAAGGTCTCTATCCAGATACAAATTCCTTTCAGATACTTATTTTTTATGAATTTTTCCTGGAGGTAGCCTTGATTATTAATTATTTGTTAATGTAGCCACATCTTTTAGCTTCACCTAGATTGCTGGACTTTTTATGATAGCTTATTTTGCACTTTATTGTGTTGCTTAAAGCAATAACCAAAAAAAGACACAACCTGGTTATTGTGAAATTTGCAAAGATTTGTATGTCACCAGGGTTATTCAATAACGAACATGCTAAGATTTGGAAGCTTTGATTCAACTCTCACCATTTTAACATTTTAACATATTGACTTAATACGTATCTGACTGTCTTTATTTCCTGGATAGTAGAGTGCCAGCTATAGTCAATAGGGTCTTTCTAAGGGGGTCAATGATCAATATTGAGTCTGTATCATAATATCAAGAGCATTGTTTTCTAAGGGCATCACCATCTCTGGAGGTGATATTGCCTATTAAGAAAAACAATCCTGATGGTCAGCCAGGCTTTGTTCACTTTATAAAAAGAAACCACAGCCCAAAGCTGTTACAGTTCACAAGCCTGAGGAAATGCCTAATGTAAGTTGTTTGCTGTTACATTGCATCCTGTCTATGCTTGCTTTGAGGCTACTCTGAAAATTCTTCAGTTATAACCCAACGCTAAAACAGGAGGGGGCATATTTCACTGTAAGAGGGCTTTAAAAGTCAAATTAATTTGCTTTTTTCTTCCAGCTGTGCAATTCACCCCCACTCCAGCTTTGAGCTGTAATTAAGTACATGTGTTTATAATAAAAGTAATCTTTTCCTGGTGCCAGCTGCAAATTCTGACCCAGATTCCCACTATGAATCATGACCGTCACGTGCTTGAAATAAGTTTCATTTCCCTCTGCCCATCCCCAGCTGTTGGAGATTCTCCCCCCTGGCTTTAGCTCCAAACTTACTGAAGAACTGGGGAGAGGATTTAACTTGTAAGAGCTCTTTGAAATACTTGTTCTTTTTGTTTAAAGAAGGAGATATCAACCAAGCATCCAGTAATGACAGCTGAGGGCAAAAACCACACTTATTTAACGTTGTCAAGCAAAACTAAAGCTGGCCACTGAGGTTAATTGGGTGCAGAATTAATACAACACTTTTAAAGTGAAGACACACATCTCTGATAAGAGTTAAGGCCTAAGGAGGCTGAGTGTGGAGAAGACATGTATTCAAGTATTAATTAATTGTGTCTAGACCCTTTTTCAAATTGTATCTTTTATTTGAAGAGCTTCAAGCTTATCTTCGTGTGTTCCTTCTTCTATCTCCACTAGAATTGCACTGTAGCCTAAGACACCTTTGAGCCACCATTATCTTCCTCTTACAATAGTCTTCTAACTGGCTTCCACATTCCCATTGTTGTTTTTCTCTGATCCATCATTCATAGTCACAGGGCTCTTTGAACCATGTAAATAATAAACAATTATCACTCTATCCCTAAGACTATCCACTGGTTTCTTATCATAGTCTGTGTGATCTGACAACTTGAAGGAGGACTGCTAACCTCTTCATCAAAAGTTGTATTTTCTATTCTCCCTGGCACTAAGCTGGGCTGTTTCCTAGTGGTGGGGAACTGGGGTAACTATATGACTATGAGCCAGTGGAATGTCAGCAGCAGTGATGCATGTGACTTCCAGGCCAGGAAAGCAAACACCTCCAATGTAACATCCTCCATGTTCCTTTCCTTGGATGTCTTCATTTGGAAGAAATTTGGAAGCCAAGAGTTGCACATGGCAGAGTTGGCATTCACCCGGGTCTCTGAATAACTGCATGAGGGCACAGTGCCTCTGCCCTCTCTGTAATGGAATCATATTGGATTATTATGTAAATGTGGTTTATCTACCACATCACTATCCTAATACAATTCCCCATCTACTGCAGCTGCTGAGTCACTCACTATCACACCATATCCTATTTCTATGCAGAGTACTCATCATTCTGATATGTTTCCTGTTTATTTACGACATCCACTTGTTTATTTTTTGTTAAGTCTCTCAACTAGAATGTGAGCTCCTTGACAAAAATGGCTTATTTTATTGTTCATAACTACGTGTCCAAAACAGGACAATGCTTGACACCAAGTAATCTTTTACTAAGTTTCTACTGAATGAATGAATCACACATGGCTTTTATAGAAAAAAAAAATCTTGATTTAGGTGATAGCCCTGAATAGTCAGAAAATCGATTTTCTCTGCTTACATTTTTTATAATTAAAATAATATGGCTCTTTAATACTTAAAAACTTTTACCAGGAGATCTTTATGAATCAAACCCTTTTAACCTTTATCTTTTATTGACATGAAGTAAACACAAACATGCATTGTTACTTCCCCAGGTTTACTGAAAAACTTTTTCGTATTCGTAAAGGATTCTGTAAAGACTGTATCAGTCCTTTAAATCATCTACAGATTTAATTCAAATTTAAATGAAACATCAAGTCTGGCATGCCGTAGTCATTTGTTCCTCCTGGAAGGATATTAGCTTATGCTAGTCGGAGGCTAACCCTTCTTCTTGCCGCTGGATCTTCTCTCCTCTCCTCTCAGCATTTGTTCTGATCACATCCTTTCCTCTCTCTTATCAGACATCAAGTTCTTGCCAGAGATTCATCCTTGCTGCCAAAAGCCACTCCTTCTTTGAAGTAAACCTTCTCTCTGCCTTCTCGTTCTCTGAAGATATGCTCCCCTATCTGCTCTCTCCACCACTAACTCAGAGCATGGTCCTCCCTTCCTGCCTCCACCTAACAATTCTCTTCTTCCTGACAAATTCTTTACAGTTTCCGTCTTCTAAAAATGGAAACTTCTCTTACAGAGATCACCAAACACCAAAAAGAAAAGATCTCTTACAGTACTCATCACATCCACTCTTCAGTTCTATGCCCTGGTAAGTTGTCTTCAGGTTTTGAAACTCTTCCCAGCGTTTCTAAAAGAGTTCCACTTGCCATTTTTTTCTCCTACCATCCTCACTGCTTGTTTTACTGGTTTGTTTCCCTGAATCTCTGCAACAATCGATCTTGAACTTTACCTTCATAACTATCACCTGAATGGCCGTTAACCTTAATGGTTAAAACTCATAGTGCCAGTCCCCCACTCCAGAGTATTTGACTCAGTGGAACTACAGCTTTGCAGAACTTTTTTTTTTTTTTAATTCTAGCTCAAGGGCAAGTGATGATTCTTATGGTAGCCAAATGATGTAAGGGATGGGCTTATCCAACCAGTCTAGTTATGGAGGTCCTGCTAGCCAGCAGCTTAGTGGTGGTTTTGGAGGTTGTCATGGTGGTCATAGCAGTATGAGTGGATATGACCAAGTTCTGCAGGAAAACTCCAGGGACTATCAGTCAAACCCTGCTTAGATAGAGAAGGAGCACCAGCTACTCCAGATATAAAAGCTGTGCATTTATGGGAGTTGACTGGAATGGGAAGGATGTCTAGTATGTCCAATATGATTGGTAAATGGGAAATATAATTGATTCTGATCACTCTTCCACTTTTTTTCTTTATCTTCTTTCTCCTTTTTTTTTTTTTTTTTTTTTTTTTAATTTTTATTGCATTATAGGTTTTGGGGTACATGTGCAGAACGTGCAAGATAGTTGCATAGGTACACACATGGCAGTGTGTTTTGCTGCCTTCCTCCCCTTCACCCACACTTGGTATTCATCCCCAGGCTATGCCCCCCCGCTGTCCCTCCCCCATTTCCCCCAACAGTCCCCAGTGTATAGAAGACCGCCTCTCTGTGTCCATGTGTTCTCATTTTTCTCACCCACCTATGAGTGAGTATATGCAGTATTTCTTTTTCTGTTCTTGTGTCAGTTTGCTGAGAATGATGTTCTCCAGATTCATCCATGTCCTTACAAAGGACACAAACTCATCATTTTTGATTGCTGCATAATATTCCATGGTGTATATGTGCCACATTTTCCCAGTCCAGTCTATCATCGATGGGCATTTGGGTTGGTTCCAGGTCTTTGCTATTGTAAACAGTGCTGCAATGAACATTCGTGTGCATGTGTCCTTATAGTAGAACGATTTATAGTCTTTTGGATAGATACCCAGTAATGGGATTGCTGGGTCAAATGGAATTTCTATTTCTAGGTCCCTGAGGAATCGCCACACTGTCTTCCACAATGGTTGAACTAATTTACATTCCCACCAACAGTGTAAGAGTGTTCCTATTTCTCCACATCCTCTCCAGCAGATGCTGGAGAGGATGTGGAGAAATAGGAACACTCTTCTTTCTCCTTTTTAAGAAAACGAAAATCAAGTTTAAAAGTTTTGCTTTACAGGCTTGTGATTCATGCTTACTATAAAGTGGAAGAGGAGATTATTTTAAAACTTCACACTCAGTAATTTTGAACAATTATGTAATTATGCCATATAGGACATAATAACAAAGTTCAATATTGACCATAACTGTTAAAACAATTTTCAGCTTTCCCCGGTAAGTTAGGTTGTAGGAGTGTATCTAAGCAGTAAGAGTATTTTGGTTAACACAGTTTCACTTACGTTAAATGTTGCTCTTATACGACGTATACATTGAAAACTTTGGACGAGTGTTGAGAAATAAGCTTTTCTGTAAAATTCAAATATAGGAGCTGTGTTTACTATTCAAAATGAAGACATTGGCATGTTTGTTAATTCTACTTTTTTGGTTTAATATCTGGTAAGGCATGTGAGTATACACTTTTACTATTTTTTTTTAAAAAGAAAGCAGGACAATTTTAAGATGTAATACCAATACTTTAGGAGTTTGGTCATATCATTTATATGAAATTCTGAAGCTTTGGTTTAAACATTTCCTTGTATTGTGATTTCCATTTAGATGTACTAAGTGAAACTTGTTAAATAAATCTTGCTCTTAAAATCTTTTTTTTTTTGAGAGTGAATGAGTTTATCAGATCCTTCCTGAGAATAGGTTTTTCAGAGAAAGGGTAAGGGGTTGCATACAAAAATGCACTTTTACCAAGTTCTTAGGTGATGACGAAACTCCTTGCCTGGAGACTACATTTGAAGAATGGTCTTTAAATTTCCCCGGAATTCTTCCCTACCTCCACTCTTTTCTTGGGATCCTAGTTTACCATTATGCTTCATACCAGCTCCACTGGAGGATGGGATCTAGAACTGGATCTTTGAATATCACTTCTCTCTTAAAGCTGACCAGTGATTTCAATCGCCCACTTAAACTGAAATGTTACATAGTAATTGACACGCTGCCGGCTCCTTGGTATTTGCAGGTGCTGCTTTTCCTGCCTGGAATACCTTCACTATTGTTGATTCAGCACAGATATCACCTCCCCAAGCACCCCACCTACCTACCAATTTCAACGTGTAAGATACTCTACATAAGTACGTTGGTAGTCTCCCATATTGCTTTGAAACTCTGACTTCCCAGCCTGAGATCTGCTCCTCACAGGTATTGTTGATACTGTTGTTTATGCAAATTTAGTGCATACCGTGATGCCTGGCATATGCTTAATATACAACTGAAAGAGTATGAAGAGGTATCCTACTTAAAAACATATTCATCTTGGAAGTTTTTGCAAAACAAACTCTTTTTTTTACTCTTTTTTTGTGATCTTTCCCTCTCTTAAGAGGAATACTGTGCTTTAAGTTCTAGCTTTCCCTGAATCTCCATAATCTTTGTATCCAATTAGGCAGCATATCATGTTATTTCATTTCGAAATTCTTTCTTAGAGTCATTTCCTTCTTTTTATAACTAACATCATTGTGACTCGGCATTTCCACCTGGATTACGGAAAGCAGCTTCTTTCATGACTACATCTTTCTTTAAGATTACTAAGACATAAATCAAGGGTTCCCCATTGTCTACAGATTAAAATATCATTTATTTACTTGATTGGCATATAAATCCCTTTGATCGTTATTAATGGTTTCAGCTCCCACTAATCCTCCTAGCAAACACCTTTCTCTGTGCTGTTCCTAATACCTATCTGTATAGAAGGAAAACAGTTATCCCCCCACTGTCCCCTGCCACCCCATCCATGATGGTCATTTTATTTATGTGTGAGAAATTAACTTCCATATTTCGGGCTCTCACACCTTGTTTCTTACAGTATTCTGCCTCACACCAAAATTACTATATGTATGTGTTACCTTGCCAACCTCACTAATATACTCAGTGAGATCAGGGATCCTTTTTTTTTTTTTTTTTTTTAAATCTTTTGTAAGGTATAAACTGTTCAGCATAGAGGTATGTAAGTTTTAAGAGGTCAACAAGTATTTATTAATTTTTCACTGACATCGAAGTATCTGTAAATGTGTGTGTATAATACATGTCCAGGGACACAAATATTGGTTGTGACCATATTTATCTTTATATAATTATATATATATGTATGTATGTATGTATATTGTATTAGTCCATTCTCACACTGCTATAAATAACTACCTGAAACTGGGTAATTTCTGAAGAAAAGAGGTTTAATTGACTCATAACTGCTTAGGTTTAGCAGGAAGTATGACTGGGAGGCCTCAGGAAGCTTGAAATCATGGTGGAAGATGAAGTGGAAGCAAGCATATCTGGAGCAGGAGAGTGAGGGAGAAACTGCCACTCTTTAAAATCTTCAGATCTCCTGAGAATTCACTCATTATCATGAGAACAGTATAGGGAAAATCTGCCCTCATGATCCAACACCTCCCACCAGGTCCCTCCCCTGACATTTGGGGATTACAATTTAACATGAGATTTGGGTGGAGACACAGAGCCAAACCATATCAATATTTGTACATACATGCCATTATACATTTGTCAAACATTCATTAATAAATAATTCTTCAGTATTTGCTATGTGTCAGTCTGTGTTGGTTATCTTTCATTTGCACTCCCGGCCTCCCTCCTGTAATTCATTCTTCACTCTTCCATGCTCCAGAGTGCAGACAAATGTGAGCTGTATCACCACTGGCTTTCTCTCTGTCTTTGAGTTGGTTTGAGCAAATGGAAGGTACTGTCAGGAGATCAGAGAGGGGCAGGAGAGAGAAGTCTTCCATACTTCTTTCTTGCCTCACCCCAAAGTTCAGGCAGTAGCCACAGCCTCACAACTACAATGTGTGTTGGGCAGAACAGCCCAGCTCTTACTTGTATTATTCCAATTAAACGGTTTCAGCACTCTGCCACTTCTTGCCTAGGTATATAACAGCTTCCTACTGTTATGGGTCCCTGGATGTTTCACCATCTGTGTTTGTTTCCTCAACCTTTTTTTCCACCAGGCTGGCATGCAGTGGTGCAATCTTGGCTCACTGCAACCTCCACCTCTTGGGTTCAAGTGATTCTCCTGCCTCAGCCTCCCCAGTAGCTGGGACTATAGGTGCATGCCACCATGCCCAGCTAATTTTTTGTGTTTTTAATAGAGATGGAGTTTCACCATGTTGGCCAAGGTGGTCTCCATCTCTTGACATTGTAATCTGCCTGCCTTGGGCTCCTAAAGTGCTGGGATTACAGGTGTGAGCCACTGCTTCTGGCCTCTTCAATTTTTTCTATACCTCTGTAAATAATCCCTTTTTAAAATTCACATATTCTGATTGTGGCTTCTGTGTATTCTCAGATCTATATATATTGCTTTAAGAATTATTTTCTGTTTCATGCTCACTTCAGAATAAGTTCAATAGAAACAGAGATTTCTTTTTCTGTTTTGTTTTGTATCTGTATTTTTAGGACTTACATGAGGGCCTGTCTCATAAAAAAAAAATGTATCGCCAAATGAGCGAATGAATAACATTTCCTGTTAAGTGTTTGAAATACATTAGTTTTGTGACTTGTAATTAGTAAAAATTAAGTTCAAGCATTTTTCTGTTAAATATAGGAAGATATTAATATATTTATGATTTGCTACTTTTGAAAATAAACTTTGCATTTTAACAATTGTATTTGTTTATTTACTGCTGAGTTCCTTGGAACTTAGAAGCAATAGTTGCACTAGTGCTCAATAAGTCTACAAATTTACCTGGCTCTAAATATAGAATAGTTAGCAAAAATCAGCAGTTAGAGTCCTATATAGGACTCTATGTAGTGTCCTATATAAAAAAAAAAAATTTTTTTTTTTTTTAAGGGAGCCTCAAGGTTCCGAAAACAGGGGAAGCAATCTAGTGTTAACAGTCAGGACATGATTCTACATTAAGACCCTATTCTCAGCCATGGATTGTAAAGCATTGGAAATACTATGATGACAACACCTCTACTTAAATGCTTTCAATAAACACTAAATCAAATACTTAATAGTGAAATATGTTTTTCAAAAATTGAGACACAATCCACGTGCCTGTAACATTTGCCATTTTAAAGTGTGTAATTCAATGTTTTCTGGTATATTTATGGAGATGTGCAACCACCATCATCATCTAATTCCAGAACATTTTAATCACCCGCAAAAGAAACACGATTGTCAGTCACTTTCCATTCTCTACCTACCCCTTGCCCTGGAAATCACTAATCTACTGTTTGTCTCTTCAGATTTTCTTATTCTTAAGATTTCATATAAATGAAATCATATAATATGTTGTAGCACGTACTGACACTTCATTCCTCATTGTGACTAATATCCTATTAGATATGTTTTATAGATAATATGTAATATATCAGATATCTTTTATATATTCTATATGTTTTCTATATAATTTATTATATATAAAATAATTGTATAAGTTTATTAATATAATATATAATATGTAATATATACTACATAAAATATATAGTATAATATATAATATATAATACTATTATATGTTTATATTCGATACATCATATAATATATATTACATATTATTTATTATGTATATTATGTGTTATATATTTTTTTGTCTGTGTTTTGCTCTTGTTACCCAGGCTGGAGTGCAATGGCGCAATCTCGGCTCATGGGTTCAGGCAATTCTCCTGCCTCAGCCTCCTGAGTAGCTGGGATTACAGGCATGCGCCACCATGCCCAGCTCATTTTTGTATTTTAAGTAGAGAAGGGGTTTCACCTTGTTGACCAGGATGGTCTTGATTTCTTGACCTCGTGATCTACCCGCCTCGGCCTCCCAAAGTGCTGGGATTACAGGCTTGAGCCACCGTGCCCGGCCTATGTGTTATATTTTTATATATACACACACCCACACACATTTTGTTTATCCATTCATCAGTTTATGGAATTTTCAGTTGCTTTCACTTGTTGGCTATTAAGAATAATGTTGCTATAAACATCATGTATGAACCTTTGTATAATATGAACATTAGGTTTGAGTTCTTTCAGTGGGGTATATACCTAGGAATAGAACTGCTGGGTCATATGGTAACTTGATTTTACCTTTTTGAGGAACTGCCAAATTGTTTTTCACAGTAGCTGCATCATTTTACATTTCCAACAGTAATGTATGAGGGTTTTAATTTCTCCACATCCTCACCAATACTTGCTATTTTTATTTTTTATTTTTAAAAATTATAGTCTTTCTACTGGGTATAAAGTGGTATCTCATTGTGGTTTAAGTTCACATTTTCCTAGTGAGGAAGATAATGTTGAATATCTTTTCATATGTTTATTTGCCATTTATCTACTTTATTCCTAGAGATGTCTATTAAATTTGTTCTGCTCATTTTTATTTTGATTATTTATCTTTTTGTTGTTGAGTTTTGAGATTTCTATAAGCATATCCTGATCATTACACTTAATCAGATATATAGTTTACACATATTTTCTTCCATTCTGTTCTCTGATGTACAAATGGCTCTAAATTTGGTGACATCTATTTTTCCTTGGGAGAAATTGGAGTTATGAAGCTTCAACCAAACAATACTAAAGATTGCCAGAAAAACCATCAGAAGCCATGAAGTGGCAAGAAAAAATATTTCTGCAATTTTTAGAAGGATTGTGACCTTGCTGACACCTTGATTTCAGACTTCTATCTCTCAAAACTGAGACAAAAAAAATTTAGTTGGCTTAAGCCGCACAATTTGTGGTACTGTTTTATGACAAGCCTAGAAAACTAATAAAGTAGTCTTGCAAAAAGCAGTTAACCCCAGGTGTAAGGGTTTATTTCCGAAGTTTCAGTTATACTGTATTGATCTATACATCATCTTTATGTTAGTACTACAGTGTTTAGATTATGATAGCTTTCTAGTAGGTTTTGAAATCAGGAAACATGAATCCTCCAAATTCATTGATCTTTTTCAATTGTTTTGGCTATTCTTTGTTTCTTGGATTTCATTGGAATTTTAGGATAGCCTTTTTTTTTTTTTTAAGTAAAGTTAGAATTTTACAGGGATTTTGTTGAATTTGTAGATCAATTTAAGGAACGTTGCCCACCAAATAATATTATGTCGTCCAATTCATAAACACAGATATTTTTTATTTTTATTTATTTTTATTTTCTTTTATTTTAATTTTCTTTAATTACTTTTAACAATGCTTGATAGTTTTCAGTGAACAAGTTTTGCACTTCTTGATTGTGTATTTTTCCTAAATGTATTATTTTGCATGATGCTATTGTGAATGAAACTGTTTTAATTTTATTTTTAGATTATTCATTGGTAGTGCATAGAAATATGACTGATTTTTGTATGTTGATCTTGTGTCCTGTAACTTTGATGAACTCATTTACTAATTCTAATAATTATTATTTTTGTGGATTTTTAGGGTGTTTTATATATAAGATCATGTCATTTTTCAAAGACAGATAGTTTTACTTCTTCCTCTGTAATCTGGATGTCTTTAAATTTTCTTACCTAAGAAAAATTTCTAGTCCTGGCTAGAGCCTCCAATATATTGTTGAACAGAAGTAGTGAGAGTGGACATTTTGTTTTAATCTTGATCTTTAAGAAAAAGCTTTCAATTATTAATTCTTAGGTATAACATTAGCTGTGGATTTTTCATAGGTGTCCTTTACCAGGTTGAAGATGCTCCCTTCTATTATCAGTTTATTGAGTGTTTTTATTGTGAAAGTGTGTTAAATTGTCTTAAATAACTTTGATGTGTATTGCGATGGTCATTTGGTTTTTTCCTTTATCCTATTAAAATGGTGTATTACAATCATTGATTTTCATATGTTGAACAGACTATGCAGGGCTGGGATAAATACCACTGGGCCATGGTGTCCATTTTTTTTTTTTATATCTTACTGAATTTGATATGTTAGTATTTTATTGAGAATTTTTACATTTACATTAAGATATTGGTCTACAGCTATATTTTCTTAATATGTCTTTGTCTAGTTTTGATATCAGGGTAATACTGGCCTCATAGATGAGGGAGGAAGTTCTCCATTTTCTTTTATCTTTTTAAAAGAGCTTGGGAAGAATTAATGTTAAACATTTTATGTAATTAACCAGTAAAACCAACATGGTTTTGGGGCTTTTGTGAGAAGGTTTTATTATTAGTAGTAACTCAATCTCTTTACTTGTTATGAATTTATTCAAGTTTTCTATTTCTTTACAAATCAGTATTGATAATTTGTGTCTCCTAAGAGTTTGTTCAATTCATCTAGGTTATCTAATTTGTTGGAATAATATTATTATTCTTATTTCCTTATAATCCTTTTTGTTTGTATAATTTCAGGAGTAATATCTCCTATTGCATTTTTTATTTTAATCATTTGAAACTTTTCTGTTTTTTCTTGGTCGATTTAGCTAAATGTAAATTTGTTTATCTTTTGAAAGGAATAATTATTTGTTTCATTGATTCTTTTGATTGTTTTTCTATTCCCAATTTCTTTATCTCAATGCTGATATTTGTTTTCTTCTTTCTGGTTGTTTTGGGATAGTTTATTCTTCCTTTCCTAGTTTCTTAAGGTAGAAGTTTAAGTTACTGATTTGAGGTATTTCCTCCTTTCCAATATATAAGCATTTTGAGATATAAATTTCCCTCTGAACACCATTTTGACAGCATCCCATCAGTTTCAGTATGTTTCGTTTTGTTTTGTTGTTTTCATTCACCTCAATTCATTTTCTAATTTTGCTTATGATTTCTTCTTTGACCCATTTGTTATTTAGCAATGTGTTATTTAATTTCTACATTTTAAAGAATTTCCTACTTTTTAAAATTTATTTCTAATCTCATTATGGCCAGAGAACTTGCCTTATATGACTTCACATTCTTAAAAATTTAGCGTAGCAGTTTTTACAGACCAACATTAAGTCTATCCTGAAGAATATTTCATGTGTACCCTGAAAACAATGTGTGAAAGTTGTGGTGGTGTTAGGTAAAGTATTCAATAGATATCTGTCATTAACTTTTTATATAGTGTTGTTCAGGTCTTCTATTTCTTTCTTAGTTTTCTATCTAGCTCTTCTAGACATTATTGAAAATGAAATATTGAAGTCCACTATTATTTGTCTATTTCTGCATTTAATTTTGCCTTTTTTTTTTTTAAGACGGAATCTTGCTTTGTCACCAGGCTGGAGTGCAGTGGTGCAATCTCGGCTCACTGCAACCTCTGCCTCCCAGGTTCAAGTGATTCTCCTGCCTCAGCCTCCTGAGTAGCTGGTATTACAGGCACATGCCACCATCTCCAGCTAATTTTTGTATTTTTAGTATAGATGGGTTTTCACCATATTGGCCAGGATGGTCTCAATCACGTGACCTCGTGATCTGCCTGCCTCAGCCTCCCAAAGTGTGGGGGTTACAGGAGTGAGCCACTGTGCCCAGCCTAATTTTACCATTATAAAATGTACTTGTTCGTCTCTAGTAACAATTTGTGTGTTAAAGCCTATTTTATATGATATTAGTATGGCTGCCTTAGGCTTTTGATTGCAATTTGCATGGTGTATCTTTTCATTCTTTTACTTTTAGCTAATTTTTATATTGAATCTAAAGTATATGTCTTATATAGAACATATAGTTAGATCCTGTTTTTCCCCATTATGCTGAAAGCTTCATTGCAAAATTATAACCGAGAAAACTGTTACAGTGAAAGAGATCTGACCTAATCAACTCCATCTTGCTTCTAATCTCCAAGATGTCCTTGTTCATTCCTGAACATAGGTTGAACTAACTTTGAGAGTAATTTAGTTTATAGTTTAACTTTGAAACAAAGATGGTAACAGCCCTTTCCTGAAACAAACCTCTTCTTACCTGGGGACTAGACTGTTCTTTTAAGACTAACAAATTAGCTAGAAAATTAGAAATTATCATTTAAGAGTCATGCATCTGGAAGCTACAAGGTTCTGAACCCTCCCTAAATTGCTCTTGGGGATGGCATCACTATGTTAAACCTAAGATCAGTGCTTGATGTTATGCAGGCGCTGCACTTAATGGATCAATCGACACCACCCACATAGATAAATTGGTTCATCAGATCTTGTGGCCCCAACCTGGGAACTGACTCAGCCCAATAGACAGCTTTGACTCCCTACAACTTCATCTCTGATCCAACCAATTAGCACTCCTAACTCACTGGCCCCTACACACCAAAGTAAACCGAGAAACTCTAATCCTCAAATTCTTGGGGAGACTGATTTGAGTAAAAAATAGAACTCTGGTCTCCCACACAGTCAGCTCTGCATGAATTACTTTTTCTCTATTGCGATTCCCTTGTTTTGATAAATTGACTCTGTGTAGGCAATGGGCAAAGTGAATCCCTTGGGTTGTTATAATACCAACCCTGGTCTTTTAATTGGAGAGTTTAATCAATTTACATTTAACATAGTTACTGATATGGTATGATTTACATCTGACATTTTATTATTTGTTTTCTATATCTTAGGTCTTTTTTCTTCTGCAGTCTCTTCATTCCTACCTTTTGTGTTAAATAGATATTTTCTAGTGCACAATTTTAATTTTCTAGTAGTTTTTTATGATATATTTTTGAGTTATTAATATCTAGATTAATACCAACTTAAATTCAGTAGTATACAAATACTTTGGTCCCTTTAGACTCCATCTCCTTACATTTTGCTATTATCACAGATTACATCTATACACATTGTGTGCCGATTAACTTAAATTTATAAATATTGCATTATGCAGTTGTCATTTAATTCAGGTAGGAGCAAAATAGGAGATACAAAAAAAATTTATAATATCTTTAAGTTTTACATGTATACAAATGTAAATAATTACATTTACTGGTACTCTTGACTCCATTATGTGAATTGGTGTTGTTATTTAATGTACTTTCATTTGCACCTCAAGGTCAGTGAGGAATAAGAGCTTAGGACCTCTCATGTCTTTTGTGAGCATGCACACAGCTGCATACAGCCTGTGCATGCAAAATACTTTCTAGATTTGCAGGGATATGTTGGAGTTGTTCAAAGGCCCTATGGGTATCTCATCTGCGGCTTTTTCTTTTAAGCTTTTTGTCTAGTTTATTATTTGCTGCAACTTTTATCCACTGCCTTGAGCAACTGTGATGCTAAAACATTAGACACACACACACTTCCCTGAGGCATTTACAACTAATGAGTTCAAGTGAGTTTGAATAAAGATAAGCTTTTGGAGTGAGGTTTTCCAGGGAACCACAAGACAGGTCAATTAATGGCAATCATTTGGGAATCAAGTCTGTTCTCCCTCAAGTGCCAGGAATATAGGCTGCGATGTTTTTTTTAAAGACTACCACTGAAATGAAAAACAAGATGAAACTAGAGTAAGTTAAAACATAACAGAGCCCACTCTTCTTGCTGATATTCAACAGTTTTTCTTGACTAAATTCTCCTCTAGTTGCTGCAAGCCTTTTGTTAATTCTCCAAGTTCTAAAAAAAAATCAATTTTAGCAATTTTTGCTAGTTCCTTTTTTTTTGTTTCTATGGAAGGGTAAGCTTTCAGAGGTTCTTACCTCTCTGTTTTCACTAACATCTTGACAGCATTCTGTGTTTTATGGGATATAATCACATTATATTGTATTGAGTATAATCAATACTTTAGTAATTTAAGGAGTCATCAGTGTGTAAAACAGGTATTTACATTATATGTATAAATCTACCTGACCTAAATTATTGTATTTCCTCAGAATTTAAGTGTATCTCAGTTTCTGGTAGCTCAATGTCAGTGTTTACATGCAATCCATATTTTTGACATAAATATTGAACATTGTCTAATACTGCTTACTAGCTTATGAACTATGATATAGATTAAGTTCCTCTACCTCGAAGTATTTTATAAATATCAAAATGAAATTACTGTAGAGAGTTGACCTACAGGCAATTTGGACCCCAAAGCTAATGTCATGGCAATGTTTGAAAAGCATTAGTATTATAATCAGAGTTAAAAATGCCTTTCCTTCCCCCACTTTAAATCAAACTCACTCTATCAACAAAACACAGTAGAATAGAAACTACTGTTAATGCTTGATTTAGGAACAAAATGAGTTCAAAAATAACTGTGGAATGATGAGGAAAAGAACATAAGCCTAAAATTACATGCAACTATTTTACTTATCTCCATCTAATCTTTTAATTTTGTTGCTCTACTAGTAGATTGCATCCTTCAACAGCTCTTAATTTTTCTCTGGAGCAGAGAACAGCTAGCCATAAAACTAATCGCTTACCCTGAGTGACTATTACTTAAACTGCTAATGGGAAGTTATGCTTAGAAATGTGGACACAAATAGGGGATTAATAAATCTGAAAACAGAGGCTATATCATATCATAATCTTGTTTTTCATTCTGTTGTCCCAGAATTCCATAAGACTTCATATTCTTTAGATGATGTATCATGTATATTTCTTCTGTATCAAAATATCCACTCGAAAGACAATGCACCCTTTATTTTAGGATAAAGGTAAACAATGGTGCTGTTCAAGAAGGAAGCAGTGATCTGCAGTTTTCAAATAGCAATTCTTTCAGTGATCAAAACATGTCTCTCGCATGAATTCAGAGTCACTCTGAAGTTCACAACTAAACTGACTCAACTGTCTGTAACACTGTGAAGCTTTCACTTCTTGCACAGTTAAAGGCCAGATCGATATATCCTCTCCCTGTCTTGCCATAGAACTTTGTTAATCTCTCTCTCACATTGTTCACATTGTATTATGGTGGCATGCTTGCCTCTCTTCAGTTACATTTTAAATTTATGTAAAATAAGAATCAACTTTTATTCATTCTTATTTCTAACTCTAAGGGGATTTTCATAAATGCTACAAAAGAAAGGAGCAGGATTTAGTAAAAGAGTAACAGAGGTACTTATGTAAGACTATATGGTAGAAAAAGATCCTTTTATAGAGACTACATTTAAGCAAATTTCTAAAAAATAAGATATAACTAAACATATAAAAGTACTGGGAAGTATTTCTAGGTTGAGGAAACAGATCATGGAGTAGATGTAGGTTGAAAAGTAGATAAACAGGTTGTATGAAAATGCAAGGAGGCTGATATGAATGTTGCTTTGTTTGTTCACAAAGGAAACAAGAGAAAGTATGGCATGAGAAAAGTTCAGCAGCCTAATCATGCAAGTCTTTGAAGCCATGATAAAAAATTTTATTCCAAATATTTATTCAAAGTGCAATAATTGCAATTGCAGGTATCATGCAAGAGGGTGCAAAAATTTAATTTTAACTTTAAAGAGGTCATTCAGGCTGTTAAGTGAGAAAGTATTGGGAATATTGATATGGCTTGTCTATGTTTCCACCCAAATCTCACCTTGAATGGTAGTGCCCATAATCCCCATGTTTTCTGGAGGGACCCAGTGAGAGATAACTGAGTTATGGGGGAGAGTTTTCCTGTGCTGTTCTCATGATCACAACATCTGATGTTTTTTTTTTTTTTTTTTTTTGAGATGGAGTTTCACTCTTGTTACCCAGGCTGGAGTGCAATGGCACAATCTTGGCTCACTGCAACCTCTGCCTCCTGGGTTCAGGCAATTCTCCTGCCTCAGCCTCCTGAGTAGCTGGGATTACAGGCATACACCACTGTGCCCAGCTAATTTTTTGTATTTTTAGTAGAGACAGGGTTTCACCATGTTGACAAGGATGGTCTCCATCTCTTGACCTCATGATCCACCCGCCTCGGCCTCCCAAAGTGCTGGGATTATGGGCGTGAGCCACTGCGCCCGGCCCCCTGATGGTTTTATAAGGGGCATAAGGGGCAGTTACCCTTCATACACTCTCTTGCCTGCTGCCATGTAAAACATGCCTTTGCTCTGTCTTCTGCCATCATTGTGAGGTCTTCTGAGCCACGTATAACTGTGAGCCTGTTAAACCTCTTATTCTTTATAATATAAATTACTCATCTTGGCTGTTTCTTCTTAGCAGTATAAAAATTGACCAATATAAAGGAGCATATTCCTCACAGTAAGAGACTAGTTAGCAGGCTCTGGCAGTACCCTCAATGTTAGATGGAGGAGTATTCAGACTAAGATGGACTTGGAGTGAGGTAGATAGATATAAGATATGCCCTATAGATACATTAAGACTTCTAAGTCAGGTGACTCAATGTGAGAATCAAGGGAGATATGTTAAGACTGACTCCTGGATCTTGGGCTTAAGCAACTGTGTGATGCCATATCCTATGAAAAGGAAGACTAGGCAAGGAGAAAAAAATGAAGAAATATGTCAGTTTTTCATATTGAAATGTCTTAAGTCTGAGATGGAGAGGAAAGGTGAAACATTCACATGTACATGTCTTGAGGTCAGAGGGAAGCATGACATTAGAGAGCCATCAGAATATGAATGTGTTGAAAAACTGTGGAAATGGTGGTGTAGTTTAAAGCTAGAATAGAAGTCTTATCTGCAAGACCTGGAGCACTCTAACATTTACAAATTAGGTATAGGAAAAGGCCAAAAAGGTGAGAGAAACACCAGAGGAGGACAATATTATAGAAGCCAAAAGAAGAGAGGTTTTCAAATCACAGTTTTATTCATTCATTAATTTGTAGTGTAGAATTAAGCTGTGGGTCTGGTGTCAGAGGGCCCAGGTTCATATCCCAGTTCCACTATTCACCTCTTTTTGCCTCAGTTCCTACCCCATAAGGTATTGTCAGTCCAGGGCAGTGGCTCATGACTGTAATCTCAGCACTTTGGAGGTTGAGGTGGGCAGATAGTGAGGTCAAAAGATTGAGACCATCCTGACCAATATGGTAAAACCTTGTCTCCACTAAAAATACAAAAATTAGCTGGGCATAGTGGTGCATGCCTGTAGTCCCAGCTACTTGGGAGGCTGAGGCAAGAAAATCGCTTGAATCAGGAAGGCAGAGGATGCAGTGAGCTGAGATTGCATCATTGCACTTCAGCCTGGTAACAAAGTGAGACTGTCTAACACAAACAAACAACAACAACAACAACAACAACAACATGTTGTCAAGATTAAATGAAAACACACCTAAAGTATGTAGGGCAATAGTCAATAAACGTTGATTGTCATTATTACTATTTTTCATTCATTCTTTATAATTTATTGCATAATTTTTCCATAAAAGGTAGAGTACTGCCAGCTGGTAAATATCACTAAAGAATGTGACATTTAGATGAAGCAGTTACATGGAGAAGCTGACACTTGTCTTCTTAGTGGAATTAGAGAAATGAGATGTACAAAGTTAGCAGAGATAAACTGGAATGAAAAAGTAGCATGCAAGGGCCATATAGGCAGAAAGGAAAGGAAAAGAAACAGATTCAAAAGAGCCTTAAAGGTAGTGAAAGCTGTAAATTCTTCATTAAGAATAAAGTACAGAATGTGAGATGGGAAAGAAGCTGGTTAAATAGGTATGAACCTGACCATAAAAGAGTTCATTTGATATGTAAAGACATTAAAATTGGAACTTTCGGTGATAGGGAATTGGGAATAAATTTGAGGAGAGAAGAGACACAAAAAAAGTGGTTAGCTAATACAATAGCCATGACCAGACTGTTTTCTCCCCTATTTTCTGCTACCAAGACTCAGAAGCCTGATTTTCAGTTTCAAGCATCTGTTGCAACCAGTGATAACCACAGGATAAACTTCTGCACTGCAGAATGTAGGTTTTACCTGGTACAATGGCTGGTTCATTGCCCAATTCTATAAAGCAAAGCATGCCAGACAACAACCTCTGCCTAGTTTCATGTGAGTTTAAAGTCATCTTTTTATGGCCTCAGTCTTACATAGGAGCAGACAATCAATGACTTCCATACCTTTGAAGAATGCCAGCAATATTAAAAAGTAAAACAAGACAAATGAAAAGTAAATAGTAATAGATCAAGGAACAGAAAATAAATTATAAGATGTCTTAATAGTGTTGTCAGATTCAAGAAGATACTGTACTGATAAAGCAAGAAGTATGACTTTGAAAAATTAGCAAAGAACTTAAGTTTCTTGAAATATAATTTTCATCAAAACTGAAGTAGAAAATAACATCAAAATGATTTCTCATATTAAAGATAAAAAAGATAAAGAATCAGAATATTGGCTTATGAAGATATAGAAGATTTTAGAAATGCTTTCTCTTTTGCTGCCTTCTTTAGAAAGATAAGGACATATTCTGGTAGCATTTAGGAAAAGATTAAGAAGGAGGAAGACATGGAATCCATGAAAGAGTGCTTTAGGAGGGCAGTGAGCTATCCTCTGTATAATAGGAGAATAGCAAACTTGCAAAGCAACAAGTTGATATGGAAATACAAAGTTAGAAAATTCTAGGATGGAGTTTTTTTTGGAAATAAGCATTAAAACAAATAAAATTATGAGTCCTTTAAAAAAGTGAGCATATTGTCAAAATGATTGATGGAGAATAAACATTTATGAATCCATTCTAATTTGATTATAATTATAACCTATTTTCAGTGCACAGACGTTGTGCCATTGGTTTTATTTGGCTCTGGAGTAAACACTCAAAGTGCTCATCATAATGGAAGCATCTTTCAATGGTTCTCAACTTTTAGATTCCACTTGTAGATAAGTCAAATAAAGCCTAAGTATATTTACTGAACATCATGTAAATATTATCAGCCTTACACAGGGATACCTCATGTAATTGTGCTTCACTTTAGTTCACTTGGTAGATCTTGCGTTTTTTGCAAATTGAAGGTTTGTGGTCAGCCTGCATCAAGTAAGTCTATTGGTGCTATCTTTCCAACAGCGTGTGCTCACTTTTTGTCTTAGTGTAACATTTTGGAAATATTTCAGATGTTAATATGATTATTCGTATATTTCAAATTTTGCAATATTATTATACCCGTTATTTTGATCTGTAATCAGTTATCTTTGATGCTCCTGCTGTTATTGTTTTGAGAAACCACAACCCGTAACTAAATAAGACAGCAAACTTAATTATAAATGTGTGTTCTGACTGCTCCACTGACCAGACATTTCCCCATCTCTCTCATTCTTCTTGGGTCTTCCTGTTCTCTAGACACAAAAATATTGAAATTAGACCAATTAATAATTCTACAATGGCCTCTAAGTGTACAAATGAAAGGGAGAATCATTCATCTCTTACTTTAAATCAGAAGCTAAAAATGATTAAGCTTAGTGAGGAAGGCATGGTGAAAGCCAAGAGAGGCCAAGAGCTAGGCTTTTTGCACTGAACAGTTAGCCAAGTGGTGAATGCAAAGGAAACGTTCTTGAAAAAAATCAAATGTGCTACTCCAGTGAACACACAAATGATAAAGAAGTGAAGCAGCCTTATTGCTTACATGTAGAAAGTTTTAGTGGTCTAGATAGATCAAACCAGAGACAACATTTCCTTAAGGTAAAGCTAAAATAGAGCAAAGCTCTAACTCTTTTCAGTTCTATGAAGGCTGAGAGAAGTGATGAAACTGCAGAAGAAAAGTTGGAAACTAGCAGAAAGAAGTTGTTTTTATAATATAAACTGCAAGCTGAAGCAGGAAGTTATCCAGAAGATCTAGCCAAGATAATAGATGAAGGTGACTATGATAAAAATAAATTTTTCATGTAAACAAAACAGCCTTATATCAGAGAAGATGCTATCTATGATTTTTATAACTATGGAGGAAAAATCAGTGTCCAGCTTCAAAGCTTCAGAGGGCAGGCTGACTCTCTTGTTAGGGGCTAATGCAGCTGGAAACTTTAAGCTGAAGTCAATGCTCATTTACCATTTTGAAAATCCTCAGGTCCTGAAGAATTATGTTAAATATGCCCTACCTGTTCTCTGTAAGTGGAACAACAAAGCCTGGATGGCAACACATCTATCTATTTACAGCATGGTTCACTGAGTATTTTAAGCCCACTGTTGAGACCCACAGCTCAGGAAAAAAAATCATTTCAAAATATTACTGCTTATTGAAAATGCACCTAGTGAGCCAAGAGCTCTAATGGAGATGTACAAGATTGCTGTTTTTAAGCCTCCAAACATAATATCCATTCTGCAGCCTGTGAATGAAGAAGTCATTTCTACTTCCAAGTCTTATTATTTAAGAAATATATTTTGCAAGAATACAGATGTCATAGATAGTGATTCCTCTAATGGACCTGTACAAAGTAAATTAAAAGTCTTATGGAAAAGATTTATCCTTCTGAGTGCCATTAGGAGTAGTTGTCACTCATGAGAAGAGGTCAAAATATCAACATAAACAGGAGTTCGAAAGAAGTTGATTTAAACACTCATGAATGACTTTGAGGAGCTCAACACTTCAATGAAGGAAGTAACTGCAGATGTGGTGGAAATAGAGAGGAAACTAGAATTACAAATGTAGCCTGAAGATGTAAGGGAATTACTGCAATCTGAAGATAAAACTTTAACAAATGGAAAGATGCTTCTCATGGATAAACAAAGAAACTGGTTTCTTGAGATGGAATCTGCCCCTTAGGATGACGTGAACAGTGTTGAAGTGACAACAAAGGACTTAGAATATTCTATAAACTTAGTTGATAGGGCAGGGGTGGAGTTTGGGAATATTGACTCAAATTTGGAAAATTCTACTGTAGGTGAAACACCATCAGGCAGCATCACAGGCTACACAGAAATATTCTGTGGAAAAAAAAAAGAATCAATAAATTCCAAAAGTTTTATTGTCTTATTTTAAGAAATTGTCCCAGCCACCCCACCCTTCAGCAACCACAACTCTGATCATTCAGCAGCCAACAACACTGAGGCCAGACCCTTCACCAGTTAAAATATTATGACTTGCTAAAGGTTTAGGTGATTACTAGCATTTTTTATCAATAATGTATTTTTTTCCATATATATATATATTTTTAATTTTTATTGCATTATAGGTTTTGGGGTACATGTGCAGAACGTGCAAGATAGTTGCATAGGTACACACATGGCAGTGTGTTTTGCTGCCTTCCTCCCCTTCACTCACACTTGGTATTCATCCCCAGGCTATCCCCCCCAGCCCCTCCCACTGTCCCTTCCCCATTTCCCCCAACAGTCCCCAGTGTATAGTAGACCGCCTCTCTGTGTCCATGTGTTCTCATTTTTCTCACCCACCTATGAGTGAGTATATGCAGTATTTCTTTTTCTGTTCTTGTGTCAGTTTGCTGAGAATGATGTTCTCCAGATTCATCCATGTCCTTACAAAGGACACAAACTCATCATTTTTTATTGCTGCATAATATTCCATGGTGTATATGTGCCACATTTTCCCAGTCCAGTCTATCATCGATGGGCATTTGGGTTGGTTCCAGGTCTTTGCTATTGTAAACAGTGCTGCAATGAACATTCGTGTGCATGTGTCCTTATAGTAGAACGATTTATAGTCCTTTGGATAGATACCCAGTAATGGGATTGCTGGGTCAAATGGAATTTCTATTTCTAGGTCCCTGAGGAATCGCCACACTGTCTTCCACAATGGTTGAACTAATTTACATTCCCACCAACAGTGTAAGAGTGTTCCTATTTCTCCACATCCTCTCCAGCATCTGCTTTCTCCAGATTTTTTAATGATCGCCATTCTAACTGGTGTGAGATGATATCTCAATGTGGTTTTGATTTGCATCTCTCTAATGACCAATGATGATGAGCACTTTTTCATATGTTTGTTGGCCTCATGTATGTCTTCTTTTGTAAAGTTTCTGTTCATATCCTTTGCCCATTTTTGAATGGGCTTGTTTTTTTTCTGTAAATCTGTTTGAGTTCTTTGTAAATTCTGGATATCAGCCCTTTGTCAGATGTGTAAACTGCAAAGATTTTTTCCCATTCTGATGGTTGCCGATTCACTCTAGTGACTGTTTCTTTTGCCGTGCAGAAGCTGTGGAGTTTGATTAGGTCCCATTTGTCTATTTTGGCTTTTGTTGCCAATGCTTTGGGTGTTTTGTTCATGAAGTCCTTGCCTACTCCTATGTCCTGAACGGTTTTGCCTAGATTTTCTTCTAGGGTTTTTATGGTGTCAGGTCTTACGTTTAAGTCTTTAATCCATCTGGAGTTAATTTTAGTGTAAGGTGTCAGAAAGGGGTCCAGTTTCTGCTTTCTGCACATGGCTAGCCAGTTTTCCCAACACCATTTATTAAATAGGGAATCCTTTCCCCATTGCCTGTTTTTGTCTGGTTTATCAAAGATAATATGGTTGTAGATATGTTGTGTTGCCTCCGATGCTTCTGTTCTGTTCCATTGGAGCAATAATGTATTTTTAAATTAAGGTATGAATGATGTTTCCTTAAACACAGTGTTATTGAACATTTAATAGACTTTAGTATAGTGTAAATATAATTTAATATGCACTGGGAAACAAAAAAATGCATGACCTGCTTTATGGCAATATTTACTTTATTGCAATGGTTTGGAACTGAACCTCCAGTATATTTGAGGTATACCTGCAATGTAAAAGTATAGATGTAGCTGCAGCAATGAAGAGGTTGAAGTTGAGAATAGGTAAAAGGAAAGCTGAGGGCATCAAAGGCTTCATCTTACAAAAGAAATTCTAGGTAAGTTTAACTGAAAAAGAAAGAAATAAATAATTTACCCTTTAGTAAAATAAGTGACAAGTGAAAAACCAACAGTAATGTTTATACTTACATTAGAAAGTCAGAAGGAAACTAGAACTAGTAGTATAAGTTGCTAAATCCTAACCTCTAGTATATTAGAAGATAATATATATATATATTCATTTTATAAATAAAAGAAATAATGTTATATATTTTTTTATTCATTGCAATAGAAAAGAACCAAATAATAAAAAAGGGTTTGTCAGACTCTCCTCACATGCCAGCAGGACTGGGATTGGTGAAACTTTGCTTTTTATTCATAGGAAGCACCCTGCTACACACACCCCACTATCACCACCACCTAGCATTTAATGATCTAAAGGTCTTAGCTCTTTGTAAATAAATGCTTCTAATATTATTTTTTTCTTCTGGATGAATAACTGCCATTCTTCCAATGTCCTAGAAATTTTTTAAATCTCCAGAATTTGGCACATATTGGCATATTTTAAATATTCAGTAAATATTTTGCCCATTCACAAAAATGATTTTTCTGGTATATATTTTGTTTTTGCTTCTGTATTCTTACTTCTAGTCTCTTCTTACAAATAGCAATGAACTATATGCTTTTTTTTCTCTATTATCTGTTGCTAACTTTTTACTCACCAAGTTGGTTTCCTTGCACTTTTCCTTTGTATTTGGAGAAAATATTAAGGTCTTCCTTTCTCCGATGCACTGCTCACATTGTTTTATTTATTTACCAATTCCATTGCTTCATTTTAAGTACCTCTGTTTTTTTTTTCTTTCTTCATAGTTTTTATTTGGTGCATTTCTCACTTTTTTCATTTTTAATTTGTCTCTCAGTTTTCTTTTTGTCTTTTTTTTGCTTTATTTAAAATATTTTCCTTTATCTGTTGTTTTGTATGGACAGCATGGGATTTCTTGAATTTTATTGACAGTACAATGTGGCATTTTCTAAATGTATTTCTGCTTCTTAGAGAAACTTTTTAAAAACTTGTTTTGAAAAGTTTTCCCATGCCATTATTTGTGCTGAATCTTACTGCCCTTAAACTGTAGAATATTTTCATAAGCTATATTTATTTTTCATTACTTTTTATTTATTTATTTATTTTGAGATGGAGTCTTGCTCTGTTGCCAGACTGGAGTGCAGTGGCACAATCTCAGCTCACTGCAACCTCTGCCTCCCTGGTTCAAGCAGTTCCCCTGCCTCAGCCTCCCAGGTAGCTGGGGTTACAGGAACATGCAACCACACCCAGCTATCTGTTTTTGTATTTTTAGTAAAGATGGTGTTTCACCTAGTTGGCCAGACTGGTCTCAAACTCCTGACCTCAGGCAATCTGCCCGCCTTGGCCTCTCAAAGTACTGGGATTACAGGTATTAGCCACCACATCCGGCCTCATTACTTGTTCTTAAGGGATGCTGGATCTTTCCAGGTCAGGTGTTAGTCCAAATTACTGAGAGTGTTTTTCCTGAGTTCTTCATACATCCATCTGAGTATTTTTGGATCTAGTTAGTTATTTTTGGAAAATTGATGTACATACCTCCTGGACAAATTCCTGGTAGTTTTTAGTCTTTTATCTAGAGTAAGTCTGTGGACTTATGCAAACACACTTCTGATGAACCTACCTGGGTGGAAATTTCTTGAGGATAATTTGAAATTAGTTCTATTCATTCTCTTGCCAGAAAGAGTGAATTTTAAAACTGAAGGAAAATATGCTGATGTGCTGGCAAATGCTTAACAATAGGCTGTCCTGAGTGGTAAGAAAAGAAGCCCCGATATGTAGTATTTGCTAATTTCTGTGGGATAAATGCTGCCACTGTGATCTATTTCAAGCTACCAACTGACATCATTGCCCATGGAGGAAGAGGTGTGAGTAATTGGCTCTTTGAATCCAGCTCCAGACATAACACTGTAACAAAGTACTCTAGGCTATTTTACGGCTAACCTCAAATCTCTGATATTGAGTATTGTAATCCCCTGTCTATGTTGTCTTTCTGGAAATGTCAGTCCCAGAACAAACTGCTGATTAAGGCTATAGAGATGAACCAGTCTTGGCTGCAGCAGAAAAATATCCTTCTGAGATTGCTTTCTTGCCTCTGGTTGGAAGAGAGCCTTTGAATTTGAAATAGAGATGCAGATAGTGGAACAGTAGAAATAGGAGGAGGGGAAACTCCCAATCTCTTCTTTCACAATGATCCTGAGGACCAGCCTTTGTCTTCATTTCCTTTGAGAAAAATTATATCTGCCATATATAAATTATGCAAGCAATTTAGTTTCCATGGTTGTTGAGAAATTGCATTTATCTTTTTAATTTCCATATATGTTTAATATGGAGAAGTTAAATCAGACTTTACTAATTTTCAGCTAGAACATTTTCTTATCTATAAATTTGTATACATTTTTGTTCTCATTGTTATGTGCTATCACGAATACTTTAAAAAATATAGATTTATAAATAAAGTACTGATTATTCCAGAGTCTATATCTAATTCTTAGTGTTTTACTTAAGCTTCAAGCAAATGTTGTGATATGGATTTAATATGTTTATATTTATGAGTAATTTGAACATATATATTAATGAGTGGATTTACCAAAGCTATTAATGATGATATACTGGTATATGAATCGCCTCTAGGCAAAGTCTGTGTATATTTGGCACTTTTTTATCCTGCCTCTGCAGCTAATACAGAATTCTGTACCTGGTAGGTGTCATAACATTTAAAAATTGATGTAGTAAGACCCCAGATAGAAAATAGAGGACTGAAAACAAAACTTCAGAGAATGTAAAGGAATAGAGGGAGAAATGGGTTTATCAAAATAGAAGAGAATTTTCTTTAAAGTGTTACTTTAAAACCAGTCTGCCACAGATTTCCATATTGCAAATGTTGCATTGATAGGTTCTCCTTTTCTCCTTCCCTAGATCAATATCTGTATCTACATATGTATATTCACATACTGATATGGTTTGCCTGTGTCCCAACCCAAATCTCAACTTGAATTGTATCTCCCAGAATTCCCACATGTTGTGGGAGGTAATTGAATTATGGGGGCCAGTCTTTCCTGTGTTATTCTTATGATGGTGAACAAGTCTCATGAGATCTGATGGATTTATCAGGGGTTTCTGCTTTTGCTTCTTCCTTATTTTCTCTTGCTGCCACCATGTAAGAAGTGCCTTTCACCTCCCACCATGATATTGAGGTTTCCCCAGCCATGTGGAACTGTAAGTTCAATTAAACCTCTTCTTCTTCCCAGTCTTGGGTATGTCTTTAACAGCAGTGTGAAAATGAACTAATACACATATATACTATAATATTGATATTTCTACTTATAGAAACACACTGCCATACTTTATAGCTGTACAATTACTCAAAGGGAATAGGTTAAATACATTTTTCAGAGCCCAGAATAAAACTGTTCACCCTGACAAATATAATTAGACAAAAAAAATCAAACCTCTCTATTCAATCACTCCTTGGCATATTCTACCAGACTCTGCAACTACTAAAACCTGGTCCCAGATAACTTTTTAAAAAGCAATCTTTCATCATGCTAAATGGTGTCTCCAATTACTGGTCTACCAAAACAATACCTTTCTAAATAAAATGGTTTCAGAAAAATGTTGTGGATTTCTGAAGGTAATCTGGGATCATTTCAAGGTACTTGGTTTGTAATGCAGTTTTCATGTTCTACCAGTTATATTTTTTTCCATTAGTTAATTATGTAATTTAATAAATATATATTGAATGAGCATATGTGCCATGTAATTTGCTGGACAAATAGCAAAGAACATATCAAATTTGCTTGTTGCCATCATGAAGCCTACAGTTTTCAGTGTGGTACAATAATAATCAAGTATTTCCACATCGTATCACTCTGTTTTATTTCATCATTGGTCTTAGCAGTATGTAAGATCACTGATGATATTTTCTAATTTATTTCTTATGTATTATCTCTCTGTTCCCCATAAATAATGTTCCATGGAAGTCTCTCTTTGTTATTGTTGTTACTACATTGTTTTCTGCATGTCCAATGTTTGGAACACAGTGGGAACTTCATAAATCTTTGCTGAATAAATGAACTTAAATAATACCTGGAATAATTCTAGATTTATGTTAGTGCTTAAAGGAAGTAAATAGGCTGTTGTGATGGAAATAAATTTTATGTAAAAATAGTTGAGAAACCTCTTTATGTTGAAATGGCATACAAGTCTTAAAACCTTAATAAAATGAAAGTGGGGTCACAAAGGAGAGAAAGGAAGGAAGAAGGAAGATAGGGAACTAGGTAAAAAAGGAGAAAGAAAAAAATGAGGTGTTGAAGGTGATGTTAGAGAGCTTAAAATTTTCCTCAGTGCTATAAGAAATCACTGATGAATATTAAACAGGGGTATTAAAGGATCCTGAGTGTTAGAAACAAATTGAGGCTTCTTGTACATCCAGTATCACTCTAAGCATTTATCTCATTTAATGTGGTAGGAATTTTGTTAAGCCCCTAAAATTGAGATTTTCAATCCATTTAAGCAGGTTATACTAGGGTGTGTGTGTGTGTGTGTGTGTGTGTGTGTGTGTGTGTGTGTGTGAGAGAGAGAGAGAGAGAGAGAGAGAGATTTAACAGAAAACACTTGCTCGTGAAGCACTTAAATCAGTTATTCTATATAGTACCAGTAAAGAGCATTTGCTAACACACAAGTACACAGAGACCACTTCTTTAGATAGCCATGAATTAATTGACTTAAGATCATGACAATCATGTTACAGTGGAAATACTGAGTTGGGATAATGATCACCCATCCTGTATATGTAGTCCCAATATCATATCCAATGTTTATAGTTGTCTTTCCTGTCTTCACTTTACAGTATTTTCCACAAATTTCTGAAGGTCAGAGCTGTTGTGAAGAAAAGTCGGTAATACATATAATGTGAACACTAGTAACAAAGCAGGATTTAAGGTCTCTTCCATGAATTCCAATATTAGATTCTTCTGACAACTGATCTTGGGAGAAGTGCTCAGCTTGACATCATTACATAACACTATGGAAGAAAATAAGGGCATACAAGTACCACTGAACCACCATTTTCAGTTGATTTTATCACTGGAATTTGTATTTATAATTTTTCAGCCTACTTTTTGAATGATTTCCCATGGAGAACAAGAGAATTTAAGTCCATATATAAGAAGCCTATTTAAGGCAGGTATTTAAAATAAGCTAATTCCTAACAGTACATTGTTTAGATTTTCTGGAAGCAGAGGCAAAGATTAAATTTGGATTTTGTGATTTGCTTTTTCTTATTTTTTTTAAAGTCAAATGTTTATTTTATGGTTTTATATGGGGCCAAGATAAAGTTTTCACTCTCTGGTTTCTCAAGAAGAAAATGTTGCTCAGGTGGATGATTCTAATATCAACTATCAGCAAAAGCAGAAGTTACAGTTGTGAATCATTTTAAAAGATAGCATTTTTACCATCTTTATTTTCTTCAATTAGATATTGATAGACTAGGCATTACAGTTTTCAGAGATACAAGGTGAATTAGTATATGATCTATGTTATTTGATAAATACTTCAAAAGAGCCTAAACATTCAGCAAAATGTTAAAACAAAGTCTGGAGTCTGGTAAAGGTCCTTATGGGTTCTTTAATGAATTTGAGGGCTGTATTTGTCTACATTTATCTATTTCAGGCAGTTAGAAAAGATCTTCTTCTTAATAATTTTCAAAGATCTTGAGTTATTTGTGTAGAACCAAGTTTCTGTTACCATATTCCTTCTGGCTTAAAACTATCTTTAGCATTTCTTTTAATGCAAGTCTGCTAGTAATAATACTCTCTTGTGTGCGTGTGTGTTTGTTTGTTGTTTTTCTTTCTTTTTCTTTCTTTTTTTTTTTTTTGGTCTTTCAAAGTCTTATTTCACCTCTGATTTTGAAAGATATTTTTGGATATACTCACGCTGTTTATTATCTTGAAATTTATTGTCTGATAGTATTAGCCATTTTAGCCTTATGTTTTCCATTTCCATGGAATACCACTTTCCTTTTGCTTTACTTTAGTCTGTATTTTACCTATGTGTTTAGATCTGTATTTGTTATTTATACATGATATTTGTATGTATCCATGAGGTACCTGTGAAATTTTGTTATATGCATAGAATGTGTAATGATCAAGTTGGGGTATTTATGGTATTCATCACCTGGAGTATTAATCCTTGGTATTGGGAACATTTCAAATCTCCTCTTCCAGCTATTTTGAAATATAAAATACACTGTTGTTAACTATGATCACACTACTCTATTGAATAGTACTGCATAATAGTAGTAGTAGAAATACACAATACATTGTTGTTCATTATAGTCACACTACGCTATCAAATACTCTGCTATTGAATACTAAAACTTATTTGTTCTCTCTAACTGCGTGTTTGTACCTATTAACCACCCTCTCTTTACTCTTCTCCCTAGCATACTCTTCCCAGCCTCTGATGTGTATCATTCTACTCTCTGCCTCCATGAGATCAATGATTTTTAGCTCCCACACATGAGTGAGAACATGCAATGTCTATCTTTCTGTGCCTGGTTTACTTCACTTAATATAATGACCTCCAGTTTTTCCAGTGGCCAAATAGTATTCATGTGTGTGTTTGTGTATGTGGAGATATATATATATATGTGTGTGTGTGTGTGTGTGTGTGTGTGTATTAATGTATATATATATATAATGTATATATGTATATATATAATGTGTATATATGTATATATAATGTATTATATTTAATGTATAATATATATGTAATATATTATATATATATATATATATATATATATATATATAATTTTCTGTAACCGTTTATCCATTGATGAGCACATAGGTTGATTTCATATCTTTGCTATTGTGACTAGTGTTGTGATAAACATCACTGGGGTGCAGGTATCCTTTTGATATACTGACTTCCTTTCTTTTGGATAAATACCCACCCCTGTTTGCTGTGGTTATATCAAAAGGATACCTGCACCCCAATGTTTTTAGCTTGTTAAGAATTAACCATATTGTTTTCCACAGGGGCTGTACTACTTTACATTCCCATGAACAGCATATAAGGGTACCCTTTTCTCTATATCCTCATCAGTATCTGTTGTCTTTTGTCTTTTTAATAATAGCCATTCTAACTGTGCTAAGATGATATCTTACTGTGGTTTTGATTTGCATTTCCCCTCTGATTAGTGAACAGTTTTTCATACACCTTTTGACTCTTAGTATGTCTTCTTTCACAAAATTTCTATTCATGTCCTTTGTTCATGTTTTAGTGGGATTATGTGTTGTTGGTGTTTTTTTTTTTTCCTCTCAAGTTGAGTTCCTTGTATTTTCTGGAATTTTAGTCCTTTGTTGGATGAACAGTTTGGAAATATTATTTCCCATTCAACAGGTTGTCTTTTCACTCTGTTGACAGTTTCTTTTGCAGTGCAGAAGCTTTTGAGTTTACTTAGTCTGATTTGCCAGTTTCTGATTTTGGTTGCTGTGGTTTTGAAGTTTAGCAGTAAAATCTCTGCCCAAGCCAATGTCCTGAAGTGTTCTTCCAATGTTTCCTTCTAGTAGTTTTATAGTTTCAGCTCTTATGTTGAAGTCTTTAATCCATCTTTAGTTAATTTTTGTATATGGTGACAGATAGAGGTCCAGATTTATTCTTCAAATTTTTTTCTCTCTGTACCTCTAATTGGAAAATGCATAGATAGATATTCAAATTTACTAACTTTTAATGTCATTCATTCTGCTTTTTAGTCTATCTTTTATCTATCTATGTATACACATATATTTATATTGAAATTGTACATAATACATTTTTCACTTCTAGAGCTTCTTTTTCTTACCTTATTATACTGGTTAGTACCACAAGTACAATATTGAACAGAATTATGATAGCAGAACACTTGCTTTATTGCTGACCTTATAGGAAAATCTTCAAAAATAAGTTTTTTCTCTCTAATTTTCTAAGGATGTTTATATGAATAAGGGATATTATTTATCAAATGATTTTTCTGAACTTACTGAGAAATCATGTTTTTGTTAAAACTTTTTAATCTGAGATAATTGTAGATTCAGTGGCAGTTATAAGAGATAACCAAGATATTCCATTTCTTTTTTTACCCAGTTTCCTCTAATGATAACATCTTGCAAAACTACAGACAATATCACAACCAGTATATTGGTATTGGTGTTAATAAGTCAAGATACAGGACATTTCGATTGCCACACCAATCATATCTGTACAGCACACAATGTCTTTCATTCAACCCTCACAAACTTTGTAACCTCTGGCAATTTCTAATCTTTTTGCTGCTTTTACAATATTTGTAATTCAAGAATGCTGGATAAATGGAATCTTAAAGTATATAATCTTTGGGAATTGGCTTTATTTTTATTTTATTATTTATTTATTTTTGCTTTACGAATGTGATTTTTCCACAATCCTCTGGAGATTCATGTAGCTTGTTATATTCATCAAGAGTTATTTTCTCTTCTTGAGTAGTAGCTCAGGGTATGGATATACAATAGTTTATTTACCCCTTGAAGGAAATTAGGATTGTTTTCTATCTGGACCTATTATTAATAAAGATGCTATAAACATTTGTTTACATAATTTTGTATAAATGTTTTTATTTTTCAAGGATAAATGACAGTTTGTAATTAATGAGTTTTTTATTTCCCAAATGATTTTTCTGCATCATCGTATATGAACATGTGATTTTCTTCTTCAGCCCGTTAATGTGATGGGGCATATTGATTGTTCGTTGAATACTGAGCAAACTTTGCATGAATGGAATAAATCATCTGTCAATTGAAATGCTATTATTTTAATAATTTATTCTGCTATTATAATGGATTATATTCCAGTCTTCAATAAACTCAACCCAGCTGTTATATAATGTCCCTTTTCTATACTCTTGGGTTTATTTTGTTAATATTTAATTTAGGAATATTACATCTATATTTTTTAGTAAAATTGTCCTATAATTTTCCTTTTCGAAAATTCTTTCGATTTCAGATATGTTATAAAGTTCATGCCAACCTTATAAAATGAGCTGGAAAGTATTTCTCCTGTTTCTAGTCTCTGGAAGAATTTGCATGCGTTTGTCATTATTTCTTTCTTATGTGTTGGGCAGAATTCACTGGTGAATTCTTTTTAGTCATGATAATTTTTTGTTTTTCTAGTAATTTGTTATTATTTTCTAGATTTTTATTTTTATTGCTTTGAAGTTAATCATGATAGCTTCATATTATATTTTTTTAATGTCTATGTTATTAGTAATGCAACTCTTTTCCGTACTGGCTGTTTGAGATATCTCTCTGACATTTTCTCTGTCTCTCCATATCTCTCTGTCTCTCCCCACCTCACCACTTCTCCCTCTTTATCAACATTATAAAGGGAATTAACAATATTATTAATCTTTTTAATATGTTAACATTTTGTTTTGTTGGCTTATTATATTGTGTATATATATATATATATATATATATATATATATTTTTTTTTTTTTTTTTTTTTTTTTTTTTTTTTTTTTTTGAGACGGAGTTTCACTCTTATTACCCAAGCTGGAGTGCAATGGCACGATCTTGGCTCACCGCAACTTCCGCCTCCTGGGTTCAGGCAGTTCTCCCGCCTCAGCCTCCCGAGTAGCTGGGATTACAGACACACATCACCATGCCCAGCTAATTTTTTTTTGTATTTTTAGTTGAGACGGGGTTTCACCATTTTGACCAGGACGGTCTGGATCTCTTGACCTCGTGATCCACCCGCCTCAGCCTCCCAAAGTGCTGGGATTACAGGCGTGAGCCACCGCGCCCGGCCGTGTATATTTGTTTTCTATTTTATTATTTTCTCTTCTTTATTAAATTTTTCTTCTACTTTGTTGAGTTTAATTTGATGTTATTATAACCTCTTGAGAAGGATTCTTAGATTATTGTTTTCTGCCTTTCCTTTTATATATTAAATGAATTTAAGGCTCAATTTCTCAGTAAACACAGTTGCAGCATTGCTTGTTGAGATATACAGTAGCTTTATTTATATTCAGTTCAATGTATTTTAAACTTTCATTAGAATTTATTTTCTAAAGCTTATTTTTAAAATAATATGTTCCTTAGTTTCCAAACATATGGGAATTTCAAAGTTATTTTTTGTTGTAATTGATTTCTAAATTAATTTCACTGTGATTTAGAAATGTATTATGTATTACATAAATTCTGTGACATGTTGAGACATTATTTCTAGCAAATAATAATTTTTGTTAAATATTTCATGGTCACTTAAAAACCCTATTTTCTATAGTTATTAGGTGAAGTGTATTAATTACAACAAATCTGTAACTCTGTAGTTTAGATCATTTATATGCTTACTTTTTAATCTGCTTGTTTTATAAATTACCAAAATGATGTTTAGTAAAATTTTCCAAACTTAAAAGTTTGATGTTTTTCCTTATACTTTTGTCAATTATTTCCTCTGTATATTTTAGTCTAGGTAATATGCGCACTTCATTTAAAATTCTCATGTCTTCAGCCCAAAAGCTCCTGCAACTGATAAGCAACTTCAGCAAAGTCTCAGGATATAAAATCAATGTGCAAAAATCACAAGCATTCCTATACACCAATAACAGACTTAAAGAGAACCAAATCAAGAATGAACTGCCATTCACAATTGCTACAAAGAAAATAAAATACCTAGGAATACAACTCACTAGGAATGTAAGGGACCTCTTTAAGGAAAACTACAAACAACTGCTCAATGAAATAAGAGAGGACACAAACAGATGGAGAAACATTCCATGTTCGTGGTTAGGAAGAATCAATATCGTGAAAATGGCTATACTGCCCAAAGTAATTTACACAATCAATGCTATCCCCATCAAACTACCATTGAATTTCTTCACAGAACTGGAAAAAACCACCATGAATTTCATATGGAACCAAAAAAGAGCCCGCATAGCCAAGTCAATTCCAAGCAAAAAGAACACAGCGGGAGGCATCACGCTACCAGACTTCAAACTATACTACAAGGCTACAGTAATCAAAACAGCATGGTACTGGTACCAAAACAGAGATATAGACCAATGGAACAGAACAGAGGCATCGGAGGCAACACAACACATCTACAACCATATTATCTTTGATAAACCAGACAAAAACAGGCAATGGGGAAAGGATTCCCTATTTAATAAATGGTGTTGGGAAAACTGGCTAGCCATGTGCAGAAAGCAGAAATTGGACCCCTTCCTGACACCTTACACTAAAATTAACTCCAGATGGATTAAAGACTTAAACGTAAGACCCGACACCATAAAAACCCTAGAAGAAAATCTAGGCAAAACCATTCAGGACATAGGAGTAGGCAAGGACTTCATGAACAAAACTCCCAAAGCATTGGCAACAAAAGCCAAAATAGACAAATGGGACCTAATCAAACTCCACAGCTTCTGCACAGCAAAACAAACAGTCACTAGAGTGAATCGGCAACCATCAGAATGGGAAAAAATCTTTGCAGTTTACGCATCCGACAAAGGGCTGATATCCAGAATTTACAAAGAACTCAAACAGATTTACAGGAAAAAAACAAACAAGCCCATTCAAAAATGGGCAAAGGATATGAACAGAAACTTTACGAAAGCAGACATACATGAGGCCAGCAAACATATGAAAAAGTGCTCATCGTCATTGGTCATTAGAGAGATGCAAATCAAAACCACATTGAGATACCATCTCACACCAGTTAGAATGGCGATCATTAAAAAATCTGGAGACAGCAGATGCTGGAGAGGATGTGGAGAAATAGGAACACTCTTACACTGTTGGTGGGAGTGTAAATTAGTTCAACCATTGTGGAAGACAGTGTGGCGATTCCTCAGGGACCTAGAAATAGAAATTCCATTTGACCCAGCAATCCCATTACTGGGTATCTATCCAAAGGATTATAAATCGTTCTACTATAAGGACACATGCACACGAATGTTCATTGCAGCACTGTTTACAATAGCAAAGACCTGGAACCAACCCAAATGCCCAACGATGATAGACTGGACTGGGAAAATGTGGCACATATACACCATGGAATATTATGCAGCAATCAAAAATGATGAGTTTGTGTCCTTTGTAGGGACATGGATGAATCTGGAGAACATCATTCTCAGCAAACTGACACAAGAACAGAAAAAGAAATACCGCATATACTCGCTCATAGGTGGGTGAGAAAAATGAGAACATGTGGACACAGAGAGGCGGTCTACTATACACTGGGGACTGTTGGGGGGAATGGGGGAGGGACAGCAGGGGGGGGCTGGGGGGGATAGCCTGGGGATGAATACCAAGTGTGGGTGAAGGGGAGGAAAGCAGCAAAGCACACTGCCATGTGTGTACCTATGCAACTATCTTGCTCGTTCTGCACATGTACCCCCAAACCTATAATGCAATAAAAAAAAAAAAAAAAAAAAAAAATTCTCATGTCTTTTTGTTGGCTTGACCTTTTATTATTATAAAATATTATTCTATTTCTACTAATTATTCTTTCCTTAAAGCATTTGATATTCATTTAGCACTTTTTTCTTTAACTGTCTACCTGGTATCCACACCTGCTATCTATTATTTTAATTTTACCGCTTTAATCTTTATATTCAGCTTTAGCTTTTCATAAACAACACAGGCTAATTTAAAATTTCATTTTGGCATTACTTTAAGTAGAGAATTTAGTTCATTTACATTAAATCTAATTATTTCAACATTTAAATTTAAATCAATAATATTACTATTTGCTTTATATTTGTTCTACTTATACCATGTTACTTCTTCATTTTCCTTATTTATAACTTATTAAATATCTTATTCTTCTAATTTCTTATATATTAACTAGCTACTAGTGTAGGCAACATATAAATATAGATACAGTAAATCTACATTTACTATTTATTTGTCAGTGAATTTACTTTAGAAAGCTTTAACTTGACTTAGGCTCCTGAAAGTGAATCCTGCATTGATAGTTGTTTTCTTTACTTCACTATTTCTACACAAAGAAGTCAAATATTAGGTTGTTTGAGTTGTTCTTACGAAGGCACTCATACTTTTTACCTACTTTTAAGATTTCTTCTGTCCACCCTTATTATTCTACTATTTTATTATGATGTATCTAGAAGGTTTAATACATATTTTTAATCTCATTAGAGATGAGGATTCTTTCTAATCACTTCTTTACTATCTCTTCTCAATTTTGAAGAATTTTCCACCATTATCTTTTCAGTTATTAGTCCTGACCCATCCTCATTCTCTTCTCTTTTTCTTAGGCTCCAACTATACGGATAGCAATTTTGTAGACAGGTTGCAGCAAGGTTGATTATATCTAAGATCTTTATATTTCCATCCAGTATGACTCTGGCCTTCACCATGTGAGTTGCTTAGCCAATGGGATGTTAGCAATGTTTATGCAAGCACAGGCTTGAAGAAGTATCTGTGGCCATTTTGTTTTAATATTTATGCCAGGGTAACTGGTAGCAGACTAGCCCTTATGTTTTTAACAACCATAAAAAAACATACAAAAGGCAGCAAAACACACTGCCATGTGTGTACCTATGCAACTATCTTGCACGTTCTGCACATGTACCCCAAAACCTATAATGCAATAAAAATTTAAAAAAAAAAAAAAAAAAAAAAAAAAAAAAGAATGAATTATAATAACAAGCCACTTTCCCATATATTATCAATTACAAAAATTGTTCCGTATTAACATCACTAATTTTAATAAAACAGAAGAAAACCATCCCAAGCACAGAAACAGCGTGGAAAATATTAAAAAAAAAAAAAAAAAAAAAAACATACAAAATATACAAAGAAAAACTTTCAGTAAAACTGTAATCCATGAAAGAATGGAGATAAGGAAAATTCCCTGGCTCTCTGACAGGGAATTCCATCTGAAGAACAGATTTCTGGAGGCTGACGTGATTCTGACCATCCTAATGAGTGAGAAGGTAGATATCAGAGTTCAAGGCAACTGATGCCACTGACTCTGTGGGGCAGGACCCAAGGAAAAGGGAGAGTGAGTCAGGGTTATCTCAAAGGTCTATGGTGGCTTCCCCATGAGTACTTGACCAAAAGCTAGGTTTTACACTGAAGGAGTGATACAATACCTGACATACCTGTTCTACAGGCTTGAAAATGGAAAATTGATATTAGCAGTCACTGATGTGGAACACTGTAGAGACTAAAGGATAATCATCTTTATTGTCTCCCTGCCCTTGGCAGTCAGACCATGATAATATGGACCTTATTTGCTTATTATTTTCATACCTACATATTGACTCGAGATTAGTCCTGGATAGAGTGAAGCTTAACCTATGTTTAGCAAATAAATAGTGATTTCCAGTACAACACAGCATATTCAATTGTATTAAATCTGTTTAGTCATTCTCTAATAATTCTGGGCAGTTCAGTGGATAGTCACCTTGAGCAATTTTACAAATCCTCTGTTGACTTCGGTTTTTATATCTGTACAACAGAGGTAATGATTGTACTTGTCTCACAGAGCTGTTAACAGGTGTCAGTAGGTTAATGTATGTCTAGCTCATAAAACTGTGCACACAATATGATATTGTGTAACCTTCCTAAAGAAGGTCTTACAATCTATTAAGATACTACAACCACATATAACATTATTCAGTGCACTAACATTTCTCTCCCAGGGTTTGGTGGTTTTTCTAAATCAGATTTTGTAAGTAAATTAGGTGAGATTTTATTTGATGCTCCAAACTAGATACATTGGTTTAGTAATTTACAACCTCTGTTTCTGAGTACTCTTTGGGCCTGTGATAGAATCCTGCAGCTGAAAGATCTGAGTGAATAGATGCTAAGGAGAAAGGCCAGGTCACATTTTAAACACCAAATCAAATTAACCAAAATTAATAAGTCAAGTCTTATCTCTATTATGATTAAATGCTATTATTGTTATGTAAGTGAAAATGTGTTAACATTAGTCATGCCACTGATTTCTTGACAGCAATCTTGACCTTTCACTTTAGATATTTGCATTCACTTGTATTAGGCTCTAGCAATTGAATATAGTTGGGGATATTGCACTTGTTGCATCATTTGAAATGTGAGATGAGATAAATTTAAAGGCTGCACCTGCTATGAAATCTTTAGTCACCACTGACTGCTAATTTGGTTTCAACATCACAGCTGCATTTCTATTTATGTAAATATTTAAATGCGTAAATTTAATTAGGGAAAGGACAAGGCTTCTGCTTTTTGTATCTCAGGATCCTAAACTATAAAATAAATGGATATGACTCAATTCTTAGATTCTTCCAGTTCTGAAATTCTCTAGATCCATTAAAAGATGGAGAAAAGAAATTGGTTATAAGCATAATTTTGGACTGGCAATAGTAATTTTATATAGAAGGTGCATTGAAATTCCCAACTCAGTGATGTCTCAGTATATAACATGGATAAATGATATGATCAAAAAGTCATGCAAACATGACCAGAATTTAAACACAGTAATGTGGTATTATTTTCTAAATGATCAACATTAAAAAATTATAGTAAATTATAGCACTAAAATTGATATGCTCATCAATTACTGATTATAGTGCAGGCACTATTTGTCTTTTGGAAATAAATTTTAAAAACTTTCAAATCATTTTGATTTCATGGAAAAATACAAGCTCCAGCTAGCATAGGAAAAATAGTGGGATGGTAGTGAGTAGTTATTAGGGTCATCAAGCTCCATGTCTTAGCTGTGCCTTCGCTGGTGTTGGGTTAATACTCAGGCTGACCCTCTTTATGGGCTTCATTGTTTTAATTTATATTGTTATTTTTCTGTAGTGTCACAGATTTACTGTCAGTTCATATGTACTAGTTTGTTCTCATGCTGCTATGAAGAAATGCCCAAGACTGGGTAATTTATAAAGAAAAGAGGTTTAATTGACTCACAGTTCCACATGGCTGGGGAGGCTTCAGGAAGCTTAGAATCATGGCAGAAGGCCCCTCTTCACAGGGTGGCAGAAGAAAGAATGAGTTCTGAGTGAAGGAGGAAGCCCCTTACAATATTATCAGATCTTGTGAGAACTCACTCACTATCACAAGAACAGCATGGAGGAAATCACCATCATGATTCAATTACCTCCATGTGATTCTGCCCTTGACATGTGGAATTATTACAATTCAAGGTGAGATTTGGGTGGGGACACAGAGCCAAACCATATCAACATATCTGCTTGATATATTTCTCATGGCTAAACTTAAAGCATCACTGTGGCCATGCAATATGAGACTCTGACAGGCTAGGCCTAGATCTTGAGTCAACATTTGGATCTGAGTGACAGAATCATTCATTCATTCATTCATTCATTCATTCATTCTTCCTTCAAGGATGTATTTAACATCTATTTATTGTGTACCAACAATATGCTAGGTACTGTCCTGGGTGCTGAAATATAGAAATGAGCAAATGAGCAAATCAGTCTTTCTTGTCAAGTATACCAAATGCCAGTGGGAAAGGAAAGAAAACAAACAAACAGCACTTTGGGAGGCCAAGGTGGGTGAATCACGAGGTCAAGAGATCGAGACCATCCTGGTCAACATGGTGAAACCCCGTCTCTACTAAAAATATGAAAAATTAGCTGAGCACGGTGGCGCGTGCCTGTAATCCCAGCTACTTAGGAGGCTGAGGCAGGAGAATTGCCTGAACCCAGGAGGCGGAGGTTGCGGTGAGCCAAGATCGCACCATTGCACTCCAGCCTGGGTAACAAGTGCGAAACTCCGCCACAAAAAGAAAAGAAAACAAACAAGCAAACATCAAATGTGTTGGGAGGTAATAAGGGCTGTGAAAAAAATTCCACTACTAGTTAAATATTCAAAGGGAAGAAAATTCGTCTGTTAAAGGGCTATCTTCCTATAGTAGCACTATTCACAATAGCCAAGATGTAGAATCAAGCTAAATATCTGTCTACAGATGAATGGATAAAGAAAATATAGATATAGTGTATATACACAATGGAATACTATTCAACCATAAAAAAGAGTGAAATTCTGTCACTCATAGTAATACAGATGAGCCTGGAGGACATTATGTTAAATGAAATAAGTTGGACACAGAAAGTCAAATACTGCATGGTCTCACTGATTTGTGGAAGCTAAAAAGGTTGATCACCTAGAAGTAGAGAGTAGAATAGTGCTTACTAGAGGCTTAGAAAGGTGGAGAAAAGTGGAGGCAGAATGAAGTTGGTTAATAAATACAAATATACAACTAGATAGGAGTAATGTGTTCTAGCATCTTATAGCACTGGAGGGTGACTGACTATAGTTCACAATATTGTATATTTTCAAACAGTTAGAAGGTTTTTAATGTTTCCAAAACAAAAAAAAAGTTTGAGGTGACATATGCTAATTACCCCAGTTTGATCATTATACATTGTACACACATATTGAAGTATCACTTCATACTCCATAAATAGGTAAAGTTATGTCAATTAAAAATAATAATTTTTTAAAAATTAGAGAGGCTAATAGGATAAGAGGGTTTGTCTGTCTGTCTGTTTTAGATAGAATGGTTAATATAGTTCTCCCTGAAAGGGAGATATTTAAACAAAGACCTCAGTCATGTGAGGGAGTGAGCCATGTGGTTATGGACACGAGAATGTCCCAGAATGAAGAGAAAGTAAGTGCAAGGGCCTTGAGATGGGAGTGTGCTTGGCATATCTGTAAGGGACTGGTATAGGGACATAGCATGGCTGGAGTAGAGTTGATGGATTAGAGTGAGAGAACACGAGGTCAGAGAGGTACCTGGGCATGGTTCTGTAGGCAAGTCTTGAAGATTATTTTAAGGGCTCTACAGTTCATTATTAGTGAGCTGGGATACCTTGGGCAGGTACTGTTATAGCTTATGGTATTTTTATTATTATCATTATCATTATTATTAGAGACAGAGTCTCACTCTGTCATGCAGGCTGGAGTGTATTGGCACAATCTCAGCTCAGTACAAACTCTGCCTCTCAGGATCAAGTGTTTCTCCTGCCTCAGCCTCCAAGGTAGCTGGGATTACAGGCTCCCACCACCATGCCCAGCTAATTATTGTAATGTTAGTAGAGACAGGGTTTCACCATGTTGCCCAAGCTGGTCTTGAATTCCTGACCTCATGTGATCCTCCCACCTCGGCCTCCCAGAGTGCTGAGATTATAGGCGTGAGCCACTGTGCCCAGACAGCTTATGGTTTTAGACTGAGAATGAACTAAATGTGTTTCTGGAAAGAAAACTTAAGTGCTAAAAGAGGAAGAGTGAATTTGTGAAAGAAAATAAAAGTCATTGAAATTCCCAGCTTTCGATTCACTAATAAATGTGAACTTATTTTAACTACATGTGATATGAAAAAATTTGGTAACTGCAGCCTAATTTTAATAATGTAGGAAAAATATTGCCACATAAAAATTGATTAAATTATTCAGTCTATACTTACAGGCATTTTCTATTTGTTGCAATTTAACTAATCTTCTACACTCTTCTGATATCTACAATAGCTCAGTTGTTCTGAAGTTTATAAAGCTACCCCCCAAACTGTATCATTTTAAAGAAGTTTATGTAGATTGGACTACTCTAAATGCAATTTTTGTCTGCTCAGAATTATTTTCTGTCTCCCTTTGGTAATATCTTCTCCATTCCATACAATTTTGGTAGAAATTTCAATCAAAGCTTTATACCATAATCTCCCAACTCTTCTAACCCTACCATTACAAGGATGTGTGCATTGTGTAGACTAGGCCACAAAGAATACCAAATCTTCCTGAATTATTTAAGAGAAAGGCATCAGCCTAAGGGAAACTTCCTGTCTTCAAATTTCTTCCAGAAATAAAAAACACTAACCTTCGGATTTTAGGTCTATAGAAAATTGTCTTAGAACTGTTATAATGAAGAAATCCAGTCCATGTAACAGAAAAGCACATACATTAAGGATGGAGGGCTGAGAAATTAAGAAGGAGAAAAAGAGATCAAATTATGTGATGACATAATTTGATCAAACTGAATGTGAAGATAGTCTGTTCTTGGACTTTTGTTTAACTAGGAAACTTTTTTTTCCTTTCCTATGGTTTAACATGGGTGAAAATATAGATCTCTCACTTTCAACTGAATGCATATTGACTGATACAGAGCAATAAAAGACAAACTGAAGAATGTATGGGAAGGTAGTTTCCAAAGCTAGAGAAATATGTCAGTTGTTACTAAGAGAAAGGGACTGTGAACAACAGAATGTTAATAAGAGTAACAGTCTTTTTCTCAACCAGTGTCTGTGTTTAGCAAATACTGGTAAATTGTCCAAACTATACCCAGGTCGACTCTAGAGACATTAATCAGAAAACTCTTTGTTTGACAGTTTGGGAACAGATGATTTAGGGTTATGAAATGGAACTGATGAATTATTTCCTTAGAGTGTGAGCTATCAAGTCTTAATGATGGCTTGGAGGCAGGACAGCCAATAATGACAATTGGAAGGTGAAATGAAGGTGAATAAAGACTGAATTCTCAAGAATAGGGTAGGAAAATTATGGACATACCATAAATATTCTTTAGGATTTTACTAAGGAGGATCAAATGTCCTATTCCTTGTTGGTAGGGTTTTGTGAGGTCTTCCTTGTTGGTGGTAAGGTTTTGTGAGGTCTCAGACCAGGAATTATGAGTAAATAATATGTAAAAAATTAGAGAATAGGATGATAGGAGAGATGAGAGAGTAAGAAAAGGGTATAAGAAAGACAATTTTATTTAAAAGGGAGAATGTATGACAAAATAAATACATAAAATAATAATATATTTTGAAAATAAATGGAAAAGCTAAAAAGAAGAGAAATGGCAAGGTTAGAGGGAAGATGAGAGAGAGAAAGAACAAAGCAAAAGTTGGTTTGATAGAGTCAAATTTGTACATATTTAAAAATGTTTAAATATTTGGAAACCTCATTATATTATTTCCTCCTTTTCTGACATCTAGGTGTATTTATGGTTTGCTTCATACCAGCGGTTGAAACAAACAAACAAAAAAAACAACAGCAAAAAGTATCAGATCAACATTTTCTCTAGGACAAGTCTTCTCTTTGCTTCAAACTTTGTCTCATAAACTAGAAGTTCGATAAAAACATTTAGCATCCACTATAAAAAGTGATTTGGTAATCCTGTCCATAAGTCATTAATTTAATAAACTAATTTTTAATAATTGTTTTTTCCACTCTGGATTTTGACCTATTAGTAGCGTTTTGGTTTTTTTTTCACGTTACAATTGCATTTTAAAAATCACCATCTTTATCAGCTGTTTACCAATGTTCCAGGTATTATTTTTCAAGTAAGTTCTGATTTTTTTCATCATATAAACTTTAATTTGAAACATGAGACAACTTACATTAATAGATACAACACATATAATTGCCAATGTTAAACTCCTAAGTATTATGTTGTAATGATTTATGGCATGTAAATAAATGCCATTTATGCAGCAAGGGAAATTGAGTTATAAATTCTGTGCATTAATCTGTTTATTTTTATATTCCAATTGTCTATACAGAAGTCTAGGAAGTTCTCAGGTTTTTTTTTTCTTTAATCGTTGAATGATTATCATCTAATATTTTACTTTATACTTATGGAAACTGAGACCCAGGAAGTAAAACAATTATCCCAATGTAATACTCTTTAGTGGCAAAGTAGTGATAAGGTTTCAAATTTTTTGATTCTTGCCTTTTCTTGCCTGGTTAAGAAGAAGAGGAAGGAAAGATACCTAAGTCTATACAAGTTTATGTTTCTTTAATAGCAAAATATCTATTTTTATTATGAAAAATTATGAGACCATTTTAATGTTTCAGTTATATGATACCAAATGTTCAGATATTTTTAAATGCTAACTGAATAGATTTCACACTCAAGAAAACCAGAATTAAGTATTTAATAACTTCTTACAATGCATTTCAATTAGCTAATTTAGCGATGAGCATAATCTCAAAGGACTAGTTAATTGAAATAGTGTCAAAATCCTATTTATCATTACTAAACACCTGTCATAGTTTTAGTATGTCCCTTAAACTTCTCCAATGGTCTATTGTATTTTAATATGTTTTTGAGACTTAAATGTATATTTTGCCTTGTTTATTTCAGGATTTTAAGTGGCTTGAAAAGAATCTGTCTTCACTGTCCTGACTAAACATTTGGAATCACTGCAATGATCTCTGGGCTGAATAAAAAGTTTCCATCCGCAGTTAGATGAACGTTATTAATCCACAAAATACATTTTAAAATGTTTGGTTTTAGTGCATGTTTTCTTCATGACTGATATGGAAATGTGGAAAGCCCCATAAGCCTTGGTGACTGAGGTTGTTATTCTTAACACAGAGTTAGAATGTTGTAAACATGAAATTTTATACAATAATGGGGTTGAAATTGGAACCAAGAGAGGGTGGGAGCTTACTAGCTGGCTTGAATTAATGCCTTGCCTTAAGTAGGATGCAGAAGTATCTATTTCAAGAATTTTATAAAGTAGGAAGAAAGGAAAGTATATGTGAAAATAAACATCAACTGCCATAAACCAGAGCCTACAAAGTGAAAGCGTAGCATCAAAGTAGAGTCTGATTGGATTGGCGAGTTTACAGTCTGTCTCAGTATTAAATAACATTCCCAGCTTGTGACCCAGTCCAACTCGGTGGTGAACTTTATGGCTTGACCTTTCAGGATTCTCACTTGTTATAATTTCTTCTTCAGTTTTAAACTTGTTGCATAGAAAGATCTTACAAGAGAGTGTAGTCCATTTCTCAATTTCCCAGCAGAGATGCCTCAGAGAAAATTCAAGCATTGGGAAAATCTATCATGCTCATTTATTTGTTTAAGGAATTAGATTCTATTTCCCAAAACAGAGTTTGGAGAACAATGTTCATTTCCAGTAAAATTCCCATTTGAACTCATTTATTTTTATTTTTTTACATTTTTCGAGACAGAGTCTCTCTCTCTCTCTCTGTTACCCAGGCTGGAATGCAATGATGCAAGCGTGGCTCACTGCAGCCTCTGCCTCCCAGATTCAAGAGATTCTCCTGCCTCAGCCTCCCGAGTAGCTGGGACTAAAGGTACACACCAATATGCCTAGCTAATTTTTTGTAGTTTTTAGTAGAGACAGGGTTTCACCATGTTGGCCAGGCTGGTCTCGAACTCCTGGCCTCAATCCGCCCATCTTGGCCTCCCAAAGTGGTGGAATTACAGGCATGAGCTACCATGTCTGGCCTCTATTTTGTTATTATTATTAGTTGATTGTTGGTGGAAATTACAAACAGTTGGTTACTGTATACAGTGCTTTTTCAAAGAATAAAGGAACAGTGGTTTTCAAATTGTTTTATTCTAATAAGCCATTAGAAAGGTCTTGGTTTTCTATCACAGCTGTAGTAAATGACCACAAATTGACTAGCTTAAAACACAAATTTATTATCTTATAGTTTTGTTAGGTTAGAAATTTGAACTCTGAAATCATGGTGGCAGTAAGGCTGCATTTCTTTCTGGAGCCTCTAAGAGTGAATCCAAATCCTTTCCTTTTTTGGCTTTAAAGGATGTTCATATCCCTTGGCTTTTAAGCTATCTTCTTCTCTCTTCAAAGCTATCAATGGCAAGTTGAGTCTTTTTCACATCAGATCATTCTGACGCGGACCCTCATACGCCTCTCTTTTCTACATTTAAGGGTCCATTAGGAGCATCTGAAAAATTCAGAACAATCTCCCTAGTTTAAGGAAATAAGCATTCTTAAAATTAGCAACTGTATTTTAATTCCCCTTTGCCACGTAACATAATATAATCACAGATTCTGAATTTTAGGATGTAGATACCTTTCCTTTGGTGGAGAGTGTATTATTCTGCCTTTAACAAATGACTCTAAAAATGTTTGTTTCTGTTCTATCCTTATAGTGCTACACACACACACACAAACCTCATCACTTTTTAAAAAATTTAAAACAAAGTAAAAATATTCCTCATGCTTATGCTTAGTCAATTTTAGAATATCAGTATTTCCACCTAACAGGTTGTTGATGTGAAGAAGTAGATATTAAGATGACAGAAGACCAAGAAGAGAAGGCAGTTAGAATATAAAAGTGATTATTACAAGAATTTCCCATTAATGTCATCACCTCGGAAATTTCCCTTGAATAAGTTGTAACAAGATGTCAGGAGAATCAACCAAATATGTTTTCTTCTTTAGGCAAGGCAACTGAAAGTGACAAGCAATTTTGGTATTCAAACATTATCTCTCTTGTGACCTTCATTACTTCCCTCTAGTTCTCATAAGTATAGTCTCCTGAATAAAGAAAATCTCTATCAAACCTCTTCTCTTAAAAATATTTCATTCTCAGGAAAAGAACATTTATTTCTTAAAATGTGCTATTTTTAAATGCACCAAGAAAAGAATAGTAACATTAACATAAAAATTTTGAACTTTATTAAAGTCTCTAAGGACTGCTGGCAGGGGATGAGTTTCTTTTGGCTGTGTTTGTCATTTCCTGCCCTCCAGAAATAAGACACCTAAACATAGACACTCTCAGGATTTCTCTTCATGTCCTGCTGCCAACGATAATACCCTGTAAATGAGAGATACTGACGGCTATAGGATATTTACATAGTAAAGGGTACTGCTTAAAAAATACCTGTTTATATGGGTCAGGAAATCATTTCTGAGAGAAATATAGCTTACAATGCAATTTTGAAGTATTAACTCTCTGCCATCATTCTTCGATATTCCAAATTATTGTATACAGATGAAGAATCTTATATTTGACTAAATTTGGGTATCTTGTTCCCTTTTTTCATTTAGTTTGGCCTCAGCTTCTAATGAGCTTTTTGAATTAAATTTAATAGATCCAAACACAAATACTTGTACATTAAGCTCTACATGGAAATATCATGACATGAAAAGTGCTGTCTAAAGTTGTATTCATTAGTATAATCTAGGTCATGTTGAAATAGCAATCAAAACAACTTAGTGGCTTCACACCCCAGAGGTTTCTTTCTGAGCCATGCTACGTTTTTGTGCATCCAAGTAACTCAGGAAGGTTTCCTCCAAGTGGAGATTTTCTTGACCCATGAACTTTCAAATCCATAGTTCCACCATTAGAATATGAGTCTTCCTCCGTGATTACCATAGAGGGAAAGAGTGCTTGGAGATTCATATCAGCATTAAAACACTTTAGCTGGGAAGTGACCCATGTCACTACTGGTTGCGGCTGGACCAGAACCAGTTGCACATTGCTACCTGGATGTAAGGGTAACAAAGCCTAACCATTCCAGAAACCTGGAAAGGGAAGGTAAGTGCACATGTGTGAGTATTAAGGGCTGTACCATGCCTGTCAAAGATAAATAAAAATAATTTATCTGTGTTTTGGCAGTCTCTTTAAATTATATCATTTTTCACATAGAATAGAGTATCTATGTTGAAGGCAAATTTTCAGTCATCCCATTGAATATACTATTTTTCCTTAAAAAGTCATAAACCATTCTGATGTGCTTTGCATGAGTGTATTTCAATGTCATTTATAACCAATAAAGAGGGTTTTTGATTTAGTGAGGTAAAAATTATCTACTCAGTTTCCAGTTAATCTGTCAAAATAACAACTGTCAGTGACAAGTATATGTATAGTCTATATATAGTAATTATATATATGTGTGTGTGTGTGTGTGTGTGTGTGTGTGTGTGTGTGTGTGTGTATAATTTCTTCAGATTCATGATCCTAGTAGCTAGTATGGGCAAACAAGCATAATGTTCTGTTGAATACTATCTTCACAAAGACAGTAAAGAATTTCAACTTGCAGATAGAATTTATATTTAAATCCAAAGCTGTATATCTGTCATGAAAATAACTTATATGATTTTTTTTTTTGCCTAAAATCTCTTCTATGTTTAGACTTAAAATTTTTCATATAAAGCAAAATAAATTATCTTGGTTACAAGACCTCAAACATCATTATTAAATTATTTTATAATACAGGTAATTTTTTCCCAATATTGAACTTGCATGTCTTATACAAGAAGGTTAATTAAAATTATGTATTTTGTTTTGCTCCCAGGGATGGTTCTAATCCACTATATAATGACCATTGCCCTAAACTGTGACTTATGAAGTGCATATCACACATAGTTTTGCTGAGGACCAAAAGTCACTTAAGTCCTGAGTTCTGAGTTTTAAATACCCTGGATAATTTATTCTTTCTTCTGAAATGCATTTGCTCCAGACTTTTCCAAAATAATTTTTATTTGCATATCATTTCATTGGATCTATTTCCTGGGTTTGTATTCTGTTTGTAGAATCTTGGGCTTAGTCCTCCTTCATTTTCATCTGCTGTAATCATGTGGATGATATAAACCTGGGTATCTGGGAGGAAGCAGTTTCCTAGGAAACAGGAAGGGCAGCCCCTATCCTGGCTGTGTTCTGTCCTCATCCCCTACCTGAGTCCTTAGCATTATTTCCTTTTTTTATTTAATTGTACTTTAAGTTCTGAGGTATATGTATGGATCTTGCCGGATCATTGGATAGGTAAACACATGCAAGGTGGTTTGCTGTCTCCATCCCCCGTCACCTACATCGGCCATTTATCTCAGTGTTATCCCTCCCCAACCTTCCTGCCCCCTGCTGTCCCTCCCTTAGCCCCCCCGTCCTCCAACATACCCCTGTGTATCATATTCCCCTCTCTGTGTCCATGTGATCTCACTGTTCAACACCTGCCTATGAGTGAGAATATGCAGTGCTTGGTTTTCTGTTCTTGTGTCAGTTTGCTGAGAATGATGGTTTCCAGATTCAGGCATGTCCCTACAAAGGACACGAATTCATCATTCTTTATGGCTGCATAGTATTCCATGGTGTATATATGCCACATTTTCTTTGTCCAGTCTATCATTAATAGGCATTTGGGTTGGTTATAGGTCTTTGCTATTGTAAACAGTGCCACAATGAACATACACGTGCATGTGTCTTTAGAATAGAATAATTTATAGTCCTTTGGGTATATACCCAGTAATGGGACTGCTGGGACAAATGGAATCTCTATTTCTAGATACTAGAGGAATCACCACATTGTCTTCCACAATGGTTGAACTAATTTACACTCCCACCAACAGTGTAAAAGTGTTCCTATTTCTCCACATCCGCTCCAGCATCTGTTGTCTCAAGATATTTTAATGATCGCCATTCCAACTGGCATAAGAAGGTATCTCAATATGGTTTTGATGTGCATTTCTCTAATGACCAGTGATGATGAGCATTTTTTCGTATGTTTGTCGGCCTCATAAATGTCTTCTATTGAAAAGTGTCTGTTCATATAGTTTGTCCACTTTTGAATGGGTTTGTTTGTTTGTTTTTGTTTTTTGTAAATCTGCTTTAGTTCTTTGTAGATACTGGATATTAGTCTCAGGCTGAGCAGGAAGAAAGAAGACACAGAAGGGAATAAAAGGAAATAATGCTTTTGTCCAAAGGACTAATATCCAAAGGACAAAAGCATTATTTTCTTTCATCCCCTCCTGTGTCTTCTTTCTTCCTGCTCAGCCCAACGTATATTTTCAGAGTAACAAAGTGAGATTCATGCTCTCTAGTTGACCCCATTACTCTTCCAATGCTCACCTCCCTGATGGTCACTCCCGCTGACTTATGCATTTCCTAATACCAGATAGAGATTGGGGCTTGAAAAAAAATGCTATCAGATTTTCACCTCTAGTTTTACAATTTCTATCTGATTAAAACAGCCACAGCAACTTGGTATACCGAAGTATTAGGACATAATCACAGAAGCCTTGTTCCTGGTACCATGCATGTTTTGTAAACATTTTCAATTATCATCACCATAAAAAAGTGAAGACTTATGGTAACAAAATACTTATTTGTCTTCTTAAGTGCTTGTTTGTAATTTAGTTTAATGATGCTACACTTTCTTGTGCTCTCTCTAGGCCTCAAGGGCCATTTGTATTGATTTAGCCATTTGGTTTGTTTCAGTAACAGCCACATAAAACACAAAGTAGAAAAAAGAACTTTTCTGAAGTGGAAATTCACATTTATCGGTTTAATAGAACCCTTGACTCTGAGTGACATCTAGGAAAGTATTTCTGTAAATATAAATTTAAATGAACATAATAAAGAAGGGTAAACTTAAGTTTCATGATTACTCATTTTACATTTTGAGGATTATACACACAAACCCACATCAATTGATAATAAAGTTTGTTGAGGTATTTTGCCTTGGAAATCCAGGTTTCTTCAAAGTGTTATATTATTTCCGGTTACTATGTAAGAGAGTAGAGTAAAAAATGAATTAAGACAAAACAAAGCAAATAGGCTTAAACAAAAAAAAGGTAGATGGGAATTCGGCTAATTGAAATCACCCTCAGGTTGTGCCCCATTGTTTCTGGTATGAAGTCTCCTGAAACTATTTATTTTAACACACAGCAAAGTGGGCTTTTTTTTGGTTATTAGTTTATTAGTGTTGATTATGATATTTATTGAAATGATCACATTCTTCTTTACACATACTATCCATCCTCAACTTACTTAACCTGTAAAACTCAAATCCAAGAGAACTGGAATTTGAAATCACAGAGTGCCTGTCATTTAAGGTGCTCAGGCACTTCATTGCAACTTATTATCCATGACAGGTTTTTTCATTATATTTTTAAGGGGTTAGAATATTAAAGCATTCATTTGGATACAAGTATCTAGGTGAAAAATGAATCTAACTATCAATCATGAATAATCCCCATAAGACTACTGCACTGCAAGGGGAGGATGGTCGGAAAATACTATTCTGTAAACATTTACAATACATCATGCATATATATTACATGTGGAAATGGCATGCATACATGAGAAAACAGAATCATTTCATCCTTATTTACAAATGGCCAGAGAAACATTTGGGGTCACTTCAAATCATTGGGACCCATTAACTATGATTTGAATTAAGAAAATTGAATTTAACAATCTTTGATTATGTAACTACTATGTATCAAGAACTGTGCTGAGAACACCGAAAGGAATAAAATATGACACCTTCATTTAGTGAGCTTAGGGATTGGGAGGGACAGACACACAATGAGGACTCACTACTCTTTTGTCCCTGTGGAAACTGACAGAGCTCACCTTTACTTACCAAATCAGTTTTCTGTAAGTTTCACCAACACGGTCAGCTGGTTTCCTTTGCCGCATCAATGTTCCTTAAAATATCATGCTGCAGATTTCAGATACTTTTCCAAAAATTAGTTTCCAAAAGGTTTTTCACGTTAGCAGCAAACTTGGATACACAGGTAAGTGAGGTTACAACAAATATAGTTCATTTTGATGTGTACATTATGTTAAGTTGACTTTTTAAAATTACCAATCCTATTGCTAGAAGCTGCATGGTCCAAAAAAGAAAATTAAAAATTGAATAAGTAGATCTCAGTCATATTTTTATTCTAAGAAAGGTTTTCTGGGCAATGCTTAAAATATTTTTTATATCTTTCCTTATTGATGGGCAAGAAAAAGTGATTTATTCTTTCGGTTTTTGCAGTGCTAATATATTATAATTAGCCTACTTAATATCTCCAAAAAAGTTGGCAGAATTTCTCAAGTTAGGCACCAAAAGGAAATGTAAGAAATGCACCAGAAGGAAATGCAGTCTCATCTAAGCCAATATTAGGTTACAAAGCCAGAGTATCAGGCAAACATTGTATGGGGTCAGATCCCCCTTGAAAATTGTTTGAGATGGTTTCATGTTTCAGAATGTCATAAGTTATCTAAAAGCCAACACCATTGCTTGTGTAACTGTGTATGTGTTATACTTCATTTCTTTCATTTTTATATTTTGAAGTAGAACACATAGATATTTCTTTAGATGAGAAAAAATTAAGTAGTTTTCTTACAGTTTAGTGTCTTGGTTTATGAAAAACATCTATCTTTAAACATTCAAACTGCACTCAGAGTGGCATGCAGGGAGAAATCTATTTAGAAAACATGCTCTAATCTCCATGCAAATCTCTTCCTGTCCTCCTTTTCTCCCCTCTAGTCTCAGAGAAGGAAGCTTATCCAATTCTGCTTACAATAATGATTTACACTTCCTCTCAGGTCTTGTTTCATCTCTCTTCACTCTCTGTGGTTGCACTAGATTTTACCTTTGTTATCTGCTATCCACTGAATCCTCCCCTGAAGTCTATGAACATATGACTCTTCCAATACTCTTTATGATCTTGATTTCAGAGTTTTCTATTCTAAGAAAAAAAAACTCTAAAAAAATCAGAGAAACAGGGTAATAACTGTGTCATTTATATTACAGAGGAAAGAAATGCCAATCCAAGGTTCTATATTCATCAGAACTATCCTTAGGAATAAAGGGGAAATCAGGAGCTTTTTAGATGAAGAGAAACTAAGAATTTCTTTGCCAGCAGTTTAACCCTTAATAAATGGTTAACCAGAATTCTCTAAATAGAATATAAAATGATAACAGAAGAATACCTGAAACTTCAGAAAGGAGTGAAAACATGAATATATGTAAAAATGGGAGTAATTGTGTGTTCCTTTAATTAGTTTATTAAATCACATTTCATGGTTGGATCCAAAAATGTAACACCATCTTAAATGGTGCCCAAAGGATATATAGGAAATGCTTAAGGCAAAAAACTATATCTTAAAAAATAGAGAGGGAATGAATGAATGAATTTTCTACACTTGAGTGATAAGACATCAATGTGAATAGATTATGATAGGTTACACATGTATATTGTAATTTCTAGACAAGTCACCAAGAGAACTCTACAAAGTGACATACTCAAAAACACTAGATTAATGGGAATAATTTCTAAAACATGTTCAAGAAACCAACAGGAAGACAAGAAAAGAGAAACAAATAAATTAGAAACAGAAAATATATAATAAAATAGTAGACCTAAGCCTTGACATATCAATGATTTTCTTAAATATAAATGTTTTGAATACACCAATTAAAAGATAAAGTACATTTCAGATCAAATAAAATGGCTAGAGACAAAGAGGGACATTACTTAATAATAAAAGGACCAATCTACCGGGAAGACATAGAAATTCTACACGTCTGCATCAAATAACAGCATAGACTTCCAGACAAAATCATTGTTACCAAAAAAGAAAAATGAGTTATAGAAATTATTAATAAAATTTATACTATGTTCTGAACAGTCAAGAATATTAATATGGCAGCTGGCATTATGTCTAAAAGTAGAAGAAGGCTTGAATCACCTGAATTAGAATCCTCTGGGTGCTTTGCAAAAGTAAAAACCCAAGAGCAATAGACCTTGAATGAGAGAGCTAGGAGTGGAGCTGTGGAATTAACAATTTGAACAGGCTCCCAGATAATCGTTTTTGTAGCCTGAAGTTTGAATTCTGAGAGTTATAAGTCATGCATTTGATAGGATTGCAGCACAGGACTTATCATCTATGAAGGAATAGTTGGTACTGAAGAAAAGACCATCAGTGTATTTGTGGCTAAGGTAGAGGGAAAATAGGGTCTTAGTTATGGTTCTAGTTGAAACTGATAATATTTTTGTTCATAATCACTACATTTATTGCCAGAGTATAGGAGAGAGCAAATCAGTGAGTGGAGAAAGGCAGAAAAAGAAAAGAAGCATTTTATCAGGAGCCTCAGGGGCAGATTGGCATGGGGGGGTTGCTTCATGGAGAGACTGCCCATGACTGAGGGAGGGAAATCAGGGATAAGCAGGTGTCCCATTGCTTTGCTTCTGTACTTCTTTGTGATCAAGCAAGCTAATAATGCAAGTGTAACTGGCTCTGACTTAGTGAGGAAGCAAGAGAGCAGACTGGTTTCACCAGTGAGGTTGGCAGTGTTGGAAGTCCTAGTAAATATTATCCTTGCTGTGAGCATCAGCAATCACAAGCAGCCACAGCAGACATGACAGAAAAGGGGACCACCTTTAGCAGAGAAACAAAGGAAATAACTACCCATTATCTATAGTACAAGAAGACAGCATTACTTCTTAAAGTCTATAGGTAGTTAGTTTGTGGGGTCCAAAGTTCCATGTGATGTAAGTGAGATTAGGACCAATAAAATTTGGGTAGCTTGTTAATGTAAGCCCTGCTTATTGCCTGAGGTAGCCATCTAGTTATCAAATGACTGAAAATGAATTCTAAACCCAATAAAATAATATGGTGCTTACAGTGTACCATGTAGAACTCCGTACTATAGTTTGAATAATTGTGCTTTTCAAAAGTCAGCAAATTAAGCCTGCCATGTGTCATGGAAGGTCAATTCTTTTTAATAAATAAGCAAAAGAACCTCTATATTTTTAGAACATGAAAAAATACTGAAGGAGTGTTGGCTGTTTTACAAATAGTCTGAAGTTAAGAAAACATTGAAAACAATAATAAAAATATGTTCTTCAATCTATTTTCACATTTTTATTGAGCAAAAACAGTAAGTTTAGTAAAAGTCCCAAGATATGGGGTAAAGTGAAGTTGTTCAAACCTGTGTAACTCTACTCAGTTGGGGAATTATTGGAAAGGCCTTGAGTTGCAGTGGACTGGCTTGTGTCCAGTGGTATAAAACACACAGTCCAGGAATGACATCTGAAATGACAGAGAGTTACCATCTTTAGTATAAAACTCAGGACTCAAAGAAATGCCAAGAGATGGAGACATTTTTGAGTTGTTTGGCTCCAACACGTCTTGACTGTCAGGCATCTATCAGAATGTGAAGCTTCTTATTGCTTTATGCAGGATGAGGAAATAATTTTAGGACTCTAGAGCTAACATTGAAGAGTATTAAGACTAAAATATAGGGAAACAACATTCTCAGTATAGTAAACTGTGGAATAAACCAGGCAGGTCTCTGTAAAATGCTTAGTTTATAAAATTAAGCTAAGTTTATTAATTCACAAAATGTCTTAAGTCTGCTGGGACAAAGTACCATACATTAGGTGGTTTATAAATAAAAAGCATTTATTTCTCACAGTCCTGGAGGCCAGGAAGTATGAGATAAAGGTGGTGGCAGAGTGAATATGTCTGTTGAGACCCATTTCTCAAGGACAACAACTTCTTGCAATATCTTTACATGGTATAAAGGGCCAGTGAGCTCCCTTGGGCCTCTTTTATAAGGGCTCTAATCCCATTCATCAGGGCTCTGCCCAATGACATAATCATCTCCCAAAAAAGCCTACTTCTTAATACTATCACCTTGCAGATTAGAATTTCAATGTGAATTTTGAGGGAACACAAACATAAATACCCTAGCCCAAGACCCATGGGCAAAGTTATATATATAGAAGTAATAAAGTTATTCTTCTAGTGAAATGACATGTGGGCAGTGCTCTGCATCTTCAAAATAAGAACACGGTAACTAGGTATTTAAGAAGTAGATCGTTTGTGAATGAATGCCCAAAGAGTAAACACTTTTCTCGCTGAAATGCAATTGCACAGTGACCTACATAAGCTCTGGAAGTTCTGCTGAGTTACCTTTAGAAGACACATTTGTAATCAGAAAATGTTGCCCCCAATATCAGCTGCCTAAAGAGTAAAATCATAATTTCAAAAAAAGAGTTAAAGAAGACATCAAGAGCTAAGGAGCATAACTCAACACAGCTCCTTTCTTGCTCAAACCCATTCTTAATTACGATTTCCTGGGCAGCCACTGATTTGTCAACATATGTCTACACCGTCTTGGAATCCTTTGCTTCCAGCCACATAATCTGGGGAGGAATGGCATGGAAGATTGTGCAGGATGTTTTATGACCAGGTCTGGCCTGAGAGAAACAAATACTACCTCTTCTTATATTCCAGGAGCCAGATGCAAGAAGACTATGAAATGTAGCATTGTGTGCACAAAGATGAAATGGATGCTGGCTACATAATTGTCATAGTCTGTGTTTCATAAATTTGTATTGGCAAAGCTATTGTAATCTGTGAATTTAATGACAGTTCGACAAAAGCAGTTATATAACATGAGCGAAGAGGAAAAACTTCTTTTACCAAAAGAGACATGACATTAGAGGAATGTAAAAGCCAGTTAGACATGTTAAAATTTTTCTTAAAAAACGCATATATGTAAACTAGACAAGCCAAATAAATACACACACACATACACATACATGCAAACACAAAACAAAAATGAAAAGATAAAATTAAATGGACTTTATGTATCAAAAGCATGGTGTGTGCAAATGATTGATTGCATCTGGGGTCTGTAGGTTAGAGATACATTCCCAAATTCCCTAGCAGAGCATTTAGTTTCTGCAGGCATGCACTGCTTTCTGTTCTAAATAGCATCTGTCACACCGAATTTCAAATCAAAGGAAACTTACTTTTAACTATTTTATTTTTGGTAAACCTATAGTAATTAAACATATTTATGGGGTACAGAACAATATTTCAATACATGTATACGTATTGAGATGTGTAATATATAATGTTCAAATAAGAATAATTAACATATCAATTGCCTCAAACATTTGTTATTTCTTTGTATTGGGAACATTGAAAATCTTCTCTGCTAGCTTTTTGAACATATACAATAAATTCTTGTCAACTATAAATCCACCCTACAGCACTATAGAGCACTAGGACTAATATCATACTTAATATTTTAGGTCTTATGGAGGATATACTTAAAATTCCAAAGAACGTATGTGCATTTAGTTTTCAAAAGTATTCAAAATCATTTATTTGAATACAAAAGCCATCCTATGTGATAGGCCTTAGTAAGAATAGGAATCAACGGTGTGTATTTCTCTCCCAAAGTGATACAATCAATACCTCTTTTAGAATTGTATATAAAGGGCAGTTCCTAGTAATGTAGGCGAACTCCACCCAGAACTTATGGCCTTACTTGGAATGAGATGTGGGTTTGGAAGCCTGCTAGAAGAAAAAAGCATCATTTATTTGCCTGCATAAACATATATTCATTTAGTGTGTTTGTGCATAGACTACCTCTAGCCCCACCTCCAAAGAGATCAAACACAACAGATTGCATGTTTTACAAAAACCACACACATCTAAATCCATTTTTAATAGCAGTGGGTTAAATTTACTTCACCTTAATGTGTAATGCATTATCAGATTCCTCTCAGTGACTGATCCATCCAGCCTCCGTATCAGATTTATAGGAATACAGAGGAAATGCTTAGAATGAATCAATTTAAATGCAATGTTGAAGAAAAAGCAACCTTTGTGTGAAATCCAGATTTTATGAATGTGCTTTGTTTCATGTGAGCAGAAACACCACTGATATGTGTAACATTAGCATAAGGAGTCACACAGAACATTAAAAGCTTTAACAGAAAGAGGGCTTGAAATAATTTAGTGCTGATAAACAGCACTGCAGGCAAGGTTTTGGCAATTTGTGATGAACCACAACATTTTAAAAGACTCACAGAAATCTTTCTAAATGTGCATTACCCTGGAGTCACAGTGAGTCCATGGGGGTTCTCAGAAGAGTATTTTCAGAGCTGGACATTTTGCCATGGTTAACAAGAAAGTAGTTTCAGTAAACAGTGGGAAGTCTGCCCACTTTAACAATGTTCCAATTCTGGATGCTGGCAAACCAAGATAGGTAGTAACAGCTCAGTCAATCAGGGTTTTGATTCTTGATCATGGCAAACTATCGCAGATAGTAATGCTCTTTAAAACTGAAAGTAGGGAGAAGGTTGATTTAAAAAACAATAGTAAGAATTCTTAAATGCTGGATAGGTTGACACAATTTTCTTACCAATTTTGTTTTTCTATATATTATCTTTTACAACTTACCCTGGGCATTTGAAAGACATATTTTGATTCTATTACAGTTTCTATTAAAAATTGTTAAAATAATTCATTTCCTTGAAAAAAAATTAAAAATAGTTAATGCCATTTGAAGAATTCATTCTGACGAGGGAAGATATTAAATTTTTGTATAAGGAAGTCACCATACAAAGCTGATTACAATATCTGATCCCATGGTTACTGGGCAAGTAGTCAAGAATAATCCTTTTGAAATGTTATGGCATAGCAAAGTCTCTAACGTGTACAGTAGATTAATTTTAACTAGAATAGGAAAACACAAAAAATAACAATTCATGACTCCTGGAAAGAATTAGTGTAGGTATAATAATTTTGTATTTTTTTTTTTTTTTTTTGCTTTAAGTACTTTTTTTTTTCATTAGATGCTTTTTGTGGGAAAGATAAAATTGATTGTGCTGGGACTTCAGCACATTTATATTTGTATCTTTCTTTACAGAAGTGGATATAATGACATTATCTCTAGATATGTTTGAACAGTATAGAAAATATGTAATTTATTGGAATTATAGGAATGCTGGGGAAAGATAGCTAGTTGGCACTTATCCTCAAAGAGAAGTTAACAGATCAAATAATCTAAGTGGCCATGCTTTCCAGGGATGACATGAAACAATGAAGGTTATCCACTGTCAGTACATCCCTGCAAAGACAGTGGAATATGAATGGAATCCTAGAAAAAGAACAAAAGAGAGGAACCCAATTGTCAGAGGAATGCTGAGATGGACAGAATTGTCAAATGGGGTGTTTGTTCAGTGTTTTGCTCTGTAATGTGGATCCCCCTACCTCTACTGAATCTTTGGTAAAATCCACTTTACTCCTAAATGCTTTTGTGTGGAAATGTTCTTTACGTTGAAAGTAAAAATGTGTTGAGTTTGTTTTCAGTGATAGTATCAAGTGAGGAAAGAGGATATGTATAAGATCACCCACGTTTTGAGATGTTATCCAAGGATTTTAATTTAAGGTGCAGTGAAAGTTCTGTCTTTGACGATGTATTCCCTTTCTATTTGAGCCGTGGGTGCACATCCATTGTCACCTTCAAGCTGTTGCTCTACTCATGTACAAAGGTGGTTGCGATCAGGGAAATAATTCTGAGATCAGTATTTCAATTTCTTCTTGTGTCGAGAACGCAGACCATGAGTTGCGCTCCTTAACATTTTAGTGTACAATATAGTATTGCTAATGATCAGTACCATGTTCTCTTCTGGAACTGTTCCACCCTTGACTGGTTGTTTCAGAGAGAAAGTAGAACAAATGTGGTATTGTGTGAGGAAGTCTTAAAACATCTTATAAAATCACCAACTAATAGTCAATGTTTCATTTGGTATTGATGGTTATTCAATATAGTAAGATGAAATTCTTCCTAGAAGCAGAAGAAATATCTATTATGGATTTAGAACTTAGAATCCACTTCACGTGATTCGATAGGATTTCCTCTAGTCTGATTTGAAACGTGGAGTTGTCCATCAAATATGCATGGAAAACCCCATTCGTCAATAGTTGCCACCAGTGACCAAAGCCATTTGTAAAGCCTGAAATGGTTATTGTAAGAGAGTACCACTAAAATCCTGCAGGAGAGATGGAGAAGCAATGCGGCTAATACAAATTTTCAGAGGTTCAGTCTTTAGGAATAACATGTGGACATGTGGCTACAAATGCCTCTCCTCTGTGGGGAAATACCTACAAGCACTCCTATGGTACACAGTTATGCAGACAGCTGCTACGATTTCCATCAAGTTTGTGATCACTAAATTATGACAGAGAAAAGAACTGCAGTTTATTCCTTACTTCAGCAAAGGTTTATCGAGTGATTTCTGTGGCATACAATATTACAATTGTAGGAGATATGGCAGTGAAAGAAAAAAAACACCTAATGTCCATGGCCATATAGAGTTTTCATCTTATTTGTGTGTGTGTGTGTGTGTGTTTGTGTGTGTGTGTGTGTGTGTGTGTGTAATGCTGTAAAACAAGGCAGGGTGGCTGAAACTCTTTATTGAAGAAGCACCTTACAGAGAAGCCCAGTTGTAGAAATTCAGAATTCACCAAAGAAAGTTGAACTATTCTGTGAAAGCCTGCTCTTAGTGAATTAAATGTGAGACAAGAAAGAGAAGAAAGCAGTAGTACACTCAGTGTGTAGGACCCAATCCCTGAGGTTGGAAATTGGTTCAAACGTGGAGAACTAGAATAATTGGGCTAGGACTCATCTCCCAGAGGCCACATTCTGATGAGCAACATTGGGGCTGCAGGACAATTCAGGTCTTTCACCACTGTTCAGGTGTCTCCTGAGAACGCATCTGAAACTTTAGTTGAAAACATTGACCAGGCCAGCCACGGTGGCTCACACCTGTAATCCCAGCCCTTTGGGATGGCAAGGTGAGCAGATCACGAGGTCAAGATACCGAGACCATCCTGGCCAACATGGTGAAACCTCGTCTCTTAAAAAAAAAAAAAAGAAGAAGAATACAAAAATTATCTGGGCGTGGTGGCACCTGTTGGTTGTCCCAGCTACTTGGGTGGGTGAGGCAGGTTAATTGCTTGAACCTGGAAGGCGGAGGTTGCAGTAAGCCAAGTTGCGCCACTGCACTCCAGTCTAGTGACAGAATGAGATTCTATCTCAAAAATAAAAATAAAAATAAAATAAAAGGCAGGGCACAGTGGCTCACACGTATAATCCCAGCACTTTGGGAAGCCAAGGTGGGCAGATCACCTGAGGTTGGGAGTTTGAGACCAGCTTGGCCAATATTGTGAAACCCTCTTTCTACTCAAAATACAAAATTAGCTGGACATGGTGGTAGGCACCAGTAATCCCAGCTACTTGGGAGGCTGAGAAACCTGAGAGGCAGAGATTGCAGTGAGCTGAGATCTGCCATTGCACTCCAGGCTGGGCAACAGAAGGGAAACTCCATCTCAAAAAAAGAAAATAAAATGACCATTTACTCATGTGGGGAGTGGGTAGGAAGGTGGGTTACAAACAAACAGAAGAACAGGTACCACAAATAGAATATATCTATCTGCCCAAGAGCAGTTACAGCAATATTACAGAAGAAGAAAACTATTATCTAGCCATCTGTGGAGTGAGAATACTCATCCATTTGTTTTTGTTTATTATTTTGGTGGCAATGGTCTACCACTTGAGTCTCTTTGTATGAAAGAAGTCTACCTTCCTCCAAAATTAAAGCCTGTTATTAAGGGAAACTAAGAGTGACTAGCCATTCTGCCCCAAGAACAGAACATTTCTGTGGACACCTACACTGTTGAGGAGATAGAATTCCACAGGGAGGGGAGGAAGTGAGCAGGTACCCAGCAAAGACTGATGCACTTGGACTATAGGGGACACCGTGATGACTCTGACAATGAAGATGGAGGTAGACGAACCAGGCTCCAAATCTAGCTCCTAACAGCCCAAGTACATCAACAGATGACTGGATCAACAAAATGTAGTATATACTTAGAATATTATTTCGCCTTATAAAGAAACTGAATAGACTTTTGGTTACAAAATGACAGTGAAGAAGCAAGCTGTCTTTACTACCCACTCTCAAGGAAAACCCGTATATACATATATACATACTCACACAGTGCCAACATTATCACTGGTAATATCCTAGAACTCAAGCATGAGAATGAGACAGTTTCTGAGGCCACAGAGAAGTAGAAGTAAAAAGGACCACACACAGACAACAAGAGAATCAGACTTCTGTAGCGATGATGCCCCTTCTCCCAATCTGCCTGGCTTTAAGCAAATGAATAATTTCCTTCAAATCATAGTTTTTATCATGGATAAATTAAGATAGAGGTACACAACCAGGTTCCCCACCAACTTGAGTTCTCTGGCAAAAGAATTATCTCTGTCTGAAACCACAGGAAGATTGGGAACGTCTGAAGGAAGAAATATCCCTGAGGACAGCCAGAGACAAAGGGAGATGTGGAACTACCATTTCCATCCCTGGAAACTCTGCTCTGCAACTCGACCAAAGGAAACAACAAGTCAGAGGCTGTTCAGCAGCACCATGCTGTAGGAGGTTCATTCCACTGATGCCTGGGCACAGACACACAGCTAGCCTTTCCACAGTACCTATGTCTCTCCTTTGGGAATTTCCTCATTCCTAATAGGCAGTACTCTGATTGTTTACTAGAAATAAGGCAAACCTGGGCTTAAGGCACCATGTAGTCCTTAACAGGAGGCTACAACCTATGGGGGGAAAAATTAAAGAACATTAACAAGTAAATTACAACAAATCTATAAGCAAACATATTCAATAAAGTCCAAAACAATCCAGACAGAGAAGACTGGAAGAAATAACAAATCATTTAATGCAGAGACATAGATGTACATCCCCAAGAAACAATGATCTCCTCAAATGGATAAAGTCAGGAACCAGTGACTGACCTCAACAAGACAACCATATGCAAAGTCTGACCAGAATTCAAAATAGAAGTTTGGTGGAAACTCAGTGATCTTTGAGGTTACACAGAAAAGTAATACAGAAATTCATCAGTGAAATTTTACAAAGGCATTGAAATAATGAAAATAAAACTGAACAAATCTTGAAATGGAGAAATATTAATATGGAACTAAAAAATTTAACAGAGGCTCTCAACAGTACAATGGATCAAGCAGGGAAAATAATTAGTGAGTTCAAAGACAGTTTGTTTAATAATGAATATTCAGAGGGAAAAAGAATGACAAGGAACAAAGATCACCCACAAGATACAGAAAATTATCTTAAAAGATCAAATCTAAGAAGCATTGGTGTTCAGGATGAAACTGAATAGATTTCAATTGAATAGCAAGAATACAGGGTACAAAGTTTATCTTAAGAAATAATAACAGAAAACTTTCTTAAACTTAAACAAGAAATAAATATCCAGGTATAGGAAGGTTTGAAAGGCTAAACAAATTCGAGCCAAATAAGAATAACCCAAGAAATGTAAGTACTCAAACTCTCACAGGCCAAGGACAAAGAGGGGATCCCAAAAGCAGCAAGAGAAAAGAAGCAAGTTACACATAAAGGAGGGCCAATTCATCCAGCTAAGATTCCTCAATGGAAACAATACAGGCCAAGAGAAAAGGGGACATTTTCAAAGTGCTGAAAGAAGAGAACTGTCATCCAAATCACAGTACCCAGCCAAGCTATCCTTTAAGTATGAAGGAGAGATAAAGTATATCCTAGACAAAAAAAAAAAAAAAAAAAATGTTAAACAAATTTACCACCGGCAGAATCATTTTATAAGAAATGCTAAAATAATTCTTCCATCAGAATTTTTTTTTAAAAAAGAACCTCACCTGAAAAATGAAGATATTTGAAGGTATAAAACCAACTGGTAAAATTAAGTACATGGACAAACCTAGATACTCTAATGCTAGATTTGTGGTAATCAATCCACTCATAACTCTAGTATAAAGACCCAAACACAAATCAAAAACAACAGTATTATCCACAGTAACCTAAGAAATAGGCAATATAAAACTATGTACATTGAGAGAGCACAAAGTAAAAATGTGGAGGGATGGAGTTAAAGTGTAGAATGAAAGTGAAAGATCTACAAAATACTAATGAAAAAATTGAAGGAGACAAAAAAAGGAGAAAGATATTTCATGCTCATGGATTGTGATAATTATATTGTTAAAATGACAATTATTCTCCAAGAAATTTACAGATTGAATGCAATCTCTATCAAAATACCTATATCATTTTCCATAGAAACAGAAAAAGTAATCCTAAAATTTACATGGAATCACAAAAGACCCCGAATAGTAAAGCAATCCTGAGCAAAAGGAACAAAGCTGGAGGCATCACACTACCCAACTTCAAAATTTACTACAAAGCTCTAATAACCAAATTGGTCAGCATGATACTGGCATAAAAGTAAACCTATAGATCATTGAAACAAAATAAGGAAACCCAGATATAAATGCATTCATTCATAGACGACTCATTTTCAACAAAAGTGCCAGATCATGTAACAGGGAAGGGAGGGTCCCTTCAGTAAATGATTCTGGGAAAACTGGATATCCATATGCAGAAGAATGAAACTAGACCCCTATCTCTCATCATATACACAAATCAAACAAAAATGGACTAAAGATGTGAAGCTATAAAACTATTAGAACAAAACACTGTGTGAAATTCTTCAGGACATTGATCTGGGCAAAGAATTTTTTCGTATAGAATCTCAGAAGCACAGGCAACCAAAGCAAAAATAGAGAAGTGAGATTACATCAAGCTAAACAGCAAAGGAAACAATCAACAAAGTGAAGAAGTAATACACAGAATGGAAGAAAATATTTGCAAAGTATCCATCTGACAAGGAATTAATAAACGGAATATATAAGGAGCTCAAACAAACAGATTTAAAAATGATCAAAAGACCTGAATTGACATTTCTCAAAAAAAAAAGACTTACAAATAGCCAAGTATATGAAAAATGTTCAGCATCCTGAATCATCAGATAACTGCAAATCAAACCACAATGAGATATAATCTCACCCCAGTTGAAATGGCATTTTAGAAACAAACAAACAAACAAAAAACAGAATAACAGACAATGGTGAGAATTTGAAGGGAAACCCTCATACACTATTGCTAGATATGTAAATTAATGCAGCCACTACAGAAAACCATATAAAGAGTTCTAAAAAAATTAAAACTACAACTACAATGTAATCTAGCAGTTTCACTAGTGGTTATATATGTAAAGGAAAGGAAATGAATGGAATATCCAACAAATTCCTGCACTCTCAGGTTTATCGCAGCACTATTCACAATAGCCAAAATATGGAATTAACCTAAGTGCCCCTCAATAGTGAATGGATAAACAAAATGTGGTATATACACATAATAGAATACTATTAAGCCATAAAAAGAATGAAATCCAGTCACTTGCAACAACATTGATGAAACTGGAGGTCATTATATTAAGTGAAATAAGCCAAGCACAGAAAGACAAATACCACCTTTCCATTCACATGTGGAGATTAAAAAGTGGATCTCATGAAGATAGTAGATTAGTGGTTATCAAAGGCAGGGAATAGTGATGGGAAAGAAGAGAGAATGAAGGGATGCTGATCAATGGGTACAAATACACAATTTGGTAGAAGAAATAAGGCCTAGTATTTGAGAGATCAGTAAGTTGACTATACTTTACCATAATATATTGTATATTTCAAAATATCTTGAAGAGATTAACTTGAATGTTTCTAGCATAAAGATAATTATTTAAGTTAATTCATATTCCAATTAGACTGATGTTTTAAAAATTATGTAAGTGTGTTAAATAATCACATGTACCCTCAAATATGTACATTTATTTTGCATCTGTTGAAAAATAAAAATAAAGTGGAGCACTGATACACACCACAATGTTGATAAACCTTAAAAATATGGTAAATGAAAAAGCCAAACTCAAAAGGCCACCTATTGTATGAGTTCATTTATATTAAATGTCCAGAATAGTTAAATCTATAGAGAAAGTACGTAGGTTAGTGTTTGTCAGAGGCTAAGGGTCAGGGGAAAAAGGGGTAGAGGGTGACTGCCTCATAAAGATGATAGAGTCTACTTTGGGAGTGATAAAAATGTTTTAGAATTAGAATTGGTAGTTGCATAACATTGTGACTAGACTAGATGCCACTGAATTGTGCACTTCCTAATGGTTAATTGTATGCTACGTAAATTTTTCTTTAAAAAATGTACCCCGTGTTTCAGATTACTGTCAAATCCTAATGCTACTGGGTCTCATCTGATGGCAACCTTACATCTCTGAGTGTCCTCTGCCTGTCCCAAGCCCATATAGAAAGACATAAGGCTTAGAGAGGATGAGACCCATTTACGATCTTGTGTTGCCTACGAGAGGATAGTGGTGCATTCTCTTTGTGTGTATATAGACATGACTGATACCCATAAGAAGACCTGAGAGACAGCAGAATGTGAGCTAAGGTGCCTCAAGCTTCTACAGTGTGGGAGGGCTTCTTTAAAAAATAAAAACAATATTTTGAATATAGAATTAGGAATCAATGTGAATATTTATTTAGAATAAGAAGATATCAAAAAAATATACATTTTAAAATACTGAAAAACTTACAATGTAACAAAATCCATTAAAATAACATAATGAAAGGCTTTTATATATAATTTGACTGTACACTCTGAACACATCTTCATAAAAAAACTGAAAATATTATTTTCTGTAAATAAGGAAACTATTAACTACTGCAACTGAAATATTTCTTTCTCTTAAATAATAACTTTTGATAAAATCTGTTATATTTTGGCTATAATTTGTTCTCAGTATGAGAATAAATTTGATTAATTTCATTGTTTATCTTTATTATTTTTGTTTCAAATACCATTATTTTTGTAAGAAATTTCTTTCAACTCTTTAATCAACATATTTACATTTGATAAAGATAATACACATCATATATATGAGCCAAATTTGTGTATTTTTTAACAAAATTTTCTCAACTATTTTTCCAAATACAAAGTCAAATGATGTATTCAAACTTTATTAAATTGTATTTTGTTTCCAGTAAAAAAAAAAGTGCTGTGAATTTTTTATTGAATATACTGCCTTACTCACAATATTGCTGAAAATAGAAATTTTTGCTCTCAACAAGGCTTTGATGAAAAACAAATTCCCTGACTGTAATTTTATATTTCTGATTTTTGTAAAGAATTTTCAACAGCCTAGCTTCCAGATCCATACATTTTAATTCATTTGCCTCTTCCCACCTGCTTCTGGGACTGGGTTCCATGATTTCCATTCATAAAACAATGCAAGCCCTGGCTTTGTGTTCCCCCAGTAGGTGAGTGTGAATGGACAGCAGTGGGACTATTCCCAGAAACTGTCCCCAGCTAACTTACAGAAGTGACAGGGACCACATAAAATCATCCCACTGAATGGAAGTTAAAATATTCCTAACTCAGCTTTCCCTTAGCTGAGTCTCCAAAATACCATGGCCAAACAAAAAGCAGAAGGAATTTGGAGTGGTAACAGTTTTCTTAACTAAATATTAATGAAATATATGACCTTTGTAAAAAATATATAAACATAAGACCATGTGAATACACAGGTAGGACTCATCCTAAATTCCTGGAAAATGTTCTGCAAGTGAGCAACTTTGAAGCTTATTCTTTATTTATTTCACAATAAATCTGACTGCAGTGGGCAGAATTCTAAAATAGTCTCTCCAAGACTCTCACCTACTGGTATATAACTCTTCTCCCAGTTAATTAGTATACTTTCTAGGTACTGCTATGAAGGGATTTTGTAGATATTATTTAGGTATTAAATCAGTGAACCTTGAGATAAGGGAGATTATTCAGGTAAGCCTGAGCTAACTGCACAGGCCCTTTTAAAGTTGCATATTTTCTCTGACTAGGCACAGAAATGAAAGTCAGAGAGACATGCACTAGCTGACCTGGAAGGAAATAACATAGGTTTGTTTTCTACTTACAGGCACCAAATGGCAAAGAACTAACAGCAAATTCTACTTGCTGGGAATTTTCTGTGGTCAACAACTAGAAGAAAAATGGGGGTCTCCGTCTTGTAGCTTCCGTGAAATAAATTCTGTTGACAATCAATGAGCTTGAAATAGAAACTTGAGTTCAAATGAGATCATGGCCCCAAATCATATTTTAATTTTATCCCAGTGAGATCCTAAGCAGAAAATCTAGACACACTATGCCCAAATTTCAGACTCACAGAAACTATGAGTAATAAATTCATGCTAATTTTAAGCTGCCACGTTTGTGGTAACTTTAAATGCCTCTCTTAGCAAGAGTTAGACACAAGAAGTAGGTTATAAGTTGGAGATATCCAAACTCATACATGCAAAACCAGGGTGTGAGAGAGAATGCATAGCAAAATGAAATGGAGAGGATTTTATTTACCACAAATAAATTTGGCTTAGGGTTGACTGGTGGATGTATGGAGACCGGACTGAGCTCCCCATGCATGTGAAAGCAGCTCAGGATCATGAGTCAGGAGTGCTAGTCTTCAGAAGGCAAAGCATTGTGGGTACCTGGATTCTGTAAAGGCTTCTTTAAGCACAGCCAACATGGAAGTTTGAGGGGTACAAAAATAATGAACAAGTCAAATACTGGTATTTTCTTTTGTGGTTTGCACACTGACTTTCCAGGTTTCCTCCACAAAGTCTTTGCACAATTTATATCGCTTTAAGGGGATTTTGTAGCAAGAGAATACTCCATGGCGAGAATGAAGAGACCAAATATTGGTTTCACATTTGGGATGGGGCCAGTGCAGAGAAGCATGAGAGCCCCTTGTATACAGGAATAACTGACATCCTTGTTCTTGGACAAGGATGTTCTAGGGATCTGCTAACTTCAGTCATGACCTCAAATGGAGAGTGCAAAAGAATTGTGAGTAAAATATTCATGGCAAACACATGTACCTGTAGATGTTTGAAAAAGAAGGACATGCTGTGAGATCAGAAGTGTCATCAAGGAAACAAGATGGCATTTGCTTTGATGAATTCTCTAAGGTTCAGGGTTGGAACTCTGCTTTCATCTCAGAAGCCTGATTTATACAGCAGATAAAGAGGGGCTGCATCTGTGCGAAGAAGCAGGGCAGGGAATTACTCAGTAATCAAGCACCTGGAAATATATTTATGCATCAATGTAAATTTACAATAAATGCATGTCAAGGGCACTGGTATATTTTTATTCAATGCCCAGCACCATTCTCTCACAGTAAGGGTATTCACTCCAAAATTTGAATATAAAGGGAAGTGGTCTTGATAAGCTTGGAATTAGAGCAAATGAGGTCATGGGAGTGCTTCCAATGTTTATAACATCAGTATCTAACAGCCACATACTGACATCTTCATATCAGGGGTGCATTTGCCACTCTACCTGGATTTGCATATTTCTATGCTAGAAAATCTTCATGCTATGTTTTCTGGGTAAATAGATATGTATTAGCACTGGGACTGCTCCTAGAATGTGATACTTTTCCTCATTGTAATTGTGCTTCTAGTGAAGTATTTATCATATTATATTATTAAATGATATGCTCACTTAAATTATAAACTTTTTGAGGCAGGGGCCTATCCTTAACAGTCTTCATAATTCCAGCAGCTAGCATAATCTCTGACACATTCATAGGTCCCTAATCAATGTTCCTGAATGAATAACCTAATAATGAATAATAGATGAATGAATAAATGAAGTATAGGGTGATATTTTGTATACAGTCAACTTTTTTCACTCATTGTTTCATTTTTCATAGGGCTTGATAGATTCCATTTTTTTCTCTAATCAAACACTGTGAAAGTTGACATCCATTCTATAAAGGTTCTGCAGATGTGCTCAGCAACTTATGATTTTAAAGGTAACTGAACATCTTTGTTCTATCATCTTTAAAATGCTCTTTAAGTTTCAGGAGATTTGGGGCTGAGACGATGGGGTCTTCTAGATATACAATCATGTCATCTGCAAATAGAGACAATTTGACTTCCTCCTTTTGCCTTTACTTCTTTTTCTTGCTCGATTGCTCTGGCTAGAACTTCCAGTACTATATTGAATAGGAGTGGTGAGAGAGGGCATCCTTGTCTAGTGCCGGATTTCAAAGGGAATGCTTCTAGTTTTTGCCCGTTCAGTATGATATTGGCTGTTGGTTTGTTGTAAATAGCTTTTATTATTTTGAGATACATTCCATCAATACCTAGTTTATTGAGGGTTTTTAGCATAAAGGCTGTTGAATTTTGTCAAAGGCCTTCTCTGCATCAATTGAGATAATCATGTGGTTTTTGTCTTTGGTTCTGCTTATGTGGTGAATTATGTTTATAGTCTTGCATATGTTGAACCAGCCTTGCATCCCCACGATGAATCCTACTTATCATGGTGGATAAGCTTTTTGATGTGCTGTTGCAATCGGTCTGCCAGTATTTTATTGAATATTTTTGCATCTATGTTTATCATGGATATTGGCCTGATGTTTTCTTTTCTTCCTGAGTCTCTGCCGGATTTTGGTATCAGGATGATGTTGGTCTCATAAAATGATTTGGGAAGGATTCCCTCTTTTTGGATTGTTTGGAATAGTTTCAGAAGGAATGGTACCAGCTCCTCTTTATATGTCCTGTATTTGGCTGTGAACCCAACTGGACCTGGGCTTTTTTGTGGTGGTAAGCTCTTAATTTCTGCCTCAACTTCAGACCTTGTTATTGGTCTATTCATGGTTTCGACTTCTTCCTGGTTTAGGCTTGGGAGGATGCAAGTGTCCAAGAATTTATCCATTTCTTCCAGGTTTACTAGTTTATGTGCATAGAGTTGTTTGCAGTAATCTCTGATGATGGTTTGCATTTCTGTGGAATCTGTGGTGATATCCCCTTTATCATTTTTTATTGCATCTATTTGATTATTCTCTCTTCTCTTTTTATTAATCTGGCTAGTGGTCTGTCTATTTTGTTGATCTTTTTGAAAAACAAGCTCCTGGATTTATTAATTTTTGAAGGGTTTTTTTTGTGTCTCTGTCTCCTTCAGTTCTGCTCTGATTTTAGTTATTTCTTGTCTTCTGCTAGGTTTTGAGTTTTTTGATCTTGCTCTTCTAGCTCTTTTGATTTTGATGATAGGGTGTCGATTTTAGATCTCTCCTTTCTTCTCATGTGGGCATTTATTGCTATATATTTTCCTCTAGAGACTGCTTTAAATGTGTCCCAGAGATTCTGGTATGTTGTGTCTTCATTCTTGTTGGTTTTTGAAGAACATCTTTATTTCTGCCTTCATTTCATTGTTTATCCAGTCAACATTCAGGAGCCAGTTGTTCAGTTTCCATGAAGCTGTGCGATTCTGAGTTAGTTTTTGAATTCTGAGTTCTAACTTGATTGCACTATGATCTGAGAGACTGTTTGTTATGATTTCTATTCTTTTGCATTTGCTGAGGAGTGATTTACTTCCAATTATGTGGTCAGTTTTGGAGTAGGTGTGATGTGGTGCTGAGAAGAATGTATATTCTGTGGATTTGGGGTGGAGAGTTCTGTAAATGTCTCTTAGGTTTGCTTGGTCCAGGTCTGAGTTCAAGTCCTAGATATCTTTGCTAATTTTCTGTCTCGATCTGTCTAATATTGACACTCTGGAATATTAAGTAGCCATCAAAAATGATGAGTTTGTGTCCTTTGTAGGGGTGTGGATGCTGGAAACCATCATTCTCAGCAACCTGACACAAGAACAGAAAATCAAACACCACATGTTCTCACTCATAGGCGGGTGTTGAACAGAGAGAACACATGGACACAGGGAGGGTCACACACTGGGGTCTGTCAGGGGGAAATAGGGGAGGGACAGCAGGGAGTGGGGAGTTGGGAGGAGACAGCATGGGGAGAAATGCCAGACATAGGTGATGGGGAGGAAGGCAGCAAATCACACTGCCATGTGTGTACCTATGCAACGATCTTGCATGTTCTTCACATGTACCCCCAAATCCTAAAATGCAATGAAAAAATAAATTCAGATTAAAAAATAAATAAATAAATAAAATGCTCTTTAAGTGTACAGTGTTAGCAGAATCACTTTCTTTTTCAACATAGATCCACTCCAACCTAGCTTATCTTGGTTGTACACATACTGTTCTTTAAGCATGTTTACAGAGGCACAATTCTATTAGAAATTTATTTTTTAAGTGTATAAAAGAAATACCAGTACTAACAGAGAATGTAACTTTAAAGTAGCCAAATTTTAAAAGTTAAAAATTTGCCATAACCTTATTGTATTTTTGCATGGCATTTGATACAACTTAAAGAAAAGCAAAACAAAATACCTTACAAAAAAATAGTGCATTGCTCTGTTGTCAATTACTACTGTTTTAATGAAAGAATTAGGTTTAATATTTTTTATATTGTAATAACTCGAAATGATTTCAGGAAGGAGTTAAAGAGTGACTATGAGTTACACCTTATTTACTCCCCAAGTCTGTAAAAAAATTCCAGGATTTGCCTTTACTTATGGTCAAAAGAAAGAATAAATTATGTGTCATTAGTTTCCTTTAAAATGATGTTTATCCAAGACACTGCCATTGATGAGAAGTGGGACCCTGGCCATCCTCTTCACAGATAGTTTTGGATTACCTAGTGGGCAACTATAAAATGAATCAGATGTTATTACTACTCTTAAGAGACGTATTATAGAAAAAAGAGAGATATGTTTATCTAAATAAATGAAGAGGATTTCAACCCCATTGAAATCTGTATTCATCTAACTTGATTATCATTCAAGATAATGCAAAATTTAGACATTTATCAGGTAAAGATGAGAAAGTTTATGACTTAAAGACCCTTTTTGAAGGAACTGTTAAATAATACACTTAGAATTAAATTCATAAGGGAATGTGATGCAAAAAGTTTTAACAAGTAAAAAGGTTGGTAAACTAATTGATAAATCCAAATAAGAACGTTTTGGCAACCACCAGTCTATTCACCTCCTCCGTGTGATCAACATTTTAGCTCCCATATTTGAGTGAGAATATGAGACATTTGTCTTTTTGCACCTGGATTATTAAACTTAACATGATGCCCTCCAGTTCATCCAGGTTGTTGCAAATGACAGAATTTTATTTTTCTTTTGTATGGCATAATATTCCATCATGTATATGTACCACATTTTTTTTAATCCATGCATTTATTGATGGAAACAGCTGGGAAACGAAGTTGGGTGGGCCTGGTGGTGGAGGGCAGGAAGATAAAGAGGGGCTGGTTAATGGGTATAAAACTATAATTAGATATTAATAGGAGGAACAAGATCAAGTGTTCACTAGCACAACAAGGTGACTATAGTTAACAGTAATTTATTGTACATTTCAAAGTAATTAGAAGAGTAGATTTAGAATATTCCTAACACAAATAAATAACATATGTTTCAGGTGGTAGATATACCACCCAGATTTGATCATTATACATTGCATGCTGGTATCAAAACATCACAGATACCACATAAATATGTACAAATATTAGGTATCTATAAAAATTAAAAGTAAAATAAAAAGAACATTTTGAGAGAAAATAATGGCTAGGAAGTAGGAGAAGTCAATAATAATTTAAAACTAAAATGTTGGACTGTAATACGAATGTACCAGTAAATAAAATAACAATTGAAAGAGAAAATTATGTTTTACAAAAAAAGAAATTTCCAGTTTTAATTCTCAAAAAATCCAGCTACAAGCTGCTTAGAAGAAACATGTCTAAGGGAGGATGACCTACAAGCACTGAAAGTGGAAGATGAAAGTAAGATATGAAGCAAATCTTGTAAATTAATATTAATGTTAGATAAAAATAACTTCATTATAAATAAAATAGTTCTCAATTTAAAGATAAAATGAATACTCACTGGGAAATTATAATTTTGAACTGGAATGCAACATAATCTTAAAGTATGCAAAGCAAAATTTAACAAAATTATAGTTAAAAATTGGAACACAAAATCAGTGGAGATATTAACATAATTCAGAAGGTTGACAGGATAAGCAGCCAAATAGTCATAGAAATAGAGTTGTAAACAACATAATGATTAACGTTTATTTAAAGGAAATATATCAAATTTACATGCAAATTATTTTTAAACAAGCATGGTGGAATCTTTACCCCTTTCCCAAAAGATTTTAATACTTCTCTCTCAGAAGCTTGACAAGTCAAGCAACAACAAAACTAGTGAAAATATAGAAGTTTGGGATGACATAATTAATATTCTTGATTTAAAACAAACATAAAAAAAATTCACTTTAACTTTATATAACACTGATTATTTTTCAAGACGTATGGGACCTTCTCAAAATCTGACCAGTGCATAATTCACAAAAGTGGTCTCAATAAACTCAATGATCTCCACAGCTGACTTCATCCTCAAAGTTGCATCTTATAAGAACTTTGTTTACAACAAATGGCCTCTTGGAGATTTCATTGCTGATGATAGTTTAGTTTCTGTAATTTACCATTTGATCTACACAAATCATTTCTTCTACCTGATTTCCCAACTTGTTTTCTTGTAGTCTACCTAGTTGTCATGTATTTTTTTATTTAATCCTTTCCCTTACCAGTAATCTCTATCTGCAATCCATGTTGACTCTTAATAACTCATCATATTTCATAATGCATGTCACATATAACCTTCTCTTTAATGCCATCTACCTCCATCCTGGTTATGGCATTTTAACAGGTAGCTTTTCTCTCTCTGGACTTCCTCTCCTCAATACATCTTACATTAAACTACCACTGCATCTTTCTGTCACAGCTTTTTCTTCTTACTGCTTAACTGTTCAAATAATGAGTTGTTTCCAGCATTTATGGGACGGACACTGGACCTAGACTCTAGCACTAAAAAATATACAGTAATTCCACAGATGCTACAAATTACCTTTCCAAGTTTATATTTCATCACTTTTCTATGTGGTTAGACAGGTCAGAACCATGGAACTGTGTCTGCTGTGAATAGTGTACACATTTCTCTTTTTGACTTTGTTTTCACCAATTTTTTTTCCACTGTCAATGTATTTCCCACTTCTCTTGCCATTTATCTTTCAAGGTCCCAGTTTCTACTTGAAGAATTATCTGAACACCTCCTCCAAGGGATACAGATACTTCCTTATCTCTTCCAGGACTTATTGTTTATATTACCAGTCTATGCCTTCTTTGGGGTCTGTCCTGTGATCTCTTACATTGTGTTAACTACAATATCATTTCATAAGTTTTCTTATTTATTCTGTATTTAAGAAGATGAACCTACAAATGGTAAAGCAGAGAATATCAGAGCTGAAAGGCAATGTTTTCTTTATTCAACAAGTTCTTGTAACATTTACTCTCACAAACCTATAATGATGAATGTCTCAGATACTGTCTCTGCCTTCATGGGTTTTACAGATGGGTGACAAGAAATACAGGATACAAATAATAATCAGCTTGGGGTAGGAACTCTGAAAGAGAAGTATATACAGTATGTACAAAAATTATTAACAAGGAAGAATATTTCTCATTGAAGTGGGGAAGGCATGGTAAGGGAAAGTTTAGCTGTATGTATGATATTTAATAAAAGTTTAAGGATGTATAAATCTCTTCAATCTAAATTTTAAAAAACAATGAGGAATATATTATAGGAGAGACATAAGATTCAACCAGTTTTAGAACTCTGAATGTGTGTGATTTAGAGCAGGAAAATATAGGGAATGAGTAAGAGATTAACAGCTATAGGTTAAAGAAAATCATGTATTTAATTCAAATAAGACATATTTTGAGAAAAAATGTATTTCTCTTCAGGAATTGGTAATTAGTTATTATACATCATTATCACTTAATACTTCTCACATTTTTACACTGAAATCTGCTGCCAGATATATGGAAGCTCCACTGTATGTTATTTGTTTCTTTTCTTTGCTGCTTTTAGGATTCTTTCTTTATCCTTGACCTTTTTTTGGAGCTTAATTATTAAATGCCCTGAAGTAGTCTTTTTTGAGTTAAATCTGCTTGGTGTTCTATAACTTTCTTGTGTTTAAATGTTGATAACTTTCTCTACGTTTGAAGAATTCTCTGTTATTATCCCTTTGAAAACCCTTTCTACCCCTATTTCTTTCTCTACCTCCTCTTTAAGGTCAATAACTCTTATATTTGCCCTTTTGAGGCTATTTTCTAGACCTTATAAGCATGCTTCATTGTTTCTTTTTTATTCTTTTGTCTCCTCTGACTGTACTTTACAAGTAGCCTGTCTGCAAGCTCATTAATTGTTTCTTCTGCTTGATCAATTCTGCAACTAAGAGACTCTGATGCATTTTTCAGCATGTCAATTGCATTTTTCAATTTAAATTCATCTGATAGAGTTCAAAATTCCTTCTCTGTGTTAACTTGAATTTCATTGAGTTTCCTCAAGACAGCAATTTTGAATTATCTGACTAAAGGGTCATATATCTCCATTTCTCTGGTATTGTTCCCTGATGCCTTATTTATTTCATTTGGTGAGGTCACATTTTCCTGGATGGTGTTGATGCTTGTAGATGTTCTTCAGTGTCTGGGCATTGAAGAGTTAGATATTACTGTAGTCCACTGGCTCGAAGCCCAGCCTGTCCCTAAGAGCTGCCTGGGAATTGCAGTCCTTGTCTCCTAGACTGTCTTTTATCTTTACCTAGGACCCCAGAGCACTTCACCCTATGGTGGTGAGGCTTTCTGAGAAAATCAAATTCTAACTAATGGGACGGGCAATTCCTCACTGGCTAGGGCTGGCCCATGGCTCCCCTCAGGCATGGACACTGTCTGAGCCCAGCATGGCGTTTTCTGTGTGCAGTTCGTTAACATTTGTCATTCTAGCAGGAGGAATGAATGGTGTCAGCTTCCATCCACTGTTTTGCTCCACCCATTGAGTTGTACTTTAATAGTTTGATTTTTGCCTTGTGACCAACAATGCTCCTCATGAAAAGTACCCAGCTATGAAAAATTCATGTTTGCATTTACCATAGAAATATTGTTGAGAATGTGATTTATCACATCAGTATGGTCTATGTAAAACTTCTCATGAGTTATTATTTTTACATTTAACACCAGCAGAAAACTTCTCTCTATTTAAGTGCTGGCTTGCTTTCTTCTTTCTACTAATGAGAACAATGCCATTTATCATGTTCTCTTTTGATTCTGATGCCAGGAATGTCAGAGCCAGTTCTGAAATTTAACCGTAGTGGCTGTGTTGACCATTAGCAAGCTTAGCATACTATCCTTTTCTGTCTTCAATATTCCTAATTTTGTATTTGTGTTTTCTGAGCCTCGTTACTATATATGTTGATATACGTCATGTTAAAGCCTTTGGAAACAAATGCATATAAATAAATTCAATACATAAATAGCATAAGTTGGATGATTACTCAGCAATAGAAAAAACAAACACACAACAAATTGAATAAATTATTTTAATAAATTGCAAGGGTGTTGGTCGAGTGATAAAAGCCAGTCACAAAAAATCCACATTCTGTACCATTCCATTTATATAGAACATTCTTGAAATGATAAAACTATAGAGATAAACAACAGATTAATGGTTGTCAGGTATTAGAGTGGAAAAGGTAGGGAACCGGTGTAACTACAAAGAAGTAGCCTGATGCAGCTTCCTGTGAATGCATACTAATTACAAAAGTTTTAAAGTGTTTTAAAAAAAATCTCTATACCTCCTACACCCACATATGCACAGCCTCCCTTATTATCAATGTCCCCCAGTTAAGGGGTACATTTATTATAATTGAGGGGGTATATTAGAAATCTGAATTTTCTGCTCAGTTTGGCTGTAAACTTAAAATTGCCCTAAAATATAGTTTATCAAAAAATTCATCAATCTGTACATTTTACATGGGAATTTTATTGTATGTAAATTATACCTATTGATTAATGCACAAGGATGTCATTAACTACTAAATAATGAATTGATGAATTACACTGATTAGTATTGGAAGATCCCTAGGTTTGAATTCCCTAAGAAAATAATTCTCCTCAAGATAAGTTGTTTGCAATTTGGTTGGTCAAATCATCTCATGAAAAGCCCTAAAGACATTTACACTCAGCCCACTTGTATAAGTGAATATAATGCTGACGGCATAAAGTGTAAGCAACTGGCCTGAATCAGATGGGGTTTATCATCTGGGTACAGAATGATAGAAGTGCAAATAAGCAGAAAGGAAAGCTCTCAGAGTGAAAACAAAATGCTTTATCTGCTCAGCCAGCAACACCAAGGCCAGGATCCAAGTGGATGAGCACAGGTCACCAAGACTCACACACCATGTAGGCATGCACAGATACCTCTTAAGCAAGAGAAGGGCTTCTGCAAAACCCTGCACCCCTGCCACCTATGATTGTTCCAAAGTTATGACTAAGTAGCATGAGGAGCTGTCACTTGCCCAGACCCTTGAAGGGAACGGGTGATGCTCACAACCAGAGAATTTCATCTACATTGCAGCCATTATTCCATCAAATGAGGTGACAATATTAATATGTACTTTTTAACCTATCCCCGATACCCTCTTTGAAACATTTCTTGTTAATTGGCTATTTAGAGATCTGAAACTTTTGAGGATCAGGGCTGTGCCTGCTGCCTTGATGGCACTGAACCACCAGTTTCTGAACTGCAGTTAAATGATTCTTCTAGAAACTGTTCAATCAGCACAGATAAAAATGTATTGGTTTGACTTGATTTCTAAAGGTCAGGCTTTGGCACATCCATCCCCCTGTCATCTACATTAGGTATTTCTCCTAATGCTATCCCTCCCCAATTCCCCGACTCTCCCTCCCCTAGCCCACCATGGCACATGTATACCTATGTAACAAACCTGCATGTTCTGCACATGTACTCCAGAACTTAAAAGTGCAATAAAAGAAAAAGAAAATAAGCAAAGACCGGCCATAAGAGCACCAGGGATCCATAAAAACTAATAACATCTATTCAAATGAGAATCTAATAGCAGGCCTTGGTCCTTTCAATCTGTCAACAGTCAAGAGCAATAAAGGGTATTTTGGAGTCAAAAAAAAAAAAAAAATCAGGCTTTGGGCACAGGAAGATATAGTGCTGTGTTGCTCAAAGTGTGGCCCCCGAGACTGCAGGGATTCCCAGTATCTAATACAGATCTCAGTTCCAGCCCTGCTGAATCTCAGGAGGCAGGGCCTGGGAAGCTGCATTTTAACAGGAATCCACAGTACTGTGTATGCTAAGAATCGTTGGTAGAGTGCAATGGAAAGCAGGTTGGTCAAAAACATTTCCACCAACAGCATTTTATCATCCCCTGTATTAACTTACAGATGTCTGGTAGAACAAACCAGATAGAGATTCACCCTTTTTCCCGCTACATTGCAGGAGACAAAAATCAGAAATCACCAGGCGGCAGGTAGATGAGAGCAGAGGACCAGCAAGAGACCCTGGGTAGTAGTTGGCTTTTATGTGACATAGCATTACTAGATTCTAAAAAATCTTTGAAGTGCACATGTCTTAAAAGAAACTAATAATGTAATTCTAGAAGTCCACATTTGTTTCCTTAGATACATAACACTGCCCAAACAATTTGGTTACAATTTTGAGGCAGTGGTTTCACAGTTACTTGATTAAACTGTGGTGCATTTTTATAAGAAGGAGATGGACTGATAGCCCTTGAAAGTTTCTGCAAATACCACAACTGAAAATTATAATGTTGCTTGCTTGTAATGATATTTTTAGCTGATTTCTCCTGCTTATAAATACATTTCCATATATTATTCCCGTAACATTTTCCTCATGATCACAGGGGCATCTTTATCAACTAAGTTAACATGCAGCTTTGCTGAGACAGAAAAAAAAAAGAAAAGAAATAAAGAAAAGAGTATCACATTTAGCTTTTGAGAAAAATGTGTCATCGGCAAAGATGGTGCCTCTTCATTATTGACAAGAAATACTTTCACAAACCATGAGCTTTTCTTACAGTTGATTGTCCTTCCCAAACCCCTAAGGACTTCAGTTAAGTGAGCCAATGTTAGGTACAAAAGGGAAAGAGACTGAGCTATGAGATTCAAAGTAAGCAAGCGAGAAAGAAAGAAAGCTGGAAAATGCTGATGAATCACTGTGTATTCTGAAAGGGTGAGGTCATGCATTTTTTCCCATGAATAGTTATCTCCCTTTTAACTATGGACTACATCATCCATTTTATTTGGGATTATTTTGTTTGGGTGTCAGGGATATTTGTTCCTGTGACCACCCTCCCCCCATAGAAACCAACATTTTATCTATAAACACAGGACACTGTATCCTTTGAAGCAGGTAGCCCCTGGAGCCCCCAGAGCTGCTCAGCTGTTGCCCTTGACCTTAAGAGAACTTTTATTTTTCTCTCCACTTCTCAGCCCAGATTCTATTTTCATGCCAACGTGACATTGTGGCCTTTCTTATGAAGGGTTTGCCAGTTGTGCTGAATTAGCAAAATTGTACCAAATATTTGATATATATTTAATACATGTAATGTACTTTTGTGGAATACATTGCCCTTGATAGAGCAGGCAGCTTGAGCTAAGCCAGTTTAAATATGTGTAAGAGTGTATGTATGTTTATTAAGAAACATTAATAAACTAGACAACTTTATCTTGTTCTTTTATTTTCAGCTTTAGATCTAAAATAGAAGCAAAGGAAAACAGAGTTATTCATTCAATACTAACTAATACTTACTTATTAATTTGTTGTAAATTATTATCAGCAAGTATGTTACTTTAAAAAATAACTCCAAGAACACTTGGATTTTTTTTTTTTAATTAGAGGAGAAGAAAGCTATACAGAGAAGCAAAATAAAATAAACATGATTACAACGATCTGTTCCTGAAAAGAAATTCAGACTGTAGATTCTACTAATATTTTCTAGAGGTTTGCATTATTAAGGCCACATATTTTATTTTGGTTTTTGGGGTGAATGAACTTTTTGTGTTATAAAAGTCCAAGTATCTGTTTATTGTCTTCTAAAATGAAGCACAGAAAACTGCTTGGTGATGAAGTCTGTATATAAATACACTTCTTTCTTCCTTTGTGCCTTTTATAAATAAATTCTGAAGTGCTCATTATATGCCATGTAGAAATGCAAAGTCTTCGAAACACCTCTATTATCATCCAATAATTGCAAAGGTGACCTATTTAAACTACTTTTTGAGAAAGTACTACCTTCCCTGTGATAATATAAATTATGTCCAGAAAGATGAATTCATATATTTTTATGGCTTATAGAAATGTAACTAAAATAATAATTTGAATTCTGAAAACTGATTTCAAAATTCAATAGAAATTAACATATTTTTCTGTTGGGAAAGTTGTTTTTCAATGTTAAAGTAAAAAGATTATCAAGAGATAATTTTGATAACTTCTGACTGTCTTACTATTCTGGATGTCATCCATATTCTTGTCTAGGTCCATGTATCAGCCTTCCTAGTCCCACCCTATGTTGTAGAAGGCTGACTGCTATGGACTGCATCATTGGGCTACCTTGCCTCTTGGCTACCCAGTGGGTTGATCAGTGAGAAGCCCCAGCAGCACATCAGATTGGAGGGGGCAATTGTGGTCACCCTTCTTACCAAGTGCCCACTGGTTAGCTGTGTCACTCTGCCAAAGGCCAGAAGCTTCTTAGGCAGTCCTATCAATACACGAACTTCTCTAAGTTCTGGTGACCCCTTTCTCCACTGTAGTAATAACCCCTGCTATTACTTCACAGGGGTAATAACAGCTACCCACCACTGGCCCTGTGTATGCTGAGTCATCCCTTGGTTTCTTTAAACCCTGGTCCAACCATTTGTAAAGAAAACGGTTACCTTTTTCAAAAGTTTATCTTTATTAAAAATTTCTTATCTATTATATTTGAGACAGCCATTTGTTTCTGTCCAAACCTTATCACGATAGACATATTAATTATTAGAATTAAGTTCAAGCAGACCTTCTTACAGAGTTTGAAAAGAAATAGAAACTTTGCATTAGTTCTAGTTATTTTTTCTATATTCTCAACAACCTAGGTACATTTATCAACACTTAGTTATATTTTTTAATGAAATGGTTCATGTTCTAATAAAAATCTATTAGCCATGGTTGGCATCATTATAGTGCTTTTAAAAAGCAGATTTTATTACTCAGTTAAAGAAAAAATTAAATGCTGTGGAAAAAGGCTGTAAAAGCAGTGGAGTCAAAATATCTCCAAAATATACAATTTATTTTATTTTATTTGTCTTATTTTTAAAATTGTATTTTAGAATTAGGGGGTACATGTGCAAGTGTATTACTTGCATAGTTTGTGTAATGGTGAGGTTTGGGCTTCCAATGAGCCCATCACCCAAATAGTGAACAATATACCCAATAGATAATTTTTTAAACCTCTCCCCCTTCCTCCCTTCTTCTATTTTAGAGTTCTCAGTGTCTATTATTTCCATCTCTATGTCCACAAAAACATACAATTTAGTTAGAACTATTAGCCTTTCCATCCGTTCAAGTGTCTGCTTCATATGGAGGACATGAAGTGTTTTCTTCATTGCTGTATTCCAAGCACTTAGCAGTGGGTGGCTCATGGTAGATTCTCAATAAATATGTATTGAATTTGTAAAGAAATCAAAACTTACTTTATTTTCTAATATAATTGAAAAGAATGTAAAAATATAAAATCAGAGTCTAATAACTACTTTACATAATATATTTATTTTAAAAACTAGATTATACCTATCTGTGATATAAATTTCTCTATATAAGCATTATTGCATTAGAAATAAACAAATTTAACTGAGCCCTCATGATAAGTGGATTAGAGTGAATATCCCACTTTGGTTTCCAGAATTGAATAATAGGACCTCATACTTAAAAGTGTTCTGCAAGAAATCCAGCATAAAATTAGAAAATCCCTTTAGAATTTGAAAATTGAGACCAAGAGAATCTAAGTGAATCATCCAAGATTACACATGATTTAAGATTTAAATACTTTCAAATTTTACAGGCAAATGTAAGCCCCTGGATTTTGATCGGTAGTCTCCTAGAGAATTCCTGCTGCTCTGTGGACCAAACACTCAGTCTATGTTCTGAGAAGTAGATGCCACTTGGGAGAAAAGGACCTTTGAAGATACGATAATATCATGTTGTGCAAGGGAAGGGACACAGGTTGGAGGAGTTGTCTCACCCTCCTCTCTTCTCTGAACCTGTAGAGCAGGGGCTCGTCCCTGGTTGGCTCCTGGCTAGATTCCCAAAGACTTTAAGGGCTGATCGATTCCCAGTGAACTGATAAGAAGTCGGGGGTTTCAATATGAGAGTGAGCTAAGTAAGACAGAAGATCCCAGACACAATACTATTTGGGGTAAGGGAGAAGCCCAGTTATCCTTTTTGCTGTTCATTCCATTCTTCTTTGTCCCTCTGTTCCTCTTTTTCTTTTGTATCTCTCTAATCTCTCTTTTTCACAGACTTCTCTGGGTGCTTCTCTTTCCCTCTTATCACTGACATCCTACTTCTCATTAAGAGCTTATCAGAGCTGTACCATTCCTCCTTCCACTGATAATGTCAGCCGTATCTATCCCTTTAACTGGTAGATTGGCAAGTGGAATTCAATTTACTTTAACCAACGTTTGGCAAAGTCCAAACAATATTTCTGGGAGTAAGTCACAGTTGCTAACCTCAGTGACCTTAAAATCTAGGCAGATGCTTAAGACCCTAGGCAAATAAATAATGGTTCTTCAATTTCCTTAAGTAGAAATAGATGTCATCATATCCACCTGAGTGAACGAGAACAAGCTTATGAAGTAAGTAGGTAATATTTAAATTGAAGAATTATTTACCACAATAGGTAATTAGGGGGAGAGACCTTAGATTGTTTTTTAATTCTTAGGGGAAGAAAAGACTAGATAAGGAAGATGAAACTAGTTTGGGGAGAGATTTCCACGCCAGGCCCCAAAATTCAGAGGTGATTAGGTAGTTAGTGATGATTCTTTGAAAATATATTTAAATATAAAGTTGTCATACAGTATTTGTTATATGTATCTTAAGTGACCAAACTGACTAGAATCAACTAAAAAAAATTAACTCATGAAAATTAAACGAAAGCAGATGGAACGTGGAGCACACACGCTACTCATTTGTTTGGTTGCTTGCCATGGTTTTTTTGTTTTTTATCTACCAAAGTGATTAGTTATACCACATATTTTGAGAATCATACATTTTGCCAAAAATTAAAATAAAATAATTATAAATTAAAATACAACAAACAATAGAAATTTAAAAGACATAGAAACTTAAGCTTCGTATAATTTTAAAAACTATAAGAAAGCAAACATTTATTTAGTAAATAGGCAAGAAAATAATCAGATTCTGCTCACCATTCATTCATTCATTCATTCATTCATTCATTCATTTTTTTTTTTAACAAATAAATACTAATAGTTGTCTGCTTTGGCCAGAACTATTTCAGGGATGAAAAAGTATCCCTTTCTTTCTTACTTTAGGTAAATATAGACTTTGTGTGTATATAAGCTCAGCATATCTAAACACACCCAAATAGAATATATTCTATGCCACTTTGAAGTAGTTTGAATATCACCTGACATGGGGTATTACTTCTAATTTACTTCAGGTCATCTGTTTTTTGTTTTTTTTTTTGCTTCTCCCTTAGAGACTAAAGATGATCATAGTATTAGTACATATAGTATATATCAATCTATATAATATATGGTATTGGGAAACATTTTTACTAATAGGGATATTTACAAGCAAATTATGTCTCATTACTTATGTTCACAAATTTTAATAAACTCCTGTTTCTGCCCATTGCCAAAATGTTTCCTATCCTCCCAAGAAATAAAACTGTTACTTTGTTTTTGGTTAAACTCATATAATATTTTTTTTTTCCTTAGGGTAAAATCATTATTTATTTTACATAAGTCACATCCTAAAGACATATATTAATATGTTGAATTCCATACCTCACCAACTGGAATATAAATGATACAAATTATGTTTGAAGTGGAAAAAAGGCTGTTAAGATGGGCTGATGGCCATTGTCTTAAATATCACTTTCCCAACAGCAAGGGTTACACCTGGAAACTGTTCATCATAGCCAAAAAGGCAGGGCTCCTTGGGATGTGGCTCATCAGAATGACTAATACAAAGTCAGTTTTCTCATAAATCTGCCTATTCTCCCCCATCTGTTATTTGCATTTTTCCAGAAAGTTAAAAAGAATACTGATGTACTGTTTTGCCCCAACTACAGTTAAATTCACATAGTTTACTCTTTTAGTTCCCCAGATGGCATTTCAGCCAAGCCCTATATGGGGTATTGCATCAGAAGAGCTTCTGATATCCAATGGGAATTCCAGGTGAGACATCTAGCGGTAAAAGGCGGAACTGCTTAAGAATTCAACTCAGTAGTAGTACTTCGTTTCTTATCAATTTTGAGGTGAGAAAAATGAGAACACATGGACACAGAGAGGCGGTCTACTATACACTGGGGACTGTTGGGGGGAATGGGGGAGGGACAGCAGGGGGGGCTGGGGGGGTTAGCCTGGGGATGAATACCAAGTGTGGGTGAAGGGGAGGAAAGCAGCAAAGCACACTGCCATGTGTGTACCTATGCAACTATCTTGCTCGTTCTGCACATGTACCCCCAAACCTATAATGCAATAAAAATTAAAAAAAAAATAGTTTTGAACTTAGGAAAAAAAAAGCCATCTAACAGACTATGTACCCATCACTGAATTAATTCCCTCTGTTCAGCTCATAAAACTTTACATGTTTTAGCATGCCAGACCTATGAGCTTAATAGTTTTCTTTTTTAATTTACAGTGATTTGATAGAATGATTTGCATAGATTTTCAGCTATCAACACCAAAGCAGATGTATATTTCCAATTCAAGGAAAATATATACATATAGAACACATGTTATGTGTTATGTCTGTACACACACAAACATTTGAGTTTGGACAAACGCAAGGTAATCCCTGTTTAAAGCTATGAGTCTAGATGATGTTTTATGAAGACCAAAGGCATATGTAACATTTGTAATAAAAATCAAACAAACAAATAAAAACTTTGTCTAATTACATCTGAGGCACTCTACTGGATACTGAGCTTATAGTGGTAAAAAAGCCAGTGATGTTCTCTGCCCTCATGGAAGTTTTAATCTAGTATGAGGAGGGAGAGACTTCAAAAAGCGAAGATAACCACAGGATGGATTATTATAGTTACAGGAATTGCTACGAAGGAAAGCAGAATATAAACTCATGGAACAATAGATGTTAATTGACACAATGGCTTTAGAAGTCACCTAGTGATCAAATATAATATTTCACAAATAAATAATATATAGTCTAAGGTAATAACGGGATATGTTCAAGGTCACATAACTAATAGAGGACATATATCAAATTAGACATAGAGAAAATTGAAAGTTGATATTTTTTATTGCAAGAAGAGTCCTAAACTTTTTAATTACCTTTTTGATTGACATAATAGATGTACATAATTCTGGGGTATGTGGGATAGTATCATATTTTCATATAATTTGTAAAGATCAAATCAGTGTGTTATTAGTTAGGATTCTCCAGAGGGACAGAACTAATAGGATATATGCATATGTGAAGGGAGCTTATTAGGGAGAATTGGCTCAGAAAATCACAAGGCGAAGTCCCACAATAGGCCATCTGCAAGCTGAGGAGGAAAAAAGCCAGCAGTGGCTCAGTCTGAGTCCAAAAGCCTCAGCAGTAGGGAAGTGACAGTGGAGCTTCCAGGCCCAAGAGCCCCCAGGCAAATCACTGGTGTAAGTTCAAGGGTCCAAAGGCCGAAGAACCTGAAGTCTGAATGACCAAGGACAGGAAGAAAGAATGGAAGCATCCAGCAAGGAAGAAAGATGAAAACCAGAACACTCTGCAAGCCCTTTTCTCCCACTTTCTTCTGCTGGCTTTGTTCTAGCTGTGCAGGCAGCTGATTGGTGCCCACCCACATTGACGGTGGGTCTTCCTCTCCCAGGCCAGTGACTCAAATGTTAATCTCCTGTGGCAACACCCTCAAAGACATACCCAGAAACAGTAACAGCTATTTAGCCATCCCTCCTCAATCCAATCAATTTGACACCTAATATTAACTGCCACACGGTGTAATTGGGTATCCATCACCTTAAATATTTGTCTTTTCTTTGTGCTAAAAATATTCAAATTATTATTTTTCTTGCTATTTTGAAATAAACAATAGAATCATGCTACACATCTATCCAGCACTAGGTTTTGTTTCTTCTATTATACTGTATACTGGCATCCGTTAATCAACCACTCTTCATTCTTCCTCCCTTCTACCATTCCCAGCCCCTGGTAACCACCAATCTACTTGCTATCTTCATAAGATCCACTTTTCTTAAAGTTCTCACATGTAAGAACATGCAATATTTGTTTTTCTGTGCTTGTTTCATTTCACTTAATGTATGACCTCCAGTTCCATCCATATTGCTGCAAGTGACTGGATTTCATTCTTTTTCATGGCCGAGCAATGTTCCATTGTACATATACCACATTTTGTCTATCCAGTCATACATGGATGGACACTGAGGTTGATTCCATATGTTGGCTATTTTGACTGGTGCCGCAATAAACATGGGAGTGCAGGTATGTCCTCTATATATTTTCTTTCTTTTGGATATATCCCCAGTAGTGAAATCGCTGGATCATATGGAAGTTGCATTTTTATTTTTAAAGAACCTCCAGATAGTTTTCTATAGTGACAGTGCTAATTTACATATCTACCAACAGTGTACAAGTGTTCCTCTGCCTTTATATCCTCACCCGCACCCCTTATTTCCTGCCTTTTTGATACATAACCAGTAGTGGAATTGCTGAATCATATGGAAGTTGCATTTTTAGTTTTTAAAAAAGCTCCATACAGTTTTCTATAGTGACTGTACTAATTTACATTCCTACCATGTACAAGTGTTCCCCTGTCTTTATTTCCTCACCAGCACCCTTATTTCCTGACTTTTTGATAAAAGCCATTTTAGCTGGGGTGAGATGATATCTCATTGTGGGTTTGACTTGCATTTCTCTGATGATTTGTGATGTTGAACATTTTTTATAAACTTCTGGGTCATTTGCATGTCCTCTTGAAAAATATCTATTCAGATATTTTGCCAATTAAAAACATCAGATTTTTTTTGTAGTTAATTGTTTGAGCTTCTCACATATTTTGCTTATTAATTCTGTCAGACAGATAGTTTGCAAAGATTTTTCTCCCCTTCTGTTGGTTGTGTCTTCACATGTTTTTGCCTCTTTAAGGTCAGCCACTGGTTTCTTTTTTGTTGATTTAAGGAGGTCCCTGTTTGCTGTAGTTTCTTGTGGATGTATGCCTATGTCTTTTATTAAAGGGTTAGTTATTTATTCCAGTCTTCTTTGTCTGGCTTGTTTTGATTTTTATCGGCTGTTTACTTACAGATTTTTTGTAATTTACCTGTTGCTTTACTTTCTTTTCCGACTAGGTTGATGCCTCCTTTTAGGCCCTAGATGCTGCTTTAAGCCCAGGTTTGCCTAGGATCTCGTAAAGTATTAGACTGTGCCCATCTTAAATGGGGGAGGTTCCAAAGCCAATATCCTGGTAGTGTGGGAAAGCCAGCTAGACATTTCTGCCGAGGGGCCTATAGAACAACCTTCCTGCATCGTGCTGCTGCTGCACGGCCACTCTGATCTCACTTCTCCTTTGGCAAAGCTACAGAGCAAAGTTTTTGGGGCTTGGATAGTGCCGACTCCCTACTTTGTCTCTGAATGTCTTCAGGGATATTTCTCTCTTCAGGCACTAACAACAATTCCTGTGGGTTGAGATAGGGACAAGTCTTCTGCTAGGGAGTCCAAAATGGTGGGGAAGCTGATGGTCCACCTTGATCCTACTTTTTCCAGTGTAGAAACCATGAATTAGGAGGAAATTGTCACTGTACTTTTTCCTGGGTAGAATAGGGATGGAGGATTTGCGGATATGGGAGTCTGATTCTGTTACTGTTTGCTCAGAGCTTTTCATCTCTCTGTGATCCCCGGGAACTCTCTCATTCTCATATTTGAGTGCTGCAATATTGCTTGTGATGATATTCATGTGGTACATTTGTTTTTCATTTTTGGTGGGGGCAGTAAAACTGGCTTGCTTCTGTGCCACCATTTTGGAACTGGAAGTGAAAGACTAAATTTTATATACAAAAATACTACTACATTAAATTTAAAAAAGCCTTGATTTGCCTAGCTTTTCTGGAGTAAAATGAGATAAGCGCAGCAGAGAAAAGATTCTCCTTTTACAAATGCCAAAAGAGAAATGAATTTGGTAATCCTTTTCAGGAGTTTTATCAGTCAGGCTAAGTTATATTTTGATAACAAATAATGCTAAAATTTTAGTACAACACGGCAAGAAAGGCCTCTCTCTCTCATGTCCCATGTGTTTCATAGGTTGCCTGTGGCTGTACCCCATTTCATCTTCACTTCTGGGAACTAGACTGATGGAGTAGTTTTCCAGCAGAAGTACTCCTGGTCATGATGGCAGAAAGAGGAGCAAACTTGGTGGACCAGGTGCTGGCCCATGATGTATCTACTCAGATGTGTCACATATCTCTGCCCACAGGTAAGTCCATGGTTTCACCTGAGTATAGTTTTATTGCTAGGAGAGGCACCAAGTATGGGAGAATAATATACTGCCTACCATATGCATGAAGTATATATTTTTTTATATAAAGACTCTAAGGGATGCAATATTTTAGTGAAAACAACACACTGGCTGCTTGTCTGGATTAGTTCTTAACAGTTACTTGCTCCCTCAGTTTGAATCTACTTTCTCCTGGTGATATCTCACTCCTTTTTTGCTTCTGGGGGTCCCTCCTTCTCCCTTAGCCCAGGAGATCTAAATCCCATCTCTGACTTTGAGAGTGAAATATCCACTTTATATGCCATCTAAGCCAATCACTACTTTATATTCTCCTGGCCACGAGGATTTGGTCAGAAGTGCAGACTTTATCTACAGCAAGTCTAGTTAAAGCAATTGTTGTGTTTTTGTGAAGCCACGGGTAGATGGTAACATGAAAGAAAACTTTTTCCTGTGGGACCTGGACCTTGAAGTGTGTGAAACAGAAGCTGCTACAGTCATCATGCTCATGCTCAGAGCTCAAGGGTGAAGCCCAGCATAGGGAAGAGGGGACTATTGATCTGAGATGTGTAGAGAATCAAAATCCTTACAAAATGTCTGAGCTCCTGAATACAGCTATATAGCACTGCTCTTAGGCTTTATAGTTTGGGGACTTTTTATCATTATATAGTTATTGGAACCAAGTTTGCTCTTCTTTCTGCCATCACGACCAGCAGTACTTCTGCTAGAAGACTACTCCATCAGCCTGGTTCCCTGAAGTGGAGAGGCTAGCCTAAATTTACTGAAATGTATTTTTTCTTTCTTCAAGAAGAAATTAACCTTAGCTGACTGCAACTTTGATACTTTATAAACTTAATTTTTTGAACTTTTTGAGTCTTGAAATAACGCAGCTTAAGACACACTTTGTACAGTTGTAAAAATATTTTCTTTATATCCATATTCTTTAATCTTTTTCTTCCTATTTTTGAAATTTCTCATTTTTTTTCATTTTACTTTTTAAACTTCTTAAAATTAAAAATGAAGACACAAACATACACATTAGCCTCAGATAAAAATGTACCACTGTTTTCCACCACCATATCTTATCCCACTGGAAGATTTTCAGGGAAAATAATATGCACAGAGTTTGTATCTCCTGTGAGAATAGTGCCTCATTTTGGAATACCTCCAGAAGCACCTGCCTGAGGCTGTTTCACACCCCTTTTTTATAAGTAGAAGAAGTACACTCTAAAGTAACAATAAAAGTATAGTATAGTAAATATATCAACCAGTAACATAGTCATTTATTATCATTATCAAATATCATGTTCTCTACATAATTGTATGTACTAATTTTATATGATTAGTAGTACAGTAGGCTTGTTTGCACAGACATCACCACAAACACATGAGTGATGCAGTGTGCTAAAACGTTTTGATGGCTACAGCATTACTATGTGATAGGAATTCTTCAGCTTCATTAAAATCTTATGGGACCACTATCCTATCTGCAGGCCGACATTGACTGAAACTTCTTTATACGGCACATGACTATAGTGGCTGTTGCAACTACATGAGAAGACATTAAGCCCAGTGACAAGCTACATCCAAACCTGGTGGCAATTCAATTCCACAAACAATACTAAACTCTGATACTGGGCTTTACAAACATGAAAATGTCATGTTAAATATGATAGGGACATGCAGATAAAATCTGTTCTTTATACTCAGTGAGTTGGCACTGTCTCAGAAGATAAGACAAGCATCAATAGGTAGGGATGGGTTTCAAGGTGGAAGAGCTCCTACATTGTAAGGGAAGGGGAATTGAAAGTATTTCCCGGAGGAAATAAAAATTGAAGTAGATTTCCCTAATGAAGCTAAAAACTCAAAATGGTGATGATGATGATGATAAATAAACCAAAACAGAGACAGCTAAAATAATAAGGAATGTTTATTATAGTATTACTTATGAATACCAGTAATAATCCTATGAAGATCATATGATTACATCTTCATAATGACATTAAGAGAAAGTACACTTTCTTCATATTATGCTCAAGTACTGCTATAGCTCAGTGTGTTGAAATAAATTGTCTATAGCTACACAGATAGTAATGGAGGAGTCATGACTTATCTCATTCTAGAGCTTGAGCAATCATCTTGCATCTTCTCTCCCTGCCTCCGTCTAATGCTCCTTCTTCCTTCTCAAAGTGTCCCACACTTGCCCTGTTCTAAGCTCTAGGAGCACTGAAGGCAGGAAACTGGCCTGGCTTGCTCTGCCCTAGTACTCCAACAGTCATAACAGAGTTACATTAATGCTGGCAATACTGACAAAGTGGAGATGACTGCATGAGGGCCAATGTCTTATCAAGGACTGGTCCAATCCAATCAGGTGGGAAATTTCTTCCATGCTTCTTAATCCTTTTAGCTTCAGCTGTTAATTACCACTTACACTCTAAGCCAGATGATGTAGGAGTCAACTAGTGGTGAATGCCCCACTAGATGATGCTGAGTACATTAATTTCAAAGACTTAAGTAAGGGAAAGAACTAGAAGATCACTTCTTCATATTCTCTGAAGTGATGAAACTTGTATTAGAATAGGGATGGTGTTGAAAGTGTGATGTCCAAGGATATGTCCTGAAAATCTTCCTGTTTTTTAATGTGCTGACCTTAAAATTCTTAAGGCGTATAGACTAAAGAGAAATTTAGGCATTTCTCTTAGGAAATTGCATTTTAACAAATATCTTCAAAATAATCTTGTACTATAGCATCTGGATGTAAAATTTTCAAAGAACAATAGATTTATTAGACCAAGAATTTTGTGAATTAAATCTAGAGGCTGTTATGAAAATTTTCAGAGGCTGGTTTTGTTCTTTAAAGATGCTGAAGGCAAGTAAGTCTTCACCTCTCCTGTGGTGACCACTTTCCCATGAGGGTTTAACTTCTCTATTGATTGCTGAAATTTGAAGTTCTTCTGATTTTCAGTCTTATTTTTATATGATTCTGTTTCTTTGTCATTTAATTGTTTCAGCTTAGAATTTGCCTGTGGGCCCTTTGAGTTGTGGCAAAACAGCTGGCACATGACAAGTTGCTAGAGTTAACAGCCGCCCGTCACACTCCATTGCCAACTGTGACAACAATGATGAACGCAATACCAGTTTTAAATGGACCCATTTTTTAACCTCAGAAAATTGTCTTTGTGATTTTGAGCTGTCAAGAGGAAAAGAAAATATCCACAATAACCTATATCTAATTTGTCATTTCTTTAATGCTTCTCTCATATTGCTTTTTATTGATAGTCAAAAGGTTATATAAATTAAAAATATGGATTTAAGAAGTATGTGAAGAAGTAAGCATATTTTTAAGGAACCTCATTGAAAACATGGCACAGTTTTAAGGAAAAATATATGACTACTTCATCTTATAATTTCTAGGACAGGAAATACAACAATAAACTAAGAAAATGCCATTAAAAGTAGACTATAGGACCGGGCATGATGAAAGCTACCTGGAATCTTGAGCTCAGGCAATTCTGAGCTGTAATGCACTATATTCATGCCTATGAGAGGCCACTACACTCCAGCCTGGGCAATATAGTGAGACTCCATCCCTAAAAAGTAAAATAAAATGAAAGTAGACCATGTAAAAAGCTATAAAAGAAGGTCGTGAAGTTTTAATCTGAATTTATATTATTATATTCATTGTCATATACGTTTATATTATTATATTCATTGTCATAAGTCAAAGATTGCCATACTTGATGTCTTACACATCACCAATTATAAATCACACATCCTTAAAGATTAAATTTAAACTTTCTAATGCCATATTGTGATTATTTGGAAATTAAACATCTAAGAATCTATTTTTTTTTTCAGTATGAAAGAAACCTTCTACACGAGTCCAATAGAGTAGAGGTAACAGTTTATGCAAAAAGTCATATATATGTACTACATGAGGATGAAAAGATACATTTGAACAACACTGTAACAAAGCAAAAGTTAGAATATGAGTGATACAGAAATAAAAAAATGAGAAAAGAACAATAAATGACAAAGAAACAATAGAAAAATGGAATGACACTTAAAAATGACCAAATGTATTATGATTTAAAAATATTACTATATAACCCCTTTGGTTTGTTTGAACCTTATTTTTAAATTTAAAAACACTCAAATTCAATCATTAGGCAAAATTCCTAGTTACTCTTTATAAGAAATAGAGCTAATCCAACATGGTTCAAAAATAGAAGGCATGATGAGATAAATAAGACACTACAGGAATAGAAAGAAAAAAAAATGAAGTAAAATGAACACGTCATGGTAAAAATTAGGGAAAAAATATATTCAATCACCAATAGGCTTACCTATACTGATCAAAGGCACACTCCATCATGAAGAAATAGTAGTCATGCACATACTGAACAATATAAAATTAAAGTGAGAGGTTGTCGAAGATTACAGAGTGTATAAATCATTTAACTAGAACTTTACCACACTTCCTGTAGCTGAAAGTCAGTTCTCTTTCCAAACTGATCAAGTTTTCAAAATATGGTTAGTTGTGGACCTCCAGTTAGATAAATTTCATTAACATGACTTCATATGTGCACCACTTTTAAAGCTTTACATGTAGCAGAACAGACAACCTGTGATCATTTTCGGAGACTGAAAACATTATTACCACCAGCAAGCTGCAGTGTAAAATATGGAAATTTAGCCTCTGAGATCCTTTCACCTTTCTTTCTCTACCCTGACTCCTCCAGTGCCCTCTCCAAATGCCCTCCTTAATATTCCTTCTCACCAGGCACTCTCACTGGATCTTGTAAAGTATACTTTTTTATTTATTGCGTTTTAGGTTTGGGGGTACATGTGCAGAACATGCAAGATAGTTGCATAGGTACACACATGGCAGTGTGTTTTGCTGCCTTCCACCCCTTCACCCACAATTGGCATTTCTCCCCATGCTATCCCTCCCCAGTTCCCCCCGCCACTGTCTCTCCCTTATTTCCCCCAATAGACCCCAGTGTCCCTTCCCTGTGTCCAAGTGTTCTTATTGTTCATCACCCACCTATGAGTGAGAATATGTGGTGTTTCATTTTCTGTTCTTGTGTCAGTTTGCTGAGAATGATGTTCTCCAGATTCATCCAGGTCCCTACAAAGGACAGTAACTCATCATTTTTGATTGCTGCATAATATTCCATGGTGTATATGTGCCACATTTTCCCAGTCCAGTCTATCATCGATGGGCATTTGGGTTGGTTCCAGGTCTTTGCTATTGTAAACAGTGCTGCAATGAACATTCGTGTGCATGTGTCCTTATAGTGGAACGATTTATAGTCCTTTGGATATATACCCAGTAATGGGATTGCTGGGTCAAATGGAATTTCTATTTCTAGATCCTTGAGGACTCGCCACACTCTCTGCCACAATGGTTGAACTAATTTGCACTCCCACCAACAGTGTAAAAGTGTTCCTATTTCTCCACATCCTCTCCAGCATCTGTTGTCTCCAGATTTTTTAATGATCACCGTTCTAACTGGTGTGAGATGGTATCTCAATGTGGTTTTGATTTGCATCTCTCTAATAACCAGTGATAATGAGCATTTTCTCATATATTTGTTGGCCTCATGTATGTCTTCTTTTGTAAAGTGTCTGTTCATATCCTTTGCCCATTTTTGGATGGGCTTGTTTGTTTTTTTCCTGTAAATCTGTTTGAGTTCTTGGTAAATTCTGGATATCAGCCCTTTGTCAGATGGGTAAACTGCAAAAATTTTTTCCCATTCTGTTGGTTGCTGATTCACTCTAGTCACTGTTTCTTTCGCCGTGCAGAAGCTGTGGAGTTTGATTAGGTCCCATTTGTCTATTTTGGCTTTTGTTGCCATGCTTTTGGTGTTTTGGTCATAAAGTCCTTGCCTACTCCTCTGTCCTGAATGGTTTTGCCTAGATTTTCTTCTAGGGTTTTTATGGTGCCAGGTCTTATGTTTAAGTCTTTAATCCATCTGGAGTTAATTTTAGTGTAAGGTGTCAGGAAGTGGTCCAGTTTCTGCTTTCTGCACATGGCTAACCAGTTTTCCCAACACCATTTATTAAACAGGGAGTCCTTTCCCCATTGCTTGTTTTTGTCAGGTTTATCAAAGATTGTATGGTTGTAGATATGCTGTGTTGCCTCCGATGCCTCTGTTCTCTTCCATTGGTCTGTATCTCTGTTTTAGTAGCAGTACCATGCTGTTTTGATTACTGTAGCCTTGTAGTATAGTTTGAAGTCTGGTAGTGTGATGTGATGCCTCCCGCTGTGTTCTTTTTGCTTAGAATTGACTTGGCTATGTGGGCTCTCTTGGTTCCATATGAAGTTCATGGTGGTTTTTTCCAGTTCTGTGAAGAAAGTCAATGGTAGCCTGATGGGGATAGCATTGATTCTGTAGATTACTTTGGGCACTTTAGCCATTTTCATGATATTGATTCTTCCCAACCATGAACACAGAATGTTTCTCCATCTGTTTGTGTCCTCTCTTATTTTGTTGAGCAGTGGTTTGTAGTTTTCCTTGAAGAGGTCCCTTACATTCCTTGTAAGTTGTATTCCTAGGTATTTTATTCTCTTTGTAGCAATTGTGAATGGCAGTTCGTTCTTCATTTGGCTCTCTTTAAGTCTGTTATTGGTGTATAGGAATGCTTGTGATTTTTGCATATTAATTTTATATCCTGAGACTTTGCTGAAGTTGCTCATCAGTTTCAGGAGTTTTTGGGCTGAGCCGATGGGGTCTTCTAGATATACTATCATGTCATCTGCAAATAGAGACAATTTGGCTTCCTCCTTTCCTATTTAAATACCCTTTATTTCTTTTTCTTGCCTGATTGCTCTGGCTAGAACTTCCAGTACGATATTGAATAGGAGTGGTGAGAGAGGGCATCCTTGTCTAGTGCTGGATTTCAAAGGGAATGCTTCCAGTTTTTGCCCATTCAGTATGATACTGGCTGTTGGTTTGTCATAAATAGCTTTTATTATTTTGAGATACTTTCCATCAATACCGAGTTTATTGAGGGTTTTTAGCATAAAGGGCTGATGAATTATGTGAAAGGACTTCTCTGCGTCAATTGAGATAATCATGTTGTTTTTGTTTTTGGTTCTGTTTATGTGGTGAATTACGTTTATAGACTTGCATATGTTGAACCAGCCTTGCATCCCCAGGATGAATACTACTTGATCATGATGGATAAGCTTTTTGATGTGCTGTTGCAATCAGCTTGCCAATATTTTATTGAAGATTTTTGCATCTATGTTCATCATCGATATTGGCCTGAAGTTTTCTTTTCTTGTTGAGTCTCTGCCAGGTTTTGGTTTCAGGATGATGTTGGTCTTATAAAATGAATTGGGAAGGATTCTCTCTTTTTGGATTATTTGGAATAGTTTCAGAAGGAATGGTACCAGGTCCTCTTTGAGTGTCTGGTAGAATTCGGCTGTGAACCCATCTGGACCTGGGCTTTTTTTGTGTGGTAGGCTCTTAATTGCTGCCTCGACTTCAGACCTTGATATTTATCTATTCATAGTTTTGGCTTCCTCCTCCTTTAGGCTTGGGAGTACACAGGTGTCCAGGAATTTATCCATTTCTTCCTGGTTTACTAGTTTATGTGCATAGAGTTGGCTGTAATATTCTCTGATGATGGTTTAAATTTCTGTGGAATCTGTGCTAATTTCTCCTTTATCTTTTTTTATTGCATCTATTTGGTTGTTCTCTCTTTCCTTTTTTATCAGTCTGGCTAGTGGTCAGTCTATATTGTTGATCTTTTCAAAAAACCAGCTCTTGGATTTATTGATTTTTTGAAGGGTTTCTTGTATCTCTATCTCCTTCAGTTCTGCTCTAATCTTAGTTATTTCTTATCTTCTGCTAGGTTTTGAGTTTTTTTATCTTGCTCCTCTAGCTCTTCCAATTTTGGATCTCTCCACTCTTCTCATATGGGCACTTATTGCTATATATGTTCCTCTAGATACTGCTTTAAATGTGTCCCAGAGATTCTGTTATGTTTTATCTTCGATCTCATTGGTTTTGAAGAACTTCTTTATATCTGCCTTCATTTCATTGTTTATCCAGTCAACATTCAAGAGCCAGTTGTTCAGTTTCCATGAAGCTATGTGGTTCTGAGTTAGTTTCTGAATTCTGAGTTCTAACTTGATTGCACTATGGTCTGAGAGACTGTTTGTTATGATTTCAGTTGTTTTGCATTTGCTAAGGAGTGCTTTACTTCCAATTATGTGGTCAATTTTAGAGTAGGTGTGATGTGGTGCTGAGAAGAATGTATATTCTGTGGATTTGGGGTTGAGAGTTCTGTAAATGTCCATCAGGTTTGCTTGTTCCAGGTCTGAGTTCAAGCCCTGGGTATCCTTATTAATTTTCTGTCTGGTTGATCTGTCTAATATTGACAGTGGAGTGTTAAAGTCTCCCACTATTATTGTGTGGGAGTCTAAGTCTCTTTGTAAGTCATTAAGAACTTGCCTTATATATCTGGGTGCTCCTGTATTGGGTTCATATATATTTAGGATCGTTAGCTCTTCTTGTTGTATCAATCCTTTTACCACTATGTAATGTCCTTCTTTGTCTCTCTTGATCTTTGTTGCTTTAAAGTCTATTTTATCAGAGACAAGAATTGCAACTCCTGCTTTTTTTTTTTTTTGCTCTCCATTTGCTTGGTAAATCTTCTCCATCCCTTTATTTTGAGCCTTTGTGTATCCTTGAATGTGAGATGGGTTTCCTGGATACAGCACACCGATGGGTTTTGGCTATTTATCCAATTTGCCAATCTGTGTCTTTTGATTGGTGTATTTGGCCCATTTACATTTAGGGTTAATATTGTTATGTGTGAATTTGATACTGACATTTTGATGCTAGCTGGCTGTTTTGCCCATTAGTTGATGTAGATTCTTTTTTTTTTCTTTTCTTTTTTTGAGGCGGAGTTTCACTCTTGTTACCCAGGCTGGAGTGCAATGGCACGGTCTCGGCTCACCACAACCTCTGCCTCCTGGGTTCAGGCAATTCTCCTGCCTCAGCCTCCTGAGTAGCTGAGATTACAGGCATGCACCACCATGCCCAGCTGAGTTTTTGTATTTTTAGTCAAGACGGGGTTTCACCATGTTGACCAGGATGGTCTCGATCTGTTGACCTTGTGATCCACCCGCCTCGGCCTCCCAAAGTGCTGGGATTACAGGCTTGAGCCACCGCGCCCAGCCAGCGATGTAGATTCTTTAGGTTGATGCTCTTTAGCATTTGGTATGTTTTTGGAATGGCTGGTACTGGTTATTCCTTTCTATGTGTAGTGCCTCTTTCAGGAGCTCTTGTAAAGCAGGCCTAGTGGTGACAAAATCTCTGATTACTTGCTTGTTCGTGAAGGATTTTATTTTTCCTTCACTTATGAAGCTCAGTTTGGCTGGATATGAAATTCTGGGTTGAAAGTTCTTTTCTTTAAGGATGTTGAATATTGGCTCCCACTCTCTTCTGGCTTGTAGAGTTTCTGCCGAGAGATCTGCTTTGAGTCTGATGGGCTTCCCTTTGTGGGTGACCCGACCTTTCTCTCTGGCTGCCCTTAGCATTTTCTCCTTCATTTCAACCCTGGTGAATCTGACAATTATGTGCCTTGGGGTTGCTCTTCTTGCAGAATATCTTTGTGGTGTTCTCTGTATTTCCTGAACTTGGATATTGGCCTGCCTTTCTAGGTTGGGGAAATTTTCCTGGATAATATCCTGAAGAGTGTTTTCCAGCTCGGATTCATTCTCTTCATCACATTCTGGTACACCTATCAAACGTAGGTTGGGTAAGAGACCCAACCTAGTCCCACATTTCTTGGAGATTTTGTTCATTCCTTTTTGAGCTTTTTTCTTTAATCTTGGTTTCTCATTTTATTTCATTGAGTTGATCTTCAACTTCTGATATCCTTTCTTCTTCTTGGTCAATTCGGCTGTTGAAACTTGTGCATGCTTGGCAATGTTCTCATGTTGTGTTTTTCAGCTCCTTCAATTCACTCATATTCCTCTCTAAGTTGTCCGTTCTTGTTATCATTTCCTCAAATCTTTTTTCAAGGTTCTTAGTTTCTTTGCATTGATTTAGAACATGTTCTTTTAGCTCATAGAAGTTTCTCATTACCCACCTTCTGAAGTCTGATTCCATCATTTCATTACACTCATTCTCTGTCCAGCTTTGTTCCCTTGCTGGTGAGCAATTTTGGTTCTTTGTAGGAGGCAAGGTGTTCTGGTTTCAGTTGTTTTCCTCCTTTTTGTGCTTGTTTCTTCCCATCTTTGTGGATTTATCCACCTGTCTTCTGGGTAGTTGCTGATTTTTCAATTGGGTCTCTGAGTGGACGCCCAGATTGTTGGTGATGAAGTATTTCTGTTTCTTAGTTTTCCTTCTAACAGTGTAGCCCCTCTGCTGTACGACTGCTGAGGTCCACTCCAGGCCCTGCTTCTCTGGGGTACACCTGTAGCAGCTGAGAAACAGTGGGGGATGCTACCAGTTTCTTCTTCTGCTGTCTTTGTCTCAGAATGATGCCTGCCAAATGTCAGTCTGATCAGTCATTTTTGAGGTGACTCTTTGGTATATGGGGTTCAGGGAGCTGCTTGAGGAGACAGTCTGTACTTTATAGGAGCTCAAGTGCTGAGCTGTGAGCTCCGTTGTTCATTCAGGGCTGCTAGGCAGGTGCATTTAATTCTGCTGCAGCAGAACTCATAAAACCCCTTTTTTCCCTCAGATGCTCTGTCTCGGGGAGTTACGGCTTTATTTATGAGTATCTGTTGCACTGTCCTGCCCAGCTAGAAGGCAGTTTAGTCACTATTTGCCTGCCGAGGTTCCGCCCTGCTGCCATCGGGTCTGCCCAGTTGCCATAGGCTCCACCCTGCTGCCTTGGGTCCACCCTGTTGCTGTGGGCTCTGCCCTGCTGTTGTGGGCTCTGCCCTGTTGCCGTGGGCTCTGCCCTGCTGCCAAGTGTAATTCCCTGTAGACCTGCTTATATGGGTGTGGTTGGAACTGCTGTGGTGACCCCGCCTCTGTATTGGCAGAGTCTCTCTGTTATGGCAGGTTGCCTCAGCAATGGCAGGGTGCGTCAGCAATGGGAGAGTACCTCAGTAGGGGTGGAATGTCTCGGTAATGGCAGACGCCCCTCCCCCACTGAGCTGCACCATCCTGGGTTCAGCTGTGCCTGCCATGAAACTCTCAACCCTGAGCATTTGAAATCACTGTTTTGTTTGTCCCTGTTGGGGTGGGACCTGCCAAGCCTGATCACCTGGCTCCCTGCCTCTGAGCTCTTTTTTTTTTTTTTTTTAAGTTGAACAGTTGACTCTCTCCCAGGTGTTTCAGTCGCCTGCTGAAAGGGCACCGGGATCTGTGTGATTTCCCATGCAGCGACCCAGTGCGCCAGCTCACATTTTGCTTCCCAGGAATCTCCTGGCCTGGCTCACTGTTCAAGTCCTGTTTAATCAGATGAATATGCTAATATGCCCTCCCAAATCTCAAATTGCCGGTTTAACAGGGCACCCAGACCAGTGCATTTTGTGCAGAGTGCCGCTGTGCTGCAGCGCTGGCTGAAACGACTGCGCCATCCAAAACAGCTGCACTGGCATCCCGTGTCTCTCCTACACCTGAGAATTTCCTCGTTCTGTGGGCAACAAAGATCTGTCTGGAAATGCGGCATGAACTCACCCTCTGCACCTTCACTGAGAGCTGCAATCCTGAGTTGCTTCTACCATGCCATCCTTCGACATCTTTTTTCTCGTAAGGTATACTTTTTATCATTATCTCTGCATCCTCTCCTGTACCCTTCATGAAAAAAATTTGTTGATGTTTTGCCCTAGTCAAGTACACCTAGGTAAGGAGAGACTTTTAGAACATCAGCTAGTGGCCCAGGGCTTTTGGTTCTCTGCAAATTCAAGGTTTCTTACTTTAGAAAACAGGTATCAGATTTCTGGCTTTCTTGGGCCATCTTAAAAAAAGAATTGTCTTGGGCCATACATAACACTAATGATATCTGATGAGCTTTTAAAAATTGCAAGAAAAGGGCTTAATATTTCAAGAAAGTGTATGATTTTTTGTTGGGCTGCATTCAAAGCTGTCCTGGGCCGCATGAAGCCCATGCGCCATGGGTTGGCCAATCTTGCTCTAGAATGAGCAAAGGGCAGCCTAAAACACTGAAAGGGAGAAGTCACCATTCCTGGTGTAGGAGCCTAAAAAGCTGTGAAGGGAGGAGTCACCATTCCTGGCATAGGACAGAGAAGGAGCCGCCTTTGTGCTCAGTGTATTGGGAGAACAAAAGTGAGCATGTGCATCCTTCACTTGATCCCTAGATTGTTACAACAGGTATTCCTTTCAGTATCTAAAGTACCCACCCCCATAAGCCTAACCCCCTTAACTGCAAAGATTTTTCTTCATATTATTTGTTTTCAGTGTTATATATTTATTGTTTTAACAGTCTTCCCTAATAGAATATAAACTTCCTGAGGGCAAGGATTATGTCTGTTTAGTTCACTATGTCCCCAGGCCTCTGGCACATAGTAGGGACTCAACAAACATTTGTGCAAGGAAAGAAGGAAGGAAGGAAGGAAGGAAGGAAGGAAGGAAGGAAGGAGGGAGGGAGAAATGAAACAAAATGAAAATAATCAGAGAATTTTTTTTTAGTGTGCTTTTCTGGAATAAGAGAAAATTCTAGGCTTTCACATAAAAGTAATGATATCTATTTTTCCACAATATTTTACTACACTTTTTAAAAATAATTTAATTTGTTTTACATCTGAATGCCTTTCTGAATGATTGCCTAAAAAGAAATCAAAACTAAATTACTTCTATAGTGGAGATACAGCTACCCTTACTAAGCAATCAGTTTCCTTTCACATGTTTTATATATAATGTCAAAGAAAACTTCAAAAAAACCAAATTAACTTGAAACATGGTGATAATTGGTATTTTTCTGCCAGATACTGAAGCAACCACTAAGACAGCATTTCTTATCTTCTTTCTTATTGAAATACACTTTATGTTAGCTGTGTTCATGGCATGTATGGTGATATAAAAATGCATTGCCCTTGTGTAAAGGATTAGAGAAGCACATGACTTTTGACAGGTACCCTTCAATTTAGTTTTCTAACCATCTGTAAAATATAGTAAATTTGAATTTTTATGTGAGACAATAAGGGGTAGAGAGAAGTTAAGTTGTTGATATTTATGATCAGAATGTCTTCCAGATAATATTAAAGATATTATTATAACTCATTCTTTTTCCCATAGGGATTCAGATACTTTATAAAATGATCCAATTAGTTTTCCTAGTATATTTATTAAATATCCAATGCCACTATACAGCAAGTGATTCATTTTTATTGGAGTGCACCTTAAGGTGCTTTTTGTTAATGGATGCTATTTAACTGGCTTTTGTAGCTTAAATTAAAATAATATAATTTATTTATTTATTTATTTTAATTTTTATTGCACTATAGGTTTTGGGGTATATGTGCAGAACGTGCAAGGTAGTTGCATAGGTATACACATGGCAGTGTGTTTTGCTGCCTTTCTCCCCTTCACCCACACTTGGCATTTATCCCCAGGCTATTCCTCCCCAGCCCCCCCCCCGCTGTCCCTCCCCCATTCCCCCCAATAGTCCCCAGTGTGTAGTAGACCCCCTCCCTGTGTCCATGTGTTCTCATTTTTCTCACCCGCTTATGAGTGAGAATATGCGATATTTCGTTTTCTGTTCTTCTGTCAGTTTGCTGAGAATGATGTTCTCCAGATTCATCCATGTCCTTACAAAGGACACAAACTCATCATTTTTGATTGCTGCATAATATTCCATGGTGTATATGTGCCACATTTTCCCAGTCCAGTCTATCATCGATGGGCATTTGGGTTGGTTCCAGGTCTTTGCTATTGTAAACAGTGCTGCAATGAACATTCGTGTGCATGTGTCCTTATAGTGGAATGATTTATAGTCCTTCAGATATATACCCAGTAATGGGATTGCTGGGTCAAATGGGATTTCTATTTCTAGGTCCTTGAGGAATCGCCACACTGTCTTCCACAATGGTTGAACTAATTTACACTCCCACCAACAGTGTAAAAGTGTTCCTATTTCTCCACATCCTCTCCAGCATCTGTTGTCTCCAGATTTTTTAATGATCACCGTTCTAACTGGTGTGAGATGGTATCTCAATGTGGTTTTGATTTGCATCTCTCTAATGACCAGTGATGATGAGCATTTTTTCATGTGTTTGTTGGCTCCATGTATGTCTTCCTATGTAAAGTGTCTGTTCATATCCTTTGCCCATTTTTGAATGGGCTTGTTTGTTTTTTTCCTGTAAATCTGTTTGAGTTCTTTGTAAATTCTGGATATCAGCCCTTTGTCAGATGGGTAAACTGCAAAGATTTTTTTCCCATTCTGATGGTTGCCGATTCACTCTAGTGACAGTTTCTTTTGCTGTGCAGAAGCTGTGGAGTTTGATTAGGTCCCATTTGTCTATTTTGGCTTTTGTTGCCAATGCTTTTGGTGTTTTGGTCATGAAGTCCTTGCCTACTCCTATGTCCTGAATGGTTTTGCCTAGATTTTCTTCTAGGGTTTTCATGGTGTCAGGTCTTATGTTTAAGTCTTTAATCCATCTGGAGTTAATTTTAGTGTAAGGTGTCAGGAAGGGATCCAGTTTCTGCTTTCTGCACATGGCTAGCCAGTTTTCCCAACACATTTATTAAACAGGGAATCCTTTCCCCGTTGCTTCTTGTTGTCAGGTTTATCAAAGATTATATGGTTGTAGCTATGTTGTGTTGCATCCGATGCCTCTGTTCTGTTCCATTGGTCTATATCTCTGTTTTGGTACCAGTACTATGCTGTTTTGATTACTGTAGCCTTGTAGTATAGTTTGAAGTCTGGTAGTGTGATGCCTCCCGCTTTGTTCTTTTTGCTTAGAATTGACTTGGCTATGAGGGCTCTCTTTTGTTTCCATATGAAGTTCATGGTGTTTTTTTTCTGGTTCTGTGAAGAAATTCAATGGTAGTTTGATGGGGATAGCATTGATTGTGTAAATTACTTTGGGCAGTATAGCCATTTTCACGATATTGATTATTCCTAACCACGAACATGGAATGTTTCTTCATCTGTTTGTGTCCTCTCTTATTTCATTGAGCAGCGGTTTGTAGTTTTCCTTAAAGAGGTCCCTTACGTTCCTTGTGAGTTGTATTCCTAGGTATTTTATTTTCTTTGTAGCAATTGTGAATGGCAGTTGGTTCTTGATTTGGTTCTCTTTAAGTCTGTTATTGGTGTATAGGAATGCTTGTGATTTTTGCACATTGATTTTATATCCTGAGACTTTGCTGAAGTTGCTTATCAGTTTCAGGAGTTTTTGGACTGAGGTGATGGGGTCTTCTAGGTATACCATCATGTCGTCTGCAAATAGAGAAAATTTGGCTTCCACCTTTCCTATTTGAATACGTTTTATTTCTTTTTCTTGCCTGATTGCTCTGGCTAGAACTTCCAGTACTATGTTGAATAGGAGTGGTGAGAGAGGGCATCCTTGTCTTGTGCCGGATTTCAAAGGGAATGCTTCCAGTTTTTGCCCATTCAGTATGATATTGGCTGTTGGTTTGTCATAAATAACTTTTATTACTTTGAGATATGTTCCATCAATACCAAGTTTATTGAGGGTTTTTAGCATAAAGGGCTGTTGAATTTTGTCAAATGCCTTCTCAGCATCAATTGAGATAATCATGTGGTTTTTGTTTTTGCTTCTGTTTATGTGGTGAATTACGTTTATAAACTTGCATATGTTGAACCAGCCTTGCATCCCCGGGATGAATCCTACTTGATCATGATGGATAAGTTTTTTAATGTGCTGTTGCAATCGGTTTGCCAGTATTTTATTGAAGATTTTTGCATCTATGTTCATCATGTATATTGGCCTGAAGTTTTCTTTTCTTGTTGAATCTCTGTCGGGTTTTGGTATCAGGATGATGTTGGTCTCATAAAATGATTTGGGAAGGGTTCCCTCTTTTTTAATTATTTGGAATAGTTTCAGAAGGAATGGTCCCAGATCCTCTTCGTGTGTCTGGTAGAATTCAGCTGTGAACCCATCTGGACATGGGCTTTTTTTGTGTGTGGTAGGCTTTTAATTGCTGCCTCAACTTCAGACCTTGTTATTGGTCTATTCATAGTTTTGGCCTCCTCCTGGCTTAGGCTTGGGAGGACACAGGTGTCCAGGAATTTATCCATTTATTCCTGGTTTACTAGTTTATGTGCATAGAGTTGTTTGTAGTATTCTCTGATGATGGTTTGAATTTCTGTGGAATCTGTGGTGATTTCCCCATTATCGTTTATTGCATCTATTTGGTTGTTCTCTCTTTTCTTTTTTATCAGTCTGGCTAGTGGTCAATTTTCTTGATCTTTTTGAAAAACCAGTTCTTGGATTTATTGATTTTTTGAAGGGCTTTTCTTGTCTCTATCTCCTTCAGTTCTGCTCTGATCTTAGTTATTTCTTGTCTTCGGCTAGGTTTTGAGCTTTTTTGATCTTGCTCCTCTAGCTCTTTCAATTTTGATGATAGGGTGTCAATTTTGGATCTCTCCACTCTTCTCATGTGGGCATTTATTGCTATATATTTCCCTCTACAGACTGCTTTAAATGTGTCCCAGAGATTCTGGTACGTTGTCTTCGTTCTCATTGGTTTCAAAGAACTTCTTTATTTCTGCCTTCATTTTATTGTTTATCCAATCAACATTCAAGAGCCAGTTGTTCAGTTTCCATGAAGCTGTGCGGTTCTGAGTTATTTTCTGAATTCTGAGTTCCAACTTGATTGCACTATGGTCTGAGAGACTGTTTGTTATGATTTCAGTTGTTTTGCATTTGCTGAGAAGTGCTTTACTTCCAATTATGTGGTCAATTTTGGAGTAGGTGTGATGTGGTGCTGAGAAGAATGTATATTCTGTGGATTTGGGGTGGAGAGTTCTGTAAATGTCTATCAGGTTTGCTTGTTCCAGGATTGAGTTCAAGTCCTGGATATCTTTGTTAATTTTCTGTCTGGTTGATCTGTCTGCTATTGACAGTGGAGTGTTAAAGTCTCCCACTATTATTGTGTGGGAGTCTAAGTCTCTTTGTAAGTCATTAAGAACTTGCCTTATATATCTGGGTGCTACTGTATTGGGTCCATATATATTTATAATCGTTAGCTCTTCTTGTTGTGTCAATCCTTTCACCATTATGTAATGTCCTTCTTTGTCCCTTTTGATCTTTGTTGCTTTAAAGTCTATTTTATCAGAGATGAGAATTGCAACTCCTGCTTTTTTCTGCTCTCCATTTGCTTGGTAAATCATCTCTATCCCTTTATTTTGAGCCTTTGTGTATCCTTGCATGTGAGGTGGGTTTCCTGGATACAGCACAGTGATGGGTTTTGTTTTTTTATCCAATTTTCCAGTCTGTGTTTTTTGATTGGTGCATTTAGCCCATTTACATTTAGGGTTAATATTGTTATGTGTGAATTTGATACTGCCATTTTGATGCTAGCCGGCTGTTTTGCCCATTGGTTCATGTAGATTCTTCATTTTCTTGATGCTCTTTAGCATTTTGTATGCTTTTAGGATGGCTGGTTCTGGTTGTTTCTTTCCATGTGTAGTGCCTCTGTAAGGAGCTCTTGCAAAGGAGGCCTAGTGGTGACAAAATCTCTGATTACTTGCTTGTTCGTGAAGGATTTTATTTTTCCTTCACTTATGAAGCTCAGTTTGGCTGGATATGAAATTCTGGGTTGAAAGTTCTTTTCTTTAAGGATGTTGAATATTGGCCCCCACTCTCTTCTGGCTTGTAGAGTTTCTGCCGAGAGATCTGCGGTGAGTCTGATGGGCTTCCCTTTGTGGCTTCCCTTTCTCTCTGGCTGCCCTTAGTATTTTCTCCTTCATTTCAACCCTGGTGAATCTGATGATTATGTGCCTTGGGGTTGCTCTTCTTGCAGAGTATCTCTGCGGTGTTCTCTGTATTTCCTGGAGTTGAGTATTGACCTGTCTTGCTAGGTTGGGGAAATTTTCCTGGATAATATCCTGAAGAGTGTTTTCCAGCTTGGATTCATTCTATTCATCACATTCTGGTACACCTATCAAACGTAGGTTGGGTCTCTTCACATAGTCCCACATTTCTTGGAGATTTTGTTCATTCCTTTTTTGAGCGTTTTTCTTTAATCTTGGTTTCTTGTTTTGTTTCATTGAGTTGATCTTCCACTTCTGATATGCTTTCTTCTGCTTGGTCAATTCGGCTGTTGAAACTTGTGCATGCTTCACGAAGTTCTCGTGTTGTGTTTTTCAGCTCCTTCAATTCATTCATATTCCTCGCTAAGTTGTCCATTCTTGTTATCAATTCCTCGAATCTTTTTTCAAATCTTTTTTCAAGGTTCTTAGTTTCTTTGCACTGATTTAGAACATGTTCTTTTAGCTCACTGAAGTTTCTCATTATCCACTTTCTGAAGTCTGATTCCGTCATTTCATCACACTCATTCTCCGTCCAGCTTTGTTCCCTTGCTGGTGAGGAGTTTTGGTCCTTAGTAGGAGGTGAAGTGTTTTGGTTTGGGGTGTTTTTTTCCTTTTTGTGCTGGTTTCTTCCCATCTTTATGGATTTATCCACCTGTCGTCTTAGTAGTTGCTGATTTTTCAATTGGGTGTCTGTGTGGATGCCCAGATTGTTGATGATGAGGTATTTCTGTTACTTAGTTTTCCTTCTAATGGTCTATCCCCTCTGCTGTATGAGTGCTGAGGTCCACTCCAGGCCCTGCTTGTCTGGGGTACGCCTGTAGCAGCTGCGGAACAGTGAGGGATGCTACCAGTTTCTTTTTCCGCTATCTTTGTTCCAGAATGATGCCCGCCAAATGTCAATCTGATTAATCCTTTTTTGGGGTGACTCTTTGGATATACAGGGGTCAGGGAGCTGCTTGAGGAGACAGTCTGTGCTTTATAGAAGCTCCAGTGCTGTGCTGTGAGCTCCATTGTTCATTCAGGGCTGTTGGGAGGATGTGTTTATGTCTGCTGCAACAGAACTCTTAACACCCCCCCTTTTTTTCCCCCTTAGATACTCTGTCTCAGGGAGTTGGGGCTTTCTTTATGAGTATCTGTTGTACTGTCCTGCCCAGCTAGGAGGCAGTCTATTCACTATTTTCCTGCTGGGGCTCTGCCCTGCTAGCGTGGGTCCACCCTGTTGCTGCTGGGCTCTGTTCTGCTGTGCTTGCTCCACCCTGCTGGCAGAGTCTCTCTGTTATGGTAGGTTGCCTTAGCAACAGCAGGCTGCATCAGCCCTGGGTGGTACTTCAGTAGGGGCAGATTGCGTCTGTAGTGGCAGACACCCCTCCCCACTGGGCTGCACCGTCCTAGATGCTGGCAGCAAAACTCTCAGCCCTGAGCACCTCCCATCGCTGCCCTGCTTGTCCCTATGAGGGTAGGACCCGCCGAGCCTGATCACCCAGCTCCCTGCCTCAGCGTCCGTCCACTCTCTCTCTCTCTCTTCCTCTCCCCAAGCTGAACAGTTGACTCTCTCACTGGTGCCCCAGTAGCCTGCTGATAGGGCACTGGAATCTGTGTGATTTCCCATGCCGCTGCCCACTGCACCAGCTCAGATCATGTTTCCCAGGAATCTCCTGGTCTGGCTCATTGTCCAAGTCCTGTTCAATCAGATAGACATGCCAATCTGCCCTTCCAAATCTCAGATTGCCAGTTTAACAGGGCACCTGGACCAGTGAGTTTTATGCTGGGTGCCACTGCGGTGCGGCGCGGGCCGAACCGGCCCCGCGAGCTGGCTGCACTAGTGTCCCGTGTCTCTCCCACACCTGGGACTTTCAACGTTCTGTGGGCAAAAAATCTTCATCCGAGAATGCAGCTAGGACTCACCCCCTGCGCCTTCACTGAGAGCTGCAATCCTGAGTCGCTTCTACGATGCCATCTTAGTTCTCCTCCCAAATAATATAATTTATTATGATCAGATAGAGTCCTTTTAATCCATATATCTATCTAAAGTGGTTTTTAAATGCCTAATGAAGAAAATAAAATGTTAAAAAATTCTAGGATGATAATCAAAAACAAATTCGTGTGAGATGAGAGAGGGCCCTGAGCTCCAGATGAGGGACTCACCCAAGTTGATACTTTGACTTTAGCCTGTGAGATCCTGAGCAGGGAACCCAATGGAACTGTGCCTGGACTTCTGACCTACAGACACAGTGATATAACATGTAGATGCTAGGTTAAGTTGTGAAGTGTGTCATTATTTCTTATGCAATGCAACAATATAGAATTCTTTGTGTACATGAGTTTAATCCTACAAATTTTGGATATTTGACCATGTTTTGACACAAAAAATAATGGTAATTTCATAGAATTCAAGAATAAATCCTCATGCTGATTAGTGATTTGTGGTTTTAAGACTGAGACTCCTGGCAGCTAGGAGACATCTACAGTTGTCTGCCACGTAACCCTCCCCATAAGCAGTTACATCGCAGTTTGCTTCTGCAAGGCCAGGAGCAGAATCTGACTGCTTATATGTGCAACCAACCTTTAGACCCTCTTTTAAAGGGCTTATGTGACTGGGGAGAGAGGTTCCTACACTATAGTCTCCTTTTCCATTAACTGAAAGTCAACTGATTTAGGACCCTAATTAAATCTGCAAAATTCTTTCACATTTGCTCTAATCGATTGGTTAGAAGAAAGTGACAGGTCTCACCCATTCTTGAGGGGAGGGGATCACACAAGGAGGTATGTCATTAACATTTAAAATTGCTCTCTAAAACTGGTTGATTTGTTAATACAATGTGGCTAAGTAAGTGATATGTAATTTATTATCCAAAATATCAAAGTCTGTTTTTGCCTCTACTTTTTGTTTCTCTCTCTCTCCATAGTTCAGCTGCTATTTATTTCATTCTGTATATGGCAGTAGTTTTTCCCTTCACAACTTTGTTAGTTGCAGATAATTCTTATTCTTTGCCTCTTCACTACTGTGAAGTCTATATCAATTTTATTGCTGAGATATGTGGGGGTTTTCTGTCAGTACACCTTCTGCTAAATGCCTGAGGCTACTTATATACGCCCAGAGATATTTTGTCTATTTACATGATTATGGGGCTTTACATTTTGTTCACATTGCTTTGGTGTGCTCGCTTTGTTAATTCATTTGTTTATTCAAAAATATATTTCAGGAGCCTACTCTGTGTCAAGGGAGATTAATATAGGCATACAGACTCTAGAGTGGAGCTTAAAACCTAGAAGAGGGGACAGATATTAGTCAAATAATTATACAAAAATGGATAAATTGTTACTGTGACAATAGGTATCAGAAAAAAAGTACATGGCTTTACATTTGGACAATATGCCCAAGTCACATGGGTTGGCTGAATTTCCCTGAATGTTTGAAGCAATGTTTGAAGTAGGTCTGAAAGGTGAGAAGAAGGGATAAGGCTTAGCAGAGGGAGATGAACATTATGCACACTGGACAGTGCATGTGCCAAAGTCCTGTGGTAGAAGGGAGCATGACAAGGATGCAGAACTGAGAGTAGCCCTGGAATGAAAGCAATGGTATAGGACGAGGCTGGAGGAGAAGCTGGGGGCCTGATCCTATAAGTCCATATTAAATTCCATAATTCTGAGAGCAATTGGACATTTATTCAAGAGTTTCTAGCAGGGGAAGCAGCATGCTTTAATATAGTTTTGTGTTGGACAGTGCAAGAAATTAGAGAATATTTAAGGTGGCCCTGCTTAGAACAAGTGGGAGGTTATTTAAGACCCGTTGTGAGAAGTGATAGGTAGAACTAGGATAGAAACAAGAAGATTGACAAAGGTGGATGGATTCAAGAGGCATTAGAGAGGTAATATCAATAGACTTGTTGATGGGTTGGGTATCAGGTGGCCAGTCATTTCAGTTTTCCTGGAACTGAGGGAGATTGTGGAATGTTAGTTTAGGTGAAGTACTTTCAGTGCTGAAACTGGGAAAATCCCTGCCAAACCTGGATGAGTTGGTCACCCTAGAAGGGAAAGTGAAAGATGATTGTATTGGGCTTGAAGTGCTTGTACCAATTTGGGCAGAGGAAATAATCTCCAGAGCTATCTCCCGCTGGGGAAAATCTATAGGCATGGAGCAATTGTGTAAGTTGTATTGATAAACATGTTCCAGTATCTTCTTTCCTGTGACTTCTTAGCATTTTACTGGTCAACCATTTTGTGTTCTCTTATCTGTGCATGATAATTCATTCATTTATTCAGTCAACATTTCATGGAGCTTCTATTAAACCTATGAAGCTGAATGATCTAATTGGGATTCAAGGGAGGGGACAGACATATATATTAGAATGTCAGATTGCAATAAGAATTGTGAAAAACGATTTCCCATAATAAGGAGTCCCAAGTAATATGGTTTGGCTCTATATCCCACGCAAAGCTCATCTTGGAGAGTAGTCCCTGTGTATCAGAGGAGGGGCCTGGTGGGAGGTAATTAAATCATGGGGCAAACTTCCCCTTCTCTGTTCTCCTGATTTTATGAAATCTAGTTGTTTAAAAGTGTGGAGCTTCCCCCTTCACTTGTTCTCTCTCTCCTGCTGCTACATAAGACATGGTTTGCTTCCCCTTCACCTTAAGTCATGATTGTAAGTTTTCTGAGGCTTTCCCCGCCATGTGGAGCTGTGAGTCAATTAAACCTCTTTTCTTTATAAATTACCCAGTCTCTGATAGTTCTTTATAGCACTGTGGAAACAGACCAATACAGTAGTGACCGGGAGTTTGCTTTTTATTTCTAAATAGTGTGTCCAAGAAAAGCCTAGCTACAAAGGCAACAATTTGGGCAAAACTATAAAGCACATGAATTATGTTAGCCTACCACATGGAGAGGAGAATTTAATTATGGAAGAAACCAATGCTAATTCCTGAGGCAGGAATCTGCCTGAAAAATTTGAGGGGTTATGGGAAAATCCCAGAGTGTGGTTCAAGCATGACAGCAATGGGGTATCCATTGAACATGAAGGGCAGGGTGACAATGTGCATGCACATTGCATAGTTCATCCTGATGAGCTGTCTCATTGGAGGGCACCAAGAGTACAAACTATACAAGATTTTTTTTTTTTTTTTTTAGTAATGCCATCAGCGCTTGTCTAAACCAGCTCTACTCTTGATTATTGAGGATATGGTGATTTCTTTCTGCCTTTTCAGCTTTGCTCCAAAATTATGTTTAATCTGTAAGATGAGTCTTTTCTTCTCTCTTACTTTATGTGTGCATGTGTGTATGTGTGAATTTAATATGGCAGAAAAGGGACAAATATTTACTATGGATTTCTACATGCAAGGTACTACAGTAGGCAATTTTCATGCATTTATTTTCATGAATTAGAAATGTTACCAAATTATGACAATATTAGAGATTAATAAACTGGGAGTCCAAAAGTTACTAACACACACTTGCAGGGTAGAGTTTCAAACTCAAACCTTTGTATGATGCTAGATGATGCTGACTAATTTCACTTATGATGTCTGTGTTGCTAAAATGTTCAAAGGAAAAAATCAGTGAATAGAGAGAGGTAACTTTCTTAATAGGTATAAAGGGCATATATTGGGGGGTAGATAGTTTTATCTGGCATATGGTTCAGTGTACTAATGAAGTTCAGATTCAAATAAGGAAAAATAAATTGCAAGCTATTAAAAAGTTGGAAATCTCTGCAAACCAAGTGTATTAATCTGTTCTCATGCTGCTAATAAAAACAAGCCTGAGACTGGGTAATTTATAAAGGAAAGAGGTTTAGTGGATTCACAGTTCTGCATGGCTGGGGAGGCCTCAAAATCATGGTGGAAAACAAAGAAGCATCAAAGGGGCAAAGGGTTGCTTTATATGGCAGCAGGCAGAGGGCTTGTGCAGAGGAACTCTGATAAACATTTATAAAACCATCAGGTCTCATGAGACTTACTACCATGAGAACAGGATGGGAAAAACCTTCCCCATGATTCAATTATCTCCACCTGGCTCTGCCCTTCACAAATGGAGATGATTACAATTCAAGGTGAAACTTGGAGGGGGACACAGCCAAACCATATCACCAAGGAATAGCACCTTTCATATTGGGAGTATTCATTGGAATGGGGAGTGGTCATGGGAAAGTCTCAACCAACAAGCCTTAGTGGTCCTTTAACTCGGGCAACTCTAGTCAAGTCCCTGATTCCACTCCCCAGCAAGCTGGTGCTTTCTTAATTTTTTTTTTCTTTCTTTATCATTAATACATTTTGTCATCATACATTTTTGTTAACATTAATACATCTTTATTAAGCTACTAGTTTATTTTTGTTAAGTTAGCTTCTTTGATGAAGTAACTTGTCAAAATGATCACTGATAGCTTAAAAAATAATTGAAATCTAAGCTTGACTGTAGTGGCAATTACAAAAATCTCCCTATGTGACAAAGTTACACACACACACACACCCCTACAAATAAGTGCATGTAAAACTGGCGAAATCTGAATAAAATCAGTGGACTGTACCAGCATTAATTTTCCTGCTATGGTATTTTACTAGAGTTATGCAAGATGTTTTCATTGGTGAAACTCCATGAAGGGCAGAGGGATTTCTCTGTACAGATACTGCTCAGCTTACAATGGGATTACAGCCCAATAAATTTCTAGTGGTAAGTTGAAAATATTGTAAGCCAAAAATGAATTTAATTCATCTAACCTACCAAACATTGTAGCTTAGCCTAACCTACTTTAAACATACTCAGAGTATTTATGTTAGTCTACAGTTAGGCAGGATCATGTAACAAAAAGCCTATTTCATAATAAAGTATTGAATATCTCACATAATTTATTGAATACTATACTAAAAGCATATCACTTTCACACCATTATAAGTTAAAAAAAATGTGGATCTATCATAAGTCAGGGACTGTCTGTTTGCATTTAATTTCATGCAAATTGTACAATTACCCCAAAATAAAATTTTTATAAAATATTAAATCTTAGGAATCAATATTAAAGAATATTGCTGGAATCAGACTTGGCAAAAAAAACTAGTAGAGACATTTTAATGTTCCGAGGATATGACTTTTAATCTGTTGGCCTATATGTCTTTTGACTAAATTAAATTAAAAATAACATTTACCAGAACAACCAATAGAAAATTCTTTCTTTCTTTTCCTTGGTCATGTATGACAGTGATGGAATATTCTTGCTTGCAACTAATTTTCTCAGTAGACATTTTCTTTCTTTTTGTCTATACTTTATACATATATTAATTCTGTATGCATATCTAATATGGTTGCTGAAAATTAAGGGACTTTTTCTTTTTACTTTTATTTTTAATCCTTTTTAAAATATCCATAGAAAACATAGGTAATAAGTATGTGATTTGTGAGTTCACATCTTTAAAAATGAGGCATGTCATTATCACTGGTCATTAGAAAAATGCAAATCAAAACCACATTGAGATACCATCTCACATAAAATACTTTTTAACATGCTGTCAACCCATTTTAAATTCCAAAACCACAGGATATTCATTATCTGAACTAAAACAAGTACCCTTTAGGTAGGTATATAACTTGAATGTTGTAGTGGTTAATTTTATGTGTTAATTTGACTGGGCCACAGGGTGCCCAGATATTTGGTCAAACAATGGTCTGGATGTGTTTGTAAGAGTGTGTGAATAATTTGAATTGGTAGAGTATGTAATGAATATTTCTCTGTATATGTGGGGGGGGCATTTAATTAACAAAAAAAATGGTCCTTTTATTTTATTTATTTTTATTTTTTATTATTTTAATATATGTATATTTTAATTTATTTATTTTACTTTAGGTGCATACTATATCTGGCATTTCTCCCCATGTTATTTCTCCCCACCCTTCCCTCCCTCCCCACCTCCCACTGTCTCTCCTCTACCACCCCCAACTGCCCTCAGTGTGTGATGCTCCTCTCCCTAGGTCCATGTGTCCTTGTTGTTCAACATCCACCTATGAGTGAGAACATATGGTGTTTGGCTTTCTTTTCTGTGTCAGTTTGCTGAAAATGATGGTTTCCAGATTCATCCAAGTCCCTACAAAGGACAGGAACTCATTGTTTTTTTATGGCTGTGTAGTATTCCATGGTGTATATGTACCACATTTTCTTTGTCCAGTCTACCATTGATGGGCATTTGGGTTGGTTCCAGGTCTTTGCTTTTGTACACAGGGCTGCAATGAACATATGTGTGCATGTGTCTTTATAGTAGAATGATTTGTAGTTCTTTGGGTATATATCGAGTATTGGGATTGCTGGGTCAAACGGAATCTCTATTTCTAGATACTTGAGGAATCACCACACTGTCTTCCACAATGTTTGAACTAATTTAAACTCCCACCAACAGTGTAAAAGTGTTCCTATTTCTCCACATCCTCTCCAGCATCTGTTGTCTCCAGATTTTTTAATGATTGCCATACTAACTGGCATGAGATGATACCTCAGTGTGGTTTTGATTTGCATTTCTCTAATGACCAGTGATGATGAGCATTTTTTTGTATGTTTTTTTGGCCTCATATATGTCTTCTTTTGAAAAGTGTCTGTTCATATCCTTTGCCTACTTTTGAATGGGGTTGTTTGTTTTTTTCTTGTATATCTCTTTTAGTTCTTTGTAGATTCTGGATATTAGCCCTTTGTCAGATGGGTAGATTGCAAAAATTTTTTCCCATTCTATTGGTTGCTGATTCACTCTGATGATGGTTTCTTTTGCTGTACAGAAGCTGTGGAGTTTAATTAGATCCCATTTTTCTGTCTTGGCTTTTATTGCCATTGCTTTTGGTGTTTTAGTCATAAAGTCCTTGCCTATGCTTATGTCCCAAATGGTTTTGCCTACGTTTTCTTCTAGTGTTTTTTATGGTGTTAGGTTTTATGTTTAAATCTTTGATCCATCTGGAGTTAATTTTAGTATAAGGTGACAGATAGGGATCCAGTTTCTGCTTTCTGCACATTGCTAGCCAGTTTTCCCAACACCATTTATTAAACATGGAGTCCTTTCCCCCATTGCTTGTTTTTGCCAGGTTTGTCAAAATCAGATTGTTGTAGATGTGTGGTGTTTATTCTGGGGTCTATTCTGATCCATTGGCCTATGCCTCTGTTTTGGTACCAGTACCATGCTGTTTTGATTACTGTAGACTTGTAGTATAGTTTGAAGTCCAGCAGTGTGATGCCTATGGCTTTGTTCTTTTTGCTTAGGATTGCCTTGGCTATGCAGGGTCTTTTGTGATTCCATATGAAGTTTAAAGTGTTTTCTTTCCAGTTCTGCGAAGAAGGTCATTGGTAGCTTTATGGAGATAGCATTGAATCTATAGATTACTTTGGGCAGTATGGCCATTTTCACAATATTGATTCTTCCTAACCATGAGCATGGAATGTTTCTCCATCTGTTTGTGTCCTCTTTTATTTTGTTGAGCAGTGGTTTGTAGTTCTCCTTGAAGAGGTCCTTTACATCCTTTGTTAATTGTATTCCTAGGTATTTCATTCTTTTTTTAACAATTGTGAATGAGAGTTCACTCTTGATTTGGCTCTGTTTGTCTGTTATTAGTATATAGGAATACTTGTGATTTCTGCACATTGATTTCGTATCCTGAGACTTTGCTGAAGTTGCTTATCAGTTTGAGAAGATTTTGGGCTGAGATGATGGGGTATTCTAGATATACAATCATGTCATCTGCAAATAGAGACAGTTTGACTTCCTCCTTTCCTAATTGAATACCCTTTATTTCCTTTTCTTGCCTGGCTAGAACTTCTAATACTATGTTGAATAGGAGTGGTAAGAGAGGGCATCCTTGTCTAGTGCCTGATTTCAAATGGAATTCTTCCAGCTTTTGCCCATTCAGTATGATATTGGCTGTAGGTTTGTCATATATAGCTTTTATCATTTTATGATATGTTCCATCAATACCTCATTTATTGAGAGCTTTTAGCATGAAGTGCTGTTGAATTTTATCAAAGGCCTTCTCTGCATCTATGGAGATAATCATGTGGTTTTTGTCTTTGGTTCCATTTATGTGATGGATTATATTTATGGATTTGCATATGTAGAACCAGCCTTGCATCCCCAGGATGAAGCCTACTTGGTCGTGATGGATAAGCTTCTTGATGTGCTGTTGCAATTGGTTTGCCAATATTTTATTGAAGATTTTTGCGTCAATGTTCATCATGGATATTGGCCTGAAGTTTTCTTTTTTAGTTGAGTATCTGCCTGATTCTGGTATCAGGATGATGTTGGTCTCATAAAATGAGTTAGGGAGGATTCTCTCCTTTTGTATTGTTTTATACAGTTTCAGAAGGAATGGAATCAGCTCCTCTTTGTATGTCTGGTAGAATTTGGCTGTGAACCCATCTGGACCTGGCTTTTTTTTGTTTGGCAGGCTATTGATTGCTGCCACTACTTCAGCCCTTGTTATTGGTCTATTCAGGGTTTCGACTTCCTCCTGGTTTAGTCTTTGTAGAGTACAAGTGTAAGGAATTTATTCATTTCTTCCTGGTTTACTGGTTTATATGAGTAGAGCTGTTTGTAGTAATCTCTGATGATAGTTTGTATTTCTGTGTGATCAGTGGTGATATCCCCTTTATCATTTTTTATTGCATCTATTTGATTCTTCTCCCTTTTCTTTTTTATTAATCTGGCTAGCAGTCTATTTATTTTGTTGATCTTTTCAAAAAAACCAGCTCCTGGATTTATTGATTTTTTGAAGTTTTTTTTTGTGTCTCTATCTCCTTCAGTTCGGCTCTGATCTTAGTTATTTCTTGTTTTCTGCTAGCTTTTGAGTTTATTTGATCCTGCTTCTCTAGCTCTTTCAATTTTGATGATATGGTGTCAGTTTTAGATCTTTCCTCTCTTCTCTGGCAGGCATTTATTACTATAAGTTTCTCTCTCAACACTGCTTTAAAGGTGTCCCAGAGATTCTGGTATGTTGTGTCTTCATTCTGCTTGGTTTCGAAGAACATCTTTATTTCTGCCTTCATTTCATTGTTTATCCAGTCAACACTCAGAAGCAAGTTGTTCAGTTTCCAAGTGGTTGTGTGGGTTTGAGTGTGTTCCTTTTTTTTTTTTTTTGAGATGGAGTTTTGCTGTTGTTACCCAGACTGGAGTTGCAATGGCAAGATCTTGGCTCACCGCAACCTCTGCCTTCTGGGTTCAAGCAATTCTCCTGCCTCAGCCTCCCAAGTAGCTGGGACTACAGGTGCACACCACCATGCCCAGCTAATTTTTGTATTTTTAGTAGAGACGGGGTTTCACCTTGTTGACCAGGATGGTCTCGATCTCTTGACCTCGTGATCCACCCGCCTTGGCCTCTCAAAGTGCTGGGATTATAGGCATGAGCCACTGCGCCCAGCCTGAGTGTGTTTCTTGATCCTGAGTTCTAGTCTGATTGCGCTGTGGTCTGATAGACTGTTTGTTATGATTTCTGTTCTTCTGCATTTGCTGAGGAGTGATTTGCTTCCAATGATGTGGTCAATTTTAGAGTAAATGCAATGTGGTGCTGAGAAAAATGTATATTCTGTGGATTTGGGGTGGAGCATTCTGTATGTCTATTAGGTCCACTTGGTCCAGCTCTGCATTCAAGTCCTGGATATCCTTGTTAAATTTCTGTCTTGTTGATATGTCTATATTGACAGTGGAGTGTTGAAGTCTCCCATTATTATTGTGTGGGTGTCTAAATCTTGTTTTAGGTCATTAGTAACTTGCTTTATGTATCTGGGTGCTCCTGTGTTGGGGGCACATGTATTTAGGATACTTAGCTCTTCCTGTTGGATTGCTCCTTTTACCATTATGTAGTGTCCTTTTTTGTCTCTTTTGAGCTTTGTTGGTTTGAAGTCCATTTTATCAGAGACTAGGATTGCAACCCCTGCTTTTTTGTTGTTGTTGTTGTTGTTCTCCATTTGCTTGGTAAATCTTCTTCCATCCCTTTATTTTGAGTCTATGTGTGTCTTTGAATGTGAGATGGGTTTCCTGAATACAATACGCAGATGGGTTCTGACTTTTTATCCAGTTTGCCAGTCTGCGTCTATTGATTGTGGTGTTTAGGCCATTTACATTCAATATTAATATTGTTATGTGTGAATTTGATCCTGCCATTTTGTTACTGGCTGGTTTTCTTTCCCGTTAGTTGACTCATTTGCTTCATTGTATTTTTGGTCTTTGCCAGTTGGTTGCTTTTGCAGTGACTGGTACTTGTTCCTTTCCATGCTTAGTGTTTCTTTCAGGAGCTCCTATAGAGCTGGCCTGGTGGTGACAAAATCTCTCAATAATTGCTTGTCCATAAAGGATTTTATTTCTCCTTCACTTACGAAGCTTAGTTTGGCTGGATATGAGACTCTGGGTTAAAAGTTCTTTTCTTTAAGGATGTTGAATATTGGCCCCCACTCTCTTCTGGCTTGTAGGGTTTCTTCCAGGAGATCTGCTGTGAGTCTGACTGGCTTCCCTCTATGGGTGACCTGACCTTTCTCTCTGGCTGCTGTTAGCATTTTTTCCTTCATTTCAACCCTAGTGAATCTGATGATTATGTGCCTTGGGGTTGCTCTTCTTGAGAAATGTCTTTGTGGAGTTCTCTGTATTTCCTGAATTTGAAATTTGGACTGCCTTGCTAGGCTTGGGAAGTTCTCCTGGATAATATCCTGGAGCATGTTTTACAGCTTGGATTCATTCTCCCCATCATATTCAGGTACACTGATCAAGCATAGATTAGGTCTTTTACCATAATCCCATATTTCTTAGAGGCTTTGTTCATTTCTTTTCACTCTTTTTTTCTCATCTTTTTTTATTTCATTGAATTGATGTTCAATCTCTGATATTCTTTCTTCTGCTTGATCGATTGGGCTATTAAAACTTGTGTTTGCTTCACGTAGTTCTTGTGCTGTGTTTTTCAACTCCATCAAGTTGTTTATGTTTTTCTCCAAGCTGGTTATTCTAGTTAGCATTTTATCTAACCTTTTTTCAAGGTTTTTGGTTTCTTTGCATTGAGTTAGAACGTGTTCCTTTAGCTCAGAAAAGTTTGTTATTATTCACCTTCTGAAGCCTGTTTCTGTCAGTTCACTGCACTCCTCAGTCAAATTGTGATCCTGTGTTGTTGAGGAGTTGTGATCCCTTGAAGGAGAAGAGGTGTTCTGGTCTTTGATGGTTTCATCTTTTTTGTGCCTGTTTTTTCCCATCTTTGTGGATTACCTTGCTGTGGTGTCAGGGAGATGCTTGATGAGCTCGCTTGTCTGCCTATGGAGGTGCCACTGGGTTTCTAGAGACTCCTTCAGGTTACTAGGGAAGCTTCCTGTGTCTTTTTTCTTTATACTGGGAGATTAGTCCCGCCTCATCCACTGACCTGTAGGCTCTGCTGCGTTGTCAAGAATGCTGTCACGTTGCTATGTAAGCTTCCTGTGTTTTTTGTTAAAACATGTAGCCCAGTCCCACCCCTCTAGTGATGGGTTGTGCCCTTCCTCCACTGGCCTGGATTATTCAGTGTTCATCTCAGACTGTGGCACTTGCTGCACAACCCACTAGAGTCAGAGCAGCAGCACGGGGAGGGTAGGGATGCACCCAGCCGCACCCAGCCATCTCCCCCTTTCAGCTTCCTCTCTCTCCGGTCATGGGGATATGGGCCCGCCCAGCTGCTCCCACTTACAGCTCCCTGTCTCTCCAGGGCAGGGGAAGGGAGCAATAGCTCAGACTGCAGGCTCTTATTCAACTCCATGCTTATAATTTCCAGGGCTTGACTGGCAAAAATCCCCTGTTCTGTGTATTGCTGAGCCTTTGGGGGAAGCGCTTTATCTGGACCAGAGCACCAGAGGGGAAGCCTCCAACTTGCCAGTCAGATGCACTTTCTGGGTGAAGCAGCACCCCTCCCCACCTTGGCCTGCCCTGAGTGGGCTTTGCTCACCATCAGACCAGATCCATTGAAGTGCACCTGGTACCTCGGTTGGAGCTAGGAGATCTCTGGATATCTGCGTCTCTCTCACTGGGTGTTGTGTGCTGGAGTTGTGTCTAATTGGCCATCTTGGATCTTCTCAAAAAGATTGGTCCTTCTATGAGTAAGAGGAAATTTCCTTCCATTTAACTGCCACAAACTGGGGTATTGTTTTTTTCCTGCCTTCAGTCTCAAATGGAAATAATCACTCTTTTTGGGTCTCAAGCCTGATGGCATTAGGACTGGAGCTATACCATTGACTCTCCTGGGTCTCCAGCTTTCTGGAAACAGATCTTGGGACTTGTCAGTGTCCATAATCAAGTGACCCAATTCCTTATAATAAACTATGTATTTGTATATCCTGTTTGTTCTGTTTCTCTGGAGAACACAGACTAATACAAATGTGCACTTTACTTAAGTAATATTAAATTAAATTTCTTAAAAGTTAAAGCATATAAGCTTTAGTATAAATGTGTGTCTAATTTATTTTATATACTATGCCCTTCTTGAGATTCTGCTCACTATACCAACATTACATAAAATAATCAGCATAAAACACAAGTATGGCAGAAATTTAATCCTCATCCTAACACAAGTATGGCAGAAATTTAATCCTCATCCTAAAGCAATTTTTAGTTTAAAAGAATAGATATTTTGAATGAATTAGGAACCAAATGTAGATTACATATTATTTATATACATATATCATATATACTATGAATATACATATATATCATATATATGAATACATATGTTATATATTTTGATATAAATATACATGTATACATAAAATGCTTACAAAGTGTGATATGAACCAAAGATAGTAGCAGATTAAAATAATATTTTGTAGAAAAATCTTCCACTTGAACAAATAATAAAACTAACTAAAGTAATTAACTAGAAAACTACAATAAAGCTAGAAAAAATTACTTTCACAAATTAATTAGTTGTCTAAAATTATGGAAGATCTGGAGTTGTGACTGAGGGAGCTTAAGAAATGAAGGTCAGAGAGCATTCTAACCAGATTAATTTAGTAAGATACAAATGTGGTTTCAGGAACCAGCAGATAGTGGGGGTAGCTGAGGAAGATGTGGAGGGAGGGCTGATAATAGGAAGGAGAAGAAACAAGGAGGTATTAAAATGCCACAGAACACAACACTAAAACTCTATACTCAGTCTCTAGAATGGCTTCACCACAAAGTAAAATCTATAAAAGACTGCTTGAGCAGTTTTTGTTGGAATATTATGAATATTAACTACTTAAGTGAATGTCAGGTGCCCATGATATTTCCTCCAGCTGAGCATCACATCTGGTTTTGATTATCACATGTCCCTATCTGTTACTATTCTTGGAAAGTGAGTACTACCAGGGCCTTCATGACTTGTTAGCCTTTGAGTTGGACTTTTAAAATACCTGAGGGGAGTTTTTCTCTCCCTCCTCATGAAGCACACTGAGATGTAGGGAGCTTATTTATTAGCAAATCTGTTTACTGATGAGAAGCTTTTCAGAAACTGGACACAAAAGGAGTGCAAAATTGTAAAGGTAAGGAATGCTGATATGCATCCACAAAGTATATTTTCCTAATTTATTGAAGGCAAATTAAACTGCCTGCTTCCAGTGCTCCTGAGGCTGTGGTAGAGATTGTGACTTCAAGGTACAGTGATCACAGCTCCACAGTGACCAGAATGAGGGAACCAGCAAGCCAGAGAAGAAAGCAGCTACCTTTCTTCTGGAAGAAAAACCAAAACATGCTGGTAATGATGACTGTTAATAATTGAACTGAATTTTAAGTAAAATGGTGTAATCAAATGGAGGTCTTTATAAGAATTAGAGGGTTTATTATGTACAGAAGAGTAGAGGTGTAATTCTGAATAAGGTAGACTATAAATTAAATGACTCTTCTAGGTTTTCTTCATGGCCAATTTAGTTTTAAATATTGATAATATAAAAAGCTCAAATTAATGTATATGATAGACCACAGTTGCTCACTCTCTGATCTTATTTATGGCTCTCAGTACCTACAATTTATAGCCACATTTCGTCAGCATAGACTCACATCCTAACCTGTTTTTCCAATCTTCTAAACTCTTCCCCAAGCTTTCTTTGATCTCCAACACCACATAACTACTCTATAATAGCATCTTGTTTTCTTAATAATTAGTTCTTTATATTTACTTGTTCATATTGTTTCTTGGTAGCCTTAGAGATTGTATTTATATTTCATGATGTAGCCTTAGCCTCTATTCTCTCTTCTATTGATACTTCTAGTCCCAAATTCCAGGTTATGTCCTTGGGAAAGGTCCTAATTCCCCACTGTCTGTGGTTCTCTATAATTGTTAAGTCACTTATTTTCATGGTGTCTTTGAGATATCTGCATATCTCTCTTGACAGTGAACTGCACAAAGGCAGATATAAACTATATTTTGTTCATCTTCCAATTATTGTTTAATAACTGCAATGCATACAAAAGCATTAGTGTGATGTGTATTTTCAAATTGGTGCTTAATTATGTATGCATATTCAATTATATTTGCTTATTAGCAAATTCTTTCAGAACACCTACTGGATAACCCACATCATTTGGCTGGTAACTTATAAATTCTGTGGAAGTGTCCCATGGCTTTTTCTCATTCTTTCTAATCGCAGTGTCTAAGACTCTCATAATTTTTACCTAGATTTAAAAAAATTGTCTCCTGACTAGTTTACATGTTTTCAGAGATTTCTGTTTTTAATATATCTTTTACAAATTTATCATAGTTATGATGTTCAAGTTATTAAAATGTATCCCTGTCTTGTTCAAACAGACAAAAATAAACTTTGATGTGTTTTCAGTAGATAATCAACCATGGAGATATTGGTGATGTGGCGCAATGAACTAAAAAGTTAAATCAGACTTACCAGCAACTGGTGAAAGTAAGGATAAGCCTTGCTGACAATATTCCCATCAGAACATAAATGATGCTCAAGCCAGACACAGACAAAGCCATGGCAGCATTGCAACCTGACTACACATTCCCCTCTTCTGACCAACATGAGTGATTGTTGTCTTTTTTCCATTATAACATGAGCACCACTTTGATCCTCCCACTGCAGTGACACATTTATTAAGAAACCCAGTCAAAAACTAGCTCCTGTTACTTGACAGTGCCCTATTTAGAACTTACGTTGGCTTCCCTAATTCCTCCTCAAAAATCACTGAACATAAATCCAAGACTCATCAAATGTCCCTCCTTAATCCCCTTACATAGTCCTGTCAGGTGTCCTCTGGGATGTGTTCACCATTGCTGCAGTCAGGTAAATAAACCTGACTGGTTAGCTACACCGGTCTTCCTGGTGGGCTTGTTTGTTGAACCTTGATGGACACAGTAAGAACTTCTCAATTACAAACTAGAATTTCACTCCCCCATCCCAGTGTACTTTCTATTCCCACAGAGACAGTCATGGTCCATAATGAGAGTTAGTCCTGATGGGAGAATATTATTCATGGGTGGTGTTTGGAGGCAGAAAAGGTCAGTCAGTCTACAGAAATAGTAAGCACAATATTTAAGACATTTGGTCAGCTGTCAAAAACTCCACCTTTCTATCTTCTGAACATAGATCTTAAGACATTCCTGTACCAAAAATATGTTCTTCCCTCACATGTTGTATACGTTCTTATGTGATATTGCCATGCACATTCTCTCATTTACCAATTCCAGCACCAACTCCCTATGTGTTGACTCTCCATTTAAGCACAGCACAACTCTCATCTTTTCTGGGAAATTGCCTACAGTTCCAGCACTCAGAAGGAACCACCTTTTCTTCTAGATCTCATAGCACTTTAGTCTTTGTGTATATATCCATTTCCTGGCATGGATTATGACCCCTTTAGGGTTTATGAGTCCACAATTTTTATTATTGCCTAACACAGTTGCTTGACTATAGGGGTGCTCAATATATATTTAATGGATTTGTCTCAGAGGCCTTGACCCATGTAATGAAATTCCAAGATGCTAGTTAATAATCCAGGACTCCACATTGGCATTTTAAGATAGGAGTCACGTCTGGCTTGAAAACTTGAAGTCTAGTTTCCCAAACCATTTTTGATAGACAAATTGCCTGAGGAGGCCAAATTATGGATCCTAATATTACCATGGAACACCATGTCCCAAAGGAGACTAAATTTTTTGGAAGTCAAGTTGTAATAGATAGTATGGTGTCCTAATGGACAGTCTTCCACTCAGGAATATTGCTATGGAAATAACTGATGTATTCAGCAAAAAACAGAGCATTTGCTTCCCTGAGAAAATTATAAAAGCACAAATGCTTAAGCACAAATGATTAAGTTGCAGCTTCCTTTTATTTCATTTTACTTTGGATGCTGTGCTCTCATTATGAAGATTGAACTTAGTTGTTCCCCATCTCCTTAGCAACAGATACACACATCATTGCATAATGGGGATTCTTCCTGCAGATGGTGAATCTTAATCAATTTCTATTATTTTTACAGGTTCAAACCAAGAGTCATTTTTTTTTATCTTGACCTTAAATTCACTAGTAAGGCTCAAACTGCCAGACTAACTAGGATATAGTTACCATTTTAGAGACTTAAATCATAGTGCTGATCTAGGAATATATTATTAAGGTTTAAGAATTGGATCTAATCATGATTCACAACACACTTTACTACAGCAAATCTATCCTAGATTACTGCCTACATAAGACATTCTTTTTCTAAAATATCAAATGGGGCTTGTTCTGATTAAAAAACATTTCACAAATATAGTGATCTCACAGCATGGATACTAAGAATGGAGTTGTAGACAGCAATCAGTGTACTAATCCAACATTGTTACTAACATCAATATTTAAAAATCCTGTATAACAATATTTGTAACACTAAGTGGTACACTTCACCTATTGTTGGAAATTTGATTTTTCTAACTTGTACCACGGGAAATATTACCACCTAGGAAACTGATTACCACTTAGGTATCTTAACCTTTACAGATTGCCCTTATTTAATTTATTTGCTATTTATTTCCCCTTTCCTCCTTAGAAATCCTTGGCTTAAACAGTTCAGTTTACTTTTTCATCAGTTGTAACTATAATTGGAAAGGTGACATCAAGTTTGCATAAGCAAGTGAGATGGTGAAAGAACAGGGAGTCCTAACTGACATATTGGTGGAAAATAATGAACAAAGCATCAACATACAATGCAAAATAAAAAATGGGAGTCTTAATTACTTTGTAAGGACCTGTGCTGCTAATAATATCCCAGCTTCCCACAGTCCCTATTAGCACATTAAAAAATATATTTTATTTTTAGTTTTCATGGGTACATAGTACATGCATGTATTTATGGGGTTCATGAGATATTCTGATACATGCATGTGATGCATAATAACTACATCTTGGAAAATTGGGTATCCATCCCCTGAAGCATTTATTCTTGTGTTACAAACTATCCAGTTATACACTTTTAGTTATTTGAAAATGTACATTATATTATTTTGACTACTGTCACATCAACACTTTTTAAAGACTCATATATTTAAGTTTTTGGAAGAGTATTTTTTAAAATAAAACATTTTAAAACAGTTTAGATTCATAGAAAACTTCTGAAGAGAGTACTGACTTCCCACCTGTCTCACACCTAGTTTTCCTTTTATTAACATCTTAAAGTAGTATAATATATGTTTGCATGTAATAAAACAATCATACTAGGTTATTATTAACTAAACAATACTGTAATTAGTTCTTCCTGTTTTATTTGTTTGTTTTTAACCATTTTTATTTTATAAATGGTAACATCGTGTTGTATTTAACAACCCATCCCCAAACTGAAAGTAGTTAACTAAACTTTATTATGTTTTCTTCCAAAAAAAGCATAGTTTTAACATTTACATTTGTGATCTATTTTCAGTTAATTTTTGTGTCTATATACAAAGGTTGTGTCTAAGTTCATTTACTTTTTAAGTTTTTATTTAGGTATGTGGATTCCAATAGTTTTAGCACCATTTGACTAAGAGATTATTTTTTCTCCATTGAATTGCCTTTGCATCTTTGCCAATTAGTTTTTTAATCTATTTGTTTCGGTCAATTTGTTGGGTTCCTTTGATTTAAGGGTCTATTGTTTCACCATTACCAATCTGTCTTAATTATCATAGCTTACTAGTATACCTTGAAGTTGAGGTGTAAGTTGCCAACTTTGTTCTTCTTTTTCAAAATTGTGGTTTTTATTCTAGTTCATTTGCCTTTCCATATTAATTTAAGAATCAATTTGTTGATATCTACAAACTATCAAAATTTGATTGGAATTACATTCATTCCATAGGTCAATTTGGGAAGGATTGACATCTTAATATTGAGTCTTCCAATTCATGTACAAGTAGTTGTTCTCCATTTATATAGATCTTCTGTGATTTCTTTCATCAATGTTCTGTCGTTTTCTAATGATGTGGTTTGGTTATGTCCCCACCCAAATCCCCAAATCTCATATTGAACTGTAACTCCCATAATCCCAACGTGTCCAGGGAGGGATACAGTGAGAGGCAATTGAATCATAGTGGTAGATTTTTCCCATGCTGGTCTCATAATAATAAATAAGTCTCATGAGAGCTGATGGTTTTATAAAGGACAGTTTCCCTGCATATACTCTCTTTCCTGCCACCATGTAAGATGTACCTTTGCTCCTTCTTTGCCTTCTGTCATGATTGTGAGGCCTCCCCAGCCATGTGAAACTGTGAGTCCATTAGCCTTTTTCCTTTATAAATTGTCCAGTCTCAGTCTTAGGTATTTCTTCATAGTGTGAAAAATGGACAAATTCATCTAAAAACAGATATTTGCATATTTCTTGATATATTTGTACCTAAATACTTTATTTTGGTGATATTGTAAATGATGCATAGTTAAAATTTCAAATTTCAATTGTTCAATGCTTGTATATAGGAAAGCAGTGCACTTTTGTATAGTGTTATTTTATGTTATACTCATTAATTCAAGATGTGTTTATATAAATATAAACTATCTATATAGACAATGTTATCATTGTCAAATAAAGACAGTTTTGTTTCTTTCAAATCTCTAATTTTTTATGTTATGGGGCTTCCAGTATGATATTGAATAACAATTGTTAGAGAAGATATCTTTTCCCTAGTTTCCAACCTTAGAGGGTAAGCATCCATTCTCTCACCATTAAATATGTTTCCTGTGGAGGTTTTTGCTATTGGTGTAGTTGAGAAAGTAACCCTCTATTCCTAGGTTGTTAAGTGATGTTTCATAAATGAGTGAGACTGTATCAAATGTTTTTCTCATGTCAGTTAATATAATCATATAACTTTAACTTTTCTTTTTTAGCTTGTCAATAGACAAAGAACATTAATTAATTTCTGAAAATTGAATCTAACCTTCTGTACCTAAATAAATATTTGTTGGTCATAATGTATTTTTTTCATGCATTGTTGGATTCAATATGCAAAAATTTTAGTAGATAATTTTGTGTCTATATACATGATAGTTGTTGGTCTACAATTTTATTTTAATGTCTTTCTCTTGATTTTAGTGTTAGGGTAATGCTGAGATTAAAGTATGAGTTAGAAAGTATACCCACTTCTGCTATTTTATGGAACAAATTGTAAAACATAGTGTTTTTTTTCCTTAAATGGTTGGTACAGTTCAAGAATGAAACCATCTGGCCTGATGGATGTTTTCTTAAGTTTTTAAATAATTTATTGAAGGTATAAATATTAGCCTAATCAGGTTATCAATTTCTCTTTGTGTGAATTTTGGTATTTTGTGTCATTCAGTAAATTAGTTCATTTTATTTAAGTTTCACTAAGTTATCAAATATGTGGGTACAGAAATGTTCATAGTGTTGCCTTGCCTTGTCTTTTCTTTGTTTGAGACAGGGTCTTGCTCTGTTACCCAGGCTGGAGTGCAGCCTCAACCTCCCAGGCTCAATCGATCCTCCCACTTCAGCCTCCTGAGTAACTAAGACTAACAGGCAAAGGCCACCATGCCCTGCTAATGTTTGTATTTTTTGTAGTGATGAGATCTCCCTGTGTTGCCCAGGGTGGTCTTGAACTCCCAGGTTCAAACAATCAGCCTCTCAAAGTGTTGGGATTGCAGGCAGGAGCCACTGTGCCTGGCCAGTATTTTCTCATCTATCTCATTTTTTAATTATCCATGAGACGTATGTTGATGGGTCATCTTTCATTTCTACTGTTGTTTGTTGTGTTTTCTCTTTTTTCACTCCCAGTTAGTTTTATTAATTGTTTTATCTTTGCAGTGAATTAGATTTTGCTGATGTTCTTTATTGTTTTCTTATTTTCAATTTTATTAATTTCTGCTCTATATTTTATTTCCTTAGTTTTGATTTCTTTGCCTTAATTTGTTCTTTTTTCTCTTATTTCTTAAAATCAAAGTTTAGGATCTTTCTTATTATCCTCTTGATTAATATATACATTAGAAGTATTTCCCTCTGAATACTGCTTTCACTGAATCCTGCAGATTTCAATAAGTTGAACTTTCTTTCTTTATTTATTTTACTTTAAGTTCTGGGGTACATGTGCAGATCTTGCAGAATTGTTACGTAGGTATATGCATGCCTCGGTAGTTTGCTGCCACCATCCCATCATTACCTACATTAGGTATCTCTCCAAATGCTGTACCTTCCCAATCTCCCCACTCCCTGCTATCCCTCCCTTAGCCCCCTACCCCCCAACAGACCCCAGTGTGTGATGTTCCCCTCCCTGTGTCCATGGGTTTTCATTGTTCAACATCCACTTATGAGTGAGAACATGTGGTATTTGGTTTTCCATTCTTGTGTCAGTTTGCTGAGAATGATGGTTTCTAGATTCATCCATGTCGCTGCAAAGGACATGAATGCATCTTTTTTAATGGCTGCATAGTATTTCATGGTGTATATGTGCCACATTTTCTTTATCCAGTCTATCTTTGATGGGAATTTGGGTTGGTTCCAAGTCTTTGCTACTGTAAACAGTGCCACAATGAACATGCATGTGCATATGTCTTTATAATAGATCAATTTATAATCCTTTGGGTATATACCCAGTAATGGGATTGCTGGGTCAAATGTTATTTCTATTTCTAGATCTTTGAGGAATCACCACACTGTCTTTCACAATGGTGGAACTAATTTTCATTCCCACCAACAGTTTAAAAGCATTCCTATTTCTCCACATCCTCTCCAGTATCTGTTGTCTCCAGATTTTTTAATGATCGCCATTCTAACTGGCTTGAGATAGTATCTCAATGTGGTTTTGATTTGCATTTCTCTAATGACCAGTGATGATGAGTATTTTTTTTAATATGTTTGTTGGCCTCATATATGTCTTCTTTTGAAAAATGTCTGTTCAAATGTTTTGCCCAATTTTTGATGGGTTTGCTTGGTTGTTTCTTGTAAATCTGTTTTAGTTCTCTGTATATTCTGAATATTAGCCCTTTGTCAGATGAGTAGCTTGCAAAAATTTTTCCCCATTCTGTCAGTTGCTGGTTCATTCTAATGATTGTTTCTTTTGCTGTGCGGAAGCTCTTAAATTTAATTAGATTCCATTTGTCTATTTTGGATTTTGTTGCCATTGTTTTGGTGTTTTAGTCATGAAGTCCTTGCCTATGCCTATGTCCTTAATGGTATTGCCTAGGTTTTCTCCTAGAGTTTTTATGGTGTTAGGTCTTATGTTTAAATCTTTAATCCATCTGGAGTTAATTTTTGTATAAGGTGTAAGGAAAGGGTCCAGTTTCAGTTTTCTGAACATGGCTAGTCAGTTTTCCCAACATCATTTATTAAACAGGGAATCTTTTCCCCATTGTTTGTTTTTGTTGGGTTTGTCAAAGATCAGATCATTCCAGCTCTTTCAGCTGCAATTTGTTTTTATTATAGTTGAGCTGTGTTACATGGTGGTAAAGTGTAGGTGAGGAGAAGCCTTCCTAATGCTCTAATTAAATCTTCAGAATTTTTCTTTCTCAGACCTATGACATCCACAAGTGTTTCTTCAGTATTACAGTTTTCTTCTCCATGCCCTTAATTCTTTCCGTGGCTGCTACATTATTGATCTTTTATGTTTGTTTGTTTGTTTTTTGTTTTTTTTGAGAGTTTTACTCCTGTCATCCAGGCTGGAGTACAATATTTAATCTCTGCTCACAGCAACCTCCACCTCCCAGGCTCAAGAAATTCTCATGCCTCCACCTCCTGGATAGCTGGGACTACAGATGCATGCCACCACATACAGCTAATTTTTGTACTTTTTTGTAGAGACAGTGTTTTGCCATATTGCCCAGGCTGGTCTTAAACTTCTGAGCTCAAGAGATAGCATGAGCCACTATGCCTGGCCTATTGATCTATTTTCTTGACACTCAGACCCTTGATAATTATATATATATATATATATATATATATATATATATATATATATATATATCTTTCTTATTATATATGATAAGACAGACTAGGACATATCATAGTCCAATTTATGAAACATAAAGACAAAACATATTTAAAGTATCCAGAGAAAAATAGTATGTTATTTATAGTGGAAATAAAATGGAAAGTTAGCTTCCAGTTAGAAACCATGAAGGCCAGAAAGAAGCAGGATATCATTTTTCAAGTGCTGAAAGAAAATAACTGTCAACTCAGAATTCTATATTTAGCAAAAATAACCTTTATGAATGAAGAGAAATCAAGACATTCTTAGATGATAAAAAATAAGAGAATTTGTTACAAACAGACCTCTTTAAAAATATGGCAAAATGAAATTCTCTAAATTGAAATGAGATAATAAAAGAAAGAATGTTGGAATATTTTGAAGGAAGAATTAATGAAAAGATGAAAAATACAGTAGCACAATAGATTTTACTTTCTTTTTGAGCTTCCTAAATTATCTTTAGAGTGAAGATAAGAATTATAATGTGTAATGTGATCCTTAGTGTTTATAAAGTATTTAAGAAAATTACATTGAAAATGAAAGAGAGTAAATTAGTCTTTAAAGGGAGTAAAGATCTCTACAGTTTACTCAAATGATTAAAATGTTGATAGACTAAATAAATAAAAATGGAAGTCTAAATAAATATTCAGCTAACTCAAAGGAAAGCAAGAAAAGAAAACAAAAATCACAAATAACAGAATAAACAGAAACAAAAAATAAATCACCACACTTGAGCCATAACACATAAATAATTACATTAAATATAAAAGGTCTAAATACATCAATTAAAAGACAGAGATTGAAATTGCATTCAGTTTAAAATATTATCCAATTATATGCTACCTACTAGAAAAGCACTTTAGATATAGTGATATAAGTAAGCCGAAAATAAAAGGATGGAAAAAGGTATATTTTGCTATAGTCGCATAGAATGTTCACATATTTTGCAACCCTGTTGTTTGTGTATACATATTTGTCTATTTTTCCTTTCAGTTCAATGAACTGAAAGGAAAAATAGACAAGTCCGCAATTACAATTGGAATTTTAAACACTACTCTCTTAAATGTTGATAGAACAATTAGAAAATCAGCAAGGATATAAATAAACTTAAAAATACTACCAACTAAAAGATCTAATTGACATTTATAGAACATTCTATGCGAATATAGCAAAATATACTTTTTAAAAGAACCTTTAGAAAGTACACCTAGGTGAACACATTATTTGCCCTAAAATTAGCTTCAAAACATTAAAAATAATTGAAATTATACATAGTATGATATCTGACTACAATTAATTGAAAATAACAAAAATATAAAAGAAAAACATCCAAACACTTAAAAACTGAATAATATACTTATAAGTAACCTATGGGTCAAAGAGGTAGTCTCAAGGAAAACTTTAAAAACTGAAAGAAAATAAAAATACAGCATATCAAAATTTGTGGGACACAGCTAAAGAAGTACTGAGAGGAAAATAAATAGCATTAACTGCATACATTAGCACAGAGAGAAAATCTTAACCATTTAAGCACTAACCTCAGGAGCCTAGGAAAAGACAAGCAAAAATTAGCTTAAAATTAGCAGGAAAAGGAAATTTAAAAATGTAAGAAACAGAAATAATGAAATTGAAAACAAAAAAAATAGAGAAAAAGCAATGAAACAAAAAGCAGATTCTTTGAAAAAGACCAAGAAAATTGACCAAATTCTAACAGACTGACAAGAAAAAAAGAAAGAATACGCTAATTCCCAGTATTCTAAATAAAACAAGATGTCTCTACAGTTCTTTAAGACATCAAAATGATAACAGAAAAATGCTTAGAGCAACTTTATATACAGAAATTTTCCAACTTCTATGAAACAGACAAATTTATGAAAATACAAATTAAGACATCTTACCAGATATGAAGTAATTTGAATAGCTTTATAACTATAAAGAAAATTAATTTATAATTCTAAATATCATGATGTAAAATTACCAGGCCCAGGTGGTTCCACTGGAGAATTTTACCAAATAATTAGATAAAAATTAAGACAAATTTCATATAATCTCTTCAAAAAGCAAAAAAGAAAGAAATGCTTCCTAATTTATTATAATAGCTAATGTTACCTTATTATCAAAACCAGACAGATAGCACACACACAAAAAGAAAATGACTGACCAATACTTTTCATGAATAAACATCCAAAAATTTTAACACAACATTATAAAACATAGTTCAGTAATGTGTTACCAAGTGGAAGTTGTAGCAGAAATAGACAGCTAGTGTAGCAGTTGAAAATTAGTGTGATCCAAAATATAAGCAAACTAAAAGGAAAAAATTATAAAATTGTATCAATTGATTCAAAAAAATATTGACAAGTCTCAATACTCATTCATGATGAAAACTCTCAAGAAACTAGAAATAGAGAATTTCTTCAACCTGGTAAAGAATACAGAAAACCCTATAAAATCAGAGCAAGGAAGTTAGAATGTTTTCTCTCACCACTACTATTCGACATAATACTAGAAATTTTATCCAGCACAATAAGATTTTAAAGAATAGAAAGCACATAGATAGGAAAGGAATTTTTAAAAACTGCCTATATTTAGGCAGATAACATGAGAGTCTATGTAGAAAATCCTAAAAAATTTACAAAAATCTTTTAGGACCCAGTGAGTTCAGCAAGTTCCCAAGAGAAAAGATAAACATACAAACATCAACTGTATTTTTATATTCTAGCAATTAACATGTGGAAACCAAAAAAGATCAGTGATCTTTGATGTTACTATTGCAATAGTTGTGGGGCACCACAAACCACATCCACGGCAAATGTGATCAATAAGTGTTGTGTATGTTATGACTGTCCCATTTACTGTAGTTCCCCCATTTTTCTCCCGCTCCTTGGGCCTCCCTGTTCCCCAGGACACAACATTAAAATTAGGCCAGTTAATAACCCTTCAATGGTCTCCAAGTTTTCCAGTGAAAGGAAGAGTCTCAGAGCTCTTACTTTAAAATAAAAGCTAAAAATGATTGAGCTAAGTGAGTAAGGTGTGTCAAAAACTGAAATAGGCTGAATCTCAGTCTTTTTGTAACAGCAAAGTCATGAATGCAAAAGAAAATATCTTGAAGAAAATTTAAAATGCCACCCAGTGAACACACAAATAATAAGAAAGCAAAACACTCTCATTGTTGATATGAAGAAAGTTATAGTGGTCTGGAAAGAAGATCAAACCAGACACAACCTCCCCATAAACCAAAGCCTAATCCAGAGCAAGGCTCCAACTCTCTGCAATCCTATGAAGACTAAGAGAAATAAGGTAACTGTAGAAGAAACACTTAAAAGCTTCAAGGTTTAAACCTACAAAGGTTGGTTCATGAGATTGAAGGAAAGAAGTCATTCTTACTAATATAAAAGTGCAAGGTGAAGCAGCAAATGCTGGTGTAGAAGCTATAGTAAGTTAACCAGATGATCCAGCTAAGACAGTTAATGATGGTGGCTTTATTAAATAACAGATTTTCAGTGTAGATAAAACAGTTTTCTATTGGAAGAAGATACTATCTAGAAATTTCATAGAGAGGAGAAGTCAATGTCTGGCTTCAAAGCTTCAAAGCATAGGTTTATTTTCTTTTTAGGGATAATACAGCTGATGATTTTTAAGTTGAAGCCAATGCCCATTTATCATTCTCAAACTCCTAGGGTCCATAAGAATTATGCCAAATCTACTCTGTCTTTACTCCATAAATGGAATAACAAAGATGAGATGAAATTAAGTTATACTGAACATTTTAAGCCCTCTGTTGGGGCGTGAAAACAGAAAAAAGAGGATTCTTTCCAAAATATTAGTGCTCATCAACAATGTACCTCATCCTCTGGGAGTTCTGATGGAAATGTACAAGGTGATTAATGTTTTTTTCATGTCTTGTAACACAACATCCATTCTGAAACCCATGGATCAAGGAACAATTTCAACATTTGAGTCTTGTGTGAAAAATACATTTTGTAAGGCTACAGCTGTCATAGCTAGTGATGCCTCTGATGGGTCCTTGTAAGGAATATTGACAACCTTTTGGAAAAGATTTACCATTCTTAGTGCCATTAAGAACAATGATCATTTATGGGAGGAGGTCAAAATATAAACATTAACAGAGTTTGGGAGAAGTTTATTTCAACACTAATGAATAACTCTGAGGGGCTCAAGACTTCAGTGGAGGAAGTAACTGCAGATATGGGGGAAGTAGCAAGAGGAACAGAATGGGAATGGAGCCTGAAGATGTAACTGAATGGCTGCAATCTCATGATGAAATGTTAATGGATAAGGAGTTTACTTTTTATGGATGAGAAATAAGAGTCGTTTCTTGAGATGGAAGCTATTTCTGGTGATGATTTTGTGAACACATGTTGAAATGACAAAAAAAAAAGTTGTAGACTATTACATAAACTTAGTTGCTAAGGCAGCGGCAAGGTTTGAGAGGATTGACTCTAATTTTGAAAGATGTTCTACTGTGGATAAAATGTTATCGAATGGCATCACATGATACAGAGGAAACTTTCATGTTATCGAACGGCATCACGTGATACAGAGGAAACTTTCATGTTAAGAAGAGTCAATGCAGCAAACTTTATTGTTGTCTTATTTTAAGACATTGCCATGGCTTCTCCATCACTTAGCAACTACCACCCTGATCAGTTGTCAGCCATCAACACCAGGCAAAAACCTCCACCAGCAAAATGCAATGCTCAGATTATCATTAGCAATGTTTAGCAATATAGTATTAAGTACATACCTTATTTAAGATATATACATTGTTTATTTAGACATAATGCTAATGTGTAGTTAATAGACTATGGTACAGTGTAAATATAATTTTTATATTCAGTGGAAAGCCAAAAAAGTTTGTGACTTACTTTATGGCCATATTTTCTTTATAGAGATGGTCTGGAATCAAACCCACAGTCTCTGTGAGAGTAGATGTAGAAAATGCCTGTAGCATTGTTAAATTCTGAGAAGCACTGAGCTCCCATTATTGAGCAGAAGTAAAGCTGGAATATGTTCTCCAATTCCAATTACAGCCTCCCTGAACAGATTTTAAAAATTTTTTAATGAATAAATACATTCACACATTTTGTTTTTAACATGTTTATAATTTTTAGAATAAAATAAGTGTATGTGCCAAGAATATAGCTTACATGTGGCTCAACAAACAATCTGATGATACAAATGATTATGATAATGATCTGTCTCAAAGGGTGAACACTTAAAAAAGACCATCGGTGGCAAGTTTGAAGCCTGCTTCACATTCATATTATCAGTACCCTTAGGAGAACATGGTAATGTGCTAGGGGCATCTCAACACCACAGAGTAAATATTACATGTTTCCTAGAGCATGCAAATTTCCAAAAATCCTAAAAAATAGCAGTAGCTAACATAGAAATAAAATAAAAAAAATAGATCTTTCATAAAGCTGAATACAAGTATCTGTTAATTTTTTTAAAATAGACTACAAGGTGTAGAGATTTTTTGCACTTAGAAAAAATTTGCTTAGATGGTATCCCCTCAAATATGAGGAAGGCAGCAAAGCACACTGACATGTGTATACCTATGCAACTATCTTGCACACTCTGCACATGTACCCCAAAACCTATAATGCAATCAAAATTAAAAAAAAATTAAAAAATAAAAAGAAAACATACCTTTCTAATCTTCCATAGCTGGGAACATCTATGTTTGAACAAGACTTCCATATGAAATTTAAAGCTTGAAAGCTCAAAGTAAACAAGAAATTGGATCTTGCCCAAGATCCAGGTAGAATAAATTAATAGCTACTCCCTTTGCATCTTCAATTTTGAGAAAAATTGGCTTCGCTCTTCCATGTCCACCCCATCTCTCCCTTCCCTGCCCCACCCCCTGCCACCTGCCTCCCTGACATCCTTGTGTTGTTTAGGTCAAGATTTAAACTGTCAGGGCAGAGAGTTTGCTGAGCCAACCTGTTCACAGCCCACTGTTTAGTGGGGCTCTTGGGCACCTTCACTGGTTGTTCCTTAGAGCTACATGTAATAGAGGAAAGGTATCATTTGTACCTCTGAATATATGTCAGACTTGTATTAACTACATCAAGCCACTTCACATTGCCTTCTGACTTTCTTCTACCAGCTCCATAGTCACTCAGTTTAGACTTACTGAATAGAGTGCATTATTAACCAAGATTGTTTTGTGTCTCTAGTCTTATTGCACACTTAGATTTATCACATATTTAGTTAGTTACTGAAAACCTACAAAGATGTAACCTACAGCTGAATAAAATTGAAGTTTATTTGAAAAAATGTTTAGTCAAGTCATTGAGCTTCTGTTATCTGCAAACTCATATGAAATCAGGAAGCACAGACTCAGAGTGCAGCATATTAATGACATAAACAGCTAATAAACTAAGCTATTTACAGACAGACAATATTTACGAGAAGTGTTTTGTAGTCCATCATATGCTAGAGTTGATATTTCTTCATGCCTTACTTTCTTTAGCAGTAAAGTAGATTATATACACTGTCCTTTTGTATGGACTGTCTATCTACTCACCAAATATACTAGTTTCCCATTCCTCTTGAGGGCAGAACTAGGCAACACTTTTCCAGCCTCCTGTGCAATAAGATAAGGTGATGTAACTGAGTTATAAGATGTATGCCACCTCCAAGCCTGGCCAGTGAAATTATCCCATTTGATTCTCTACTATTACTTCCTTCATCCATTTTGTGGATTGTATTGTCTACAATGATCAGTGTAATCCACATAGTTTATATATGGCTTTTCCTTCTTCAGCCTGAATCAGCCAAAAGACTATATAGAAAAGATACCTTGCTCTGCTCCCAAGTGCATTATTGTGCTTTACATAAGTGATAACAAAATAACTTGTGTTAAGGTACAGAAATCATGGGGTTTCCCTGTTATAGCAGTCCTCTTCCTTTTAATTAATGCAAATGCATATTGCACAGGGGTGTTGCAAGGCTTCATTGAGATAGTGCTCACAGAGAGCTTCACAGAGTTCAACACATACTAAGACCTGCAGTAAATGTTATTGTTACGACTAGGTAATCCATATTTAGCTGAACAGGAAGAAGACAAATCATATCCAATTATTTCCAAAAGATTATTAAGATTTATTTCTTCGAATAAATATTTAGTTAATTTATTTTAAGTTTGCTATTTGAGGCCAGTGCTTAAGTTTACAACTACAAAGAGTTAAAAAGTCAAAGTATCAAACTAAACCAGAGCTACCTTTAAATAAAAAGTGTAGGCATCATAGTTCATTCCAGAAATTTCTTCCAAAAGTTCTTTGGGGCCTATAATATCTTTTTCTTTATTTGTATCCAAATAAAACTTCATATAGAGATTGATAATGTTAACTATTAAGAAAAACTGGTATGAAAATAAGTCATAAGTAAGTAATCATGAACTTTTATTTTTTAAACAAATGCCATGGGGCTGCATGCCATGGCTCACGCCTTGTAATCCCAGCACTTTGGAAGGTTGAGGTGGGTGGGTCACTTGAGCTCAGGAGTTCGAGACCAGTCTGGGCAACATGGTGAAACCTCACCTCTACAAAAAATACAAAAATTAGATGGTGTGGTGGTGTGCACCTGTAGTCCCAGCCACATGAGAGGCTGAGGTAGTAGGATGGCTGGAGCCTGGGATGCAGAGGTTGCAGTGAACTGAGTTCATGCCACTGCACTCCAGCCTAGGAGACAAAGCCAGATCCTGTCTCACAAAATAAAATTAAAACTAATTAAAATTGAAATTAAAAACTCATTTCATGAGTATTAAAAAAAGATAAAACAAAAATGAAACATCTTTCAAATCAACAACTTTAATACTTTTATGAGCAGCTTACTAAGAAAATCTACAAGTCAAAATTCTTTATTAAGTAGTCATCCACAATTCCAGGCTATCTGCCTAGAATTTGAAAAAAATATTTTACTGCCTTTATTCATCATCATCTAATGACAGACAATTGGAGAGAAAAGTACCTGGTCAGATGTCAGCTTAGGTTACATAATTCATTTTTCATACATGAACAAGAAATTAAATTCCAAAGTGGCATGCACTATTCCACAGTGAACAGATCCAAATTCCTAATAATACTTCCGTGTCTGAGAAATACAAGAATAGGTTTTCTAAAAGCAAAATGGTGCTTGACATAATTCTATTTGTTAAGGTACAGAATTTGGCAAAAAACGTGGTCTCAATGGTGCCTCATGCACATGGATTTGGTGGCTTGATTGCCACAAGACCTTGTAGGTGGTCCCATAGCATGAGCTTTAAGTGTTTAATTGGAGCAATGTGTAGCCATAACCCTGATCTTGGAACTACTCATAAAAATTGTATAAATAATTTAATCACAAGTATGTATTTCATAATTTTCCATGCTTACACAATTCCTTATGCAAACATAATTAGGATGCCCCTCTATTTGTATTCTGTCTCAGCCTGTCAACATTTTGAGAACAGGCTTGTGTTTTATTGGTCCATCTAGGACCAGCGAGTGTTCAAAACTTGGAACAAAATCTTTGTCTAATTCGATGTTTATTTATTCAATGAGATAAAGACATTTATCTAAATAATCTGTTTTATAGAAACTGCTTTGATTGCAGAGATTGAATGTGAGGCTCTTTATGAAAAGTGATATTTAATTTTGTTTGTTGGAAATAGTTAAATACTACCTAGTGACGAAAGTAGAATTGGAAATGGAAGGCTCTGCTTGGCAATGTTCTGTTTGATTCTTTATACCCTCTTTTTGCCTAAAATTAAAAGAACTGTTTAAAAGATACTAACCTGATCCTATTCATTTATAATAAGTTGCTGATACTATAAATCTAGTGACTTTGATACGAGCAATAGATCCCCCAAATCCTAACATGTACCTTAATCTAGATTATATATTTAGAAAAGACTTTTTATATCTTTTAGTAAATTCATAGACCTTTAAACAGGTTAAAGTTATAACTTTAATGTACTTTGTGAGGTTCACCTAAAACATTATTTTGATGTTTCTAAGGACACGGCATTCTTTGCAAGGTCACAATGACATGAACAAAGCAGCATGAATGACTAATAGAGAAATCTGTGATGCCTCTGCACAGATTTCTCAGTGTGAACTGCTGGATTTAACGTTGGAATTCAAAACAAAATCTGTTTCTGATTAGATACAATTAAAAAGTTTGTTTTGTAGGTACAAACCATCACCCCCCAGTATCCACCCCTTCTCTGCTTTCTTGGAATTAGTGAAATTCAAGCTTTTGTTTTTATAAAGATTACAGTAAAAAATTAAGTCACTTGTGTAACAATTTTCTGGATAATTAAACAAGCAAATAAAGCTAGGAAATAAAGTCAAAATTATTGGCCTACTCTTTTAACCACTTGATGATGTTTGTTCTAAAGAATGGTATTTTAAAAGTGAGCCTTCATTCTCAATACTAATTTGCAGTGGAGTGGTGGGTGACTATTATGTGTATGCTTTTGTATTGTACTGAAAGGGTCAGTTCTCAACTTGCAACTAAAGCAAATGGTAAGAGCTTCCTGATGGAGTAAATTTTGCATTTTAGCAAAATTTAGCGTTGTTATGTCTCCACCCTTATATGTATGTAACTGTATGGATGTGGTCAAATCATACATACGCTTTTAATGCAGTACCTTAAAATATGTTTTTGTTTATGTCCTGTCTTTCCTTCTCCTTCCTGTCCATCCTCACTTGTCTGATTGATTCATATATATATATATATATATATATATATATATACACACATATATTTTGTATATATATACATATTATATATGTATATATATAATATGAATATATATGTATAATATATACATATATATATAAAATATGTATGTATATATATATTATGTATACATTTATATATATGTGCCCAAGGATTCCCACGATGCTTCAGGCCTGCTCAGATGCTGTTGGGGGTGCATCTCCTTGAAAGATGTGTCTGCTGAGATTTCCAGGACAAGTTGACAACAGGTCTCAGTGTACAGGCCGTCAAAGAAATCTGAGGGAAACACTTTGTAGCAAGATGATCTTTTCCTTGAAAACAATATAGTGACTAAATCCGTAAAAAAAAAAAAAGTCTATTTCCTCATAGCCCATGTTAACAACATAGAAATTATCCTTTCATCTTTCTCATGCTCAGTAATCATTTCAATTGATTATGTGATCTCAATTGATTGATATTAAATCACAAATATATATATGTGTGTTACGAATATTTGTGATTTATATTTTTCTATAAACATGCTTATAGATACAGGGTTTTGATCATCACTTTAAAGAAAAATAGGATAATATGACAGATCTATTTTACATTTTCCTCTTTTCACTCCACAGTACTTTATGGATATGTTTCCAAGTTAATTGGTACACAGAGGGATGCCAAGGGCAGAGGTGTGGCAGGAAGGATTTACACTGGTGGGGAGCAGTGTATTGTCTTGAATTCCTGGCCTCAAGTGATCCTCCCACCTTGGCCTCCCAAAGTGCTGGAATTACAGGCATGAGCCACAGGTCCTGGCTGAGAAGTATATTATCAGTAAGAGTATTTAGAATTACCAGTAGTGTATTTTGATGTAAAAAAGCAGAATCTCTTCTACTTGAATAAATGTTTTAGAGACAGAAAGCCTCCTTATAACCATTAACTAGGAAGATTGCTCTCACTGCCTCTTCTCCCATCTACTTTGTACACTTAGCTCTCATTCATTATTTTCAATAGCTGCATAAGATTCCTAGATTTATATCTCATAACTTATGTTGTGTTTCTCTTTAATTTGGTGTTGAAGTCTTTTTCTTGAAAGTAGCTATAAACTCTAGCCCTGCCCTGACTCCAGAGGATTTGGTCATGAATGTTTACAGTGTGCTTTTCATTGGATATTTCTTTAACCTGGTGGATGGCCTAATGCCTAAGTGTTCAACCTGTGACAAGGTGTCCCTTTCATAGAAAACTTGTTTATACTGGCAGACACCCATGTTGTTCTTGTCTGATCTGTGTCCAGTTTACTCCTGCCAAGATAGCCAGTGTCTAAGAGAACCCTGATCTTGAAAAATGTTAGGTTTGTGTGCATCAGTCAGATTAGACACATAGGAGGCAACTCAACAAAACAAATACAACAAGAGGGGTAGTTTGTTACTTACAGATCCCAGAAAGAAGAGGGCAGCATGCCTCACAGGGCCAAAGTGAAGGGCAGAGCCATTCAGGACATGCACTCAGGCAGTGGGTGGGGGAGCCAGAGAGACAGATGGACCTATGAGCCACGACCTTTATTGTGGTCTGCAGTATTACCCATGCAGGCTTCCTGCAGGAAGTTCTAAATGGTGAGTTTAGAGCAAGCAGGCACATGATCAATGGAGTCACAATGACTGTGGCATATCTATACAGTCTATATGGGGTGTAGAAACTAAGCAGTTTGTACCTGGCTGTCCCACAGAGAGATGGTTATCAGGAGGCAATTTTGTAAAAGTAGGTTGAATATACTGAGGAACTAGGAGGAGGTGGAGAAATGAAAACTGTCAAGGGTAAATAAGCCCTGCTTCTGGTACAGAAAATTTAAAACTATATTCAAAATGCATGCCAAGGCAACATAAAATTATAGGACTTTACTATAACTTGTTAAATTTATTAACTTGTTTTCCTACTGAAAGTCATTCACTTTTCTTTTCTTGTCATGATACTATTACTCTAGATACCTGGGTTCCTGTGTTCTGGTACATTTCGCTGTCAAATGAAGTCTTAAGATAAAATAACTTGTCCAGAGGAATATGTATTTTTAATTCATATTATTAGAACACTTCAAAGATGTTCTATGGAAAGCTGAAACAATTCAATTCTTACCAGTAATGGGTGTTTTTCATCTTCTTTTGTTTAAATTACTGCAATGGATATAAACACTTATTATAGTTTATATTTCCTTTGATTTTATTGAGAGTCAGCATTTCATTTTTTCATACATCTGTAGTGTCTTGACGTTTGCTCTTCTGTATTTACACTTTTTGTGTTAGGTTGTCTCCTTTTAGCCAAAAAAATAAGAGCCTTTCAAATATTATACATTGAGGTCTCTACATCAAAAATATTTTTCCCCAAAACAAATGTTTGTCTAATAGAATTAATTTTGCTATCACTTAATCTGTAACATGACAAAAGTCTGTTTGAAACAGACTTATAGAGGAATAAAAGGAGAAAAATAAATAAGCCAAAGTAATTTTTATACAGAAGAATTTAAATTATATTAATATATGTCCATTTTTTTAAAAGAGTATCTCTGGGGTTTCTAGGCTTGATTAAGAAGTTTTCTCCTATTACTAGATAGGTAAATATAGCCTCTCAGATTTTCTTACTACGCTTTTATTTGTATTGTTTATTTATTTATTTTTTACCTATCCATTGATAAATAGAGTTTAAGATCAGGGTCTGTCACAGGTTAGAATTTCTAGGAAGCTCACTCTAAGCTGAACACCACTAGTAAAAGTTTTGTCAGGGAGTGCTATTGGGATGACTACCTGTAAGGTAGAGGCTGGAGGAACAAATAGGTTTGGGCAGAGAGAGGCATTGGATCACCATATTGTCTCAACGAAAACCCTAGTCAGATCCACGGGAGCTCTGAAACCAGGATGGCTCATCAAAGGTCTTGCTAAGTATGTCTCATTTGATTTTAATCAACCTAGAGTCATCTCAAGGTCTTCCTCACTCACATGCTTGCTGATGCAAGCTATCAGCCGGGACTTCAGTGGGGACTGGCAGCTGGGACACCTACACATGTCTCCTCTATTTGGCCTGAGCTTCCTCACACGTAGTGGCTGGATTCCAAGCATGAGAATCCCTTGGGAGAGAGCAGAAGAGCCATGGTCATTTTTTAACATTGTCCCAAAAGCCACAAGAGTGTCACTTTAAACATATTCTAATCTGTCAAAGAAACTACAAAACCTCCGCTTGATGGGAAAGTGTCAAAAAATTTTTAGACATGCTTTAAAATTACCTCATCATTTTACTCTTCCTTCTCCTTGAGCTTCAGTTAGGTATTTTGACATTGACCCATCTTTGAGTTCACCAATCCTTTCCTGTATTGCATCCAATCTGCTATCAAGACTAATATTCTTTATTTTGGATTTTGTATTTTTCATTTCTACTATTTCCACATTTCCATTTGGCTTTCTCACCTTTTCATGAATATTGTGAATCTTCTTAGGTATATCATTTAACATATTTTATGAAGGTTATTTTACAGTTCCTATCTTACAATTCCAACCTCTGGGTTACCTCTGAATCTTCTTCGGTTGACTATTTCCTTTCTTTACCACATACCACATTTTCTCGTTAAAAAAAATTTATGGTATGCTGAAAATTTGTCTCCAGAAAAAGTCACTTTTTTTTTTCCATTCAGGCCAAATGGGTGATTATTGGAACTGGCGGAAGAATTTCCTATAGCTTTAGGTTGATTCAGTTCATCACTAGATTCAAATGTTTGTGGCCAGTGTCAGGCAGGACCTTCTCTCTAGCAAGGCTTGGGGCCTGAGCACTGCTAAGCTCCCAGACATCTCTGTGTGCTTTGCAATGAAGTAGCCTGCTTTTTTGGTTGCTAGAGACTTCCTTTTGCTCTCCAGTTTCTGACTCTGACATTTTGCTCTAAGCCTTATGAATGAACTGCCTTAGAATCCCTGAGTGCTCATAACTCCTTACAGAAGTTTTCCCCAGTTCTCCTATGCCATGCTCCTGCTTTTGGTAGATGAAAGCTAGAGTGTCTCAAATTGCTTTCTCTTGACTCTCTTTTCCTGCCCTAGTGTCATAACTGAACGCAGGTTCGCTTGCTCGCCATTTGCAGAATCCAGTTAACAAGAGTGAAGTATGGCAGCAAGAAGGTGACCTTATTTCCAAAGCTAGCAAAGGGGATGTGGATGAATTCCCATCTAAAGCACAAAAGTGAGGTATGGTAGAAAGAAAGTGACCTTATTTTCAAAGCTAGCAAAGGAGAAGTGGCTGAATTCCCATTCAGAGTAACCACTTCACATTTGGGAATGAAGGCAAGAGTTTAGAAAGAGAAAACTTGATAATCAAGGCATGCAAGAATTATGCCAAGTACAATGCTTGTGTGTTTTGCTCTGGTGGCTATCTTGGATCACCTGGAGCCTGGGCTGGAATCATCTCAACAATGGCTGGGTTGTTGACTAGCTGCCTTGAGGTAATCGCTGGAATTTTGCGGCTGGGTCTCCAGGCTTGGTCAAACTGTCTCAAGATTAGCCCCTGGAACTTCTAAGACGGCACATAATTAGATACCAGCCTACAGTCAGATAAATGTGAAGGGAGTATTTGTGGTGAGAAAGGGAGGAATGTGGAGTTTAAGGCTAAGTGAAAAGGCTTCTATAGTTTGCTTCAAGGTTACATCTTGAAACCCAAGAAAATGGGATTTAAAAAAAAAAAGGCTTTAAAATGCATTTTCAAGTTAAGCTGCCTGGTTACAATCTTAAAGGTAGGTGAGGGTCTTGAGTACCCCAGATGGGTTCCTCTCAGCCTCTCCAACCCCCTTATTCTCCCTTGTGCCTCCATTTAGGAAACGATGGCTTTGACTACAGACTAAAGGATGCACTGTCAGCTTCCCTACTTTTGAGTTTGGGGATTCAGGCTAGCTTCTTTGCTTCTCAGCTTGCAGATAGCCTCTTGTGGGGCTTTGCCTTGTGATCACGTGAGTCAATACTCCTTAATAAACTCCCTTTTGTGTATACATCTACCTTTTAGTCCTGTCCCTCTAGCGAACCCTGACTAATACAGAAACCTTTCAACAAATGTCCAGATAAACTCATGACTCAAAAAAAAAAATGGTTTGGAAGTACTATCAATATATTTGGATGTTAGATTGTCTGAACATGGCTTCTTGGCCTATATTAACAGTCATTAATAGTAAGACATAGTTAATCTGTGCTAATGTCTTCTAAAAATTAATATTCTGGAGGCATACCGTGTTCTAGGAATTGGACATGTGCTGTCTCATGCAGTCTTCACAGTATGAGAAAGTGGGAGTTAATACCACTCTCATTTAATAAATGAGAAATTTGAGGCTCAAAGAAGCCAAGTTACTTCCCATGGCCACGTGATTTGTAAGGTGAGGAACTGGAATCTGAGGGCAACTCTTGCTCCACTCAAAAGTTCTTATGAGCTTTGTGGTTGAAGTGTTTTGGAAGGAAAAGTTACATTAATTTCACACTGAAATAAAGGACATGGGCAAAATCATAAGTAATCATAAATCTATACATGATTATTGAAAAGGTAAAATACTAAATTGGATTCCAGCATCCTTGGGAGAGCAGCTAAACCTAGTTATTTAAACAAATACTTGGTGTCACTGATTCTGCCATAATCTATTATTCTTAACTTTGCAAAGCATTTAAAAAAATTTCCCTCAATGAGGCAAAAACTGCAATTATCCACTGCTTGCCATAAGGAAAATTCTAGATGTTAATGATTCTGCAGGGTGCCATAGGCAGGAGCAGCAGTTGTCTCCTAGTATTTAATTTTAGATACGATACTTTAAATACTTTAAAGAAGACATGATTACTTTGGGAAAGTAGACATGAAATGAGAACGATCCACACAATCCACAGCGTGAATACTCATAGAAGATACTACAATGAATAGTAAGGGATAGTGAGTGGATATACATGTATTATTATCAGGAGAGGCACCTGGGGCATTATAAATTGATGTAGTGAAATCCTTTAAAAAGGCAATTTGGCAACTTGTTTGAAAAGCTATAAAACCCATTGCACCTTTTGACCCAGTAATATCTCTCCTAAGATTTTATACTAGGATATAATTTTTTAAAAATAATACAACTGCATACATAAACTTATTAATTACAGCATTAACACTACCTGTGAAAAAAGAAAACAACCTAAAAATCAAACAGCTGAACAATAGTCAATTATGAGACATTAAATTTTTTAAAAATAGCCAAAATTATAAGTGCAATTATGAAGACTGGAGCAACACACAAACAATATGCAATGGATTTAATGAAAATAATGACTACCAAATTGCAGATATTTAGTGATTAAATCCTTTTTAAAAGGAAGCTAGTTACACTTGGATAAAGACTTTAAGAGACATGCAAGGAAGGAAAACAGTTGTGTGTCAGGACAGTGGAATTCAGGGCAAAATCCGTCTCCTATCAGCATGTCATTTCTTAATGCTACTAGCAAGTTGTATGCAATAACTGAAAAACAGAAAAGGTCTTATGTGTTTATCCTGCCTCTGTGGTATTTATCAGAAGCCTGCAACAAAGGCCCTGTGGTTACCAGTATTTATGGCAGAGACATTTTAAAACTTGCCCTCTATATTTTGGTGATTTTGAATTATTTGGTTTATTAGGATAAATGACGTTGAGTATGGATTTTCTTTCCTTCTTTCTTTCTTTTGGGTCTTCCCAGCCTCATGTATTGCAAACCCTTAAATGTGTGATTGTTACATTTATTTCAAAGGGCATCATAAATCACTTTAAGCTTAATTCCATTACATTAAAGTAAGAGTATGATAATGCAAAGCTTATGTTCAAAGAAACATTAGAATACATTATATCCAAAAAGATGACTTCTCTATATCTGTTTCAAGGTGGAATTGTTTTAGGAAAAACAAACAAACAAACATAAATACAACAATTTTTAAGATAGCAATTTTCCAAATTGTTTAATGATATTTTAGTTTTATTCATAATAGCAAATTGAAGCAAAATACTATTTAATTTTATTATTATCTTTACAGCTCAGTTGCACAATACATTATTCAAAACATATAAGATTTTTCTAGAATTTTTTTTATAGTAAAGGTTTAAAAACATGAGTAAGAAAAGTACCTAGGTGCAGTGGCTCATGCCTGTAATCCCAGCACTTTCAGAAGTGGAGATAGGAGTTAGAGACTGGTCTGGGCAACAAAGCAAGACTCTATCATCACAAAGAAAGAAAAGTCTTAAAAAAAAATAGAAAATAAAAGTGGACATTTTTAGTCAAAATTCAGATATTTTGACTGTGTAACATTAGATGTATCTAAATAGCTAAAAAATGAGTATGGTTTTCCTAGCTGCATATGCATTAAGTACTTATAGTTATTCCTCATTTCCTATTGGGTTAGTAGCTAAATTCCTGAGTCCCTGCTTTAGTATGTTCCATTTTCAAATGCCTTTTATGAAAGCATGAATATAAGCCAATATACATTCTTTCTTTTTGAATTATTTATTGAATGTCTAATTATTTCAGGGTATTGTATGTCTCTTCTATGCTTACAGGAGAAAAAACCCTTATGTTGTTATTCAAGGAACCTCAAAATGTATCCTCGTGTCCTTTGAATATCCCATAAAACTTTGCTTTGTATAGCCAAGAAGTGGTACTTGCCAGTCATAGCACACCACTTGCAATTTATCATACCTGTTCCTTTGCAAGCTTAAAAACTTTACACAAACCTAGTAAATCTCCCTTCTGTGATCTCTAGGTATTTAAATCCTCTTTATTTGTCAAGGCCCAACTAAGCCCTATCTTCTACCAGAAGTCTTTCCAGAAAATTCTGCTGTAATTGACTTTCTCTTCCTTGAAATCTTATGTCATTGCAATTTGACATTACTTATATTGTTGATGTATTATTATACATTCAATGCCGTATACTTTTACTGCTTGCATACCTTTATTTCAACAATCAGATTATTAGGACTACAAAGGCAGGGAACTAAAACCCCAGACCTTGTAAAAGTAGGTATATATAAGAAACCAATGCAGTTGTAAATTAAATGATATCCAACATCTGCTTAGAACACATTTGGCATTGGTTAAAAACTCACCAATCTCTGAGTTCTATCAAACTTTATCTAATGCTCCATTACAATACGTTACCCATAAATGGCAAAATAGTAGAACCATTTTGTATCCTGTTCCTCTCTCAGAGGCAAAGATCTTGGTCTCAGAGGTACAGTCAATCTATATGTTACCTTTTTTGTATAACCTAAACATCAGTGTGGCTTTTGTCACAGAGAAGTTAGCTAATATTTGCTGAACTTCACTTTCTTGGAGTATCTTATTATTAATGTATTAATTTTTTTTAAACCCATAGTATCCTCTTGGAAGTAGAGTTTAGAAACTACAAATTACTGTACAAAAAGAAAATAATAATACAGGAAAGGAAGAAACAAAAATTTCTCAAGAGTCCTCTTTATGTAAATGTTTTAATATATATTGTTTTATTACTAACAATAATGACTACATTTTTGAGCATTTCCTATGTGCCAAGAACTATTCTGAAATCTTTACATATAGATTTCTATTTGATTCTCACAACACCATGATGTGGATATAATTATGCTCCATTGCACAGATGATGAAGCTAAGGTAGCAAATATTTGGAAGTGAAGCACTTGGTATTCCCAAACAATCAGTAAGACAGTGCAAATGCTAGAGAAATTAAACTTTCCAGAAGACAGCAAATAACAGGAAAAGGGTTACATTTAAAATGACTTTAATTCATCTGTAAAAGCAAAGGTAAAGATACGAGTTATTCCCTGAAAAACATATTTTATGTATATTTTAAATTGCTTTTCATTAAACCTGTTATAGTTTTGCTGAGGCCAACATCAAAATAGATTTTAGAAGAAATAAGAGGGCTTCAGAGAAGTTTATAGAAAAATGAAATTAAAAGTAATGAAAAGATAAACTTTATTTCTCTGCATAAGTTCTATCAAGTGCAATACATTTTTGTAAGCAATAATACCAACCATTTTGTCAATCCCTAAAAGAATTAGGGGACCAGGAAAGCAAACATGTTAATGAAATGTTTGTTACATTATTAACTGAAAAAAAAAATGGATCACCTCTAAAAATTTTCTTAAGATTAAAAAAAAGAAAAGTCAGAAGGAGACAAATCAGGATTGCAAGGTGGGTGCCTAATGATTTCTCATCAAAACTCCTGCAGAATTTCCCTTGGTTTATTAGAAACATGAAAGCAGGAATAGTGCTCTCTGTTTTTCCTGAATTTGAATGTTGGCCTGTCTTGCTAGGTTGGAGAAATTCTCCTGGATAATATTCTGAATCGTGTTTTCCAACTTGGTTCCATTCTTCCTGTCTCTTTCAGGTACTCCAATTAATCATAAATTAAAGGTTTGGTCTTGTAACATAGTCCCATATTTCTTGAAGTCTTTGTTCATTACTTTTCATTCTTTTTTTCTCTAATCATATCTGCATGCCTTGTTTTCACAAGGTGGTCTTCAAACTCTGATATCCCTTCTTCCACTTGATCGATTCAGCTATTGATTCTTGTGTATGCTTCAGGAAGTTCTCGTGTTGTGCTTTTCAGCTCCATCAGGTTATTTATGTTCCTCTCTAAACAGGTTACTATAGTTAGCGACTCCTGCAACGTTTTATCAAGATTTTTAGCTTCTTTGCATTGGGTTAGAACATGCTCCTTTAGCCAAAAGAGTTTGTTATTACCCACCTTTTGAAGCCTACTTCTGTCAATTCATCCATCTCATCCTCCATCCAATTCGGCACCTTTGCTGGAGAGATGTTGCAATCATTTGGAGAAGAGGCATTCTGTCTTTTGGAATTTTCAGTGTTTTATGCTGTTTTTTTCTCATTTTCCTGGATTTATCTTACCTTCGATCTTTGAGGCTGATGACCTTTGGATGGGGTTTCAATGGGAGGGTCTTTTTTGTTGCTGTTGTTGTTTTTTTTGATGTTGTTGTTCTGTTTGCTGGTTTTTCTTCTAACAGGCCCCTCTTCTGCAGGTCTGCTGCAGTTTGCAGGAGGTCCACTTCAGACCCTGTTCGCCTGCTTATCACCAGCGGAGACTGCAGAACAGCAAAGATAGCTCCCCAGTCCTTCCTCTGGAAGCTTTGTCCCAGAGGGGCACTGGCTGGACCTTTCCTGTATGAGGTATCTGTTCATCCCTGTCAGAGGTCTTTCCCAGTCAGGAGGCACAGGGGTCAGGGACCCACTTGAGGAGGCAGCGTGTCCCTTAGCAGACCTGGTACACTGCGTTAGGATCATCCCTCTTGTCAGGATCAGCTGTTCTCTTCAAAGCTGGCAGGCATTAAAGATTAAGTCTGCTGAAGTTGCCCCAGCAGCCTCCCCTCCCCCCAGCTGCTTTGTCCCAGGGAGATGAGAGTTTTGTCTGTAAGCTCCTAACTGCAGCTGCTAGATTTTTGGAAGAGATGCCCTGCCCAGTGAGGAGAAATATAGACAGTCTGGTCACAGACTCTTTGCTGTGCTCTGGTGAACTCCAGCCAGTATAAACCTCCCAGTCTCCTTAGCACTGTCAGGGGAAATCCTCCTACTAAAGCCACAGTAATGGCGGTCACCCCTCCCTGCACCAAACTCAATAGTCCCAGGCTGACTCCAAACTGCTGTGCTGGCTGTGAGGATTTCAAACCAGTGGTTCTTAACTTGCTGGACTCTGTGGAAGTGGGACCCACTGAGCAAGACTGCTTGGCTCCCTGGCTTCAGCACCCTTTCCAGGGCAGTGGACAGTTGTCCTGTCTCACCGGAGTTACAGGCATTGCTGGAGTATGAAACAACTCCTACAGTTCAGTGCCTGCCCAAACAGCCACCTGGTTTTGTGTTTGAAACCCAGGTCCCTGGTGGTGTAAGCTCACGAAGGAATCTCCTGATCTGCAGGTGACAAAAATGCATGGGAAAAGCCTCGAACTCTGGGCAGGTAGCGCAGTCCCTCACTGCTTTCCTTGACTGGGGCAGGGAGGTCCCCAGCTCTGTGCACTTTCCAGGACAGGTGAGGCCCCACCCTACTGCTTCTGCTCACTCTCCATGTGTCACACCCACTGCCTAACTGGTCCCAATGAGATGAACTGGGTACCTCATTTGGAAATCAGAAATCACCTGCCTTCTGCGTTGGTCTCACTGGGAGCTGCAGATCAGAGCTGTTTCTATTAGACTATCTTGGACCCTCCTCTGACTTAATGGCTCCGTTTGTAAACTGCTGATTTCTTGGGGGCATTGTCCCTATAGACTTTTCATGAAGCATCAGTGATTTCACCATTCTTCCATCCAACCCTCACCATCAATTTGAGGTTTCCTTTTTATTCAATTGTAGGAGAATACATGTTGCTTTCACAGGGGCTTTATTCAAACTGATGTCTTATCCTTCTCATTGCCTCAAACTAGATCCTACTCTGGTATATTACAACCAGTTAATATGAGTTTATTTCAGTGCAAAAATATTTTGAAATCCATGCATAATTTCTTCATAATACACATTTTCCATGAACATTTTGAAGACTCCTCATATACTTTCCCAATTCTTAAATATTTAACATTATTTGATTAAAAAATCAACCTGGTTTTTGTGAATTAGGCTTTTTTTTTCTGATTGATTTAAATCACACTCCCACACTCATGGAATGGCATGAATCAGGGTATTAGTGAGAAATTAATTATAAGATTTATTTGTTTTCTAGAGTGTTGATAAGCAAACACTTTTTTTTATTAAAAAAATAGCATTTTCAGTCCTCAAGGAAACAGTGGTAAGTAGTTTATTTTATTAGCAGTTATAAATAGCTAAGCAGATCAAGCTGATATTTATTTGACAGTTCTTATGTTTAGTTGATAAAGTGAGTCTATTTCCCATTAGAATTTTTATTGCCAAATATATAATTGTGCCCTATGGTGTAAAATAATTTTAGATATATCCAAAGGATATATATATAACACAGCAACATCTACTGTGTTACTAATGGTTAGATATTTTGTATTCATTTAAATGTACTTAAATAAAATGAATAACCATGAGTTTATTCAATTCTTGACTAAAAGATGCTAAATTATTCAACTTCTACCCTGCAGTGATACCTTGATTAATATATCCTCTGGGAAGAAGGCTCAGGATCGTTTATATCAGCTGAACTGTTTTATCCTAAAACATCAATTGGAAGATGAAAGAAATTGTCTCTCTAACAGAATGTCATGCATCCACAAACCAGAAGAGACGGTTTTTGTTACTGTTGATTTACTTATATGCTTTTTTTTTTTCTTCATGCAGGCCCTGGGGTAACAGTACCTTTTTCATGACTTGCCCTGCAAACAAACCCAATTTGGTCCTTTTTGGAAAAAGGGATCACAGTGGCTATAATGACAGAATGAAAGATTTGTGATTTCCCACTTCCTTCTACCTCTGACTGCCCCTCTTCTAATATCAGAAAGCTACACAGCTGATAGAAGAGAAGGAAAAGGAAATAAACTTAGCACTTGTAACTGCACCCCCAAATCAGCATGAGACTGCATGAAGACAGCAACGCCTGCAGTAACACAGACTTGGTACCCACATTTCAAAGTTTATTTTATTTAGCAAACACTTATACAATGCTAGTTATATACTTGGTACAGTTCTACACACGTGGCTGATGTGAACTAATTTAATTGTTATAATAATTCAAATAAGGAAAGTACTCTTCATATGTCTATCTTATAGAAAAAGAAACTAAGGCACACAAGGGTTAAGGAAGATGCCTAAGATCACAAGCCAGCAAGTGCCAGAGGCTGGACCCAAGAAAAATGGTTGGAGTATGTGATCTTTACTGTGATATACTTGAGGCTGACTCTCCAGATCTTAGCCAAACCAATTAGTGGCCAGGTCTTCTTGGGCACTTAACTTTTCTGGGCTTCAATTTCTTCATTGGTAAAACAAGAACAGTGTCTACAGCCAGTGTCAGTTGTCAAAGTGCATATGACATTTTCTGATGGTCCTGTTTCTTATGATTATCTTCCAGGGACAGATCTGCCCAGCAGTGTTTCCTTCTCCAAATACTGCCACACTCAAGTTTCAGCTGGACCTTGCCACCATAATTTTGATTCCCCAAATCACATATGTATTTGGAGAGGGTGGCACATCCAACATTATTAGAGATATATTTAATGGCATTAATACTAGTAATTTAATCACATTAATACAGTAACACATATTATATTCTAAAACATGTCCCAATATTTCTCTTTTTTTTTTTTTTGAGACGAAGTTTCGCTCTTGTTACCCAGGCTGGAGTGCAATGGCACAATCTCGGCTCACCGCAACCTCCGCCTCCTGGGTTCAGGCAATTCTCCTGCCTCAGCCTCCGGAGTAGCTGGGATTACAGGCACGCACCACTGTGCCCAGCTAATTTTTTGTACTTTTAGTAGAGACGGGTTTCACCATGTTGACCAGGATGGTCTCGATCTCTTGACCTCGTGATCCACCCGTCTCGGCCTCCCAAAGTGCTGGGATTACAGGCGTGAGCCACCACGCCCGGCCCCCAATATTTCTTATTTACTTTGCACAGCTCTCATTAGACTGGTCATTGCATCCATATAGGAAAATATGTCTGATCTATTCTAAATTCTATCCAAAGCACACAGAGGACCTGGAAAGTGGAAAGAATTCCAGAGGTATAATGTGATAAAGAAGTGAGCAAATGGTTTTCCTACCACCTATAAAATTACAATCAACAACATGTGCTAGTAAATGCATCCTCATTAACAGGCATGCTATTGTAATGATAGAATTTCCAAGAAATGATAGTAATACAAATGAGCCAGAAGAAATGTGTAGAATAAATTCAAAATTGTACAAATGGAAAAACAAAGGCATTTGGCAAATTATTCAGCTATTAATGCACCAAATCAATGTTTATTTTTTCCTTTCAGATAAAAATATGAATTACAGTGGTGAAAATCAGAACAACTAACAGAAAAATAAACCCCAAACAACAACAACAACCAGCCATGAGAATCACAAAGCAAGATGTTTAAAAGACATTTTTCCAGCGCCCTGTTTCTGTCTGAGTGCCATGAGATCAAACTCTCAGAACCATATGCTCTGGAGGCCAAACCTGTTCCAGAGAGCTGAAGGTGAAGAAAATCCCCATATGTGATTACCAAGCATCTTTAACAGCCACATCTCACATTAAATTGCATTCAGGGATAAAGGTTTGTCTAGTACCGCCACTGCTCAAAAATGCTCACAAATGGCTTCCATATGGTGATGTCTTCAAGGCAGTAGGATCCTTGGTTTTTGCCTGTTACCCCCTGTTTCTACAACTTGAATTCAGAGCTGAATTAAAATTTAAAAAGCTTAAAGGTAAAATTGTCATTTCTCTTCTATTTTTATGCTAAAATATTTTATAAAAAGCAGGCTTTTTCCCCTTAGTTTGGAGAATTGTATTTTTATTCATTCATATGCTAACAAGCTGGATATATAAAACATATCACTATGCTACGTGTGAGACAATATACTGACTTTACATGTTAAAAAAAAGGACAAAATGAAGAAAAATACATGAAACCTCTCTAAAATGAACAGTGAACCTACAGAAGGAAACTCAAATGCTTTTACAAAATGGGCTTGAAGGCAAAAACCAAAAGATAAAATGTACAGGTTTAAAATTACTCATGGGCAAAGTTCCCTTCTTAAATATTTGAAGTATTCAGGCCTCCAGCCACCTGTTCAAGTTTGTGCTGATTCTCCCCCAGGCAGCTGCCTCACTTGCCTCTGCCTCGGGCTCGTCCTGAACGTGGTCCAGGATGCATCTCTGCTAAGCAAGTTCAGCTGGTGCTCAGTGACAGGTGTGGGTCCTGATTGCCTTCAACAGTGTGGCATGTTTCTTAAAGAGGGAAAGAAAGCCATCAAACACTTGCTTCCCAAACCCAGCTTTTTAATGTGTGAGCTCAAAATAAAAGCATACACTAGTAAAATAATAGGCCAATATCAGGCCTAAATAATACCTTTTTAAAAAGAAAATTAAATTATGAACAACTGTGGCAAAGCAAAGAGCTGACATCGCTGGTGGGATTTGAGGCATTCTGTAAGAGCCAATAGCACACAGGATATGCCTTTGGGAACACAAAAGCCTTGAATCCAGCTAGATGATAAACCCAACAGTCCAGACTCATGAAGAACTACAGGATCCCAACATGTCCACCTCCAGGCTTCAGACTGTGGGCCACTGATGACATGGCTTGGAGAGCACTCTCAATAAGGGTGTGAAGCTAAGAGTGATGGGTCTACAACCAGATGGCCACGTAACACTCCCAGTTCCATCCCAGAACTCAGTGGGACTTTTCTGTGTGGCAGGAATCAGCAAACTATGACCAACAGGCCAAATCCAGCCTACCACTTTTTGTTTTTGTTTTTGTTTTTGATTTGTTTGTTTTGTTTTGTTTTGAGACAGTCTTACTCTTGTCACCCAGGCTGCAGTGCAGTGGCACCATCTCGACTCACTGCAAACTGTGCCTCCCAAGTTGAAGCAATTCTCCTGCCTCAGCTTCCTGAGTAGCTGGGATTACAGGCACCCACCACCATGCCTGGCTAACTTTTGTACGTTTAGTAGAGACGGGGTTTCGCCAAGTTAGCCAGGCTGGTCTCAAACTCCTGACCTGAGCCTACTACCTGTTTTTATATGCCCTTTGTGCTAATCCATTCTCACACTGCTATAAAGAATTGCCTGAGACTAGGTAATTTATACAGGAAAGAGGTTTAGTTGGCTCACAATTCAGCATGGCTGAGGGGACCTCAGGAAACTTACAGTCATGGCAGCAAGTAAAAGGGAAGCAAGGTACCTTCTTCACAAGGCGACAGGAAGGAGAAGTGCCAAGCAAAGGGGGAAGAGCCCCTTCTAAAACCATCAGATCTCATGAGAACTCACCCACTATCATGAGAGCAACGTGGGGGAAAGCAACCCCATGATTCAATTACTCCACCTGGTCTCTCCCTTGACATGTGGGGATTATGGGGATTACCATTCAAGATGAATGGGACCCACAGCCTAACCATATCACCTGTATCTAAGAAGATATTTTTGCAAGTTTGAAAAGAATCAAAAGAAGAATAATATTTAATGGCATTGAAAATTACATGAAATTTAAATCATAGTTGCTATATGTAAAGTTTTATTGGAATACAGCACATCTATTGTTTACATATTGTATATGGCTGCTTGTGCATTACAATGATACAGTAGTTACAGAAACTGTATCATCCACAGAGTCTAAAATATTTACTACCGACTCTTTAAAGAAAATGTTTGCCAACGTCTGATGCAGCCTCTTACTGGCTGTGGTAATGGATAATTTACTAAGAGTCTTGGCTTTCCCATTTGTAAATGTATATGAATACATGTGGGGTTGTTGTGAATGTTACAGGAGATAAGGTGTCATAAAGAACCTAAAATAATGGCAGCACATGATTGTCATTTCTATTCTGAAAGAAATGGGAAGGAAAGAAATACTTTCTGGTCTCTGTTGTGATTCTAAACAAGGAAGTGGCCACCAATCTCCCCTAGGTTTCAGGCTGCCTGGTGGTGTTGGATATTGTTGTTGAGTTATCAGCAGCAGTTGCACTATTTCTCCAATATATAGCAACACTTGGTTCCACAAGTTTTAGGAAAGAAACCTGGTTAGTCTTTAGTAGGGACACCCTTCCCTCTGAGTCAATTAGGGAGGGGTTAGTTGTCTCAGTGACTATAGGGTGCTGTTGACACTGAGTGGCAGCAAGCAGAAATGCAAATAATTATGCACAATAGAGAAATGTCCCATCAAAATAGCCCAGAACTCCCCTAATGAGCATCACCTGGGATAGCGTAGCTCAGCTTGCCACATGTTCAGGCACTTTAGGCCTTAGCCAAAACACTATGTCTCCAATCAGCACAGATTTCTGGACATGTCTGGGAATCATGGTCATCAGTGTTCTCTCTCATATACAGTGTAGTGAGCAGTTGTGAAGCCTAAGGCCTCTTTATAGTGTTTTATGAACATCATTTCGGGACAAGGCAATCCAGTTTAAGAGCAAAGAAACAACAGAGAGCAGAGGCAAACCAGAAGAGTCAGAGAGGAACAAAGCAGCCCTCTAATTAAGCCACACATGTAATCAAGCCACAACTGTATCATTTCCTACCTGTGAGAGTCTCAGAGCTTTAGAGTTTAAGCAACACTGCAGTGGATTTCTTGAAACTTGCTGTCAAGGTCAACTACTATAAATGGGACCTGCTTATAGATTCAGATTCAAGGTGTGACTCTGGTGATCCTAGTTTAGAGCAGTAGCCAGAGAATCAGGACACAGTGACTCAGAGATGTGCTACATTTTTATACATCAGGATCCATTCACAATTTATAAAATATTTCGTGTTTATCACTTAGCAAATTTAATTTTTTACTCAGTGCCACTATGTGCAAATCTCTTTCCTCAAGCTGTAGGAGATGCAAAAATGAATCAGGCACATGGCCAGTCCCTCAAAGAATTAATGACTCCATAGAGAAAACACACACACACAGACTACGCAAGATGTTAAAATAGATGGCAGAATTAAGTTAGATGTGAGCTCTGCACAACATTAGAGCTAGAGAAGAGAGGTTGTTGCCCCCACCTGATTCTCACAGTAGGTCCGTGGAGGAGGTAGAATAAATGCTGTTATCCTCATTGTTACATATTTGGAGATTCAGAAACATCCATTGTGCCTGCACTATTTGGTGGTTCTTTAAGCGTGCTCAGTAATTCTAGCTGGAAGCCCAATATCTTTTCTATTCTTCCATGCAAATTCTTAACAGCAATGACACAGAAAAGGGCTACTGGTTACTCAGCACTTCATAAAGGGCTCTTGCTTTACTCTGTTTTGTGTTACCATTACAGAATACCAAGGACAGGATATTTTACAACAAAAAGAAATTTATTTCCCACAGTTTGGGAAGTCCGATATCAAAGTGCCAGTGTCTCCTGAGGGCCTTCTTGCTACCTCATCCAGTGGTGAAGTTAAACGGGTAAGAGAGGGTGAGAGAAAAAGATGGACGGCATAGCTTCAGATCTCTTTATAGTCAGCATGAATTTGTTCACAATCGTGGAGCCTCATGACCTAACCATTCACCCATTAGGCCCCACCTCCTAACACTGCTGACTGGGGATTAAGTTTGCACTTAATTCATTGTGGCCCAAATGAACTTTGGGGCCACATCCAGATCATAGCAGCTCAGCTAGAGGAAACCGCATCTCAGATCGCGAATGGCCAATAATGTCAGAACTTTCCATTTGAAAAGAGATCCAGAAATATCATTGTATAAAAAATCTCATATTTTAATGTTTCACCAAGCCCTGTTACTCCTTTCTCCAAAATTCTTGCTCAAGAACTTCCTTCCATGTCCTGGGATAGTCCCTAAGTGATCCTCTAGATTCCAGTTGTATTCCTTTCATACACCATCTAGAGAGCAGCCAGTGATCGATTTTAAAAATAAAGGTTATCATCCCTCCATTCATCTCACATACTCATCAATCAGGATTCAATCATGAAAGCCCTGTCATTAAGGGGATTATGGGAATAATGGACTCATTATAAGGGCTAGACCTGGGACAAATGTGTGAGGAAATGGGGGTGAGAAGAAGTCTAGAAGCTGAAGTAAAAACCATCCAGTCACTGACCCATCACAAAAAGCCCTGGTGTAGTGGAAACCTAAATCCATGTGTGTGTGTGTACACATGTACAAGTGTGTGCATATGTACATGTGCACATGCTTGCAAATGTGTTTGTGTGTATATATGTAACTGCCCAGTGGGTTCATTTTCTATGCTGCCCAGAGTCAATGTAAACAGATGAATTATAATAGAGAGTTTAATGAACATAGAGGAGGCCAAAGGGAAGATGGGAGTTTTGTTATTATTACTCAAATCAGCCTCCTCAAAAATTCAGAGGCTAGGATTTTTTAACTAGTTTGGCAGGGCAGAGAGCTAGGGGATTGGGTGCTGCTAATTCGTTGGGGGTGCAATCATAAGGGTCCTCATATGTTGAGTCTGCTTCTGGCTGGGGCCATCCAGTCATCAGAAATGCAGAAGCCTGAAAGGACATCTCAAAAGGTCAATCTTAGAATAGTGATGTTATCTGCAGGAGTAATTGGGGAAGTTGCGAATTTTTTGACCTCTGCAATACTGGCTGGTAATCATTTACACCTATATTTTAGCAGAATTCAGGCCCCTCTCATCCTCCTGAACCGGTGGTGTTTTGTTAGTTTTACAAAAGTGGTTAGTTTGGGGGAAGGGTTATTATCATTTAAAGTATAAACTAAATTCCTCCCAGAGTTAGTTTGGACCAACCCCAGGAATAATCAATGGAAGTCTGGAGGTTAAAGGCAAGATGAAGATTTGTTAGATTAGATTTCTTTCACTGTCATAATTTTCTCACTGTTACAATTTTTGCAAGGATGCTTTCATACACACATATAATTTTCAATGAATACCTTTACTTTTTTATGAAGTCCTAAGCTATATAATTTATTCCATTATGAAGAAATGTACATTTACTAAGATTGATAAATATGTAGACATAGATACAAGTATATTGATATTTTCACAAGAAAGTTCAGAACTATTAGATGAAATTCTGACTCTGGCATATGATATAAGCAATATTGCGCATAGAGTTCAGCCCCAACACAGTTCACTTCAGGTATCAGGTACTAGATATTTTACATTTAAAAATAAGCGGCCAGCTCATCCATTATTTTCTGAAGGCATCATGATAGAAATCAATCTTTATAAAAAGGCCAACATTTCAAACTAGAAAATCCACATCAAATGGTTAACAAATTAGTTATCCTAAGAAGGGAAGCACTCTGCCAAGAACACATTTAAGCTTTTCTATTTGGTATTTCTAAATACAAAGATCTCTTATCTACAAACTAGAGAAAGTCACACCATCTAAATTCAGATAATGAGGCTTTCATCTCATGAGTTTTTAATATACTTTATTTCCTGATATAATGAGAAGTAAAAAGTTGCACCTAACCTTCTTATGGGACACTTAGGATTGCAATTATATTAAAGACTTAAGATCACTCGGGGGCAGCCTCAGGAACAGTCTGATCTGACGGCTCCTAACACTGCTCAGAGGGAATCTTAGAAGATTGCATTTGTCTACATGAAGTCTCATAGTGTCTGACACAATCTGTGTGCATAATAAATATTTGTTGAATAAACCATTAAATGGAATGAATAAAAAAGAAACAGATGTTGATACAGATATGAGATTCTATGGAATTTGGAGCTTTGCTCTCTGGTGTGGGTGAGCAATAATAGAACATAACACCAAGGTGCTTTCCATCCTTAATGCCAAAGTGCTCCTCCAGGAAGCAGAGCCTGGGTTGCTTGCAATAATCTTTAAAGAGCAACAATTATGTTCAAGGCACTGAGATAATGCTGGCCATTCTATTGTACAAGTAGCAAACATGGAGTCAAGCAATCCTCTCTATAGACATTGTGATTCTTCACATACTAGATACTTGATCTGGATGTGGTAGTCCTCTTTAACCAGCACAGCCTTTGTTAAGCCCAGCCACACTTGGCAAGATCGGCTTTCATATATTGCACTCTTCGGCATGCTGTTGTAGGCACTGCCTTAATCTAGCATTCTCTCCACCACGTCAAACATTAGACACACAATGAAATAACAGGTCAGAATTCAGGCAAAGTTATTTTTCTTAATATCTATCTACAAAAAAACTGTAAAAGAGAAGAAAAAAATTGTAATGCAAGAACACAGCTTGACACCTTTCAGATGAGTGAGAACTAAATTAAATTCTCTTCTTGTCCCTCTCACCACTACAAATAGAAAACATATCCAAGAGTTCTAATGTCTTTGGACACTAAATTACATGCATGTCAAATTTTGTAACTGATTATAACTCATTTCAAAATAACACAGGAATTTCTCCATAACTAAATAATTGGTACTGTACCTTGTGAATACCAAGTGGAAAGACAAAAAGAATGACAATCTTAAAGATAATGTGGGTAGCACAGAAAAACTTGTTTATGCCTGTCAAGCTGTGTAACTGCTTCATATTTTTCCTTTTAGACATATTTGAAATTAAATCAATGCAAGAGTATGAGAGGAAAATCTGTCTCCTGGGGTTACTCAGCATAAATAAAGCATAATACCGGAGATTAGGATCTTCTTTACAGATTCTCTAACACTCTCTGTTCAGACTTGTCTCCATTAAGATTACTGGATGAAGTTGGTTTTAAAATGTCAGTAAAGTAAAGCAAACATTTGTAATTCTTCATCAGTTGCTCCATCCAGATTATAGTTTTGTATATACCTGAAACTATACCCATTTTAGTTTTTTATATACCTGAAACCATACCCATTTTTGTATTTTATATATGTGAAACTATACCCATTATACCACCAACGTTTTTCAGGTATTCCTTTCTCTGAGGAACTGGTAAGTTCTACCATTTTTGTTTTCTGCCTCTTGGTAATTTCTTCCAAATGATTGGGGGGAGGGGGTCTTTAATTTTATCATTTAACAGCATTAATACGCTTCCTTCTCTATATTGCTATCACCTGTTTAATTTTCTTCTCCTTTTCTATATCTCTTTCTCCCTCTTCTCCTCCCCCTCTTTCTCCTTCTTGTCTTTTTTCTCTCTTCTTACTTTCATTCATCCCTTACTGATGTTCTATGAGGTTCTTTGAGATTGGCTCTTCTTTGTCTCCTTCGACCCATTTATTTCTCATGATATTCATCTCTAGCTTTGAACTTATCATTGTTCAACGCATGTGCTTCATATTTGCTATTCTTTGTGCCTAGAATGCTCTTCTTCAAGGTGTCTTCTTTCCCATCAAGGCTACAATATGTGGCTATGCATTGCATGCAGAATAACCTCAGGGGCAATACTCAGACTATGACGTGAATGGTTTCTCTAGAACTTGCAATATGGTGGTCTGGTTTCCTATTTTAAGGAATGCGGTCTATGTATAATATCTTTTTCTAACTCTGACAGATGTATATAAAATAAAAATTTAAAAACAAGCAAGTAAAAATAAGGCAAAAAAGGACAAATTCATATCCAGTTTCTCATACTAACTACTTTTAGAAATGGGGAAAATTTTCTTCAACATTCTGGCCTTATTTTTTTAAAAATTGATGTTTTATAAATTATTATATTCTTGTGAGTTAATGTTAATGATTGACTTTAAAGAACACCTCTCTACACTGGTCTTCCATGCCTCAGCTAAAAGAAGAAAGTAGAGCTAAATACACAGACTTGGGAACATCCCCAAAATATATATAGAGAGAAAACAAATTACAGCATCACATTATTGCACAAGCTGAATTATGTTTCATACAAACCCACAAATCCTTAAAACTCTACATATGTATATGCATATATATACACAAACATATATTTTATACATATGGGAAAGTGAGGGTATGCATAAACATAGTAAAAATTATGAAGAATGAACAAAATTTTTGGTGGAACACTGGTTAAGGGTATAATTGAAGGGAGTTTCACTTTCTACTACATATCCTGCTCCACTTTTTGTCTTTCATGGTAGTTTATGCATCTATTCATGTATTACTATGTAATAAACAGAAGGTAGACCACATGTTTATATTTCCCAAACCTATTACTTTATATTTGGCATTTTTCTGGTGCAAATTTTTCAGTCCACACCTGCAGCAGAAATCATTTTAATGTGGAGACAAAACAAACTTCAATTTTATTTTATTTTTACTATCACGTGATATAGGACCTGAACCATGATAACCACTCAGTAAATGTTCATTGATTACGTTAAGGAGCAACTAAATAAGTGATTGAATACAGATATTAAAGCTCCAATCTCTAGATAAGCCTATCATCCTTACAATTTACTAGCAACATGATATACAGTACAATTTAATAGCTGTGGATGACCAGCCTTAATGAAGTTCCTGGAAACTCACTTTTACTTTCTATTTAGTTTCTGTATTAGTCTGCTCTCACAGTGCTGGTAAAGACATACCTGAGACTGAGCAGTTTACAAAAGAAAGAAGTTTGATGGACTAACAGTTCCACGTGGCTGAAGAGGCCTCACAATCATGGCAGAAGGTGAAAGACATGTCTTGCATGGTGGCAGACAAGACAAGAGAATGAGAATCAAGCTAAAGGGGTTTCTTCTTTTAAAACCATCAGCTCTTGTAAGACTTATTTACTATTTCGAGAACAGTATGTGGGAAACTGGCCCAATGACTCAATTATCTCCCACTGGGTCCCTCCAACAACACTTGGGAATTATGAGAACTACAAATCAAGAAGAGATTTGGGTGGGGATACAGCCAAACCAAACCGGTGTCCAACAGTACTGTTGTAGGGTTGAACTATGACTAGAGAAGGAGGAGGGATGTTGTGTATTGACTTGAAGACGAAGAGATCAGTTGTTTTACCAGGAGCAGATTCGAGAAAATTTAAATGTCTATATCAGCTTTAGTCATACTCTTATGAAAACTATTTGGAAAATAAATTCATTTAATTTTAGTGGAGTGCCTTGTATATCTATGGGGGTGAATGTGATGAGAAAACTGCTGAGACAGGCATCTGCCCATGTTTAGCTGGATAATATTCACTTTATACATACAAGTATTCAAAGTCCTAACTCACTGGTAGATTAATTATGCTGTTTACCTGTCAGCAATGTTCCTGTCTTCTTAACATAACAAATATCCACTCTCTGGGGAAAGAGAAACGGCAAATTTTAATGTACCATGGACATCAGTGCTATCAATACTGTTCAGAAATTCTTGAGAAAACTCATCATCAGATATCTCTCTGAAATAACCTGTATTCTGAATAAAACTAAAAGAGTCATGTGGTAGTAAATGATATAGCCAAATACAAATCCAGGCCACCTAACTCCAAAGCCACTAAATATCAAATAATATTTAAGTAAGCATTCATCAAATCAGATAAAACTCAAAATGTTTGGCACAAAGATATGATAGTCAAGACGCTGTTCCAGAAGTAACAGGTCTCTATGCATTTTAGTAGAATAATTCATGGCATGGATAGTGGTGGTGCTATGCTCACTGATGCCATAAAAATGCTTAAAGAATTGAGGAAAATGGATGATAGACCAAAAGGTATACCCCTGTTAATATGGTTTGGCTGTGTCTCCACCCAGAATCTCATCTTGAATTGTAATCTCCATAATCCCCACGTGTCAAGGGAGAGAGCAGGTGGAAGTAATTGGATCATGGGAGGTGGTTTCCGTCATGCTGTTTTTGTGATAGTGAATAAGTTATCACAAGATCTGATGGCTTTATAAGTGTTTGGTAGTTCCTCCTGAATTCATTCTCCTTCCTGCCACCTTGTGAAGAAGGTACCTTGCTTCCCCTTCATCTCCTGCCATGATTATGTGTTTCCTGAGGCCTTCCCAGGCATGCAGAACTGTGAGTCAGTTAAACCTCTTTTCTTTATAAATTACCCTGTCTCGGGAAGTTATTTCTAACAGTGGGAGAAATGGACTAATATGCCAAGAGTAGTAGTGATTGGGAGTTTTAACATGCTTATGAGTATTAGTCATTTTCAAAATGTCTAAAAATCGCATCAGTATATGATGGGGCCAAGTTCATTCTTATGAATCTTCATAACTTCACCCAATGTATGATACTGGAAATTTTTATGATTTCTGTTTTATAAATGTTATTTGGATTATCAGGCTCTAACATTCAGGAAAAGATCTGCTCATGTATATGAAAGTCTTCATAACAGGAAAAGTTCAATAATAAGCATTGAAATTTCCTGCAAAACTTAACTCTCTATATGTACAAGTTGGCCTTCTCATCCAGTACACACATGACTAGGCTATCTGATTAAAACAAGAGAAACAGCCATGCCCAAGTCTTTCCATATCTGAGTGCTTTGATGGTTTACTTGAATGAATGTATTGTTTCCAAAAGAATTAAGAAAAAATTTTACTTGACAAATACTTAAAACATCAAATGTGAACCACCTTCTTTTAAAAAGAATAAATAAAATCAATGGCCAAACTACAATAATTGTTATATATATATATGGCATGTGTGTGTGTGTTATGATGTGTGCTATAAGAATAGCAGGTCAGATACAAAATACAAAAACAGAGGGGACATTAACTGCATTCAAACTGACATGGTTATCATTAAAAGCTTTCATATTTTGAGATGTGGACTGTCCAAGATGGCACAGTAGGAACAACTTGGGATTGCAGCTCTCAGTGAAGGCGCAGAGGGTGAGTCCTAGCCACATTTTCAGACGGACCTTTGTTGCCCACAGAACGGGGAAATTCCCAGGTGTAGGAGAGACACAGGACACCAGCGCATCCCTTTCAGCTTGCGTGGCTGTTTCAGCCGGTGCAGCGGTGCAGCAGCACCCCACACAAAACTCACTGGTCTGGGTGCCCTGTTAAACCGGCAATCTGAGATTTGGGAGGGCAGATTAACATATCCATCTGATTAAACAGGACTTGGACAGTGAGCCAGACCAGGAGATTCCTGGGAAGCCTGATTTGAGCTGGTGCAGTAGGACATGGCATGGGAAATCACAGAGATCCTGGTACCCTATCAGCAGGCGACTGAAACACCAAAGGACTCTGAGGCAGGGAGCCAGGTGATCAGGCTCAGCAGGTCCCACCCACATAGGGACAAACAAAATGATGATTCGAAACACTTGGGGTTGAGAGTTTTACTGTGAGCTCAGCTGAATCCAGGATGGTGCAGCTCCGTGGGGGAGGGGTGTCCGCCACTACGGACGCATTCCGCCCCTACTGAGGTACATGCCCATTGCTGAAGCAGCCTGCCATTGCCAAGGCAACCTGCCATAAAAGAGAAACTCAGCCAACAGGGCGGAGCCCACCACAGTAGGGCGGAGCCCCACGGCAGCAGGGCAGACCCTGCGGTAGGAGGGCAGAGCCTCAGCAGGCAAATAGTGACTAGACTGCCTCCTAGCTGGGCAGGACAGTGCAATGGATACTCATAAAGAAAGCCCCAACTCCCTGACAAAGAGCATCTGAGGGGAAAAAAGGGGGTTTTGTAAGTTCTCCTGCAGTAGACCTAAACACACGACCCAACAACCCTGAATGAACAACGGAGCTCATGGCTCAGCACTTGAGCTCCTTTAAAGTACAGACCATCTCCTCAAGCAGCTCCCTGACCCCTGTATATCCAAAGAGTCATCTCAACAAAGGACTAATCAGACTGACATTTGGTGGGCATCATTCTGGGACAAAGATAGCAGAAGAAGAAACTGTTAGCATCCCTCACTGTTCCACAGCTGCTACAGGTGTACCCCAGAGAAGCAGGGCCTGGAGTGGACCTCAGCAGTCCTACAGCAGAGGGGCTAGACTGTTAGAAGGAAAACTAAGTAACAGAAATACTTCATCATCAGCAATCGGGGCATCCACTCAGAGACCCAATCGAAAAGTCAGCAACTACTAAGACGACAGGTGGATAAATCCACAAAGATGGGAAGAAACCAGCGCAAAAAGGAGGAAAACACCCGAAACCAATACACCTCGCCTCCTACAAATGACCAAAACTCCTCACCAGCAAGGAAACAAAGCTGGACGGAGAATGAGTGTGACAAAATGATGGAATCAGACTTCAGAAGGTGGATAATGAGAAACTTCAGTGAGGTAAAACAACATGTTCTGAATCAATGCAAAGAAACTAAAAACCTTGAAAAAAGATTTGAAAAAAGATTCGAGGAAATAATAACAAGAATGGACAACTTAGAGAGAAATATGAATGAATTGAAGGAGCTGAAAAACACAACACGAGAACTTCGCGAAGCATGCACAAGTTTCAACAGTCGAATTGACCAAGCAGAAGAAAGAATATCAGAAGTCGAAGATCAACTCAATGAAATAAAAAGAGAATCCAAGATTAGAGGAAAAAAGTGCAAAAAGGAATGAACAAAATCTCCAAGAAATGTGGGACTATGTGAAGAGACCTAACCTATGTTTGATAGGTGTACCAGAATGTGACAAAGAGAATGAATCCAAGCTGGAAAATACTCTTCAGGATATTATCTAGAAAAATTTCCCCAACCTAGCAAGGCAGGCCAACACTCAAGGCCAGGAAATACAGAGAACACCACAAAGATATTCCTAAAGAAGAGCAACCCCAAGGCACAAAGTCGTCAGATTCACCAGGGTTGAAATGAAGGAGAAAATACTAAGGGCAGCCAGAGAAAAAAGTCAGGTCACCCACAAAGGGAAGCCCATCAGACTCACAGCAGATCTCTCGGCAGAAACTCTACAAGCCAGAAGAGAGTGGGGGCCAATATTCAACATTTTTAAAGAAAAGAACTTTCAACCCAGAATTTCATATCCAGCCAAACTGAGCTTCATAAGTGAAGGAAGAATAAAATCTTTTGCCAACAAGCAAGTACTCAGAGATTTTGTCACAACCAGGCCTGCTTTACAAGAGCTCCTGAAAGAGGCACTACACATAGAAAGGAACAACCAGTACCAGCCATTCTAAAAACATATCAAATGCTAAAGAACATCAAGAAAATGAAGAATCTGCATCAACTAACAGGCAAAACAGCCAGCTAGCATCAAAATGTCAGTATCAAATTCACACATAACAATATTTACCCTAAATGTAAATGGGCCAAATACACCAATCAAAAGACACAGACTGGCAAATTGGATAAATAGCCAAAACCCATTGGTGTGCCATTATTCCAGAAAACCTATCTCACATACAAGGATATACAAAGGCTAAAAATAAAGGGATGGAGAAAGATTTAACAAGCAAATGGAGAGCAAAAATAAACAGGAGTTGCAATTCTCATTTCTGATAAAATAGAGTTTAAAGCAACAAGATCAAAAGAGACAAAGAAGGTCATTACATAATGGTAAAAAGATCAATACAACAAGAAGAGCTAACGATCCTAAATATATATGGACCCAATACAGGAGCACCCAGATATATAAGGCAAGTTCTTAATGGCTTACAAAGAGACTTAGACTCCCACACAATAATAGTGGGAGACTTTAACACTCCACTGTCAATATTAGACAGATCAACCAGACAGAAAATTAAGAAGGCTATCCAGGGCTTGAACTCAGACCTGGAATAAGCAAACGTGATAGACATTTACAGAACTCTCCACCCCAAATCCACAGAATATACATTCTTCTCAGCACCACATCACACCTACTCCATAATTGACCACATAATTGGAAGTAAAGCACTCCTCAGCAAGTGCAAAACAACTGAAATCATAACAAACAGTCTCTCAGACCATAGTGCAATCAAGTTGGAACTCAGAATTCAGAAACTAACTCAGAACCACACAGCTTCATGGAAACTGAACAACTGGCTCTTGAATGTTGATTGTATAAAAAATGAAATGAAGGCAGAAATAAAGAAGTTCTTCAAAACCAAAGAGAATGAAGACACAACATACCAGAATTTCTGGGACACATTTAAAGCAGTCTGTAGATGAAAATATATAGCAATTAGTGCCCACATGAGAAGAGTGGAGAGATCCAAAATTGACACCCTATTATCAAAATTGAAAGAGCTAGAGGAGCAAGATAAAAAAAACTCAAAACCTAGTAGAAGACAAGAAATAACTAAGATCAGAGCAGAACTGAAGGAGATAGAGACAGGAAACACCCTTCAAAAAATCAATAAATCCAAGAGCTGTTTTTAAAAAAGATCAACAAAATAGACAGACCACTAGCCAGACTGATAAAAAAGAAAAGAGAGAACAACCAAATAGATGCAATAAAAAACGATAAAGGAGAAATCACCACAGATTCCACAGAAATTCAACCCATCATCAGAGAATACTACAAACAACTCTATGCACATAAACTAGTAAACTAGGAAGAAATGGATAAATTCCTGGATGCCTGTGTCCTCCCAAGCCTAAACCACGAGGAAGCCGAAACTATGAATAGACCAATAACAAGGTCTGAAGTTGAGGCAGCAATTAAGAGCCTACCACACAAAAAAAGCCTAGGTCCAGATGGGTTCACAGCTGAATTCTACCAGACACACAAAGAGGATCTGGGACCATTCCTTCTGAAACTATTCCAAATAATTCAAAAAGAGGGAACCCTTCCCAAATTATTTTATGAGACCAACATCATCCTGATACCAAAACCCAGCAGAGACTCAACAAGAAAAGAAAACTTCAGGCCAATATCCATGATGAACATAGATGCAAAAATCTTCAATAAAATGCTGGCAAACCGATTGCAACAGCACATTAAAAAACTTATCCATCATGATCAAGTGGGATTCATCCCAGGGATGAAAGACTGGTTCAACATATGCAAGTCTATAAATGTAATTCGCCACATAAACAGAACCAAAAACAAAAAACACATGATTATCTCAATTGACACAGAGAAGGCATTTGACAAAATTCAACAGCCCTTTATGCTAAAAACCCTCAATAAACTCGGTATTGATGGAACATATCTCAAAGTAATAAAAGCTATTTATGACAAACCAACAGCCAATATCATACTGAATGGGCAAAAACTGAAAGCATTCCCTTTGAAATCCGGCACTAGACAAGAATGCCCTCTCTCACCACTCCTATTAAACATAGTGCTGGAAGTTCTAGCCAGAGCAATCAGGCAAGAAAAAGAAATAAGGCGTATTCAAATAGGAAAGGTGGAAGCCAAATTGTCTCTATTTGCAGACAAAATGAAAGTATACCTAGAAGACCCCATCACCTCAGCCCAAAAACTCCTGAAACTGATAAGCAACTTCGGCAAAGTCTCAGGATATAAAATCAATGTGCAAAAATCACAAGCATTCCTATACACCAAAAAAAAACTTAAAAAGAGTCAAATGAAGAACGAACTGCCATTCACAATTGCTACAAAGAGAATAAAATACCTAGGAATACAACTTACAAGGAACATAAGAGACCTCTTCAAGGAAAACTACTGCTCAACAAAATGAGAGAGGACACAAACATATGGAGAAACATTCCATGTTCATGGTTAGGAAGAATCAATATTGTGAAAATGGCTATACTGCCCAAAGTAATTTACAGAATCAATGCAATCCCCATCAAGCTACCACTGAATTTCTTCACAGAACTGGAAAAAAACACCATGAATTTCATATGGAACCAAAAGAGAGCCCGCATAGCCAAGTCAATTCTAAGCAAAAAGAACACAGCGGGAGGCATCACACTACCAGACTTCAAACTATACTACAAGGCTTCAGTAATCAAAACAGCATGGTACTGGTACAAAAACAGAGATATAGACCAATGGAACAGAACAGAGGCATTGGAGGCAACACAACATATCTACAACCATATAATCTTTGATAAACCAGACAAAAACAAGCAATGGGGAAAGGATTCCTTGTTTAATACATGGTGTTGGGAAAACTGGTTAGCCATGTGCAGAAAGCAGAAACTGGACCCCTTCCTGACACCTTACACTAAAATCAACTCCAGATGGATTGAAGACTTAAACATAAGACCTGGCACCATAAAAACCCTAGAAGAAAATCTTCAAAACCATTCAGGACATAGGAGTAGGCAAGGACTTCATGACCAAAACACCAAAAGCATTGGCAACAAAAGCCAAAATAGACAAATGGGACCTAATCAAACTCCACAGCTTTTGCACGGCAAAGGAAACAGTCACTAGAGTGAATCGGCAACCAACAGAATGGGAAAAAATCTTTGCAATTTACCCATCTGACAAAGGGCTGATATCCAGAATTTACAAAGAACTCAAACAGATTTACAGGAAAAAAACAAACAAGCCCATTCAAAAATGGGCAAAGGATATGAACAGACACTTTACAAAAGAAGACATACATGAGGCCAACAAACACATGAAAAAATGCTCATCATCACTGGTCATTAGAGAGATGCAAATCAAAACCACATTGAGATACCATCTCACACCAGTTAGAATGGCGCTCATTAAAAAATCTGGAGACAACAGACGCTGGAGAGGATGTGGAGAAATAGGAACACTTTTACACTGTTGGTGGGAGTGTAAATTAGTTCAACCATTGTGGAAGAGAGTGTGGCGAGTCCTCAAGGACCTAGAAATAGAAATTCCATTTGACCCAGCAATCCCATTACTGGGTATATATCCAAAGGACTATATAAATTGTTCTACTATAAGGACACATGCACACGAATGTTCATTGCAGCACTGTTTACAATAGCAAAGACTTGTAACCAACCCAAATGCCCATTGATGATAGACTGGACTGGGAAAATGTGGCACATATACTCCATGGAATATTATGCAGCAATCAAAAATGATGAGTTTGTGTCCTTTGTAAGGACATGGATGAATCTGGAGAACATCATTCTCAGCAAACTGACACAAGAACAGAAAATGAAACACCACATATTCTCACTCAGGTGGGTGAGGGAAAATGAGAACACATGGACATAGGGAAGGGGGTACTACACACTGGGGTCTATTTGGGGGAATAGGGGAGGGAGAGCGTGGAGGGACAGCGTGGAGGGGGAGATGGGGAGGGATTACCTGGGGAGAAATGCCAAATGTGGGTGAAGGGGAGGAAGGCAGCAAAACACACTGCCATGTGTGTACCTATGCAACTATCTTGCATGTTCCTAAAATGCAATCAAAATAAGAATAAAAAATAAATAAAAAATAATTTAAAAATAAATAAATTCAAAGACCAAATCTACAGCTTCTATCAAAAAAAAACTTTCATATTTTTAAGAGGGGTTGAAGAACATACATTTTTTTTTTTACTAAATGGTATGTGGACCTTTATAGGAGGGCTTTTCAAAAAGTCCTTGGAAGATGTGTATTATGAGGAAACTATGCCTGGATTTCAAATATTTTTATACCAAAATAAACTCACACTACCCTTTTATTACATGCTTGAATAGGATCTAGTTTGAGGCACCAAGGAGAATGAGATATCAGTTTGAAAAGGACCCCTATCTGGGCAACATGTATGCTGCTAAAATAGAAACAAGAAAAAACATCATATTGAGAATGAAGCTTCAGTGGAAGAATGGTTCAGTCATTGATGCTTTATGAAAAGTTTATAGGGACAATACCCCCAAGAAATCATCAGTTTGCAGATGGATAATTTGTTTCAAGAAAGGACAAGGAAGCCTGCAATGGTAGACCATCCACCTAAATTTGTGAGGAAAAGCTTGGTCTGTTCCATGCCTAATTGAAGAGGACTGATGATTAACAGCAGAAACAATAGCCACACCATAGGCACCTCAATTGGCTCAGCCTACATGAATCTAATTGAAAAATTAAAGTTTAGCTTATTTTCCACTCAATGGATTCCAAAACTATTGCTTCCAGATTAGCTGAAGTCAAGACCAGAGCTTCCAATGGAAATTTTAAACGAGTGTGATCAAGATTCTGAATAATTTATTTGAATAATTGTAACAGGAGATGGAACCCGGCTTTACCAGTACAACCCTGAGAGCAAAGCATACTCAGAACAAGAGATGGAAGTGGTCCAGTCAACAGGCACTTTGCTTGTTGGCTTTCTGGGAGATCAAAAAACAATAAACCTCTGCTTATTATGTGAGGGTCTTGAGAATGCTAGCCAAAGCTTTATCAGAAGAACACCCAGGTCAGCTTCACCAAAGAGTTATGTTCCACCAGGACAATGCTCCTGCTCGTTCTTCTCATCAAACAAGGGAAATTCTGCAAGACTTTTGATGGGAAATAATTACGCATCCACCTTAACATCTGATTTGGCTGTTTCTGACTTCTTTTTCTTTTTGTTTCCTAATCTTAAAAAATCTGTAAAAGGAACTCATTTTCCTTCTGTTAACGATGTAAGAAAGACAGCATAGAGATGGTTAAATTCCCAGCACCTTCAGTTCTTTAGGGACAGACTCAATATCTGGTATCATCATTTACAAAAGTGTCCTGCACTTGATGGAGCACATGTTGAAAATGTTACATTTTTACTTTTATCTTTTAATTTCATTTTTCATGAACTTTTGAAACTCCTTATGTCTCATATTATTAGAGCTGTAAAATTAATTGATGTAATAGGTAATAAACATATATTATTAAAAGAAAGATTTAAGCGTATTTAAGGTGAAAAGAGTAAAGAATTGTTACCAATATGCCTGCCAGCCCTCCCCGCGCCCTCAATCCCTGCATTTCATCTTCATCCTTGGGCAGCACTGTTGTTTCCAATTCTGGACTTTGAATTGCAGAGCTTTTCTGTGCCTATACAATTGCCTGTCAGTACAAAGGAAACCTACTTATTATATAATATTTAAGTTTCATAATATTTCATGATATAATATGTTATATCTTACTTTAATTATTAGTTTATTTAATGAATTCTTTACTGGAATAAAAATTTAGTGCCTTTGTGCTACTGTTGCTCATCTCCCTCTGCAGTGATACTCAACGTGTGGTGTAAGGACTTCACCATCTGATAAACTACCACCGATCTGCAATGAGGATACATAAATTTAACATTGGTATTTAGAACCTGTAATGGCAATTGTGTTGTTGCAATAACGAAGGTTATATTCACTGTATTTTACAAAATTATCAGCCTACAACAGATTGTCGGGGGGAATACCCAATGGTTACCGTTTGAGAAATATAGTGTTTGACTCAGACTCATAAACAATGATTAATACAATGTAGGCACAAAATAAATATCTGTGGAAAGAATAAATATGAATATATACTCTTACATATAGAAAATTAAAGCCTCTCCATGCAGTTATTATTCTACTAAAATGTGAAATATGACCAAAGGAACAGGATAGAAGTTCATCTTTAACTGAAATGAAATTCGTTTAATTTTGTACTAGTTGGAACTGATATGTAGGAGATTATGTTCCTCAACTATTTAAATAATGTGATTAATTCTTTATTTAAGCTAATAGACAGCATGGCTGCACAGGACTGGATTGCCAAGTCATACAGAAATCGGAGCTCTCACAGGATATCAAGCTTCATTAATATAGGCAATCAAGAATATCTTGCAATTAAGGATATAAACAGAGAGGGTCAGAGGAGCAGGAGGAAGTTTGGAACATTGAAGGCATCTCTCCCTGTCCTTTCTTCTTGCATCAGATGCAGACTCTCTGGCCCAGTCTCTAAGTGGAGGTCATTACCTCCCACCATAGAGAACATTTAGTTTATGAAACTCATCTGTTTTATATCCCGGTTTACATGACATTTTCCAGGGAGTCATGCCTCATACATTTCCTCTTTATTTACTGTAAACAATGTTTAACTAGGAATAGTTCATAGATATGCACTCCTTACTAAAAATGTTATTAGTCTATTTATCTGGAAGTCTGCCTGTCACATTGATAAGGCAACTGGATAAAGTCAGTTGACGTTTTTCCTTCCTCAGGGTGTGTCCTCCATTAAAGAAAATGTATAGATTGTAGAGTAGCCACCTTAGTTCCTTCCTCTCCACAGACTAAAGTCAATATTTAACAAATATTAAAAGTCTGTACAAGAGGTCTAAATATCAACTATGTCTTGACAGTTGGAAAAAAAAATGTAACCCAACATCATAAATGGTAACTCACTCTTTGTAAAATGATTGCACTAATGGCTTGATTTTCACCCCTCTGTGAATCCATGTCCATTGGTAGTGCCCTCCCACACGGACTCAGGTTTTGGCCATCTGACTTGCTTTGGAATTAGAACACGTGTTGTAGACTGAACTTTAAAAACACGCTTACACTTGTCCACTCTCCCTTCCACCCCAGCTACGTGGACAAGCTTTGGCTGTCTTACTGGAGGATGAGAGACAATATAAAGAAAATCCACTTCATCTTAGCTGAGGCCATCATAAGTCATCTGCATTGAGCAGGTCAAGGTTAGAACAGCAAAGTGGCTCAGATCAGCAATACAGCCTATTCAGCCCAAAAGCTCCTGAGGGAGAGAGAGAGCGAAAGAGCTAGAGCAACAGCATGAGAGAAAGAGATGAAGAGTGCACAAGAGAGAGTTGTTTTAAGCTCTGAAGTTTTGAGGTGGTTTGTTACATAGTGTATTAGCTTCCTAGGACTGCACTAATAAAGTATAACAAACTGGGTGTCTTAAAATAGCAGAACTTTATTCTCTGACAATTCACGGAGGCCAGAAGCCCAAAGTCTTTTTGATATTGGGTTCCTTCTGGAAGCTCTGAGGGAGAATCTGTTCCATGCCTCTTTGCAGCTTCTGGTGATGCCAACAATTCTTGACTTGACTTACAGATGCCTCATTTCAATTTCTGCCTCCATTGTCACATGACCCTGTTCCCTGTGTATCTGCCTCCTCTGTTTGTGTCTCTCTGTGTCATGCCTCTTCTTATAAGGCCACCAGTCATTGGATTTAGCAACCATCCTAAATTCAGAAGCATTTCATCTCAATATCCTTTAATAGCATCTGAAAAGATCATATTCCCAAATAAGGTTGCATTCAGAGGTTCCAGACATGAATTTTTGGGGACAACATTCAATGAACTACACACAGCAATTGCCAACTGTAGCGGAATATATTGTTTTTAAATAAGCACAATATTAAGCCCATTATTAACTGAGAATGAATGAAGTATAAAACAGTATGCATACCAGGCTCATTAGCAACATCTCTACATGCTCAATCTTTCCTACAAAATGTCCCATTTATACTGTTGTCGCTGAAAACTAGACAGTTCTGGATCTTCACCCTGGAAGTGGCAAGTATTTTTATCTCTAACACTCGTCCTTTACCTGGAGGTAGGGGAGCTATTCTCCATGCTCTTGATTGGCACGGGCAGACCCCTTTGCTCTTTCTGTCCTCTCTTATTATTCCAAATTTGAATCTCTTATTATGTCTTGCTTACTGCAATTATCTGCCAACTCCATTAACTTCCTTTCATTCCCCTCATATTTGAGCTTCTTGTTCATTATCAGTCTCTAAACCATCACTCCTAGCCTAAGACTTGGTGGTTTTAATATCTGCATAGACAATTCTTTCTGTATCTTGCCTGTTCAGATTTTCCTCAATGAATTTTGTCCACTCCTATCTCAATGCATCATAGAAATACCATTAGACTGTGTCATTACAAACTACATCCCCTATATAATCCCAATTTTGTACAATCTCAATTTTAAGTAACCAACTAACATTTTCCATTTTCCATCTCACTCTTTCTAGTCCCTAAATTCTGAAAATCCATTCACTAACTGGAATCTCTGATCCATTGATTTATGCATTTTTATTCTCTCTGTTTCCTTCATGTTCTCACTGCTTTTTTATGCAGTGTAAATTCCAGAGTCTGTCATCATACTTGGGCACTGCATAAATCCTTAATTATCTTGCTACTATGTCATTTCATTGTACTTGATGGCAAAACAACATGATTTTGCCCATTTGTGTCTGCAGCTATGCAGCTGAACATGGCTGGAGAAAACATATAGCTATACTGACTTTCCTCAGATAAATTTTGTGGCAAGTAACTTCAAGTGAGACCTTGGTACTACCTGGCAATCATATCAAATTTACCTGGTTTATTCGCTTCCATTCTCCACAGCTAGTTTTGCTGATTGATTCACCTCTTTCCTCAGTCTCTTAATACACACACCTTGATGTTCACTCCCAGTTGACAACCTGGCCTCCTATTTTACTGAGAGACAATCAGTGAAAACTTTCACAATACCCTACCACCACCACTACCTACCTACCTGCACACAGGTAATGGCCATTATATACCATTATATATGCTTCTCCCCCCTTACTGTGGATACACTCTTCATGTTTCTATCCTTGGCTCCTCTTTATTTGTGCCCTAACTCCTGTTCTGTCTCTTTTATTTTATTTTATTTTATTTTATTTTATTTTATTTTATTTTATTTTATTTCAAGACGGAGTCTTGCTCTGCCACCAAGCTGGAGTGCAGTGGCGCGATCTCAGCTTACTGCAACCTCAGCCTCCTGAGTTCAAGCAGTTCTGCCTCAGCCTCCCGAGTAGCTGGGACTACAAGAGTGTGCCACCATGCCCAGCTAATTTTTGTATTTTTGGTAGAGACAGGGTTTTCACCATGTTGGCCAGGATGGTCTCGATCTCTTTTTTTTTTTTTTAATTTTTATTGCATTATAGGTTTGGGGGTACATGTGCAGAACGAGCAAGATAGTTGCATAGGTACACACATGGCAGTGTGCTTTGCTGCTTTCCTCCCCTTCACCCACACTTGGTATTCATCCCCAGGCTATCCCCCCCAGCCCCCCCCGCTGTCCCTCCCCCATTCCCCCCAACAGTCCCCAGTGTATAGTAGACCACCTCTCTGTGTCCACGTGTTCTCATTTTTCTCACCCACCTATGAGTGAGTATATGCGGTATTTCTTTTTCTGTTCTTGTGTCAGTTTGCTGAGAATGATGTTCTCCAGATTCATCCATGTCCCTACAAAGGACACAAACTCATCATTTTTGATTGCTGCATAATATTCCATGGCTAGCCATGTGCAGAAAGCAGAAACTGGACCCCTTCCTGACACCTTACACTAAAATTAACTCCAGATGGATTAAAGACTTAAACGTAAGACCTGACACCATAAAAACCCTAGAAGAAAATCTAGGCAAAACCATTCAGGACATAGGAGTAGGCAAGGACTTCATGAACAAAACACCAAAAGCATTGGCAACAAAAGCCAGAATAGACAAATGGGACCTAATCAAACTCCACAGCTTCTGCACGGCAAAACAAACAGTCACTAGAGTGAATCGGCAACCATCAGAATGGGAAAAAATCTTTGCAGTTTATGCATCTGACAAAGGGCTGATATCCAGCATTTACAAAGAACTCAAACAGATTTACAGGAAAAAAAGAAACAAGCCCATTCAAAAATGGGCAAAGGATATGAACAGAAACTTTACGAAAGCAGACATACATGAGGCCAGCAAACATATGAAAAAGTACTCATCGTCATTGGTCATTAGAGAGATGCAAATCAAAACCACATTGAGATACTATCTCACACCAGTTAGAATGGCGATCATTAAAAAATCTGGAGACAGCAGATGCTGGAGAGGATGTGGAGAAATAGGAACACTCTTACACTGTTGGTGGGAGTGTAAATTAGTTCAACCATTGTGGAAGACAGTGTGGCGATTCCTCAGGGACCTAGAAATAGAAATTCCATTTGACCCAGCAATCCCATTACTGGGTATCTATCCAAAGGACTATAAATCGTTCTACTATAAGGACACATGCACACGAATGTTCATTGCAGCACTGTTTACAATAGCAAAGACCTGGAACCAACCCAAATGCCCAACGATGATAGACTGGACTGGGAAAATGTTCTGTCTCATTTTATGATAAAAAAGGCAATTCAGCAAGTCTTCTCCTGTTTTTCTGAGTCTTCTCCTGTTTTTCTGGCATCACAAGCTTTCCCTGGCTATTGTATATTTGACATCAGTATAAAAATACTCTGTTTAATTGCCTTCCATTTTAAAACAAAACCTGCATTACCCCAGTTAGTATTCTATATTCCTGATTCCCTTTATAACAACACTCTTCCGAAAGTTTTTTTAATACACTTTTTGCTTCTAATTTCTTCTCTCAAGAGACTGAACTGCCTGTTTAACATCTTTACTTGTGTGTTAAATGTGCCTCTCAAACTTCTCTCTAAAATTAGTCTCCTGATTTACTGTCCAGAGTTAATCTATCCAGTCTTCCCAATTTTAGCAAATGGCTATTCTATTTTTCCAGTTGCTTAAGACACAACAAAACAAATAAAAGTTGGAATCATCTTTTATTCTCTTTTGCTGCATATTCAACCCATTAGCAAATATTCTCAGCTCTTCCTTCAAAATATATCTAGAAATGAACATCTTCTCAACACCTCCACAAGTGGCGCAGGACTTTAGTACCTCTCACATAATTACTGAGGTTCCCTTATTCCTTCCATGGACCTCTATGGTCTGCTGAACAGAGCTGCCAGAGGATCCTCTTTTGAATTTAAGTTGGATGATTCATCTCCTCCACTGAAAACTCGCCAGTGACTGTCTCCTTATTTCATTCACAGCAAAAGCCAAACTCCTCACAAAGGCCCAGTATAACCTGGCCTTCCATTTTCCCTTTGATTTAATCTTCTGCCACTCTCTCTTTCTTACTATTTAAGCTACTTGGCCTTTGCCATTTCCATTCCTTCTGCCAAGAATGATATTTTCCTAGTTATTCACATAGTTGGGTCTCTCATTTATTAGATCAAATGTGACCTTTGCAGACATGACCTTTATTCCCACTTTATTTAAAATTATACTTTGTCTGGGTGGAGTGGCTCATTCCTGTAATCCTAGAACTTTGGGAGGCCAAGACAGGAGGATCTCTTGAGCTCAGCAGTTCAAGAACAACCTGGACAACATAGTGAGAACCCATGTCTACAAAAAGTAATTTAAAAATTAACTGGACATAGTGGTAAATGCCTGTAGTCCCAGCTACTTGGGAGGCTGAGTTCCCAAATATATAAATAAATAGATACATTGCACTCCTTGAGTGCACCCCTTCACCAATGCTTTACTTTAGACAGGTAGTTTTGGTTTTTTTTTTTTTGTCCACTGTTGTATCTTTCAGAACAATGATATTCAAAGTTTCGTGTTTATTACTGGTCCAGGACATGAGAAGTGTAAATAATCATTTAAAAAGATTGTATAGCCTTTAGAAAGAGCACTTTTATATTTGTTGAATCCAATAATTTTTTAAAGGAGGCTTACAATTCGTATGTCTTTTTAGATTTACTTTTAAAAATACTTGTTCTATTGTACTTTAAAAATGTATCATTTGGCAATAAATTTAAAATTATAAACCAAAACTAAACTAAACTGATCTTTCTCCTGAGATAGTTTTAGAATTATTGCCCTATAATATTGGCTGATTGAATCAATGACTTGGGTGGAATAAAACCACATGAAGTTTCTAAGGCAAAATACAGTTAACAAAATGAGAACAGTAAAATATTTTTAAATGCAGTTTAAATGGTTTATTACTTTTATGGAACTGTTATATCATGATTAATAGGCTAATGTCATAAAATACTCAATAAACATTGAATATTAAGAAATGTCAGCTTATATTAATTAACCAAGAAGTATAATTATACTGTTCTACCATCATTTCAAATGTGGTACTTACAGACTCATTGTTTTCTTCAGCATTTTGATATACTGCCTAAAGTTATATAACAAATTAATTTTTTTCTAAAACTTTATATATTTTTTTATTGACTGATGTCCTCTTTAAAAGCTAACTGATTTGTTTCTCTTACATATTTATTAAAATAAACATGTTTCCTTGATACTTAGTGTATGTATAGGATGATAGGTTGTAGCATGTTATGTATCCCATTTTTAAGTGTCTGTGTGATTTCTTATCTGTTTCAGAATTGTCTGTTATTTTTAAGTGGATTGTCTTACATGAAGTAATTTATTGGTAAATGCTTCCTGAAGATTAGTTGACTAAATGAATGGATTACCCAACAGATGAACTGTTATCTCACAGACTGTTTAAATTTAGGTAATGGAAAAATCATATTTTACCTGTAGAAATCAAATCCTCATTTAAGACCTACTTTCTTAAAGAATATTTTTTTCCAGTCTAATGTCTTATTAAGGTATTTTACACAAATGTAATAGTATTTTGCATATATAACCAACTTGAAAATTGCATTAAAAACCAAAATTATATTTTTACCAGTGGTTTAGAAAAGCTGTGTTAATCTGCAAATGTGAATAATCATTAATATGTTTATGAGAATAGGTCTGAAGAAACAAGTTCACTACAATATTTTAAAACATTATTGAAACTGTTGCAAAAAGGGATTCAGCCTGCACTTGATATGGATAATAAGTGATCTGTTAATTAGCATCCTGTTTGGCTATAACACTTTTGATTAGTTCAGAATACATTAATACAAGCGTCCTTTGTTAATTAAAGGCTTAGTTTTAATAAATGAGACTATTAGTCCATTCTCATGCTGCTATGAAGAAATACCTGAGACTAGGCAATTTATAAAGAAAAGAGACATTTTGTCCATTTCTTCCAAATTTACTGGTTTGTGTGCATAGAGTTGTTTGTAGTAATCTCTGATGGTACTTTGAATTTCTGTGGAATTGGTGGTGATGTCCCCTTTATCGTTTTTATTGCATCTATTTGATTCTTCTCTCTTTTCTTTTTTATTTGTCTGGCTAGCAGTATATCTACTTTGTTGATCTTCCCAGAAAACCAGCTCCTGGATTTGTTGATTTTTTTGAAGGGTTTTTAATGTCTCTATCTCCTTCAGTTCTGCTCTGATCTTAGTTATTTCTTGTCTTCTGCTAGCTTTTGAGTTTTTTTGATCTTGCTTTTCTAACTCTTTTGATTTTGATAATAGGGTGTCAATTTTAGATCTTTCCTTGCTCCTTATGTGGACATTTACTGCTATGAATTTCCCTCTAGACACTGCTTTAAATGTGTCCCAGAGATTCTGGTATGCTGTGTCTTCATTCTCGTTGGTTTCCAAGAACATCTTTATTTCTGCCTTCATTTCATTGTTTATCCAGTTGACATTCAGGAGCCAGTTGTTCAGTTTCCATGAAGTTGTGTGGATTTGAGTTAGTTTCTTAATCCTGAGTTCTAATTTGACTGCACTTGCATTCTCGCATGACTAAACCAGGAAGAAGTTGAAACCCTGAATAGACCAATAATAAGGGCTGACGTTGAGGCAGCAATCAATAGCCCACCAACCAAAAAAACTCCAGGCCCAGAGGGGTTTGCAGCTGAATTCTACCAGACATACAAAGAGGAGCTGGTACCACTCCTTCTGAAACTATTCCAAATAATACAAAAAGAGGGAATCCTCCCCAACTCATTTTATGTGACCAACATCATCCTGATACTAAAACTGGGCAGAGAGTCAACTAAAAAAGAAAACTTCAGGCCAACATCCATGATGAACATAGATGCAAATATCTTCAATAAAGTACTGGCAAACTGATTGCAACAGCACATCAAGAAGCTTATTCAGGCCGGGTGCGGTGGCTCAAGCCTGTAATCCCAGCACTTTGGGAGGCCGAGGCGGGTGGATCACGAGGTCAAGAGATCGAGACCATCCTGGTCAACACGTGAAACCCTGTCTCTACTAAAGATACAAAAAATTAGCTGGGCATGGTGGCGCGTGCCTGTAATCCCAGCTACTCAGGAGGCTGAGGCAGGAGAATTGCCTGAACCCAGGAGGCGGAGGTTGCAGTGAGCCGAGATCGCGCCATTGCACTCCAGCCTGGGTAACAAGAGTGAAACTCCGTCTCGAAAAAAAAAAATAAAAAAAAAAAAAGAAGCTTATTCATCATGATCAAGTAGGCTTCATACCAGGGATGCAAGGCTAGTTCGACATATGCAAGTCTATAAATGTAATTCACCACATAAACAGAACCAAAGACAAAAACCACATGATTATCTCAACAGATGCAGAGAAGGCCTTCAATAAAATTTATCATCCTTTATGCTAAAAACCTTCAATAAACTAGGTATCAATGGAATGAATTTCAAAATAATAAAAGCTATTTATGACAAACCCACAGCCAATATCATACTGAACGGGCAAAAACTGGAAGCATTCCCCTTGAAATCTGGCACAAGACAATGATACCCTCTCTCACCACTCCTATTCAATATTGTATTGGAAGTTCTAGCCGGAGCAATCAGGCAAAAAAAGAAATAAAGGGTATTCAATTAGGAAAAGAGGAAGTCAAATTGTCTCTATTTTCAGATGACATGATGAAATGCCAGATGTTTATAAAACCATCAGGTCTCAAGAGAACTTACTCACTATTACAAGAACAACATGGAGGAAACTGTCCCTGATAATGCAATTACCTCTCACTGACCCCTCCCATGAAACATGAGGATTATCGGATTACTATTCAAGATGAGATTTGGGTAGCGATACAAAGCCAAACTATATCAGAGATCTATGGCAAATCTAAAAAGACAATAGAACCAAAATATTAAGTCCTGGGTAAATTTGTTACCCAGCTTTATAAATATGAATTATATTTCTCATTAATAAATAAACATCTAGACCATTAATATCTTTGACATATATTTCATCCTCTTCATGCTCATAACCTAATCCTAAAAAGCATAAATCTCTAAAATATTAGTGGTTATTTAATCTTTTTTTTTTTTGAATGGTTATGGGACGAGCCCTGTGCAACAAGGAGATACAAAATCATACAAGATGTTGTTTCTGTATTTTGATAACACAGAGAAAAAATGGGTCATGAAATTTTTAGACATTTACTTTCAACATGAGTAATACTGGATCCAAATATATTGAGTTTATGAAGTAAAAATCTATTAGCCAGTGGGTACATCATGGGAGAATGTTTTGGACCAAATCATGTCACTCCAAAATTCATATGTTGAACCCCTAAACCCCAATACGTTGAATTTGGAGATAGGACTTCTGAAGAGGTAATTAATGTTAAGTGAGGTCATAAGAGTTGAGCTTTAATCAAATATAACAGGTGTGCTTATAAGAAGAGGAAGAGATACCAGGATGATGCACTTGCACAGAGGAGAGGCCGTATGAGGACTCGGTGAAAAGGTGGCCATCTGCAAGCCAGGGAGAGGGACCTCAGGAGAAACCAAACCTGCCAACACCTTGATGTTAGACTTTCAGCCTCCAGAACTGTGGGAAAATGCATTTATGCTGTTTAAGCCTACAGCCTATGGTACTTGGTTATAGCGGCCCTAGCAAATTAACAGAGAGGGAGGAATTTCACTGAAGCTTGGATATTGGAAGGGTAGAATGCTATGCAAGGAGCACTCCTTCATCCAAGAAATGATGGTCCTCTATTGTTTCTGCTTAGAAAATGGTATCCTCCTCCACCTACATACTAACCAGAAGCCTGGAACACAGCCTTATCTCTTTCATTTTCCTCAGTCAGTATGAAATCTTGCAGTAAATATTTTCATCCTACCTCTTAGATATCTTTTAAATTCTGTGCTCCTTTTCATTCTCATCACCATGGGTGAGTCTAAGCCTCTATGATCTCCACTCAAAACCATTTTCTTCTTTCTGGCTTTCTCCTGTTCATTTCACCTTTGCCTTCTTGAGTGATATTTTTTTTCAAATGCAAGTCAGGTAAGAATTTCCTTTGTTTGCAGCCTCTTGGGGATAAGATGTAAAATCCTTAATTTACCCTATATTAATCTGATCTTTACCTCTCTCTTATGCCACCTCTATCCTTGTTCCTGTGTTCACTCCAACTATGATGGAATCCCTCCATTCTGTGAAAATACAACAATCTCTCACCCCTCCAAATCCTCAAGTCAGCTATTCTTTCTGTCCTGTGAAGTCCTCTCATGCTTCTTTACTTATAAATCTCAACCATATGTTGCTTTCACCAGGAGTCCCCATGACCTCTTTCTGGTCTCTTACTTACCCAGAACAAATCAGTGTTTCAATTATTAATCATTTGGTATTTTCTAATTTTTTCCTTCACACCCGCTACATGTTTGCATAGTTAATTTTTAAGTTGACATTTCCCCTCTCACTGAAAATTCCATAAGGATAAGTAACTAATCGGTATGTTCCCTATTTTATGACTAGTATCTAGTAAATAGTGTAACAGTAAATATTAATTAAGTAAAGAAACAGTGACTTTAAAAAGGCGGCGGGAGAGGAAGCATGGCTTTGATCTGAGATTAAATTGGGGCTTTCTATTATTCCTCTCCAACAATTCTAGACATTGGAATATGCCTCTCCAACAATTATTCCTCTCCAACAATTCTAGACATTGGAATATGCCTCTGTCTCAAACACTCCACCAGTCCCACAAAGAGTCACCATCTAGTGCACAAACCCAATTGCAAACAAACAGGGAGCATCAACATGTGGCCTCACTGCCTGCCTTGGAAAGCCAGGCTCTCAGCCTTGACTCAATGGGTCATATAGAGAATGAGACAGTCAATGGTTCTTCCAACCTGAACACAAAAGGAGCAGCTTCAGAGAAATAAAAAGATGTTGATCCAGTCTTGCCTCGCAGAGGGTCGTGAATTAGCCATCTACCATCCCTGAGTAAGAACGAAAGGTTGTTTTTTCAGCACTTCTGAGAAGGGTGAGGTAGTGATAGAATGATTCTCTTCTATAGGCTGATATTAAGGTAGTGATGGAATACTTCTCTTTTATAGACTGATATTGAAATGTGACAAGAATGGGGAAAGTATTTCTTCTTGTATAGGGGAGAAACAAGTCCAGATCTGGATCACAGAAAGAGTGGAAGAGGACAATTATTGTAAATGAAAATTTAGAGGGAGGTAAGAAAGCGATTGAGGGTGTAATCTGGAAAAGGCTGACACTTAATGAATAGGATGAGAAAGACATGTTCATGAAAAAGAAATTGACCAGGCCAAATAACTTTTATTAAATATTTTAATCCCAAAGAGGATTGACACTGATAAGAATTACTCTTTAAGAAACTAAAAATACTTTTTAGATCAAACTATTCTTTTAGCTCGCATGAAGCTCTGTTTGCTTGGAGTCTGGGGGAGAGCTGCTGTTCTTGCTGAGTATAGTACATGTTGTTATTAAATAAAGCAAACAGGTGTTAAACACCCAGTCATTCCTGCTGCCTCAAGAATTCTCACACCCACCATTGAAATTGTCAAAATCAGTTTTGAGTCTATAATTCATATTTACCAAGTTATTATTTGAACTTCTTTGCCCTTCTGTTGGCACTGCTTCAGAAAAAATAATTACTAAGGTGTCTGGATAAATACAGAGATAGTAATGAATCATTCAATAGTATGCTGGGAAAATAACAAAAATAAATATATATATATATATATATATATTTTAAACAGAATTATATAGGCAAATCAATCTTTTAGTGTGAATAGAATCTCAAATAATGTTATTCTGGTCAAAGAGCTTTTGCTACATGGCGAATACTGTTTCCAAATGTAGAATACATGAGATTATTTGGTTTCTATGTTATTTAGGGTATAATCGTGGCTGCTAAAACTGGGTCTTCAAATGATAATGGCTTAAGCAAGACAGTTTATTTTTTCTCCTATGAAATGTTCATGGGAGAAGAGTGTTGGGCTTTGCGGTGGTTCCATGATGTAAAGAATCAGGACTGAGCCTCCTTCCAACGAATTACTCTTCAGTACTTGAGTACTGTCCACATTCTCATGGTTCAAAGTAGCTCAAAAACATTTCAGCCAGTGTGAAAGGGGAAATGTAAGAGGAGGCCATGTGCCCTTTTAAAACGGTATGACTTCATTCTGCTCACCTCCCATGTTTCAGAGTCGAGTAACATGGATAAACCAGACTACAGGGGAGGTTGTCAAGTGCTCTCTTGCTTGAGCAGCCATTGGTATAGCAAAGACCCAAAGGCCCTATTACTACCAGAAAAGAGCAGAGCAGGGATCCTGGGAGACAGGTCACAGTGGCCATAGCAATTGTTTGCTATAAATGATATGTTTAGCTGCTCCTGGGGAACATTTCTCAGCCAAAATTGTCAACTCTGGATCTTGAAAGGAAAAACAGTTTGTGCTTGACTACATAAAATTATAAAACTGTATAGCAAATCAATTAGCAAATGATACGTTTGAAGAAAAAAAGGTATAAATAAAATTTAAGTTTAAATACATTTGCAGAAAAATATATACAACATGCATGCTAAGGAAGGTTAAATATATTTACTATCCAACTGATTCATGTGAATTGATAAGAAAGAGGCAGCCATCACCATATAAAACAAGTCCAGATGGCCAAAGAAGCATAAAAAAATGGTCAAACCCACTAGTAAGGAACAGTAAATCATAGGAGTAAGATATCACTTCATACCCATTGTGCTGAAAGATTAAATAAAAGCTTCAATACCTATTCTGGCAGAAATGCAAGGAAAGGACTATATATGTTTACTGTTGGGAAAAAGAGAAATTTTTGTAACTTTTTGGAAATTAATCTGGTAACATCTAGCAAATTTAAAACACATACACCATTTGATCCCACACCTTGAAATCTATTACATAGATACAAAGACCTGACTGGGAAAGGTCCTGAGGTAATTAGGGCACTTTAGTTTGTAGTGATGAAACATAGAAAACAGTAGATGCCCTTCTTTGGTGAATAGTGAATAAATTATCAAGCATCTATACTATGGAATATTATACAGACATTAATAAATGTGTTCAAGCCATAACAATTGGCTTTAAGAAATTTCCATGAGGCATTAGTCTGTGAAGAAAGAAAGATGCAGATGTTACATGTGTATGCATGTACATATATGTTATGTAAACAGCTCTCAGGGGTTTGTGTCCCCCATGAAAATATATAGAAACCATAACCCTCAAAACTATGAATGTGACATTCTTTGGAAATCAGGTCTTCACAGATGTAGTAAAAGTCATACTAGATGAAAATGGGTTCTAAATCTAATATGACTAATATCCTTACAAGAAGAGAAGAAACACAGACACACACAGAGGAAAATGCTATGTGAAGATAGAAATGGAGATTGATGTGGTGAATCTGTAAGTCAAGAAACACCAAGGATTCCAGGAAACCACAAGAAGGCAGCAGGAAGACATGAGAAAAATGCTCCTCCAGAACCTCTGTAAGAGAACAATCCTAGGTCTGGAACTTCTTGCCTCCAGAACAGGGAAATAATATATTTCTGTAGTTTTAAGCACCCAATCCTAGGAAACCAACAGAACACGTAAATACCCTATAGTTTTCCATATGACCGTGGGAGGAGGCATGAAGGGGAAGAAGAAAAAGGAAATACAGTAAAAATGAAATTAAGGGGGATTTTAGAAAATAAGAACCAAGTAATTTTATGTAAATGTGTACGTATTAAATGTTTTAAATTGAAAACCTAAAAATACAAATACTACAAGCACAAACTCCTTCACCTCTACTACAAAATTTTGACCATGATGAATGGGTGAATGGGCTTGTCTTCTTTTTGCTTGCAGCCTTTGAATAGTATATAAATAAATAACTTCATCTTTTGATCATAGAAGATACCTAGAGACTACAATCCTTCTTTCTTAAGATTTTGATCTGAGATTATATTGAGTTAGGTAGGATAAAAGGTTTCCATAAATATTTAGTCTCATAGATTTTTAATGCAATATTGGTTAAACAACATTCACAAACGTCTAAAATAAATGATTATTTCATATGTCAAGGTCAAGGTACACATTTGTGGCCACAAAAGAACAAATTTCTGTGAAAGCAACTATTAGGTTATCATTAATTTGTGATGTTTGCAGGTTAGGGTGAATAATTCTTCAAGCATTATTCAGGCCTCTTAATAACTTGTAATGGTGGTTTCTTTGGGTTGAAAACCTATCTTTCCTTTCTCTTGCTTTTACTCTTAGACTATTTATGAATATCTCTTCTTTTACTACTACTATTCTCCTCCACTATATATAACATTGTTATTCTTTTAGCTTTATACTGAGTATATTTTATGGTATTAAATAATGAAATACAAGTATACATAAAGTTTCACTTCTAGGACTGACCTGAATCCATGCCACTTAACTGCACAGTGGTTAGTTCAAGAATGTTCCTCCAAAGATAGTGATGTTTGCATTTTGGTAACCTGCAAGAAAGAGATGTTAGCATGAACATTTTTATTCTACGAGTGAGGATTCTGAAGAAAAAAATATGAAGCTAAAGAATCTAAAATTGTTTCAAAAATTGAACATTAATATGCTTAATGTTAAAAGTAACCAATAGAATGAATCAGCAGGAATCCAAAGTTGTTGAATAATTGGACATCTATACACGTTTTGTGTAGAAGTGCTATTACAAATACAAACAGATAAACAAATAACCGGGAATTAGAAATAAAAGTGAATACACCAAGTTTCTATGAGTAAGAATTTCTTTTAACAATTACTAAATGCACTACTATCAAAGTATTACTACACATGTATTTTGTAGATTTCAGGAGATCAAAATATTTTCCAGAATTGTACTTAATTTTGGTAACTTTCCTTTAATATAGAGAAGGAACAGGCATTCACTTCATTATATGATGTGATTTTTTAAAAACTGGTCTAGTGAACGTTTAAAAGGTTTGCTGCCCAGAGTTAATGGTTTTTCTTTGTTCCTTTTTTCTTTTTTTGTTGTGGTGGTGGTGACCAGTCATTTTCTAAGCAGACTTTTCACATCAATATAAAAATGCAAATAAATATTACAAAATCACAGTATAGGATTATAGCATATATCAATCCCTCCTATTATCACAGAAGGCTATCAACATAGCTGAGTCATCAAGGCCACTACTTATGTTGTTATTCTATCACCCAAATTATGAAGGAGATAGCCCATGAATTTCACTAGGATATTTTGTGACAAACACTTTTACTACAAGGAAAAGTCAATTCTTGGTCTAGCCAGAAAGATTTTTATCAGCCTGCATGTTGAACTCCTTAAAAATTGGATGCATTAGCAGAGAGGAGTGATAACCTTAAGTAAAAGACCTAGATGATCTGATAGATGTGGCATGATTCAGGGCAATCAAGATGCCCCCTGAGTATTTTAAAGTAAAAATATTTTAATGGAAGTACAATAATTGATCAAAGAGACATTCGGGCCTCCTGGGTCTGGAATGAGGCTATTCCAAGTCCTTAAATCTTCCACAAAGCTCTATTGGACACCCAGGGGACACATCTGACAATTTATTTTAGCTTAAATGAATTCTAGAACCTTAAATTACCAAAGAGAACCTAATCACTTGTTATATTTGATTGCATTTTTCTGTTTCTGATTAATTTATGAATTAATTTTAAATTTTTCATTATTAATAAATTTGTGATAAGCATCCAATAGCTAACAGATGTCATTAAATAACTTCTGGAAGGGAGTAAATTTGATCTGCCAAAAGGATGTAAATTTGTCTACGTGATTACAAATCTTTTGCTAGAACCCATTACATTATACTAATATCCAATCAACTTTAAATACATCTGATCATCTATCTATAATAAAAGACAATTAATAAAATTATGCACTACAGTTCTATGTACACTTCTAATACAACCTCAAAGGAAATTATTTTAATAAGTTATTTTAACTTGATGTCAGTTAGAAGCAATTATAATTCTGATTTCTCCCCAAATATCCTCGGAAGCATATTAAAAACTAATTATTAAAAAATAAAATACCACAAGAGGAATTAAAATTAATATCAAAGTATATGTGAATTTTAAAAGATCAAATGGGTGTGTAGCACTTCCAAATGTATCCTATTAATCAAAGTAATTCTTACCTGACTTTTGGCTATAAATACTTTTCATTTAGATTGTATTTTAGAAGATTAACATTTCACTAATTTAAATATTGCTAAATTTGTTTTTTAAAAGTAAAATCGCTCAGAAAATTAATTAATAAGATACAACTGTATGTGGCATATAAGAAATCTAATTTAATTTTAAGGATTCTAAAAGTTGAAAGTAAAGGGATAGAGAAATATATTATGATAAAACTAATAAAAGAAAGTAGAATGGCTATGTTAATTTTAGACAAAGAAAACTTCTGAATGAAGAAGATTATCAAGGATAAAAAAGAAGCATTACCTAATGACAAAGGATTCAATTGTCCAATGAGACATATAATCTTAAATGTGTATGTACCTTAAAGAACATCAACATACATAAGGCAAAGATTGACAGAACTCATAATACCACAACCAAAGACAATACAAGGAAACTACAGCCCAGTATTTCTCATGAACACAGATGCAAAAATTCTCCAAAGAATGTTAGCAAACATAGCAAAAATAATTATATACCACAAACAAATGGAATTTATTCTAGGCATGCAATATTGGCTCAACATTCAAAAATTTATCAATATAATCTATCACAAGGAAGAAAAATCATTTGATCATGTCAACGACGAAGAAAAATGATTTGACAAAATTCAACACCCACTCATGAAAAACAAAAATCTCTTGCAAACTAGGAACAGAGAAGGACTTTCTCAAATGTAAAGAGCATCTATATGACCTTACACTATATGGTGAAAAACTGACCAGTTTCACTCTAAGATAAGGAACAAGGCAAGGATATCCTCTCTCACCACTTCTATTTAACATTGTACTGGAAGGTCTAGACAGTGCAATAATACAAGAAAAGTAAATAAAAGCCTGATGGTTAATTTTATGTGTCAACTTGACTTGGACATGGGGTGCCCATATATTTGGACAAAAATTATCCTGAGTGTCTCTATGAGTTTTTTTTTTTCCTAATTAACTTATATTGGCAGACTGAGTAAAGCAGATTGCCCTTCATAATATGGGTTGACCTCATATAATCAGTTGAAGGCCCAAATAAAACAAAAGAAGGCTGATCTTCTCTTGAATAACAGAATTCTTCCTGTCTGATAGCCTGCAAACTGGGACATGAGTTTTTCCTGTCCTTAGACATGAACTAAAATGTCAGCTCTTTTTTTGGATAGAACTACACCATTGGCTCTCCTGAGTCTCCAAGATCTGCAGCTTGTGAACTTACACCACAGACCTTGAGACCTGCCAGCCTCCGTAATCATGTGCTATGGTCTAAATGTTGCTGTACTCCAAAATTCATGTGTTGAAGTTCTAATCCCCAAGATGATGGTATTAGGAGGTGCGGCTTTTGGGAGGTGCTTAGGTGATGAGAGAATAGCTCTCACTAATGAGAGTAGTGCCCTTATAAGAGAAGCTCAAGAGAGATTTTTACTTCTTCCACAATGTGAACACTCAGCTAGACAGTGCCACCTATGAATGAGAAAGAGGACTGTGTTAGTCAGGGTTCTCTAGAGGGACAGAACTAATAGGATGAATGTATATATGAAAGGGAGTTTATTAAGGAGAATTGACTCACAGGATCACAAGGTAAAATCCCATGATAGGCCGTCTACAAGCTAAGAAGCAAGGAAGCCAGTATTGGATTAGACCAAGTCCCAAAACTTCAAAAGTAGGAAAGCTGACAGTGCAGCCTTCAGTCTATGGCTGAAGGCCTGAGAGACTCTGGCAATACACCAGTGTAAGTCCAAGACTCCAAAAGCCAAATAATTTATAGTCTGATGTTCAAGGGTGGGAAGCATCAAGCATGGGAGAAAGATGGAGCCTGGAAGGCTCAGCAAGTCTGCTCTTTCCACCTTCTTCCTCCGCTTTATTTTAGCCATGTTGGCAGCTGATTAGATGGTGACTACCCAGGTTGAGGGTGGGTCTGCTTATCCCAGTCCACAGACTCATATGTTAATCTGCTTTGGCAACACTCTCACAGAAACACACAGAAACTATACATTGCATCCTTCAATTCAACAAGTTGACAATCAATATTAATTATCACAAGGGCCCTCAACAGACACTGAATCTGCTGGTATCTTCTTGACCTTGGATTTCTCAGCTTGTAGAACTTTCAGAAATGAATTTCTGTCATTTATAAGCTATCTAGGCTATAGTATTTTGTATGTATTTATATAGCAGCACAGACTAAGACAACATGATAGCCAATTCCTTATTTTATATACATATATACATAAATACATATACATACATACATATATGTGCATATACATGCAGATAAATGATCCCCAGTGTAAGCTGACAAGCTGCTGATCTTGGAGACCCAGAGAGCCAATGGTGTCATTTCCATTTGAAGAAGAGTAGGTATTTCAGTTCGATTATAAGGACAGGACAACACTCATTGAATTGACAGGATATATGTGTGTATGCATATATGTATGTATGCCTTATTGATTCTATTTCTCTGGAGAACCCAGACTCATACAAAAATGTAAACAGAAGATCCAGAAAGAAAAAATAAAACTGTTTTCATTTACAGATTGTATGAATGTCTACGCAGAAAATCCAAAAGAATAAAAAGCAAAACCAAAAATCTTGATCTAAATGATATAACCAACCAGCTGGCAGGATACAAGGTTAATGTTTAAAAGTCAATTATTTTCTTACAAAACATGAATGAACAATTGAAATACCAAGTGTTCATTTCTGGTGTCTAAGAAAATAATCAACAATTGGAATTTCAATTTTTTATTCCTGGTATATAAGAAAATAATTGTTATTACATTAGTACCAAGTAAGTAATACTTAGGCATTAGTCTAAAAAACTCTAAAATATTTATGAAGAAAACTATAAAACTCTGATGAAAGAAATCAAAGAAGATTTAAGTAAGTAAAGAGATGTTTCATGAACATGGACAGAAAGACTCCAGAGTTGTCAAGATGTGAGTTCTTCACAACTTGATCCATTTATTTAATAAAGTTTCAATCAAAATCTTAGTTATCTTGTGGATTTCAACAAACTTATTCTAAAGTTTATTCAGAAGGGCAAAATGCTCAGGATGGCCAAAACAATATTAAAAGAGAAGAATAAAGTCAGAGAACTGACTTCAATAATTACTGTAAAGTTGCTGTATTGAAGACAGTATGAAGCTGGGGGGAAAAAGTGGACAAATAGATGAATGGAACAGAATAAAGGGTCCAGAAATATATTCACACAAATATAGTCAACTGATATTTGACAAAGGATCAAGAGCAAGTCAATGAAGAAAGGATAGGTTTTCTTGAACAAATGGTGCTGGAACAACTAGAAAATCAAATGCAAAAACAAACAGATCTAAACACAGATCTTACACCCTTCACAAAAGTCAACTCAGAGTGAATGATAAACCTAAATGTAAAATGCAGGTCAAGTTGGTAGAGAACCACTGAAGATAGAAATGATCTGAACAGTACTGTCAATCATATTGATCTAATTGACACTTAACAGAATGTCCATTCCAACAACAAGATAATACACATTCTTCCCGGCCATAAAATATTCACTGTTGGTTCACGTTTTTGACCATAAACACGTATCCCAATTAAAAACAACAACAAAAAATAATGCTGTCAGGCACAGTGGCTAACCCCTGCAATCCCAGCACTTTGGGAAGCAGAGAGGGCAGATCACCTGAGGTCAGGAGTTTGAGACCAAACTGGCCAACATGATGAAACCCTGTCTCTACTAAAAATACAAAAATTAGCCAGTTATGGTGTTGAGAACCTGTAATCCCAGCTTGGGAGGCTGAGGCAGGAGAATCACTTGAACCTGGGAAGCGGAAGTTGCAGTGAGCCAAGATTATGCCACTGCACTCCAGCCTGGTGGCAGAGTGAGACTCCATCTCAAAAAAATAGAAAATAAAATAATAATAATAATAATAATAATAATAATGAAAGTATATTCCCAGAGAGCAGTGAAATTAAACTAAAAATCAGTATTAGAAAGATAACTGGAAAAAAAAACTCAAATATTTGGAAATTAAACAACACATTTTTAAACAACCATGGGCTATTTAAGAAGGCTTAAAAGAAATTTTTTAAAAATATTTTGAGCTAAATAAAAATGAAGACATAATTTATCAAAATGTGTGAGCACAATGCTTAGAGGGAAATTTGGTACAATAAATGCACACATTAGAAAAAAGAAAGACCATCATTCTCAGCAAACTGACACAAGAACAGAAAACCAAACACCACATGCTCTCACTCATAAGTGATGTTGAACAATGAGAACACATGAACACAGGGAGGGGAACATCACACACTTGGGCCTGTTGGAGGTGGGGGGTCTCGGGGAGGGATAGCAGGGTGTGGGGGGATTGGGGAGGGATAACATTAGGAGAAAAATCTAAAGTAGGTGACAGGGTGGGGAGGGCGGTATGGATGTAGTAACCCACTATGGCATGATGGTAGTAAACCATGGCACGTGCATACCTATGTAACAGATCTGCACATGTACCCCAGAACTTAATTTCTAAAAAAGAAAAGAAAAAAGATACAAAATCAATAATGAGTTTCTACTTTCAGAAATGAAAGAAGAATGAATTGAGCTGAAAGACAACAGAAAAAAGAAAACAATAAAACTACAGTAGAAATCAATAAAATTAAAAAGAAAACAATAGATAAAACAAAACCAAAAGTTGATTCTCTGAAAGATTAATATATTAATTAACTTCAAGCCAGTCAAACCAAGAAAAATAGCAAGAAGATTGAAATGAACAGTATCATAAATGAAAATAGCATCATCATTACTAATCTCATAATAAGGGAAATCGTCAAATGAAACTATGACTACAACTTTTAATAACTTAAATAAAGTGGGCAATAGCCTTAAAAATACAAAATGCATACAGGGAGAAATGATGACCTAACTAGTGTTATATATGTTACAGAAATTCAATCAGTATTTAATAATGATTTTTCAAAAAAGAAAGATGGTTTGAATGATGCATTCTACTACACACCTATAAAAGAAATGTAACTAACTCTCCACAAACTCTACCAGAAGATAAAAGCAGAGGGCTCGGTGGGTGGCTCACACCTGTAATCCCAGCACTTTGGGAGGCCGAGGCAGGCGCATCACCTGAGGTCTGGAGTTCAAAACCAGCCTGACCAACATGGAGAAACCCCATCTCTACTAAAAAAATTAGCTGGGCATGGTGGTGCTTGCCTGTAATCCCAGGTACTTGGGAAGCTGAGATAGGAGAATCACTTGAACCCAGGAGGCAGAGGTTGCAGTGAGTCGAGATTGTGCCATTGCACTCTAGCCTGGTCAACAAGAGGGAAACTTCGTCACAAAATAAATAAATAAAAAGCAGAGGGAACACTTTCTAACTTATTCTATGAGGCCAGCATATTCCCAACCAAACCAGACAAACACATGAGTAGAAAGGAAAATTTTAAAGAATAATATCACTCATGGGTAAAGATGCAAAAATTCTCAACGAAATATTAGCAAACAGCATCCATTAATGTGTACAAATAATTACATACCACAAATGAGAGGGATTTATTTCCAATATGCACCTTGATTCAGCATTTAGAATCTAGTCAATGTGGTGGGTGCGGTAGCTCATGCCTGTAATCCCAGCACTTTGGGAAAGCCAAGACAGGTGGATCACATGAGGCCAGGAGTTCAAGACTATCATGGCTAATATGGCAAAACTCCTTCTCTACTGAAAACACAAATATTAGTTGGACATGGTGGCATGAGCCTGTTTTCCCAGCTACTCAGGAGGCCGAGGCAGGAGAATTGCTTGAACCTGGGAGGCAGAGGTTGCAGTGAGAAGAGATTGCACCACTGGATTCTAGCCTGGGTGACAGAGCAAGATCCTGTCTAAAAAAAGAAAAAAAAGAAAAAAATTTGCTATTCAATTTAATAAACCACATCAATAAGAAAAAGCATATGGTCATATCAACTTGATGTTTAAAAAAAGCTATTAAATTCAATATTTATTCATGATTAAGAAAAACCCCTTGGCAAACTAGGAATGGTGGAAAAGATGCTCAACTTGACAAAAGAAAAAAAAAGCTATAAAAAGCCCATAGCTAATATTATACTTAATGGTGGGAAATGTTCCCATTCAGATTTTTCCCCTGAGATTTAGAACAAGGTAATTATGTCTCTTCTAACTACTCCTATTCAGGATGGTACTGAAGTTTCTGGAAATAAAATTAAAAAAAGAAAAAGAAAAAATATATACCTACACATTGGCAAGGAAGCTATAATACCAAATTTATTTTCTAGTGATACTATATACCAAAAAAAAAAAAAAAAAAAAAAGAAAGGAAGAAAGAAAAGAAAAAACAACAACCCCAAAACTAATAAGCAAGTATAGCAAGATCACGGAATAAAAAGTTCACATATGCAAGTCGATTGCTGTCCTACATATGTGCATTGAACTATTAGAATTTGCAATTAAATAAAACCACCATTACAAGAGTACCAAAACAAAGATAAAAACAGAGAATTAAGTTAGTTGGCATAAATCTAAAAAACTACTCCCAAGATCTATTTGCAGAAAACTATTATGCACACACACAAAAAAGATTATCTGAAAAGTAAAAAGATTAGATGTTTATGGATTAAAAGACTCAACATTGTTAGGATGCCAATCTTTCCTAACTCGATCTATAGATTCAATGCAATTGTAATAAAAATCCAAGTGAGAAATTTAATAGATTCTGACAAATTTATTAACAAATATTTAATAAGAGACAAAAGATCATACTTAAATACTTATCTGCTTTTGACAAAGCTGCAAAGGTAATTTAGTTGAAAAAGGGTATGCTTTTCAACTAACTGTACTGAAAATCTTGAGAACTTAGACACAGCTTTTACACAAAATTAATTCAAAATAGATCCTAGATTTAAATGTAAACTTCTAAAACTATAAACTTTTAAAAGAATTTATACAAAAAAAAAATTGTGACCTTGATTTGGGCCATCAAAAACAAGGAAAGTCTTAGAAATAGTCAACAGCCAAGAGATGTTTGAGGAGACATGACTTCCATATATAATGTCGTATTCTTGATGCAATTTTGGCACGAACAAATGAAATAAAAACTATGAAAATTCAGTTAATAACAACATATCAATATTAGTTGTGGTAAATATGTAAAACTAATGATAGGAGGAACTGGGTATGGGATATATATAGGAACTCAACACTATTTTAGAAACTTTTCTGTAAACCTAAATGTAATCCAAAATAAAAACGTTTATTTAAAAAAAATTGAGAAAGATATCCTAGTTAATTTTCTGTCTTGTTGACCTGTCTAGTATTGACAGTGGGGTGTTAAAGTCTCCCACTATTGTTATGTGGGAGTCTAAGTCTCTTTGCAGGTCATTAAGAACTTACTTCATGTATATGGGTGTTCCTGTATTTATCTTGGGTGCATATATATTTAGGATAGGTAGCTCTTCTTGTTGCGTTAATCCCTTTACCATTATGTAATACCCTTCTTTGACTCTTTATCAGAGACTAGAATTGCAACCCCTGCTTTTTTTTTTCCTCTCCATTTGCTTGGTCAATCTTCCTCTAATCTTTTATTTTGAGCCTGTGTGTGTCTTTACATGTGAGATGGGTTTCCTGAATATAACACACTGACGGGTCTTGACTTTTTATCCAATAACTCCATCAAACAGTGGACAAAGGATATGAACAGATACATTTCAAAGAAGACATTTTTGCAGCTAACAAACATGAAAAAAGCTCATCATCACCGGTCATTAGAGAAATACAAATCAAAACCACATTAAGATATCACCTCACACCAGTTAGAATGGCGATCATTAAAAAACCTGGAGACAACAGATGCTGGAGAGGATGTGGAGAAATAGGAATGCTTTTACCCTATTGGTGGGAGTGTAAATTAATTCAACCATCGTGGAAGACAGTGTGGCGATTCCTCAAGGATCTAGAAATAGAAATTCCATTTGACCCAGCAATCCCATTACTGGGTATATAGCCAAAGGATTATGTCATTCTATTATAAAGACACATGCACACATATGTTTACTGCAGCATTGTTCACAATAGCAAAAACTTGGAACCAATGCAAATTCCCATCAATGATAGATTGGAAAAAGAAAATGTGGCACATATACACCATGGAATACTATGCATCCATAAAAAAGGGTGAGTTCATGTCCTTTGCAGGGACATGGATGAAACTGGAAATCATCATTCTCAGCACACTGAGACAAGAACAGAAAACCAAACACTGAATGTTCTCACTCATAAGTGAGTGTTGAACAATGAGAACACACGGACACAGGGAGATAAACATCACATACTGGGGCCTTGGGGGTCAGGGGATTGGGGAGGGATAGCATTAGGAGAAATACCTAACATAGATGATGGGGTGATGGATGCAGCAAACCACCACCATGGCACGTGTATACCTATGTAACAAACCTGCATGATCTGCACATGTGCCCCAGAACTTAAAGTATAATAATAAAAAAAAATAGAATGCAAAGTTTGGGGTAGCAAAAATATGGAGTCTTCGTACATTATTAAAGATAAGCAATTATCAAACTAAAAAAAAGTCCAGAAGGAAACTTTAAAAGATATTACTAAATCTACTTAACTGAATATTAAACTAGTCATACTACAGAATATCTATCTTCTTTCAAGGAGGAAAAATCCCTGGTGATCTCCTCAAGTCCACACGTCTTGTGGAGTATGTTTTCTGTTTAAACCAATATTGGTGCTTGTGCTTCTCTTTGCAGCTCTCTTTCTTTTAAGAATCCTCCAAAGGAAAGACATAATTACATGTTATTTTAACTTTGCCTAGATATTTTAATATATACTCATCTCCATTTTAAGAAAGGCGCTAAACTGAATAAGAACAGAAAGGAAAATGATGTGGTTCTGGAGCTACTGTGATAAACAAAGGAGCAATTGAACTCTTCATAGTTTGTCTAAATAAAAAATTCAATTGTCAAATCATAGAATTCTATGTTTTTCCATGGAGAATCTGTCATCCATATGGAGCCTGTGCCAATTTTATTTAAAACTTCATTTAGGCCCAGTGCAATGGCTCACACCTGCAATCCCAGCCCTTTGGGAGGCCAATGTGGGAGGATTACTTGAGCCCAGGAATGTGAGATTGGCCTAGGCACAACAGGGAAACCCCGTCTTGACAAATAACTTTAAAAATTAGCTGGGTATAGTGGTTTGTATCTGCAATTTCAGCAATTTGGGAGGCTGAGGTGGGAAGATGGCCTGAGCCAGAGATTGTGGTCGCAGAGAGCTGTGATGGCTCCACTGCACTCCAGCCTTGGCGACAAAGCAGGACTCTGTCTCAAATAACTAGATACATACATAAATATAAATAAATGTATTTAAAGTTTTGTAATCTTTGTGGGGGCAGGGGAGTGGTTGCCAGAGGCTGGAGATGAAAGGGAGGGATGGGGAAAGGGAAGATGTTGATCAAAGGGTACAAAGTTTCAGTTCGATTGAAGGAAGAGGTTTTGGTGAACTTGCTGCACAGCATGGTAACCACAGTTAACAATCATGCACTGTGTGTTTACAAAATGCTAGAGGAATATATGTACAATATTCTTCTTCACAAAACGTATTGATAAGGTCATAGACATATTAATTAGCTCGATTGAATCATCCTACAATGTATACATAGATCGAAACATCACACCATAGCCCCTTAAATATACACAATTATTATTTGTCAATTAAAATACAATTTAAAAAATTTAAATTTAAAACCAACTTTGAAAATGAATTACATAAAATAATTATAATCTATAATATACAAATAAATAAATAAAACAGCAATTTTAAGGGAAAATGTAACTGATTTATAAAGTAACAAATTTGGTGTATTTTCTTTCATTAAAGTATAAGAGAGTTCTTTTAATTAAAAGATCTTAAATATGTATAAAAAGATTTCTGACTTTAAAATGTCAATGCATTGATATTTTCTGAAATACATCAATTTGTAAAAAACAAACTTGTAAGTGTAATTGCTAACATGATATAAATTAGCATTAGACTAATTTTTAACCTATAAGAAATGAATTTATTTCTACTGAACTTGAATAAACTATATTTTTATAGGCCATAATGGTTTTATGGTCAGGTTCAAGGTTTCAGACCATACATGTGTTTATCTGTGAAGTTTGGCTTCACCTACTCCTTTTCAAAGAAAGAGAGAGAGGCCGGGCACGGTGGCTCAAGCTTGTAATCCCAGCACTTTGGGAGGCCGAGGAGGGTGGATCACGAGGTCAAGATATCGAGACCATCCTGGTCAACATGGTGAAACCCCGTCTCTACTAAAGATACAAAAAAATATCTGGGCATGGTGGCACGTGCCTGTAATCCCAGCTACTCAGGAGGCTGAGGCAGGAGAATTGCCTGAACCCAGGAGGCGGAGGTTGCGGTGAGCCAAGATCGCGCCATCGCACTCCAGCCTGGGTAACAAGAGCAAAACTCCGTCTCAAAAAAAAAAAAAAAAGAAAAGATAAGAAAAGAAAGAGAGAGAGATCCTACACAGAGCTGAATATTTGCATATTGTAAAATGTCTTTAGTGTCTTTTGTCTCAGAGTGCTAACATGTGATACACTAATGAATAAGTGTATGCCACAGAATAGCTACTTCCAAGAAATCATTGTAAACGTCTCACAATGGAGGCATTTAGAATACCTTTTTTTCTAATTGAAAGTAAAAGTAAAAAATTATTTTAGATTTTTGACAAACAGATAAGGAGGTGCTAAAATAGCTTGAGAAACTAAAATAGTGTACCAGGAGAGAGTTAAATAACACTATTCATACTAATTTTTAAAAGAAAACAAAATCTTTTCTGGGAATTATTAATAGCAGCAAGAGGTATTTCAACAATTTTGATAGATATACTTAAGAAATGGTTCAAGCAACTGCTTATCTTATTCATGTAGGTTCTGGGATTCCACTCTACTCCAAAAATAATTAGTTTCTGTTGTAAGATAGTGAAGCAAAACAGGCTCCTGAAATGAGAAGTTGCAGACACTCCTTTTTTTTTTTTTGCTTTTTTTTGTTTTTGTTTTTGTTTTTTTTGGTCATAATGGATAAATTATGAATATTAAAATAAAAAATAAAACTGGGTCCTCCACTGCTTTTTTCCCAGCAGGTTTTTCTTTTCATTTTAGTTGGTATTTTTTTCCTCTTGGACCCAAGAAATTGCTAACATCTTCCTGGCCATTCACATTAAAATACTTCCTTGTTCATTATCCATGCACTCCCATAGTCCACCTAAACAGAGTATGTGTTTTTGAGAAGTCCCAATATGCTTCTTGTAATAGAGTTAGGAAAGTTTCAACCTTTAGAGTGGATTATCTATGTCACATACTTAATGTGAGTATACCTTTTTAATGCTGCTCTAGGCAATTTTGCTTTGTAATTTGTCTTTGAAAGCTTTTTCTTAAATATATATATATATGTATATATGTATATATATGTATATGTATATATATATATGTATATATGTATATATATGTATATATGTATATATATGTATATATGTATATATGTATATATATGTATATATGTATATATGTATATATATGTATATATGTGTATATATATATAAAATCATTCTACATTTTTATACATACATATGTGTCTATATATGTATGTGTGTGCATGCATATATAATATGTGTGTGTATTCACATGCATGCCAACTACTTTGAACTTTCAGTCATTGAGGGCTCTCAAGGCAATATATGTTATACATTTTTAGGTATCATCTTATTATATTTTAATATTTATGTTACACTTTCCTGCCCAATGGGTATTACAATACCACACATGCTCTCAGCTGATAAGTACTCTACCACAATCTCATCTTTACTGTGATCATAGTATCATGAGTGCATGTAAATATGTATATACAAACTTATCAAATTGCACATGTGAAGTGTATGTGAGTTAAGGAATGTCAATTAAACCTCAATGAACTTGAGTAAAAGTGGTTATGGATGGGTTTGGGTGGGTAGGCAGCAGGGAAAGAAAAAGAAAATTTCTGTCCTGAAGGAAATAATTTGCTATGTTGCTTTGAATGGTAGTTACAGATTTATTACATAGTACATTCAAGGTATGAGTAAAAAATAGAATAAATAACAAAAGAGTGTAGAGATCACTGGAAAATGTAGGCTTGATGAAAGTGTTTGGGCATGACTAAAAGGGCCATAAATATCATGGCAGCCTGGAATTATTGAGGAAAAATTGCAGGAAAGTTCACTGGAAGAAACTATGGACAAGGCAGGTCATGACCACTTAAACAAAAGCAAAGTTTTTAATGTAAAATAATTGAGATAAATAAGTAATGAATGAGTAAATCAAATAATGAGTAATGAGTAAATTGAGACAGAGTAATGAGTAAATCAATAATGTAAAATAAATGAGATGTATTTATGTAGAATACGGGTGTCCAATCTTTTGTCTTCCCTGGGCTACATTGGAGGAATAATTGTCTTGGGCTGCATGTAAAATATACTACCACTAACAGTAACTGAAGGGCTAAAAAAAAATTGCCAAAAAGTCTCATCCTGTTTTAAGAAAGTTTATAGATTTGTGTTGGGCTGTTTTCAAAGCCATCCTGGGCTACATGCAGTCCATGGGCTGCAGGTTGGACAAGCTTGACATAAAGGCTATGTAATATGTCCTTCATGACCAAGAATTCATCCTCCGCACCAATCATCTAAAGAGATTAGGTTCCTAAGCACTGGATTCAGTGGCCAGTGTGTATACAACCCAATAATAAAGTACTTGGTGATGTCAGTTTAAAGATCGAGATACTTTTCAAGGGTTTCAAACTGAGGATTTACTAAAACTTTTAGTGTTGGCGAACTTACAAAGTACCACTTCTACTAGATACAAGGGATAAACCACCAAAAAAATAAATTCTAGGGTTTAATTTATAAATTATACTCCGAGCACCACTAAGGAAACCCAATAAGACCTCTGATTATGTGATTAGTTTTGGCCTTACACAGTTCAACAGCCCTGCTTAATTAATAATGACATTAAGTTGGTCAACTGTACCAAGTACTAGGAAAGAAACTTTTTGGCGTATGCTCTCTTGTGGCTAATACAGGAGATTGATTCAATGGTAAATACGGTAATAATGGTAATAGGGCTTTCTCTTTATAGATATTGTGTTGCCTAGGGACACGTTATGAGTTCCTTAGGAAAAAAATCAGCAATTGAAAGGCCTTCAGATATATATATTCTGTCATTTAGTGTCCATAAAACAGTTCAATGGGGATCACACATGCTGATGCATATATCACTGATAAGTGAAGTGACCATGACTAAGATCTTATGCCATGTGAGTGTTACACATGGACTGTAAGAGAGAGAATTTACAGCCATGCCAAAATGTGGCCCTAGCACTATTACTATTACCCATTGCAAATGTTTACATGAGAAACTAAAATATATGATTTTCACATTGAATCTCTAAATTTCCAAGTTTTGATTCAAATTCAGAAACCCCGTAAAGCTCAAACAAAAATATCTCAGCTCAGATCTGCCCTTGAGTTTGTCATCTTTCAAACTCTGCTGTAAATATTTATATTGACTCTTTTTACTTAAGTGTTTACAAAGTTTTTGGTGCACAATCTACCCTGCAAAAAAAGTTTTCTGTTGTTTTATTACATAATATTTCTTCCTTGTATAAAAATGATTTTTTTTTTGTCATTCCAGAGAATTAAAAATATAAGAGCTGGTTATCATAAATAGAATAGGAATGCTACTTGGATGAGCTTAGTATAACATTTATTCTGAAAGGAAGGAAGAGAGGGAGGGAGGGAGGAAGGAGAGAAGGGGGAAGGGAGGTATGGATGGAGGGAGGAAGAAAAGCAGGAAAGGGAAATGATATAAGGAGGAAAGAAGGAAGAAAGGAAGGAAGGAGAGAGGAAGGGGAAGGAGAGAAGAAAGAAGGGGAAAGAGAGGAGCAAAACAGGAAGAAGGGAAGGGAGGAAAGGAGAAGGAAGGAAGAGAGTAATGAAGGGAAAAAGGGAGGAAGGAGGAAAGAGAGGAAGGGAGGTACAGGGGAAGGGAGGAAGGAAGCAGAAAGAGGAAAGGGGGAAGAAGGGAAGGGGGAAGGAAGGAGAGAGAGCGAGAGATTCTTCAGGTAAGGAGCAGCTGAATTTTTAAACCTTGAGCTATTCCCTCCCCATTCATGTTCTAGTCCAATGAGAGGTGTTCCTTCAAACTTCGTCTGGAGTGATTGATCTTTGACTCTGATACCAGATTGGCTACTTGGTTGATAGCCGTGAGTTACAGAGCCTCATCCTCCCAGAGCTTTCCAAGGGATTTGGGGACAAAGGATACCCACCTGGTTTTCCCTACCTGGCCCACACGTGGGAAACCCAGACAAAGAACTTTACATTTGAAACCCCTCCGGTCTCCGAATGGAGGCATGGAGCCAGGAAATTCCTGCCTTTGAAACCACACCCGCTGTGGACCCAGAAAGAGAATTTTCTTTAACACCATCCCTCTATTCCACCTCTCTTTGTAAAGGTGACCTTTGTGAAAGTCTACTTCTGCCACCCATGGGTAGGTAATCAGATTCACAAGATTATTTTTTCTTGTTATTTTTTCAGTATTCCCTTAACTCCAAAAAGCCTGAAGGTACAAACACAACAAAGTCATTTATTAAAATAGACAGCCAAACCGATAACAACCTAATATAGTATGTTTCACACTGCCTCTTCATCTTGGCAGGCAGTTAATAAGACAAGTTTTGCTTTATGTTCTAACAATGAATAAACTTGGCCTAAAACAGTTTAATACTCATGTTACACATTAGAAATTGTTTTGCTTCCTTTCCATCAAAACTATACCTTGGCTGCCTCAAATCTATTTCAAAAGGTAGGTAGAATAGATGTGAATGAATAAACGAAATAAACAGCAAACTGAGAGATGATTTTCAGGGATACAAGTCAATCAGCTGTTTTGAAAGACCAAAGAGAAAAGACACCTCTGGAAGCTAAGAATTAAACCACATGGGGCGGGGCGCGGTGGCTCAAGCCTGTAATCCCAGCACTTTGGGAGGCCGAGGCGGGTGGATCACAAGATCAAGAGACCGAGACCATCCTGGTCAACATGGTGAAACCCCGTCTCTACTAAAAATACAAAAAATTAGCTGGGCATGGTGATGCGTGCCTGTAATCCCAGCTACTCAGGAGGCTGAGGCAGGAGAATTGCCTGAACCCAGGAGGTGGAGGTTGTGGTGAGCCAAGATTGTGCCATTGCACTCCGGGCTGGGTAACAAGATTGAAACTCCGTCTCAAGAAGAAGAAGAAGAAGAAGAAGAAGAAGAAGAAGGAGGAGGAGGAGGAGGAGGAGGAGGAGGAGGAGGAGGAGGAGGAGGAGGAGGAGGAGGAGGAGGAGGAGGGGGAGGAGGAGGAGGAGGAGGAGGAGGAGGAGGAGGAGGAGGGGGAGGAGGAGGAGGAGGAGGAGGAGGGGGAAGGAGGAGGAGGAGAAGGAGAAGAAGAAGGAGGAGAAGGAGAAGAAGAAAAAGAAGAATAAGAAGGAGGAGGAGAAGAAGAAGAATTATTAAACCACACGGGAGCCTTCATGACATCTTTCCCTGAAGAACATCTGTGTACATGTGGGAACTAACCAATTAAAGGTAGGACAGACACAATGAGTACCACTCTTTGGTGCGCTAATCTGGTTTGCATTCGTATACCCTGACTGATGAAGTCTACACTACTTGAAGATGTGCAAATCACTTCGATGCTTTCTCCAATAGCTTATCAGCCTCAATCCAGGCAGACTCTGCTACAAGACAAACCGATGATCAGAAACAATATTTATTAATCCAAAGTGATGTTAGGGATGTAGAGAGCCATGGCTGACACTGCCTTGTAACCTTACAATCTTTTCAATGTTTATCACTTACACTATCTCAAAAGCTGCATGTGTAGGTATTATTTGTCTTTTTAATGGTCAGCCAGAATATACTTTTTGGAGTCTATCTGCTGAACTGTAACAAGAGTTTATTGAATAATTAGACACATAGATAAGTAAACAAGACTTTTTTAATAAAAATGTGGTTCTCTTCTATCAAATTCCCAGAGAATATTATGCAAAGCATAAATCCTCATTCTAATCATTCTCTGCTAGGCTTATATCTGCAGTTTTGTATTGCTCTCTATGTGTCCACTTTAATTTACCGTTTCTTATTTACTCAGAAAACTGCTATATAGAGATTATTAGAATCATATGCAGACAAGAATAACTAGGAATTAGTGATAACATGGAAGCTTACCTAGCAGTGGGCATTTAGGCAAATTATAATGCCCAGATATCATATTTAACTTAGAAGCTGGGAGATTTTTTAAATTATTTATTCTGTGCTGTGTTTCGAAAGGTGGACTGTCCAGTTACTGATTTCCAGCTAGAAGAACTATCTCTAGGGCAAACATTCACTAATTCACACAGCAGTCTTGCCTTTAAGACTCATGATGGACTTCCAAGACTTCCAGGCCCACGAGAGAATGATGCTACAGAATTGACAGACAAGAAATGCACATACTGATAGGATAAGAAACACTTTAACAGACAAGAATATAGAATCATTTAGCATGCAAAATCTTCAGTGCATTCTGTGAATTAATCTAATATCATATTCTCAATGTGCTAATCAATTCAAGTACAGTAGCCCTATTTTATTTATCTTTACACACTAACACCTAGCAAAGTATTATTGTAAGACTGGGCAGGAAAAGTTGATAGATCAGAAACTCACGTAGTATTGCAGTGTCAGAACTTATTAACTCCAGCAAACCGGGTACCCTCACTCCAATGCTACATGCACTCATTATTCAGATACAGAAATGGCTTCGCAGTTTGTTTTCCTGGGCTTGTGATTAAGGTGGAGGAGAGGTTTGTGACATCAGCTGTTTCCAAAGAGTATTTCCCCAATAAGTTTCCCTTAGACTGATCTTGCCATTAACTGGCATAATGGGTAGAAGAGCGACCCCCAAAAAGATAGGTTCACTCCTCATTCCCAGAACCTGCTACTGTTATCTCGATTTGGAAGAAGGGACTTTCTAAGTGTAATTAAATTGAGGATCTTGAGATGAGGAGATCATTCTTGATCATGTGAGTGGTCCTAATTTAAATTACAAGTGACCTTATAAGAAAAAGGCAGAGGGAGGTATGAGACAGACAGGAAGGGAGATGACACAAACAGAAGGGGAGGAGGCCTTGTGATCACAAAGGCAGAGATTAAAGTGATGTGACCACAAGTCAGAGAATGCCAGCAACCACCAGAAACTGGAAGGGGCCAGGAATGAATCCTCTAGGGACTCCAAAGGGAGCTTGGCTCTGCTAACAATCTGAATTTGGACTTCTGGCCTCTAGAACTGTAAGATTTAAAAAAATTCTGTTGTTTTAAGCCACCCAGTTTGTGGAAATATGTTGGCATGACCACAGGAAACCAATATGCTTGGGATTGTTCTCTGGTTTCATCTCCTAATGGTGTCAATGCATTTCTGTCCTCACAGAGCAACCACCCTCTTAGAGTGCATGGGTTCCACATTCCAACTCACATGTATAGAAATTACGTTCATTTAGGTCTTTCATTTTTAAAGAGTTCCAAGTTGGCATTGTTTTTGCTTTAGGAAATGCATGTTCTGCTCATGAGAACCTTGCGAAATGCTTCAGAGATGGCCACCTGGAAAACGAAGTCCTTGCTTTCTGCTGACTCAGAGGCTACTTTGGAAATTAACATTTTGACACCCATCCCTCCTCATCCATACCCATGCAGAGAATTGTGGGCAATCATTACATACTTTCACTTGAATAGACCTTAGCATTTTTATTTGTTTGTTTCAGACAAGAGACGCATTTTAAAAGGCTCTATAGCAATATTAGGTACTCAGTACAATAATGACTGAATACATGATGTGATCTAATAAATCAGTAAATATTCATTCAAGACATGCCTTCTTTATGAAGTGTTTACTTCTTTAACACTCCTCTATGAAATGCAATTTGGCTTGAAGTTAAGAGGATGGTCACCAAGGTCAAAGAAGCTGGTTACATCTACCAACCACCTGCTATGCAATCTTGGATGCATTACTTAAACTTGCTTTGCTTCGGTTTCGCCTTCAGGGAAAAGAGAATTATAATAAGAGTAGCAACACCGTGAGGATTAAAATTGTTACATATGTAAAGAGCTTAGACAAGTACCTGGCACGTAAAATGTGATATATCAGAATCCATTGCTAGTGTAATGGCGGACATTTTATTTCCCAGAAACTAACTTAAAAGCCTACCTGTACTGGCTCAGAAGAATAGACATGGAATTAGATGGCATCGCATCCTTTGGGATTGGGAACCCCTTGTTTTACTGTAACTACCAAGGGTTCTCATCCTCAGTCTCTGATCCCCTGGGCTTTCATACTACTTGGACAAATTGCAGATTTTTTGAATCACTCTTTACAGTACAGAGTCCTGTCCCCAGATGCTTTGTAAAGGTAGATCTTGAAATAAACAAATGGATTAGATTAATTTTCTTCTTAAAATCTGTTCTTAATAATTGTTCAGGGAACTTGCTGTAGCTTCTTGGACTTTTAAAAAAGACCAACCAGCATAATGAGTGGTAATGATGGTTGCCTTTGCCAGGCCCATTTTTTGTCTGTGCACCAAAAATGTGACTTGAGGCTGGTTTGGAAGGACTTTGAAGTGACAGAATAGCTTGAAAACCATGATTAAAGAGGACTGTTTACAAAACAAACTTTAAGATTATAGGAAAACTTCCTCAGTGACTTTTTTCGGTCTTTGATTCAATGAACCAGATCCTTCTTTTCTCCCATGGGGTGAAGCTGACCTAGACCACAATAGAAAAGGTCTTGCAGATAAGCTTGCCAAATCTACGCTGGATACAATTAGTGGGAAACAAACTATATAATCTTTAAAGGGCAGGTGGAGGAATGATGAACAAAAACAAAATCGTATCTGGCCATATCTCCTGTTTTACTGACCATTCCTAATTTTTGCAAATGTTTAATTAAAGAGAAGACTTTTTAAATTTTTCATCTTGGAGCTATAAATATGATACGTCCAATCATGGAAATTCTTGGAGCAGGTGATGAAACTAAAATGTCAAACCAAAAAGGAAGACCTTTGAGTGTCATATAATTTAAGAGTTCCTTTCTCTCTTTCTCTCTCACTTTTGTTATTTGCATGTGTGTTTGTTTTTAAAATCTGACTGCTTTTTTTCAAAGATGATGTTTCTTACTGAACCACATTCTTCATTCCTGAGGGTTAGTAATTCTCAAAGGCTCCTCCCAGAGACAAATGAATGGGCTATTTTTCTCAGCATTGTGTTTCCAGCCTCTAGTTCACAGCATGAAATATTACACACACTCAGTAAACAGTTTTTGAATAAATGAAATAAAAGCCACTAGGATCTTGTCTTCAAGTGTGACTTTTTTTTTTTGCTTCCTTTTCATGTGCTAACTCTAAAAGCATTTCTATAAAGCTGTGAATAGACATGTTTTATTATTAGCAGACATAAAATTCTTTTGGAAGGTTTCTTCCATTTATTTACTCCATCTTAAAATCTTGCCATTAACAGATTTTTTTCTGTTATTTTTCGGAAGTTTTCAGGATTTCTCTGTTTTATTCACTTCTGCCCCTACCACTCCACACTTATTCTCTGTTCTAGTAATTCTTTTTCTGTCTTCATCACACTTAGTGTGATAGAAAATGAGACTTTTACATGTTTGTTCCCTGTTTCCACCACTGAAATGCAGTTCACTAGGTTTAAGTGACCTGGGACCTAGCTTCTCTCATTCACTGTTCTATTGCCAGTATCTAACACAGTTCTGAGCTCATCATAAGAGCTTAAAAAATATTGGTTATAAATCAATTTTTATGTTAAAAAAACATAAACATTTCATTCAGTAAAGTTAGCATTCATTTGTTAATTTTAGAAAAAGATTTTCGAAATAGCTTTAAGTTATATTATATCCCCATGATATTTAAGGTTATATAAATTATTACAGAATATGAAACAAACATTGGGATTTCATCTCAACTTACCTATTTCATTTTATGTTATTTTGTTTTAATAAATAAGACTTTTCTATGTTATATGTACTATGTTCAGACTGTTAACTAAAATAAACTATAAGAATTTGCATAGAAATATCTGAGATAAACACTTCATTATATTAGCCTAAACACTTATATAATTCATCTAAGTAGCTGTAAGTAAAAAGTTTAATGTGTAGAAAATGATCAAGGAAAGTTCAACTGCAAAAAGCAACACATAAAATCAGAAAGAGGGCCAAAAATTGTATGTATTCACTGTTGGCTGTTTTCAGTTTTGTTCATGTCTTAGTCTATTTGGGCTATTATGACAGAAGAGTATGTATCAGATAAACCACAGAAAATTATTTCTCACAGTTATAGAGCCTGGGAAGTCCAAGACGAAGATGTCAGCAGATTCAGTGTCTTTTGAGGGCTCATGTTCTGATTCATATCTTAATGACCATCTTCTCATTGAGTCTTTACATTGCAGCAAGGCTAAGGGCACTCTCTAGAGTCTCCTTCATAAGAACAATGAAGACACTAATCCCATTTATGACAGTGAAGTCCTGATAACCTAAAAAACTACCAAAGGTCCTGTGTCCAAAGACCATCATATTGGGGGATTAAGATTTTAACATTTAAATCTTCGGAGTATACAAAATTCAGTCTATAGCATTCCATCCCTGTTCTCTCTAAATTTATGTCTTTCTCACATGGAAAATATGTTAATTACATCCCAACAGCTCCAGCACTTGTTCCAGCATCAACTATAAAGTAAAAAACCCAAAGTGTAATCTAAATATCATCTATATCAGATATGGGTGAGACTCAAAGTATGATATATCTTGAGACAAATTCCTCTTCAGCTGTGAATCTGTGAAACTAAAGTTATGTGCATCCAAAATATAATATTGGGACAGGTGTAGTTTAAACATATTCATTTCAAAATGGAAAAATAGGAAAGAAGAAAAGTAACAGATTCTAAGTAAGTCCAAATGACAAGGCAGACTCCATGTGCCTTGTAAAGCTTAAAAATACTCCTTTGTGCCTCGAAATATTCTTCTCTGGGTCCACCAGGCTAAAGATGGTGTCTTTCCACCATCAAGACACACTAGGGAGGCAATCCTGTTCCTGCAGCTTTGCTGGCTAGAGTTGGGCACTTATAGGTTTGAGCAGCCCTGCCTTCAATGGTTTTGAGCAGAAGTCATCTGGTCTGTTGAAAGGAAGGCAATGGTCCCTCCATTTGAAACTGAAGAGGTAGCCCTGATGATCTCTAAGTTACTTTTGGGCTCATTCATCCCTTGTTTTAAGTAATAGCATCTGCTTTCTGTTGAGATGAATAATTAGGCCCATGGATCACATTCATACTTGACTCCATGACAATGGTCAATTAGCCACATCCTAATGTCATCTCCTGGACAAATTTTTCTCATGTTTTGCAATATGAATTGGTTAAACATTTTCAAAATTTTAAAGTTCCAATTCCTTTCTGCTTGGCAATTCTGCGTTTAAGTCAATTCTCTTCCCTCTTATTTTACCAAAAGCAGTTAGGAAGAGCCAAGTTGCACCTTAAGCACTTTGCTTAGAAATCACTTCAGCTAAATATCTAATCTTACCCCTCACAAATTGTGCCTTCCACAAAACACTAGAACATGAACACAATTCAGTCAATGTTTTGCCACTTTATAAAAAGAATCGCCTTTCTTCCACCTTCTAATAATGTTTTTTTTCAATTAAGAACTCATCATAATGACTGTCCCTATTTGTACCAACATTCTGTTCATCACGATTATTATGGTGCAAATACGGTTTGTCCCCTCTGAAACTCGTGTTCAAGTTTTATCCCCAGTGCAGCCATATTGAGAGATAAGACCTTTCATAGATGATAGAGTCATGAGGGCAGGCTTAATGGATTAATGAATTAATGGGTTACAACAGGAGTGGGTTAGTTATCAAGAGGGTAAGCCTGTTACAAAAGCCAGTCTGGCTCTCAGTACACCCCTCTTGCCCTGTGAGGACTTCCATTATGCTATGACACAGCACAAGGCCCTCACGAGAAGCCAACCAGATGGAGCTGCCCAGTCTGGACTTCCTAGACTCCAGAACTGTGAGGAATGAACCTCTTTTCTTTATAAATTACCAAGTCTCAGGTATTATGTTATAGGAACAGGACTAAGGCAATTACTTAGGTATTCTTTAAGAAGATTAAGGCTTTCTCTACAACTCTCCTCTTTTATTTCTGAGCCCTCACCAGAATTTCCTTTAACAGTCTATTCACAGCAATGTAGGGTTTCTCTAGCATGCACTTCCAAAGTCTTCCAGCCACTAGCCATCACCCAGTTCCAAAGCTGTTTTCATATTTTTAAGGAAATTTGTACAGAAGCATAATCACTCTGTACCAATTTCTGTCTTATACTGTTTGGGCAGCTGTAATAAAATGCTACAGATTAGGTGGATATTTTGCATGTGATGATGTAAATTTTGGGAGTCCAGTAGAGGAGTGTTATAAATGGAATGTTAACATCCCCCTACAATTTACATATTGAAATTCTAACCTCTTCATACTTGATCGTATTAAGTGGGGCTTTAGGTAGGTAATTAGGACATGAGGGCTCCTCATGAATGAGATTAGTGGCCCTATGAAAAAGATGTCTGAGAGCTCCCTTGGTTCTTCTACCACAGAAGAACTTAGCCAAAGATGGCTGTCTGTGAACCAGGATGTGGGCCCTCACAAGACACTGAATCTGTTGATACTTGATCTTGGACTTCCCAGCCTTAAGAACTGTGAGAACTAAATTTCTTTTATTTATAAGCCCCCCAATCTATAGTACTCTCTTACAGCATCCCAAATGGACTAAGACAGTGTATTTTGATATATTAAAATAGACTATTAGATAATAAAACTATGAATAAGTTTTATTAAAAGGTAATGATTATAGAAATGAAAACTTACTTAAGGCATTCACCTTTAATATTTTGTAATATTAAATTTTTTCTTAAATTTTAAAAAATGGCAAATTTTCAAGAATTTGGGACTGGATGTTTAAAGAATTTACAGGAAAAAAAAGAATTAAAACCTTCTCAGTATAAACCATGATAGTAGCGAAAAATTTATTTTTCTTACTGTACAGTTCTGCATTTTATTTTCTCCCATCCACGTACTAACCAGGCTCGACCCTGCTTAGCTTCCAAGATCAGACGAGATCGGGCGCGTTCAGGGTGGTATGGCTGTAGATCTGCATTTTATTTTCTACTGAACAGTTTTCTTATCCCAAATTATCATCACTCTGGCTATACCATTCATGTTATTTTATTTTTTAAGTAAACATGTAATAGTCTCATTGAATATAATACAAACTTTATTAAACATTTTTCAATATTTAACAAATGTTTATGATCTTTATGATTAAAGATTATAGACCAGTGATATCCAATAATCATTATTGCTTTCTGTAATAATAAAAGTGTTTTATTTTTATTCATCCAATATGGTAGCTACTAGCCACATGTGGCTATTGAAAACTTGAAATGTGGCTAGTATACCTACATAAATTAATTTTTAACTTCATTGAATCTTATCAGTTTAAATTTAGATAAATATCCATGGCTAGTAGCCACCATATTGGGCAGCACTGATATACATTAGGGATTTGAAATATTTTTCCTGCTTTTACCTCCCAAACTCATATAAGATCAATGTTAGAAGGGCCAATATAGTGTTAGTTCTCAATATTTCTGGAGTTCATCTGGCATAAGGATGAAAGATTACCATTGAATTAAAAACAAAATTGTATTTCTCACTTAAGATTTCCCAGACTTTGTCTTTTCTTTTTTCTCTCTAAGGTTTTGTCTGGGTTTAAAAATCAGAGGGTCAAAGAAAGGTTGATTTCACAGGATTCCATCTGGGAGTGGAAATAATGATGGATGAGTGCCAGATATCTCAACAAGGTGCCAGCACTCATGAGGTCCACAGCCAAATTCACCAGATGAGGAAGAAGACAGAATAACAGAGAAAGAGAATCAGACAGAACAATATCAGTAAAACTGTTTTGTTTAGTTGGGTCTGAAAAAAGTGGTTTTACTTATATCAATCTGAGGTTCAAACTGGGTAGGAATCTCACCATATAAAAAATAGATATTTTCAGAGTTTAGGAACAGGGATTTTCATATAAGAAGAAAATAAGACAAGAATTTTAGGGGTTTTTTTGCCAGGTGCAGAGGCTAATGCCTGTAATCCTAACACTTTGGGAGGTCAATGCAGATGAATTGCCTCAGCTCAGGAGTTCGGGACCAGCCTGGAAAACATGGTGAAACCCTGTCTCTACTAAAATATAAGAAATTAGCTGGGTTTGACGGCATTTGCCTGTAGTCCTAGCTACTTGGGAGGCTGAGGCAGGAGAATTGCTTGAACCCAGGAGGCAGAGGTTGTAGTGAGCTGAGATCACGCCACTGCCCTCCAGCCTGACAACAGAGTGAGACTTTGACTTAAAAAAAAATTAGTATTTTTAAAAATATAGAAAAAGTTGTTCTTTTTCTTCCAGCAAACTCCTATTATTTTTGCTTCCTGTAAGTCATTAGGTTTGGAATAGAACACATTATGTTAGAAATTGAGCTACATGAATTCATGTAGCCTATTTTCTTAGATGTCATTACCCATTTACCACACACTTGAATACGAAACAGAAATTAAATTTGTGGATTTCCTATAACTGTAAAAATTGTACATCTCTAAAAGGGTTCACCACAGAAATTATCAACCCCTTTGGGCTATTGGGCCCCATTAATCTCCATCATATTTTGCACATATATATCTGTTAGCTACGCTCAAAAGTTTACTGTGCAACAAATACATGTATTTTACAAGAGAAAACACATTTGGAAACCACTTTTATAATGAACACCTTCTCTTCAGGCTCATTTTTTGGAGTTTGAAACTCCAAGTAATGGAAATAGACCTGCCTGCTATTGTGTAATGTAACAAATCCGTAGGGGGAAATAGAATGAAATCAGAACCACACAAAATCAGCTTCCTGCACTCTATCACCCTCCAAAGGAAACAAAGTGATATATAATGCATGTAATAGAGTCTTGTGGGCCAAAGACAAATAGCATGGGCTGTACATTCCATTTTCACTCGAAAAGTTGTATTAGAAATACCACCAAATGAGCAAACTTTTTAAATGCCTAAAACAGAAACCAAGAAACAGTAGGTATCTTTGAAGACAGAGATCTCTAGTAGATGCACTAATGAAACGTTCATTGAACGGGATTACGGAAAAGTTCCTCAAAAGTCAGTGACTACCTAATTTACCATCCAAACTGAGGCACGTTGGAAAGTGAAAGTTGGTGCTATTAATAATTAAGTGACTCTTCCAGACCAACCAAGACATGTGGCTGCCTTAATATGAGTCTCTCTTACTTAGCACATTATTCATCCTTCCTTGTGCCCCTCCATTACCCAAACACCACCATTTGTTAAGACACGGTTTAATTCCTATTGTCACAGTAGTACTTTCACAAACTCTTCAGCTCTGTCAGATATTATTCTTGTTTATGCTTCTGCAACTCTTATAATCAGTTCTACACATTTATATTACATTTATTATTCACTTGTTTGTTAATTCTATTGCTATAATTACATTGGAAGTTCCTGAAACCAAGCACCTTGCTCTATTTTTCAAATCTCCCTAAAGCCCAAAACAATCACCTCAAAACAATTGCTCAAAAAAGTAGTCCTCTTCTTATTAGTTTCCTATATTTTCAAAGCCCCACTCAGATCTTTCTTCTACTGTGAGGTCTTCTCAAACCACAGCAGAGATAATAAGTACTCCTCCTCTTACGGACTGTGAATGTTGCTGGCTAAAACAGAGCAATGCTTCACATTTCAATACTGATTGCCTTACACAATGTGGTATCTTTCCAGCTGGACAACAAGGCTATTGAGGGTAGGCATTATGTCTTATCATTTTTCCCATCTCTAATGCCTCTCACTGCACTTACATCTAGTGATGCTAGGAAACATCTAATACTGAACACTCACAGCAACATCACAGCGACATACAGGTCATATGCAGCAGCTTCTAGCAAACATACAAATCCATTGCAGCAGCATCTAGCAAGTTCAATTTAAGTATAAATGGCCCAGATAACACAGAACCAACTTCATCTTGGGTCATATATCCAGCTCCTACAGTAAAAGGGAGACACTCTGATCTGAGACACACTGGGATAAGCATAAAATAGGGCTGAAGGGATAAGAGAAGATTGAAAGTTGTCCTAGCTAGAAATGCAGTTCTTTGTTATTATCTCCTGATCTCGCTTCACTACAGGGCTAAAAGAATCCAGCCAGGGGCCCAGTACGACCCTGAAGAGGGACTCTAAGTGACCCAGAGGAAGCTCAAGCATGGATCAGGAGAATGCAGTAAAACATGGTCCCAAATGGTGACCAAGGTGAAACTCCAGAGAGACTCAGAGAAGGGCAACTGCATGACAGGAACTACATGAGAAGAAGCTGGCTCAGGTGCCCCAAGGAAGGAAATTGTATTAGTTCATTTTTACACTGCTGCTAAAGACATACTTGAGACTGGGCAGTGTCCAAAGAAGGAGGTTTATTGGACTTAGAGTTCCCCATGGCTGAGGGGGCTTCACAATCATGGTGGAAGGTGAGAGTCAAGGAGGAGCAAGTCACAACTTAGGTGGATGGCAGCAGGCAAAGGGAGAGCCCGTGCAGGGAAACTATCTTTTTTAAACCGTCTGATCTCATGAGACTTACTCACTATCATGAAAACAGCATGGGAAGGACCCGCTTCTATGATTCAATTATCTCCCACCAGGTTCCTCCCACAACTTGTGGGAATTATAGGAGCTACAAGATGAGATTTGGGTGGGGATGCAGAGCCAAACTATATCAGAGACTGTTGTAGTTAGGCTAGTATAAGGACCAGGGATCAAGGCAGGACCCCAGACCACTGAGAAAACACTGTAGGCGAGGGGAGAGAGTGAGCAAAGCTACCATCAAGGCAGGAAAAGACTCATTCATCATGCAGCAGATAATGAGGGGAATCGGGATGTGATCTGAGCCCTGGCTGCAGTGCAGCAACAGCCGCTGGGGCTCTACTGAACCTATGATGATGGACATAGGAACTGCGATGGCCTGGACAGAGAGATGAAACCTGATAATATCCCCAGCTGAGAAATACTAAGAGATAAAATAAAACAGGGATGAAGAAGTTCATGGACAGAAGATGAGAACAGAGTAGGCTTTCCCTGTAAGCATTCTTTAGGATATTCAGGATAGAACAATAGAGAAAGTGGTAAGGTAAATGTTGGAAAAGCTGGGTTAAACAAAATTAAGGTTTTTCTTTTACTAAATAGTCCCATGTGCACTATCTTATGCCATAGCTCTCTTATGCAGTAAAACACTGCAGCGTTATTTCTAAATGGAACAGAGCTTGTGTAGAAATACTGCCTCAGGCACATTGGACCTGTGGAAGCGATAGGAAGTGGAGTCATGGTATACGTGCAGCAAGTCTCTGGTTCCCTGGAGCAGTATTGCTTGTCTGCATTGCCTCCCACCACGTATTTGCTAGGAAAGTATTTGAGGGAATAATTTTAAAAATTAAAAATAAATACAGACATAGATTTCATCTAAATGTGTATGTGTGCATATTTACACACATACACACACATATATGTATGTGTGTCTATATACACACACACATATGTATGTGTGTCTATATACACACACACACATATGTATGTGTGCATGTGTGTAAGCCCTGATTGTTTATTTGCCTTACCAGTCTCTCAATCGATTATTCAATTTATAGCACAGATAACAGTTGGCTTGTAAAAGAAGGAAACGTGAAAACATCTGCCAGTAATTGTATAACATTTGAGTTTCCCATTTTTTTCTTTTCTTTTCTTTTCTTTTTTTTTGAGACGGAGTTTCGCTCTTGTTACCCAGGCTGGAGTGCAATGGCGCGATCTCAGCTCACGGCAACCTCCGCCTCCTGAGTTCAGGCAATTCTCCTGCCTCAGCCTCCTGAGTAGCTGGGATTACAGGTATGTGCCACCATGCCCAGCTAATTTTTTGTATTTTTAGTAGAGACAGGGTTTCACCGTGTTGACCAGGATGGTCTCGATCTCTTGACCTTGTGATCCACCCGCCTCAGCCTCCCAAAGTGCTGGGATTACAGGTGTAAGCCACTGCGCCCGGCCCAGTTTTTTCTTATACTCCTTTTATTGTTTTGCTTCTTTGCTGCTAGAAAAAGCAGTCTAAGATAGATGCCCCTGCAAGAAAACAGAAGGGAAAAAATGAATAATGCTAAATGATGGGCAAGTTATAGCACGTTCTCCTGGTAAATAATCACATGATGAGGAATAGTCTCATGTAAGCTCCCTTTAAAGTCACTCTGTAGTTACCACCCAACAAATTTCTTACATTAGTTGTGTAACAGGCTCTGCAGCACATTACAGGGAGGCAGTGACTTAAGGAGTTCAGATCTGACTGAACCCAGCTCTGTCACTTAAGACTTTGTGCTCATGCATTTGGCATAACGGAGAGACACCTGGATATCTCCCTATGGCCAAGGCATTTTCCCCCAGCAGCTGCTAAGTGTAGGCTTTTGTAGGCTCTCACCTGGGAATGCCCTGGAAATTGGCCCTCCTCTAGAGGGAGCTACTTCACCCTGTGTTATGCCCCCTTCCTGGACCATTCCATATCCAGTGACTGGTCAAAGCCCAAATGCGAAGGCCTAGACATCTGTCCCCATGGAAGACAACTGTGAAGGCTGTCCCAGCTCAGGGTTCCCTGTGGCAACAGCTGAGTTCTACTGCCTCTGCATCACAGCTAATACTTCTGCTCAAACCAGCTCCCCCAACTCCCCCACAGGAGTTGTTGCTGAGTGTTTTCTAATAAATTTTCTGCACGTGAACCTCAGTCTCAGAGTTAGTTTTCAAGAGAACTTGGTTCACAACAGCCTGTTCACTGACTTATCCAAGCCTCGGGACCCTCATCTGTAAAGTAACAGAGATATTAATAGCTCATTGAGCAATTAATTGCATTCAGTAGTTACCATGTGCTTGGCTCTGTTCTAAACATTTTTAGGGATTAACTATTTTAATTGCTCAACCCCCTTATAATATAGACACAGAAATCATTTAGTTTTCCCAAGGTCTGAAACCTAGTAAGTGGGCTTCCTGGGATTAATCTTATGACTCTGGTTCCCTCACAGGACAATGAGGAGAATGTATATCCTATGTCTATCACAGTGCCTGAATGTAGTATATAATCAATAAATGTTCATTTTCTTCAATCTGCATATACATCTAAGTGTTGCAGGGTCACGATGATGGCAGAAGACTATAGGATTGCATGATATACATGGAAAGTCTGATCTCCAACTACTAAGTGACCAGTGCTAATTTTCCAATGGTGGCACATGGCCCTTTGGTAGGAACAGAGTTTCAGAGTCAGATTCCCCATATCTGGAGCCTGGATCCTCTGCCACTTTGATCTTCTGCACTTCGGTTTTCTCATCTATTAAAAGTCATCTATTAAAAGGGAAGTAATAATGTTATCTACCTTGTAAGGTTGCTGTGAGAATCAAATTAATAAGTATAGTATTTAACATTATCTAATGCATAGTCAAATTGAATAAATGTTAGTTGTTATTATGATAATTATTTATTATTGTATTAATATGGTACTTTTTACTTCAGATTAGGTTTGTTTTCACACAGCAGTAAGAAATTGAAATAATTAGCTTAAACAAGCTGGAACTTAATTTCTCTTTCTTGCAAAAGAAGTCTAGAGGTGGGTGATCCTTTACTGCCATGGCATAGCAGGTCCATGAGGCACTATGTACCTTTCAATACAGGGAACTATTAGTCTTGCTATTGTCTCATGGTCCAAGATAGCTGTTAGTGCACCAGCTATCACATTTGTATTCCAAGCTATAGGCTAGAGCAATAAGGAAAAAAGAGGATTAGACTTCCTTTGAAAAGTATCCCATCAAAAATATTACTCCTAAATTTTGTGACCATATATTAGCCACATGCCACATCTAGTATGTATAGGAAGCTGCAGTATGTGGACTCTTATTTTAGGCAGTGATGTGTTGTCTGAAATCAGGATTCTGTGACAGAGAAAAATGAAATAGATATTAGAATTGCATCCAGCAGTCTCCACTGCAGGAGATGAGCCCTAGAGGCATCCAGTTAATAAGTTATAACATTCCTCTGGTTGCCTTTAGAGAAAATGACAAATTGTTTTTTTAGGTAATACAAATATCCAGTGTCAGTTAAAAGCTGAGAGTTTTAATTCTAAGCCAAAATATTTGCATTAATTTTTGCAATCGTTTACATTACTGACAATTCTAATTTATACAGCAAAGTTTACTATAGAAAATGTCATAAAATCATAAAGTAAAAAATAGTGACCCATGCTAATTCTTTCAGGTGTCTCATAAATAATACATAAAAATATTAATTAAAGAAGTACAAAGCTTAAGATATTTATGTTTGTTATACAAATACATTGTCATGAAGCTCATTAGAAACTAATTACATGGAAAATAAATAAATAGGACCTTTGAATATTCAGGACTAGCCCTTTGACACCTAATATTAAGAGATAAAGGTAATTGCCAGCAATATTCTCATCATGTACAATTAATAAGAATTAATAGCCTTGAAATCATTGAAGACATTTACAATTGAAAAAAAATTCTACTCTGTTAATTCAACCTACTTTCTTCACAAATATACATAAAATTTCAAAAAAGCAAAGATGCTTACTAATAAAAAAAGTGCAGAGGCAATCAAAACTTTTTATAACAAGGAAGAAATTATCACATGAAAAGAAACATGTCACTGTAATGTGAGGAACTGAATATTTTCTCCCATTCTAAGAATATGTTAGAAAGAAACCACCCACAGTTTTCCACAGTTTTTTTAACCTGACTTCACTGTGAAGCTAGCCAGTCAAAATACAAAGTTATGGGAACATGATTTTCAGCTATACCACAAACCTGGAGAAACAAATGTTATTGTGAAGCTACTATCTCATCAGAGACAAGGATTATGCAACAGGAAACAACCAAATGGCTGGTCGATCATTGATGAGGTTGTGTTATTCACAAAGATGTACTTTACTAAATACATATTCCGCTCAGTGTCCAAATGTGTTCCACATTGCTTCATTAGAATCCAAAGAAAATAGCTTGACTAAAGAAATCATTCTGAACCACAATTGCAGACTTTTCAAATTAAAAAAAATTAAAATTGCAAAGAACAAATATGAGTGTTTGAATTTCTGAGAAACTGTAGACCTTGACTGTCTCTACAGTAAAACAAAAACTACACACAGCTGATCATCTTAACTTTGGGTTAAGAGGCTCCCAAAATAGGACACAATGTAGATCATCACCTGATTGCTTTATGTTTTCTTGTCCTTGAGTTGGAAAGATTAGCTGGTGATTTGTCAGCAGTGCCTACCTTGGCCTAGTGGGTAATCAGCTGAATAAAAGGTGATTTGTTTCTATAACATTGTAAAGTATGCACATCTTTTATTTCAGTTAAAATGTAAGGCATGGGAAAAACATAATGTTCTAAGAATTCTTCCAACTGAAAATAAATTCCAGGCCAAAGTTGCAAATATTATTTTTTATTCTCTCTCTTCTCTGTCTCTTTCTGTCTTTATCTCTGTCAAACACACACACACACACACACACACACACACACACGTGTGCATAGATATACACAGAGTCCATAATAAAAGTGAATATAAAAATCACAGTCTTTAGAATATTTGGAATGAAAAAGAAAGTCCGAGGTTAAAATTTCCATGACTTTCAGATGTTACCTAATGTCTTAACCCCTTTGCATTTCTTTATAACAAAAATATCATAGTCTGGGTAGCTTTATCAACAACCATCTATTTCTCTCAGTTCTGGAGGCTGTGAAGTCCAAGATCAAGGTACCAGTAGTTTCAGTGTCTGGAAAAAGCCCATTTCCTGATTCATAAAATATTTCTTCTTGCTGTGTCTTCACATGTCAGAAGGGGTGAGGGAGTTCTTAGGGCTCTCTTTCATAAGGGCATTAGCCCCTCAAGACCTAGCCACCTCCCAATGATTCCACTTCCAAATACTATAACATTGGGAACCAGGTTTCAACATAAATTTGGGGGCATACAAACATTCAATCGATAGCACCTAAACTCCCTGACTCTTGACTGCTTCAATGGAGAAATTAGGATAACACCTATATTAGTCAAAGTTCTCCAGAGATATAAAATCAATAATACAGGCAGACATATAGTTATAGATATATGGAGAGATTCATTGTAAGAAGTGGCTAGATGATTATGGAAGCTGAGAAGTTCCATATTATGCAAGTTGGACAGCCAAGAATGCCTTTGGTGAAATTCAGTCTGAGTTCAGAGGCCTAAGAACAAGGGGAGCCAATAGTGTATCTCCCAGGTCAAGGATGAGGGACTTGGAACCCAGTAAGAAGGGGAGTACTAGTGTAAGTTCCAGAACTTGAAGGCCTGAGAACCAGGACCTCTGATGTCTGGGAGCAAGAGAATATGGAAGCCCTATCTCAAGAAGAGAGGAATTTACCCTCCTTCTGCCTTTTTATTCTTTTCAGGTCCTCAATAAATTAGATGATGCCTCACATGGGTGAGGGCAGGCTCATCTCTTCCATAAATAACCTCACAGTCACACATAGAAATAGTGTTTACTATCTGGGCATCCCTTGGTCCAGTCAAGCTGACACAGAACATTAAACATCACAACACTTATTTTAAAGTCATGTCAGAAAATGAAGAACATAAGCTTTGCCGTCAGAAAGGCCCTAGTTAAACCTTTCTCTTAATCGCTCTGAGCCTAGTGTGTCACTGGCACACAGGGGACTATCCTCAAACTTTGCATTTGGCATATTGCTGCAACTTTTACATTTCTGATACCAAGTCAGTACTCACAGACTCCACAAAAGAATGCTTTTGTTGAAACCCAGCATTATTGGATGATCGACCCCCCACAATCTTGACATTTTCTCAGTCCCCTTAGTTACAGAGCTTTCCACCTGTTTACATCTACCAAATATTTTGAACATCATCCCTGGTTTGTGTTTTCCATGTCTCAGATTTCAAGTTGAATGCCTAGTCATGGTTTTTATTGGCGGCTATCCCACATTCTGTATATAAAAAAAAGATGCTCATGGACAGTAATCTCCTCAAAGAAATAATTTGTATTGAAGCTGTGTTCGTCATATAGTTGTTTTTAATTAAAATGATCCCTGGTTCTCTCCAAGCACACTGTGCAAGACATTTCCTCCTTGTCCTGTGCCTGCCACCTATAAAGTCAGGGACAACTAAAGATGTTCATCCCACTCCCAAGTGGGCTGTAGAATCGGAAGCCACCTCCACCCCAAAGTAAGAGAAGCTGATTGTGGCTCAAATCCATAGCCCTTGGGCATGGTGTTATTCTGGAATCTACTTTAGGAGAAGCAAATCTAGGGCCCATAATCAGCAGAAATCAAAGCTTAACTATGTTTTTAAGCATCCTCTTTTCCAATTATCCCTTAACGCTGCCTAGCTGCCCACACCACTCAGAGAGGTAAAGTATTAAGTACTATTATTATTAATAAGTATTATTAACTATTATTAAGAACTATCAGAAAGAACACATGTAAATAAGTGGATATGTTTTTCTGTTTTCTCTTTTTATGATTTAGGTGTCTTATTTAGAAGTCTTTCCTTTCTCTGTATTCTTAAAAATATGCTATTCCATAATTTTAAAATTTTGCTTTTTAACTTAGGCCATTCAAGTATTAGGTTGGTACAAATCTACAAGATTTAAAATTTGAAAGTAATGGCAAAAACTGCAATTACATTTGAGACAGAGTTTTGCTCTTATTGCCCAGGAGTGCAATGGAGCAGTCTTGGCTCACCGCAACCTCTGCCTCCCCAGTTCAAGCAATTCTCCTGCCTCAGCCTTCCAAGTAGCTGCGATTACTGTCATGTGCCAGCACGCCTGGCTAATTTTGTGTTTTTGATAGAGACAGGTTTTCTCCATTTGGTCAGGCTGGTCTCAAACTCTCGACCACAGGTGATCTGCCCGCCTCAGCTTCCCAAAGTGCTGAGATTACAGGCATGAGCCACCACTCCTGGCCACTTTTTTGTATCCTTAATTTATGTGTAGTTGTGAGATGAAAATCACATTTTATTGTTTTCAATGGAAACATAAGGTTAATAGGTTAAGGTTTTTTGTTGTTGTTCTTTGTTTGTTTTTGGTCACTTGTAGCAACTTCTTTTTTTGGTCAAATTTCTTCATCTTCATGTAATGTAAGGTTTCAAAGATACTGTGTATGTCTATAGTATCCCATATCTACACATATTTATTCCCACTTCTGGTTTTCTGCTCCTCTTTTCTTTTTGTAACGAACCAATTTGGACAGGAGATGACTATTTTATTAGTCTCTAACATTTATTAGATCCTGTATTAGTCAGAGTTCTCCAGAGAAGCAAAATCACTAGGAAATATATGTAATGGGAACTAGCTAGTGTGATGATGGAGGCTGAGAAGTCTTTGATTTGTCTGCAAGCTGGAGCACCAGGGAAGCTGTTGGTGTCACTCAGTCCATGTCCAAGGGCCTTAGAGCCAGGGGAGCCAATGATGTAATTTCCAGTGGAATCCAAAGGCCCAAGAACTGAAAGCTCTGATGTTTGAGGGCAAGAGAAGATGAGATTCCAGCCTGAGAGGAGAGAGGCAATTGACCTCCCTTACCTTTTTGTCCTCTTGAGGCCCCCAATGGATTGGATGGTGCCCGCCCACAGCAGCGAAGGTGATCTTTACTCATCCCACCAATTCAAATGCCAATCTTTTCCAGAAACCCTCTCACAGACATACCGGAAGGTCATGTTTCACCAGGCATCTGGACCTTTCATGGTCTAAGCAAGTTAACACATCTATTAGTCATCTTAGCTCCTCTAGGATGTGCTTTCTATTTCATTGCTTAGGGATCTTATTTTTATGATTTTCTATGAATTTACTTTGTGTATTAGGCTTCTCTAGAGGGACAGGACTAACAGGATAGATGTATATATGAAAGGGAGTTTATTAAGGAGTATTGACTTATATGATCACAAGGTGAAGTCCTACAGTAGGCTATCTACAAGCTGAGGAGCAAGGAAGCCAGTCCAAGACCCCAACCTCAAAAGTAGGGAAGCTGAGAGTGCAGCCTCCAGTCTGTGGCCAAAGGCCTGAGAGCTCCTGGCAAACCACCGGTGTAGGTCCAAGAGTCCAAAAGCTGAAGAACTTGGAGTCTGATGTTCAAGGGCAAGAACATCCAGCATGGGAGAAAGATGGAGGCCAGAAGACTCAGAAAGTCTGCTGTTTCCATTTCTGCTTTCATACTGGCAGCTGATTAGATGGTGCCCACCCAGATTGTGGGTGGGGGTCGGGCTCTCCCAGTCCCCTGACTCAAGTGTTAATCTCCTTTGGCAACACCCTCACAGACACACTCAGGAGCAACACTTTGTATCCTTCTATCCAATCAAGTTGACATTCAGTGTTAACCATCACACTTTGCGTTTCTCTTCTAACCTCTTTTTGTTTGTTTTGCAGTGATAAGATCTTGCTATATTGCCAGGCTGGCTATTCACAGGCATGATCATCTCATATTACAGGCTTGAACTCCTGGGCACAAGTGATTCTCCTGAGGAGGGGAGACTAAAAGCATGTGCCACTGCACTCAGCAATCTTTTCTAACTTCATAATTTTCAATTTTTCTCTTTTTTCTTCAAGCATGTGGATATAATGGGATATATTTTCCTGCAAACACTGCTTTTTGCTGTGTCATACATTCTGAAAGATGGTTCAATATCACTCTGTTCCACCCACTTATAGTTATGATTTTTAATCTCTTAAATTATTTTAAATAGCTTAAAAGTGGATTTTAAAATTTTAAATATATTTTGGAATTATTTTCCTACCTATGTCTAATGTTATCACTTTTTTTCAGATATCATGATCGTTATATTTAAGACTTCCAAGACTTAAAGTATAGAAGAAAATTATTTTTATAAATATGCCATATTCTTTGAAAATACGTGTTTTCTAATTTTCTAGTGCAGCTCACTATATATACACACATACATATGTATCATATTTATGTTATATATATGATATACATGTGTATCATATATGTACCAACACATACGTAAATATATTCTATATGTACATGCACAGTAAAGCTTATTATGTTTTTTGTTCAAATTTCTTATATTTATTAATATTTTTCTAATCTATGAATTTCTAACAGAAAATTCTGAAAGAATTTTAAGAACTATTTACCACACCCCTGTAATTTCATCACTACCCAATCAACATTTCCCGTTTCCTAGTCCCCTGCCCACCAAATTATCCTTGAAATCCTCTACCCTGCAAGCCTTAGGGGATATTGATTTGAGTAAAATCTGCCTCTCTTTCATGGCATAGTTGATCTACTGTCAATTAAATTCTTTCTTTATGTTAATACTATGGTCTGTGCAGGAGATAGGAAGAACCTGTTGGGTAATTATGTGGGTACTTAATGTAAAGTTGGTTCCATGACAACTCATGGTACAGGCTTGCCTGCTCAGTAAAGGCAATCTTTCCAAGATCCCTACTTTGGGAAGAGGTCTCAGTTCTGTTTTCTTGCCTTCTCTCTAGCTCAAGGTTATTTCTCTTCTCCCTTCCTAGGGGTTAAATTTTAGGTACTGGAACAAGGGCCTCTCATGGCTCAATCCCGTGGTAAGCCACTTCAGTATCTACCAACTCATAAAATCAAGCTTTCTTCTTCATTTGTGCTTATTTGGATTCTCCAAAGCCATTTTTCATTAGTTTCTCCAACATTTTTATGTGTTTTTGGTAGAATTAGAGTTTTGCCTTTGCCAATGCCACCATTTCATCCAAACACACTATTCAGCCAATTCTTTAAGAACTATCATTCATTGCCGCCTACTATACAGGGGAAAATAAATAACAGATGGTTGCTGTCCATACAATCTAGGGGAAGAGAGAGAGATTTTCCCTGAATTGTGTGTGAAGGAGCTTCATGGAAAGGCCTGAGGAGGCCCAAAGAAATGTCATTAGCTGGACTGTGAGGATTGAAGAAGGGTACCCCAAAGAGAGATTTGAGGTGACCTCCACAGGGTGATAGGGAGCCCCAGTGTGGAAAAAACAAGAGGAAGACACTCTCTAAGAGGACTGAATGTGTAGCATCAGGAGGTCATTTCAACACAGAGGTGAGAGTTGAGGCTGTAAGACCAATGAACATAGTCACTCAGAAAGCATTGGGGTAGAAGGAGAAAAACCAATGGCATGGAACTTGGGAGAAACAAGGTTGAACAGGAACCATCAAAGACCCTCGTGTTCTATGGTTGAACAAAAACCTCTGTTGAAAGGAAGCTCCTTCTCTTTTGTTTGTAATTTTCGAGGGAAATTACAAACAAAAGAGAAGGTCTTTGTGGACCCAAATGAAGAAATGAACTTTCCTATTTGAGCAAAACATCTTTTACTCTTCTGTTCTCAATAAGGTGGTTTTTGACCCGGTCATAACATTAATTGCAATGTTTAACTAGAGTTAATGCTTATAGAGATCTCATACATAATAAATCATAACTAAAGCAAACAGAATTATCACAAGATTGGTTACTGTATGACAATTTCTATGAAGTGCCTTTTATTATTTTACTTTCTACAAGGCTAGAAAGGTACTCACCTTTATTTTATCACACATACAGCCCATGATCATCCAAAATGTCACTGTGAACAGTCAGCAAAGAAAGGAAGAAACTAAACATCCATCTACTGAATCAAGAAAATGCCTAAAGGGTCTGTTAAACATCCTAAATCAGCATAATCTTCTCTTTTACCTTCAGAATTCCACAAGCTTCTATTATAACATAGATTCCTCTTGATCCCCTAAAGGTTTACAATCAGTCTAAAGTTTCCTCATTCTAAGACCCAAAAGGGAATTTTACTTTTTAACTATCTGCACTATACAAAAAGTTATTTCAAGGAATTGACTTCTGTGGTCTCAAGAATTGAGTAATAAACTCTCTTGTATCCATTAAGATTCTTTGAGAGTGAGAGTTCCCCCAAAGCACCAAAGGGCAATTATTGTAAATCTACCTAGGCAGAGCTTTCTGAATAGGGAAAATTTAATTCTCAGCTTACTCAGAGGTGAAAAATGGCCTCATTGAGAAGGATGGCCTTTCTGAGAGTGCTGGTTCCATATACAGCACCCACATTACACTGCACTCCATCTGACAACTAAGCAGTTTGGGGGCCCAAAGTGGCTCCGGCCGGATGTCGTGGCGCTTGCGAAGGCGAGGCCAAGAGTTCAAGGCCAACCAACCTCAGCAACCTTACAAGCTCTCAATGATTGGCAAAAAAAAAAAAAAAAAAAAAAAAACTAAGCAGTTTGAAACCATGTTTTTCCCTGATAATATGTTATTCATCGTTCTCATGAAGCAGTGCTCACTACACAGTAGGTATTAAAAGATGTTTATCCGGGTAAAAGCATCAATAACTAAGTGATTTACAATCTTTTAGTTTGCTTTCCCTGAACAAAGAAGCAGTTTCAGGGAAGTTGGTGGTGGAACTCAGTCTAGGATGGATGCTTGTGTCTGACTCACCTTCATCACAGTCTGCTTCAAATGAAAGACAAACTGCAGTCATGAAGGAGCATTCAATTTAGCACGTTCAGAACTTAGCTCATTCAATCTCAGACTTTAGCAGTCAAGGAAACACCTGAGAAGCTGATTAAAATTAAAATAACTGCTTTCATACCCAGTTTTTATGATTCCATAAATCTCATATCACAGGAATTTTAATATGTCTGGTGATTCTGATGAGACACTGTGTCAGAGATACAGGTATTAAGCCAAATAAGTTACTGTCCTTATATCCATCATGAAAAATTTCACTACCTACTACTGCAGAAACCTTGTATAGCTGTCTTCATTTTTGGAACAGGTATACTTGCTTAGTATCAGTTATTGCATATAGAACCTTCTTCTATAGCTAGCTGAGTCTAAACAATTTAAGCAATTCATTTGAGAATCAATAATAGTTTTGTACTAACCAGTGGTTCTAAACCCTTTTCTGTCGCCCATGTATCTGAGGACATAATGCTTTCGTATCATTTGCAATGATTTTCCCTTCAGTAAACAGAGGAGACCCTTGAGATGAGTCAAAAGAGGAGCAGATATCATCTGAAAGGACCTCACAGTTAATCCTAGTGCCCATCAACATTAAATTGGGATTTCTGTTCTGAATTAAGAGCTACGGTGTGCTTTTAATATTTATAATCATTCTCTTATTTTTCTGCTTTTCTGCTCTCTTTTCAATGCCTGGCTTAAATTAGCCCTCTTCTCTGAAGTCACTTTTTAATATCTCTGAAATTATTCTATTCATTTTTGCTTTTCAACATTTTGTCCAAAACTCTGCTTATATAGTGTATAATATATAATATCCAACTTAACAAAGAATACTGGAACTTTTTGTTTACACGTACACTTCCTCATATGCTGTAGCAGAAGCCTGTCTTACTCATCTTGACGTCATCAGCTTTTGACACATTGTTTAGCCCAAAATATTGTTTCAATAAATATTCGTGGAATTAAAAAAATCTGGCAGACAGGCACATGCAAATGTCCTGGTGTTGGTGTTAAAAGCTCTCTGCACATAGACAAGGATGAAATTAGACATAGATAAGAACAACTGGGTAAAAGATTCTTCTGAGTCTAATCATCAATAGCTTTGATTCTGCTAAACCTTAATACTTGAAAGTCTTTTGGCTGATTTCAGTTTAAACATTATATGTTGTAAAACTATGACAGCTTTAAATTGCAATAATGATGTGTGTGTTGAATAAATTATGTATTTTTTGATGGTCTAAAGCAACTAGCATATAATGTTACCTGGTAAAGAAATGTTTTAAAGATTTACTTTTAAAAGTAAAGATCCAAGAACTTTTAAAAAGAATATTTCAGAAGAAGAAAAGCCTTCTTAAACTCATACAATCGTTGGCACTTTCCTCCTCACCATGTAAGAAGTTTGTAGATTTGTTTTTATTGATTCAAGTCTGCAAAGAAAACACATTTATTTAGATTGATTTGAGAAACTGGCTGCAGTAATAGAATACTGTAGTTTTGTTTCAGTTTTGGGCCCTGAAAATCAATTACAGGGCACTGAGGCCATTATTTTCCTCTTGTAAACAAAGGTTCTTTAAAATCCAGAACATGCCCATTATGTCAGAGAGTATGGACCAATGTATTGCACTTAAAGAAGGTATGCCAACATTTTCCCATTTAGATTAGGCAAATGCCATAAAATTAATATTGGCTGATTCTGAATGTTCCAGGTATTCTCAAATGAGTATATTACTAGAATAAGAAAACAACAAACTCCTGTGTTTGCAATGACATTAACTTAAATGCCATTCCTTAAAATAAGAGGACTTTAAAGTCATTTCAAAAAAAAAATCTAAATTCTATGAAATGTCTTGTCTGTGTAGAGCTAGAAAGGAGTCTTCCCTCAGTGTGGGCCACTTGGCTGCAATGAAAGAACGTTACGGTCTTGTGGAATTTCCGGTTCTAGCCACTTAGAGTTTGACAAACCTTCAATCATGCAGGTTTCACTAGTATTTACTAGGTTCTTTCAAAACAGATTTGCTCTTTTTCTGGAAAGATCATTTACAATTATATCCAAGAAACAATGCTTAGAGTTTATTTTTAAAAAGAAGAGGAAGTGTAGGTCAAGATTAAAGCTTGCAACCATGGTGAAGACTCCACCCAAAAAGCCCCCTTGCATCTAAGTTCTGGGCTTTCTTATTCTACTGCCTCATGGAGTGCTTTGGAGTCCTTTGTTTCTTCCTCTACAAAGAATGAAGGACAATTTGTGGCAAAAGTGGGCTGAAAACCCAAACATGAATTTTTCAAAACCTTTGGAAAAATATATCATGTAAATAGCTGATTTTCAATTAGGCTTTAAAATTCTCAAAAAGAAATCCCACATTTGTTCAAAAGGTTATCAGTAAAGAGAAGCATGTCTGCATATTAAAGTTAATGTCAAAAGGAGTGATAATTGGTAATGAGCATTATAGTTTTAAATGGCACCTAAGCTACTTATTTTTAAGAAGTACTTGTAAGGGCACCACACAACATCCATAGGTATAGAACCTGCAATTGCACAAAGCAATCTTACCTATAATGTTTTCATTTTATCTTGTCACCAACTGTGTGACATAGGAAGGCAGGATTTATACTCCATGGAGTAAAAGAATCCCTCTTTCATCATTTGTGAGATTGGGATGATAAATAACAACTGTTCTAATTTTTTGTACTACAGAAAAGAGTAAAATAACCTATATGACAGACAGCAAAATAAATAAAATGGGAAATTAATGCACATGATTGTCCTTAAGATAAGGAGATAATTTGGGTTTTAAAGACTCTCTCTCTCATATTTATAATATATTTATACATGTATTTATAATACATATATATTATAAATACACATAGACTATATATATTTATACATGACTATATATTGTCTATAGTGACTATATATAGACTATATAAATATAGACTATATAGTCTTACATGTATAAATATACATGCACATGTATATAAGTGCTTTATATACAACAAATATGTTTATAAACATATATATAACAAACATATTTTTATAAAAGTAACACATACATTACTATATTTATATGGTCCCTCCCTGCTAATGTTTGACAGCCTGTGGAACTTCAAAATATTTGCTTTATGCCTATTATCGCATCTTTAATACCCTGAGAAAGAGTTTAATAAATGAATGAAGAAATGAACACAGCAATCTATCCAGAAAAAGGATTAATTAGATACAGAGAAAAATCATATTCTGAGTCATAAAGCAAGTCTCAATAAAATTGAAAGGATTTAAATTATGCAAAGTATTTTCTCTGATCTCAACATAAGTTAGAAATAAAACAAACAAAAATTGCTAAAACAATCAAATATTGGAAATTAAGTAACTTACTTTTAATTAAAAGTATGAATGAAAGGATATTCAATAAAAATTACAAATATTTTGAACTAAATCATAATGCAAACATAATATATCAAAACTTGTGAAATATAGCTAATAGTGTAAATGAAAAGAAATTTTGTAATCTTAAATGCATATATTTGCAAAGAAGAAGTGTTGAAATGAATAATCTGAGACTGCACATTGAGAAACAAGAAAAAAATCAAAAGCAGCACGATGTTTGTATCTGGTATATGTCACAACTAAAATCAATTAGAACAAGATGAGCACACCAAAAGAAAAGGAAAAATAAATAAATACCAAGAAACATGTAACAAAGTATGAAACCTATTGGTCAATTAAATGAAAATTGAAACCATAATGGGATACTGACATACAAGCTCCAGAATAGCTAACATTAAAATATTGATGAGGGTATGCAGAAACTGGAATTCATTTAGGTTTCTGGTAAGAGAAAAAAAAATTACACACCATCGTGCACACACAAAAATTGTTTAGCACACTAGGGTGGACTGAGGAGGATTTTTGTGGCATGAAGTCATCAAAATCACTACCAGGAAATCAGCTTTCACAAAGAGGACTAATGTGTTCAATACTGGGACATTTTATCTAAACATATTAGCGTACTAAGTCCACATCTTCTGAAAAGCTCTGTTCTTGGTGACTAAATTGTAATTTGAAGAAAGGGAAAATACATATATATAAAATATGTTGATATAATTCATATTTATATAATATATAACATTTAAATAATTTATATAAATGTATAATTTATGCAAAATATAAATATACATAAATATATTTATATGTGTGTGTCTATATTTCTATAGCATATACTCTTTCATTATTTATAAAATAACAAATGCTGAATTTCTCAACTAGTGTGCTGTATTAGAATAGGAAACAATCCTTAATGATCCCTGCCCATTTGAAGTGGAAGAAGCAGGTAACTCAGAAATGCCAACAGGAGTAGACAGAAAAGAAGTCACAACAAAAACCTTCTCTTTCTAGCCAAACAACCAGAAAAGAGGCAACTTAGCAAGACAGAAAATTTTTAGAAAATAACTGCTCTCCTCCACCCTAACACCATCGAGAAAGTGGTGGCCATCCCTACATCATCCAAAACAGCAAAAACAGAGTGGGGAGCCTCAACTTACCAAAGTTAACGTGCTATGAAGCATTCAGAATACAAACTATTTATCTTTTTTCAAAATTAATACCTCTCATTCCTTTCATTTGGAATCTTCAACATTATCCAAGTATCATCAAGAGGCTAAAAAAGATTAAAGAACTAAATAAACTAGATTATTAAAATTTATGTTACCTACATATGTAGAAACTATGAAAAAGACATAGCAAACTTCCGGATATATAGTCTAAAGTAGGAAATACCCCTACTACTCAAAACATATTAAAATACAGAATATATATAACAGTTAAAATTTTAATATACTATGAACTCTGAAAAAGAAAGGAACATCTTTACCTGCCAGATACAAACCAGAGATTTAAAGTCAGTGGTGCACACATAAACTAAAAGTGAAGAGATGTAGGAGAACTCAGCTTCTGTACAGATTTTAATAGGTCACGGCTGGATTTCAACCCTCCTGGCGAGAGATGAGATGGGCCACAGATCTTTGCATAGAGGTTCCCAGATGCCTAGAAGCTATGAAACTCTATCTTGAGATACAATGACAAAGTAAAAAACTCTGCTCTCAGAAAATGGGAGACATCAAAGTATCTTATGGTGAGTCTGATTTCATTAAACATGGATATTTCTACTTCCCATTGTACACTGGGTATGGGGAGGGACAGATCCATTCACTTCTGTCCTTGGGCAGGGAGCTCTTTAGGGTTTTCTCTTTTGGGTAAGCAAGTGCTTGCATGAGAAGACAGGTTCTTGGGTGGGCAGAGGCATGTATTATGGCAGGGGCTGTTGCTAACCCCAGAATATATTCTCTCCTCTACATTTTTTTTGTAATAAAGATCTTTCTTATCTCTCCCAGTTTGAGTTATGTACATGATTTTGAGCAGAAGACACATTTGCTGCTGTCTCTGTAGCTAATTGTGGTCACGTGACTCAGTGAATAGGAAACTGCTTGTTCTCCATGCTATCTTACTCCCTTCATTTGGTCTGAAAGGCAGAGGTGGTGCTGCGATCATCCTTAACCCATAGAGGTCAACTGAAATAATTGTTCATATTTAAACAAAATCATATGTGGCTATACACATCCATGTAAATCTAGATGACAGGTGGAGAGAAAGACAACAGAGATTGTAGGGAGACAAGGCAGTACTTACCTCTATAGAGGGAATAAAAGGAATGCTATCAAGAAGCAAATAAAGTGCCAGACACCATGGCTTATGCTTATAACCCCAGCACTTTGGGAGGCCAATATGGGCAGATCGCTTGAGGTCAGGAGGTCGAGACCAGATTGGACAACATGGTGAAACCCTGTCTCTACTAAAAATGCAAAAATTAGCTGGGCATAGTGGTGTATGCCTGTAATCCCAGCTACTCTGGAGGCTGTGGCAGGAGAATCACTTGAACCCAGGAGGTGGGGATTGCAGTGAGTCGAGATGGCACCACTGCCCTCCAGCCTGGGTGACACAGCAAGACTCTGTCTCAAAAAAAAAGGCAGATAAAGAAGACCTCTATACTTTTTGTTTATAGTAACATTATAGAGAAACAGTTTAGCATTTGTTAATTTTTTGACGTAGCTGCATAGGTAATCATTACATTATCATCTTTTTTGTACATCCTAAGTTTAAACTTTTGAAAATTCAAAATAATTGCTAAAGGAAATAAGAAAAACTGTAACTATAATTACAAACTTCTATATTTATATGAAGGATACATGAGTTATCTCACTTTCATAAATTATATGTGCACTGCACAAACACATAAGGATACTGATAATCTAAAATAGAGCAGGAGTGACTTACAATTCCCATTTCAAATTCTTTAATGAATTATCTCCCTCATTTACTTAATAGAAATGTAATTTTCAATTTGTGCGACTGAGAAAGTCTTCTTAAATGGGAATTCTCTTGAGAAAAGTTTTTTCCCCTCCCATAATTTGATCTTAGTAATAATTTTTAATTTATTTTGAAGCTGTATAGTTTTCATTTTATCAAAAGGTAAAGAAGAAAACCATATAGGTAGCAAGGTATACATTCACCAGTTTCTCCATTTCTCCTCCATCCTTTCCAAGTCCCAGCTGCAATGTTCTGGCATTAGGTAAGAGGACTAATTACTTGCTGTCATTATTGGTTGTGTAGGATGGGAGCAGGAAGGGCCATTAAGTTAAGGGCCACTGGGGTGTATACTATTGGTAAATTCCATGTCCTGTTAAGAGACTGTGTGGTCCTAGGTGCCTGCTAATTCTTTCTGATGTGTGATTTTCATTTGGTCCTGTCTACACAGTTGAGGATACTGCTGTGCCTTTTGTTGCCCCTCAATGGATTAATGGGTTTTTGTTTGATTTTCCTTCAAAGATAGTAACAGAAGCAATTATGTATGATTCTAAAGTTACAGCATTTATCACAATAACTTAAGAACTTAGTAAAATGCAGATTCCTTGTTTCTAACCAAAGATATTCTAACCAACACATTGGATCTAGGCAGAGCATCTGCCATTTGCACATCCCAAGGGATCCTCATGTTGATAGTTCATGATATATGTGACTGTGAAGAAATGATAAATATGCAGGTTAAAGTAAGGGGCTGTTTCCTTTGTTTGATCCTAAAATTTTTCTCAACTCCTCCTAGACCACCAGTCAACAGAATGGTCATCTCTTAATCCTCACTTTGCCAAAAATTCGGAGGTGGGCTGAATTAATTTCCTAGGGGCTGTCATATCAAAGTGTCAGAAACTGATGGCTAAAAAAAAGTAGAAATGTCCTCTCTTACTGTTCTGGAAGTTAGAAGTCCAAAATCAAGGCATGGGCAGGGCCATGCCCTCTCCTGAGCCTTGAGAGGAAGATCCTTTCTTGCCTCTTTCAGCTTCTAGAAGCCCCAGGTGTTCCTTGGCTTGTGGATGCACCACACTAATCTCTGCCCCAGTGTTCACATGGCTGTCTTTTCTCTGTGCCAGTGTCTCTATGCCCTTGTTTCTCTTTTTATAAGGACACCAGTCAGATTGGACTAAAGGCTCACCCTATTTCAATGTGACGGATTCTTACCATTATTATCTGCAATGACCCTATTTCCAAACAAAGTCATATTCTGAGATTTCAGGAAAGACAAATTTTGAGGCAACACTATTCAACCCAGTCTACAAGCCCTAAACTATTGAATTAGATATGATCTTAGAATAATATTTAGTTCTTCACAAGAAAATGAGAACATATCCTTAATCTCCCAATTCTATTTCTTTTAATTAATTTATTTATTTATTTATCGAGACAGACTTTCACTCTTCATTGCCCAGGATGGAGTACAGTTGTACAATCTCGGCTCACTGCAAACAAGCAATTCTCCTGTCTCAGCCTCCTGAGTAGCTGGGATTACAGGCATGTACCACCATGCCTGCCTATTTTTGTATTTTTAGTAGATACAGGGTTTCACCATGTTGGCAAGGCTGGTCTTAAACTCCTGACTTCAGGTGATCCACTTGCCTCAGCCTCCCAAAGTGCTGGGCATGAGCCACTATGCCTGGTCATTTTGTTTTTTATTTCCAACTTTTTATTTTACATTCAGGGTTGTGCACGTGCAAATATGTTACACGGGTAAATTGCATGTCATGGGGGTTTGATGTACAGATTACTTTATCACACAGGTACTAAGCATAGTATTCTACAGATACAGTTTTTTGATCTTCACCCTTCTCCCATCCTCCACCCTCAAATAGCCCTCAGTGTCTATCATTCCCTTCTTTATGTTTACGTGTACTCAGTGTTTAGCTCCCACTAACAAGTGAGAACATGTAATATTTGATTTTATGTTTCTGTATTAATTCACTTAGGATAATAGCCTCCTGCACCATTCATGTTGTTTCAAAGGATATGATTTTTTTTATAGCTGCATAGTATTCCATGGTGTATATGTACCACATTTTAAAAATCCAGTTTATCATTGATGGGCATTTAGGTTGGTTCCATGTCTTCTCAATGGTGAATAGCACTGTGATGAACATGCACATACATGGGTCTTTATAAAAGAAAGATTTATATTCCTTTGGATAAACATCCAGTAATGGGATTGCTAGGTTGAATGACAGTTCTATTTCAAGTTCTTTGAGAATCTCCAAACTGCTTTCCATAATGGCTGAACTAATTTCGACTCCCACCAGCAGTGTATAAGCATTCCCTTTTTCTCAGAACCTCTCCAGCATCTATTATTTGTTTGCCCTTTTATTAATAGCCATTATGACTGGTATGAGATGATATCTCATTGTGGTTTTGATTTGCGTTTCTCTGATTATTAGTGATGCTGAGCATTTTTATATGCTTGTTGGCTGCATGTATGTCTTCTTTTGAGAAATCATTTTATTAACGTTATCTTTTACTCCTGTGATAGTTGTTTTTAAAGTTGTTTCCCTCTGTTTTTCAGCGGACAAAGCTATCATTCACTTTAGAATTACCTCATTGCTGTCTCTGCAAGATTTGGCACATCCTTAGAAAGTAGGGATTGCTTCAGTAATATGTCTGTGTGTGCATGCATGTTGGGAGAACAGAATAAAATCCCTAGGGAAATCAATGCTCCATTATCCTTGGTTGCCAAAAGAAAAAAGTTTTGCAAAGTGATGAATGGAATGACCTTCAGAAGAGTGAGAAATAAATCTCCCTAACCTTGTTTAACAATGGAAGCCTGATAAGCATTGTCCATTACCTTTCTAGGAGAAAAAGCAAAGTCAAGTCATAACAGTTCTGAAAAAGAATTATTTTTTTTCCCTAGGGCAGACAAGGGAAACTTTTGAAATTCCAGGGAACAACTTTATTTACTGAAGCCCAAAGACTGCAATAGTCATGAACGCTGTCATCTTCAAAAGGCTCAGTTCTCAATGGCAGCATTTTCATGGCGGAGAGAGGTGGTAATATGCAACAGCAATAAAAGTTACTCACAACCTTAATTATTCTTGATTTTGTCTCAGCATCAGATAACCTCATGTACTTCATTCTTTCCAAAGAATAGAGTTGAAGCTTCATTTAACTCAGAGAAACTCTCTTAACGTATGTTTTAATTCCTGTAAGCCTTTCTTCTCAAACAGAACATCTCTTGTATAAGCATCCATGTAATCTTCAGGGTCTGCAGCCATCTCCTGTAACTCACAGTTGCTCTGTGTATCCAACATCACCATAATCTATTACATAGCAGAAATGTACAAACTTTCCCAGAAACTCACATTTAACAAAAAAAAAAAAACACTGACACCTATAGTCGTCACTCAGTACCCAGGAGTCATTGGTTCCAGGACCACCCTCACGTATATCTTCCTGTATACCTTCAGACATCCCTATGTTACTTATAATACTGAATATAATGTAAATGATATGTAGATAGTTGCTATATTTTATCTTTTTTTTTAGTTTGTGTTATTTATTTTTCTGAATATTTTCAATTTAATATTTGTTCAATTTTTGGATGTGAAAATCATGGATATGGAGAGGCAGTTGCATGCTTGTTCATTGTTATATTGAAGTTTCCAAGATACTTCTGATGCTATTACTTCTGCATTTTGTCTTAAAAGGATGGCTAAGGCACAGATAAATCCTTACAACCAAGCTTCCATGAAAGAAATGGCTGTGCCCTCACTCATTGTTCTTAACCATAATTTATGAACTTGGATATTGAAATATCTTCATAATGCTTTCCAATGATTTTGGTCAGAAATACATACATGTTAGGTAGTTTAATGATTGTGAGTCCTGAAGCTAGTCTTTTATAGGCAAGAATTTTCCATTTATGGGTAGGAGAAGATGATTGGGAATGTGGTTTTTTAAAATAAGACTTCCACCAACATTTTCAGGCCCCACTCATCACAGAGATAGCTGGATATGCGTGGTAACAATTCACTCTGCCATTGAAAAGTACATTCATTTTTTAGACAGTGTCAAATAAAAAATAATTGTTAAGCAGATATGATCAAGTTACATGTTCTAGAAAGGGTGGTCTATAAACTAGGGTGTGATAATTCTAACTTCTTCCACATATACCATGTTAAATGATTCAGTGCAGTTATAATAATTGAAGCCTGTAAAAGTATTTGGTAGAATATAAAGTAATATTCACATATAAGTTCCCTTATAGCAGTGGTTTTCAATCCTTGCTGTGCTATCAGAAGCTTTTAAAGAGTTCAGATGGTTACATCAACCAGTGAATGAAGAAATAAACTGTAGCATAATCATACATACAATACTGCTGCATATTCTCAGCACAGTTTAAAGGAATGGTCTTCTGATATCTGCAATATAATGAATCTTGAAAGAAATATGCTAAGTAAAAGCAACCAGGCAAAAAAGACTGGTCTGTGATTTCATTTACATGGCATTCTGGAAAAGGCAACTCTAAGGATAGAAATCACTTTCAAATGAGATTTTCCTGTGGTTAAAATATGTATAACTCAACAAAGCTTCGGGAAAATTCAGATACTCAAGTCCCACCCACAGAGATTCTATCTCAGTTGTGGAGGAACTCGAGCAATGATAAAATTTAAACACTCCCCAGGTGAGTCTGGTGGTGGGAATGAAAACTATCACTTCACTGTCTTAATTTTAGATATCCCAATCCATTGTGACTGTGGTATCATAAATCTTATGCAAAAAAGATAGCTACCTGAAATGTTCATAACATAAGCCTCTTCTCTACGAATAGAATCATAATAAAATTTCCCTTATCAATGAACATACATTGATTGATTTATAATGCACTTATGACTAAATGCAGTGGTTTTAAAAATATTGTTCCTCTGTGAGGATCACATACTCAAGGACAATGGTGAACACTGGTAGTCCCTGTGTAATACACGATGGCACCAGACTAAATCCATTCACCTTATGATAACACATAATTGTGGTTTAATTCATACTAAGACCTTTACGTGAGTCAAGATTTTGATTTAATCACTCAAATAGCCAAGGCAACCTTGGTTTAACAGGAAATACCATACTAATCATCTTCTGTTTAAAAGGCACCATCACTGTCATGACTACCGCCCCAAGAAATTTTACTATTATATGAGAAACAGGTTATGTCCATTTGAAACTAGAAGAGATGGCAGGTACCAACTGGTAACATTCATCTCTGCAGCCACAGGGGGAGGTAGAAGATTCTCCCACCTGTAGTGCTCGAACCTGGTTCACCTTCCTCCTATTTTTCAGGCATCAAATCCATCCACTACATAAACGCAAGATCCAATTTCCTAATCGACAAATTTCATCTGTGACATTCCTGCCTCAAATCCATCAATGATGCCACTTGACCTATAGGGTAAACACCAAATTCAGCATGCCATATAATACTTGGCTTGATCTGGGTTCTGTCTTATACCAGCCTCACCTCACTGCTGTCCACTTTCCCCTCCCTAATCTCCAAATGTCTTTCCACGTCCCAAGCTTAGTTAATACTAAATGTACAGACGGTAGAGGGGAAAACTGAAAGTTTGTTGATCATATACTCATTTACATTGAGCTAAGTTCAGGGCTGATTTCATGGGCTGGAAACCTGTGCAGTAGCCCTGTTCTGAGAAAAACCCTGCACGAGCTCTGATATTTTACTCTCACCATTTCAGAATTCTTAGAAATTTGATATTTGATCTTGTGTTTTGGAAGTTAAAATCCAATAGGACAATGGAGCATATGTGTAAGTAGAGGAGATAACCCAGCCGGCACCACGTGCTCATGTAGTCAGGTCCAGAAACTGCAGATACAGGTATCAAAGCACATAGCAGTTGGCCTCACATGCAAGCTCAGACCCCAAGGCAGTCCTGGGAACCCCTCTTTGTTTTTGCAGTGATGTTTTCTATGCCTGAAATGTGAATTTGCAACTCCCTTAATATTTGCCAGCTTATCCATTCTCTGCTAAATATTGGAGAAACTCCTAGGCATACTCCGAGACTCAAATCGGCCCTCATTTCTTCTAAGAAGGCTTTTCCAAGCCTGCAAGAGTCCATTATTTCCTACTTCAAGCCAATGCTAGTTCTAGCACTAACCACTATTCCAGCATATATTATGAATATTATACAACCCTTTGCAGTTCATCCCTCCCTAAATTGTAGATCCCTATAGGAAGGAACTCCTTTTACTAATCTCTGTATTCCTGATACTTAGCACAGTGCTCACTGTTCTCTCAGTAAGCATTTATCTGAATTAAGCTGCTGACTTTACTTAGTAAATGGGCTTCCTGCTAATGGAAACTGAATGTGTGGTCAAATAGTCCTCTTTACAAGCTGGGAAGAATGTAGTCAGAGGAGAAGTTCTGTGTATTTAGAGAGTTCCAACCTTTCCAAAAATCCACCAACATCCACTCTGATGAAAGATGGCTATTTCCACAACAGGGAGCCTACCCTTTCCCTTTCCGTCTGCTCTGTTCTCTTTGCCTGCCATTTATTCAGAGACCCTTTCATGTGAAATTAAACAATTTCTCAGATCCACCAGGGAGTAGGTTTATTCCAGCTGATTGTATTTAATATTGCAGTGTTTACTTTCTGGCTTTTTGCTGAGTGCTTAAATCCAGGTGTTTATAATATGGGTTTCTTCTATAATTTCTGTTTATCTCAAGTGCAGATTTTCTTAAGCAGCTGGTGGCACATACGTAAACAAAATCAAAATATTTGTTTAAATTTTTCTAGGGTTTTGCATCTACTGGACCTAGTGATAGAAGGTGTTTATTTTACAGATGACTGTGAATGATGTGATAGAGATTGTATTGCCTGGGAAATATAAAACAATTGAAGTGGGATTTTTTAAAGAACATTAAGGATTAGGGTGTATTGGTATAATCAATGGAATAGTTATAGACATAGTGGCTGAATAAAGCTGAAAAAGGCATATATTGAGATTGATATAAGTAGCACATTTTATTCAGCAACTATTATGCATGAATAGTAAGTTCAAATCAAGAGAATATGACATATGCCTTGGTAGTTAGAGAAACTAGGCACTCATTTTTGGGCCAGGTTGTAAATTTGTACATTATTTAGGCATAACATATCCTTGAATTGAGCTTATTAAAACCTAATCATCATGACTAATTTTCTTAATATACAATAAACAAATTTTCTTTCAAGAAAGACTATTTGGGCCAGGTACAGTGGCTGACATCTGTACTCCCAACAGTTTGGAAGGCCAAGGTGGGGAGATCGCTTGAGCTCAGGAGTTCAAGACCCACCTGGGCAACATGGCAAAACCTCATCTCTACAAAAAAATATAAAAATTAGCTGGGCATGATGATGCATGCTTGTTGTGTTGGCTACTTGGGAAGCTGAGATAAGAGAATTGCTTGAGCCTGTGAGGCAGAGATTACAGTGAGTTGAGATCACACCACTGCACTCCGGTGAGGGTGACAGAGCAAGACTATCTCAAAGGAAAAGAAAGACTATTTGGCTCAGTAGAAAGGATGGATAACAATAAATGGCACAGCCAAAGCACATATGTAGACACAGGGTGGGCATGAGGGAGCTTTTTTTGGCGATTTTCTGAATTCAACAGACCCATTACCCATGTGTCAGGCACAGAGCTGGGCACTGGAGTGAAATACAGAATGGATTAGGCATGGGTCTTGTCTGCAGCACTGTCTTGATATGTATTAAATAATCAGAGTTCTAATAAAAATTACACCTGCGAGAAATGCTCTAAGGGAGAATTATATGATAGGATTAAAGCCTGTGCTAGGAGGAGATGATGTCATCTGGAAATCTGGGAGAGGGAAGCACATGAAGGGAACGGCATGTACAAAGAATGGCAGGTTTAAGGGCTTGGGCTAAGCTCAGTGGGGCTGACATGAGGTGGGGGCTGTAGAGGGTGGCTGGGGCCTGTGGAACACGTCAGGAATTTCAATTTTCATGTGAAAAGTCATGGGAAGCCCTTGCCCTTTCGTGGCAGAGTAAACTGATCAGCTGAGCAGACCTTGGAAAATCCATCTGGCTGTGGAGGGGGGAAATATCAAAGATAAAAGCACAAGAGAAGCCTCTCCACCACCCCATCATTCTCAAAGGCTCTTATCTTAACTCAGCATTCAAATGCAATGGGCAACATGGGGTCAGTTGTGGATACTGTTTTCTATATATATGTATATCAGTTTTTCCCTTCTGAAGACCTAGAATTGATCCACAAACATTAGTTAGTGGTGGAAAATATTCCCACCTACAATCTAAAAGCAACTCCTGGGACAGCAAGGTCGAGGCTTAGTGAGGTCACACAGCTGTTCAGCAGAATGTCCCTATCGTATAGGCCATGACCCCAGTATAAAAATAAAAACAACCTTGGGTGTTCCTTAGTTAACCTTGTGGAGCCTGGCAGCCCTGCACAAGGATAGGCCAGCCAGGTTCAAGAAGCATCTGTGAGTGTCAAGGAATGTATAGAAATGTAAGCCAGATAAGTACTTGATTCGCTTTTGTAGGTTCTGACTGTGGGAGCACATATCTGTATGACTGCATATTTGTGCTTCTTGCTAATCAAAAGCACCTGAATGGGGGAAACACAGAAGTCATTTCCTAACTGAGAACAGTTTGGGAATCTAAATACTGGCGTTGATCCACCCCCACCCTTCCTAATGAACTGTGTGGAGCTTTCCCAGCATATGGAGTAAGGAGTGGAGCTACGATAACCTTCTGCTGAGCTAAACACCACACATTGTGCCAGGCAGGAAGGATACAACTCATTCCTCCCCTTGGAGTGCAGGGATGTGAAGTCTTTCTGTGATGAATTGCTACAAATGTTGATAACTTAAATATAAGCAATTTTACTCTAGTGTGATTATGTTTTGAGACATTTTAGTTCAACATCTATAAAATAATTGCCAGTTTTATCTATTGAGGTCCTTCCTTCAGCCTACATTTCTTGTACAATACATCACTCTCTAGACCAGTTTCTGGAGACACAAAGAAAAATGACATACAGATCCTGCCCTCAGAAGCTTCTACACTAAGGGTAGAGACAGACTGGTAAACAAGTAGGAATGTTGATAGAAGACTGTGGTTGATGTTAAATGAGGCGCAGGAGGTTGAGGTGAGGGGAACCGTACACGCTATTGGAACCTGGTGACTTTCCCTTGTCTTCACTTTTTGTCATCTATTTGTCTTATTGCAGATGGCTACTCTTGCATTTCATCAGGACTCTGCTTGCAAGAATCGCAAGGCAGATCAAGCCCCATAGCCTAAGGTAAGAGGACTATTCCCCACCAATTTTGTAGGCAAGCAAAATATAGGAGTCCAGTTATTCTCTAACCCTTCTCATTCTCAGTCCTCCAACCCCAAGGATGATTTGCACTATAAGAAAGGGAAGTGAAATCATGTCAACAGAAAGTAAATTCAAAGTATATTTTTCACATTTTATGGGCTGCAAATCTCTGTCTCGCCAATCAATAAAGAAGATTCGATCCCTACCTTCTGTTTTAATTGCTTGCATAATTGTACACCTATATTGTGTCTCTTTTAATATATCCCTGTTTACACAGGGCAAGACAAATGGATGATAGCTTTTTAATTATAACACAATTATATTAATAATCATATAAATGTTATTGCAAATGAATGCCTACTTAAGACAGTCAAGGAAATGTGGCAAAGTACTTTGTAACTACTCCTTGGGAATAAAATATGAATAATGTGAACATCATTGATGTAGAAAAATCAACAGTAATCTATAATATATACATATGTCATATATATTTTCTCTTTTAATTACTGCTTTAAATCTCTTGGCCTCTGATTTTATTTGACCACTCTACCTCCCTTCACATAAATCCACATCTATGTATCATTCCTTCAGTTATTCTCTTCACTCCTATATCTTGAAAATTGAATGATACAGGAGTAAATTATATTATTGCACAGCTTGGTGCTGATACATCAGGTTTTTCTGTCTCATCTGGATTCGCAATACCATTTGTCAGTCTTTTGTTTAATTCCAGTGATTAGCCCCTTGCTTCCATTAAACTTTGACTGTGCTTCTCAAAAACACTACACCAAATGCTCTCCTCTCATTCTAAGCCAATATACTCACCTAAATAAATCAATAGAGCATATCAGATAGAAGCCACCCTGTCTTAGGATACTGCTCTCTCTGAACCAGTTTTCTTCTCCTCAGTTCTCTGTTTTGATAAGCAGATGTGTTTTCTCTTTCTGTATCTTAAAGTTTGGTGATCTACAGAATTATTTTCTTTTCTGTCTTCCTTCTCAAGTGTCACTGGGTGACTTTTCCCAGGGAAAGATAGATGTGCAGAGTTTTGTTAAGGTGTTATCTGGGATTCAACCCCTGTGGACAGGAAAGGAGCAGGAGTGGCCAGAGGGACCTTTCAGAGCTTCCCTAGGTTGGAGAGGGAAGGGCAGGCTTTTCTACATTCCTGTCCATCAGTCACCAGATGCCTCCTTTACTAGGAAGCAAGTTTGACCTTGGGAGAGGTGGGTCTCTCCAGTGGGAGAAATCTTTAAAAAGGGCTACATTAGAGGGCAGCAGCTATGCTCTCAGGAGTTGAATAAGAGTTTTTATTTTTGAAGAGGGATCTGGGCAGTGAGTCACATCATTTTGTCCACCACAGATTGCCCCCTGGACACACACACACACACACACACACACACACACACACTGACTCATGTGCTCATCATCACACACACCAAGACCTTGTGACTTTATGTCTTGCCTATATCTCAAATATGACCTACTCTACCATGCTAGTATCCTCCTGGGCACTGAAAATGAAAATTCAAGGTTTAGGGAGGTGGTTTTCCTGCTCTCTTCCTCTTGGAGAAGGGTCTTCCATGAGAATGAATTTTATGTTAAGGGAGGAAACTTCCAGTGCAAATCTCTCTTTTCCTCAGTTAATTCAAGTAATGCTTCTGATGCTTGAGACTGCAAGAAATCTTGACTAATACAGAAAATAACCACGGGCTGAGCTGAGCCAGATCCTGGTGGGTCATGATGCCCTTCAGGTTAAGCAGCACCTGCCCTGGAATCTGCCTTGTTTTGTGCAATGTTTGGCTGACTCTGTGAATATGATCAATTTCTACTACGTTTTCTCCACAGCTATACTTTCTTCCTCTTCTTTACTGTTATTTTTATATGTTAGGTTAAAACAGGGAAGCACTTGCATTTCTCATGCAGTGACAGGATTATTCATTTCCTAGAAATGTTTACACCTCTCTTATCAGAAAGAAAAGACAAAGAAAGCTTTGGAATTACTTTCCCTCACTTCCTTTCCCACTTCCAAGATGTAATTACTCAGAAACACTCTTAAAGAACTATCTTTCACCATATATAGCACATATATAGTTAGAGGGGAGGTAAGAGTAGCACATCTGACTCATCTTTTACAGGGTAAGAATTCAAAGAAATGTTGCTAAAGAGGAGTGTGTGTGAGTGTATGTGTGTGTACGTGTGTGTGTGCGTGTACCTGTGTGTGTATGTGTGTGTAACTGTGTGTGTACCTGTGTGTGTACCTGCGTGTGTGTGGGTGTACATGCCTGAATGGTAATAGGGGCTTTTCAGGAGAGGGAGGCTCAGAAGTGATCTGACTGTCCTACCAAGCTTTTTCCATTCAACAAACCATCCATTCTCTTGTTAGAGATTAACTGATGGCCTCAATGGAGCCTGCACAACCTCTATCTTTAAAGTTGAAAAACATGAAAGTAACCACTGCCTCAATAATGCTGATTCTTGAAAGAACAAAGCAAAAAGATATGGGAAAGGAATAACTTAAAATCATTGACTGATATTTAATTTGCATTCACTTTAAACCCAGCTGTCTCCCAGCCATTAAAAACCATTTTCGTAAAGCAAAGGATTAGGGGGACTTCATCCCCACTGCCTCTGTTACTTAATTCTGAGTTGTGGTTTACAATTCATTTCTAGGAAACACAAAACAAATAACATTGGTATAGAACTTTATACTGCATTTGTCACATAATTTTTTCTTTCTAATGCTATATGATATTTTGAAAAGTGATTATTAACGTTCCCAGGTTAGAAATTTTAAAACTTTAAAGGTCAAAGGAGGTTAACATTTTAAACGCCAAAGGAGATCAAAAGGAGTGCCCAAAATCAGGTTACTAGAAAGGGGAAGAATTAATATAACCAGAGTTTTCTGCCAATAGCAACTAAAATTTATATAACACAAAGAAGAGAATAAATAAATGGGGAAGATTTGAGTTTCTCTGAAACAATATAAACCCAAATAAGCCTGTTGGCAATCCACTCACATGAAAGAAAAGAAAAAAAAATGTATCTTAACAGCTAGAGAGAATTCATTCAACAAACACTTATTGAGCGTTTATCATGTGCCCACTTATTTTCCCAATGCTCAACAGCCGTGGTTTATTTGACAGCCCCTTTATCACGTGGAATCCACATACCGCTAACCCCTTTGGAGCCTGTGAAAAATGTCTGTTGTGTCAGAATTCATAGGAGGAATATGCACTTTCAATATTAGGTCTAGGTGATTCTCATGGATGATAAAGCTTAAAAATCCTCATTTAAGAATCTTGACCCAGATTCCAAATAGATTCAACATATCCTTTTCTTATTTCCAGTATACCAGGTATATACTTTCAGAGAAATGAGTGCCGCTTTCTTTACCCTTCTATTATTTGCACTGAAACAATATTTTCACTCGAATAGTTCTCCTCTGAAACAATGAAATGATAGATGCTGAAATTCAGAGCCACAGAATCTAGTCACTAAACACAGCACTATCTGGCTGGGTTTGTTGGAGAAATCTACGAGGGTGGCCCAATTGCAAGATTTTTTTCTTTGGCAGCAATCCCATCAGTTTGACTAAAGTTTATGCCTATATTTTAATGACTCATATTCTCCTTCTGCTGTGTCCCATGAATTACTTGGCAGAATTTCCACTGTTTTGAAACATCACATGTCAAGGGGAAGATATCAGATTTTGTGTGTGTGTGTGTGTGTGTGTGTGTGTGTGTGTGTGTGTATTTCAAGATGAGCAGATGAAAAACGTCTCAACTATTCACTCTTTTGCAGACCTCTCAGGATGACCTAATTATCCCAAATCTTAAATTTAAAATCATAATATGCACTTTATATTCTTTAACATAAATGAGGTATGTCAAAAGATCAAAGTCACACAGTATGCCTGAGTCAAAAATGCCAGACTATTTATTGTTCATTAATAATATCAGTCTCAGCCGGGCATGGTGGCTCACACCTGTAATCCCAGCACTTTGAGAGGCTGAGGCAGGTGGGTCACCTGCAGTTGTGAGTTGAAGACCAGCCTGACCAATGTGAAGAAACCCCATCTCTACTAAAAAAAAAAAAAATTAGCTGGGTGTGGTGGCACATGCCTGTCATCCCAGCTACTCAGGAGGCAGAGCCAGAAGCATCCCTTGAATCTGGGAGGCAGAGGTTCCAGTGAGCCAAGATCGCGCTATTGCGCTCCAGCCTGGGCAACAAGAGCAACACTTCTTCTCAAAAATAAATCATCATCATCATCATCATCATCATCATCATAAGTCCTTTTTTTTTTTGCAATCAGAAATATTGCCTTCTTTCCAAGTCAGAGCTTTAGTTACACATCAGCTCGCCTCTTCACTGTTTGAAGTGTGGAATGGGGCTGTGATGTTTAAAAAGTGAGGGGTGAGTGGGAAAAATACAAAAGGGGGAGTTCCTCAAACCACAGGATGTGGAATCTTTTCGAACATGGAGAAGGGACATTTTCTAAAGTTCGATCTTTGATGCCAGGAATTTAAATTGCATCCTGCTATAATTGAAAAATGCATATATTTAACCTAGGGTTTCTTAACCTCAGCACTGACACTGGAGTTGGATAACTGTTGAGGAGCTGCCTTATGCATTGTAGAATGTTTAGCAACATCCCTGGCCTCTTCCCCCTGGAGACTGGTTGTCCTCTCCTCCATTATAACAACCAAAATGTCTCAAGACATTGCCAGGGGTCTCTAGGGGACAAATCACTCCCTGTGGAGAACCACTGGGCTAACTGGCTTGGGTCTGCCACATGTGTGACTCTCCACATGTGAGGCAATATCCAGCCTCCGCCTGGCCCACTTTCCACCCTCAGGGAGTATCTGCCGCCCACTCCACCATTGCTGGCTCTGTCTTTCCTGCTGTTGGGCTCCAGCTAGCATCTTCTTCATGCAGCCAGTGCAGGTGAAACTTCTCACTAAAAGTTGGAGGTGATGAAAATCATTGCTACGCCTCAGCCCAAAACAAGAAAAAAATTGTGAATATTTGACATCAAAATTAATTAGCTATATTGACCAACTCCATTGCAGAGGAATTCTCATGAGCTCTCGTTTTCCTCAATCACTGATATCCTACCATGGTCTAGGTTTCTTTCTCTCCCCTAGGAGTCCTTCTCCAGCTCACTCTTCTCCTCATACAGGTTGATAAGTTACTCCTGACTTTCCTTGCTACCATTATATAACTATACAAACTGATTTAACTCTGTGAATATGTGCATGTATGCATGTATGTTCTGTGAATATGTGTATGTATGCATGTTTGTTCTGTGAATATGTGTATGTATGTATGTTCTGTGAATATGTGTATGTATGTATGTATGTTCTGTGAATATGTGTATGTATACATGTATGCATATGTGTACCTATCTATTTATCTATCTACCATGCAAAGATAGGTTCCAAGCCTCAGGATGTATCTGTGCATGGTAGATAGATAAATACATAGGTATACATGTACATGCCTACATATATTCACTTATACATGTATATTCATATATATAAAACACGTATATATATATGCATGTATATGTATTAGCACACATTTTCTTAGAAGAATATATGTATAAACACACTCATGCAGAAACAAAACCATATTTGCTAAACCAAAAGGTTTAAATTGTTTGAAGATCAATATACCCTAGATCTTCATACCTAATAAAATAAGCATAATATTTTCTCAAAATATCTCAGGCAAATGTTCGTGTAGACCTCCATCCCCACCAAGTGAAGAAAACCTCAGGGATCAAGGAACAAGTGAAAATTGTTCTGTTTAAGTAGCGGAGAAGGTAGGTTTTATCCCTTTGTATATGTAGCACAGACCCTCATCCTGTCCAGGCTAAGGCAATAGTAAACGTTTTTTCTACAATGCAGTACAAAGCAAGGCAGGGAAACACCTAACAAGAGACAGGCACTTTCTATACTTAACACAGACCCTCATCCCATCTAAGCTAAGGAAATAGCAAACACTTCTTCTTTGACACAGCACAAAGCAAGACAGGAAAACACCTAATAAGAAGCAGAGGGTTAGTCTTCACTATGTAAAGATCTGATTGCCATTAAGACCCTTTGCATCAAAGTCATGCTATAAGGTCACAGTGAGGTCTTGCCCCCTTTTCCTTTTCCATATCAAGATCTAAAGCATCCCTTCCTCCCATGGAGCAGCAGCACTGGTGCAGACTAGGGAGGTGCCTAACACAAGATGTCCAATAAAGAGAGGCAGGACCTCACAGAGGAGAGAGGCCAAGGGGAAAGCTTAAGACACTGCAAAGGGATGCTCCCTGCAAACCATGTGGTAGCTGTAACTGGATTCCCTACAGTCACATGCTCAGACCACAGCCCTAGAAACAGAACTCAGGGAGAAGTAGAGTAGAATAGGCAGACCTTGTCAAGTTGAAATTTTTTGCCCGAACTTGAAATAAAGTACTGATTAAACACTCTGCAAATTTTACCTGCAGCATCATCTTATTGAGCAATATGAAACCCCTCCCTTCCATAATTAGGGAATCACATCAGCAAGTTCATATTACACTTAGAATATCCCAGGCATTCTCTTGTGCTATACTGGAATACCTAAGAACTGGGGCATTTTGGGAGGTCCCAGCACCAAAGTGACTAACTAAAATGAAAATTAAGGGATTGGAATTATTGTAGACATTTTAAACTACAGCTATGATAAAGTCAGAATGTAACACTCTTTCTAGCTGGGTTTAATGGTGTTGGCTTGTGTTTTATTGTATCTCATATATTTCATTTGAAATCTTGTAGGATCTGATTGGAAGAACTTTCCCTGCTCAAAATAATAGAAAGCATTCCCAAAGGGATGTGTTTTAGTCAAGGGAGAGAGGATGATGCCAAGGAATGTGCAGATTTGCTGGTCCCTCTCATAGTCATGGCTGTGTTATATGGTTATTTTACCTTCTTATTAGTACATTTAATACACTTGGATTCTATGGTTTAGAACTTTGAAATCTCAAATGTTTTTTCTTGGGTACTGGAAAGGAATCCAAATTATATTTAGGAGGCTATCACAAGTAAGATTTATCTCAAATTCACAGGTCAATCAAGAAATTTATACACACACACTCATATGTATACACACGTATGTACATATATATAATGTATATGCACATATTGGTATATGATAGTTGAACCTTCACTCTTATGGACATAGCATAGGCCATTGTCTAGATTACTAAGTCAGGAAAAAGATACCAATCAATATCCTTTAGGGTATACAACCCTCATGGAAATAATTCAATATTCTTGTTGTCGAAGGAGAGGCCTCAAGTCTTAATGCAGTACCTAGACATGGAGTCCAGAATGAATCTCAAAAATTGCTTTGGGCAAGAAGTAATCTTAGAATCCTTGTTGAATACTGAAGACTTTTCTTTGATGCCTCTTTTCCTTCTTCTCCGATTTTTTTTTCTTATGTCACCAATCAAGCTTGCCTTCTCACTTTTCTCCCAGTACCTCCATCTACCCTGCATATATGATCTCATGAGAAGATTAACTATTGACCAGTTAAATTTAAACCCAGCTTCCTTTCCTAAGTTTCAGGACTGCACATCCAAATGCTTCTTCATCCTCCTATCTGAATGTCCTACAGCTTCCCATATCAACTTTCTGAAGATCTTTCTAATCATCTCTCTCCTAATTCTCTCTTCTAATACAGTGCATTACCACAGTAAATGAGATCTTGTCAAGGTTAATTTTCACATAGTTTGTTGAATGAAAACAATAAATAAAATGACTGTGTTTTTTTAAAGCCACACTCAACCCCTCGATATTCTGACAGCTCACCCCTTTCCCAAAGGAGAGTTTCCTGCCATGATGAAAATTGCTGCATCTGGTTAATCCCTGACTTCAAGGTTGTCTTTCCCAATATATCATCCACATGCTACCAAACACCTGTCAAAATAATCCAGATAACAAGTCTTCTTCATTCTTCCGCTTAAACCCTTCAATGGTTCATCCTGGTTTAAAAGCGTTTTCGCTCATGTCCAACTACATACTTCTTTCGTGGCTTACCCACGGTAGTTCCCAAATTACAAGAGGGACTGTTTTATATTGCCTTTAACATAGGAGATGGAGACAGATTCTTCTCTTTTTTTTCTTTTTAAATGGAGTCTTGCTCTGTCACCAGTCTGGAGTGCAGTGGCACAATCTCGGCTCATTCCAATCTCCATCTACAGCTTCAAGCGATTTTCCTGCCTCAGCCTCCCAAGTAGCTGGAACTAGAGGTGTGTGCCATCATACCAGTTAATTGTATTTTTAGTAGAGACGGGGTTGCACCTTGTTCGCCAGAATGGTCTCAATCTCCTAACTTCATGTTCCACCCTCCTCAGCCTCCCAAAGTGCTGGGATTACAGGCATGAACCACCATGCCCGGCCAGGAGACAGATATTTTAAGCAAAATTTTCTCAAAACCAGTCACTCTTGGCTAAGTAAAATTTGCTTGAAATCGAGAAAACATAGTAAAGTTGTATGTCTTTATCTTTTTCCTTCTTTTTGCAGGGACCCAAGGCTACAGGATGGAGAACATCCCAGGTCAGACCAGGGATGGTGATGGAAGGACCCCCTAGAAATGGGAGGCCCTCTTGAAGGGAGCACTGGAGAATGGAAAATTAGGGCCTGCTTTGGACCTAAGCAGTGAGTGAAGAAAGCAAGAAAAGATCCATGAGGCATTCCCAACTCCCTCCCCAAAGCAAACTCTGTCCAGTCCACACCTGAAGTAAAGACCCATTCTCTGTAGACTTTGGTGCTCAACATGTGAAGGGTACACTCCTTTTTGTTGGAGAGGGGAGGTGAACATGAGATGTATCATTCTAACTTCTTAGTGTGAAGCATACAGAAAGTTCATGATGAATTTTTGAAAAGTCAAGCTTCCTAGCAAATCTTTTCATATCACTGTTTTAATCTGCCCTGAATACTCGTTTTCTGCCACCTACTGCTTGAGACTTTATAAACTGTCAACAGTGTCTAAACTTCACTGTTGAAACACCACACCGTGATCCGTGCTTTTGCTGTGTGCCCCTTTGCATAAAATACGCTGTTTCTCCACTCTGCCTTGGACTTCTAAACCCCCTAAGTTTTTTGAGACTCAGCTGATCATCTACAAAAATATTTATCTCACATTTTCCCTCAAGATGAGTTTAGTGCTCTACAATATTCATGTTTCAGAAAATACAGGTGCTGCAATATATCATCATTGCAAGCAGATATATTTATCCCATTCACTAAGTTGCTAGTTGCTTGTATGACTGTATCATGTTAATCTTTCAGGTGGCTCATTTGGCACATAGTAGATATTCAATAAATTTATTGAAGAAAGAAATACTAGAGTTATATGCATATTTGTATTTTGTTTTCCTTAGTGTAAATTAGAGTTCCTATTCCTTATAAACTAAGGGTGATTCATAGAGTATAACAGCAGGGCGTTTTTCCAGCACCCCTAAAATTCAATCATGATACAAATCCACTGATGATCATGGCTATCTGGACAAGAAGCTACTTCAATTTCTCTTCAAGTGACAGCAGTCCTTTTCCCTGAGGCCAGGTATAGACCTGTCCCTGAAATCTGCCAAAATCAGCCAAAACTGAATTTTTGCCACAACGATCTCATTTAGTTTCTGAAGCATGATTTACATATTTTGATGTTCTAAGGATCAAGTATAAATGACGTTATCAAAAGCGTATTCAGTGACTTCAAGGAAGCATTTGTTCTCAAGTGTCTACAGGCAGCATCTTTGTGTCGACAACCCACAGATCTCAGCACAACTAGGTTATTTCTATGAAAAATTAAACTTCTAGTTCCCAGTACTAGTGATTTTCATCTCAGTCTCCTTATAAAAGAAATGTATCTTTGAACTTTCTTAAATTTAATCCTTATCTTTAAGGATTATTTTTTATATAATGAGCCCATTCCCAATTATTAAATATCCACTTAATTATTTAAATATATTATAAAATGTGGATAAGAACACATTGGATGGTGTTTATTGCAGCACCCTTTGCTGAACATCACCTATGATCTTAAAGTGCCTTAATTCAATCCTGTTATAAATGGTCTACTGCCTATTGCTGGGTGAAGGTTTTTCTGAGTAAGATCTCAAGTCCATGATCTGAGTCAAATATCTATATGATTTCTCTTTAAATAATTTGCAGATTTATGAAATAAGAAGCATATACCCAACTTAAAACATTTAAAGAGAGGAGGAAGGGAAAATGCCTTGAGTGGAATTTGGTGGTGGTATTTTGGGAAAGAGGAAAAACAAAGTAGATTACTCACTCTGCAAGGATTCTCAAATGCTGAGTCTAAGGATTTTCCCAGAAGGCCTTGACAACATTACTAGTTATGCAGAATCCATTTGATCACTCCAGCTGCCCTCTGGCCTCTTGTCAGGCAGTTACCCAGGTGCTGGAAATGTGGCAGTGAATAAGACAAACAGGATCCTTACTCCCATGGAATTTGAATTCTAAGATGGTATTTCAAAGAAATAAATGAAGAAAATATTTCTCAAAGTGCCTTTAAGAAAATAAATACAGTGATGTGTAGAGTGTTGCTTGAAGCAGAAGGGAAGGACCACATATCAACTCAGATTCTCAGAGAAGGCCAGGAAGGTGACTTCTGAGTTCAGATCAGAAAGATAAAAACCAGTAAGATTTGCTAAAGAGCGGTTGAATAATAAGAAACAGCAAATACGAACACACTGAAGAAGAAATAAACTTGGCAAGAATGTGGTCCTGAGGGCTGAAACTTCATGTACAGGAATACATAGGCAGGAACCAGAGCAAATGGGAATGTATGGATTAAAAGGGGAAACTGGATTTTGTGCCAAAGGCAAGAAACCACTAGTGATTCCTAAGCCATAGAATAACATGATCTTAATATTTTTTAAAGCTTCCTCTCTTGCTAACAATGTTAAGATATAAAAATAATTCCAAAACAATAATATTCTTTTACTTCTGGCTAACTAATTTCTAACCAATAGCGTATCAAGTATTATTAGCAGTTTTCAGTGTGACTTAATTTCCAAAGTCTATCTTTGTATTTTATTTTTATTTTCAGTCATCATCATAATCATTAATGTCATCTATAATCTTAGGCATTCTTTCTGCGCTACTAAAAACATAATTTTAAATAATTACAGTTTGATTATACTTGTATTCCCTCAAATATGAGCCTTAATATTTTAATTCTGTTTATAAAATATTTCTGCCTTTCTTTCTTTGACTTTCAATGAACATTTACTTTTTATACAGCTATAAACCTGTATTCAAGTAGATAAAGTGCATTTAAAATTTTATGAAACTCTTTAAAAATAATTGACCACTGAAGGTACAGAACTAATCTTTCAAATCTCCAAAGCTCATAAAAAGCAGTAAGTTAGAATCAGTGAAAAATAATTGATACGGCTATAGGTTGTATATAAATATCCAGAAATATTATTAAGCATTGGTTTTTTTGTTGCAACTTTATAAAATTCATGAGGAAAAAATATTCTCTCTCTACTCTTGTATGTTTTCAATTTATATATATTTCAAACTTATCATAAGGAAGAGCTGGAAAGTGGCACAGATAAGGTATGCAAAGGAAAAGAAATACTCATGGGTAACAAATGCTCACCTTAAAATCTCAGTCACCTAGATCACTATATCCAAACAAAAACTATCAGCAGGCATTAGAAAGTCAAAGAGAAATATTCCAATTTACTTTTCTTTGACTGACAAGGGTATTAGTCAGCATTCAAGAAAAAGATTTATTTTAAACAATTGGCTTACATGATTATGGAGTCTGAGAAGTCCCAAGCTCTGCTTTGGGCCAACTGGAGACCCAGGAGGGCTAATGATGTAGTTCCAGATCAAAGGTCAGAAAGCTGATATTTTCATTCAAATTCAAAGATAAGAACAATCTCCCAGCTCAAAAGCAGTAAGGCAGGGAAAATTTCCTTGTATTCAGGGAAGGGTCAGCATCTTGATTTCATTCAGGCCTTCAACTGATTGAACAAGACCTACCCAGTTTAGGGAGGACAATCTGCTTTGTTCAGTCTATTGATCTAAATGTTAAGCATCACAAAACACTCTCACAGGAACACTCAGAATAATGTTTGCTCAAATAACTGGACACTTCATGGCCCAGTCAAGTCAACACACGAAATTAATCATCACAGTGAGGCAATCTTTACAGCTTAGGCCAATAGTCACTTACTCATTCATTCTACCATCATTTACTAATACCCTGAGAAACGTGAGGTCTATTTTACATGATGGGGATTCAGTGAGATACAAGAAATTATCTCTGACTTCAATAGATTTGTGGTCTTTGGGAAAAAGGAAAATGCATACATAAAATTCAGTGAGATAGCAACCAAAGAAAATAGGTTAGAAAGAAAGAGTGACGTCACAAGTCACAGAAGGGTGGTTCAAAAGCTTTAACTCTGAAGTTTAGAGAATGGTAGTGAGATTACTTGCAAAGAGGAAATAAGCATTCCAGGGAGAGGGAGCACATTGATGAAAGAAATGGAGATAATCAGGAAGGACAGAGCGGGAAATGCAAGTGGACTGGGAGTGAAGAAAAACCTGAAAGGTCGGGAGAAGCCCAGGGACAGTGCAAGGTTATGTCATCAAAGCCTTTGTACGTCCTGAGCAATGCATTGCTCCTTGATTGTTACCAGGATCCAGTATAAATCTTTTTCTAAGTAAAAGGGAACTCAATAGCTCACATTTTCCCAAAATGAATAAATGAATTTATTTCATTTTGGGAAAATTTTAGCCAGTCTTTACTTGAGTTTCCCAAAATCTTTTTTGCAATTACCGACTATTAATACTCTTCCTGTCCTCCAATGACCTGTTCTGTGAGCATTTAGTCTTCAAATGCACATCAGCACTATTTTATTCAGCACCCATTAATTAAGCACAAGTTATCCCAGGTACCATGCTGTGTGCTGTTAGAATAGAGTGGACAGAACTGATGTAACCCCTTCCTCATGAAGCAGAACAGCTTCTAGAGGAGAAAGTAAACAGAGAATTTCAAAAGAAAAATACATACTTTTTAAAATGTGATTACTGCAGTGAATGTAAAGTACAGACTAGCTGGTTGTCAAAGCAAAAGTCAAAACCTTGCCCAGATGAAAGAATCTCAGAGAGACCCAAAGAAATTTCTTTTATCTCAGAGTTCCTGTGTCACAATTGTTAAGGTCCAAATTTTGAAGTATGCATTAACCTGTGGTCTCACCCAGGAATAGAACTGTTATGTTAACTGTCATTCTTATCTGGAAACAAGAAATAAATTTTAAGTTCCTTTTTGACTTCAGGATCAGATTTATTCATTCGTTACTTCTATTGATTATCACTGACTGACTTAACCACTCCCTTTTTGGTAGTGATGTTATTTAGTTCACTTTGAAATTATACCCAGAGCTCAGGCTGTCAAAATCCAAGAAGCAACATAGGGAATAAGAATAAGGTTTGTCACAGTTCTCTGCCTCTAGGCAATTAGATTTTTATACTGTCTTCTTATAACTAAATAGGAGACATAAAAACCTGTAATTGAAATGAGATGAACTCATTTGCTTTTCTAAAGTCCAAGCCGTTTTTCATCATGCCAATTCCATTCATAGGCTCCCACCATCCCCATCCTCAAGCAGTAAGCGAGAGATGTGCCCCTCCAGTCTTTGGTAATAGTTTTGATATTGAAAAAGTAAGGGGGAATAAAAGAAACTCAGAAGTTGGTTTATTTCCACTAAGCTTCGACCCAGTTCTCCAGGTTAACCTGGTATTTTACAGACCAAACAATTTATCGAGGCTTTTTCTTACCGGCCTTCCCACTGAGCTTCTCTTCTTGTCTTCCTCCTGTTGTCGGATCCCAGCCATTACCATTCACCATCCCACATTAATCACACACCTGCTTTAAACTGTCTGGGCCCTGGTCCACTCTGTTTGAAAAGATCTGCCTTCACAGCGTCCTTGCTCACAGGTGATGGGACTAAGGGTCCTTTACAACACCTGGTGAGCTGGGATTCTCTGTATCATTAGCATAGCAAGAATATATGAAGGCTGAAAAGGAGACTAATGTTTTGGGGGTGAATGTTTTTCATAGAGAAAAAGCTTTTAAGCAGTGAACTGTAATAGTTAAAACATTGAATATGCGATTTGGGGCACTAATTTTGCATTTAAAAATCACCTGTTTTAAGAATACCAAGACATTTAACTATACTAGGGATTGACGTTCTTAATTCTAAAAACGTGAAAATACAAATACAGCTGGCAGTTAAATTCAATTAATTTTGTTTAACAGGCATTATTGAGCTCAGAGTGAACACATATTGATTTAATCATCCATTTAGCCATTCATATATTAACTTATTCAACAAATATGTACTTAAAATCAACTCTGGGTAAGACTATGAGCCCCAAATGTGGGAAAAGATTGTTTTGTTTCCCCATCATATTGGACTTATATGACACAGAAGAATATAAATGTAATGTTTGAGATCTTCAGGATTAAAAAAAAATGCTATTTCTAGAATCAAACAAACTATTATAGTTCTATCATTGATTCATTGATGCATTCATTCATTCATTCAATAAACATGTACTGAAATCCTAGTATCTATGTTGTATGAGGCTCAATTGTTATAGAAAGAAATTATTATCTCATAGATTATTTGGATAAATAAAAAATTTACCACGGCTTGCTCACAAGATGTTAAGATCAGAAGGCAGAAGAATAGAATAGATTTGCTGCTTTACCGAGAGGTGGAAACTCCTCTTAGGCAATTGAGAATCATTAAGGACTTTAATAGAGAAAGAGGAATCTGGTCAAGTTAGCAAGGTCTTTTGAAGGAAGTTTGAAGAAGGAGTTAGAGGGGAGAAAGCCCAGGGAGAGGAAGGAGGCCTGGAAGGCAGTTACTGCAATGAACCCTGTGAGAGACAGTGGGATCTCAAACCTGGCACTCAGGCTGTGGGATGAAGAGGAAGTTACCCATTTGGAAGAAGCTGATATAATTGTATTAGTCTGGGTTCTTCAGAAAAATTGAACCAATAGGAGACATATGTAGGAGATGTATATATACACACACACACATGTATCTACAAATATTTATAAATATATATATATATTACACACACATATATGAATATTTATTAGGAAAAATTGGCTTACATTATTGCGGACGCTGAGAAGTCTCCCATCTGACATCTGCAAGCTCGAGAATCAGAAAAGCCAGTAGTATAATTTACTCTGAAGGCCTGAAAGTCATGGATGTAGTGATGTAAATCCCAGTCCCAAGACAGGAGATGATGAGATGAGATGCCCCAACTCAAGTAGTGAGGCAGGGACATAGTACTGTCCTACAGTAGTGAAGTGAAGTGACCCCGTTCCACATTTCAGTCTATTCTGACACTCCAGGGATTGGACAATGCCCCCCCCCCCACACTAGGGAGGTCACTCTATTTTGCTAAGACGGATAATTCAAATGCATCTGGAAACACCCTCACAGACACACCAGAAACAAGGCTTAATGTGAGCACCCTGAGGTCCACTCAAATTAGTACATAAAATTAACCATCACAAACCTCAGTTATGTAGATTTAGGAATCACCATTATGTAGACAAATACAAATCTGTTAAGGGTCAGAGGATTAGGTAGTGAAGTGTGACATTTCCATAGCCTTTACCATTGACGAAACGCTGGACACAGATTAACTCTCAGAGAACAGACTCACAGATTAAATCCTTGCAATGATCCTAGGAAAAAGCTACAATTTCTCTCTAATTTTACACGTGAAGAAACTAAGATGAGAGAGGTTAAAGAAAGTTTCTCAAGCCTCTGGATAAGTGCTAGATTTAAACCTCAGGTATACTCACATCCATGGATTTAACCACTATACAAATGGTAGTATCAATACTGTCATTGCATCTTTGTTATAGCAATTCTTGAGTAACATTAAATTGTACAGAAGAAAATTAGACTAAAGTATAACACTGTTCTCCTTTTTTGTTTCCTTATCCATGCTCTATGAAACACTTTTCAGCTTGAGTTTTTTTAAGGTCTTATGGTGGTTTCCTCTGTAATTGTCAATGATATGCTTATTGATACTCTTATTAAAGATGACATCTAGTTTCCCCTCACTCTGAAGATTGAGTTAGTTTAAATGCACTTTAACCCACATTCTCCATTCCTGGCCCCAAAGTCTGGTAGTTGTGATTACTGCTCTTAACTTTTATATTGACCATTTATGACACTAGTAATGTACATAAAGTATTTCTTGTTCCATAGCATTCTTATGGGATTTGTTGACCCTTCCTCACTTCCGATGATGAAGTTGTTATAACCCTTACCCCTACTTTCCCCATATTCCTGCACTTTCCTTGCTCTTACATCTCCTGTTATGCTAGTGAAATTTTTCCTTAACTTTACATTCCCATGGTACCCTTCTGGTCCTGGGTCATATGTGACAGAATCTATGAGGCTTGTCACACTCGAGTTTTTGATAGAAATGTCATATAAATATTTTCTGTGTTTGAATTATGCAAACTCCACAGAAATTCTAATAATACCCCCACTATGATCCTCAACCCACCACACTCAAGAATGCAAGCTTTAGAAGACACTGGGAGGCACAAGTCCTTTTACCAACGACAAATATCAGTGATTTATTCTTTGCTACTTTTTCTGAACACTCACTTTTTTCCCCCAGTTCAGAGCACTCTTATCTGCTGGAAAGATTCATTTTCTATGATTCTTCCAAATCCCTAATTTAGGATTATTCTTCAATAATTAGCATATTTTCTCTCATTTTGCTTTTCTTTTTTAACTACGCTATCCTGTCTGTAGAAGAGCCTTTAGACCAAACCTCTCGAGAAAACTGATTCTCCCAATAACTCCAAAAATGTCTGAATCTTAATTCCAACTTGAGCTGGGTAATAGTTATACAGAATAGACCTAATTAAGAAGTGAGTTTTACCAAACACTAAATCCACACTTTCCTGAAGCAAAACTGGCCAAACAAAAATATTTTTGAAGTTGAACCTGACCCTAGCTGATAAATCTGGTTTAATTCTTGAAATAGAATTGTTTCTAAACTCGACCTTATCTCAAAATGTTTGGAGACAAAAACAGCTAAAGATGCCTGTGTCTATTAATTTTAGCCTCAGGTCTACCACATATTGTGGGCATCTGAAGGCCAGTCCTGCTTGTGCCATGTCTTTTATCTCAGCCCTTCAGGGATCTGCTGGGAAAAATGGGCTTTTAAGAGAACGACTGAGCACGCAGAGTTTCTGCCACTTGGGAGGCTGAATTCCCACGTGCTCCTAACTCCTGTGCACTGGACGCTCTTAAAGGCTGTACAAACTCATCCTCAGTCTTTAGGTGGCCTGCAAATAGTAGACATTTTTTTTCTTTTTCTGGTTTTCTCCATTTTGCTTTCTTCTCTCATTGGAAGACCATTTAAATGGGTTAAATAGGGGCTGTGGTTATTTTAAGTAGATGCTCTAATCATTCTCATTAAAGTTTTAAGAATCTTCTAGAAATACGAAAGTAGTTACTAGCAGATATTTCATACATTTTGAAACAAAGAGATAGACAAATCTTCAAAATGCCTCAGCTTTGTGCTTCAAAATATCATAAACCTATTTTATTATTGCTACATGCTGCCATACAATACTATTTTTGGTAATAAATCCTTAGAGAATCCTGAGAGCTTTTAAAATATTATAGAATAGATTCCTATAACCTGGAACAAGGATTGCTGGCTACATAATCTTGCAAAATCCTCTAACCTTCTAATGCTTTGATTGATGAATCTGATATTACTTTGCTTCAAGCTTCATAGGTCCATTGACTACTAATCAGCTTTAATGAATATAATTCTATTTGAAAATATGAAGCACCATAAAATTATTGCCTTGATGATTTTTAACTAAATGCATTGATAAGCATTTCTGACAGTCTTGCTGAGCAGTGATTATTCAACAAAACTGTTTTCTGGTTGCAATATATCACATCCAATTTCCTTAGAATTGTATTGTCAGAGGTTTTCCTATTCATCTATAATCCAAAATGAAAAGTTAACTAGGTGATGAACAAAGTTTCCTGAGATGACTTACAAGATATGAAGAAAAAGTCATGAAGGCAATTTGTTCTCTGAAAATTCAAATACAGTTCACTAAGTCAGAAGACAAATCTATTTTGATAAACATGAATTAGATAATTGGGCAATATGTAAGTAAGAATACACTGGCTTAACTGAAAATTTAAAGAATCAATTAGCTTCCTTAGTGCTTAATGCCACCAAGGAGAATTTCATAAAATGTTCTTGAAGCTTTTTTATAATTTATTTAAGAATCATGTTAATTACTGCACAGAGACCAAGATATATAAAACTGAGTACAGACTTATCATGACATTAAAATATAGTTCCTGATAGCTTACATATAATAAAATTGTGAGAGGATAAGAATGGTGGCTTATACATTTCCATTTCGACAATCTAATTTTTACAGAGTTAACATCTAGATAAACTAGCAGTTGCAGAAGCAAGTTCCCTGTATTATGAGGTTTCTGTGATGGTTAATTTCATGTCAACTTGACTAGGACATGGGGTAGCCAGATATTTGATCAAATATTATCCTGGGTGTCTCTGTGAGGGTTTTTAAAAATTATTTATTTAACATTTAAATCAACAGACTGAGCAAAGCAAATTGCCCTCCATAAGGTGGGTGGGGCCCATTCAATCAATTGAATGCCTGAATAAAACCAAAATGCTGATCCTTCACTGAATAAGAGGGAACTCCTCCTGCCTGACTGCCTTCAAACTGAGACATTGTTTCCTTCCAGCCTTCAGACTTGAATGGAAACAAAAGCTCCTCCTGGGTCTCACCCTGCCAACCTTGGAACTAAAATGACCTCAGTCCTCCTGGGTCTCCAACTTGCCAACTGACCCTGCATATCTGGGTACTGGGAACTTGTCTGCCTCCATAATGCCTGAGCCAATTCTTATAATAAATTTATTCATATCTATATATATAAGTGTGTGTGTGTGTGTGTGTGTGTGTGTGTGTTTGTGTGCCTGATATATATGCATACCACATTTATGTGTATATCTACACAAACATCTATATGAGTTATACAAAGATATAGATACACACAGCTATATAGATATACACCTATGTATATACACATCTATATATATCTGTATACACATTTATATATACAAATATAGATATGTACATATATAAATGAATATGTAGCTATCTAAATATGTTAGATATACACATCTATATGAATATATATGGTATCATATATGAATTAGCTTAGGACAGTCAACAACCCCCTGTATGTTGGGGGTGTAATGTGTGTGTTGGGGGGTGGTAGGGATGGTGTTTCAGTGTGTGTGTTGGGGTGTGTGGTGTGTGTTGGGGGTGATAGGAATGGTGTTTCTGTGTGTGTGTCTGTATGTGTGTGTGTGGTGTGTGTTGGGGAGTGGTAGGGATGGTGTTTCTGCATGTGTCTAAGAAAGTGATGACTGTGATGACTGTTGACAAAAAGGGACCAGGATTTTTTTCCTAAATAACTCCTTTGTTTTAAGAAATGGAGAGCCACAAGGAAGAGACCAAGGGCTAAAATTTCCTAGTAAAATATATTTTGGTCTGATAAAAATTAATGACTCCTTTATTCGGGAACAGCTAATATTATAGAATGCATCTTCACTGATACACACAAATATTACTTGAGATATAAACAATATAAAGCATAAATTCACACAATTTGGGGGGGAAAATACAAGATATAGATAGAAAATTTCCACAAATATTTCTTGGGATCTACAAGATGTAGACAGTAACTTTATTTTTCCAGTTCACCTTTAGGTAATTACTTTTTTCCATCTAAAGAAATAGGAAAAAAAAGGTCCAGGAATCTTTGATGACTTCCTTAAATCAGTTTTAAATCAAGCAAGCAATGTTGATACATTCCTACAATTATATTTTATATATATTTTTTATTGTGTTCTAGGTTTTGAGGTACAAGTGAAGAACATGCAAGATGGTTGCATAGGTACATACATGGCAATGTGGTTTGCTGCCTTCCTCCCCATCACCTATATCTGGCATTTCTTCCCATGTTATCCCTCCCCAACTTCCTACCCCACACTGTCCCTACCCTAGTTCCCCCCACAGACCCCAGTGTGTGATGCTTCCCTCCCTGTGTCCATATGTTCTCATTGTTCAACACCCTCCTGTAAGTGAGAACATGTGGTGTCTGATTTTCTGTTCTTGTGTTAGCTTGCTGAGAATGATCGTTTCCAGGTTCATCCATTTCCCTACAAAGGACATGAACTCATTGTTTTTTATGGCTGCATAGTATTCCATAGTGTATATGTGCCACATTTTCTTCAGAAACATATTAGAAACATATTACAGTATATACAGTAAAAGTTAAAGTAACCCATCACTACTGCCAAACAACGTAGTGCCACAATCTTCTTGTTAATGGTTGGTTTTACAATTTCAAAACTTTGTCAATTCATTTACATGAATATATATGTACATATACAAATGTATATGTTTTCAAGATAGCAATGGAATTTAAATATACTGTAGAACTACATTGGAACCTTTAAATTAAGATATGAACATATTTATCTGCATCATTCTTTTTAGGTATATTTTTATTCCATGGAGTGGTAGTTCCTTAGTTTCTTGTACTCCTTAGAAGCACACAATAGTAGATTTAATGTGCAGTGCCCTTGAGGTTGGCTATTTCCCTGTGAATGGTATGTGAGTGAGAGAGACATGTTATCACTTTCAAGCAGAAGCTTTAAGAGCTGTCTACAAGGCACCATACCCTCTCTTCTGCTAGAAACATGGTATAAAATCCCAGATTGGTGGTGGCACTTTCTTCCTGGAGCTTGGATAAGAACACAAGGCAGAGCTCCAGCTGACCTGAGAGGATCCTGTGTGAGCAAGAAATCACCTTTTGTTTTAAGTACTGAGACTTTGGAGTTGTCTATTACTGCAACATACTCAGACAGTTCTCAACTCATACACAGTCAGTACTGTATACAATCGGTATTGGGGGCTAGTTCAATCATTTTTCTAATAGAATTATTATTGCTTCCAACTGTTCACAAATACAAAATGGTAGCAATACACCAATTTATATTGTACATTTTTATATCCACAGGCAGACCTTTGTGTAGTCAATTTTGACAAATATTGCCAAAACTGTCTTCCATAAAGATTGTAGTAGCCGCACTTGATGGCTCATGCCTGTAATCCCAGCACTTTGGGAGGCTGAAGCAAGTGGATCACTTGAGGTCAGGAGTTGGAGACGAGCCTGGCCAGCGTGGTAAAACCCCATCTCTACTAAAAATACAAAATTCAGCTGGGTGTGATGGCAGGTGAGGAGAATCACTTGAATCTGGGAAGTGGAGGTTGCCGTGAGCTGAGATCATCATACTGCACTCCAGCCTGGGCAGCAGAGTGAGACTCTGTTTAAAATAAATAAATAAATAAAAAGATTGTAGCAATTTATACTATTAGAAATGGTCCAAGCATGGGCAATATAGAGAGACCCTGTCACTACCAAAAATTCAAAACAAAAACTTTAGTCAGGTGTAGTGTTGCATGCCTGTGGTCCCAGCTACTTGGAAGGCTGAAATGAGAGGATCATTTGAACCCAAGAGACTGAGGCTGCAGTGAGCCATGATCATATCGCTGCACTCCAGACCTGGGTCACAGAGTGACACCCTGTCTCTAAAAAAAAAAACAAAAAAAAGGAAAGAAAGAACGAAATGGTCATAAGAATACACATTAATTTTGTTTCTTATAGAATAATGAAAACAATGACTCATAGTGTAGCCAATATTAGATATGACCTATCAATCATGTTAATCTGTGCAAAATCTGGTAATTTAAAAATGTCTACCAGTGCTGTTTACTTTACATTTTTTTATTATTGATTTAACTATATTTTGTGTGTATCAGCTATTTGTGTCTACTCTGAATTGCATGTTTCTATTATTTTGCTTTTTCATATAGATATTTAGGGGCTCTTACATGTTACACATTTTTACTTTGGGTATGTTGTATATTTTGCAATATTTTTTTCTGGTCTATCTTTTGCCTTTTGATTTGATTTGTGTGTATTTCATTGCACACAGTTTTTACTTTTATAGAGTAACTCTACCAGTTTCTTAATAGATACGGAATCTGAAATGTGTTGCATGTAAGAACACTTTCCCCACTCTGCAAAGCATTATAAAATGTATTATATTGTATTTTATTATAACTTAAATTATTTATAAAATGCCATTATAGTTTTGAGGGGTATTTTATGTTTACTCCTAAATGTAACTGCAATTTATTTTAATAGAGACCAAAATGATTTTTTGTTCAAATGAATAAGCAATTATACTCACTATTTGTTGAATAATCTTTTTTTTCCTGCTGACTTGATATGCCACATGCATTCCATATTTATTCCATATATATAAATAATATGCTTTGCTCTTTTTAACCTCTATTTTGTTTTTACCTCACCTAGTCTATTTTTGTTTCAAAATGACACAATTTTAATTATTAGGCTTTCATAGAGTATTTGAAAACCTATCAAGTTAATTTCTACCCATTTGTTCATTTTTAAAATTGTATTGCCTATTCTCACACATTTTTAAATCTAGATGAATGTTAGTCAGCTCATTAAGTTTTATACAGAATCTTCTTGGGGGTTGAAATTGAAATTTTAGATTAATGTGTGTGGTAGAGTCAAGGTAGTGCCACTCAGATCCCCTTCAAGAGGACTTCAGCCCAGCCACAGAGAGTGAGGGCAGCTGCTGCCTCCAGCTATCCATTCCTCAAAGCTGTTTCCACAGCTACTACTGCTGGAGCTAAGAGGTGTGAAAAAACAGGCCATCTGGACCCAGTGTGGGACCCTCCAAAGCTTCCTTCTGGATTTCTTGCCAGGTTGACCAAGACTTTGTGGGGCCTCTATGGCTATTTAGCTTCATCCTTGGTCCAGTGCTCTTCTTCACCCTTCCCTTCACATTTGCTGATCCCAGACAGATACCTTGCATCCCAAATTCTGCCTCAGTGCCTGCTTTGGGAGGGGCTGAATCTGTGGAAATTTGAAAAGCACTGATATATTTACACTACTGGCACTCAGTTGCTAATGTGTGGATATTGTTCTTAAGAATAGTTCATTCTTAATCTGAACAAGTCCCATGAAGGGAGTCTGTAATCACAGTTTATTAATTCCCAGAATGCAAACCACCATGAGGGAAAACTAGCAGAGTACTAGAAACAGAGTTCAAACAGATGTCAAGCTGGTAACGTCACTGAATGAAGTGGGGCTAAGGAAGACAGCAGGGAGCTGGAGAGAGTAGAGCAAATGGGAGAGGATCCGCTTTGGGTGCAGATGTGATACTCAGCTCCAGCCTCTCCCTGCCACGTGGAGACTTGGGTCCAGAGCGGTTCCTTCCCCAGTTTTAATTTTTCCAAAGGAATACTATATATCAAGGCATTACATACTCTTTCTGGCTGCCTAATCTAGTATGCACAAATATGTTTCCAACCACCTTTTTCTCTAGAAGGAATATGGTTTCTGAAGCAGAGAAAAAAAATGCTGTATTGAATATGTATTAAACTGATTTATCCTTAACAATTTGCCTGTTTTCAAAGTCATGAGCTATAAGATGACAATATATTACCAAGGCCAAATGTCTGCTGCTAGGTTCGTCAGCTTTCAACTGGAAGCAGATCAAAATGCATGCCCTCTGTAACACATAGAAGGCATTTGAGCTGGGTTTTTTTGTCCCGAACCAAAAATGATGTGATTCCTCCTTCCCTAGAGAAGAATAGAGAAGGCATATGAGAGAGAGAGAGGCCAAAAAGTTATTGGATATCCCTTGCACAGAGAGAAACATTACACTGGAAAACAAGTTTTATGCATTATATTAATGTAATTATACTATTTGATATTTTAGAAAATAATGATATACTTAAACCCAGAAGGTATCAGAACAGCTAACTTTCACATCTGTATTTAAGTATTAAATACAGCTAACTTTCACATCTGTATTTAAGTATTATAAGTAGTAAAATATTTACATTCTTTTATTTTATAAGAAAGAACATTCGTTGTATAGTTCTTGGCATTCCATGGAGCCTTTTCTCCAGAAGAATACAAGCTCTACTCTATTATTTATTCATTTATTCGTTTTTATCCGCTATAACCACTTACAATGTAAATGTAAAATGACAGAAAACAATTTTATTTCCTATAGAATAGTGAAAACAATGCATATTTAGCTCTTTACCATATTACTGGCTCTTACGGACCAAGCCAGTTATATTTGTTAGGGTTGGGATTGAATGGTAGCTGTGAACTGAATATTTGTGTCCCTCCAAAATACATGTGTTGAGATCCTAGGTCCCAATGCAATGGAATTTGGTGATAGGGCCTTTGGGAGAAATTTAGATAATGAGTGTGGGGCCATCATGATGGGACCAGTGCCATTACTAGAAGAAACATGAGGGAGCTGGCTTCCTCTCTCTTCCTCTCCACTTTGTGAGAGTATAACCAGAAAGAGGACCCTCACAAGGAGTTGAATCAACAGGCAGCTTTGATTTTGGACTTTCCAGCCTCTAGAATGGTGAGGAATAGATTTCTGTTATTTAAGTCACCCAATTTATGTTATCTTCATGTAGCAGCCTGGACTGGCTGAGACAATGGTACAACAAAGAGATTCACACATGTAACAAGTCAATATAATAGATTATTTTCTCTTTCTGTAAAAGTTCAGGGTAGTTCCAAGTGAAATAAATGTACACAGATGGTGAAGAGGTAACTCGGTTTTATATACTGATGCAGAAACTAGTGAAATAACACCACGCCATCTTCAGCATGCAGCTGCCTAAGTTGCCTAGGGTAGGAGTTGAGGGAGCCTACCCTAGTCAGCCTGGAGTCACCAGAGAGCATGTCTAAGAGATTTCCATAGACTGGATTGGCATGTATGCTCATCTTCCCTATTCACATTTTAAATTCAGTCAAGGGTCACATCCAAGAGTGAGTCTGGAAATGCAATTCAGTGGTATACACAGAGAGAAGAGAAAAAATAAATTTTCAAAAAGAATTAACTCTGATCTTTTTCAGATCTAAACAACTGCTGCCCAGCCACTGTAATAATCATCTAGCAGATCAATCCTGAGGTCTGCTCTCCCTAACCAGACCCACCTTGAGGGCTGAGGGACACTGTGGAACAGCATTCTTGTACAAATAGCATTTTCAGGAAGACTGGAAAATATTTCATTTAGCCATGACCATCTCCCTCTTTGTTGTACCCATTCTCATCAAATCTTCTACCTTTTCTGAATAGCAAACAACCCTGTTTCTTTCTGTTTGAGCATAATTAAGAACATAGGACAGGAACTCACCTAATATCCTGTCTCATCCTCAACAAATTCTTCATAGCTTTATCCTTTGCTTTTTCTTTCCAATTTCAGAGGCTATAAAGCCATTCTTTCACCTCAAGACCAACTCTCTTACCTGCATTCAGTTTTATAAAGTATCAAATGTATGAAATTTAATTTTATTTAATATTAACAAAAATTATGAAAGTGAGGAGAGTAAAACTAGAGAACTTTCTGAATTTCAAATGTCTTTTATTTAAAAGGAAAAGATCAAGAATACCCCAATAAAATAGATACAAAATAAATTAAGACATCTGACAAGTAAGTAGGACCAAAATTGACCAGTATTTATTTTGGCTCAAAATGTTTATCATAAGTTTCAATGCTTTGCTGTCATCCATAGCAAAGTGAGCATAAGATTTATAAAATGCATATTTGTATTATGGGAACAGTAGAAAGAGTTCAGAAAACTGTGCACAAAAATGAAAAACACAATGATAATAGTAAAGAAAAATAAAAAGTGTAGCATCAGAATCCAACTAGAAGACAAAAACTACACAGTAATTTGAATGGGGAAATTTGAAGTAAAGAACTATTAACTATAATAGAGAGAATCTAAAGAGCAATAAAGAGAATCCTAACTATTTCCCTAGGGTTGAGGGAAATTGCTCCAAAAAGAAATACATATATGGAAGGTGAGAGTCCCTTCCTCAAGGCTGGGATCCAACCTCATGAAAGAACTGTGTGACCCACTGGATGGCAGAGATGTTTTCTAGTTTCCCTGGGACAGACCTGGTTCATTGTCCCTAGAAAAGCAAAATATACTCCTTTGGGGTACCATTGAAACAGGATGGAGGTGTACACTACAAATGTACAAATGACTCACAAACTTCCTGCTGGCAGCTGCACAATAAGAATAAGAAGTAGGTGATAAAAAAAAACAAAAACAGAAACAACAAGCAAAAAACAGGAAGAGGACCTTCTTACTGCAGTGTCTCTCCATTCCCCCTGCTGACGAAGCTTAATATCATACCAGCTATATAAAAAAACTATGTAAGGGGCACAACTAGATTTTCATACAGAAGACAATGAAGGCTTACTTTTGGAGCTGGGAAGGTGTATATTAATCATTTTCAGTTATATTTAACACTCTTTCTTGTCGAGTCATTTCTGTGTGAACATATGAGCTTAGGTTTCCAAATAGATTAATTTTATCAATTCTCATAAACATTGCAGCAATCATACGGTAAAGAAAACGAGCATATTCAGGAAATGAGACCACTTTGGTGATGTATATAACATGCTTAATATAGCCTATGACCTAAGGGTTTCCTAGATATCCAAATCGTATTTCCCTGAAATCATTGGTAAAATGGCTCTAATCTCTTAACTGTACATTGTTTCTTATTTGTTTCTTTTGTTTGAAGGGATGAGAGAAGGGGAGGCATCTGAAGTAGTCCATATTTTATGAGTTTTATTTTTTTCTGATTTACTTTTCCCTTTGCAGTTTGTTTTAATTTTATAGAAATTATATCCCTTGGGACATCTATGAATATCTATGAGAAAGAGAGACAATTCCAAATTTTGTGAGGACTGAAGCTTATATAAATGGAATAGGGATGTTTTTAATAAAGAAAAAAACCTACAAAATTATGAATTCTGTGATCCACGTGAAAATACCCTGCTAAAATAAATGTATGTCCAACCCAAGTTCTTCTTAGCCAAATCTCCAAAATTCCCATAGCCATTCCAATGCCCCCAAAACAAGGAGAGGTAGAATGGAAAGTAATTTAGAGTAGAAAATGGTATCATTTTCAACTGACCAAAGTCAAAATAGCCTACGTTTACAAATTTTACCAAATCATATGACCACACACAAACGCATTACTAGGGTCTCTCCCTCAGAGTAGCTTTAACATTAAATTTAAGCTTCATTAGTTTCACATTCAACCCACCTATGGCAATCAATCTTAATATAATTTGTTGAAGATCTTTTCCTGTTCTTTACTTACCTATTTTATTTAATTTCCTTTTATTCCTACTGTTAGTTTCCATGAAATGTTTGACAATCCTTGGTCTTCTGTCCACACTTATTAATAAATGTGTCGATCAGTCAAGGGATGGGTAATGAATACCATCTTTAGTAGGTCCATAGACTCTTAAACTTCACCTAGGACTTTGGCTTTTAGAGATAAGTAAAATATTTTCCACAGTTCCTGCATATAAATTCCACAGTGTCTAGATAATCTGGCCCCTGCTTTTCTCTCTGGCTTCATCTTTATATTTGTGACCTGCAGGGTTCCCCAACACATCAAATACATTTTATCTCAGAAAATTTGCAATTCCCCAGATATCTAAAATATTCCCTCAAGTATTTTCATAGTTGACTATTGTTTTTATCCCATCTCATCTTCTTAGATTTAGTGAATGATGCATTGATAAAGCAGAAAGAAAAAAAACTATTGGAAGTCATCAGAAAATAATGAGACCAATACAATTTTAGCCTTACTGTTTCCTTGTACTATTTTTTCTTCATTTTTATGCCTTGACTTGTCTTGCTTTCCGTTCCAAACCACTCTGATGAAGTTCTCCATTGGTGTATTTTACAGAATCCTAATATTTATTTGAAAAGAGTCTATGCATTCAAATTAAAAATGATGTAAACTTCTTCCAAAGATTCCACCCAATAATATTTGAGATGAATTACACTTTTTCCCAGAACTAGATAATTTTAATCATATTTTAGCTTCATAAATCCCTACCCTTGTGTTTTTCCCAAGCAAATTCCAAAGCCTCATGTTCTAGATTGTATTGCAGGCTACCCTCTCCTCATGCTCCAGTTTTTTTCAAGCTCTACCTTGCTTATTGCCTGTTGCAGTATTTGACAACAGAGACTTGTCTCTCTTATCCAATGCAGACAATCATTTGAATTTGAGATCTTTGAAGCATGATCCTGGAGTCTGGGAGGTGGCCAGGGTTTCTAGGGACTTATATTTACGATACTGGATTGACAGGTTTCCGTAAACAAGAGTGGGATGGTTGAGAACTTGGACAATGTAATTGGCATTTGAAGACTATGAGAAGTCAAAAATTTTTAGAGTAGAACATTTCAATGCTAGTCTCAGAAAAAGTCTAAAAGATCCTCAGGCAAGCAGACCATTCTGTGAGAATTATATTCAGAGATATCTAATGACCTCCAGAGTGGTTTCAGGGATCTGTATAGTTTTCTTCATAGTCTTCATGTTGTAAAAGGAAAAGCATATGCTTACCAAGGAAGTAGTAAGTCTGCATATGCAATCTCTGACAATCAGATGTCAAGCCCCAAGGGAATGAGGAGGATGTCAAAACGATGCCTCCACTGGAGGTGTAGAATCTTCTCGTCTTACGTTTAAGTCTTTAATCCATCTGGAGTTAATTTTAGTGTAAGGTGTCAGAAAGGGGTCCAGTTTCTGCTTTCTGCACATGGCTAGCCAGTTTTCCCAACACCATTTATTAAATAGGGAATCCTTTCCCCATGGCCTGTTTTTGTCTGGTTTATCAAAGATAATATGGTTGTAGATATGTTGTGTTGCCTCCGATGCTTCTGTTCTGTTCCATTGGTCTATATCTCTGTTTTGGTACCAGTACCATGCTGTTTTGATTACTGTAGCCTTGTAGTATAGTTTGAAGTCTGGTAGCGTGATGCCTCCCACTGTGTTCTTTTTGCTTAGAATTGACTTGGCTATGCGGGCTCTTTTTTGGTTCCATATGAAATTCATGGTGGTTTTTTCCAGTTCTGTGAAGAAATTCAATGGTAGTTTGATGGGGATAGCATTGAATGTGTAAATTACTTTGGGCAGTATAGCCATTTTCACAATATTGATTCTTCCTAACCACAAACATGGAATGTTTCTCCATCTGTCTGTGTCCTCTCTTATTTCGTTGAGCAGTGGTTTGTAGTTTTCCTTAAAGAGGTCCCTTACATTCTTAGTGAGTTGTATTCCTAGGTATTTTATTTTTTTGTAGCAATTGTGAATGGCAGTTCGTTCTTAATTTGGTTCTCTTTAAGTCTGTTATTGGTGTATAGGAATGCTTGTGATTTTTGCACATTGATTTTATATCCTGAGACTTTGCTGAAGTTGCTTATCAGTTGCAGGAGCTTTTGGGCTGAGGTGATGGGGTCTTCTAGGTATACTATCATGTCGTCTGCAAATAGAGACAATTTGGCTTCCACCTTTCCTATTTGAATACCCTTTATTTCTTTTTCTTGCCTGATTGCTCTGGCTAGAACTTCCAGTACTATGTTGAATAGAAGTGGTGAGAGAGGGCATCCTTGTCTAGTGCCAGATTTCAAAGGGAATGCTTCCAGTTTTTGCCCATTAAGTATGATATTGGCTGTTGGTTTGTCGTAAATAGCTTTTATTACTTTGAGATATATTCCATCAATACCAAGTTTATTGAGGGTTTTTAGCATAAAGGGCTGTTGAATTTTGTCAAATGCCTTCTCTGCGTCAATTGAGACATAGGAGTAGGCAAGGACTTCATGAACAAAACACCAAAAGCATTGGCAACAAAAGCCAAAATAGACAAATGGGACCTAATCAAACTCCACAGCTTCTGCACGGCAAGAGAAACAGTCACTAGAGTGAATCGGCAACCATCAGAATGGGAAAAAATCTTTGCAGTTTACACATCTGACAAAGGGCTGATATCCAGAATTTACAAAGAACTCAAACAGATTTACAGAAAAAAAACAGACAAGCCCATTCAAAAATGGGCAAAGGATATGAACAGAAACTTTACAAAAGAAGACATACATGAGGCCAACAAACATATGAAAAAGTGCTCATCATCATTGGTCATTAGAGAGATGCAAATCAAAACCACATTGAGATATCATCTCACACCAGTTAGAATGGCGATCATTAAAAAATCTGGAGAAAGCAGATGCTGGAGAGGATGTGGAGAAATAGGAACACTCTTACACTGTTGGTGGGAGTGTAAATTAGTTCAACCATTGTGGAAGACAGTGTGGCGATTCCTCAGGGACCTAGAAATAGAAATTTCATTTGACCCAGCAATCCCATTACTGGGTATCTATCCAAAAGACTATAAATCATTCTACTATAAGGACACATGCACACGAATGTTCATTGCAGCACTGTTTACAATAGCAAAGACCTGGAACCAACCCAAATGCCCATCGATGATAGACTGGACTGGGAAAATGTGGCACATATACACCATGGAATATTATGCAGCAATCAAAAATGATGAGTTTGTGTCCTTTGTAAGGACATGGATGAATCTGGAGAACATCATTCTCAGCAAACTGACACAAGAACAGAAAAAGAAATACTGCATATACTCACTCATAGGTGGGTGAGAAAAATGAGAACACATGGACACAGAGAGGTGGTCTACTATACACTGGGGACTGTTGGGGGAAATGGGGGAGGGACAGTGGGGGGGGCTGGGGAGGATAGCCTGGGGATGAATACCAAGTGTGGGTGAAGGGGAGGAAGGCAGCAAAACACACTGCCATGTGTGTACCTATGCAACTATCTTGCACGTTCTGCACATGTACCCCAAAACCTATAATGCAATAAAAATTAAAAAAAAAAAAAAAAGAATCTTCTCTCAGAGCAGGCTCCTTGCAGCCATTTGAATACTTTTGAATTTTGTCACATCTGAGTAGCACTTGAATGTCATACCTTATAGACCTTAAGGTATGAGTAAGTTGAGTTAAGTTCATGCTACCAAATTCAACCTTGATATAAATAATCACATCCATTATATAAGCCCAAAGATAAGCAGAGTTACCATATTTTATTCATGACCATAGCCTGATCACTGATCACCATGGCTAGTATATAACAAGTATTCAAGAAATATTTATTCAGTGAATGAAATAAAGTAGTTTAATATGTTAACTTTACACACAAAAAATCTTAACTATTAAAAATAATTGTGAATTTTTTAATTGAAGTTTTATGAGTAGTACCTTTCAAGGACCCTATGAAAAAAAATATTACTAAAGAATATTGAGGCACAAGTGCCCAGTGGGATTGGACATTTTAACTTAATATCAAGGCTCTCTCTCTCTTTTCCCCTTCGTTAATAAATGTGATATTATATGGTATCTTCACAAAGAAAGACAAAAAAAGATTTGGATTGATGTATTCCTTAACACAAAATACCTCCAGAAGGCAACAATAGTTACCTTAAGGAAAATCCACAAACAAAATCAATTAAAAGGCCAACTTAACTATTTGACCCTAGCAAACTGATTTTTACTTCACTGAAACCGGCTAGAAGATTGATAAGAAATTATCAATGACAAAGATTTTAGCAGACATAAGTTCCCTACGCTGATCTGTGGTACCTATTGAAGTTCATTCTATTGTAGAGAAAAATACTGCTTTTTTAGTGATGCATGTATATACCTAAGTTAGATGGGTCACTTCCATTCAGGCTATATGGAACTGCATAGTGATTAAAATGTCTTTGAGTCTTTGCACATGATGAATAGTAAACTAATAAAAATTAATTTAAATGAGAGTCATGTTGCACTGGTTTTGTTTTCGATTCATAGAAGCCTGGTTTGAATTTCCACAATCAATTACTATTGTGTATTAGTTTGGGAAAGTTTTCTAAACCTCAGCATCTTTACCCAGAAAATGAACATATACGTGGGGTTGAGGTAAGAATTAAGGAAGATATCTTAAAAACTTAGTTCAGTGTTGGCATAAAGTAAGAAATAAATTGCAGTGGTCATTACTATTGTCATTGTTATTAGTCTTACATTATAATAAATTGTACACTCATAAGTAGTGATACTTAGGGTATCATTGTACGCATTTTGTGAACTGGAATTATTCTGGATTGGCTTTATCTCATGCTCTACCTTGTGTTTCTAGTTAAAATTCTCACACATTTCTAATGTATGTCACCTTGCTATACTTGCACATTAATAACAATTTCTTTATTTGGATAAAAAGTAGGGTTAAAATAAATATATAGATGAATAAATATAGATATAAAACTGCCTAAATAATGCTCACATTTATATATAATAGTTCTGCCCTATAAATTATAAAGTGTCCCAGGATCTCATCCAATATTTGTTTTATACAATGAGAGAGAAGAGCAGAAAATGTAACCTCAAAAGAATATATAAATTAACTAGAATCGAAGCTTTACAAGTGTACTGACTTTGGCCTGTTATGCTCAGAACAGTGCTTGGTATACAGGTGGACTTCAGTTAATATGTGTTGAATAAATACACAAATTAAATAAATGAACATTTTCTAGTATTTTTATGTGCAGAGCAACTGGCCAGGCACCTTGGGGAATACAAGATTTACAACAAATAAATGTAGCTTCTCTTTCTGGACCTCACCATGTAAGTAGAGAAGAGAAATTCCCAACAAAATAACCATTATAAGTCAGATGGCATTGTAATGAAGACCCGAGCACAATATCATGTATCAAGGTAGAGGGGGAGGGTGCTTGAGGGGTGTAAGTAATTCCAACTGGGGAAAAGCATGATAGAATCCTAATACTATGATCCACAATTCAAGGCACTTGATGCTAATTTCTAAGCAGTATTTCAAATAAATTTAATATAAACCTGCCCTCATGAAAAATATTGGCCTCCTAAAATGGGAGATCGGCACCCAATCACAAGGAGTTGATTTAACCAAAAGTTGGGACTTTTTTTTATCACACCACTCTTTACCCTGAAGTACCTCAAAGCCATTTTGATGAGGACAGTTATGAAGTGGTGCATTCTTGTATTTGGCCCTGTGGATGAAATGTTATTTCTGGGGGAAATGATACAATACGGAACAGAGTTGATTCTTTAATATAGCTTTCTCAGTACCAGCTTCATATTCTAATCCCCTGGAGGGGTTCTGGGAAAGAAAGAAGAAAAGAGAAAAAGGTGGAGGAGAAAAAGAAGAAAAAAATTGTCTAGCCATAACCCCAAACTAATAAAATATAATCTCTGAGAGAGGGGCCAAGATCTCAGCATTAAATAAAAATCTCCCAAGAATACAATATGTTGCCATGATTGAAAGCCACATTTGTCTAAGACAATGCCTCTCAAACTTTGCTGGGCATAAGAATCATCTGTGGGCCGGGCGTGGTGGCTCAAGCCTGTAATCCCAGCACTTTGGGAGGCCGAGGCGGGTGGATCACGAGGTCAAGAGATCGAGACCATCCTGGTCAACATGGTGAAACCCCGTCTCTACTAAAAATACAAAAAATTAGCTGGGCATGGTAGCGCGTGCCTGTAATCCCAGCTACTCAGGAGGGTGAGGCAGGAGAATTGCCTGAACCCAGGAGGCGGAGGTTGCAGTGAGCCGAGATCGCGCCATTGCACTCCAGCCTGGGTAACAAGAGCAAAACTCCGTCTCAAAAAAAAAAAAGAATCATCTGTATGGCTTGCTGAAATGGGATTCATAAGCCTCAGTCCAAAGATCTATTTGAGATAAAGCTCAAGGTTTTGCATTCTAACAAGTCCAAAGATTACGCTGTTGGTCTGTGAAACAGGCTTGGAGTAGCAATGCTCTAGGCAATGGCTACCAAAGCTCTCTAAATACAGGCCGAGAATCGAGCTGCCAAGGAGTTGCTGCTCAGAGGGTGATCTATGGACAGGCAGCACCAGCATCTCCTGAGATCTTGCTAGAGATTCCAACTCTCAAACTCTTCTAAAACAGAACCTGTATATCAACAAGGTTCTCAGGTGGTAAGCATGTACATTCATGCTTGAGAAGCACTGCTTTAATACTCAAATTTGATTGCATATTGGACTCACCTAGTAGATTTTTTAAAACTACCAGTGCCTGTGTACTGCTCCAAGAAGGCTTCTGGACATTGGGACTTTTTAAGAATTGACCAAGTGATTTTTTTCTTTTTTGAACAGCAAGGTTTGAGAAAACCACTGTTCTACAAGACATGATGTGAGGTGATGTTATGCAAAATTTTCTCTAAAATTATTTTCTTCCATTCTCCTGGTTTGTCAGGTTGCCTGACATTCTACTAATAGATATTCACTCATGCATGTTAATAAGAATCTTCTCAAATACAAATCACTATAGGAGGATGAACATTGTTTTATCAGTCATTAACAACATTGTGTCAACATAATTTAATTAAACTCTGAGATCACTGAGCTGGAAAAAATCAGTTGTAATGGAGGTTGGGAGAATGGAAGAAACCAGTAATTTCAAACATTGGGGAGCTTTTTTTTCAGGGACTGAGACAGATGAAAGTTTGGACTGTTGATGGTGGTGAGATAGTGATAGGTTAGTTCTTGTTTAACCAAAAGGTAGAGTAGCACACTGAACATTTGAGAAGCTGGAAGAGTGGCACCAAACAGTGAGAATAAATTTCTTTCTTTTTATGAAAAGAACATTGAAATAATTGGTGAGAAATTATGAAATTATAATTAATTATTTTGAGATTGGATATAAAAAAGAGTATGTAAGTGGCTGATGTTGTAGCCATTAGAAACTATTATAAGTCTCTGCTTTATTTTACAAGCATTTTTTTGTCAACTGACTGAGCTCCAGAACCTTGTCATATATTTATCATGCTCAATAATATTTGAGTTATTGATATCCCAGCAACATCATGCACACTGACTTGCTCCTTATTTAAGCCAGGTTAACTCTAAAAGTATGACTGAATGAATATAATAACTACCCCTCCAATAAATATCTCGTCTACATACACAGATCTAGGATTGCCAGAATTTTCTCTTTCATGCTATCAGATACCTTAGATACACTCTGAGTCATTTAACTGGAATTAGGTACATATGGAAAAAAGAGAAGTGTCAGTGTTCCTCTTACTTAATGGATCACCTTAAAAAAGACAAGCAGTAATTAAGGACAAATTGGGGGTCACATAACAAATTAAAAAGTCTAGACCCTCAATACTCACCAGCATCAGTTTTCTACAATGCATGCAATCTCGGTCAACTGCAGAAGTTGAATCATGTGGGTACATTTCTTTGAAGAAGTTCTTATTTTGTTTCTTGATAAATAAATACCAGTAACAACAAAGTCAACTAATTTAAACTATTGCTTTTATTATAATTACACAGGAGCACAAATAAATAAGCACAAAAAGTATTGTAAAATATTGTCAATGCACTCAAGAAAGCAATTTATTTTCAAACAACATCTGGTTACTTCAGTAGTATCAAAGTACATTTATAATTACATGTTACTTAAAAAAATCAAGTACAAAAATTAAGAGACATTAAAACATCAGTGTTTATATTATTATGTATATAGAAATGGCTAATAACACATGAGTAGAGAAATCTGTTATCTAATGCTTATTTGCACAATTTTTCAGGCACATACCTGACATTTCTAATGAATTATGAAAAATGCAATATGACATTCAGATTTTTAGATATGGTAAACATGTTATATTGGAATGGATGTTAAATGGTTTTCTTTAAAAACCCTGTCTTTTAAAAATGTAGTGCCATTATCCACTAAAAAACATATTATTTTATATCATCTTCTCATAGCTATTTGTTCCAGTTTTCTGAAAGAGCAAGAAAGTAAACATACAATTGCTAAATACGTAAACACATTTTTAGTGCAAGATAACAAGACCTGTGACTTTACTGTGCTTTGTTTTTTATAATCACAGTGCACTTTACACAAGTTGCTACACTATAAATGTTAACTTAAGGAGTTCCAATCAAAAGAAGTGCATACTAAACATTTTCATATATATTATATACAGTATGTATACTGTACGTGGGTGAATACATGTGTAAATGTAGATGCTTTTAGGGTGGGCAAACCCAGTTATATTTGGGAACAATTGAACCCTTGCAAAGAATTTTCACATATGTTTAGTTGAGATAAATCCAACAGCATTTCTTTGAAAAAAATTCCCCTTAAATTTGAAACTTCATAATATTTAAAGGGAAATGTAATCAGACATTATTTTTTTCATATTACACACATTTTGCAATGTAATTGACCCAAATATCAAAGAGTTTTAAATCATCTAAACCCCAAGTCATAATGTTCAAGTCCAACATGGCAAAATGTGTTATCGTTTTAATGATTTACATAGACAGCAATACATATTATATATGCAGACATCGAGGCTTACACATAACATATTCTATACTTCGACATTCAGTTTAGTATGTTTAGTATTTTAGCTTGACTATACACTTGATCTGAAAAAAAAAATGCCATATGTAAACACAATTGTATATCTTCTTAAAAACAATTGGCTTTATTTTGAAAATATTGATGATTGCATAATTAAGCTCCTTGAAGGGCGGAACGACATTTTTTTCAATATTTAACATGAATTGCTTTAGAATTTTTTTAATGCCTGATACATAAGTTGCTCAATAATGAATTGTTAAATAAATAATGGATTAATAACAAATTCTCCACATTCTACAATTAGCTGTCTATTTTGCACACATGGAAGATGTAGTGAGATAATGTTAAATGCTATAGGTACCATTTTTCTTTTATTTTCATTTAAATTTGGGACACAATGAATTGTGAATTACTATCTATTCTACTATTTCTTTGCAAGCGTGAATTACCTCTCGTCTTGGATGACTTACTGCTTAAGTCATAGGAATTGTTGCTTCTTAATTTCACATGTGAGTGTAGTTATTTTACAAGCTCTCTTCTACTTTAGGAAATTGGCTTATCTTAACATGAAAGTAATATTAAAATTCCCTTTCTATGTGCATTGTGTTGGTGTCTTATTTAATTAGTTAAAATGATAACCCAATAGCTTTGTTTCATTTTATTGACTTGGTCACTAAATTTGCTAAAAGGAATCAAAATAAATTCCATGTATAGGCAAGATCCTACACCAAAATGTAGTAATAAAAGCACTCTTTTATTCTCTAGAAACAAAGACAATTTTGTCACTATTTTGGAAAGTAAAGTTGTATCCAGTTGTCTCTAGACAGTTGACACGTATTTGAATATATAATACTTTAAAACTACAAATTTTAATCTCCAGATGTTTTACCTTCCTAATTATTTTACATAGGTGGGTATTAACCTTCATTTACACAAATCCATCACATTTTACTCCAAGTTTGCTTCATTAGCACAAACCGGGGAGAGATGTGGGCGGTGTTTATATAAAAGATCAGTCTTATACCTCAGAGGATGCTGGCTTCTGTGATTGGAAAAAATGCAGATCTTTATTTTTTCTTTCCAGTGGTTCTAAAGAAATTTATATCTTCTCTGCTAAGGAGTGTTTCACATATGAAAGCATCTTGTGACATCCAATAAAAATTCTTTTCTTAAGAAATTTGCTGTGAAAAGACCATTTTTCATAAGTATGAGCTCTTTCAACCTGATAACCATGCCATGATATGATTTGTTCTTTGGCACTGCTAGAAATATGAGCTTTATTATGGCATAGCATTCTGGCTATCTGTACATTATCTTCTGACCAAATTAATATACTGAAATATCCTGGTTGATTACTGCCAGAGAGTCAGCTTATTTGTCTTTACATACTAAAAACCTCCTTTTCTCCATTTAGAGAAACACTACACAAAGAGGAAATTGATTATGGAATGATTATTGCCACAGTGGACAATTGTATAGGCACAGAATAACAGTTCTTGAGTCAAATCTCAGTTAAGCCACTTTTCCAGATCTTTCAGTCACTTTCCAATTAAGGAGACGTTTATAGAAATAAATTAAAATGGTTGCCTAAAGTAAAATTTTCAAACAAGTTACCTCCTCAGAAAATAATGCATTTGAAAAAGGAGTGTACAAAACCTGGCCATAGCATGAGTTTGACAGAACAAATAGGAATGGTTTAATCCAACACAGATCATTTAAGTACTTCTGTTTCCTTCTTGACAAACGGCCAACATTAAATAAATCTTCTGACTAAATCAGAGTGATATGGGAAAGACGGGCATCTGGAAAACACACTTGCATCTCCCCACAGAAAGATGTTCCCTAAATATAAATTTTAAGGGAGGGTTGATCATTACCATACTGATCCTGAATATATGTTTCATAAAGATGCTGAGAATTGATATCTTGTGTCTGACTGATAGGCTTGAGTATATGTGGTCATGAAAATTTAAATCAGGATAACAACTTGGGTCATAAACACATTTTATTTCCGTTCTGATTTTATCTAAACACATTTTCATCACCCTTAGATTTGTGTTCCATAGATTGTTGGGTTTAAAACATAATCTATAGCTGGTGAAACATGCTGGCGGGATTTATTTAAACTACTTAAGATCTCTTTGTGACTTCCTGTATTTGTGATCCTGGTTTTCTACCACCTCAATTATATAAGCAGAACCTACAACTTCAGTAAGCATTTTATGTATACAGTTCTCTCACTGAGTATTCATTCATGTACACAGACACTCACACACACACACACTCACACACACACACCAACCATACACTGCTTCCACTTACCTTTTTCCTCATTCTTTCAGAATTCAAATTGGACATCAAAATACACATTAATTATAAAATATTAGAAAATCATGTTATAACATTGAAAAGACTTTTGAAAGAAACTATTACTAATAAAGCATTACTAGATTTGTAGCAATATAGATTACAAAAATTCTCTAACTCCTGTTATATTTGGTTTTATTGAGCAGCACTGAACTATTGCTGTCAATACCCTTACAAGAAAAACTGCTATGACAATAACTTCAAAAACACACCTTTTCTTTCAGAAATATAATACTAAATTGATTGTTAACAAAGAACCACATACTATCAATTTTAGGAGGCATAAATAGTAATTTAAATATACAAAATATATGTGATAGTTTCTTTTTTATTCATTCGTGACAATATTCATATTCAACTAACAAGTTCTTCTTAAAAGATATATATGATTTTTTTAACCACCACAAAATTGAATCCACCCCATCCCTCATCCCCTGCCTTTCCCGTTTCTTTCTTTAAACAAACTAAAATAAAAAGTGGTCATTAATCTTTGGTCATGGTGTCATAATCAGTAAGAATGGGTGTGATGATCACATATGGAAGATTACGACCCAGAAATGTGGTGATAACCAGTTTGAAAAAAATAACAAGAAATACATTTTTGATCAATGGATCTAAATTTTTAGAAAGATTGCCATTTAGTGTATTAAAATATGTAAACCAATCTAGTTGAATGTTAATTTCTCGTTTTCTTGGGGAAACAAGCATACACATGAAAAGTTACTTAAATATGGTGATTATGGTGCCTACAATGCCACTAGTCCCACTTTCTTGAAAGCAGTCATGCTCTTGAGCTATTAATTCCTTGTTCCTTCCATTGTCACAGTGAACCCTGGTCTCCTCCAATCAGATCAACGATGCAAGGACACGTGCCCCTAAAGTCATTTCTCAAGGAAATGTTTTCAGCTGGGATGCCCAATATATCCTAGTAACTTTCTCTGGAGTCTGACTAACCATTGCTTAGTTATTACTAAGTCAGACTAATGGTTATTCTAACCGCTGCCAGAGGATACTAAAGAGAAATTCTTATAAAGCCAATGTAGCAAAAATATTGTTGTCAACGTAACTTGGATGTCCAAATTAAGCATCACATTTGCATTCATTTCCTGTCAAACCCTTGAAACTTAAAAAGCACAGATGCTTTTAACAAATATGACATTCAACTTCTACGTTACTAGCACCAGATCATATATTATGTGGTTGAACATGATTTAGAGTTGTGAGCTCTTATACAGAAACCAAATGTGGGCAAGGAAAACAAACATTTTAAATGCAAAACTTAATAATAAAAGGCATCAAGGGATTACATATAAAAGAGATAACAAACCAGGTAATACTGAAATAATGTCATATAGTAAACTCTTGATATTTCTGTAATTTATATATGCATATTGTGTATTATTTCAGGTGTCACCCATAAACTAGTAAAATATTTACATTTTAAAATCTTCTGGATTCAAAATAATCCGGGATAAATAAGTGTGCCTTCATTGCAAGGACATATGTATTTTATCTTGAACTTGCCACGAATAGGCACAGCTTCCCGTGGCATTCCACTCCCACAGAAAAGACATATAACAGTTCATTATCATATGTCCAAGTCGACCTCCCTCTTCATATTAAGAAATGTGGAGCTCACACCATCCTGTGCACACTCATATGGCAGTATCCCAGAATACCGTTTGCTGTTTAGAATAGGGCGGAGGGCTGTACTTCTTGGCACTTGCATTCTTCTTCCAGCTGGGCAAGATAGGCATGCTATCCTGTTTGCAAAGGCCCTTTTCCGTTTTCTGTCTGGCCTTTATTTCCTTGCACAAGCAACGCTTTTTCTCAATCATCTCAAGCATTGTATGGTCTCCATGAAACCACTGCATGCATGCCACCTAGCAAAAAAGAAAGAGTGAACACAAAAGAAAAAAAATGGAATGAAAGCGTATTTCTTTTGCACTATCCTAGTAGTTTATTAGAACAATGTCACTGTTCTATATCTCTTTTAAAAATTCTTTTTTGTTTTGTTTTAGACAAGGTCTCACTCTGTCACCCAAGCTAGAGTATGATGGTGTGGTCACAGCTCATAGCAGCCTCGACCTCCTGGGCTCAAGTGATCCTCCTATCTCAGCCTTCCCAGTAGCTGGGACTACAAGCACATACCACCATATCCAGCTAATTTTTTTAAAAAGATTTGGTAGAGATGAGGTCTCTCTATATTGCTCAGTGTGGTCTCAAACTCATGGGCTCAAGCAATCCTCCCACCTCAGCCTCCCAATGTGCTGGGATTACAGATGTGAGCTACTGTGCCCAGTCCAAAAACTCTTAAGATGAATTAGGAAATAGAAATATAAAATTTCTTACAAAACAAAAACAAAAGCATGGAAACTAGAAACAAATTTTGTACTTAAATTAGTAAACATCATGATATTTAACAATAATTTGGGCGTGAATATTTTTCAATATGTTCTGAAAGTTCATGATATGAAAAGTAAATGTTTTATACTCTTAATTTTCCAAAATATTTACCTATAACATTATGTTGGCTCCATTGGCTTGTTAGTTCCCATATTTTTAAATTCAATTATTGGAATTACTTTTCAGCGAGGTCTAATATGAACGTGGTATGTTTTAAAGATGTTAACATTTATTTTACTCTCAAGATAGTTTTTAAATACTTGGGTTTATTTATAAAAAAGAATATAGTAGAATAGATATTTTTAATAATTCTTCTCATCAAAATGATTTTAAGTGTACAGCATATGCTAAGAATGTAAATGCTTAAATATTTCTTCTGCAAATAAGTTTTCGGTATAGTTTTGAATGCTTCCGCAAATGTCTACATTAGAATCATTGGTCCCTACAGTCACACTGACAAGGATCCTAATCAACTTCAAAAAATTAGAAAAATCGATTCATGAAGTCAATGTGGTTACTAGGAGAAAGTTCAGTGGGGACTACATATTGATACATACACACACACACACACACACACACACACACACACACACACATATATCAAGCACTGCTTCCAGGTATATGTCGCACCATGGCTACCAGCGACTGTTCTTTGGAACAGAGCATGTTGAGTCCGTCACACAAGGGCAGCAATAAAATTGGGCCCATGAGCTCCGCCAGGTTGGGGAAGCTTCCACATAATTGTTTAAGCAAATCTACTCTGTAACTTGAAGCATTAAAATTGTACACTTGAAGTCACTGAAATTGCTGTTGCAATTTTAGGGTGATAATTACAGCAAATACATAATGCTTACTCTATATCAGATTTCATTCTAAGAACTTTGCATAGTTGATTCATTTATTCCTCATCAAAATGCCTTGAAGTCATACCATTTATTAACCCATAGTGATGAATAAAATGAGCCTTAAAGTGATTTGATAACTCTCCCAAAGTTATCAGCCAACAAATGGTAGAGTTATGATTTGAATCCAAGAGTTTATGCCCAAAACCTAAGAGTTTATGTCCAACACCTGTGCCTTTAACAACTACACTACGCTGCCTCTCAATGTATACACAGAACTAGAAAGGATTGGGAGCATGGATTAGTACAACACTCTAAGCATAGATGAGGAAGTTACATATCTAGTCCAAAACCAGGCAGGTAGGTTTTTGTGTGAACAAAGCTAAATTAAATTTTCACAATTCCCAATCATTTAGGGAAAGGGCAGGACCTAGACCTAGAAAACATGGATTTAAATCCTGATGTGTCAAATTTCCACAGGTCACTGGGCTTCTTGTTTTCTTTATCTGAATGAATGAATTGATATATTTGGTGTGAGGTTTAAATAAGATAATGAAGGTCAATTCATTTTAAAAACAGCAAAGCATTGCCCAAGTCTTATAATTCTAACACTGATAAATAACTAGTAGTTTTTCACACCTACGCTATGCCAGGCATGTGCAAAGAGCTTTATTATATATTAAATCCTCCCAGCCACACTGAAAGAATTTATCTTCATACTACAATTACAAAACTCTCAGAAAGTTTAAGAAACTAGATCATGGTCACAGCAAATAAATGATACAGACCCATATCAAACAGGTCTGTCTGACTCCAAAGCTGATATTCTTTCTGCTATAGTGTGCTCCGTCGCCTGAATTTCACTTCAAAATTAATATAATAGTCATTGTTGTATGTTTTACTGTTTCCAGATGCTACTCAAAAATATAACTATATTTGTGATTTTATGAATGGAAATAAAAACTTAATTATTAAATAATTAAATCAAAGTTACTAGCTTGGATTTGGAGCCTAGAAAATGATACTTTCAGATGAATGCCTTGCTTATGCCTAATATAATAGAAAGTTCCTTGAAAAGATTAGCTGTATTTTATGTCTCTGGTGTCATCTCGTTCCTAGCTCAGAGGCATGGAAATGAGTATTCACTTTTTTTGAGTTAATATAATGAATAAGTGTGTGTTCCAACAGGAGACTGTCAAAGTGGCCCAGAATTTTTTCAACAGATAATATTTTATAACATAATAACCTGTACAATAAAAATACAGCAACTCTATTTTGGTGAAATCGCAAGCAAAATTTATTAACCACAAACTGCCATAATGGAATTTATAACACAGAATTCCCAGAGGACAAGCTCCAAATCTCACTCATCTCAGTGGTCCCAACATGTAGCACAGAGTCTTAGGCTCTCAATAAGTTTTATGAATTAAATAGAAGCCACCATCATAGAACAGTTTTTGTTGTCTCTCAAAAAAAAAAAATTCCAGACAATCTTCTTAGAAAAATCTTCTGGTTTCTACACATTTCAACATCATTGCAAAACCTCCAAACTTCTTTAAGGCTCAGTATTTCTCACAGCATCACTTCCATGTTTGTATTTATTTACTTGTCTACACAAACATTAAGTCATATGTTACTTAATTCCCTTTAATATTTTTATAGTATAAATTGGTATGTCCAACTGAAAAATACTTTTTCTGCATTGCTTTGACAACAGTGTCACCAATATATTTCATAGTTGCATAACATTTCATATATGTATATACAGTGTATTGCATTATCCATAAAATATGTATTTTGTATCAAACAGAAATGCATGCTATATAGGTGTGTACATTTATTAATAGATTTCTTAAAACTCTAAAGACTAGAAGAATAAAAATAAAAATTATGAAGCTTGGAATTTTATTCTTTACATTTTTTTTACATTAAAATAGTTATATATCCACTTGATTGATAGAACGCACTAAAATATTAGGAAAAGAAAATCACATTTTTCTCTCAGACTGACTCCATAATATTTAACTCTTATCTTTTGGAGACATGTATGGTGAGTGACAAAGTATTGCCCAATATATGAAATTCCATGAAAAAAGCATTGCCCAATACATGAAAGATGGCTAGATATTAGATGATAATTCAAACTCAAGTTGCTGGAAGATTGCCAATTCAAAATACAAATATACATTTTAAAATATCTTAACAAATATATAGACTCTAGTATAGAATCTACTTACTTAAAATCTGCTATCAATTTGTTTGCATTTGAATTCCCCTCAAAATATTTCTATGTTAAGGTGTGACAAACAAAGAGAATATAATTATATTATGGCAAGATACGTCTGTTTCCCATATTTATTTTTAAATAGCACATGTTTGTGCGCATATTTTTTTTAATTCTCAAAATCAAACTCCAGTGTTACTACTGTGGCCATTTCCATCATTGAATCCTCCCAAAAATATATCTAAATAATATTTTTTCTGATAGTAAGATATTATGCTTTCATTCACTGTTTTGCATATAATAAATAGCATATTTAGCAAGCATATGAAGTATGTTAAGAATAGTATCCATAAAAGATTGCATTGTTTTTCTATTTTTTTCTTTTATCACAAAATTCTTCATATTCTTTAAGAAAAAATATGTGTAAAATCCCATTCCATCTCTCCCTGGAGTTTAAAGAACTCCAGGAATTGACTGTTACAACAAATTTGAAAGCAAGCTCTATAAATAAACTCTTATAGTTTAGTTATTTAATTCAGTGGCCTTATTTCTTATGTTTAATCCAAAGGCATTTATCATACTATATATCCCATGAAGAAAGAAAAAACATACACATAGGTAGGTAAGTACACATCAAAAGATAACTGTGGGACAATTGTTCCATTAGTATGAACACACATCTCTAGGACAAGATTGTTATACTACCATGATTCATCAGAAGCAATATTCTTGGACAATAAGTTCATGGAAATAAATCAAATGAAGCTTCCTGTCAAGGAGGTGAAATTTCAATCTCTACTTCTTATATTCAGGTTACACACAGTGACTTCTTCCTAAAAAGTGTGGTGTGGAAAGCGAGGAGGGAAGTAACTATACATTGGAGGAACCTGGTGTTAGGTCTGAAAGTTTCTGCCCCCTTAAAATTCTTATGTTAGAGTCTTAAGCTCCAAGGTGATGGTACTAAAGGGCGGGACCTCCTCAAGGTGATTGGGAGACGCATAGGACTAGTACCCTTATAAAACAGGCCCAAGAGAGCTCCACCCCTTCAGCATGCTGCTGACACAGCAAGAAGTCAACAGTCTGCAGCCAGGAAGAGTGTCTTCGCCAGATCCTAACCATGCTGTCATGCTGCTCTTGGACGTCTCAGTTTCCAGAACTGTGAAACCTTCTGTTGTTTATAAGCCACCCAGTTTATATTTTGTTCTAGCAGCCGAAACGGACAAGACACCTGGCAAACACCACCTCCAAAAGATGATCAAGAGTGGTAAATTATACTGGTAGTATGTATCCTTGTTATAATGTGATGAGAACAGAGGCACTTTTATCTCTGCCATCTTCCTCCTCCAAACCCATAACTCCACTCAAATGATGAGAAAAACACCAGAGAAACCTAAATTGAGAGACAGTATACAGAATACCATACCAGTACTCCTCAAAGCTGCAAAGGGCATCTAAAACAAGAAAAGTCTGAGAAACTGTCACAGCCTAGAGAAGACTAAGGAGACTCAATGACTAAGTGTCATTAATTTACATGCTATCCTGAAAGAGACTCTGGAGGAGGAAAAGAACACTGGATTAAAAACTAAGAAAATCAGAATGAAGTATGGATTTAAGCTTATAATAATGTATCTATATTGATTCATTTGTCAAGACACATGAACCATGGTAATATAAGTTATTAACAATGGGAGAAAAAATGGGTGTGGAATATGTTGGAACCCACTGTACATTCTTTGTAACTCTTCTGTAAATGAAAAACACTATTCTAAAATTAAATATATATATGTACACACATACATGTATGTGTGTAAATGCATGTATGTATATATGTGTGTGTGTTTAAAGATCAAATGAAGAGACTATATTCTTTCCAAATGTTAACTTTAACTGTTTCTTTCATTCTTTAAAAGGAAGCAACATGGTATTATGGAAAGAGTTAAATGACTTGATTGGGATACTGATCATTGTGTGACATTGAAAAGTCATTAATATCTCTGAATTTCCTAAATACTATGTATTGAATGAACATTGATATGTAATTCATACATGCATCGTATATAAATTATACATGCTTCATATATACATTTTATGGATATTGTACTATATATATAATGCATATTGCTACACACTTCACACTTTATATGGTTGTAGGAGGCAGGGAGCTAAAGCATATAAATGGAGAAAGCCCCAAACATAACAATTTCATCTAATGTTCCCTCAGTGCATTAGGAGTAACATAAATGAGAAAGAGTCTTTAGTTCACTTCAATAATTACTTTCTCTGGGAAATAAAATTAATTACTTCCTGAGATTAAGAGCATATTTTCTCAAAAGAACATAGGAATAGGAAGGCAGTGCAATAATAAATCTCCATAATATTTATTTAAAATATTCGATTTTTCAAAGTAGATAAATCATAAAGAGAAAAAAATACTCTGAAATAAGCACTTGGAGCATTTTACTATTGAAAATGATACCAAAATAAAACTGATACAAGCATGCATAACTCCATCGATTTTGATTTTTGTGCCTCATTAGTTAGCACGTAAAAAAACAATAATTAATCAAAGGCCTATGAGACAGAACCCAATGCCAAGCAAGCACCTTGTTAGCCTTGGAATTAGTTTCAGCTGGGAGTCTTGAGGCTTGTGAGAGTAAAATTTAATTTCTTAAACAATAAACACAGTAATCAATACTAATTTTCAGGTGATCTGGGGCAGCATTATCAATCCTATGTTGCAGTCTCTGGGCCAATTTCTCCAACCTGCATTGCCCATTTTGTGAGAAATTATCATTTCCTGCATAAGGAGTATAAGTTTAACCTCGCTGGAAGCTGGAGTTCTCAAAGTTCTCTAGATTTTGTCTTTAAGGGAAGTTTCTCCAGGAGACCATGGATAGCATTGGCGAGGGAACAAGGAAGAGAAGGCATGAAAGTCAGTGAGTGTGACTCAAGAAGGGGAAGCAACCTCTTCAGAAATTATAGGAGGTAGCAAGTCACCTGCAACTATGCTCGCCCTGTCTTTAGGAGTCATGAGGTTAGCCAGAGGTATTATTGCTCTCATTAAAAATGTTCTTCCTCTCCCATGTAGCAGGCAAAGAGGTTGATTCTTGAATTATAAAAACATACAGGAAAAAATAAGCATGTGCACACCGTGGCTTTTTTATATTTATCTTCAAGAGAGGGGTTGGCAAACTACAACCCACTGGCCAAATATACTTCCCACTGCCTGTTTTTGTACCGTCCGTGAGCAAGAATTTGTTTATATATTTTTAAATAGTTGATAAACTAAAATGAAGAATATTTCATGACACATGATAATTACATGAAATTCAAATGATGGTGTATATAAATCAAGATTTGAGGCACACAGATGTACCTATTTTTTGACCTTCTGTCTACCAGGTAGAATTGAGTAGTCAGGATAGAGACCATAGGCTCATAAAGCTGAAAATATTTACAACCTGGCCCTTTACAGGAAAAAAAGTGCTAAACTCTGAATCAGTGTAAGATAAAAAAATAATTAATAAAATTATAACTAAACACTTTACCATGATGCATAAACTATCTGAAAAGTTCAAATAAATAATATGCTAGACCTGTAAAAAGTCAGAAAATAATATTTAATTGAATTATACATATAAAAACTTGTTACATTTCCACTCACCTTCACCCTGATAAATGGGTTTTTGGAAAAAACTACTCTCTCCTAAACGTGTTTTCAACTAAGTAAATGATTATTTGACCCTTAATAAGTATCTATTAGAATGTCTGATAGAAGGAAGAAAGGATAATGTCAGTATTGATGCTATGTAAAGAACTATAAAACAAAATCAAGAGTGTTGATTCACACGTGCTTATAATATTTTTCATATTGAGTTTGGCCCATTAGATTAACCAGAAATAATGAAAACTAGATTTAAAATCAGTGCTAGAAATTAATTTAGAAAAGTTATCTGGGCATGTCAATTACATATTTTATAATTCCATCATTAGAAGGAAAAGCAGTATGTTAAAATTAAAGAGATAAACTGGTTTAAATTGTATAGATGAGAGAGTTAATACTAGGTCAACTTTTTAATAACCCTGCAGAAGTTACTTAATTCCCTGTGATGTGTTACTGTGGTGACTTAACCTGAAAAATATAAGTTTACTGTGAGAACTTCCCCCTAATTTTAGTGAGCTTATATATATATATATATATATATATATATATACACACACACACACACACACACACACACACACACACACACACACAATATTTTGGAAGGTATGAGTCAACTTTACATAGTTTGGACAACAATGTAGCCCTCAATAAATCTTTTGAAATTGATATTGAGCTGGAAGGATTATAATTTTCTGTATTTGTCAGCATATTCAGTAATAAAATTGCTTTCTTTTGTTGTTAGGTTTTTTTGTTTGTTTTGAGACAGAGTCTTGCTCTGATGCCAGGTCGGAGTGTAGTGGCACAATCTCAGCTCACTGCAAATTCTGTCTCCCAGGTTCAAGCAATTCTACCTCAGCCTCCCGAGTAGCTGGTACTACAGGTGTGTGCCACCACACCCAACTAGTTTTTGTATTTTTAGTAGGGACAGGGTTTCACCATGTTGTTCAGGATGGTCTGGATCTCCTGACCTTGTGATCCACCCACCTTGGCCTCCCAAAGTGTTGGGATTACAGGTGTGAGCCAGCACACCCAGCCAAAATTGGTTTCTTAGTTATCAAGTCACAAGTCTTTCAAACAATCATCACACAGAAAAAAAGATTTTTTTAATGAGCATATTTGACCCATGCATCTGTTATAAAATAATTGATATTTTGGAAACATATAGAGGCAACCCAACTTCTTAGAGTATTTTATACTAAATGTTAAAAAGGAACAGTCAAATAATTCATGAGGATTTACAACTATAGACATCATTTATGCACTTTAAAAAGTATAATTTCAAGTCTAGGAAGATGATTCTGCACTAAATAATATTTCTCCTTTTTATGAAGGCTAAATGAAGCTATTTGAATGATAATCTAAGTGAGCAATACCATAATAGTAGGGATTTTTCAATTCCATTGGCCAGTTTTGATTTCAGGCTTTCAATCTCACTTTGATGATGTTGTTATTTATCTGGCTTTCTTGCATAACACAACAATTAGGGATTATACATAAAATGTACCTAACTTTCAGACTTTAATATTATTTGAAATAATATGCACCTTTGTTGCAGCTTCAGGTTTTTCTATAGTTTTCCACCTGTATTTTTTTCCATCTTTAACTTTGATCTACTCTTCAGGTATTTCTTTAATTATCCCCTTGTAATTCTCCCTCATTTATCAGCACTGTTGACTCAAAACATATATTTTATGAAAAAATTATTAGGCAATTCTACATCTGAAGCAGGTACTAGAATTGCAATACTTATTTCCCATATCTAAATTTAGTTTTGAGATACAGAATATTGAGAAAATGAGAACCACGTCTTGATTTCAGAATTGCTTTTGAATGCAAAATTACTGGTACACATTAACTCCTGCTCTTCTTTTTCTAGATCTAAAGATCACCCTTGATGTATAGTCTCTGATCAACTACTAGGCACATAATAACAAACATCACATGTTGATATTTTAAGTTATGTATACTATTTATTTTTATGTATCTTGGCTTGCTTATCTTACCAATTACATAAAACTCACTCATCAAAAAGATTTAAAAGTTTTAAATGAATAAGGCTTACAATTACATGATTATAAAAAAAAAGTAGTTTTAAATTAACATCTACTGCTCATTTTCTCTGCCTATAAAAGGAGGAAAACACCTAACTCTTCAATTTTATGATGATGTCCTTAAGCAAGACCCACATCACAAATTACTTTCAGGGATGAAGGTTGGTTTCAACTACCATGCTAAACAGTGACAATTATAGCTTATTTCAAGCTCCTAATACAATGCACGTGCCTTTTTAAATATGTACATGTGTGTTTTATTTTCTATTTTCAGGCCAGGTGCAGTGGCTCACACCTGTAATCCCAGCACTTTAGGTGGCCAAGGCGGGCAGATCAGTTGAGGTCAAGACCCACCTGTCCAACATGGCGAAACCCTATCTCTACTAAAAATACAAAACTTAGTGAGGCATGGTGGTGCCTGCCTGTAATCCCAGCTACTAGGGAGGTTTAGGCATGAGAATCACTTGACTTGGGAGGCAGAGGTTGCAATGAGCCGAGATCATGCCACTGCACTCCACCCTTGGTAACAGAATGAGATCGTTTCAAAAAAAAAAGTTGATTTTTCTATTTTCTTAAGAGACAGTATAAAATGAATTTAATGGATAAGATGACCTGGGTTTTATCACCTATTATGTGTGAGATCAGAATAATTTACCTAACCTTTTCTTTTTTTCATCTGTAAAATGAAAACAAAACCTCAGGTTTCTTGAGAAGATCAAATGTCCTAATTTGGCATCTACTGAAAAGTGGACACTCCTAAAAATATAAGCTTCTCTACTCCAGTAGACAAGACACTCTTTGAAGGCAGGGACTCTGTTATTAATCTTCATATTCTTAGCTTTTAACACTGTAAAATTATGAAGTAAATGTTCATAAAATGAATGAATGAATGAATAAACAAATGTTACACTAAGTGAAACATTTTCTAAGTGTTTTCAGGAAAGGTGCTTTTGAAATCCTTGACTTCATGAACGAGTTCATTTCACTTTGGATCAACTGAATCCAACATTACCTCAAATTGTACAAAGTTAACAAAAATATTGCCTGGGCTTTATTAACCCCAGGAGGCATCTAACCTGAAACTCAGTCCTCAACATCATGTGAGTTATACCTGGGTGTTCTATGGCTGAGAACATCTCTTTTTCAAACTCTGAATCTCAATCCCTGGCCCTTTGGCTGAAGTTGAGACATAAATCGATGCTCCTTAAGCCTTAGTATGCATTCAATCAAGGGAGTATGCGACTCCCTTGGGAGTTTATTAAAATGCTAATTCTTAGACACCAATATCAGAGAATCTGACTCTAAATCTAAATAAGGTGGGTCTTAAGCAGCTATAGTTTTATTAGGCTTCCTAGAGATTCTCTTGGATGATAGGCTGAGTACCACATTTTGAGAGATGTCTCAATACTAGTTATAGATGATAAGAAGTCATACTAACTCAAGAGGGTACAGAAACATTCTCTGAAGATCTGACCCTTCTCATTCTCTGTCCATACATACTGGGCACAAAATGCAAGTAAAGAATCAATTGAAATTTTGAGAGAAGAAGTCAGACAGATTTTTGTCTTAGCAAATTATTTCAAGTATAGTCTATCATTCTGCATATATTTATAAATGTATACTTGTATCTGTATACGTATTTACACATGTATATATTATTCATGATTAAATCATTGAATCATTTTACAGATCTCTTAAAACTATTAATCAAACTTCGGTGGATAAATGAAACAGACCTTTTTTGTCATTGTTGTCATTACTACCATTGTCTACATCTTAATTATTATCAAAATCCTGGGCAAAATAACCAGTGTTTCCCCACAGTGGGCAAGTCACTGTTTAAGTACTATGTCTGTTTCATCTTCGCTCACCTCCAAATCACTTACTCACTGGTAGAACCTCCATATACTTGTGTACTGAAAATACATTACCCACGCTGGGTACGGTATCAAAAGAAGTCCTGAAGGTAAATTTTTAAAATATTATTTCATCAGCCACACTGCAGATCATTTTAGTAAACACTGTTTTCCTCAGTTTCGTGGTAGCAGATAAATATAGTACAGTAATCCTTCCGTACATATTTATGCTTCTCTAAGTATATTCACAAGTATAGTTTTTTTTTGTTTTTTTTTTTTTTTTTTTTTTTTTTTTTTTTTTTTTTTTTTTGCCAATCAATGAGAGCTTGTAAGGTTGCTGAGGTTGGTTGGCCTTGAACTCTTGGCCTCGCCTTCGCAAGCGCCACGACATCCGGCCGGAGCCACTTTGGGCCCCCACAAGTATAGTAAGATGTTAGTGTCTCCTGACTGAGTTACATAAAAGTGTTAGCTGTTACACTGAATTGCATTAGGAGAAATAGGGAGAAAGTCTTCACGAGGGAAAAAGGCCAGGAATGATTTTCATTCCATCATGAAATAAGATACTAATTGCCTGAAACCATCATCATTTTACAAACTCTTTGCTGTAGCGAAATTTTAGAGAATAAAATTTCAACATCTAGAAAATACAACACATTTGCATATTATAAGATAACAACTAATGCAAAACAGAATAAAATGTTGACTTTGTATGTCTTAGGAGCAGATGCAAAGTGCAAATTGGAAGTGTATATGATTTAGCACATATTCTCTGGTGAAACACTATGACCAGACATACAATGAAAACCTACCCATCCAACAGCACACCACCCATCGAGGTGTGAGTGACATGACATTTGCTTCCTTATGCACGTATAAAGAGCATCCATACAGGTGTAATAAGTAAATTATTATAAGTAAAGGTACAGAAAAATAAAATGACTGATAAAAAAATCATCATATTGCATGAGAAAGAGTTGATTTGTAACTTAATTCTTGTGTGCCTGAAATTGGCTAATGATAGGTGATTGGCTAATGATAAGTGATATGTGATGCAATATACTTATATATTACACTGTAAGATGAGGCTTTTCAGAAGAAAACTGATTCAGGCTAAAATATATTAAGAAAAAATTTATGTCCACATATAGAACCATAGTATAAGCTTTAAAAAGAAATATATGATTCTTGATTTAACTTTTTACTGTTTCATGATTATAAAGTCTTTGCCCTTGGAGAGTAAAAATGACTATTAAAAAATGTGATATATTATTTTCCAATAAAGAAGACACAACTTATTTCTCAGTAATTAAACCTAGTAATTACTACAAATACAATTTCACCTATTAATTGATTAAGCTAATTGTTTATAATAAAGAGAGAATCCTCTGAGAAGATTCCTGAATTAATTTAAATTAGCAAGAATTCTTTAAGTAGAAAGCCATCTAAAGAGATATTTCCTGAAGGAACAAGCAGTATTACAAGATAAAATTCAATTATAACACAGGTATCGATATTTTTCACTAAGTATATTCTCTTAATCATTTACATTAGCATTAATGCAATTTCAAATTTTATTATAAAATATTGGTTTTTAATAGTATATATGGGCTTATATACTATTAAAAGCCCATATATACATATAAATGAGGAAGAAACACAACTCAGTAAACATGTGGTTTATTCAGTAAAAGAAAAGGAAGTTCATAGGCAAGTAAAATATACTAATGCTCAAGAACAGACTTTAATAATAATTTCTGAAACAGTTAAAAAATATTTTTAGTTTTTATAATTTTGAATTGAACTTGGAAAGTACCTGTAAAATATGTTTATTTCTCCACTAGAATGCATTTCCCAAAATGAGCATAAGTATATTATAAAAGGAGAAGCACAGTGGCAACCCCAATAATTCTCTTCTGGAGCCAGCTTTCTATTTTGCTAGCTCTGGGTCAGGTCATGTCATTTATCTTGTTCTTAGGTTAGAAAGAACCAGCGGGTCCAAACTGTGGAACATATCATGCTCACGGTTGTGTTTTTTATAAAATGCACCATATTTGGATGGGTGCAGTGGCTCACGCCTATAATCCCAGCACTTTGGGAAGCTGAGATGGGCAGATCACGTGAGGCCAGGAGTTCAAGACCAGCCTGGCCAACATGGTGAAACCCCATCTCTGCAAAAATTACAAAAAGTAGCTGGGCATGGTGGCAGGCACCTGTAATCCCAGCTACTCTACAGGCTGAGGCAGGAGAATTGCCTGAACCCAGGAGGCGGAGGTTGCGGTGAGCCGAGGTTGTCGTGAGCAGAGGTCAAGCCATTGCACTCCAGCCTGGGTAACAAGAGCGAAACTCCGTCTCAAAAAAAAAAAAAAAAAAAAAAAAAAAAAAAAAAAAAAAAAGAGAGAGAGACAGGGAGAGAAAGGTAAGAGCTGAGGGATGGGGAGAAAAGGCAAGGCTGACAGAGCCTGAATTTTGGCTTCTCTAAATTAAAAGATATATATATATATATATATATATATATATATATATATATATATATATATATATATATCAGAGAAGCATAGCAATAATGAGCTAGATCAGAGATTTCTCTGCCCTTTTAAAGTGGGCTTGCCTTTCCAATTCAACCTAATCCCAATGGTTATCTCCAGGCAGAGGAAAAGTGCTGGTTGCCATTTTACATCTCACTGGTAATAAAACTTTTCATAGAGCAGAAAAAAAAAATTGCTATACCTGATTCTATCAAAAGGAGGAAGTACTGATTTCCATTCTCTCCTCGGCAGCAGCCACAGGGCAGCCACAGGTATTGGTGTGGTCTCTCTGACCACACTATCTAAATAAAATCTGCTTTTGTCCTGTGACTCCAAGTCTGAGTCACATTAACCTAAAGCCTGAACCTTTTCCTCCAAACTCCAAACTGACACTCCCCAAGTAATCAAAATAACACTTGTAGTTTTGCCCATAAATTGGCTAGACTTTTCTCAAAATTGGACTTCCTCAAAAGATATTGATCATTTTGCCTTTTAACCAAATTTGTCCAAGTATATATGAGGTCAGTATGAAAAGGCAGACAAAAAAAAAAAAAAAATGAACACCTTTTATGAGAAACCCAAAATCAGCATAGGCACAAGCAGTTTACTTCTAGCTTGTGACCTACTAAGCCAAGAGTTCAAAAGATAGGCCCCTTCCTTGCTGCTGCTTTTATGTTTTCCATCTTGCTCTCTTTGATGGCTTCTCTCCTGCTTCTGTTGCTGTTTACCCATTGCCAACAAAGACATGCTTCAGAGCACCTAAAAATGAGGTGACGTGACCCATCTGTGTTGTCTAAAAGAGACATGTATGTAGAAGGAATCTAGCCAGGTCTTCCATTGGTGTCTCAATCGAAAGTCACAAAATACAATTTCCAAAATTGAAGGCTGTTATTTGCTGTTAACCTACTTCTCATTAAGATAATAGGATATCATTTGCTCAACTCAAAATAACTGGAAGGAATTTTTTTTATTAAATGCTGATAATGATTTTTAGAATTGAGGATGCCAGTTGGCTTAAAAATATCTTCACTAAATCAATACACATGAAGCTTCTATAGTTGTGACAGACATACACTGTAAGCCTGAAGGTGATTGGAATTATTACCTAGAAAATGGCTCTGCCCTCCCAGGCTCTCTCAGCACCAAGCTTTCAAGGGATCATTGCCTATGGGCCATGATATCATTTTCATCTACAGACAGGGAGCGCTTAGGCTCAGAAGTAGAATAGTAAAGTGCCGTCAAGAAGTTCTTGCTGAAAATTATTTCAGGCTTGTCCCTAAATCCTAGTTCACAAGCCACAATAGCATTTCCCACCATGATATCCTTCAGTTCTATGCTCCAGACAATGCAAAGAGTCGACAAAGGAATAATACTGGGAACAGTGGCAGGAAGAGCAGAATGGGGGGAAATTCTTATTACCACCTCAGTTTTCTTCCTAGTAAAACTGCTTTAATCATGTCATTTATCTGCCTAGAAATGTCAATGGCTTCCATCGTCAAGTGTATTAAGTCCACATAACTCATCTGTCATTAAAACATATGGACCTTAGAGCTACATGTGCCTTTATGATCTCATTGTCTACAGTTGTCTCATAAGAACTCTGGGCTCTCTCTACCCATCCTATTTCTGATTCTGATTAAAAGATGATTTCAAAGATGAAACATGCCTGCTACTTTTGAAAATATGAGGAATCCTTTTGATAGTTGTTTGTATCCAGTTTCTAAGAGCCTGAAGAAATGACAACACAACTTCATAAAGCCATGCTTTCATAAAAAACATAACGACAAGTCTTCTTTCCTCCCTTTACCTCTAGTTCTCAGATTAAGATCCATAAATCAGTCAGAAATAAAATACAAGTAAGGGAAAAATTGAAAACCGGGACAATGGAGAAGCAGGAAGATATGGGTGTTTTGTAATAGTTTGTAGCTACTGGAAGAGTTCAACTGAAGTTGAAGCGGGCAAAAAGTTCTACCACTCTCCTACTTTCATCTCTTCGTCCTCATTTTAACAGCTTTTACTCATGGCTTTTCACACTTACCAAAATAAAGAGAATTCTAAAAGCGTTCACTACACTGTGGTAAGATAATCCACTAAAGACCTTACAATGTGTCACAGCTATACTTGGACCACAGTGGGATATAACAAACAGCCTGTATTTTATAATAATTTTATTTTTCTTGGAATATCTTCTTCAAGACCAACGTATGATGAAATTTCTCTAATGACAACATCTTTTCTATGTTGGCTATAGAAGGCCTGTTCAAGCCCTGCAATGACTAGATGGTTTGGCTCTTTCAGTAAGTGTCAAAGAACAATGAGGACTAGATTGTATTTCTCTGTGGTAATAATAATTGAAATGCTAAAAACAATACAAACAGTGGCTAACATACAGTGATCACAGCAATCTGCCAAATGTCTTACATATGCTAACCCATTTACTCCTCATACTCACATCAGCCCTATAAGGTTGACATTATGATACTCACTTTATGGATGAAGAACTGAGGCTCTGTGAATAAGAAACATGCCCAAAGAGACAGAGCAAATAGCGAATAGAACTACAATCTGAACTCAAGTGAACTAACTCCAAAACCCCCACTTTAAAGTTTTACAGAATGTGGCTCTGCAATTAAAGTTGTGCATAAATGCAGTGAGATTATGGGCATTTTATAATATGCATCTACCACCATTCCTGAAAAACAGCATGTGACCAAAAGTACTGACTTTCTTTTCTTACTATTCCACAGATTTTCTTACTGTTTCACAAATTGAATAACTGAGGCTTGGTGGAGCTACATCACTTGCCCAAAGACACAATGCCAGTGAGTGGAATAGCCAGATCTCATTCCAGAATCCATAAATCTTCACTGCTTCTCTCTGAACCCATCCACAAGCCCTAAGATATTAGACATATCAGTGGCCACCCCCTTTGCTTTTCACCTATTGCTGCTGTCAGGGCTTATGCATTTATATCTGCAATAATTTTTTATAGGACCTTCTCTCTTGCAGTTGCATATGGCCTTATTACTGAATTCTGGCTTTTTGTCTCTCTTGGGATAGACAGATTAAAATTTTTTCATATATGATCCTCTTTCTGTCCCTACCTCTCGTCCATGAGCCTGAAACAGCAGATTCAGTAGAACAGTCGGAATTTCTCAGGAATGGCAGAGCCTCAAGTTGGGAGGAGCACAGGTCTGTCCAACAATCTGGAACATCCATTAGCCAAGAACATCGTTGCACTTTATGTGACTAAGAAACAATTTTTCAGGAAAAAAGCACTAAAACCTTGGATTATATTTGTTACAATTGTTGTGTAGCTTACCTAACACACAATCACAAGTGTAAAATACACACATGCAAAGTGCAAGGAAATATAGTGCTATTGGACTACCTGTAGTCTATTTAATTTTTTAGAAATTTTTTAGAAATTAAATTTTTTAGAAATTACAGTGAAGACCAGCCTTCATTGTAATTTGGAGACATAGCTTGTCCTACCTTGTCCTAATTTAGTGTCTCTTAACTCTCTTATTATTTGTGTTATTGGAAGGTGATCATAATTTCTCCTTAATTATTTTCAAGCAGTATACCACATTAGATAATGAACTGTCATTATGTTAACTTAGCATTTACTTGGTATATTATGTATTGTGCATTAAATTATATTTTTAAATTGCATAATAAATCAGTGTTGTACATTAGTAATTATTAACCACACAGTCGTACAATGTATTAATGTATTGTTACATGTTAATAAGTATTAACATGTATTCATAAAATCATTCTATATTACTTATAGATTTATATACTCTGAGAATCTGTCCTTCCTCTACATGTATGAGATAATTAGTCTTGAATTATGTTAGTTTTGAATTATTTAGTCTTTTTGGAAAATTAAAAAAAAAAAATCATATAGTTATAGCCAAATCCAGGGTGAAATAGTTTAGGATAATATTTTTCCATAGTAAACATAATACCTTTAAAAAGACTTTTATGGATGGATAAATATGTAAAAATGGAACTTCCCTGCAACATAAGTGATGAGATAAACTCTTTACATATGCTTCGGTTTCTTTCCAAATGCATAAGTTCAGAATTACTAAACAAACCCTCATCTTTTGATAGTCAATAATCCACTTATTATTTCCGGGGGAATAGAATTGCATTTGAGGCGATATTGGGGATGGTATGAACTACCTCAGCTTTCTACCATAAAAAATAAAACTACTTGTTTGTATTAAATTTGATTTTATATGTTCAATGAAATATATCATTTTAATAAATTTATTAAATATGATGTGCAATGACAATCTTCATAAGATTTATGCTTATCATAACATCCCTTAACTGTTTTTAAAAAGAATTCATTGAGAACACTGAATACTAGAAGTCTAGAAAATGCAAATTATTGCCTGTAGAGTAATGCAGGGAGCAGTGCCGGATTTGGCATTCATAGTTGCACAGAATCTACTTTACAAAATTGCAACCCCTTTCTAGGTGTAATTACACCTCAAAATCAACTACATACTCTTAATGCTTTATTGGTATCCTCTTATAAGAAAACTGAGAGCTTTTCCCATACTTCTAAACTTAAGCAACATGTTACATTCTGCCAGAGATATCTTTGCTTAACAAGAGAGAGACTTCTGTTTGCAAATTCCTAAAACAACATTTAATGACTTTTGCTGACATTTTGACTTGATACATTGGAGCAAATGAGTAGCTAGATTGATGAATTCAAGCTCTCACTGATTGTATGCAAGAGATATGCCACAAGGGAAAGTATGAAGAAGGAAACTGAACACTTGTAGCATTTTAAACCCTGTGCTAGCTGCCTCATAGATTATCTCATCTAATCTTATATGTTCACGTAACAGTATTTACCAAGATGGTTATGACTATACATTAAAAGTGAAGAAATTGAAAGTTTTAGAGCTGAGTGGTAAAGAGCAGAAAGTTTTAAGCCAGGGCTGGTGGATTCCAAAGGCTGCCATCTTTCTACAGGCAAATACATTATTTCAAATTAGAATAAAGATAAAAGTCAAAAATAAAATAGGTTTAAAATAAAAACAATTAGAAAGTCCACTCTGAAAATGAGAATGTATTCCCAACATGTTTGCAATATTTAAATTTTGTTTGATATTCTGTTGAGTGGTGAAAAGAATTACTTCAATTCAATGTAATTATCAAGTACTTTAATGAACATTATAGATAATATTGTTGAAAATATTAAGATGCTCTCTGCATCATATATATGTGTGTGTGTGTGTGTGTGTGTGTGTGTGTGTGTGTGATAATTAATGCAAAACATCTCAGTAGTTAGTTTTAATTTTGTTCTAGGATCATGACTCCAAATTACACATTGTCATTAATATTTTATTTTCTACTTTTCTTTCTTGAAGTACTTGCTTTTATAAAGCATTCCTCAAAAGTGAGAACACGATTCCAAAAGCAATTGTTACTGTGTTCATACTTTTTAAGCTACATTTTCCCTTGAACAACACTTGCCAAGTTTCTTATACAATATATTTAATCGTTTTTTTCTTAACTGGGATAAGAATAAAATAATGTATTCATTGTCCTTTGAGGATTAAGCAATGATAAGAAAACCAATGATGTCATCAATCTACTTTATCATAAATTACCATTATCCCATATTCTTTAGAACTGTAATTACAGCTCATCTTAATTACCTCCATTTTTCAGATGAGGCACCTGAGTCAGAAAGGTTAAATAATTTGTCCATGGAACTCAGCAAGGGGATAATTGAGTCAGGATTAAACCCAGAAATCATGTATCTTCATGTTTACATCCAATCTCACTGCTTCATGGGCAATGCATTTCATAAATTAGTATTTCAGTTGAAACATCTTTTGGACCCTCAACCTTGTATCTCATACCTTATCATGCATATATAACATCCAAGAAAGAAACAAAAAAATTCTGTTTATTTTACTCTCTTTAATAAAATGCACATATTGAAGAAAAGATTGCCTTCTTTTTATACAATTTTAGAAGGTTTGAAAGAACTTGACCTTCGAAGATACTGCTATTAATTGGTTCTAAGTTTTGAGAAGTGTGAGGGATGGAATAAGAGGAGCTAGAAAAAGATCAATCCAAGCACACAGCTAGTAGAATTAAATACATAAATAAATAAAATCAGAGAACTAAACGAAATTGTGACCCCGAAGTTGATACAAAAGATCAGTGAAACCAAGTTGGTTCTTCCAAAGAATAAATAAAATGATAGATCATTAGCTAGATAAAGGGAAATAAAGAAAAAAATCCAAATAAGTGCAATCATAAATGACAAAGATGAGCTTACAACTGATCCCACAGTAATACAAAAGATCTTCAGAGACTGTTCTGAACAGCTCTGTGTAAAATTTAGAAAATCTAGACAAAATAGATGAATTCCTGAAAACACACAACCTCCAAAGATTGAATCAGGAAGAAAGTGAAAACCTGAATAGACCAGTAACAAGTTTGGAAACTGAACTAGGAATCAAAAAACCTACCAACCAAAAAGAGACCTGGACCAGATGGAGTCATAGCCAGATCCTATCACATGTACAAAGAAGAACTGACATAATTTCTGCTGAAACTTTTCCAAAATTTCAAGGAGCATGAGTTTCTCCCTAATTTATTCTACAAAGCCAGCCTTATCCTGATACAAAAATCTGGCAGAGACACAATACAAGAAGTAAACTTCATGCCAATATCCCTGATGAGCATAGAAACAAAGAACCGCTACAAAATACTAAAAACCCAAATCCAGTAGCACTTCGAAATGTTAATTTAAAATGATCAAGAAGGTTTTATTTCTGGGATGCAATGTTGGATCAACATAGGCAAACCAGTAAATGTGATTCACCACAGAGAATCAAAAACAAAAAACACATGATAATCTCAATAGATGCAGAGAAATACTTCAACAAAATCCAACATCCCTTCATGATAAAAATCCTCAACTGATTAAGCACTGAAGAAACATTCTTGAAAATAATAAGAGACATCTAGGACAAACCTGTAGTCAACACCATGCCAAATTGGTAGAAGCTGGAACCACTCCTCTTGAGAACTGAAAGCAGACCAGAATACCCACTCTCGGCACTCCTATTCATCATAGTACTGAAGTCCTAACCAGAGTAAATCAGAAAAGAGAAAGAAATAAAACACATCCAAACAGAAAAAGAAGTAAAACTATTCTCTCTTTGCCAAAGATATGGTTCTATGCATGGAAAAACCTAAAGACTCCACCAGAAGTCTCCTGGAAATGATAAATAATATTAGGAAAGTTTCAGGATAAAAAAATCAATGTGTAAAAACTAGTAGCATTGTTATATGCCAATAATATTCTAGCTGAGAACCAAATCAAGAACACAATCCCATTTATAATAGCCACAATTAAAATGAAATACATAGAAATTCTTCTAACCAAGAAGGTGAAAGATCTCTACAAGGAAAACTACAAAACACTGCTCAGAGAAATCAGAGATAACACAAATAAATAGAAAATTATTCCATATTCATGGGTTGAAAGAATCTGTATAGTTAAAACGGCCATATTGCCTAAGGCAACTTACACATTCAATACTATCCCTATGAAAATACCAATACCCTTTATCAAATAATTAGAAAAATCTATTCTAAAATTCATTTGGAGCCAAAAAAAGAGCCCAAATAGTCAAAGCAATTCTAAACAAAAAGAACAAAGCTAGAAGCATCACATTGCCTGACTTCAAACTGTACTGTAAAGCTACAGTAATCAAAATAGCATAGTACTTGATATAGTTTGGCTCTGTGTCCCCACTCATCTCATCTTGCAGCTTCCATAATTTCCACTTCTTGTGAGACAAACCTGGTGAGAGATTACTAAATCATGGAAGCATGTCCTTCCTATGCTGTTCTCATGATAGTGAATGGGTCTCATGAGATCTGATGGTTTTTCAAATGGGGGTTGCTCTGCACAAGCTCTCTCTTTGCCTGCTGCCATCCATGTAAGATGTAACTTGCTCCTCCTTGCCTTTGCCAGGATTATGAGGCCTCCCAGCCAGGTGGAACTCTAAATCCCATTAAACCTCCTTTTTTGATAAATTGCCTGGTCTACAACCATATAATCTTGAACAAAATTGACAAAAATAGGCAATGGAGAAAGAATTCTCTATTCAATAAATGGTGCTGGGAGAACTGGCTAGCCATATGCGGAAGAATGAAATTAGACCCCTATCTCTCACCATACATGAACATTAATTAAAGATGAATTAAAGATTTAAATGTCGACTTCAGAATATAAAATCCTAGAAAAAACAGAAAATAACCTTCTCAACCTAGGTTTTGGCAAAGAATTTATGGCTAAGTTTCCAAAAGCAATTATAACAAAATCAAAAATTGACATGGGGCCTAATTAAACTAAGAGCTTCCACAGACTAAAATAAATTACCAATGGAGTAAACATACAGCCTATAGAATGAGAGAAATTATTCATAACTGTGCCTCTGACAAAGGTCTAATATCCAGAATCTATAAGGAACTTAAATCAACAAGCAAAAAAAAGAGGCAACAAATCTCAAGATAAAATAGGCAAAGGACATGAACAGGCATTTCTCAAAAGAAGGCACACAAGTGGCCAACAAACATATACAAAAATGTTTGAGATGACTAATCATCAGAGAAAAACAAGTCAAAACCACAATGAGTTACCATCTCACACTAGTTAGAATAGTAATTATTTTAAAAATCACAAAACTACAGATATTATCAAGGGCACAGAGAAAAAAGAATGCTTATACATGGTTGGTTGGAATGAAAACTAGCTCAACCACTGTGAAAAGCAGTTTGGAGATTTCTCAAAGACCTTACAATAGGAATACCAATTGAGCTAATAATCCCACTACTGAGTATATACCCAAAGGAAAACAATTCATTCTATCAGACACATGCACAATATGTTCTCTGTAGCACTGTTAACAATAGCAAGGAAATTTGTGCACATAAACAGTGGATTTGACAACGAAAATGTGGTACAAATTCACCATGGAATACTAGGAAGCCATAAAAAAGAACAAAATTATTTCCTTTGCAGCAATATGGATGGTGCTGGAGGCCATGATCCTAAGCAACCTATTGCAATAACAGCAAGTCAAGTATTGAATGTTCACACTGAAAAGCGGGAACTAAATACTGAATACACGTGAATGTATAGATGGAAACAATAGACACTGGGAATCACTAGACAAGGACAGGAGAGAGGTGAGGGTGTGAGCTGAAGAACTGCCTGTTCAGTACTATGCTTACTGCCCGGGTGATGGGATCGCTGGGACCTCAAGCTTCGGCATCGCCAATTTACTTGTATAACAAACCTGTACATGTATCCTTTAAACTATAATAAAAGTTGAAATTTTCAAAAAGTTTAATGGAAACTTTCACCACTAGTAAACAACAAATTTTGAAAAATCACTGATATGACATATGTAGGTTTTTTTAAAAAAAAGTCTAGTTAAATAATTTGAGAACATAGTAATGGATTCATTTTACTATAGATATTAAGAATTTAATCCTTTCTTTCCATTTAACACATAAGACCGGAGCTTGCCCCTTACTTTGCTGGCACATGATCTACTCTAAAATTAGTATGTTATTGGAAATATAACATTCAAAATACACCCCCTTTTCAAATTCCCTGAATACTGGCGACCTCATGCCCTTGGCAAATATTGACAGATCTTTGCAACACTCCTATTGTGACCAAATTTAACCTCTGTCAACATACTGCTTCCAGGAGAATTTACAGATAAATGAGATTCAGGATATGTGATGAAACACGTTTAACTTCTGATGAATATCAAGGGGCTTCCTGGTCTCCAGGAAGGGAGAAAAATCATCAGAGCAACGACATGTCAGGGGTCATGGTCATAGGATGGTGATTCCAGATTGAGGGCGGTTTTCCTGAACCCTGTACTGATTCACTTTGCATGTCTCTAGCTTCTCCACTAATCATTGTAGCACTTAACACATGGCTGCCCCTCACACACTCTCCAAAGTCCCAGTGGGCAAGTATGAACACAGAGATTTCTGGTCCATTTTTCCAAACATACCAACCCTTCCTACTACAGCCTCAGCAAAGGTTCTAGATAAAGGGATGCTAAACTCTTCTGAGGGGGACTAACCAACCCTCAGCTATTTTGAAATCAATGTCACTTGCAAACACCAGAAAACATAGCCCTTCTTTGCACGGCAGGTCAGAACACATTTTTAACCCCCAACTCCAAATACCACACTAGCATATAATCAAAGCCCCAACTCTCTACAAGTTACATTCTCTTCAAGTCCCCAGTCTCCTTATCAAAGTCTTGCCAGAGGAAATGAAAGTTTTTTACTTACTTTTTCTTTTTTTCCCTCTCTCTACCCCATGGCTCTCAGAGCAGAAAGCTGCTTACTGAAACTCTTTTGGACTCAGCTCAGGAGATTTGAGACTCTAAGCTTTGTGGCTTCTCCTGACTTCCTCAGCCCTGAATGGGGTCCTCCGCTCATCACAGGGCAAATTTGTAAGCTTCAGTTCTGAAGTCCATCTAGGTCAGGAACAGAGAGCCCGCTTTGTCATTGTACCCAAGATAAAAGGGAAACATTGGACTGTTGGTAGTGAGTACACACAGGGCTGAAGACTGCTTTGTTCTTTTCATGCTCCCTGCCAGGGAAGAGTGGGTCGGAAGTACTGCTGCTAGAGTCACAGACTGAATGTTCTTGTTTTACTACGTATCATTTCTAAAAGAAGACTGAGCTTTCTGATGCTCCTGTAGATATAACAATTGCTCATTAATACCAGAATTCTAGTCCCAAAAGGGTTATATGACTGTAGCATAAGATATTCATTTGATTCATAGTGGTGAAGGTAAGAACCCATCACTGCCTAAAGAAAAATTTTAAAAGTGTAGTTTGTAGTGAATGCACAGCAATAATCCAAAGATTGTTTTTTTCTAAATAAATGGTTATATAAGCTTACCTCATTTTATTGTGCTTTGCTTTATTGTGCTTCATCATTGCATTTTTTTTTAATAAACCGAAGATTTGAGGCAACCCTCTGTCAAGCAAGTCCCTTGTCACCATTTTTCCAACATTATGTGATCACTTACTGTCCTATGTCACATTTTGATAATTCTCACAGCATTTCAGACTTCTTCAGTATTATTATATGATATGGTTTTGCTGTGCCCCCACCCAAATCTCATCTTAAATTCCCGTGTGTTGTCGGGGGGGACCCAGTGAGAGGTAACTGAATCATGGGGGCAGGTCTTTCCCATGCTATTCTTGTAACAGTGAATAAGTCTCATCAGATCCAATGGTTCTAAAAGGGGGAGTTTCCCTGCCAGAGCTTCTACTTTGCCTGCCACCATCCATGTAAGATACAACTTGCTCCTCCTTGCCTTCCACCATGATTGTGAGGCCTTCCCAGGCATGTGGAACTGTAAGTTCATTAAATCTCTTTTTCTTCCCAGTCTCAGGTACGACTTTATCAGCAGTGTGAGAACAGATTAATACACTGTATCTGTTTATGGTGATCTGTGATTACCTTTGATGTCACTATTGTAAATTGCTTGAAGGCACCAGGAACCATGCCCATATAAGATGGAAAACGTAGTCAATTAATGCTTTACGTGTTCTCAGTTCTCCACCAAGCAAATATGCCCCATCTCTTTTCCTCTCTTCCAGCCTCCCTCTTCACTGAGACATGACAATGTTGAAATCAGGCCAGTTAATAACCCTGCAATGGCTTCTAAGTGCTCAAGTGAAAGGAAAAGCTGCACATTTCTCACTTTAAATCAAAAGGCAGAAATGATGAAGCTCAGTGAAGAAGGCATGTCAAAAGCCAAGAGAGCCAAATGCCAGGTTTCTTGTTCCCAACAGTTACCCAAATTGCAAATGCAAAGAAAAAGTTCTTAAAGGAAATTAGAAGTGTTACTGCTGTTAGTATTTGAATGATTAAAAGTAAAACAGCCTTCTTGCTGATATGGAGAAAGTTTTAGTGGTGTGGATAGAAGATTAAACCAGCCGCACATTCTCTTAAACCAAAAACTAACTCAGAGCAATGCTTTAACTCTTCAGTTATATGAAGGCTGAAGTAGAAGACTGACCTACAGAAGGAAAGTTTGCAGCTAGCAGAGATTGGTTCATTACGTTTAAAGAAAGTAGCCATCTTCATAGCATAAAAGTGCACGATGAAGCAGTAAGTTATGCAGAACGTTTAGCTAAAATAACTGATGAAGGAGACTATGCTAAAAGGACTTTTAATGTAAAAGAAACAGCCTTCTATTGGAAGAAGATGCCATCTAGAGCTTTCCTATCTAGAGAGAAGTTAATACCTGGCTTCAAATCTTCAAAGGACAGTTTGACTCTCTTGTTAGGAGTTAATGCAGTTGGTGACTTTAAGTTGAAGTCAACGCTCACTTACCATTCCAAAAACATTAAAGACCCTCAAGAATTATGCCAAATCTACTCTGCCTGTGCTCTGTAAATGAAAACACAAAAGTGTGGATGACAGCACATCTGTTTACAGCATTATTTGTTGTATATTTAAAGCCCGTGTTGAGAACTGCTGCTTAGGAAAAAAAGGATTCCTTTCAAAATGCTGCTGCTCATTGACAATGCCCCTGGTCACTCAATAGCTCTCATGGAGACGTACAGGAGATTAATGTTTTTATGCTTGGTAACATAACATTCGTTCTGAAGCCATGAATTAAGGGTAATTTTGACTTTCAAATTTTATTATTTAAGAAACATATTTTATGAGGTTATAGCTGCCACCAACAGTGATTCATTTGATAAATTTGGTAAAAGTAATTTAAAAACTTCTGGAAAGGATTCACCACTATAGATACCATTAAGAACACTTGTCATTCACAGGAGGACATCAAAATATCAACATGAACGGGGATTTGGAAGAAGTTGATATCAACCTTCTGGATGACTTTGAGGCATTGAAGACATCAGTGGACTACAGATGTGGTAAAAATAGTAAGATAACTAGAATGAGAAATGGAGCATGAAGAGGTGTCTTAATTGCAGCAATCTCTTGATAAAACTTGAGCACATGGTGAGTTGCTCTTTACTGATGAACAAAGAAAGTGGTTTCTTGAGATGAAATGCACCCCTGGTAAAGGTGCTATGAACATTGTTGAAATGACAAGAAAGGATTTAGAATATCACATAAACAGTGTCAGGGGTTGAGATAAATGATTTTAATTCTACCATGAGAAAAATACTAACAAACAGCATCACATGCTTTGGCATACGTAAAGGAGGGAAAAGAAAAAAAAAACAGCACTGCATTCCACAGCAAAATCTTTTGTAAAAGGAAGAGTTCAATTGATGTGGCAAATGTCACTGTCGTCCTATGTTAAGAAATGGCCACAGCCACCCCAACCTTCAGCGACCACCACCCTGATCAATCAGAAGCCATCAACACTGAGGAAAGACGTTCCACTGGCAAAAAAATAGGACCTGATGAACGCTCAGACAATCATTAGCATTTTTTAGTAATAAAGTATTTTTTAAATTAAGGTATGTACATGGTTTAGACATAATATTTAAACTTAATAAACTGCATTATAATGTAAACATAACTTTTCTATGCACTGGAAAACCAAAAAATTATTGAGACTTTTTTTACTGCAATATTCACTATACTGCCATGGTCTGGAACCAAACCCATGATATCTGCGGGGTATGCCTGTAAACAGTCCAAAGAAATCTTAGCAGTATTGATGTTAATACAGATTTTTGGCATTCCAAAGCACATGATAAACAATGAATTACTGCTTAATGCTGCCAAAATGATTGCTGAAAGCCTATGTAGAATTTTTTTTAATACAGAAGACATTTTCCCAGGAAGGACATAACTGATGCAATAGCACCCCTTTCTGGTGACAAAAGGGTATGAAAATCATAACCAAGACTATTCATTTACAAGGGTCTTTTTTAGAGTTTCCTGCAGAATTACGTTGGAGTAGCTTAAAGACTCATTTAGTAATCCTTTCCCTTGCGTTGGGCAGAAGCACACCATCATCTCACCAATATGGAAATTTACTGCGGTTTTAAAGGTCTCCAAAGGAAAGATTCCATGACCTCTCCCTGTAAAACCTTCCAGGGTTCTGCTTTCAGGTCTAATAAAAGTAACTTGACACCACAGCACGCAACCATTTCCTCTAGTTAAACCTGCCTCTTTGGTGGAGATGAGAACCAGATGGCTGGAATCCTTTCTATTCCTTGGCGTCTATGTACACCAACTGCAAAGGCCAAGGATACAGAACAATAGCAAGACTGGATGAAATGCATTTGGTCAGAGGAAGTCATCATGACCTACCTATAAAACCTTCCAAAGTAGGACCTGCAAATACCATTTCTGTTTAGAGCAGAAAGCGTTTTAATGGGACAGAATGTGCAAAGCAAATGTCTTCCTTTGAAGAGCTCTTCATCTTCCCCTCATGTAAGGTGAATCGCTGCAACCTATATGTACTTCATAACAACTCGATTCTCCGCAGAGGAGGTGTGTTCACACTGTTTCAAACAAACTGAGGCTCTTGAATAATCATATCTATTTATTTAATCTTCTTGCCCTTTGCACACCATCTGACCGCTGAACAGAACAGAAATAAAAATTGTTATTTTTCTCTTTTTAAAGTCTAACACAGGCCAGGTGCAATGGTTCAGGCCTGTAATCCCAGCACTTTGGGAGGCCAAGGAGGGCAGATGACCTGAGGTCAGGAGTCCAAGACCAGCCCAGCCAACATGGTGAAAATCCATCTCTACTAAAAATACAAAAAATTATCTGGGCATGGTGGCGCACGCCTGTAATCCCAGCTACTCAGGAGGCTGAGGCAGGGAAAATTGTTTGAACTTGGGAGGTGGAGGTTGTGGAGAGTTGAGATAACACCACTACACTCCAGCTTGGGTATCAGAACAAGACTCTGTCTTAAAAAATATATATATATATATAGCATAATAATACATTTTCTACTACTGAACTGAATGCTTCTTTGAATTTTCTCCATTTCAGCATTTTAAATATTAATAAAATTTTGATATTTTGTTATTCACTTTAACAGTTCCCAGTGGTTTCAAATTATAGAACAAATTGAGCTCTTCTCAGTAAGTCTGGATAAGTGTTTTCACAGGATTGACATTACAATACTGTGTTTCTTTCTTTCTTTTTCTAAATGATTGTATTTTTTTATTTTTATTTTTTAGTTTTTGGAGACAGAGTCTCACTCTGTCGCCTAGGCTGGAGTGCAATGGCACAATCTTGGCTCACTGCAACCTCCACCTCCTGGGTTCAAGGAATCCTCCTGCCTCAGCCTCCCAAGTGGCTGGGATTACAGGCACCCACCATCACGCCAGCTAATTTTTTGTGTTTTTAGTAAAGGTGGAGTTTCACCATGTTGGCCAGGCTGGTCTTGAACATCTGACCTCAGGTGATCCACCTACCTTGGCCTCCCAAACTGCTGGGATTACAGGCGTGAACCATAAAAGTAACTGAAAATGTAAGCTTCCAGCTTTATCTCTAGATAGGGTGTATTTTTATAACACATAGTCAGTTGAAATATATAGAGATCAGCTTTGCCCATTTTTTCCATAGAAATGAGCTTTTAAGCGATGAATTAAATATTGACACCTTGTTTGTAGTAGGTAAAGATGTGATATGCAGAAACCTACGTCGAGGCCTTTAATTTTGAAACAACAATGGGTAATAAAAGCCAAATTCATGTGCCATAATGACTTTGATCTCTACTGTAAAAAGGAAGAGACAGACTTATGAGAAATAGTAATCACATCTGCTCTGTAAGTTCATGTACCACATGCTTTATGCCTCAGGTAGATAATATATGTTGTAAAAGAACAGCCAACTGCATGTTTCTGCCTGAAACCTCACTGTGAATAAAATATGAGTCAGACATTAATTTTGTAGGTTTTTGGTATTCATATTTCTCTTTAATCATCCTCTATCATGTCTATAGTTAACACAATGTGATCAGTTTTAAGCTATAAGAAGCAAAAGAAAAAAAAAGGCAAGGGACACGAATTAGGACGCAATAATTTTTTTATTTATTCATTCCTGTGTAAACATTACCCTTCATTAATAGTTTGGCTTGTCAAATAATTTCTAGCCCAGATGTATGAGGACATGTTAACTTTGGAGATCTCTTCCCCCCTCTAGTGGTGATGAACTGCATATGAAATTTTCAGTATGTATTTGCTCTGGAATACCCCTGAGAGTGCAGCTGACACACACAGGAAAGAGCAGTGCGTTGAGAGTTGAGAGGAGAGGAGTTCAAGTCTCAGATCTGCCATTACTCACTCTGTGAACTTGAGATTTCACTTGACCTTTTGTTTCTCAGTTTTCTCATCAGAGATGGAATAATGACTATAATTTGTAGGACTGTTGTGATGGTCAGATATATTCAGACATCGATAAAACATAGATTTCTTCCTTTTCTGAGAGAAAATACAAGAAACATAATAGACTTGACTGATTTGATCCTCTGAGGGAAAACCCTAAGGCAGCCCCCATGGCCTCAGGGTCCTGTTACACAAAATATTTAGAGTGTGTCAGATATGGTGAACCCCAAGTTTCTCCTCAAAGAACCAGTATGTCAGTATGTTCAGCTCCCTTATTCTTTAATTCTCCATTTTAAAGTTTAACTTCCTTGTAGTTTCAGTAAACAACCTTTTCCACCAGTTCTAATCAGGAGTTCACATCTGTTCCCCTAGTCCCCTGCCCTGTCCTAACTCATCCAGGTCAGCTGCTCTGGTCCCCTACTTGGAACTCTGCTTATCGGCTCTGACCTGCCCATAACTGTCCTTCCCACCAAACTACCCACCCCATCACTCGGGCTTGTACCCCTGCTGCCTTTAAAATAGCCAAACGGAATCAGACTAGACTGTGTGGTCTAACCCTAGCCAGTAGGGAAACAATACAGCAGTAGGGGCTACCTCTATCAGGCATAAATACTCCTTTCCCTCCCTTGTCCAAGTGTGGGCTCACCATTGTTTCATCTCTGAATAACACCCTTCTGCAGAAGTAAATTGCCTTGCTGAGGAAATTTATATTTGAGCGCTACTTCTTTTGTGGCATTGAAAATTTTACTTACAACAAGTGGACATATCTAAAGGAGAGTCTTAATGATGTTGTGTTCAAACATCAGTCCCAGTGATGAAACCAACTGACATCTTCTGCTGTGTGACTTTCGGAGAGGGTCACGACATGTAGTTTTCTTGCTAAGCATGGTGAACTCTAATCTAATCAGATGAATTAAACTAAGGGACATTCTGGAAAAAAGCAAAATTGTTGTGGACCCTGAAAATGGCAGTATCTTGAAAGACTAATGAGATTGGGAAGTATTTGTGGTTCAAGCAGTTTTGGAGAAACAAAGAGAGAAACTGTGAAAACTACGTGTCATGTTGTATCCTTGACTGGATCCCAGATTGGGGAGAGGGTTGCAATATTGGGACATTTGTAGAGATTTGAAAATTCCCTTTATATTAGATCTTAGTAGTGAATCAGTATAAATTACCTGCCTGGTTTTTTGGAGTCTGATTGTTTAGAAGAATACACTTGGTCTTAGGAGAGTCATATTCAAATATTCAGAGATGAAGTGACATGACTTAAAAAATTGTGTCTGTTTAGGCCGGGTGCGGTGGCTCACACCTGTGATCCCAGCACTTTGGGAGGCCGAGGCGGGTGGATCATGAGGTCAGGAGATCGAGACCATCCTGGTCAACATGGTGAAAACCTGTCTCTATTAAGAATACAAAAAATTAGCTGGGCATGGTGGTGCATGCCTGTAATTCCAGCTACTCAGGAGGCTGAGGCAGGAGAATTGCCTGAACCCAGGGGGCGGAGGTTGTGGTGAGCCACGATTGCGCCATTGCGCTCCAGCCTGGGCAACAAGAGTGAAACTCCGTCTAAAAAAAATAAATAAATAAAATAAAACAATTGTGTGTTTAAAAGTATACACATCGTACTAGTCTTCCAACTTTTCTGTCATTGGAAATTTTTGAAAAAAAAATGTGAAACAAACGAATGACTGCTCTTAGGTGTTCTATCTGTTGAAGATTCATCTAAGGATACCTCTTTTGTAATGCTAATTGTTGAGGGAAGGGCTGTCTTCTACAATTCCCCTGTCATCTGAGACTTCAGAAAGATGATCCTAGGGAATAATAATTTGAATTAAAAAGAGACAGCACCTTAGCAAATTTCTGCTGACTAGACTTTTTATGTGAATGAGCTTCCTCAAAATGAGAGTAATAATGATCATGCTTATGGTTTCTAATTCTCCCAAAGCTTTACCACATGCTCTTCATCCCTTAATCATTTTTGCTACAGTTTTTCCCACCTCAATATTTGTTAATCCTATAATGCCAAACTGCTTACATTTCTCTAACAAATTATTATGACTTCAGACTCTCTCTCCTTTGTGGATTGTCTTACTTCTGACTCTAAAGGCCTTCTACCCTCTCTTATTAAATACATATATATGATTTATACTTATATTCATACATATATATTTGGCTTCTTTATTGGGCTGAATTTTCTTGGAACACAAGAGTTTGTATCAACCATCTTCAAACTCAAGCATCTGGCAGATATCTGGTGTTTAGCAGGTACACAGCAAGCATTTGTTGGCTGAATACATGAAGGCAGTTTGTATGCGGAGTAAGCTCTAATTTTTTTGTCTTGCACAAATTCCTGTCTAAGGGGTCTGGAGAGTCATGCCCTACAAACCATAAATTCTCATCAGATGGGATTTATTCAACTCTATATACTGTGACTTACTTTCTAGTCTGACTCTGGTGTAACATTATGTTACAAAGAATAAAGTCAAAACATTTTACCCCAAAACATGTTTCTTTACCATATTTTGAAATGGTCTTGCAAAGCTGTCCTTTGTGGGGGGAAAATGTGCGTCTGTAAAGAATCTTTATTAAGGTAGCTAGATCCTTTTTGTCCACGCCCTCCCAAGCATGAAGAGATTAAGAAAGAGTCTAACACCTTTTAAGGTCTGAATGGGAAATGGTTGTCATCTACTTTTTCTAAGGGCAGCTACATTAAGCTTCAAAAGAACCTTGGTCTCCACAGTCTTTTATCTTAGCCTGAATATTTCCTTCCTATTGATACCAGGTCTTTAAACAAACTCAACCAATTATCAATCAAAAAATGTTGAAATTTACCTATAGCCTAGAATACAACCCCCTGCCCCCCGCCTTTGAGTTGTCCCGTCTTTCTGAACCAAACCAATGTATTTTTTAAATGTATTTCATTGATGTCTCATGCCTCCCTAAAAGGTGTAAAACCAAGCTGCACCCTGACCGCTCTGGGCACATATTCTCAGGATTTCCTGAGGGCTGTGTCACGGGCCATGGTCACTCATATTTGGCTCAGAATAAATCTCTGCAAATATTTTAGAGTTTGACTCTTTCATCAACAAGTACTAATGTTGATGGCGGCAAAATGTCAATGACAGTGATATAGTTCAGTTATTGGTGCTTGCTTGGTGGCGCAAGAGAAGCTAGGCTACACAGGTGACGTGGGACACATGGGGTGAATAATTTTGCATTAAGGTAGGTGGTTTCAGAGCATGGAGGCTTTGAAAAAAAAAAAAAACGTGAAGTGGCCAAAAGTTACATTTACTCACACTACCCTTTCACTCAGACCCCAGATGATTGTTTTCAGAGCTGTGGCATCCAGCCACTCCACCCAAAGCCCCTGGAAAGGAGGGAACGGGATAAAAAGGAAAGAAGGTCTTGATGGGCTCTACTCCAGGCCACCCCATTTGCCTCATTTCCTCACCTCCTGTCTATCTGGGTGGTGGGTATTTAAAAATTCCACTCCTGCTGTGATCTATACATAGGACTCCTCCCTACTTAAAAAGGAGCTAGGGAAAGATGATGTGCTGCCCTCTCCTGGTAGTTTAAGAAATTGTCACACAGCTCATGCTTGTTAATCAGTTATGCTAAAATGCTCTCATTTCTGAGACTCATATTGAGAAGAACAGAACAGGAAGGAGAGAGATCCTCTCTTAGTTCAATAGACTGAATAAACTGTAGTTGCGAACGGCTGTTTGTCACTGAGAGTTTTCACACTTAAAAACTTTTTTTTTTTTTTTTTTGCCTTTGTATTTGAATTTAGCTGCAAGAGTATTTTTAAAGATTCTATGGACATGTAACAGGCGCTAAATCACCTTAGGAGGAGGTCTCCCTGTGTTTAGGGCACCTGCTCAGCAAAGCCGGGGCAGAACTATAGAAAAATAAAAAGAAAGAAAAGTTCAGCTTCAATAAATTTACGCAAAATTTTGTAAAGAGGAAATCTAAATAAAATTAAGTAAAATGTATGGCGAAATTATGTAAGATTTGTGCTATTTACAAAGATAAAATCCTATATTAAGTTATTTGTGGAGAGAAGGCTTCATAATCACTTCTGTTCTCAAAGACTATAAATGTCTTAATTTACTCCAATTACAGTTCATGTTCTGTCTTAAATATATACTTGTATCACTCAAGTATGGAATGTCTTTCTAGAATTGTTTCTATGACATGCTGTTTCTTCTAATATTTGTAAGCTGTTTTTTTCGGGAAACGGAGTCTTGCTCTGTCAGCCAGGCTGGAGTGCAATGGCACAATCTCAGCTCACTGCAAACTCCGCCTCCCAGATTCAAGCAGTATCCTGCCTCAGCCCCCTGCCCTGAGTAGCTGGGATTACAGGTGTCCACTAACACAACCAGCTAATTTTTGTATTTTTAGTAGATGTGGGGTTTTGTCATGTTAGCAGACTGGTATTGAATTCCTGACCTCAGGTGATCCACCCATCTTAGTCTCCCAAAGTACTGGGATTACAGACATGAGCCACTGTGCCCAGCCTAAGCCCGCTTTAAAAAAAAAAAATCAATTTTTAGGAATGAGGGCTGGCATGGTGGCTTATGCCTGTAATCCCAGCAATTTGAGAGGTCAAGGTGGGTGGATCACTTGAGGTCAGAAGTTCGAGACCAGCCTGTCGAGACCAGCCTGGCAAACATGGAGAAACCCTATCTCTACTAAAAATATGAAAAAAAAAAAAAAATTACGCAGGCTTGGTGGCAGGTGCCTGTAATCCCAACTACTTAGGTGGCTGAGGTAGGAAAATAGCTTGAACCAGGGAGGCAGAGGTCACAGTGAGTCGAGATTACACCACTGCACTCTAGCCTGGGCTATGGAACAAGACTCCATCTCAAGTATATACATAAATAAAATAAAAATAATAAAAAATGTTAAGGAATGAGTTTAGTAGAGATTTCTCTTCCAATGTGAACTGCAGTCATTGGTTATTACTCTCAGTGAGACCTGTGTTTCAGTTTTATTCTCTAATTTTTCTCTCTCAGCCTGAGTAAGTAGATAAAACTGGTAAGTAACTGACTGAGTGGGCCGATGTGAGGATTGTGTGCAGAGCCACAGTCAGCAGTCCCAATGAGTCTGCAAGTTATTACAACAATTATACAATGGCATGTGAATCTGTTTCCACCCTTAGTATTTATTTATTCATTCAATATGTATTGAGACAGCAATAAATTTCCAGGATAAAAATAGACATTCCCAGCCCTCAAGAAGCCTCCATTCTAATATAAACAATTATAAGCCTAATTTTTGGAATCAATACATGCACCTTGGAAAAATGAAAAAGGTATTTCATGGTCAAATATATTTGAAAAACATGAGAAATATTATATCTCTTGCTTTGCAATTTCCACTGCACTTCAGCAAATTTGAAACTCAGTCAGTAAAGAAATTTACTCAACCTGACTTTCCCCACCACTGCTTTACTGTGTAATAGAACAAAGGGTAACATTCCTCAGACAATGTTCCTCTGATACAAAATAAGGCCATTCGTGGTGATAATGGTAAGTACAGGGAAGAGACAGAGAAAGGAGAACTGCTTGGGAAAGGGAGAAAAGACTTGCGGATGGGAGAGCACACTTGATCCCAGACTTGAAAAATAAGCACTAGTTTGCCAGGAGTCAAGGACTAGGGAGGGTGTTCCAAGAAGAAGGGTCAGGCAACTCTCAGAAGCGTGCCAGGAATATTTAAAAGTGAGACAGGCTGTGGCAGGTGTGTGGATGACCTGAGGTGTAGCAGGTGAATGGAGGCAGGTGATAGACAAGGAAGCTGAACAGGAAGATCAGGGCCAGGTCACACGGGGCCTTGAAATCCAAGCAGAGTTGTTCATTATTCATGCTGCAAGCAATGGGCAGCCTTTAAGCATTTTTGCATAGAGAAAGTAAACTTTGATCACTCTTTTGCTGCTGTGGAGAATGGATCTGGGCACAGAGGGTGAGTTTAGAGGCTGGAGCTGGGAAAATGGGTGAGAGACACTAAACCGGTCATCAAACTGCACAGTCATCTTGTGAGACTTGTCTGGGTTCAAGAGAAAAGAAAGCAGAAATCACAAAGTTGCTGGAGTGGCCCCAGTCCTCTCCCGTACTGGTGTCCTCTGCCCATCTTGCTTCGCCTTAATGCTCCATAGATGCTTACAGTAGAGACAGTGCTTTGTACTCTTTTACTCAAAGAACATGTTTAAAATAGCCCATGTTTGGAATAAACAAATGACTGAAAATAAACACATTTAACCCTTCTGATCTAAAGTGCGTTTTATATTCATTATTTATTTTATATGGATTCAGAAATCAAAATACTTGGAAATTCCACTAGGCTTGGAGCCTGCAATCATTGGATATGAGTGTTCAGTTTCTCCAAGGGTAGGTACCTTGTTTCATTACTTAGGTTTATATCAGACAAGCGACAGGACAGACTGTGTTCCTTCCTAGATCGTTCCTTGAATGATAAGCAACTTTGGCTCTGTTGCTTTCTCCTGAAAAGCCTCTACCCCTTTCATATGCAAAGTTGATTGGGTTGGATAGGATTACTCTTGACACCTTTTGGTCCTTCAAATCACTTTCCCATTTTCTGGGAACGAAGTCATTAAATGCAGCATTCCAAACACCATCCCTGTCAAAACAGCTGACAAGGAGGGATTATTAACTAGCTCTAATGCAGCATTTACTTTAGAAAACAAATGCTTTGAAGTGACAGTACAGTTGGGGGCCCTCCCTCCCACTTTAAAGCGACTGTTCATAGGATTGCTGTAGAAGCCCAGAAGCCAGATAGATCTTGGTGAATACATCTTGGTCTTTTGTGCGTTGTTGGTTAAATCTACACCAGTACTCTGGAAGCTGATATCCATGTGTGCATGTATGGACAACGATGTTTTCTTTTCAGAATGTGGGAAGGGTTAGATGTGCTCCAGTGTTTATATTCACAGACACTTGTGCGCATACGCACCTGTAGGGCTGACGTCTCATTGTATTAGTCCATGGTCCACAAAAGAAATAATAACCAATGAACGAAACTTAGCTTTCTTCCAGGAGTTATTTTCCCAAACTCATCTCGACCTTGGAGATTTTGCTCTTAGGTGGCACTCTGCTTACTTGAAGTCCTACTTGAATTTGTCCTCTCCTATGAAATTTTAATCTCAAAAAGTCAAAAGGCAAGATCTGGGAAATGGAAGAGTAATTAGAAGGAAGGTAAGTTTTAGAGTGAGAGCAAATTCAGGGACAGGTGAAGTGGCCCGTACTTGTAATCCCAGCACTTTGGGAGGCAGAGGTGGGCGGATCACTTGAGGTCAGGAGTTTGAGATCAGCCTGCCCAACATGGTGAAACCCCATCTCTACTAAAAATACAAAAGTTAGCGGGACGTGGTGGCAGGTACCTGTAACCCCAGCTACTTGGGATAGGTAGGAGAGTCACTTGAACCCAGGAGGCAGAGGTTGCAGTGAGCCAGAATTGTGCCACCACACTCTGTCCTGGGTGACAGAGCTATACTTTATCTCCAAAATATAAAAAAAGAAAGAAAGAGCAAATTCAAAAAGCAAGCTATATAAGAGGCAACTATGCATAAATCAGGGGTTTGGTAGATAAAAGTACCTGGTTTTATATCTCACATCCACATAGTCACTCATTCACTAGTTGTAAGACCTTCACTAGGTAACAGAAACTCTCTAGCCTCAGTTTTCTCATCAGTGAAATGGGCATATTACTACCTACTTCATAAGTATGCTGTAAGAACAACTTTAGATAATACAGTATTCTGAGCACTTTGCCAAGAGCATAAGAAGCCCTCAACCAAAGTTATTTTAGGAATCTGATTTATCTGGAGAAGTGTTTTCGATCTGAAGGATAATGCTCATTTGCAGCACAGAATGAAGAACCAAGGTTTGTCCAGCAGGTGAGCCGGGTGCTAGTCCTAAAGATCTCTAACCCTTCTTGAGTAAAAAACTCATGGCGAGGATGTATTTATTATTCTCAATGAAGTGCAGCGCAACTCTGAGCCAGTTCTACAGCATGTAAACCTTTATTCCTAACGCGCATGCAATTTAAGTTAGAGGTAAATTTACCCACAAGTTGGAAAGAATACTCTTTTCTGAAACGAGTCTCAAGCTATCTGTTTCAAACATGTGAATGGAAAACAAAAGAAATCAAGAAGGAATTCTTCCATCTAACCAGTCATGCGTTTTCTGTTCTTTTCCTTTTCTGTCGGCAAAGGAGGGATAATGATCTCCTTTCCTGGAAACTCAGGTTGAATTAAGGGATTTACAATGCACAGAAGATGTCACAAATACTAACGAAAACAGCTGCACATGTTCATAAATAATGCATAGCACTCTGAGATGACTAGCTGTGAGTCATTTTTCCCCTCCTTAAAGTATTATTTTAAAAGTCATACTATTTAAAAGTTAGAGAACCTAAAATTGCAGGATTAAAGTAATGAAAAAAATTCAAAACAAACATCATCAGAAAATGTTGTCATAGATTTCTACAGGCAGTTGCTTATTATCCCAAGCAACACATACATTTTCTCAGTCATAAAACAGTTTTGTTTGATTCAATTTTTGAAAGCCAAGTATAGCATGCAAAATGCACTTTAGAAGCTAGGTGGCGCCATGTACCCACCTAGCGTTCTACGTTTTCACAGGCTGAATTGGCCCACCCCTTCTGAAGCTAGACTGATTTTAACAGTTAAATCTATACATTTTATAATGTGAATGCTTCCAGGTTTTTTTTTTCTTTAAGAGGTATTTAAAACTGGCATGAGGAATCTTTTACGTAAATGCTGAGGTTGAAAAAAAAAGTATCCAGTAGCTGTATACCCTGTCCTGACCCTAGCAGATAATAGCTCCTATATAGATTTAATGTTTTCATTGTATTTATTCATACCTAATTCAAAGAGGTGAATAGGTAGCATTAAGGGCAGCAGAGCTGACAGTTCTGAAATGCTACCTGTAGCCAATTTCTACTTACTTTGCCTCCAACCCACATATGAGACCTGCAAGGTAAGAAGAAATGCCAGATCTAGACTCCCTATTATGTGGTAAATAAGTGAGCATCTAATTTTGTAATTGTGAAAGGAGTAATGAATATAATTGGCTCCTGTGGTGTACCAAGGGGGGAAATCAATTTGCCCCAGGTGCAGGCAATAAAGAAATGTACTGTCCACCAAGAATTTAAAATCAGTGATAGAACCAACTAGAAATCTGTCTGCTTTTTCTTATCACCATGTACTAGCAGTTCTATGCCAGCTTGGTGATAGCGGGTGGACCAACCATTCCTTCAGAGTCCACTGGGCCCAATCCCCACCCTTATTTGTCAATTGGTTCAAGAGTTCTTAGAGAACATCCTGCTTCTGATGCCCTCCATGCTCGGACAGAAACATGACAAAGTTGTTGGGGACAGGCGTGAGTTTGTTTTTTTTCATTCCACTCTACAATGGAGTTACTGAGAGACTGATCTTGGGACCACTGGACTTTAAAAAAGTGACGCCCAAATATTCTGCTGCATAAAGTATGTAAAAGGTAATAAGCATGTCATGGCTAAATGATATGTAAGTTATTCAGGCCATACTGCAGCTAAGTCGTAAAGAGTGACCACCATCTGAATTCTTTGTATGAAAGCAGAAAGGAAATAATTCCAACATTTCATTTTATATGATCCTGGATTCAGCTGCTGTTTAAAAGTAATAACAAATTTTATTTTCTGCCTTAAATAGACGTTCACAGAGAGCGCCATGAAGAACTAAAGCCTAACACTACTATAAAACAATCTGACAGGTCTGTAGGAACCACACGTAAGAGAATGCTTTTTTGTGTATTTTTGGCATTTGCACTGTTTTAATGCAACTATGCTGTAATACCTGGTAATAGAGCCACTTAGCCACTGACATACTTATTTGTAATATGAATTTATTCCACATTCCACAGGGCTAGATCCAAATTCTTTGGTAAATATCATTTTTATAACAAATAAGCATAATTTCTTTATAACATCATCTGTGTTAACATTACAGTTTATTTTACAATTTGAAGTTAGTACAGATGAACACTTCTCAAACATGATGCAGATACTGTACTGTGAACTTGGTGTGGGTGTTCCAAGTCCTCCTGTTAGGGATTTTCATGTTTGGAAATATATATAAAGTTGACATGTATGCAGAAGAAAGCAAATAATAGCCATCTTTAACATCAATCTCACAGCCTGAAAGAAGCTGTGTGGTGGTGAGATGCTATGTGTTAATGAGTACAGATTTTGCTGTTTCTGTTCTGTGTGTTGTTTCTGCTTTTCTTCCATTTCCATCACGTGATGTAATCATGAGCATACAATCAAATCAGCTGTATAAAGGTACAAATGGTATGGAAAACATGTTCTCAATTCAGGTCTGAAAAGAAAATCTGGAATGTCACGGAATCCCTTCCCCCAAAAAAGAGAAAACACATGTGTTCAACACTTGGGCAGCAGATGATAGAGAAGGGCCCTTTGGTCTAAGGGAGTCAGTGTGGCACACACTCCCCAACTACGTATTCTGTGGCTCTCTCACTCCAGCACTGCTTTCTCCTGTCCACAGTAAAACCTTAGTCTCAAGGTAGGAGGCACTTGAAAATGCATCCAACCAATCAGATAAAATGTCCTTGCTCTATAGGACACAGGGCTGAACTAAAGCATGCATGATTTTTGGCAAAACAAGTCATGTCTATGCCCATAGTAGCCTGAGAATTCTAAAGAGAAAGTATTTTTGGTATTTCTCTACCCTTATGCTTTACAGTGTTTTGGGTTTTGTTCTTAGTTTTCCTTTTTTTCTCTTTTTTCTTTTTCCTTTTTTTTTTTTTTTTTTTTTTTTTTTTTTTGAGCAGTTTTAGGTTCACAGCAAAACTGAAAGAGGTTTCCCATATTGCCCTTAGGACTCGTTTTTGTTTTTCTGCATGATCCTATTGAAGGCAAAAATTAAACGAGTATGCAGCTTTGCAGCTTTTAAGATTACATTATTCAGAGTTGGGGTGGGCACCCAGGGGATGAAATTAGATTCCTGCTGGGCACAGTGGTTCAGGCCTGTAATCCCAGCATTTTGGGAGCCCAAGGTGAGCAGATCACGATGTCAGGAGTTTGAGACCAGCCTGGCCAACATGGTGAAACCCTGTCTCTACTAAAAATACAAAAAAATTAGCCAGACATAGGCAGAGTAGTACATGCCTGGAATCTCAGCTACTCAGGAGGCAGAGGCAGGAGAATCACTTGAACTCAGAGGCAGAGGTTGCAGCGAGCTGCGATCGCACCATTGCACACCAACCTAGGCAACAAGAGTGAAACTCTGTCTCAAAGAAAAGAAATTAAATTTCCTTTGTAAGCCCTCTTGTCACACTCTAGGCTTTACTCTCCTGCCTCCCTTCGTTGTTAGCCTTTCTCACCCTCTAGAGGCTCCTAGGCACGTTTGATGAGCAAATGTCCCATCTGGAAAGTTAAGTTAAGGCTCAGAACTCACAGACCCTGCTTTGGAAATATTAAGGACTGAAGAACAGGAACAAAATCAAATTGTTTGAGAAAAAGGTTTTTTGAAGTGTGTATAGAGAAAGACGTTTATGAAGAGGGAGGCTGAGTAAGTCAACAGATGATGACTGAGTGTCCCAATTTGTGCCGGGCATCGGAGGAATACCTCTGAACTGAGCACCGTCTTTGCAAAGAAATTCACGTAAGCCCTTCACCTTAGTCTTCACATGTACTGATCCCACATCCCTATGTTTGGGTTGTCTGTCTTCTTTTCTTAAGTATGTAGGAAACAACTCTGGCATCTGAGCATGTTCAGAAATATACTCTAGACACGCATCAAGCTATGGACCCCCTAAAGTGTTCTTCCATTATCCAGGAATGCTTGCTGATACTGGCGTAATGACATAGATGTGGAGTCCATGGGAAGGGAGAACCTGCTCTGCTCCAGAGGCAGCCCTGGCAGGCTCTCATTCTCCAGGAAGGTCATCAAGCAAAGGGGAAGTTAGGAGCTTGGTGAGAGAACAGGGGGCCCGCTATGAAAAGCAATAAGCATTAGCGAAGTAATCCTAAAGGGGCAAGTTGAAAGGAACGGGGCTTACTACCCTGGATAACATCTATCTATTAAGTACTCAGAAGGGACTGGGCTGGGCAAGTTTTGTCCTGGGTGGTGAGGATGCAGGTATCACATGGCACACAGGACCCACAGAGATCATGGCAAAGCACTATGTGGTTACTAACACTTTGTAGGTTTCTAAAGAGATTTGGTCTGTCAAACTTTGGAATGTGTGTCCAAAGGAAGTTACAAGTGACCTTTTCTTACTTCCCTCCCCTAAATCAAGGATGATCAGATACAATTCAGGTTAGAGTGATAAACGAGCCTCTGAAGAACCTGAGGATTCAGTTCAACGCTTGGGTCACTCTTAACTTTGTAATTCCTTGACATGAGAAGCTGCCATTAAAACAAAAGTGTGTTTGTGAGTGAGTGTGTATGTATGTGTGTTTGTGTGTAGTGGAGGCTGTGGCTCCCTTTTCCTTCCTAGGAAGACGAATTCAAACATATCTTGGGAATATTTTTCCAAGGAGAGCTGCTGTTTTGTTTGAAGACACACCTTAGCTTCTCCATTCTTGCAGAAAAGCATGGTTTGATATGGCCTATGCCTCAGCGTCTATACCATCACCTGTGCAGTAAGAGTATAGATGGCACTGCCTCCAATGGGATCACTGACGAAGGAGGCTAAGATCAGCCAGAGATGGAGGAATCACATGAACATCCTCTGCTGTCTCTAAGAGTGTTCACATCTCCTTCTTCTGATACATGGCTTTCTACTCTACTACAGAGGATGAAAAAGAGAAAGTGACGTGTGTTCTAAGTTCAGTACATGACTCTGGTGCACTTTGACTTTTTTAACTGAGAAAATAAATTAACTTTCTAATGATAGGCACAAACATTCAGTTGATTTCCAAAGATTTCTATGAAGGCAAATGCCGAAACATGGCTGCATTGCAAGGAAGTTCCAGGAAAATGTCCCTAAAAGCCCCATGACTAGTCTATTTGCTCAGGTGCAAATTAAGAAAGAACAAAATTTTATTTTTATCTCTCTGAGTATCAGAGAATAACATGTGTTTTGAACTCTAAATGCTACAGAACTCATATTTTTTTCCAGAGTTTTCCATTTTCTCTTACATATTTTGAGGCTCCAGTCAGATACAATTATACATTTCTACAGATCTTATGTCTGCTGAAGTTACCTGAAGCTAAAACTGATTGCAAAGTCAAGCAAACATTACTTTCCCCTTTGTTTATACACAAATTTTGGTGGTAGGCTGTCACTGTTGGCCCCCAGCCCATGGGGCATGGGGGCCCGTCACTCTGGTCCCCTCTGAGAATCTCTGCTGGAGTGACGTCAAGTACTCCCACCTGCTTCCACCTGCAACACTCCTTAGAGAGCTCCAACCACGACCTGAAACAGTAAGTGCAAACCAGGACCAAGAAAACTGAATAGAGATGGGGTGAGAACAACAATCTGAAAAGGAACACACATCTTTCTGCATGAAGGATGATGCCCGTAATGTGACTGAAATGTCACAGTCTTCCTACGGCCAGATTCCTCCACAGACAAGCACCACTGGAATTATTTTAGAGGTTAGTGGTTGATTTTGTTTTATTTATTTATTTATTTATTTATTTATTTATTTATTTATTTATTGAGACAGAGTCTCACCCTGTTGCCCAGGCTGGAGTTCAGTAGCACAATCTCAGCTCACTGCAATCTCTGCCTCCCAGGTTCAAGCCATTTTGTCTCAGCCTCCCAAGTAGCTGGGATTACAGGTGTGCGCCACCACACCCGGCTAATGTTTTGCATTTTTAGTAGAGACAGGGTTTCACCATATTAGCCAGGCTGGTCTGAAACTCCTAACCTCAGGTGATCCACCTGCCTCAGCCTCCCAAAATGTTGAGATTAAGGCATGAACCATTGTGCCCAGCCTTCTGTTTGCATTAAATAGATCACATGGTTTCCAGTGATTTTCCTAGTATGAAGTTTATTAATCTCTTATTAAGAATTCTGGGTTTTTAATAACTACCAGGAGTCTTAGTGTTGCAAAACTGCTTAAAAAGTGACCAGAGGAATTGTTTGATAATGGTAGGTGTTCCATATCCTTGTTTAGGTATGAAAAATCATTGTTAGATTCAACCATTTTACTGGTCTTTTCACCATTGTCTTGCATTCCTGAGCACAGGGCAGTGCCATCCTGATTGTAATCTAAAGAGACATCTTAGTCAACACTATGGTTGAGGGCACGGGAATTAGGTGAGAAAAGGACTTTTAATAAGTGTTTATTGACTTTAGTTGAATTCTAAGTCATAGGAGTTCAGAGCAATGTTCACATGAGCTATGCTTACCAATTCACCTCTAGAGTATAGAAATACATGTATACTGTAACTGGGTGTAAGCTGCAGAAAAGAAGCCCAGAGGCCATCCTTCTAATTTGTAGCTCTGACAGCCCATCTATTATTTGACTGTGTGTCAGAATCTCTGTCAGTAGGTAAGGAAACTAACAGCATATAAATAGTGCGCTGGGCTTTTCCCCTTGATACATTTTGAAGAATGAAGAATGTCCCATCAGGTGAGCAAAGGGATGATATATGAAGGCACAAAGAGTACATCTTGTCTCTATTCTGGAAGTCTATCCCAGGAACCTGCTTTCATTGAGAGTTTGAAGTGGTGTAGGGTGAAACAGCTCTAAAGACAATTAGGAAAAAAGCAAAACAAAAAACCGGGAACACAAAACCTCTCTGAGAGTCTGAGGTCAGTATGCTGGCAGGGATCATAAACTTGAAAACTTGATTGCATTAGTGCAATCCTCTGCCAATTAGCTAAACTTCTCTTCTTTGGTACTCAATGTTTTTAAACTTTGAATGTTGGTAAATATAATATTTTTGGAATAGCTTTCATCAGCTAAGTTGGCAGTTTATCTTATTTATTTTATTCAGTGTCTTACTGTTTCTACTTCTTTTATATCCAAAAAGTGTTTGAGTTGGTACATTTAGTTATAAAGGCATTTAACATTTTAAATTAAGACACAAGAAGTTCTAAATGGTACTTGAGATGCCCTTGAGAGAAGCTTCTCATTCCTTGTATTTGTAGATACTTTATATATTTATAAATTAAATCCTTTGCATATTTAAGCCAGATAAAAATACTGAGGTACAATGTCTCTCATTAGAAAACAATGAAATTATTCTACTTAGTTATGTTTTTAGAACAGCCTGGCATTTAAAATAATTGAAGAATATGTAATTTGCTAATCAGTAATGGGCAGTTCCCTTGGAGGTATCGTCACTGTTTTATAAGTTACTATTCCAGAAGGGTTTCATGAATGCAAAGATTACAGCTGGGAAGCAGAGAGGAATCACTCCAGAATGACACCATCCTACTTAACACCCATAATACTTAACAGTAACAGCAATTAAGCCTCACAGATTAAGCCAACTTACTAAATTTCTATTGGGTGAGCTAAAGACAGGACATTTATGTGTAGTGACTTTTCTTCATACTAATTCTCCGTGCACAACCACGTACCCAAATGAACATCAGAGCGACATATTATACTGTAAAGGATTAAGTGATATTTCAGTTTATGCCTTTATTTCTTGTCTCTTTTCTCCAAGTGATAATTGAGATCTCATTTACCATGCATGAACACTTACATTCCCTTTCTGAGAACATTTCTGATATTGTTGATATAAGAGAGAAAAATTATTTATTTAAGGATTGCCTTATGAATCTGCAGTTTTTGTTAAATATCTTGATTACATGGCCAGTCAATTTGTCTCTATAGCCTAAGAAAGAAGAAAGACTAGCTGCCATACCCAATCCAAATGAGTTGGGATATGAATATTTAAAAGGACATCAATATTCAACAGTGTCTTACAATCATGCTCCAAGCTAAATAAAAACAAAACAACCAAAAATATTACAGTATAATAGCATAAGAGCTAGGAGATATGTACAAATTCATTGACAACATCTGTGCAAGTGTTGTGGACAAAACATTTAAAAAGAAATCTACATAAAACAAAGTTGATAAATTTATCAAATATTGATAAATTTTCAGAGACAGTATAAAAGTACACAAAACATGAAAGAGAGAAAGAATTAAAAAAAATAATCACTAAGCCAATACATATAGTACAAGTTTACTACATTTATATTACAGAATGATGGAAACCAGAGACAAAAATGATTTGATAACAAACAGCAAAGAAAGTTTTACCACCAATCACAAGGAAGAAAGACATTCTTTTTCAGATGAAAACACAGACTGCCAGAACTCATCCCCCACATCCCTACAACCCATACACACATAGAAAAATAAAAGCAAATGCAAAAGTTGTCTACAGCAACAAGACAGACAGAGGTGGGGGGCATTTGGCAAGGTGCATCACAGGAAGTCAATCACGATTGGCTAACGATGATGGTACCTGGCTCTGTTGCAGGTCACTGGTTTGCCTGAGAGGAGTGACTGACGGAGGAGGCACACCTGATGTCGATGCAGATCGGCCTAATTTGCAGCTTACTTTAGGCTCTGGAAACAAGGGGGAAAAGACACAACATTAGCTGACTGACATCTGCAGTAATGAGATGGCTTTTCTGTCTCCCTGTTTGTTTTGCTACCTGTTCTGGAAATGTAGAAAATGCTCCTGATGTTTGCTAGTAATTAGCAGGTGATAAAACACTTTCGTAACAGTTGACTCTGAAAGGAGCTTTATTCCCAGATGGGCTTCTGGGGGACAAATCTCAGCAGCAAGGCCTTTTGCCCTTGCACATTTTACCCCACTTAGGGCTGGTTTCTATGGAGTCACCCCTGGAGCCACAACAACCCATTAGGGAAACAAGCAAACACCATGACTATTTTAAGTGTTTCACTTTTAGCTTCAGTCCATAGAATTTCTGTCTTCGAAGATGTTTCATTCCCCTTCTCCAAATGATCTGCTTTCCTTCCTTCCTTCCATGAACACTATCATCACGTTTTCAATGTAACATTTCTTCAACTTACCTTGATTTGCATTAAATTTTATAACTATCTTCCAAGACCTTTGCTATCCTTCATATTATTTTTCCAAGTTCGAAAGCTTTCTTCTACCTCATGTCTAATTTGAGGAGCCCAAATTAGCTGCCTGTGTCACTGACAGGATGCTGTAGAGATCACAATTTGAGAAGTGAAAGAGTTCCCTTGATCCAAGAAGTACAGGAGGTATGGGAGGTAGAGATGATGAATTTAAAGATGCATTTGAAGATACTTGATAAAGGAAAAAGAAGTCATAGAAAGAAAAATGGACATCTGTACTTTTATCACAAACTTCAAGGTCAGCTGTTGGTTTTTGAGTGCCTAGTATATTCCAGCTTCTGTGAGGAATGTACTGGGCACTCAATAATTATATTATATTATAATTATAGTATAATATATTATAAATATAATTATAATATAATAATATAATATAATTTTATATTATAATATATTGTAAATATATTTATATTATATTATAATTTAAATATAATATCTATATATTATATTATATATATCATATGCTATATATGATAGCATATATAATATATTATAAATATATTATAATTTAAGAAAATAACTTATCTCCAATCCTAAGAGCACTCTTTGGAGCTACAGAGTTAGCTATCAATACCCTCAACTTACAAATTAAAAGCCTAGGGTTCTCCAAGTTCAGTCTTTACCTAATAAATAAACAAATGCCTCTCAAAAAGCCTTTCTTTGTAAACTTGACTTGAAAATTAAACTCATTGAACAACCAGCTTTAAATAATATGACATAACCACAGTACTGAGAACTCATGCACATTCCAGGGAACCAGAATGTGCCCAATCCTGCTGGAAGGAAAGAAAATGTGTTGCTCACGCTGGGGAGGTGCACTTTCCTTATGCCATTTCTATATGAATCGCACTTTGGAGAAAAGCATTGACTGTATCTGCATTGCATGAATGGTTCACTGCCAACTTCAGCTTCCATCAATTGCCTTCCACCCCTTCGCTCCCAACCCCTTTCAGACACAACATGCAGACACACAGAATGAGTAAGCTTTATGCCTCCTTACACACAAACTCATACACACTCACCCATATGCACCTTTCCTCTCTCAGTCCTGTTTCCACCTATTAAATAATGCCTCAACTCTCCATTACAATTATTCTCTTAAGGGAACTCAGGCTGGAGTGCAATGGCGCGATCTCGGCTCACCACAACCTCCACCTCCCGGGTTCAAGCAATTCTCCTGCCTCAGCCTCCTGAGTAACTGAGCTAATTTTTTGTATTTTTAGTAGAGACAGGGTTTCACCATGTTGACCAGGATGGTCTCGATCTCTTGACCTCGTGATCCACCCGCCTCGGCCTCCCAAAGTGCTGGGATTACAGGCTTGAGCCACCGTGCCCGGCAGCCTCTTAAAGGAACTAATTTCTTTCTTGGTAAGTCAAATAGCATTTTCTCTGTACTTCTGATTTAGACAAAAAAATAAAAGACAAGAAACAAACTTTGGACTTAGAACTAATTTTGAATCTGACTCTGCAGGGTGTATGATCTTAGACAATTGTTTTCATTTCTTTAAGTTTCAGTTTCTCTCAAATAAAATGAATTTCGTCACTTATTAAACATTCAGCATCTATGTATTTTATGCCTACTATGTGCTAGGAACTTGCCAGAGAGTTGTGACCAAAATCCTGCTGTTGTCCTAAGGGAGTACACAGTCTATGCAGTAAACATAGACATTAAACCACAAATGATAGGCCGAGCACGATGGCTGATGTCTATAAACCCAGCACTTTGGAGGGCTGATGTGGGCAGATCACCTGAGCCCAGGAGTTGGACACTCCATATTCTAATGACGTTTATGAGTTCTCAGGAGAGAGACATTAAACCTAAAATCATTTGCCAAAAATAATAAAATGTGTTGGAAGAAGTAGAGGGTGCCATGATATCATTTATCAGAGTATCCACTGTGTTCTGGGGAGCAGGGAAGGAGAGATCCAGAAGACACTGCAGTAATTAACACGCGCCAACAGGACTGAATGGGCAGCAAAATCTGAAGTGAGAAGGATCCTGGATCCACAGACTTACTTTCCAACTGATACAGAAGTCAGAAGCATTTCAGAATGTATTGCTTGCATATTATAAGGAACCAGTAATCTTGAAATATCCTGGTTTCCATGTTAGTGGAGAAGAGTTGAGCTAGGGCTGAGTAAATACATAAACTGAATTACACATATAATTCATAGAAAAACACCAGACACATAACGAGTGCTTTTAGTGAGCATCCCCTACACACATACACACATGTACACATGCACTTGCACATGTATGTGCATGGTGACCCTTGCCTCTATCCCTCCTTCTAATTTTAATGATACTGACTACATTCTCTTTCGAGAAAATGACTCCCTTTCTATCTGTGACAGACATGGCTTCACCTCTCTCCCAACCTAATGTCCTTTTAGCTTTATCTCCTTGTCCCTTGCTTGGCCTTTTCCCTCTGCACCTTCTCTTTTAAGAACATCAGCCTTCTCGTGTCTTCAAATGCAGTGTTTTCCCTTGCAGTCACCTGCAGGTTTCCGTAGCTCTGTCCCCTTCCCATGCTCCTGTTTGATTCTGAGCCCCTGTGCTTCCTGGACACTAGGCTGTCTACATTACCTCAGGATGCAAACCAGGTTCTAAGTTCTCCTCAATATCTTAATCTTCCTTTAACTTTTCCTGTTTATAGTAGAAACATCACCTCCATTTTCCTAGAGGCTTCAGGTCTAAATCTTGTACTTTTTCAGTTCAGAACTTCCTTTTCCTCTCTCTATAAATTAAATCTTTCTGGAATTTGCTTTTTTTTCTCCCCTTGCAATGACTCCTGTAGTTATCTCAACTCATCTCAGAAACCTTTCCAGAATCCTTCTGCTCAAATCTAACTTGAACACAATGCAGACTGTGCTTCCTGGATCAATTTAGGCCACTCATCTTGTTCAAAAATGTTCAATTATTCTACATTTGTTATCATGAAAAGCTGCCTAATTTTCAGAGGTCCTCTGTGACCTGGACGCATCTGATCAGGTCCACTCAATTTTCCACTGCTTCTTGCTTCCTAAAATATATACAATTTGGGCCAGGCGTGGTGGCTCACGCCTGTAATCCCAAGCACTTTGGGAGGCCGAGGTGGGTGGATCACCTGAGGTCAGGAATTCGAGACTAGCCTGGCCAACATGGTGAAAGCTCGTCTCTACTAAAAATACAAAAAGTAGCTGGGCATCGTGGTGGGCACCTGTAATCCCAGCTACTCGGGAGGCTGAGGCAGGAGAATGGCTTGAACCCGGGAGGCAGAGGTTGCAGTGAGCTGAGATCATGCTATTGTGCTCCAGCCTGGGCAACAAGAGCGAAACTCTATTTCGAAAAAAAAAAAAAAGGTAAAAAAAAATACACACACACACACAATTTGGTCTACCCTCTTGCTAGCCACATTTGATTCTGCTTCCACCCTTCATCTCAAGTTGTTGCCAACTTTTATCAAACCATATCTCACCATTTTCTAAGACTTAGTTCAAATTGGACTTTCATTGTAAAGCATACTGTGATCTTCTTTTCTCCTTTCTCTCTTCTGAACTGCCTTATCTCTTAGGCAACATTTGCACTGCTTGCTGTGGTTTTTCGCATTTTTGCTGGTAGGAACCACCTAGTAAGCGTTCAATTATTATGTAGTTTTCTTTCACTGAAAATTCTCAAATTAACCTTGAAAAGGTCACTGCAACTCCTCAAAGCAAGGAGGCAATGACGTAACGAAGAATATGTTATAAGACCTAGTTTTAAGGTCTATCTCCCTCCTTACTAAGGCAGTGATCCCAGTTAGAGGGGATATGAACCTCTAGGGTCCTACAGAGGAGGCACGGCATTTGAAAATTCTCCCCTGATTTTGTGTGGGTGTTAAACATCTCCCCACCCATTCCTGAAAATACCACTGGATTCTCTCTGAGGCTGTTTAAATACATGTGTATCATGTGGTGACACAGATAAAATACCCTGGTACCTTATAAATTAACCTCATTTCCCAGAATGCCTAAATCCTTGCATACCTCAAGGAATCATCCTTTATTATATAAAATAACAAGCAAAGCCTCCATCATGTTTCCATACACGCCATGACTAGCTTAGCACATTTGGTCACATGGAATGAGAAAATTCAGTTATTTTTTCCTAGAAAAGGATGACAAATAATCATTTACTGTAGAGTTTTTTTCCAGTTTATGTTGAAGATATCATCATCTGATGAAAAAAGATTATCTAACCGGATCAAAGGCTTTTGTATCGCTTAAGTTACCAAAAGATTAATTTTCCCTTTTGTTGATTTCTGGTCTGACCAACTTAACCTGTTTCTTCCACTGTAGACGACATTATCTTCAATGCACAGACTCCGCCTTGCCAAAATCCAAACAAACTCCCAATTTCACTGTGACCTGGAAAGGCCTTGCCTTACCCCCATGCGATGTCAGTCCAGATCACATCTAGATTCATCAAGCCCCCTTAGGCACTGCAATATAAACTACTAACCACCCATTGGACATGGCAACTTAACTAATTAGCCAAGCACCCTGTGTGGGCTAGCTCTAGAGTCAGGTCACCTGGTGGTCTAATGTTCCATCCCAGCATGGAATATGACTCCACATGTAAGGGCAGACTAAGATCATGATCATAAATTCATAATATACACACACATACACAGGCAGATACAAACACACACACACACACACACACACACACACACACACACTCCATAGCACTACTGCTTAACGTAACACATGGAAGGAACATTTTTTAAATGGTGAGATTTTTGTTTATCTCACTTATTTTGGCTCTTCTTTCAGTTTCACATGATTCTTAACCTAAATGCATTTGGAATTTCCCATGGTGTTTCTGAAACCAGGTTGATGAAACAAATCCTTAAGAGGTTGCATCCGCCAACGTTTCTTTGACCAAAGGAATTACCTAAAGCCATCAAAAATCATAGAAAAAAATTCTAATTATAACCAAGCCTTTTAGAGATCCTTTAGGCCTGTGACATCAAAGTGCGATTGTTCAGCTCACCTACCTTTGACCAAAATAATTATCCGAAACAATCCTGAACGTTCTAGAAAAGATCGGAATTGTAATCAAGCCTCTCAGAGATCCTTTAGGCCTGTAACACCAGAGTGCAATTGTTTGGCTCACTTACCTTTGGAAATGCAATGTTCTTTGAGACTTGAACAATTAGCCTGAGAAGCTATGACACTGGAAACAGTAAGTTTTGATCCTGAATATTTTTTGTTGTTGTTGTTGTTGTTCTGTGACAGAGTCTCACTCTGTCACCCAGGCTGGAGTGCAGTAACATGATCTCAGCTCACTGCAACCTCTGCCTCCCAGGTTCAAGAGATTCTGGTGCCTCAGCCTCCCAAGTAATTGGGGTTACAGGTGCCTGCCACCATGCCCAACTAATTTTAGAGACATGGTTTCACCATGTTGGCCAGGCTGGTCTTGAACTCCTGACCTCAGGTGATCCACCCGTCTCTGCCTCCCAAAGTGCTGGGATTACAGGCATGAGCCACCATGCCCAGCCTGATCCTGAATTTTAACAGAATAATTGCCAAGAATTTTAGAGTCCACCAACAATGGGCACGTGGCTGGAAAAAGACTCAAGACAGAGCTTTCCTATCCTAAGGAAAATTCATCCAGTTAAGAGATTAATTATTAGATAGAAGGCACTTGTTCTTCCTATGTGCACGGAAAAATTTTTTCCTTTGAAAACTTTTCTAGTGTCATCCTAAAAGTAAAAGCTGACTTACTTTTGCAATTTAGTGAAGATCAAGCATAAAGAGAATAAGAAAAAATGAGAAAGATGTCGATTCAGAAAGAGAGAGAGAGGAGTAGTGGAGGAAGGAAACAGAGAGGGAGGAAAAGGAAGAAAGAAGAAAAAGGAAAGGAAAAGAGGGAAGGAAAGAGAGAAGGAGGAAGGAACACCATTATGAGTAAACCATTATGAAGACAACACCATGATGCTTCCAGATCTGTAACTGATCATCATCATAAGATTTTTATTAAGTAGGTACCTGTAGGACTATGTAATTTATTAGTTACCTTTTTTCTTTTTATTCTTTTTTTTTTTTCACCCAGGCTGGAGTGTAGTGGCACAATCTCAGCTCACTGCAACCTCCACCTTCTGGGATCAAGCAATTATTTTGCCTCAGCCTCCCAAGTAGCTGGGACTACAGGCTCGTGCCACCACACCAGGCTAATCTTCTGTATTTTTAGCAGAGACGATGTTTCACCATGTTGGCCAGGCTGGTCTCGAATTCTTGACCTCAGGTGATCTGCCTGCCTAGACCTCCCAAAATATTAGGATTACAGCATAAGCAACTGCTCCTGGCCTTTCTTTTTATTCTTAATAGATATAAACTTTCGTTGCTTAAAAACAAACAAACAAACATAATTTCCCATCTTCGCCTTAAGGAAAACTGAACTTTTGTTTAGGATTGTCACTAGTACTGTTACAGGATCATTTCCAAGCCATCTGCTTCTATCACCGTGAATACTGGAGTGCTATTTGTTTCCAGAAAAAAAGACAAATGACCATTCTCAATCACTGTATCTGCATAACCATATAAGATTGGTGCATTTTCATATGCAAAAGAAAAATTTCATCTAGTATAAAAGAAATAAAATCAGTGAAATTCTGAGGACACATGCCTTTTTTTTCTGTTTTTTCCCAATACATAATATTTTTACTGTACTAGCAAAGACATAATAATTCCCCCAAGTAGCTAATGATGCCGAAAGTGTCTAATCAAGAATTTGGAGTTACACAGAATTCACGGAGTGGCTTTCTTTTTAAAATACACCAAAGTATGCTCATTGCAAACTCTGCTTTCTGGAAAAGACTTTTTTTCTTTTTAAATAACACATGTGCTTTTGAGATAAACTATTACCTGAGTCAAAAGTGGCAGTTTTGCCAGGACCATATTAAAAATTTCCAGGGTTCTGAACACTTTGTTTGAGACTCCCATCACACGTCAAGGTAAACACAGTAAGATGTCTTTGTGCCCTATACTAAATGTAATTTTTTTCCTATATATAATTTGAATGAATTTTTACAGTTTTTTTTTGAAATTGTTAGACCGTGAGTAATCCAATTAATTCAAGATTGGCTACGACTTCTAAACAGCAATCATACACACTCAGGAATTCATACAGGATTTGACAAGGTGGTCTACAGATTATTTCAAAATAGTAATGGAATTGTTTTAATACTAAATTTGACAATTACGTTGAACTAATGTCACACTTTTCACTGATCTAATTAATATTCATTAATGTGAATGAGGCAGTTTGGGAATTTTGCTACTACAATTTTAAAAGAATATTAAATATTTTATAGATCTCTGAAAAGCTGATAGACCTAAGCATGGTGACTATGGAGATGAAAAGATGAAACTAATCTGATAACTGCTGTGATCACTTTGTGACCATGGAGAAGGGAAAGAAAATCAGCAGGATGCAGGAATCTGTCTTGGGAGTAACTTCTCTCTCTCTCTCTTCCCCCCTCCCTCATGCCCACCCCTCAGCTTTCCAAGGAGTTTTCTTCTCTGGAGACAGCTGAGATTTGCATAGCTATGAAAGATACCAGTATCCTGTAGCCCATGGACTGAGGTCCTAGTGTTATTTAGGACAGAAGGGTTATTGGAATAATTGATGATTCTTCTTGGGAATACTGGAATTCTGCTGAAGACCTAAAACCCAGAGAAAAGTAAGGTGGCAATGAGGTGGCAGGTCACGATCCAATGTATTTATTATATTCCTTCATTCCTTCCGGTGATCTGAGGGGCTGGGATTTTTTCTTGTCTTCCGTCTTTTATGTACAGATCATATAAATTATACAACTTAAAACACAGGGATGCCCAAGATGCTGCAATGCATAGCTGGTTTCCTCCATGGCAACACAGTGTAGTGAAGCATGAATATTTTTTATTTGACAGCCTCTTTTATAATAATATATAATTTCTAAAACACCTTGGGGTATTCATCACTTTAGCTGAGTATGAAAATGTGCTTTTATTTTCAAAAATACTTTTTTTCACATTAAACATGAATTAAAGTGTATATGAAGAAAACAACATAGTTTGCATCTAACAAGTAAAACATACTCCTTAATTATTTTAAAAATTGTTATGTAAGGAAAACCCATCAGCTTCAATATAAATTGAAAAAGTAGTATTTGCAAAGGATCAAATGCATACTACCATGGAGACAGAAATTTCACTTTGTTTTATGGCATCGAAAATACAATACACAAACAAAGGAAACAAAATTCTTTGTCACCTGATATTATAAATGAATGCATTACAAAAATCACTTGACCTATTTAAAAATATTTTTTGCTTCTAAATAAAATCATAAGAAAGGAAATGCCATGGTTACATTTTGTAGATAACCCACCTTACGAGGTGAAAACTTTTCATAAGTGAAAATCAAAACTGGACATAATGCTAATGGCATTTCATTTCGTCTTTATACCATTGAACTTTGTACTTTGTTAAAGAGCAATCATTTTGAGAGAACGTGTGACCAGTTATTACAGCATTGATGTCCTCATTAGTATGTTCTATTTCAATGGCCATGTTCCTTATGCTTTTGCCTTGAGCCAACTATTATAGACATAACCTAACCAATGGCTGGCTGTGAATAAGCCTGATCTGAGGCTATACTCACTCAAATTCTCCACAGCGGAGAACTTCAACCTGATTTCCAGTAGTGGTTATGCTTGTTCACTTTATAGCAGAAGTTCTGGCGTCTTTAAGATGCTTTGGGGGACAGAACATGAAGTCAAAACTATTTCATAAAAATATTAAGATGGTATTTGCTTTTTCACTGTATTGACAAATTCACTGAAAGTCTCAAAGCAATGGATAAATCTGCTGTCACTTTCACACATCAAAGAAGTAGCACCAAACTATATTAGTAATTATTTGTTTTCCGCTAACACATAGACTTGGATATTTGGCAGATATTTTTTTTGAAAATGAATGAAGTGAACCTGTTTCTTTGAAGAAGACAACTGACAGCTTTTTGACAATAATAAACTTGGGCTTTCAAGCAAAAATGAAAATTTTGATAAAGTTTTACCCATCACTCTGAGCTTGAGATTATCCTAATACTTAAAGGCTGTTCTTTGGAGATCACTGTTGCTATTAAGGAATGTGATATATTGATTTTTATAACAAAATATGCCAACACATGGAAGATCCACATGACTTAATGAACTATTACTTTTTAAATATACAATGTTATAAATCATGATGGACATTGCAACTAACCTTTCAGACACTACTAGTCATTGAATTTTGGAAGGGTATTAAAAAAGAATATCCACAATTATATTAAAGAGCTATTTAAGTATTTCTCCCTTTTCAACTACACATCTGTATAAGGACAGATTTTCTTGATATGTTTAACCAAAGCAAGACATTATGATGGATTGAATCCAAAAGAGAAAAGAAATACTGCCTATATTCTGTTGAATCAGACATTAAAAAGATTCTCACAAATGTAAAACAAATACAACCTGCTCATATATTTTTGAAAGGTATAATTATTTTTTTTAAGAAAAACATTATTTATGTTAATATACTATGGGTTGGTTTTAAATTTCTAATGACTAGACAATATTTTGAGCTCCCAATTTTAATTTATAATATGATAAATATTGTTATACTTAATTCTCATAAAGGAAAGTCTTTGGGGTCCTTGATAATTTTAAGGACAAAAGGTGTCCCGAGGCTAGAGTTTGAGAATTATTGCTTTACACACTGTGTCCCCAAAGAGCTCTCTTAAAAAAGTAACTTTTTACACAATTAATATGCCAGTTGTGTATTTTAAAACAAACAATAAAACATAGGGAAATGTCAAGTTTAAGTGCAAGGAACATGGGAAATCCTTTGAAAACTTCAAGGGCTTTGAGAACCACCAATTAGGAAATGCTTTCCTGGGAAAATCTCTATGGCAAAATCCAAGAAACACTGTTTCCTACGCATGAGACCTGAGGGAAGCTATAAAAACTCTTGGGCATTTTAAATCATCTATAACAAGAAGCAAATGGCAAGGTTCTACTCATTGATTCTTGATGCAAGTAAATGAAATGTGTTGAAATAACTGAATGATCTCAAAGATATTCTTGATTAATCATGAGCTAGTTTATTAAGGTAATTTTTTTTAACTCCTCTTTTCTGGTCAGCATTTTTGTTTTTGTTTTTGTCTGTGTAAGCGTTTTTAGTAACGACGTTGATAGATTTATGCATAACTCAAGTCTGCAATTTGTTAAAATGTTCTAACACTGTTGATAAAAGTTTTTGGCAGTAAATAGTTTTAAAACACCCATAAAAATTTATTTAGGAGGGGTAATGGTCATCTGTCATTTTTCTCTATCTAAAATCCATTTCCTCTTTTTTCTGGAATGGATTTTATTTTTCTCTAGAGAACAGTATCACCAGTCATCTCCATTCTTATGGTTCTGTAGTAAGACCTGATCTCTACTCTAGTTCCAGAAGTGGCAACATGACTCAAGTCTGTCCAATCAATCATTCTGTCCCATTGATCTCATTGATTGGTACAAGGATGGACACGTGGCCCAAGTCAGTCAATGAAAGTGGCCTTAAAACTTCTGCTGGAGCTTTTGAAAAAGAGGTACATCTTTTCACGACCTCTGCTAAACCCTTATCATTTCCTAGCTGAATGACCAGGAGCAATTTCCTTGACCTCTCTGCACTTGTTTGTTCACAGATAAAATAGGAGAAATAAAGGTGCCTAAATTCACAGGAGGGGCACCTGTGAATCAGGTGTAAGCCACTGCACAGGCCTATTGACTGGATTATTCTAAATGATATTTTAAAGAATGAGACCACTCTAAAAGATGATTTGTATGTTTCACCTGGATAAAGAGCCATCTTATAAATAAGATAATAAATGCTAATATTTTTTCCATGGCAAAAAGCGTGTAATAAGATCTCAAAAAATTTTAGTGGTTTTTATTATTTGGGGATCGATCTGATCTTTTAGTTCCCCTGCTTATAATGAAGTACACACTGCTTCCTCACAATGGTACACACAGCTCAGTTTATACAACCAGCCTCATTAACAGCCTTGCCCGCAGTACACTGCACCAGGCTACCCTATGTTCCATGCCTTCTCTTACTGCAGGATTTTAATCATGCTACTCCACTCTGCCTGGTCCTTCCTTCCTTCCCTTTCCTGCTCTACTAAACTCCATGCTCTTTGAAAGTAGGAACCCTGTCTGTCTCTTTCCTCAGTATATTTATCAGCATATTTCCCTGAGTAATATAACTGATCCATGATAAGGACTCATTAAGCATTTATTAACTGAATTTCTATTATTGTTTTTGAGGCAGAGTCTCATTCTGTCGCCCAGGTTGGAGTGCAGTGGAGCAGTCTTGGCTCACTGCAACCTCTGCCTCCCGGATTCAAGTGATTCTCCAGCCTCAGCCTCCCAGGTAGCTGGGACTACCGGCACATGCCATCATGTTTGGCTAATTTTTTGTATTTTTAGTAGAGACAGTTTCACCATGTTAGTCAGGATGGTCTTGATCTCCTGCCTTGTGATCTGCCTGCCTCGGCGACCCAAAGTGCTGGGATGACAGGTGTAAGCCACTGCACAGGCCTATTGACTGGATTATTCTAAATGATATTTTAAAGAATGAGACCACTCTAAAAGATGATTTGTATGTTTCACCTGGATAAAGAGCCATGTTTCTCCATCTCTTCACCTTCCCCATGTTTCCAGAAAAAAAGAAAAAAAAACCTGAAATACATTGACCACAGTGACCAGTTTTCAACTGAGCACTTTATAACCTTAAACGTGTGTGTGTGTGTGTGTGTGTGTGTGTGTGTGTGTGTGTGTGTGTGTGTGTGTGTGTGTGTGTGTGTGTGTGTGTGTGTGTGTGTGTGTGTGTGTGTGTGTGTGTGTGTGTGTGTGTGTTGAGGAATTGCAGTTCCTGCATTGGACAGTAGATGGCAATAAACACATTATTTGATAGGATTTTCTGGGCCTATTACAAAACTTCCAGAACTAGTCTCTGTAAATGCCTTGCATAAGTCAGACAGAGTCTCCTATTTTATTATGTCTTCTGTGGCTTTTCACAGAAACAGAAAGGGCATTTTTTGTGAACATTGTTAATGCAGCATCTCCATGGGGCCTTTCCAAAGGAAGCCAACGGCCGCGGTACAGGAACGATGCCAGGGTGGAGTGCACTGGGAGAGGGCCCAGGTTGGAGCCACCACCCTGCAGTGACAGACACAGGTCGCTGGTGCTACAGTCAAAACTGGAGCCAGCACACTGTCATTGTGGTTCTTAAGCAGAATTAATATTGTATTGAGAGGCAAGAGAATGAAAAATACCTTCTGCATTATTCGAATGGTTTCTGCCTAAGTATTTTCCTCAATAGAATTAGAAAATAGTTGGAATTCAGGATTTCTCTATTGAGAATGAAATTACTATGAAGTTGCATCTTTTTCTAGCAGTGTTCAGGTTATCTATATAGTATACAGTATCATGTTCTATGCATGAGTTTAGCAGAAACCAAGTTAAAGGGAAAATATGTGTGTGTACTAATATAATGCATATATAAAATATGGTAATAGGTAATTAGCTAACTTTGCAAATATAATCATATGAAACTAATGTGTAAAATCTGTAAGTAGCCTCATGGCTTTATATATGGACATACACATTAGTTAATATCACCAAATTCCTTGACCCTAGCCTGGTCCCATAACTTTAGCTAACCACCCTGCTAGAAAAAAAAAAATGGGAATAAGAACACAAAGGGTTTGATGAAATTCCACAAAATACTAAACAGCAAAGACCTGTTCTCTATTTTACTGAATCAGAGGCAATAAGATCACCTTGCTTTATAAAATCAACTAAGACCTTAGGCATGAATAAGCTCCTTGAAGGGCAGGGTTCATCCTTGTACCACCTCACAGTGCTGTTCTCACAGAGTGAGTAAATGACTGGAACAAAGGAAGACAAGCATACATAATGTTGTTGATTTAAAAACAACAGCAACAACAAAAACACACGTGTAACATGGCTGCCCAGGTGCTCAACAATTAATTTCCATATATACCAACAGTCAGTTAAAAACACCTCTCAATTAAGTATAGGAAAGGTAAAATCTCATGGGTTAGAGAGCAGCAAAAACAGTTCTCCTTTGGATTTACAAGACAGATTATTTGGGGCAGCCTGTTCATGTGATCTTCATAAATCTGTTTCCCTTGGTTTAGGATGATCATAAATTAGCTGACTCTGTATACGTGATCACATAAGTCCTGGGTTAAAAATCCATAAATGGCTTCCTGTCATATTCAGGTAAGACCTGAGTGGTCTTACCTGTGGCTGGCTTACCCTTCCTTTTGTCCGGTTCTCAGATTCTTCTCTGCCCTCCTTTTAGCCCCTCAATTGTGTGGATCATGGCATCGCAGGGTCGAGGCATCTCCAATGTCCTCCTCCTTGATTGCTCGTCCTCCTAATTCACCTTGAGAGCTCAGTCCCCGGGTTATTAGGATGCCTTGAAACACACTCTAAAGGGAGTACCCTGTTACTCTCCTTTCATCACAGACTGTAATTACATTTTGAAACTTTCGTCATTACTGTAACAGCTCTCTCCCTCACTGGCATGTGCTCAGTGGTTGGTAATTTCATACTGAATAAAATAGATGAATCATTGAAAGCGTGAATAAGTGAATGGCAAATAAATGAATAAATCTGGGAGCACGGAAGTGGAAATAGAGAAACCCAGCCTAATTAAATAATGGGAAGAAAGCTGTACTAGGTGTCAGAACCTAAAGTTCGTTTCTTTATTTGAATCTACTACTTATCAGTGAATCTGGGCAATTGATGTGATTTCTCTTGAGCCTCAGTTTTATCAGCAAAAAAAAAATATCATACCAGCCCACTAATATACAGGTTTTTGTGAAGTACAAATGAGATAGCACACATAAAGACATTTTAAAAGCTTTGGTATTACAAAAATAAGGCATAATTTTAAACAGGTCACAAATAACCCACAAACATAATAAACGTGAATTCCACAACTCAGGTTACACATAATCTGCAATAACCTTAGAGTAATTTTTTTAAATTATACCAGATTCTGTTCTCTTTAAACTCATGAATTTAACTGTTCATTTGAACATACAGGACCTTATGTGCAGGTCCTGTATGAAAACTATTTTATTTTTTTCTCCCCACAAGCCAGAGCTGTACCAACCTGCTCAAGGGACGAAGGTCTTTCTTGCACTTTGGACAAACCCTCCACTGAGTCCCAGGACATTTTTTTTCACTTTGATAATTAAAAATCTTTCATTTTCTTTAAGTTACAAAAAGTCTTATTGAAGTAACAATTTCAGTGCCCAGTTACTTACATTAGTCAAAACTATGAACATTATCTCAAGGAAAGACTTCTCCCCTGGCCCACTTTGTGTCAGCTCCTGGCAAACAGAAAAGAAATGGCCTCTGTCTTGGCCTCCTCTCCCTGTTCTTCCACCTCTGTTCCCAACTTGGTCCCCACAATGTCTACTCTCATCTGGGCCAAAACAGGAGAGAGGAGGAGAGATGGGAGAAGGAAAGGTTCTGCAAAAGCCTGGTATGGGCTAGCATCTCTCATGCTCTGGCTGGGGAAGGTGTTCAACACTGAAGCTCCGTCTTGTTGGGGTGATTTCCAGTGTCCCTGAAGGCCTCCTCTGATTGGTTGGCCACCTCTCACCTGGAGACATCATGATTCTTTGCTCTATGCCTTTTGTGGGTAACTGGGCATCCTGTAGGGCACCATGAGACATGTCTTGAGAGTCCTGGCTGCTCCAGAGTTTCTCTCCAGGACCAAATCTGGCCCATGGGAAACACACTTCATACACATCTTCAACACACCATCAGTGGCCGCACAGTTAACTTGCTAAGCAACTTTCTCTGTGATCACAGATCATTCAGCCAGTCTCTTGTGTTGTTTTCTTCTACCCTATCCCTCAAACTCTTAGAAACAATGTCAAGTTTTCTGAGTGGTTTCATTAAAGTCTCTCTTATGTGACTTTCCACTTCCGCTTCTCACCCTTCTTCCGTTGGGATAGATACTCATCTCTCTCTCTCTCTCTCTCTCTCTCTCTCTCTCTCTCTCTCTCTCTCTCTCTCTCATTCACACACACACACACACACACACACACACACACACACAGTCTATCTAAAATTCTATTATCTAGTCTCTATCTCTCTCAGCCTCTAACCACTTTCCTAGGCGAGAAATGAGAGTTCAGTTAAGGACAACAATATTCATTTTGATCATCTCCTTTGCAAGTTCTTCTTCTGCAGTTGAGCTTTTGCCTCAGAATGTGAGAGTGATTATCTTCTATTATGTTGCAATTAGCCTTTAGCATTTTGTACCCTGTTTATTTACATTCAAACTCTATAAAGACACGCTTTGACCATTTAAAATAGTTAACCCCCTCCCATTTCTCCTTTTCTGGTTGTTTCTCAAGCCATATTACTAGTATCAGGAGAAATCCAAATAAAACTTTCTCTGATAAACACACATTCTAGCCAGCAGAAGTCATAGTTTTCTACAGAGAAATAAAAGTGGGACTCTTGGGGATACAGCTTACAGTACTCTCCAAGGCCCCTCCAAATGAGAATTCTGTTACGCCTTTACTCCTCAAATTCAGAAAGGGAAAGTTACACTGCAGAGTGAGAAAACAGTGAATAGAACCAGGCAGCAGGACCTGGCAAATGTTCCCTGGGGAAGTCACCAGGCACCCAGTTAGAACTGGGAAGGAGAGCAGATGTGGAGAATTGTCTTCTGGCGCATGATCCGACTACACAGAACGGTAGCTTTGAGGGTCATAGCTGTGGAAGTTCACAGCTGCCTGGGGCTGAAGTAGAGCTAAGCAGGAAGTTAGTCCACAGCCTACAGCAAAGTCCAAATTACAATGAACACCCGAACTCCACCAGATTGGTTTGTTGTTGTTGTTGCATAATAAAAACGAATGTAACAGAGAACTCATACTGCTTATTAGCACTCAGTCCTAAACTGTGAAAACATGGTGGTTCAACACAATAAATACTTCCTAAAGTGAGATGGTGAAGGAAAATGTGGGCCAGTAGAGTCTCATTTTTCACTTTAACTTTTTGTTTGTCGATGAGCATTCTTTACTTTCCTGTTACTATACTACTATACTATTATCTAATAATAATGAAGCATTTTCACTTAGACGAAAAACGGCAAAAATCAAACAGACCATGGCATCGGTGTCACGCCACACCCAAACTCAGTGACTTAAAATGACACGGATTTCGTTTTGTTCATGAGTCAGTGGGTCTGCTGGGTGGATTTTCTGGTCTCAGCCAGGCTCACTCATGCATCTGTACTCAAATGTGGGTCAAGTAGATGGCTCTGGTATTCCACGCCATACTTTCCCACATTTTGGGGGGTTCTTCTTTACTGCATTTCATCCTCCAACAAGCTAGTCCAGGCTTGTTCACATGGTGGTGGTGGGTTGAAAAAGAGCCATGGAAACATTCACACTTCATGAAGTCAAGGCTCAGAAATGACACACAGTCACTTCCATCTCTCTCTATTAATCAGTGCAAGACTCAAGGCCAGTCCAGATTCAAGGGATGCAAAATAGACTTTACTTCCTGATAAAGACCTATAAAAGCACATTGCCAAGGTCATGAATACAGGGAGAGGGGAGTAATTAGGACTGTTAGGAGCAATGTTGGCAGCCCGAAAGAGCTGGGCAACATGAAGAAATGAAAGAGAAAAGAAGATACAGCTTAGAAATTATATAGATATATTAAAAATTTGAATATTAACAAGCTTCTAAAAGCAAATAGGTTTTATCCCCAACCCCGAGTGAGATGCAGGGAACACTCCATCCTCTCTTATTTGCCTGGCTCCTACTCATCACGCTAGTGTCAAATTTAGCCTCACATTCTCCAGGAAGCTTGTTTGAAAGGCCTTCTCTTTAGCCAGTTGTGCTGGGCTTACTTACAGCACTCAGTATTTTCCCCTCATAGCATTGGGGCTAATTGTTTGTTTTATTTTCTGCTTTACCTGCTAGACTACAAGTCTAGAGTATATTATATATATCCCTGTCCTCCCCACCTCCTGCACACCACAAAGTAGATGTTGAAGAAATTTTAGTTAGAAAATAAACACAAAGGGAATAAATGACTAAAGGAATACATGAATGAATCTCAAGCTGAATATTTATGAAAGAAGATGCATACATTTGCAGACATCAGTGTTTTCTTGTGATTCCCACATCCTTGACAACTTGGTATTAAATCCCCTTCATTGTTACTAAGCAGAACAGAAGCAGTGTGAGAGATTAGAATTACTTCTCTGACAACTGTGTAGAATGCAGCAACCAAGTCTTAAGTCCTACCGTCATTCTTTCTCCAAATTCCATCTATAAATGCAGACTCAAGGAAATCCAAAAATGATCATCAGCTGGCTTCAAATCTTTGTCGAAAAAGTAAATGAGGCATACATTGTTGCACTAATAGTAGTCTCATAACCACTTACATTGTGTTTTGCTAAAGAAGTATCATATTTGCAATGTGCTGATCTTTCAGAAGAGAGCATCAAGTCTTAGTCCTAGAAAAAGACAGGTATTTTTCCAGTAAAATTGAATGGAAACGGAATAAACCTTTGTCTGCTAGCTACTATAAACCAGCTTTGTACCAAGCATTTCATTGCATTTTTAAATATAATATTCATCATAACTACACAGTGAGATTTACATTATCTCTTCTATAAAGACAGAGAAAGTGGGTCACAGCAGTGTTTTGTAATTTCATCAAATAATTGACACCAAAATATTAATTTATTAATATTGTTGCCAAGTATGATTTACTCACACACTAAAAAAAGAAAACTATGTTGATTTATTAGGGTCTACCATGAACGGCTATCATGAGTACTGTTCTGCAGCTCCTAGTTCTGTCACCAAATTGTGTGTGGCTTGCCTCTTTGTCACCTCTCTAAACTTGTGTGCACGGGAGTCTACTTGGATATGAAGGCTGAAGCATAAATGGCTTCACGTTATTGCTGTCAGGAAGTTTATCAGCAGAGTTAGCCAGTTATTTCAGTGTTATCAAGTAAAGTACAGGAAATACATTTTGAGACGTTTCAAGAGAAAATCATCTTTCTTATAAATCAACCGATAAAAATTCAGTATCCAAAGACTGTGCTCTTGAGTTCAATAGCAGTTCCATTCCTGAATCGCAGCTCTGTTGCTTACTGTAAATGGTTCCCATTTTGCTACATCTTCCCCGGTCTCCATTTTTGAGCCTTTGAATAAGCCCTTAAGGTCTTTGTGATCTCTTCAATCTTTAAAGTAGTGCGACCAGAAGAATAATCACGGCTGCAAATGTCTTGTGAACCATGGTTTGGGTGTGTAAAGTGTCATGTTGGAGCCAGAGCTCTCACTGTCTTCAATAAAATAGAATCAGAATTTGTATCTAGATTTGCAGGTTGCCTAACCATTTGGTGTTCAACCACTACATTATACCTTATGCAGGCATTTAAAATTAATATAGAATTTACAAACATGATGTGCAAGAAATGGGATTTTTTTTGTTTTCTTTAAATGAAATTAATTTCACATCTGTTTTTCACTTTTCTAAATTTGTATGTACAAGACTCCTCTTGCATATGAAAGACTGAATCATAAATGATGAAAAATGCTTCCCTACAATGGGTCATGAAGTCCCAGAACTGTTCTGCAGAGCAGAATATATAATACAGTCCTCCTAGTCTTTAACTCATACTAGTTGTCACAAGGGGGTCTATTGTTCAAACACACAGAGCCCTTCGAAGTACAGAATTCCAAATTTTGAAGGTTAGAACCATGGTTCATAAAGTCCAGCCTATGCTAACTCTACCCCACTCAACTTTTAGAGGTCGTGCCATTTTGCAAGTGTGCTATGAAGGATTAGGCTGCTAGTCCTCACTATTCGTGGAATTCTAAACCTCTGCTCCTTTTTTAGTGCTAAGGAATTCTCCCTCCCTTCCCTGACCATCAGAGGCTACACGCCTCTCTCTTATCAGTGTTCCTGTTGCTACCATTTCCTTGTCCAGGAGAAGCAGCTTCTGGAAAATAAAAGCTAAGTAGGGCAAAGTATCTACTGGGACCTGCTGCTTCCGGTAGAAAGCAGCTTCTCTGTGCCACAGGGTCAAATCCATGCTTCCACCTAATGGTCACTGTTTGATTCTGCAAACCAGAAAATGCAAGTGCGTGGTCTTCAGGTCTTACCCAGCTAAAGAAAGTGAATTATTCTACTCAATGTTTTCTAAAAATTGAACTGCATTTGAAAGTTGGGAGATTTCACATGTTATCAGTTAGATCTGGAAACCTTGGGCAAGCCTTTCTCATGGCAGCGTCAGCTGGTACTGAGTAGCTTTTGTCCACTTGGAGTGTCCCTGACTTTCCAGGTCACTTGCATTTCCATCATTGAGTCTGAAGGTGCATCAGCTTGCAATAGATTTTCCTTATAATGAAGAAATATTTCTCCTTAGCAATGCTTCTAGCAAATGTGGAAATATAAAACTTAGAAAACAAGGGCTTCAATTTTCAAGGAAAGTGGGAAAAACAGTTTCCTTTGTGGGAGTGTAGTACATTTCTATATGCTTCATGTATAAGCAAAACACATGAAGGAAAGCATCATTCCTGCTTTACTTGCTCATGATACCTGTCTGTCCTGAAGGCATCTCAATTAGCATCTCATCTTGAATCTTTTCAGAACACCAGAAACACAGAAAGTTGAACACGCAGAAGCTGAGGTTTTTATAATAACAATTGATACTTCCTTTCATAGGGTTTTCATTATTCTTTAGATTTAAATGCACTGTGAACCCCGTGTGTCTGTATATGTTTGTGTGCACATGTGGGTTTGATACCATTTTGCTCATTAGCCAGGGACTGAATTTACTTCCAAAAACACTCTGTCAGCGTGACCTGGCAGGGCCAAGCGGGGACAAGTGTGTCTCTTCACCTTTTTCATTCCATATGGAAAATTCTCTTTCCACTCAATCGATAATCACAATGATTTATAAGAAGATCTGGAATAATCCTGGTTTAAGACTCCACATCTTCCATTAATCTCTCCATTATGTTTCAAGCCTACACTAATTAATTGTTCTCTGAATGATTTTAAATGTATAGTAAGCAGTAGATAATAATGAAAATAATACATTTAATTATAACCTAATTAATTTGTGTTCAATAGCTCTGTGTCATAAAGAAGCATAATAAAATCTTTGAGTGCCAGAGATTATATTTTACATAACCTATGGGGGGTAGGTATGTGTGTCCGCAGTAACTGTAACAGAGTCAGATACAAGCTGTGTAGAAACTATTTGTTAACGGATTCAGTGGTTGAAATCTGAGTTTTTGTTAATACCATATTTACTTGTATAATCTCACTCTTTTCTATTATGTTCGTGAGCACTTGGGTCCCAGTTCTCCACTGCCTTTAAGAATCTTCCTCTGGGGAATCTCTGATTTACTAAACAACGGTGACTTTAATAAAGTACCCCAGCAACCAGTGGTAATGTTAATTAGAATTGAGATCTCCTGACACATTTGCTTTACTTCAGCAATTCCTTCATTCCTCAAAAGAGCTGTTAAGAACAACCATTTCAAGTGGCTAAACTACTTTTGGTAAAGCAATAGCCTGTGACTGGTAGACGTTTTCATGTATATCAGTGTGGAGCAGAGACAGAGAGAAGCAGAGGTAGAAGCAGAAAGTTGAAAGAGGAAGGAGGAGTTTATAAGTAGAATCTTCTTTACTCTCTAGTGTAAGGTATGGAGTTGAGTACTTAGGGGCAAGGAGATAATAATGATGAGGAAGCATAAAGAGAAGAATGAGAAACAGTTAATACTGACTCATTGTCTTCTGTTCCAAAACAGAAAGTCTAAAATGCCCTCTTCACGTAGCTATTTGCTTATTTCGGACAAAGACTAGCTCACTGATGAGTATTCAAGTAATGCATAGTTTGTTTAAAACAGCAAAGTTGGCCAGTGTGGTGGCTCATGCCTATAATCCCAGCACTTAGGGAGGCCGCTTAGGCAGGTGGAACACCTGAGGTCAGGAGTTCGAGACCAGCCTGGCCAATGTGGTGAAACTCCATCTCTACAAAAAATACAAAAATTAGCCAGACATGATAGCAGGTGTCCGCAATCCCAGCTACTTGGGAGGCTGAGGCAGGAGAATTGCTTGAATCTGAGATGTGGAGGTTGCAGTGAGCTGAGATGGTACCATTGCACGCCAGCCTGGGTGACAGAGCGAGACTCAGTCTTCAAAAAACAAAACAAAAAAACTGCAAAAGGTGAGTGTGAACTTCAGATACTCTATGCATTATTGCCAGTGGAACTATGGCACTTTCTAGTTCAGAACTGGAACCATTTAGGTTATTTCTGTTCAGAAAAATAAAAAGCTAAGCATGCAACATTTTTCCCTTTCTTCTTTTCTTTCCTGAAATGTAGTAGAAAGGTAGACTAGAAGTTCGAGTCATGGTATCATTAATTTGCGTTTTGCTTTCATGTAAGCCTCTGGCTTACACTGATGTTGTCTGTAACTCTACGCTTGCCCCTCTGTTTTGCATTTTTCCTAATATAAATACAACCATCTTATTATACTTAACAGAATTTCTTTCTTCTTTCATCTTTGTCTACCTCCTTCATAATCTAAGATAAAGAATCTGAGGGACTAAAAATATGTGTGTCATTTCTTCTGGTCAGTAGACAATTTCCTGCTCTACAAACGAGCTAAAAAACTCAGGAGGGCAGATTTTACGTGCTGTAAACCAAAAGAGATTGCTTCAGGGTTTTGATGTGGAAGAAAGGAAAGTATGGTATAAATTCTGTTTACACTCTGAATTTATTAGAATATTTATATCAAAGCGTAAAGACACTGTAAGGTATATGTTTATCAATTTATGTGTAACTTACTACATGTTCAAAAAAGTTTAATTATGGACTATCTGTGTCATTTCTATGTATCTCACAGGTTCTTCTTTTGCCCACAGTGAAATGTTTTGATTCCCCAGGGTGTCATCTGAGTTCCTGCTCTCCTTATTTAGACTCATCCAGCCTTACTGTTCTAACCATGCCAAAGGAGTCTACTCTAGGTCTCAAATCCACATCTCTCTACCTACAGATTTATAATTCCAACAATCTACTGGCTTCTCAATTTGATGTCCCAGAGCATTTCTAACTTAACATAGTCTAACATAGGCAACATATAAATCCTGACTTTCCCTCGTAAGCCTTGCTTCACATCTCACATTGACTGTCTCTACTTCAGTAAATGACTTCCCAAATACCCACATTTAAAGCCACAGAGTCATAATTGGGTGTTCTATGATATAAATTGAATTGCATTGTTCCTATATTTAAAAAATAGTGAATAACTACAAAATATTCACCACATAAAGTTAAAAACCTAATTACAACATGGCAGTCACCATCTATTCCTTACAGAACATAATTTCCCCTTTATTCCTGCTAATAGACTGTTCACTTCCAGAAGGAAGGCAAAGGACCCTTGATTAAGAAGAAAAATGGTTCTCGGCAAGCCCATGGAAACCCTATTCTCCTTCACTCAGAGACTGGACCAGAGAAGATGTTTCCCAGTTCTGACCAATTAGATGAACTGAGAGTCTTCTGAAGTATGATGCCCAGAACTGTGTAGTCCATCAGCTTTGTCATCATACAAGCATCAAGGGTAACAGAACAGAAGAATTGAAGGATACAAAGTTTCTGGGTCCTTGACATCCCTGAGCAGCTGCAAAACAACTGCAACTGACTACCTGGATGCTTGATGCAATGGGTACAAACGAAGGCTATTATGGCTTAAGCCTCTGATCATTTATACTTCATAGCTGAAAGGCTTTCTAGTTAATAACGAGGCCCTACAGGATTTTAGCTATCTTGTCACCCCCTGCCTTTGCAGTTTCTTCAATCTTCCCCATCCTTTATTCCAAATATGGTTTGTTTCATCCCATAGACTTTTAGGTTTTTATCTAGAAGGCAGGTTTTCTTCTTCCTCTTCCTGGTGAGCAAGTCTTTGTTTCAAGTTCTAGCTCACATTTACTTCTTCAAGGAAATACTATTTTATACACCAAAAGCCCCCCGATTATTGCTGCTAAAATCACACTGTCCCAAGAAGAACTGACTAATGTCTCTTCATCTGTGATTTGGATATGGCTTGTTCCCACCAAAACTCATGTGGAAATCTCATCCCCAATGCAGCAATGTTGGGAGGTGGGGTCTAGTGGGAGGTGTCTGGGTCATGGTGGTGAATCCTCATGAACAGCTTGCTGCTGTTCTTGAGGTAGTAAGTGAGTTCTCACTTCAGTGAGCCTAGAGCAGTTCTTAAGAGAGTCAGTTCTTATAAAGCCAGATGCCCCTTGAGTTTTGCCTCTTCACACTTATCCAGTTCCCCTTGGAACTTCCACCACATTTTGACCCAGCACAGAATCTCTAACCTCATGGAGAACAGAAGCCAGGTCCATGCTTCTTAAGCTTCCCAGCCTGCAGAACCATGAGCCAAATATAACTCCTTTCTTTATAAATTACCCAGCCTCATGTATTCTCTTTGTAAATTACCCAGCCTTGTGTTCTCAGCAACACAGAATGGATTAAAACATCTTCTGTTTCCCATAGTACTCACAGTTTTATGTAACACATGTGATTTTATGTGTCAACTTGACTGGATTAAGGAATGCCCAGATAGCTGGGAAAACATTATTTCTGGGTGTATTTGTAAGGGTGTTTCTGGAAGAGACTAGTATCTGAGTCAGTAGGCTATGTAAAGGAAATCATCCTTACCAAGGTGGGTGGGCTTCATCCAACTTGTTGAGGATTTGAATATAATGGAAAGGAGAATAAAGGGCAAATTTACTGTCTCTTCTTGAGCTGGGACATCCATCTTCTCTTGCACTTGGACACCTGCATTCTGGCTTTTGGAATTTTTGACTCAGATTGGGTCTTACACCATTGATTGCCCTAGTTCTCAGGCCTTTGAGCTTGGAATAAAACTCTACCATTTTCTTTCCTGAACCTACAGCTTGTAGGAAGCAGATAATGAGACTTTCAGCCTCCATAATTATGGGAACCAATCCCTCATCATAAATCTCTTTTTCCCCTCCCCTCTCTCTATGTATCTCATTGCTTCTGTTTCTCTAGAGAACCTTGACTGAAACACACAGTATAGTGCAGTTATCTATTTGTCTGTCTTGCTCTAGACTTTGAGAACTTAAATGTAAGGATATTGCTTTTGTCATTGTACTCTCAGATCATAGAACAGTGACCATGACATAATAGAAACCCAGAGAATACTTCTAGTTTGTATAAAATATATATCTAGCCGCAATGGAAGTATATGTTGTTCACATGTTTTGGATAGAACTGGTACAGATTTTGATAATTATTTAAAAACTACTAACAAGTCCCAAACCAGTCATAGGACCCAATTAAATAGTGATGTCAAAGTTTTTTGGGGAAGTGACATTTTTTCCATAAAAAGCGATTCTCTATCTTTCTTTTCCTTTGTGACAAAATGCACAAACATCTTCTTCTGATACACCTATAGCAATTTATACTTCACTATCAAAAATACATTTTGAAATATCTGTTAAATTCATATAGTGTTCCTTCAGCCAAATTTTAACTCATGCTTTGGAGCTGGTTATCCATATACGTGCTATGACTCTACCACCAACGCTTCAAGTTACATGTTAAGTCTGGGGAAGCTGGTACTTTGCTCCTGCCTGGGTATTGTCCAAGGAAGATCCATCAGCAATTGCAGATAGCATTCATCCTGTTCCAATTTTAACCTGAGTATGACTATCTGAGAGACCACAATTCATGTAAATTGCTTTCTAAGATGACTATCAGAGCTGAAAAGAATATTAAAGGATTGGTCTTTTCTTTGGAACTCCAACACTCTTAAGAAATAGAAACCTGAAACTACAGGAGGTTCCTTGATTATTTGTTGTTTATTTCAATTGACAACTCTCTGTGAGTCCAACACAGAGATTAATAAGTTCAAAGGAAACATATGCTGTTTTTTAAAAAGTTGATGTTGAATAATATCTACCTGTTAACCATGTAAAATATCATTGCAGATTTTAATTTTAACTTGTGACATTTAAAAGTACATTAGATTAAAACTTTTAAATTCCCTTTGATTTAGATTTAGGAATTTAGTACTATTCCCGATGCCAGCTATCATCTGCAGCTCACCACTTCAGATGCCTCCTGATACCTACTTTCTTTACTGCTTTCAGATTATCTTCATTACATTTCTGTTCTCAATATTACTTTGAGTTCATTTTTTATCAGTTGCTTAAAATATTTTTTGAAGCGAAGGAAGCATAAATTCTAAATTACTCAAACTTCACAAGTTAAAACTGCTTTAGATGAGGCCTTTAGATATTTTTGAAGAAATTTAGTACAAAATTGTTTAAGTTGGCAAGGCTGCTGTCTTGCACAGCTCCAAAAAGCACCATTCAGGTATCTATCATCTCTGTGAATAGTTGTACCATCGCGTGGTACCATATATTGTTATGTCCCTTTATGTAACGTATGTGAATGGCTACTTGTGTTGCCTTTCTGAGTGGAGGCAGAGATATCTGTGGTGATAATTCTGTAAGTGATACCGCACGAAAGACAGGAGGAATTACTGTCTGGGAGATCATAATCCATCTTACCTGAACTGTGGTTTCCTGCCAACAAGGTGGGGCTCACAGAGCATCTTCCCATTCGACTGGTAACCACAGGTGGCCCTGGTGTTCCATCCCATTCCTGAGCTTTGACAGGCTCTCTGGAGGAAGATGCCCCATAGTGGCCTCTTTCCTTGTTGTCCAACTTTGGTAATGGCTCTGTGCTGTGGCTTCGGACTTTCAGTTCCTCTGTTGATTCTGTGTAGTAACCAGAATTATAGTCTGTTAAACCAAAGTAAAGTTCTTCCCAAATTGCTTTTAAAAAATTACTGTGATTTCCTAAAATTGTCTCAATAGGTTGTTGGAAACTCAGACTTGGAGACTACAACATTTAAATATAACAGACACATAGACTCCACAGGGTCTTTCTTCTGAGTGGTGTAGGTTGGTATCTCTGGAACTACAGTTTTCTTTCTCTTCAAGAGAAGTCAATGAATCTTTAGTAACTCTTCCCTTGTGCTCATCTTTGAGTATACTTATTAAAAAACACTTCACACTCACTCTCTTTACTTTCGCATCTTTATAAAAATTCAGCCAAACCACTCTATCCAATCTGCTCCTGATAACATTACCTAGTGCCTTTTACTTGACAAATTTATAAGCCTGTTTCTTCAGCCATTTGACAGTTCTTTGATTACTCACTCGTTTACATCTTCAACTCTCTTGGCTTTGCGGATGGTCCATCTTCCTGTATTGTGTTCTATGACACCTTTCCTTTGTCATTTGTATCATCTCATCCTTCATTCATCCCTGGCACATTGGTCATTTCCCAGGTGCTAGCTTAGCCACTGTGCTTCTCATTCTACATATGTTCTTTCTGTGATTTTTATCCTCTGGGATTCAGCTAGCAATTATCTAATTCTTAGTGATTTCTAAATATTTTATCAGATGTCGGGACCATTCTTTTTATCTTTAGGTTCATTTATCCAACTGCATGCTGGATGAATCCATCTGGAGTCCCCATAAGTAACACAGATTGAACATTTCAGATACTGAACTGATAATTTCTTATTAAACTATTTGTTCTTTCTGTCCAACCAACTGTCCAAGCTAGAAGTTTGTCTCTCCCTTTCTTTAAGTGCTATTCCCCAAATCCATTAGTCAGAAGATTCTATAGATTTTATTTCTGGATGTCTTTCTCTCTCTTCTTTTCCACGTTGTTTCATGTCTGCCTCAAGTCCTCTGGTTTAGCTCTAATCCTCTCACTTGAATTACTGCAACTTGTCTCTGACTCTATCCTTGACTCCTCAAAATATAAGCTCCTTATACTGCCAAAATGATCTGTTGAAAATGCAAATCTGATCATAATGTAACCCTGAATAAAATGCTTCTAGAAGTCCCCTGTTGCCCATAGGATGTCTAAGCTCTTTAATATCATCGGCAAGAATCTCTGTCTTCCTGTTCTTTCCTTCTCTAGTTTTGTAGTTCCCTGCTAACCTGCCTGTATTACATTGGTTATAGGTTCTTCCTCCCTACTCCATCCTCAGTAGGAAACAATGCTGTTTTCTACAGCTATTACCTGCCCTACTTTGAATACCCTGATGTCTTGTCTTTCTTTGCTTAACTAACTCTACTCAGTCCCGATTACTCAATTTAAGTATCCTCTGGGCCAGGCGCGGTGGCTCAAGCCTGTAACCCCAGCACTTTGGGAGGCCGAGGCGGGTGGATCACGAGGTCAAGAGATAGAGACCATCCTGGTCAGCATGGTGAAACCCCGTCTCTACTAAAAATACAAAAAATTAGCTGGGCATGGTGGCGCGTGCCTGTAATCCCAGCTACTCAGGAGGCTGAAGCAGGAGAATTGCCTGAACCCAGGAGGCAGAGGTTGCGGTGAGCCAAGATCGCACCATTGCACTCCAGCCTGGGTAACAAGAGTGAAACTCCGTCTCAAAAAAAAAAAGTATCCTCTGAGGTCCTCCCCCTCCATACAATAGCTCTTGCAGGGTCATAGTCATCTCTGCACTGACCTTGCTTTTATATGATATTTCTATGCATCTGCTCTTCCCAAAAGACCTTGAGTAATTTTAAGGCAGGTATTAGGTTTTGTTTGTTTTGTATTTTTCTTAAGTGGTTGAACCCCACCACCTATCATATTGCTCAATGAATTTTTAATTTAATTTATTTATATTACAGATTTCTCAGCTCTTCACACATCTTTCTAATCTGTGCAGGAAACATAACATTCCTAATGGAACTAAAAAATCAAGTGATAATAAGTGTATTTAAATGGCATGGAGCTAATAGTATTTTCAAAAATCTGATTATCTAATAATTACAAGTTGTAAAATTCACCAGGTTAAAAGTTAAATTCAAGCAAGGCATTTAAAAAAAATCACAGAAATGATTAAAACATCTGAATTTGGGGGGTGTTTACACTTGGGTTAAAATCCTTATCAACTTTCAGCGTGAGATAACACAAATGTCACACTTCGGTTCACCATTATCTGAATCTATGGAACACATATAGAACAGATTGCCATATAATGAACAGTTGGGTCAGGAATCTCAGAAGCCTCAGCTTTGCATCTCTGGATGTGACCCATGTGATAGAGCATTCAGTTTCACCTCTTCGGGAGCCTAAATTTTCTTACCTACACAACAAAACTATACCCCCCTGACTTACTTGGTTTTATTTTAAAAATCTGATAACATTCTACTGTTTAAAAATTGTTTGAAAGCTAAAAAGTGCCACACACATAAAAAGTAATATCCAGTTAAATATAGTCATTTGGACTTTATAAGTTTAATTTTTCTATATTAGACTAGATAATCATTAAGAGTCTTATACAAATGGAAAATCACCAGATCACATTTAGAAACAGAACTCTAGCCTAATATCTACAGTAACTAGCTTGGGAAGTCAACCTACGAGGTACCAGGCATACTTGTGGAGAGCAGAACCTGATCTCTAGGAACTAATCCTAAAAGCTAAACAACGACCCATGTAAAAATTGGCCACAAACAGTCAAGACTTGAGCAGCTTCCCCAATTTTTGCCCCAGCTTCCAAATTAGGGCCAACTGAGGAAAACCAAATATATACCTTTAACCAATAACATAGGATGCCCCATTTCTAGTTAGCTGACCTGCTGCTTCCCCAAGTTAATAGTCCCTAATCAAGGTACATTTAGAGCCTTTTCATTATTGTTGATAAACAAAAAACTTTAGACAAACTAAATTTAAATGAGTTAATTTGATAAAAAGAGATGATTCGTGAATTGCGCAGCACCCTGAACAAGTAAAGGCTCGGAGAGCTCTGCCCAGCAACCTCGTCAGGCAATATTTATAGAAAGAAAAAAGAAATGACAATAGAAATATCCTGATTGATTACAGGTCAGCCTTTGCCTTATTTGGACACATTTTGGCAGTTTGCAGTCTGTGATTGGCTGAAAACTCGGCTGCTATGATTGGCCAAGACTCAGATATTTGTTACAATAATATACACTTATGATAAGTTGTAGTTTATTTACATACTAAGTTAGGTTGCAATTCGCTACATATGGAGGCAACTTCAGGCCAAATTTAATTGAACATTTTTCCCCCTATAAAGTTTTTCTACTCTTCTGCCTGCTTCTGAGTCTTTGCCAAATGCAAGCTCTGAATAAATAATCTTTGAGTGTCTCTTTTGTTTGATCTTCGTTTATTTTCACATTGCTATAGTCTCTTCCAGCTCTAAGATGCTATGCGGTTGTGTAAATACACGTTATGAAAAATATACAAAATTAACTTAAATCAGGAGGGTAGTTCCATAACAGTCTCAGAAAGATTTCAGGTTTTTAAATGAACCTATATATATATAAACTTGTTTTAGTTATAGTGAAATCAAGTATATGATGTCAATTTTGGGGGTGGGTAATGAACACGTATCAGAGATTTATTAATCATTAATGATGAACCAAGTAAGATGGTAAAGCTGGTCCAAAGAGCATTTGGAGGAAACTAAGTATTTATAGACATTTTTAAAAGAATGTTATAATAAAATTGTTGGGTTAGAAATAAAATTGGTTGCAGCTGGGCATGGTGGCTCATGCCTGTAATCCCAGCACTTTGGGAGGCCAAGGCAGGTGGTTCACCTGAGGTCCAGAGATCAAAACCAGCCTGACCAACATGGTGAAACCCTATCTCCATTAAAAACACAAAAATTAATCAGGCATAGTGATGGGCATCTGTAATCCCAGCTACTTGGGAGGCTGAGGCATGAGAATCCCATTGAACCTGGGAGGTGGTGGTTGCAGTGAGCCGAGATCAAGCCACTGCACTCCAGTCTGGGCGACAGAGTGAGACTTTGTCGAAAAGAAAAGAAAAACAAAGAAAAGACAAGAAAGAAAGCTGGTTAATGTCCTTAAGGCAATACAATTACAATCTTTAGTGTTATCTTCAACCAAATAGAAATCATTTGCATCTCTAGTTGGGGGCAGGAGGAGGGCAGTTAGATGGTAATCAGTGCTTTGCAGAAAAAAGCATGGAAAAAGAATTGAAAGCAGGGGCCAGGTGTAATGGTTCACATCTGTGATCCCAGCACTTTGGGAGGCCAAAACAGGAGGATCATTTGAGCTCAGGAGTTCCAGACCAGTCTGGGCAATACAGCAAGACCCTGTCTCTAGAAAAAAGATAAAATTAGCTGGTCATGGTGGTGCAAGCCTGTAGTCTCAGCTACTTGGGAGGCTGGGAGGATGGCTTGAGGCTTGGGAGGTCGAGGCTGCAGAGAACCAAGACTGTGCCACTCCATTCCGGGCTGGGCAACAGCCTGAGACGTTGTCTCAAATAATAATGGTAATAATAATTGAAATCAGGAGCTCAAACAGGCATTTGTACACTCATGTTTATGGTAGTATTATTCACAACAGCCAAAAGGCAAAAGCAACCCAAGTGTGCATCGATGAATGGGTCAACACGATGAGGTACAGGCACACAGTGGGGTATTACTCAGCCTTACAAAGAAAGGAACTCCTGGCACATGCTAGTGTTAAGTGTTTATTGCTACTGGAATGACATTATGCTAAGTGAAATAAGCCAGTCACAGCAAATCATCATGGCATGTTTATACCTATGTAACAAACCTGAACGTTCTACACACGCACACATCCCAGAACTTAAAGCACAATTTAAAAAAACTTTTTTCAAAAAATACTATGGTAGGCCGGGAGCAGTGGCTCACACCTATAATCTCAGTACTGTGGGAGGCCAAGGTAGGCAGAGATCAGCAGATAGAGATCATCCTGGCCGATATGGTGAAACCCTGTCTCTACTAAAAATACCAAAAAAATTAGCTAGGCGTGGTGGCACATGCCTGTAATCCCAGCTACTCGGGAAGCTGAGACAGGAGAATTGCTTGAACCCAGGAGGTGGAGGTTGCAGTGAGGCAAGACTGTGCCACAGCATTTCAACCTGGGACAGAGCAAGACCCCGTCTCAAAAAAAAAACCTCTGGTAAAATTTACCATAACATAGTGTTAAATACATATAACATAAAATTTCCCATCTTAGCGGTTTTTAAGTGTATAGTTATGTAGTGAAAAGTACATTCACTTTATTATGTAATCAATCTGCAGGGCTCTTTTTGTCTGGCAAAACTGAAATTCTCGGTACCTACTTAATAATAACTCCTCATTTTCTCCTCCGCTTGGTCCCTAGCAACCACTCCTCTACTTTCTGTCTCCAAGAATTTGACAACATTAGGTATATCATGTAAGTGGCATCATACAATATTTGTCTTTTTATGAGAAGTCAATATATTTTAAAGACAATACATTCCCACATAATAATTTGAGTAAGTCAATTTAACCAACACTTGTTTTTCAGTGCCCTGAGACAAAAACTGGTATCAGAAAATAACATTATAAACTATTCCCAAGCCGTTTATTCACCGTTTCAAAGAAAATGTAACTCTAGCTTCCAAACATCACAGCCTCAAAGCCTAATGACCCATCTGCTTCAACCCACCTTCTCTTCCAGATTTTAAACAAACCAGGGAGTGTCACTTAGGTCTCCAGCCTCAACTAAATAAAAGCCTGCAGCTTTGGAAAGGAAATTTTGTGTGTGTTTTTTTTCTTCTTTGTTTTCAAGTACCAGAAGTTAGCCTTCAGTAAATTTTGGCAGGTATAGAAATACTCGAACAAAAGGATTGAAGAAATGGTACTACTCAGACCTGTGCGATATTCCTTAATAGCTGCCTCCTAAATAGAAAGCAGAGCTGAAAAATCTGTAAGAAAATCATAAATATATTTCATTTTATGTGCATGTCCGTGTGCATGTGCATGTGCATGTGTGTGTGCATGTGTCCACGTGTGCGTGTGCATGTGTGTGTGCATGTGTCCACGTGTGCATGTCTGTGTGCATGTATGTGCTTGCATGTGTCCACGTGTGCATGTCTGTGTGCATGTATGTGTGTGCATGTGTATGTGCATGTCCGTGTGCATGTCCGTGTGCATGTGCGTGTGCATGTGTGCGTGCATGTGCGCGTGCATGTAAGCGTGTGCATGTGTATGTGCATGTCCGTGTGCATGTCCGTGTGCATGTGTCCACGTGTGCGTGTGCATGTCTGTGTGCATGTGTCCACGTGTGCATGTCTGTGTGCATGTATGTGCATGCATGTGTCCACGTGTGCATGTCTGTGTGCATGTATGTGTGTGCATGTGTATGTGCATGTCCGTGTGCATGTGCGTGTGCATGTGTGCGTGCATGTGCGTGTGCATGTATGCGTGTGCATGTGTATGTGCATGTCCGTGTGCATGTGTGTGTGCATGTGTCCACGTGTGCGTGTGCATGCCTGTGTGCATGTATGCGTGTGCATGTGCATGTGCATGTATGCGTGTGCATGTGTATGTGCATGTCCGTGTGCATGTGTGTGCATGTGCGTGTGCATGTGTGTGTGTGCATGTGTGTGTGCATGTATTCAAGAACTGCTTCTAACCAAAAGTGTTTTCTAATTCAAATAAATATGTAAATCTTCAAAACAGTTGTTGAAAAGAGACACATTGAAAGTGGACAATTAGACTCTTGTAATATGCAGTATGTAAATAAGATATATTGAAAACTCAAGAAAATCTATTCAGAGGAGAAGGACATATTTATCCATATCCATGTATCTCAATGTCTTTTTAAAGTCTGTTGAAAACAAAATTGATTTTAGTAACATAAACTCTCTGGAACAAGATCAATCTTACACACTGTGGTAAAGCTTTTTGTGGAATCTGAGTTATTTTAAGTGTTCACAGTCACAGCCCAGCATGCAGCTCACAGTGCCAACTCCATAGAATGCACCTATCCTCTATTCAGTGAATGAATGACTGAGTGAATGTTGACTATTGCTCTTAAATCTCATTCTCTCATTGAAATCTGAACTTGAATTAAATTTTTGTTACAAAAATGCATGTATTTTTTTGTATTACATTTGTATTTCAGACTGCGGGTTTTGTATATCATTGTGTTAAATTTGTTACAGTGTTTAAGCTAAAGAAGGATCCTTTGTAAGGACATGGATGAATCTGGAGAACATCATTCTCAGCAAACTGACACAAGAACAGAAAAGGAAATACCACATATTCTCACTCATAGGTGGGTGAAAAAAATGAGAACACATGGACACAGGGAGGGGGGAACTACACACTGGGGTCTATTGGGGGAATAGGGAAGGCACAGCGGGGGGGAGCTGGGGAGGGATAGCCTGGGGAGAAATGCCAAATGTGGATTAAGGGGAGGAAGGCAGCAAAACACACTGCCATGTGTGTACCTATCCAACTATCTTGCACGTTCTGCACATGTACCCCAAAACCTAAAATGTAATAAAAATTTTTAAAAAAAAGAAGGATACAAAAAAAAAGATAAGACCAGGAGCAATTCCTTTTTGAGCAAACATTCCCTCCAGGATTCTAATCCATCACACCTCATGCAGCTAAACCTAAAGTTTCCCATTTCCTGCCTCTTTATGCTGTCTGTGGGTCTACTGTCTCTCTAGCTTCTTCCCTGTCTCTTTCCCTCTCCATCTGTGCCCTGGATCTTAAGCCACCTAGAAAGACTTGGTTAAGACTTGGTTTCCTGGGTCTAATGGCTTGTCTCCCAGGTCTGACCCCATACATTAGTGAGTCAGGTCTGACCTCATACATTAGTGAGTTTTAACAGAATCTCGTATTTGCTCTTCCTCATCAACATTGAATCACTCAGTGACAAAAGATTACTGAGGATTATTATAAATCCTCACCACCTAAAGATTTCTTTTAAGCTCTAGAGACAAAACAATATAGCATAAATGAGCTTTTGCATATGGCTGTCTGGGGGTGGACACAGCTTGCTAAAACTGACAGCACCATTTTCTCTCTGAACTTGCTCCTCTCCTGGCTAAAATGTGAGGATCTTCAGAGCCAGACAAACTTCTGTTTTGCATTTTGGCCATGCCATGTATTTGCTACTTAGCCATAGTCAAGGTTCCTGAACCCCAATATCCAAATCTGTAAACAAAGATAATAGTAATTGCTGCTATTGTGTTCTTGTGAAGATTAAATGAGATAATCCATTTAAAGTTTCTTACATAGTAATGCTAATACTTATTTTCATTTTTCACCTACTATTCTTTTCAGTGACTTAGATTACAATTCTCACAGGCTCACCAGGAAGACACTTGGCAATCATCTTAAACTACGTCATCCCTCACACGGAGAGTGCCCACAACTTAGCAGTCTTGGGATCTAGACAGGAAACAGAAGCATATAATACTTTTCCACACTTTTCTCTAACCACCATCATGGCTTTATTCTTGTCTTCACTTTTCTTCTTTGTATTACGGCAAAAGCCCCTACCTGCCTGTCTGCCTGTCTCCTGTCCTGATCCATTTCCCTTTATTTTCCAATAAAATTACTTCCTGACTCCCGACGGCCCTTAGAACCAAGGTCCAATGCTTTAAGTTAAGACGTCAGGTCCTTTCTTTCTTTCTTTTTTTTTTTAAGAAGGAAAGGAAAAGAGAGGAAGAAAAAGAGGGAGAGAGAACAGGAAGACGTCAGGTCCTTTCTAAACTACTTTCTGGCAGCTCTCAACATTTCTTTTCCATTACCTATTTTAATTGTGGAGATGATGAGTTGTTTTCTTTATATTTGCTCTTTCTTCAGCGTGACACACCTCTCCTCTAAAGCAAAATGATGAGCTAATTAGCCAGGTCTCCTTATTTGGGAATACTTAGCTTGAAAGTTATCATTCGGGAAGTCTCCTAATTCCTTTACCTAGTTTCAGTTAAAGCGGTGAGTAAATGGTTAATAGCATGTGTGGGCCGCCCTAAAGAAAGTGACCTTAGAGCCGGCATTTTGTAGTACTTCCACTTTGGCAATTACAATAACGCGAAGTGTAATGTTGTACCTGTCCTATTGACCGTAAGCCCTGATATGCTGATCTGCACCTGGACAGGTGGACTACCACGTGGCATGAAGACCTTGGGACAATGTAACGAAAGTAAAAGATTTGTGGTGAGCCAAGGCTGCAGCTTCTTTGGATCAAGGTGACATGTGGTTGCCTTGTTTTTAATTCCAGCAGTGGTAAGCCCTTGGTGTGGTAGCTGTGTACACAGTAGCTGCTGGGTGTACCTATGAGGTCTAGAGGCAAACTACATTTCTGCAACCTAAGTTAACATGTATTGCATTAAAACTTTCTGTCATTGCCGGGTCACCATATGCCTTCCATGGCACATGTCTTGTGCTCTGATGTCACATGTCACTGGCATCTCTTATCACTCCCACGTGTTGATTTATGTTATGTTGCCCCCACTGGATCACAAGCTTTAGACTAAAGACTGCATCTTTCACATTCATACTCAATATCTAATAGAGACCTCAGTGAGAGTTGCAGGGATGGGATGAATAACTGAATGCATGCTTCACCCAGGATAATAGCTTATTAGTGTTTGCTTCTGGCTCTAGTCCCATCTCTGGTTCAAACCCACCTCTCCAATGGTTCCCCACATTGGCCCTACATAGTGAGCTTAAACCAATAGCCCTCAATAACTGGAGAATATCAGTTAGTTGCTGTTGTCAGAATTGTCTGTTTGTTAAGCCATAAATGTGTCCACAATTACAACTCGTTATTAATAGGTCATAAAAAACAAGCAATTTGCCTGGAAAAAAATGAGTTTTATTTGGAAGTATGAACAGTCACATCATTTACTTGGGGAAACGCAAGATTCCATTCTCTTTTCTTTCCTTTTTTTTTTTTTGCAATATTTAAAAGAATTCAACTGTCATTCATTTAATCGCTTCTATGAACATGTAGATGATGCAGATGATTTAGACAAAAAGCTTTTATATGTGTGGTTTGTGACTACTGTGATTTTTTTTGACAGAGTTTCACTCTTGTTGCCCAGGTTGCAGTGCAATGATGGGATCTCGGCTCACTGCAAACTCCACCTCCTGGGTTCAAGCGATATTCCTGCCTCAGCCTTCCAAGTAGCTGGGAGTACAGTGCCCACCTCCACACCCGGCTAATGTATGTGTGTGTGTGTGTGTGTGTGTGTGTGTGTGTGTGTGTGTGTGTGTGTGTATTTTTTAGTAGAGATGGAGTTTCACCACTTTGGCCAGGCTGGTCTTGAACTCCTGACTTCAAGAGATCCACAAGTCTAGGCCTCCCAAAGTACTGGGATTACAAGCATGAGCCACTGCTGTGATTTTTGAAATGTCACAATCTCACATAAAGATCACTTAGTTACAAAACATGCACTCTGATTGTGCCTGGAAACAGAGAGGCCAAAGGCCTGTTGCTGATGAGCATTGAGCTTCCTTTATATCCTGTGGACATAAAGAATGCTTCCAAGTTGTTGCCGCGTATTGGGATAATCAACAGCATCAAAGACACTCCATGCTACTCCAACTGCTGAACAATGAAAATAATGAGAAGTGATCAAAGCAGATTAATGAAGCAGAAAATATACCACATTTAAAGCACTAAAGGAGGCACTGAACTAAATTGCATTATCAGATGGGTATTAGATTCAGTCATCAAATTTCAGAACTGAAAGAGCCCTTGGAAATTGCTACTTGCAACATCTCGCTGAAGGTAAGGTCTGTGTGTTTGTCATTACTGAGATGGTTGTCCTGCCTCTCAGAGGATCACTCCGGGGAAGACCAGTTCCTACCTCATGGGAAACCTTGGCTCAATTTTGAATATCGTTAATTTCTAGAAACCTCTTACAAAGAACTGAAGTTGGCTTTCTTTCCAGTGCCATTATTTGTTAGTTGTTGATACTCCTGATATAAATCTAGAACTCTCACTCTACCAGTCACCCTGACCTGTATTCTAATTGAATGTCACAGTGTGTTTTAGAATTGTGCTCTCTGGGGCTGATTAGAGCCAGCCAGACAGAGAAGTTTACCTACAAGCCCAGGCATGTGTTCCAGGCTTCTCACTGCACTTTGATTACTCCATTCTCCAAGTCTATAAGGAAAAGAGGGCAAAGGCCTCCACCACAGAAGAGCATGGAGGAGTGGGGGCATTTATTTTTTATTTTTTATTATTCTTTCTCTCTTGAGTAAACTCTGTTATTTGGGGTCAGCTATGTCAATTCTTACATCTAAGGGATGCCTTCTCTTCAAATATATAGAGAGAAAGGATAATAGCTCCATCATTTGGAGATTCCAAGGTTTTAAGCACAATTGGAAAGAAAGCCCAGGTTTACGTTGAAGAAGGCACACAAGATAAAACGGTGGTTTACAAGTAGATGAAGCACACTGACGTCAGGTGGAATGTGCAAAGAATCCTAATCACTTTACAGGTGTAAAAACAGCATGGAGCCTTCACACAACCTGTCCAGGGTTACGCAAATAGCAATTAGCAGAGACCTGATAAAGAAACATGTTTTTTCTTTATCAGAGTTTCTTTAATGGAGTTTACACAAAAGAGAAAGAATAACGAAATATGAAACATTGTCCCTGCTCTGCCATGCTCTTTTGTTGTGGAAACACAAGGGCCTTTGCCCTCTTTTCCTTAGACTTAGAGGTTGGAGTAATAGAAGTGCACTGAGAAGTCCCCAGCACTTGCCAGGGCTTGTAGGTAAACTTCTCTGCCTGTCTGGCTCTAATCAGCTCCAGACACCACAGTTTTAAAACACACTGTGACATTCAATATTAGAATACAGGTCAGGGTGACCAGGAGACCGGGAGAGTGAGAGTTTTAGTTTTGTATCAGGAGAACCAACACCACGCAGTGTGCACCTCCCACTGTAACACAGGGGAACACACACACTGACTTATACACAACCGTTCTCCATAAAATAGTTGCAAGTTATAACAAAGTTTCATAACATGGAATAGTACATACATATTTTTCTATTTATTTCTTCAATTATACTTTAAGTTCTGGGGCACATGTGCAGAACATGCGGGTTTGTTACATAGGTATAGAAGTGCCATGGTGGTTTGCTGCATCCATCACCCCATCATCTACATTAGGTATTTCTTCTAATGCTATCCCTCCCCATCATATCCCCACCCTCCTACAGGTCCCTGTGTGTAATGTTCCCCTCCATGTTTCCATTCATAAGTGGGTGTTGAATAATTAGAATAAATAGAATTTTTAAGACCATGTCTGGCCTTTAAAAACTCTCCACCAAATATCCAGATAATGCAGTCATTCATTTTCTATCAGGGTACATGAGGATTGTAGAGAGCTGGCCACCAAATTATTTCTGCCAAAAAACCCTCATTAATAGGAGATCTCGGGTGTTGGCATATTTCACTAACACTTTCTTTGAGAAATTCTAGTATTGCAGGGCAGAGCAGTGCAATTTTCTCAGATAACACAATCTATCTTTTTGTTTGTTTGCACTGCAGAAGTCAAGGTACTAGCTGCATGCTGACCAAATCCCTTTGTCCTTCTCTCTGGGCATCCAGTGAAGCCATGTTTATGAGCATTTCTTTCATCTATGGAGAGCCGTATAACTGAGGTCTAGCCATTACAATGTGGGCAGAAATGACCTATGCTACTTCCAGGTCTAGGCATCAAACTTCCTGTAAAATCCTCATCCTTTTCTTTCTTCTGCTGGCTGGAATTTTTTGTTTTTTACATTTTAGAGGCTGTCAGACCTACTAGATGAAAACTTCCCAATAAGGGGGAAGAGTAGCCCATCTTTCACTGAATTCACTAATTGGTTGTCACCTTGCCTGTGACAAAAATCACGGCTTGTGACATAACCCAGAAATGAGTCCTATTCCAGTATGCTGCTGAGGTTTTGAAATTGTTTGCAAAAGCAGTTGGACTATCCTCTAGATGTAACTCTTAATTCTAATTATAAATTCATGTAGTACTCAGCTCCTGCCCAACTCCTCATACAGATTTTAACAGATATTATTTCTCACAATGAAGACAATATTTTTATTGGTATACTGACAGAAAAATTAAAAGACAGAGAAATTAGGTTGACAAATACAGGTCAAAAATCCAACATGTGACGCTTTTGTTGGCTCTAATATAAAATGCCTTTATAAAACTAATACTCTTTACTGAGTGTTGAATAGATATTTTAAATACTCTGACTTCAGACAATATGTGCTAAGTGCACAAGTAGATGAATCTTTAGAATAATCATTCACTTGAACAGCTTACATATTTTATATTTTATTTATATTAATATATTTGAATAGGACTAGTGCCGACAAAATTATTTTCAAATAGTTTTTCATTCAAAATTGTAGCAATGTCCCCAAATCTCTAAGGAATGGTTTAAAAAATAGATTATTTTAAAAACTTTATAAGGTAAATATTAACCATTTTTAATATACATAATTTAGATATAAATCAGATACTTAGGAATAAATAAAAGTGAATTAAAGTATTTTCCCAGAAATACACAAACTGTAAAACATCCTGGCTTGGGGCTGAGATGATCTATAATCCATTCTCAGCTCAGTTCAATAAAATCTTTGGGAATCTCAGGAAACAACTCTTACTGAGCCTTGGTTTTCTCAGATTCAATCAAAGATTTGAAACAAACTGTAAAAATTTTCCTAAGTGTAAAATTGTATACTTCTATAATACCAAAGTTTCAGAATAAAGCACAATAGTTCATGAGACTCCAACAATATCATTAGTTATGTTTTAAAATGCACCTTCACTTTACATTTCAGAGAGTGTCTACATTCTTCTTACAGTCTTCAATTAACCTATATGTTTAATGTAATTCTCCTTCCTACTGCCTATCCCCAGTCAAATAACAGTGGACTATATAATAAATGAAGAGTGTGAGCTATTTAAAAATATTAATGATTTGTTTAGAATCATTGACAAACCCAAAATCCAACTTTTTCCCCATCACCTGATTAGGAGACTTGAACAAAATAAGGGTCTTGGTTCAAAAAATACAGGCAATACCCTCAATGTTTTCCCCTGGCTGTTACAAAAAAAAGAAAGAAAGAAAGAAAGAAAGAAAGAAAGAAAGAAAGAAAGAAAGAAAGAAAGAAAGAAAGAAAGAAAGAAAGAAAGAAAGAAAGAAAGAAGGAAGGAAGGAAGGAAGGAAGGAAGGAAGGAAGGAAGGAAGGAAGGAAGGAAGGAAGGAAGGAAAGAAAGAAAGAAGGAAGGAAAGAAAGAAAGAAAGAAAGAAGGAAAGAAAGAAAGAAGGAAAGAAAGAAAGAAAGAAACAAAGAAAGAAGGAAGGAAGGAAGGAAGGAAGGAAGAAGGAAAGAAAGAAAGAAGAAAGAAAGAAAGAAAGAAAGAAAGAAAGAAAGAAAGAAAGAAACAAAGAAAGAAGGAAGGAAGGAAGGAAGGAAGGAAGGAAGGAAGGAAGGAAGGAAGAAGGAAAGAAAGAAAGAAGAAAGAAAGAAAGAAAGAAAGAAAGAAGGAAAGAAAGAAAGAAAGAGAAAGAAAGAAAGAAAGAAAAAGAAAGAAAGAAAGAAAGAAAGAAAGAAAGAAAGAAAGAAAGAAAGAAAGAAAGAAAGAAAGAAGGATGTTAATGTTTTCTAGCTACTAGTGCAAAGTCAGGAATATTGGTTCTAAATGATGTCTTATAACAACAGAAGCATCAACACTGTTATTAAATCTACCATGTATTAGTGGCTACTAGACTCCTTACAAACACTATCCCCTATCCCCAGTTTTTACTGTGATGGTTAATATTAGGTGTCAGCTTGATTGGATTGAAGGATGTCTGCATAGCTCATAAAATATTGTTTCTGGGTGTGTCTGTGAGGGTGTTGCCAGAGGAGATTGACGTTTGAGTCAGTGGACTGGGAGAAGAAGACCCACCCTCAATGTGGGTGGGCACCATCCAATCAGCTGACAGCTGGGGTAGAATACATTGGGTGGAAGCAGCTGGGGTAAGCTGGCTTGCTGAGTCTTCTGGCTTTAATCTTTCTCTAGTCTGAGTGCTTCCTGCCCTGGATGTGGACTCCAGGTTCTTTGGTCTTTGGACTCTTGGACTTACACCAGTGGTTTTCTGAGGGCTCTTGAGCCTTTAGCCATAGACTAAAGTCTGCACTACAGGCTTCCCTACCTTTTAAGCTTTTGGACTTAGACTGAGACACTACTGGCTTCCTTGTTCCTCAGCTTGCAGACAGCCTATCATGGGACTTCACCTTGTGATTGTGAGTCAATTCTCCCTAATAAATTCCTTTTCATAAATACATATATCTTACTAGTTTTGTCCCTCTGGAGAACCCTAACAAATACACTTACCAAGCCCTTCCAGGCTTCCCCATGAAGCAAAACTTAGGGTCCTGTTGACTGGGAAGACTCACCGTTATGGACTAAGTATTTGAGTCCCACCCCCTCCCCAACTTATATGTTGAAGCTCTAGACCCAGATGTGATGTTATTACACACATTGGGTGTGATATCCAAAGGTAGGGCCTCTGGGAGGTAATTAGGCTTAGATGAGGTTGTGAGGGTGGGGCCCTTATAAGAAGGGATTCGTGCCTTTATAAGAAGAGGGAGAGATAACAGAGCTTCCTCTGTCTGCCGTGTGAGGATACAGCAAGAAGGTGACATCTCCAACCCTAGGAGAGAGTCCTCACCAGTACTTGAATCTCCTGGTACCTTGACTTTGAACTTCCCAGCTTCTAGAACTGCAAGAAATAAATGTCTGTTGTTTAAACCACCCACTCAAAGTTATTTTGTTACGGTAGCCTGAGAAAACTAAAACACTCACCAAGGAAACTGAGGGTATCAGTGGTTGTGTAAGCTCCCCAATGCCAGTCAAAAGTGGGTGACAGGAAGAACCAGGACATGGATGTAAGTCTCTGAACAAACAGCCTTTCCAGAGAGGCTTCACTTTGTTTTGTTTTCTTTTGTTTGGGTTATTTTAAGGAGGATTGTTCATGTTATTAAAAACAACAGAATTTTCTTTTTAGAAAATTTGAAGATTATATAAACAGGAAGAGTTATATAATGAGACGTGGGAAATGGGAACCTAGATAGTACATCATAGGCACAACTCATCTCCTCAGACACTTCCATAGATGGCCGTAAAGAAGCCTGTAGTGGTTTTCAGACTGGACACATGCTAGATCAGTACTCCTGCACAGTACTGAGTTATCCAAACCGTAATTACCAAGACATATTTATTGGTAACATTGAAATAAGCCAGAAAACAAAGAATGTGAATTTTCTAAGACTGGCTTTAACAATTTACTCTGAAACATTTTATATCAATTTTTTACAAAAGACAAGTGAGGAAAAGTATATATATTTTTTCTTATTATGTTTAACCAATGGTAAAAGGTATATGCCTTTACTGTATCTGTCTAGACATTTTGCATGCCAGGTACTGTGACCCGGAAGAATAGAACAGTGAACCATGATCTCTACCTGAATAGAAGTAAGGAAGGGAGAAACTCTATGTGAACTCGTGAAATTAGAGCTCTGATTAGAAGAACTACAAGAAGAGATGATAGATATAATGAAAAGATATAATAGATAATTTTTTTTAGTAGGGAAGTCAAGAAATCTTGATTAATGATACAAAAATGGCAAAGGGGAGGGTGAGGGTTGATTAGATTAGTTTTGCAGGCAGGGGGGTCTATTTGTGCAATACCCGTGGCAAGTTGGAAGAGGGGAAGATCTGTGTAGCTGGAGTGAAGAGAGAGAGGGTTAAAAGGCACTACCTGGGAGTGAAGAGACAGAGCTGGTCAGATATACAGGGCCTCCTTCTGAAAGGAGTTTCATTGCTCATTTTGAGAACAAAGAAAATCAATTTAATGTTTATGTAGGAATACACAACACACACAGAGACACACACACACACACGATGATTTGTAAAATATCACTCTGGTTGCAGTATACAGGAGAAATTTAGGCTCTAGTGTTATAAGTTTTCCTTTGCCCTTGATATAATCTGAGAAGGGAAATGCCTGGAAACTAGGAGTTTTGATGGTTGATTCCCGTCTTTCCATAACATAGTAATATAGATCTCATTGCCTATTTGATTTCTGTCTACCACACATTTTCAAAATTTGCTTCCTTCCCTGTTCTCTTCCTTTTTGCATTCCAAACTCAACCAACTTGCTGAAACCTTGAAATCAATGAATTAAGCTTTTGATATAAGCTAAAGACAAATTCTGGTGGCATAAATACTCTACAACTGTTAATGGAATATAGATGTCCTTAACAAAATGGTTCTATGATTAATAACTTTTGAAAATGCTTGGTTAAACAGGGTTAAACAGAAAGAAATCTGCTCTTAAGATTTCTTCAAGTCTTTAATGAATTATTAGGCATTGTGTATGTTTAGAAGGTTCACATAATGTTGAGATTCCTTAATTTTATTCTCTAGGTTGATTCTCCCCCCATTCCAAGAACAATTCCCAAAGACATATTGTTATACAGAACACACTTTGAAAACTATGAATGGATGACCCACTCACAGCCTGTTACTGGCAGAGATGGGGCCGAAATTCAGAACATCCATCTCATTCTATGCTGTAACATAGTATTGGAATGTTATGAAGACAGAATTTGGAATCCCCTTAAATTAAATAATACATTTCTTTGTAATATATTTTCTTCTATTTACTATTCTAAACTCTCTGGAACGTTGTGAAACCTAAATTTACATAGAAAAGAAGCAACAAATTGAATGTTTTAAGTAGCATGCTACAGAGTTCGTATTTATTTTCAAGGAGCAGGGTATGATGATGCTATCAGTTTTAAAGGAAGATTCACCCAGGAGAGGTGTGTAAGAGATACCAGATGGAAGATGTGAGAATAATTATCCCAGTCCGAGGCTTATCATCAGTGCTGCCTTATCTCTGGACACATGAAATCTACAGGCATCTGGATGTCACCACCTCAACATTAGAATGCCATCAACTTCTAAAACATCATTTTCAAAGTCTTGTACAGACCTAGTTTTAAAAACGTAGAAATATAAAACATTTAGTAGTGTATCTTTTTATAAACAACTAGTGTTTGCATCCAATGCAGCAGAATTTGTGACAAATCTACTAGATAAAGATCATTTTATTGGGATTCCAAAATCTATCATCTGTTCAATGACAGGATAATCATTTCTTGTTAACCAACCTCATTGTCTGGTCTTAATTTGATGTCAAGATTTAGTGAGAGAAATACCAGACAAGGGTATATTGAGAATTCATTAAATAACTACTCTGAACCCAGAGTCAATTCTCTGCATATTAAAAATAGAACATAATTATAGAAAGTGTCCTTATTGTTCAACAACCCTTTTTACTTCAAAACAGTGCATAAAAATGCAAATGTCTCCCTATAATTTACCACATTAAATATGTATGCCCATAGTTCTCTGAGGCCCCTGTAATGACAATGATATGCTTTTAGTCCTTCTTTTCCATTTAGGACCTGACAGTACTGCAGCTCCTCTTATTCTCTCTAAATTCAGTTCTTCACAGTTTTTTTGATAGAGAAACAGCTGATGAAAATCTCTTAGAGAGAAAACAAGAATTCTACAATCTTGACCTAACACGATTGTAGGGTTGTAAAATCTTTATAACCAGGGTCAGATACAAATTTTGACTTAGAGTGTTTTAAAATGTCTTTATCTTTTGACAAATTTCAAAATCATGTGCCGAAAGTTATAGAAAACTTTCGGCTAGAGTCAGTCTTAAATAGGACTCAATGCAGCAAATCAACATAAAGCCAACGACCTAAAAAAGAATACTCTTGAAGAAAGGAGGCCACAGGACTCAAACATATGTCATTTTAGATTGGTTCTCCTTTCTACTGCCCCCATCATAGTAATGCTGAATAAACTGGCATAGTACAAAGATCTCTGGATTTCACTGCTGGAAAATTTGACCCTAGTAATGGTTTTGCCATCATCTGTGTGACACTGGGTACATTTTCTTACTTCTCTGCCTCTGTGTACTCATCTCTCAAATAAGCCGTTTAAGCCATACCATCTCTGAAATGCCTTCTGGATCTTAAATTCTATGGGAAAAAATACATGAAAGGTCCAAGATGTAAAATTATGATACATTGTTTTCTCAGTTTAAAGTGAAATGGGATTCCTGTGAGCCTTAATACATGACAAGAAATGATGTTCAATGAAAAGTGTTCCCCTACTGAAGCCCAATATTCTTAAAACTAGAAAAATGTCCTGTTTCAAGGAGATTTTCTGACTAATTAATGATACCTTATGTTGGAACAGAAGAAGGGTGGCTTTACATACAAAATAACCCTAGGTGCTGCCAGCAGTATAAACACTCAGATAGCCAAAATACAGAAGAACGATGCCAAGCCCTAGGAGAAGCAACAATGGTATAAACAGAATAAAGAAACCATGGCTATAATTTGAGTGGCCCTTTTCTGAGAAATTCAAGAGAATTTGGCTTTAAGAGAGGAATCTGAATCTCTGATTACTAAAACCATGGGGAAAAAGTGGACCAATTATCTACTGGATGCAAAGAATTCAAATTAACTCTTCATTCTATAGGAAAAGAAAATGTGAAACTCTATCAATGCCTCTACCATTTCTGTTTCATCTATTTTAAGTGATGATGTCAGAATAACCTTTGAACAACAAGATAGAAAGAGATGACTGAAAAGTCAAAGCAATACTCTGTGAATAGACATTTTATAGGTTGGGAAGACATAAGGTAGAACATTTTTATGTATCCTCAACACTGGAGTTAATATGCATAGGAAATTACTATTAGGCATTTGTGGAACAAAATCGAAGTTCCTGTTGCACGGGTTATTGCCACATTTTAATAGAAATGGTCTAGATGTTGTTGGAGAACATAAAATTGGTACTAATAATGAGGTGCATAAATTCATACCAGCCATTTGGGAACCAAGTGCAGAAAGTTCATGCCTCTGGACACTTTGATCTGGGGAGTCCCAGTCACAGCACTGCACAGCCACCACATTGTGCACAGCCATCTTTGGGGTTATGAGCCCCTGGGTACCAGTTCAGACTTAGCCCTGATTAACTCTGAAGCTTTGGGCAAATCACTTCTCCCTTCTGAGCCTCTATTTGTTTAACAGTAAATAGGGCATTTGGACTGAATGGTCTTCTACCAGGATTCTGCTAAGTACCGGAATGAATTCTCTATTAGATGCTCCTGTTCTTGACCACATATTAGAAATGAGAGTTTTCAAAAAATAATCATGCCTGGGCCACAGTCAAAACCCAGATTAGGAGGCACTGTTTTATATTTAAGAAAGTTTTTAGCAACACTTAACATACTTTTGGTTATTAATTCTGTAAACTGGCTAGGTCCTGTGATTCTATTGTTTTCCCTATTTTAAAATGAAAGCATTTTAGTTGTCCTCTTTGCCCCAAGAGAAAGAAAAGAAGAGTAGAAATAAATAACTAGGAACAAATCTATTTTATATTTATTAGAATTCCTTAGGGGAAAACATGTTATAGGTATAAAAGAAAAATGTTTGACTACTCCAAGTTTGAAGATGATTGTTACCATTTATTTATTTATTTGCATTATGATTATTCCCCAACTTCATAAATAAGGAAAAGCTTGGCTGCCAAATCTGAGAACAAGCACAACCAACCAGTGAGCAGGTGGGTGAGAATCTGTTATTAAATTTTGATTTTTTTTTTTTTTTTTTTTTTTTTTTTTTTACTTAGCTACTTCAGCTAGGCTGCTCTATAAATGAAAAGAGCACCAGCAGATTAAGAAAGATAATCAACTCTTTTGCATCAACTGACAAACAATCATTAGAAGGTTAAAAAGTCACTGATCTAAGACAGCCAGAAGGCATCATATTTAACGCTTCACAGTATTATCTGTCTTCTATGACTGTAATTTTTTTAAAAAAAGGATCAGAGTTCCCACTTTTAATTTTTGAAGGGAAGACAAGCTTTTCCACTCTCAGGTGGGAGTGTGTGGGTAGCTGAATATATGCACAGGTGCAATCAACTTTAATTAAGACTCAAATCATTCTAACAGGCAGATGGAAAAATGTCTCAATCTTTAAAAGAATCAGAGGCATTCAAGCACTAAAAATATTAATGCATGGGAAGAAAAATATCATTTCCATTCTTCCTAAAAGATAAAATCCTGAAAATATATTCACGAATGTTTCTGAAGCAAACACTAAATGCTAAGAGGAATAATTCCTCCATTACAAAGGCTAATGAGAATATTTGAGTAAATGCAAAACTTGGTATTGTTGGAATCACAGTTACTAATACATGTTTGGGAGAGATCAAGATGTCATAGCTATAAAAATTTCATTTAAAAAGTAAGGCGGCAACCAGGCATAGTGACTCACGCCTGTAATCCCAGCACTTTGGGAGGCCAAGGCAGGCAGATTTCCTGAGGTCAGGAGTTTGAGACCAGCACGACCAATATGGTGAAACCCTGTCTCTACTAAAAATACAAAAATTATCCAGGCGTTATCGTGGGTGCCTGTGGTCCCCGCTACTTGGGAGGCTGAGACAGGAGAATTGCTTGAAGCTGCCAGGGGGAGGTTGCAGTGAGCCAAGATCGTGACACTGGGAGACAAAGTGAGACTCTGTCTCAAAAAAAAAAAAAAGGGAGAAATAGTAATACTTTTAGGAGTATTATAACTGATGGCCATAGCACTGAATGTTTCAGTACTGTACTTTTTGCTGATATCTTCACTGATGCTCTCGATAAATATGGTTATCAAAAGTAAGAGTGTTTAGGAATCATTACTGGCCAATATGAAACTTGTCATAGTCTTCCTGAGGGAAAATATACATAGAAGTGTGGAGGAGAGATATTGTTTAGGGAAAGCCAATTAACCAGATTTGTTTTTATTCTCCAAAATGACATTTTAAATGGAGTTAGTTAAGAAGATAAAGTAAATCCATAGGCAAAACCAATGGAAATATATCTAAAAATTGATCTCAGCAATATTTAATATGAGAACTGGAGCTCTGTTTCAGACTGTGCTTCACAATATTATGGCTCTGCCCAAGTAATTGAACCTCTTTGGATTTCATTTTATCTGTGATATCAGGCCGTTAACTATGATTATTTCTAAGACCCAGGAAATAGCTATTGAGCCACAGCTGTAGCGTGTGATTTAAGGATGAAGAGTAGGGAATCACTGATCTTATTGTCCAGACATTCACATTAAAGCCAAAAAGGAAACGTACAAAGGTTCTTATCTACAGAATTTTGTGTGGCATTTCTGCCTCATTTGTTTCCTATGTTTTCCTTATTTTTTTTGGTTAAGTGTCTGCCATCTGTTCCCTTGAATGAGCTCTTGTCATCCTCTTTTCTTCACACTCTTTCACATCCACACACATCCAAAATGTATGTATGAACTGTTTACCCACAAAATACCTTGGGGATAGAGGTATTTCCTTTTTATTTTTTGTGAACTAAATGAAAAAAAAATTAGTATGTGGCTTAGATGTTATTCCTTATTTCTGATGTTACTGATATATTTTATTGTTGTTGTATCTAGTTTCATAAATTACCCAGTAACAGACTTATTTGTGGCAAAATCAATCTGAGTGAAAAATTAAGGTCTCAGAGAGTTTCAATATCCATTGTTTTGGATTAAGCTCATCAGCTTAATAAGAGAAAGTGACAAATGAAAGAAAAAAGAGAAGCAATGGGAGAAGAATGAAGAGGGACCCTATTTGCAATACAGGATTCTTCAGATAAGGTTATGATTAAGCCTCAAACAAACAAAAACATTTATCTTCTGAGTGTCAGGAGAACCATTTCACTGGAGTGGGTGCCAGGATGCCCAGGCCTTTGTGAGTCTCAGAACCTAAAATAATACTGACACACGGGCCAGGAACACCAGAATGGAGCAGTGTGGAGGCAAAGAAGAAAGAAAACAAAACACCTTTCTAAAATGCTCAGTTCTGGAATCATTTAGAACTCACAAAGAGGAGGTTTCAGGGAGCACTGCATCACTGCACTCCAGCCAGGGTGACAAAGCAAGACTGTCTCAAAATAAAAATAAAATGCTCAGTTCTGAATCTGCCTGCCTTCATTACTATCTACAACTTTGTTAAAAATATACTTGAGGCTGGGCGTGGTAGCTCATGCCTGTAATCCCAGCACTTTGGGAGGCCACGGTCACAGATTGTCTGAGGTCAGGAGTTCAAGACCAGCCTGGCCAACAAGGTGAACCCCATCTCTACTAAAAATACAAAAAAAATTAGCCAGGTATGGTGGTGTGCACCTGTAATCCCAGCTACTCAGGAGGCTGAGGCAGGGAAATTGCTTGAACCAGGGAGGTGGAGGTTTCAGTGAGCTGAGATGCACCACTGCACCCCAGCCTGAGTGACAGAGAGAGATTCCATCTCAAAAACAACAACAACTTGACTGCCCATCTTCAGTTAGAAAATACTCTCTCCATTATTAATGTATCTCTGATCCTCATTTGAATTATTGATTTTATTTTCTAAGATTTCAAAATAAAGATCCCAGCACCTAGAATAATGCCTAGCACAGAGGAGTAGGTGTTCCATAAACATTCATTGAATGAAAGAAAGACTGAATGAATGCATAAAAATGGATAAAATGTTTATATATTAATAGCATTAAAAAGCATAAAATACTTCCTGATTTCAAAACTTACCACAAAACAGTAACCAAAACAACGTAGCACTGACATAAGACAGAGAAGTAGACCAATGGAATAAAATAGCCCAGAAATAAACTTTTATATATATGGTCAAATGATTTTCACCAAGTGCCAAGATCATTCACTAGGATAAGGATGGTCTTTTCAATAAACTATGTTTGGAACACTGAATATCTATATGTGAAAGAATGAAGTAGAATTCTTACCTTACATTACATATAAGTTAACCCAAAATGTATCAAAGACCTAAATGTAAGATTTAAAACTATAAAACTCCTAGAAAAAAAATGCAGGGGAAAATATTCATGACATTGTGAGAGAGGAGAAAGTAAGAAACTGGTCAGGCAGGCAGTTAGGGTGGGTCCTTGGTAAAACTCCTTCAAAGGAAGAACAGCCTCAAAGTCAAACTGCAGGCCCCAGATAAGAAAAGCCTGCATCTGTGAATGGAAATGCTTACTCTGTAAACACAGATAGCAAATTCCACCCCTTTTTGGACATATTTATCTCCCTTTGGCACACCTTAGTCTCTCACTTTTTCCTATTTTACATATGCCTACCTTTCTGTAACTGCCTGTGGGCTAAGTCTTCATTTACATAGGGTAAATCATCACTTCAGCTCCTGATTGGTCCCAGGCTAAGGTCCCAGGCCAAGCCTTCACCTCTACCTCCAGTTGGTTTTCTAAGACAGTCCACAGACCAGTCAGCACATCCCTCCCCTACCAGTCCATTAAAAACCTCAGACTGAGTCCCATAGCTGGCAGCCCTCTTTTGGGACCCCTCTTGGCTGCAGAGAGCTTTCCTCTTTTGCATAATAAACTTTTGCTTCAATCTCAACTTTGGTGTCCATGCTCCTTAATTTTCATGGTCATTAGACAAAGAAATCCTGGTAACAGCTCAGACGATGAGGCTGCTTCATTTGGATTTGACAATAACTTCTTGAATATAACAACAAAAGCAAAGGCAACAACAGTAAAAATAGAGGAATTTAAAACTTTTATGAATCAAAGGACACTATCAGCAGAATAAAAAGACAATCTATGGAATGGGAGAAAACATTTGCAAACCATATTATATCTGACAAGAGATTAATATACAGATTATATAAAGAACTTATACAACTAAACAAACAAACAAAAAAAAAGAAATCAAGTAACCCAATGAATAAATGGGCAAAGGATTTGGATAGATACTTATCTGAAGAAGGTGTATAGATGGTGAATACTCATGTGAAAAGATGCTCAACATTATTAATCATAAGGGAAATACAAATCAAAACCACAAGAGATATCACTTCATACCCATTAGGATTGGTATTTTAAAAATAAAACAAAACAAAATAACAAATGCCAGCAAGGATGTAGAAAAATGAGAACTTCTGTGCATCGCTGGTGGGAATAAAAAATTATACAACTGCTATGGAAGACAGTATGTAGGTTTCTCAAAAACTTACACAGAGAAGTATTACATGACTCAGCAATTCTACTTCTAGGTATTTATAAAGAATAGAAAGCAAGGTCTCAAACAGATAATCATACACCACCCATGTCCATCACATATTTTGTATTACTCAAAATAGCCAAGAGGTGAAGACAACCCAAATATCCTTCAATGGATGAATAAATGAATGCAAGTTTTTATATCCCTAAAATGGAATCTTATTCAGCCTTAAAAATATTAGGCCGGGCGCAGTGGCTCACGCCTATAATCCCAGCACTTTGGGAGGCAGAGGCAGGTGGATCACGAGGTCAAGAAATCAAGACCATCCTGGTCAACAAGGTGAAACCCCGTCTCTACTAAAAATACAAAAATTAGCTGGGCATGGTGGTGCGTGCCTGTAGTCCCAGCTACTCAGAAGGCTGAGGTAGGAGAATTGCTTGAACCCAGAAGGCAGAGGTTGCAGTGAGCTGAGATCATGCCATTGCACTCCAGTCTGTGTAACAACAGCGAAACTCCATCTCAAAAAAATATATATATATAATGAAATCCTGCAATATGCACAGCATGGATGAAACTTGAAGACATGCTAAGTGAAATAAGCCAGTAACTGAAGGACAAATATTTTATAATTCTGCTTTTATCAGCTACCTAGAATAGTTGAAGTGTTCAAGACAAAGCAGAATGGTGGGAAGAGGAAATTGGGTGTTATTGTTGAATGAGATGGAGTTTTAGTTGGGAATGATGAAAGTTCTTGAGATGAATAGTGGTGGTGGTTGTGAAACTGCCATAGCAAAACTGTAACTGAAACAGTGTAAGAGATCTGACCTAACCAATTCCATCTTGCTGCTAAACTCCAAGCTATCCTTGTTCATTCCTGGGTGTATGATGAACTAACTTTGGTAGGAACTTAGTCTATAGTTTATAGTTTAAAAGAAAGCCAATAACAACCCTTTTCCAAAACAAACCCCCATCTTGCCTGGGAACTAGACTGCCTTTGTAGGAATAACAGATTAGCCAAAATATTAGAAATTATGGTTTAGGAGTCAAGCAGCTGGAGGCTACAAAATTCTGACTCTTTCCAAATTGCTCCTGGGGATAATAATCACTATTGTAAAGCCTAAAGTCATTGTTTGAGATATTTTGGAGACCCCGCACTTGATGGATCAGCTGGCACCACCCAGATGAGTAAACTGACTCATTTGATCTTGTGGTCCCCACTCAGGAACTCACTCAACACAAGACAGCTTCAGTTTCCTATGAATTTCATCTTCCACTAACCAATCAGCACTTGTGACTCACTGGCTGCCCACCACTCACCAAGTTATCTTTAAAAACTCCTTTCCTTGAATGCTCAGAGAGACTGACCTGAGTAATAATAAAACTCTGGTCTCCTACAGCTGGCTCTGCATTAATTATTCTTTCTCTATTGCAATTCCCCTGTCTTGATAAATTGACTCTGTTGGCAGTGGGCACGGTGAACCCATTGGGTGGTTACAGTCACACAACAGTATGACTGCATTTACTGCCACTGAACTTTACACTTAAAAAAATAGCTGAAATTGTAAAAGTTATATATATTTTATAATAAAAATGTTTATGTAGTTATTGATTTCGGTTGCAGAATTGGCATAAATTATGAAGCAGTAACACAGATCTTAAACATTGATGCTTTTTGAAAGTATAAATGTTCTCAACTTTAACACTAACTGCAAAGTAGTATCCTGGAATTTGAATTCTTCACCTTATCATGGATGGGGCATGTGACTAAATTTACCCTACCTTCTTCCGTCAGTTTTACTGGATTAGGCCCACTCTAGCTTAGTGTGCTGGAATTTAACATGAAAACAGTCTCCAGGGTCAAGAGTCATGGAATTTAACATGAAAAAGAGTCTCCAGGGTCAAATAAAGTCTTTAAAGTAACATTTGAATATTTGTTATTTTTTTCTGACACCCCATTATTCGAATGCTAACCTTAACTGTTTTTCATCTTAAGTAATCACATAGAAAGCCATCAAGGTCTGTTGCTGTACTTTGGAGGGAATTTGCCTGCTTTTAATAGGACCCTGGCCTAATGGAGGCCCAGTGTACTCTGCTGTGCCCTGATGACTACTGCTCTTCTGTCAGGCTGGTTTTGATTCTTCTTCCTATTTCATGACCTTCCATTTGGGTTCCTAACACACCAGTCTTCAAAATATTGTCATACACCATATGTTCTTACTTTCATAGGCCTCAGTGCATAGGTATCTGAAGATCATATTCTGGTGAATTTAATTTTTGTGTGTGTGTGTGTGTGGAATATATTTGAATGCAAGCAGGTGCTCTTTAGGCCTTTATTTACCTTCCTCAATTCCAGACCTACAGGTTCCTGTTAACTGGAAAACATTACATGTGTAGATGACAGATCATCTCACAATTCCCCTGGACATGTAACTTGAGAACTCGGGTATGCCTTCACTTATCTTGCTCAACAGCTTCCACAGTCTTCTCTATTCTTAGAAGAACAAGGGAGAGAGCAGAGAAAGAGACAGAGAGAGAGAGAGAAAATGGGGTGTCAGGGAAGGAAGCTGAAGCCCAGGGAAACACACATTTTACACCAACACAGATTATGAGCTTCCTGACTTCCATAAATGTCAGCTACTCATGAGTCTCTTGAAGCCCTCCATTGATTTCACATGGAAGTAGGTCAGGACTGCTTTTAACTGGAGCAGCCTAATGCTGCAGGTTTCATTTAAGTGTAAGGAGTGAATATTAAATATTAATGTGCAAAACAAACCTTGCTTAATTAGCATCTGGATGAAGTCTTTACTAGGAAAGCCATTCAAGTTAGTTTTTTTTTTAAATGAGAAAATTGTCAATAAAGCTATTTGTGTCTGTAGCCTTTCACATTAAAGAAAAAAAAATTATGAAAGTCACTTTTCGTTCAGTGCCTTTTTCTATGTGAGCTCATCTGTATTTAGGATGTTAGCATTCTTTCTATGTATTTGTGGTTGCACACATGTTTTAAAGTAACATTCGAGTGTTTGTTATTTTTTTCTGACATTCCAATTTTCAAATGCTAACCTTAACTTTTTTCATCTTAAGTAATCACTTTAAAAGAAAATGAGATTCTTCTACTTGAATGTACTTAGACACAACACTTCACACATCATAGTTTTTAACAGTCTTCCATCTACATACTAATTATTGTTGATATTAAGTACTTCAAATCTTCTTGGTTCCACTTAATTATTTGATTAATTCCTATATATATATATACATATATTTTTATTTTTATTTTTAATTTTCTGGTTATAAGCAATTTATCTTTCAAAATAAAAAAAAATTAATGAAAAAATTGACCATGAAGCTGTCAAAAAATAAAATAAAAATTTTCTTTTTGTTTTAAAAGATAAATTGCTTGCAACCAGAAAATTTAAAAAAATACTTTTGAAAAATATATCAACAATGCAGTGATACTGAAGCTTTTTCTTCTGCTGGTAAATCATCTTTCAAAATCCTGGTGTCATGCTGCTCAGTCCTTTCTACAATAAAGATGGCCTCTTTGTTCTCAGAGCTGTTCTTTATGGGGCGAGGGTACTGGGCTGCATAGGATGCGAAGGCCCTCCAGCTTCAAGGCTTAGATATCATTCAGCAGCCTTAAAACATCCTGCCTCCTGCGGGAAGGGAGAATGGCTTGCATTCTCTCCAATTCTTCATGCTCCTAACTTCCGGTTGGTCGTAGAATGATTCACTTAAGATGTCAGATCCTTTACCCAAGCCTAATTGAAGAGAAAGTTATGCAAACAACAACATGGAATCTCTGAAAATTTATTTCATTTTCAACCTTACTTTACCTTTTACTAAAATATTTATTCTTTTTACATGTATCCGAAGGTTCAATGATCACCTACTGTAGTTGCATAGCAATGAACATTTACAAGGTATTTTCTTGTGCATGATTTTCTTTAAGTTGTCGCAGCAATCCTATGAGGTAAATATTTAAAACCTAAGACTCACAAAGTTTGGCTTTCCCTAAAAGAACAGCTATTATTTGATCCAGCATTTCCACTACTGGGTATCTACCCAGAGGAAAAGAAGTCATTATACAAAAAACATACTTGCACACATGTTTATAGCAGCACATTTCACAATTACAAAAATATAGAAACAGCCCAAATACACATCAGTCAAAAAGTGGATAAAGAAACTGTGGTATATATAACATATATGTATATATACACACACCATGGAATACTACTCAGCCATGAAATAATAGCATTTTCAGTGACCTAGATGGAATCAGAGATCATTATCATAAATGAAGGAACTCAGGATTGGAAAACCAAACATTGTATGTTCTTACTCATAAGTGGGAGCTAAGCTATGAGGATGCAAAGGCCTAAGAATGATGCAATGGACTTTGAGGATTCAGGAGAAGGGGTGGGAGCGGGGTGAGTGATAAAAGGCTACAAATTTGGTACAGTGTATACTGCTCGAGTGATGGGCACACCGAAGTCTCAAATATCACCACTAGAGGATTTATTCACATAGCCAACACCACCTGTTCCCCAAAAACCTATGGAAATAAATATTTTAAAAAAGAACAGCTCTTAGATGGCAGATCTACTTTTTAACCCCAGGATATTAAGCTCCTATGTCTATTTTTTTTCACACATACATATACAAATACCAAATAACCTTCCACTCTATCTTCCACTAACAGGAGGTTGTTTTTTTAAGCTAGTTAAACAAAGGACTTTTTAAAAACACAAATATAAAATGAAGGTACACTTTTATTCTTTCTTATTTTTCATCTTCTGAAAGTTAAACTGTAAACGGACTGTACTCAATAATACCACAATTTAGCTAATAATTGTGCAGTCTATAACATAATATTCATTTATCTCGCTGTTTGTTGTTTGTTTTCCCCAATCAGTAATGGGACTGGCTCCTCTTTTCAGTATTATATGTAAGAATCATCTACACCTGGATTCTCCATTGATGTTCCTTGAAACACTAGGTTCCTAAATATCTTAACTACTGTTGATCTTTGCATTCTCTGCAAAAGTCAGATTACAATCAATATTGGTTAATCATGGTAATTCTATTGTCTGGTGCTATTTTTAAAAAGTTAGCTTTAGAAAAATCAATAAATTGACAAACATAAACTGATTATGCAAAATTCAGTCATAGAGATTATGGAAATTTACAAAAAATATAAACTGTCCCTGCCCTCAAAAACTTACCATTTAATTTGGGAAATTGGATGCATATTTATTCACTCAGTCAAATAGTTGAAAACATACTGAGCATGCACTTTATGCTAGTAAATGTGCTATTTGCTTCAATAAAAAAGATTCAGTGTGTGTCCTAACAATTTAGTGGGGGAGGCAAACATTTAAACACATAATTACAACACTCTCAGTCACATGTCAGAATAACTTTTTTATAAAAATTAAGGAGCAGAGTTCTCTAAAAAAGGAAGCAGAAGGGACACAGTTTTAAAATGATGACTAATAAGGATATCATATTGCATAAAAATAAACAGAAAAATCTTAACATGTTAAGCAAGAGTGTGGCCCCAGCTACTTGGCAGGCTGATGCAGGAGGATTGCTTGAGGCCGGAAGTTGGAGACTTTAGAACACAATGAACATGCCTGTGAATAACCGCTGCATCTAGCCTGGACAACATATCCAGAACTCATATCTTAGAAAATTATTTACATAGAATAATCAACAATATCAGATGTTTCATGAAGGTTTAAAAGAACAGGGAAGGTAAAATGCTAGAATCAGAGACCAATTAGGAAGCCTCATGTAATTTTGGGGTGAGTGGAAGAGGAAGTCAGGTTGTAAGAAATTAAGGCTGAAATGAGGGAGGGGAAATGGAGGCAGCAAGTACAGCACATTCACTTAAGTGGATTGGCCATGGAGCTAAATGGAGAACCATGCTGTATATAGAATCAAGCTTCTGTTTTATGAAACATAGGTGGACAATTTGATTATACTTTAAATTAAGGAGCCATACACACAGCTTGGTTCAGATGCCAAAATGAACTCTGAAGGCTACAAGTAAGATTATCAATTACCCAAAGAAAAACAACTGTGAGGTAATCTGTTTTGATTTCTTAGGTTTAAAACTTTTCTTTGACCATTTCAATACTGACAAGAAGTTTTCGTTTTTTTTCACATGTGTCTCTTGTTATTAATTATTGGTAAGTGGTTAATAGCTCATAGTCAAAAGAATGAGAGTTGTTTGTAGACATAGACACAATTTTGATGTCCAGAATGTGTCACTTAAATAGAGCAGTACTTTATTTCAGCTCTGATCATTCTGCTGGGAGCTGCTAACAAGTAAATCCTTTTCGATCCTTCTAGCTCTTGGGAATCCAGGTTTCTTACTTGTGACTTGGGAACAAAAAGACACATTAGAATTATCCACCCATAGCACTAAGGTTGGATCTAGAGTTGGACAATACATGAATACCCCAACCTCTACTTCATGACTGCTTCTAGCTATTGTTTTTCCAGAATTATTCTTTCTTATCTTAATTATATCAGTTCATCTACAATAGGAAAAGCAAAACAGAGGAAAATGTTATTTTATTGACTATAACTGAAAGTTGACCAGTAGAACATGTACAGGAAAGTTTTTCCTCCATCATCAATTATCAGAAGGATATTACAGACTTCTAGATTGGAATTTTTTCCTTTCAGTTCGGCTGTTCTGGATTCCTTTCTAGACGGCTGTAGCTGGCTAGACAGTACATGCTGAAATCCATGTACCTAATACTCTTCACTTCCCTCTTAGATTCCTTAATATTTTGGCTCCTTCCATTTGGAAACAGCAGTAGCTCAGATTTTCCAGCTGATTGGTCATTCTATGAGAAGTGGAACATTTAATTAACCTAGCTCCCACCAGCAACAACAATAACATGTTTCCTTCAACCAAGAAATATCATGCACCACTACAGACATTTAATTAAATCTGGGATTTTCATCCATTTACCAAATTCCAAAATGTTTACTTTATCAAAAACTGCGAAAAACTTTTCAAATATTTTTAAATTGAAACCCGTTTTTTTCACCTGGGATCACACATATTTAAGACCACCAGTCACATAATGATAGCTTTGTGGATTTATGCCATCTTTTTCCAACAAAGATGTTAAATGACCTACTTGAATGTGTTTACTTTATCTTTTTTTCTTATTGTTTTGTTTTTTGAGACAGAGTCTCACTGTGTCACCCAGGCTGGAGTGCAGTGGCACGATCTGTAACTTCTGTCTCTTGGGTTCAAGCTATTCTCCTGCCTCAGGCTCCTGAGTATCTCGGATTACAGGCAGCCACCACCACGCCTGACTAATTCTTGTACTTTTAGTGGAGATGGGGTTTCACCATGTTGGCCAGGCTGGTCTCAAACTCCTGACCTCAAGTGATCTGTTTGCCTCAGCCTCCAAAAAGGGCTGGAATTACAAGTGTCAGCCACCACACCAGCCATTGAACATGTTTTTATTGTCTTTACTATTTTTGATCAATAATGCATAATGTTAAGCAGTTTGAAATTTCTTTTTTTAAATGTTAGTTTGTTATTTTCTTTTAAAAAAGGCATCTTTCTTTCTACAAACATAGAAAAGAGATCAATTTTCACAGCTAATTCATTCGTACAGAAACTGAAGATGATTTGATATTTACAAAATGGTCCAAATTTAAATGTTTGATGGCTATATTCTTTATATCTTTCCCTCCAATAAATCTGCCTGGAATGGAATGGCCAATCTTTCAACCATACCACTTAAGAGCAGAAGCAATGAATTCAGCATTCAGCATAGCTGCTTTTTTGCTGAATGACTATATTGATTTTAATGTGGAATGCTCTAACTCATACATAGAAGATGATTTTTGTTTTTTTAATTAATGGTCAAACATTTCTTATATGGCTTTTTTCCCTAAAGTTCAATAGCCTTCTTAAGTCACTTTGCCTATTAATTCAACAAGTTCAATAAATATTTATTGTGTACCAACTTGGAGAAAGATTGCACTGGATCAACTATTAAAACAAGTAAAATGATGAAAAGGTTTGTACCTTGTTCTCCCTGCTCCTTTGTCTCAATAGAAAGAATAAGACAGAAATAATCCTTACAATGCATTGGAATAAGTCTTACATCATTGCAAAAATAAGAAGAAAGTACTCAAAGACACCATGGAGAAATTTGTAGCCTGAGTTTGGAGTCAAGGATTAGGCTTTTTAAATGCGGTTTCTGGCAAAGTTCTTTCATCAAGCAAGAACAACATCAGATGGAAAGTATCAGAAGGAGGAAATCGTCCTCTCTGGAAATTTCCAGATAAGCTGGTCATCTGCTGAAGCCCTACACAAGAAGCCAAGCCAGAAGGGACTCAGTTTTAGCATCTGATATTTTCATTCAAAAAGTGAGAAAACTAAGAGTTGAACTGACTTATCTAAGGTCTCAAAGCTTGTTAATGGAAACCACGTCTTGTGATATCCAGCCTTGTGCTAGACGTCAATATCATATTTAATTAAAATGTAGGACATGCCTAGGGTAACCTGATGTAGCCAGTAGGAAATCATTTATGTCAAATATTTAATTACTCATAGTTCTCAAAGTGTCAACAATACATGGTAGTCTCTAAACATCAGAAATTAAATGTTTATTCCAAGTAAGGGAACAGAAAAGAAAAAAAATAAATTCTAGTATTTTTCACATGTACAAAATTAACTACCACTGAGGGAATCTCAGTTTAAAAAAATAGACCGGTATAACTTAATTTCCGAACTGAAAATGTTTCTGCATTTTCTACATCTAAAGCAGGGAGAGTTCTTCTTAATGGAGAGAATTGCTGATTAAATTGCTGACGAGAAATTGCACTTAAAGATTCAGCAGCCAGAGAATATAAACACGGGGGATAAACACGTCTGCCTGCATCAATCAAGGACAGCTGCGGTCTACCCCCAGAAAGGTGAGCAATTATTTATGAAATTATGTCTTCTTCAGTGATTCTATATTGCAATTCTAGGAGAAACTAAATGAGAAAAACAGACAATGTCATGGTCCCAATTAACCAAGGAGACACACAAAGTTTTGAAATCAAGGAATTATACTCCATTTAATCCCATCATCTTGTTAAAAAAAAAAATCCCTTCAGTTTTAAAACATAATAGGCCAGCTGAAGAATTTTCTGTGTGTGTGAGTGTGTGTGTGTGTGTGTGTGTGTGTGTTTAATTTTAAAGATGAGTGGGGCCGGGAGTGGTGGCTCACACCTGTAATCCCAGCACTTTGGGAGGCTGAGAGGAGGGTAGATCACAAGCTGAGAAGTTCAAGATCAACCTGGCCAAGATGATGAAACCCCATCTATACTAAAAATAAAAAATTAGCTGGGTGTGGTGGCAGACACCTATAATCCCAGCTACCCAGGAGGCTGTGGCAGAGAATTGCTTGAACCTGGGAGGCAGAGGGTGCAGTGAGCCGAGATCACGCTCCTGCACTCCAGCCTGTGTGGGCGACAGAGTGAGACTCTGGCTCACCAAAAAAAAAAAAAAAAAAAAAAAAAAAGAGAAAAAGAAAAAGAAAAGAAAAAGCGAAAGATGAGTATCTGATTCTGTCAAGTACACAGTACCTCAAATGTAAAGAGAAAAGAGGTAGTGCTAAGAAACATCTCCATAGGGCGCCTTGGAGTTGTTTTGTCTGTTTTACTCCAGTCAGTTTTCAGATGACTGCTGCTAGCGTGCTCATTGCTTTTGTGCATTGGCTGGGGCTTTTAATTAATCAACTATTTTTCCCCTTGGAGGAACCATGGGCCATCAAGTTCTACATAGTTATGGCCAAGATGCAAGCACTGAGGACCAAAGTCCTGTATCCCTGGAGAGTAGCTCAGTATTTCATATCTGACAGACCACAGAAGGCTACACATACTCCCTTAAATTATGCTTAGAGGTGTTGAGATGAACACTCATATCTTTTTAGCAAAGAAACCTGAACATATATTCTTAAGTCACGCTTAGAGGCAGTAAGGTGAGCACTCACATCTTTTTGCTTAGATCATTTAGTCAATTCTGAGGCCCACTGGGCCGACCATATGCCTTCAGGGGCAGCTCAGAAACCTAGGGTACAAAGCTCCTTGCAGTGACTGAGATATTCCAAAGTGAGTTTTGAAGCGTGCTCAAAAGATTTCCCACCCCCTTCCTAAATTGATACCAATCATTAAGTAGTCCATGCCATTTGTGTACAGATTAGGCAGATATCCCTGAGAATGATAACATCACGAGCCCTTAGACTTTCGATGAAAATTGGTGAATTTGGGAGAACTTGATCAAGTATAGATAAGGTATTATTAAGTCAAAGAAACTCTAGAGCCAAATAACCGAGGTTCAAATCCCAGATTCACTCCCCACATGATTGTGTGAGTTGTGCCACTGTTTTTTCCATCTTTAAAATGGCAAGGTCAATATCACATGCCTCAGAGTACTGCTATGAAGACTAATTACTTGTAAATTTCTTAGAAAGTTTTGGTACGGAGTAAATGGCATGAAGATTAAGTATATGGAAGTGTTCTAGAGGAAGAGGCTGGCCACTGCCTTCTTCAACATCCTTACCACTAGTTTCTTTGATGCTCCCACTCTGGGCTTATTTGGTCTTGCTGTTGTTCCTGAGACAAACCTGCTAGAGGGCAACGCATTTTCTAAGACTCTCACCACCTTATTCCTCATTAACATTGTGAGCCCAGTTCCTGAGCTCCTTGGCCCAGTCATGACCGCTAGAGCCCCAGATTGCCAGTAATGCTCTCATTCCATCCTTCCAGTGCCCCACAAGAAAGACTTCCATTCTCTCCTATTGCCTATGAGTTATGCTGTTCCCTCTGCTCTCCTACGTGGACTAGAGGGTGTACTCTAGACAGCACACTTTCATTCTGAGTCACAGCTCCATCTGGAGGGCCCACCATGCTCTGGCTAGTCCTCTCCCTTCGAAAGCCTAGACACATTTGGATGGACTTCTGGGGTGAAAACGGCTGCCAGCCAGTCTCAGGTTTCTTCCTCGCCTTCCTGACCAGCAGCGCCAGTTCCTGTCTGAAGCAGCTTTTGTGAGTGGTTCTCAAACTCAAGTACTGAGGAATTCTGATGAAGGAAGTGGCACAGACTCAGCCTGACTAAGACGGAGGTGCTAAGACAAGGATAGATGCAATTCACAGATTGCCCAACATGTACTCCGTTTTTGTTTTTTGTTTTTTGTTTTTTTTTTGAGACAGAGTTTCACTCTTGTTACCCAGGCTGGAGTGCAATGGTGCGATCTCGGCTCACCGCAACCTCCGCCTCCTGGGTTCAGGCAATTCTCCTGCCTCAGCCTCCTGAGTAGCTGGGATTACAGGCACGCGCCACCATGCCCAGCTAATTTTTTGTATTTTTAGTAGAGACGGGGTTCACCATGTTGACCAGGATGGTCTCGATCTCTTGACCTCGTGATCCACCCGCCTTGGCCTCCCAAAGTGCTAGGATTACAGGCGTGAGCCACTGCGCCCACCCGTTCTTAAACTTTAAAGGTCTCTGGGAGAATCCACAGGTAGTGACGTTGTCATCTCTTCTGAATCCACATTACCCTGCCTGTCCTCGTTGTAAGCTGCCAATTGATCAGGAACTTAGTCAAGGAAAGGAAACCAACAGTCACTCATTTTGAGTTTTCTGTTTTACTTTCTCTCACCTCTCTTCTTTTTCTTATATAAATTCTCTTTTAACCTTGTTACATGAAAGCAATGGTTTCTTGAATACTGGTAAATGGTGTTGCTAATATTTAACCATATGTCCCCAAATTATTGCTTGCTTGAAGGCATAAATATGACCACGGATTGTCATTAAACATTCAGCATCCCAGGCCCAACCCCTACAGTTCTCATTAAATAGGTCTATAATAAAGCCCAGCAATCTGGATTTTAAACAACATCCAGGTGAATATGATGCAGGCATTTGGACCACTCACCTAAGCTTTCTACCTCTTGCCTACCATGCTTTGAACTACACAAGAAACTTCTCTGGAGCCTGAGCACATCCAAGGTCATATCCTGGGAGAATCATTATTATATAGGTCCCGGCTTGATTTCTTTTCTGAGCTGCTGGAAGGACCCTTGCTAAGGCAGAAGCCAGTCTGAGGCCACAGGAGGTCACTGTGTGGGACTCTTAGCAGGGGAGCAACCAACAAACAGCAGGAGAGGAGATCTGAAAAGGGATTAGCCTTTATTTGAGATGTTTAAGAAAACGAACAGGTTTTGATCCTGCCAGAAGTTTTGGAATCTTCCTTATGCATCCTCTGAGGTGGCTTCAGGTCTTTGGGTGTAACTCTACTCCTAAATGCCTTTGAAGAATTAGAGAATACAAGAGGTTCCAAATCTAGCCCCTAACTCTGGTCAGAGTGCTCCAAGTCACCATGCGTCTAGGAGTCCTGCCTGAAGTCAACATGCCTGCAGGCTGAGGGTTCTCTCATTCTCCATTGCAAAGGAGAGATCCAGAACTATAGACTCCCTCCTCCCACCTTCCCTTTGGTTTTTCAGTACCTGTTTTTGTCCTACTCTTTGTCAGCATCTGCTTTCATAAGCAAGAAACTGAGGGAATATAAAGTCCTTAACTACTTCACCTGCTAAGTTTTACTAAAAACTACATGTAATTTATTTTACTTTTTTTAAGACAGGGTCTTGCTCTGTTGCCCAGTCTGGAGTGCAATGGTGTGATTATATCTCACTTCATTCTCTAACTCTCAGATTCAATTGATCCTCCTGCCTCAGCCTCCCAAGAAGCTAGGACTATAGGCATGTGACGCCACACCCAGCTAATATATATATTTTTTATTTTTAGTAGAGATATGGTCTCACTATGTTGCCTAGGCTGATCTCAATAGCCTGAGCTCAAGCAGTCCTCCCACCTTGGCCTCTCAAAATGTTGGGATTAAGGAATAAGCTACCACATTCAATCTCAAAATGTATTTTAAATAGGCTAAACAAAAATGTGTAGATTCTCCTTAAAAAAACTAACATTTATTCCATGTTTCCTAGGATATCCTATTTTTGGGGAAGTTGATAATTCTAACACTCAGATATGAATCTGGAACTCCAGGCAAGACCTAGTAGGTGGATTAAAGTGGCCCACGGAAGGGCAGGTCACACAGTTGCTATGTTGCAGGTCACATACTTTCACTAGTTGAGAGGCTTCTCAGACAAGTTTGGGCATTTGGTTTCTTAATCCACAACTAATTATTGGTTTGATATTACAATGAGGAAGCAAGTGAAAAGAGAAGAGGAGAGGTGGAGATGGCGGGAGAGGCTAGATGCATCAATAAAACTACCTGAAAGAAAGGGAGGAGGTAGAAAAACCACTAGAAACACATAACAATTTAAGTGAATTTAAAGGATATAATATTAGCTGGCACTTCAGTTCTAAATAAACTCTAAGGACATCCCAGCGGATTAATAAGCTATCGATACTGTGTCACTGCTATTATGAATGACCAGAAACAATGATATCACCTTTTTGTGCGGTCTCTCCTGTTGAGGTCACCTTGCTCGACACTTTGCATCAGCCTGAGGCAGGTGCACAGTGACTGTCACAACAATGACCCTGAGTTACCAAGACAGCCAACATACATTAGTAGACCCTTTTTTTCTTACAAATGGAACAACATATAAAAATAGCATACAAAAATAGAAATATATTTTAAAATCCTTTTTCCAAAATAATTCTTTTAATTGATGTATTTTAAAAATAAACTTCTGAATTTTTTAAATAAATTCTTTAAAAATTAAATTAGTAGGAGTTAGTTGAAGCAGCTCCTTCATAATCAATGCCTAATCTTTTAGTATCACTGGACCTCACACAGCACAAAAAAAGGAGAGAGGTATGTGGGCTTATATTTACATGTGGCATGTGAGGCAGGGGTTAGATGTCTTCAGGATTTTGTGGGTTTGTTCTGTGTCTATGTAAGCATGTTTCGAGCTGTGGTTTCTATATGGAGTTTTTTTTTTTTAAAGAAAGTCAATGAAAAGGCAAAGATGACATCTGATTCCTAATTCTATTTCATCAAATCTACAAGACTTATTTATATCTATAATTTTAAAAATATAATATGACATCTAAAAGTATCAAATACTGGCTGGGTGCAGTGGCTTGTGCCTGTAATCCCAGCACTTTGGGAGGCTGAGGCAGGAGGATACCCTGAGGTCAGCAGTTCAAGACCATCCTGGTCAACATGGTGAAACCCTGTCCCTATTAAAAATACAAAGTATTAGCTAGATGTGGTGGTACATGCCTGTAATCCCAGCTACTTGGGAGGCTGAGGCAGGAGAATTGCTTGAACCTGGGAATCGGAGGTTGCAATGAGCTGAGATTGCACCACTGCACTCCAGCCTGGGCTACAGAGTGAGACTGGAAAAAAAAAGTATTAAATACTTTTGAAAGGCTAAAAAATGAGATTTAATTGTAAAAACTTATTAATCTCCAATAACATGGAATATGGTTGAGTATGATATAGCTTTTGTTTTTTTTTTGGTACTACCAAGAAAGACATAATTTATCTTTTAATAATAATGACAGGAGGCCGGGTGTGGTAGCTCATGCATGTAATCCTAGCACTTTGGGAGGTCAAAGTGGATGGATTCCCTGAGCTCAGGACTTCGAGACCAGCCTGGGCAACACGGTGAAACCCTGTCTCCACTGAAATACAAAAAATTAGCAGGGTGTGGTGGCATGGGCCTGTAGTCCCAGCTACTTGGGAGGCTGAGGCAGGAGAATTGCTAGAACTCAGAAGACAGAGGTTGCGATGAGTCAAGATTGCATCATTGCACTCCAGCCTGGGCAGGAGAGCCAGACTCCATTTCTTAATAATAATAATAACAATAATAACATCAGGAGATGGGTGGGCCTGCACCTTTGTTTGCATCCCTGCTTCTGGAGCTCCACTGCACCCCACGTCTTCTTCCCTGTTCTGCCTGTCTGTTTCTGAAAGGAGCAACTTGAAGAGGGTTAGGGGCTAGATCTGGAAGCTTTTGTACTTTGGAATTGTTCAAAGATATTTAGGAGTTGAGCTATACCCAAAGAGCTGAAGACACCTCAGAGGATACCATGAGGAAGATCCCAAAAGTTCTAGCAGCTTTCTTAAACATCTCAAATAAAGATGAGTCTCTTTCTGTGTGCCTCACTTCTTGGTGCCAACATCTACTCACATGCTCATCTGCCCCTGGGCGTGCATTTCACTTATTTCTTAGTGCCTTGTTTATTCATTAATTTCTTTACTTTGCTGCTTCATCTTCTACTTTTTCTCTACATTTTTAATTTACATTTCTCCATTATTGCTTCTCTATCTCACTCTTTCCCCTCAAATAGTTTATAAATTTTAATTAGGTTCTTAACTAGGTCTTGTACTTTTTTATAGAAATGGACATTTACTAATCTATGTTGAATACAGGCTGATATGGTTTGGCTCTGTGTCCCCAACCAAATCTCATCTCCTATTGTAATCCCCTTAATCCCTACATGTTAAGGGAGGGACCAGGGGAGGTGATTGAATTTCAGGGGTGGTTTTCCCCATACTGTTCTTGTGATAGTGAGTTCTCACAAAATATAATCATTTTATAAGGCAATCTTCCCTGCTCTTGTGAGCTCTCTCTTTCCTGCCACCAGGAAAGGTCTTTGCTTCCCGCTTCGCCTTCCATCATGATTGTAAGTTTTCTGAGGTCTCCCCAGCCATGTGAAACTGTGAGTCATTTTAACCTTTTTTCTTTATAAATCACCCAGTCTTGGAAGTTCTTTATCAGAATGAAAATGGACTGATATTCAGGTTAAACATTTCTTTTTAAATATTTGATGTGATCACTAATTTCTATGATTCATGGCACCTGATCTATTAAAACAAAATGGCCCATTTGTGACCTACATCTTCTAAAAAATCAAATCAAAATCATAATAATGTATTAAAGAAGAACATGCAAAGGAAAGATGAAAATGATAGGCAGTAAGTTATTTTAAGTCTCCAAAGTTTATCATAAAACATATTTGTACCTGACCTACTTACCATGTAGACACAAAAATTTATAGCAATAGCATATGAGTTAATCACTTCTTACATGTCTCATGTCATTCACCTCTCTGCACAAATTTTAAAAGTATATATTAATAATAATCACCAAATAAAAAATTACTAGATCTATAGAGACTATCAGATGTCTTAACTGAATCAGAGATAAACATTACAATGTTCCATCCACCAGGGGAAAAACACTTCCAATAACAATGAATGTGAAGGCCATATTTAGAAAATTGTGAAACAGAAGGAAATGTGTCTATTTCTTTTGTCTCATTTTATTTCTTCTCTATTGACCAATCCCCATCAACAATTATAAACCTTCAAAACATAAAATTGTTACATTAGGTGTGCCTTTTATAAATTATTAAAAATGAGTTTAAGGTATACATTTTATTTGACATAGTTTTCCTTAATTAAAACAAATATTATATTTGTTTTAGATTGAATATTAGTAAATTCTCAACATTTACTTCTCCACTAAATCAAGAGAGGCTTGGAAAACAGAGATATCAGTTTTACTTTATTCCTGAAATGTAGAAAACCCCTGAAACTTAAAAAAATAATGAAACTCACGGTCTTAAATGTCATAAATGTTATACTACTTCGTATCACTTTTTCTATCCCTAAGGTATCAACAGGTCCACAAATCCTTACTGTCTGGCAAAAGTAAAGGGGAGAATTGTATCCATGAATGTACGGCAGCAGAAATTACTGGTTAACTCCCAATTAACAATTGTGATTCTACTTTTTGCATTATGGAAAGATTCTGAGAGCCCCTTTGACTTTGTGAGCATCTAAAGGTGTCTTTCCATTTTCCTCGAGAGTCAAAAATAAATAGCAATTTGATTTGTCCATTTGATTTATTTGATTATTCATTTGTATTACCTGTGTTTTTCCTCCCTTCCATTTAAGTAAAGTAAAATACTGAGGTTAATGTAACTCAGGGGCATGCCCTTTCTCTGCAGAGGTGATGCATGGTTAATAGCACATGTGAAGTATCAATCCTTGGCTCCCTAAAAGCTGTAAAGAGCCTTGACCAGTCTTCCATGTACAAGCTTTGTTTTAGAAGTACACATAGCTCTTTTTTGGAGTTGAATGGGGAAGTCTGTGACATATAGCACATAGACTGATTCTAACAGATGGATTTTTCTTGAAATAGCTTCATTAGTTAATCATTTCTTTTACATACATATTTTTTTTCTAGCTAATTGGCATAGCTGCCAGCTGGAGCTGTTAAGGATCTTCCAAAGAAGCTGATAGGTAAGGAGAAAATCCAATCATCTCTCCAATTCTAAGATGAAAGTTCTATTAATTTCACAATACCCATTATGTATTTTTAAAGTAGAATGTTTAAAAAATATTTTCTCTTATTCTAAATACCTTATTTTGATCTGTTTGAAAATAAAATCAATCAATCAATTATCTGGAAGAAACTTTGAACTTTAATAAATTATCTAGACCGGGTTTTCCAATGTTGGCATTATTGACATTGTAGACCAGATCATCCTTTGTGCCTGTGAGGGGTGGGGGAGCCATCTTGTGCATTCTACATTGTTAAGCAGCATTTCTGGCTTTTACACAATACATGTCAGTAACATCCCCAGTTGTAACAACCAATAACATCTGTAGACATTGCAAAATATCCCGGGGGACAAAATTTCCCTAGTTGACAACTGCTCTAGAAATAGATTGTTTCTAGTTTTAAATTCAATTCTTAAAAGAATTTTATGTATGTATGTACATATGCATGAATATAACTCCAGACATGCCTAATATATTAGAAATGTCTGCCTTTTAGTTAGGCAATTAAAATGTTTTGGGGGCAATTATTGAAATAGCTAACATTTTCAGAAATCTCTGTGTAAAGGGAAAAAGAATTAGTGGCTATAACTATCAATGCATATTAATTATATTAAAAATGCCATTATCATTTTCATCATAAAAACTATTGAGGATTTCTTTTCCTTTAAGGAAAGTTCACAGTATGAGTATATGAATAGATAAATAAAAAATCATGTGAGGGATTACTGGAGATGTAAGAGATTAATTATCAGCTTAGGTGCCTAAGACATTTTTAAGTAAGAGAAAGAAGTGTAATTTAATGATATGGACATAGAAAAAACTAATCTGGGTCTGTTTTGACTTTACCATATACTTGTGCATTGATTTGGAACTTATAAAATGGTTAGTTATTCAGATATAGAAATTTCATGGTCTTTGAAATTCAGTAGTAAAAATAATGTTCACCACAGTAGTGATTCTTCTGTAAGTTATGTATTGATGGATCTAGGAAGAGTACCATAGAAATAGGTATGAATCACCATGGCTTTTACAAGGAAAACAACGGTTCTATTCTCATTTATAGTAAAGGTAAAAATATAAGAACATGAAGTATACAGAGAGAATCATTTTTTATGACAAAGAAAAAAAAAAGGATCCTAAATTCTAATCAAACTGCTTTCTTTCCAACAGAGGTTTTCTAATACGAATTTGCTTAAGAAGTTTTTTAATATAAGATGAGGGTAAGTTTTAACATTTAACAATTGCATGTTTGAATGTTTAATTCTCACCTCCCCGCCCCCCACCTCCAAATCAAGATATTTACCTAAAAATTCAATAGTGGTCTCTGTTTTCAGTTTGACTTTCCAGGGCCATTGTAAGAATTTAGATTGTATACTTTATTTTTTTAATCACTCTTCTTTTAAATAGGAAATGTTATATTGTGCAGATTGTCATTTTTAATTCTTTCAGCTTACATTGAAGATACACTATTTGGCTTAGTGTGGCAAACGTGAATTAGCACATTTTGCATGTTAAGATTGCAAATAAAAGGCCTCAAGACCATATTGCATGTGTTATCTGCACATACCTAAAATTCCATAGCGGTCCCTATTTTCACTTTTCAGTTTTCCAGGACCATTGTAAGAATTTAGATTTTATACCTTATTTTTCAAAAATCATTCTTCTTTTAAATAAGTATTGGTATATTCCACAGGCTACCATTTTTAAGACTTTCAGGATACACTGTTTGGCCTAGCATGGCAAAAGTGAACTAACACATTTTGCATGCTGAGATTCCAACTCCAAGGCCTTGAGACCCAGTACTCTGCGTTATCTGCACACAATGGACTTCACCCTGGTTTTAAGCCTGGCACTGGGCTCTGGGCTCAGGCAGGCCTTGCACACTTACTCTCTGCAGGCTCTTTGGAGCGCCGGCCACTGGATGACTTGCGCAGCAGGCTGCGGCCGGAGGAGAAGAGGCTGGTCAGCTCCTCCAGGGGGCTCGTGGGTGTCCGGGACCGGGAGCCACCCGGCGCCGCCCCGTAGGTGTTCACCGCCGCGTTGACCATCTTGGCCCCATCTTGCGACACGGGTCTGGGGGTAGAGTGAGGCACTGAAGAAGAGCTCCTGGAGAGGCTGCCCGAATGCACGGCGTCGTAGGGGGGAGGCCTCTTGAGGCTCAGGGGAGTCAGGGACCTCCCCATGCTGACCGGGGAGGGAGACGAGGAGTGGCTTTTAGGGTAGCCGTGGGGGGACTGGGTTCGGTACAGCGTGGACGGGGGCGGGGGCGACGAGGAGAGCGCAGGGGCGGCAGAAGCAGGTCCCAGGGCCGCGGCCTGCTCTTTCTCCAGTTTTGCATGGCTGGGGACATGGGACGGCAGCGCGGAGGGTGACGCCCCCGCTGGCTGTTTCATGTAAGACACGTTTTCCAGCACGGGAAGCTTGGTGACCTCCAGGGGGGTGAGCGGGGACTCGTCGGAGTTGGGGGAGCAATGCACGGGGGCGGGAGGGAACACCAGCAGCGGGGGTCTGTGAGAAAGCAGGTTGGGGAAGGGCGGGGGGATGTCGCAAAGCAGCCCCTTGGGGGGGCATGGCACTGAGGCCTTGGCGAAGTCCAAGTCAGGCACCGTGGGAGTAGCACACTGCGAAGAACAGCTGTGATGGTCGAAATCACATTTGGCGTCCTGGCCCAAGTCGTCAAAGATGGGGTACTTCATTTCCTCATAGACGGCCTCGCTCTGGTCGTCGTCCTCCTTCCTGAAGTCTCTGAGAATATTCCCCACCATCTCAATGTACACGGGCTCCTCTTCCTCGGGGTCTCCCGCGGGGCTGCCCATCTGGGACAGGGAGGAGTCCCGGGGCAGCGACGTCCTCCGGGGTCCCCCATGCTTTTTGATGTAGGTTTCATCAAAAGATGTGCTCAGCTGAGTGTTCGGATTCCGCTTCGGTTTGGGAGGTGGAATCTTCTTGGAATATTCATCACTGTGGGGTCTTGGTTTGGCCGACACTAAAAAACAAAAAATGCAGTGAAGTTGATGAGTATAATAGGAAAGTTTTCAAAAATGATTTGCACATGGGTTTACAACAATAAACTTTAGACAAGAGGGGTAGTCTGATTCATTCTTAGTTTGACGGTCAGAGTAAAAGTCAACCAAAGAGTCAAGCATTTCCCATATTTAGAAAACCTGATGACAGAATAATAATCATCTTTAAACTGATATTAATCATCTAACACTGATAAGGGCATGAAAACTAGGACTGTTCACCCCTTTGCCTTAGAATGCCTAAATAGAAGCTTTCAGATGTAACATATTGGATAAAAGCAATCATAAATTTTGTAAAAATTAACCTGCTAGAATTGAGAAAGAAACGCAAGAGGAAAAAAAATTAGAGTCTCTGTTGGCACTATTGGTCAAAAACACCATACAGATTGCATCCTTTTACTCATGTGGTTTTTTATAGGTGAACACATCTTACTTGCATTTAGGATAAAAATTTTCCAGCCTGCTAGACTTAATATCTGTCTTAGCTCACATAAATAGCTTCCATACAGACAGGTCTGATATTTCAGGGGAAATTGATGTGAAAACCTTATGAGGCTAGACAAGTTAATCTTTATTTCTCCAAGTATTGTTGATTATGGTGTATTTGTTTGTGTTTGTTCTTAAGATCTATTATGATGTTCCAAATGCTGTCTCAGAATGAATTTATTAGGTATGTTCCACTGACACATAAGAACACCCTAAAGAGTTTTAAAGAGAATAACTCAGAGAATTATGTGTAAGTTTCAAGAATAATTTCTGGAAACTCACAACAGATATGTGTACCAACGCATTGCACAGCCTGGATGCCCCTTTATTGACAGAATATAAACTGATACCATATAGTAGCATGGAACAGGCTGGCAAATGCCTGTGACTAAAATCAATTGTTTAGCATGCAAGGAAGGTACTTGAGTCTTGTTATTATCTCATTATCTCATTGTGTGGATATACAATTACAGTGATTATCTTTATTATGCAATGTAGCAGAATGTAGTTGCTTACAGTACATGGTAGCATATACTGTGAGCTGATGGTACAGCTTAGAGTTGTAAGACTACGAGTAACTAACAAGCTAAAGAGAAGGGTCTCGAGGCACAAATAGGGGAAACACCTGAATTTTCCTGTCTTTTTTTAAATTCATATAAAAAATGAATGATTTTTATTTATATGAATTATATAAATTCACTCGCCTAATTCATATAGAATAGTTTTACTAAAATGTGGTAAAGGAGTGGAAACTACTTAAGAATAATTTAGATGGCTGCTCCACCTATCAATTGAGCCATCAGCAACAGGGAATCAATCAAATATTCTAGCAGTGACTATGTATTTCACCTTTCTAGATCACTCCTGTTTCAAATATTCTGTCCCAACATGCCTATGATGATGGTTGTACTCACTACAACCAAACTGCTTTTTGAGGGGAAGTTTTGAAATGTGTCTAGAATTTGCATTAACCCATACTGGGTAGAACTAGATGTTATTTTCCAGGGGGCTGTAGCAGTAAAGTCTTTTAATATCCCCTAGAGACAAAATGGGGTGAAAATGATGCAGTCAGTCTTTTTAGGAGGGACCCAAAGCAATGAATAACTGTACCACCTAATTGGCATACATTATACTGGTATTGAAATCTGAGTACATTAATTTTCGTATGATTTTAGTAAGTCATCAGGTTATACACAAAAATCTGAGCCCCAATAAAGTAAAACTATAAATCCAAGAACAAGGTTAACATAGTTTCAGTCAGCACTTGGAAGAACCAAAGTTCATCCAGATTATTCTTCTGAAACTGGTTTCCTGCCCTCCTCAATAGAAAGAAATGACTATTAACCAAACACAGGCTCTGGGAAATTATTTGCCACAAATATTGAGTTCTAGAGATTGAATTGAGAGAGTTTGTGGGAATTCTTTGAGGGCAGAAGACTAAAGAGAGCAGTGCTCTAAGAATGGAGGGGTTAACCTAAGGCTAGAAATTAGTGTGTGTCCACGAGATGGGTAATTTTGTCATATGGAAATAATCAAAATTAGAATAAGATTTTCATTTTTCATCCTCTTAAATTATAATTTACTTTTTCTTTCTTTGACCCTTCACTAAAGTGTGATACTCCAACATAGACTATGGAGAGAAATAACAGGGTAAGAATTTAAGCATCTGCTGAGCCTATGCCTAGGTAGCTGCACTGCATTAATGGGAGACTACAGTATGGGATTCCCAGGCAGTGAGGCTGCCAATGGCAGCTCTGAGCATAGCACGAAATTCAGGGAAGCAATGGTTGATGAACAACACTGGTGACAACTTCTCCCTTTCCCACACAGATGAGAAGGTGGCCTTTGGAATGGAAGAGAGATATGATTGGATTCACTCCAATTGTGAGCAAATGCCATTTCATTTTCTTTGCCAAAAGAATCAGAAAAAAAAAAAAATGAAATAAAGCCCCTCTATATCCATCAAATGATTTAAGAAAAAGAAGTTTCTATTGCAGAACACAGCATACTTAGAATTAAGCAGAACAACTATTAATTAAGAAGGAGTCTGGACAATCCATTTACGAACAATTTCAATGATAAACCAAGTATAGATGTTGTACGACAAGGGAAACAAAATACAGCATATGGCTCTTATGGCGCCTGTGAGATGATCAGAATTGACAGTTGCTGTTGACTGAATTGTGTCCTCATTCTTCCACAAGAATATTCAGCTGTTGAAGCCCTAACTTCCAATGCGATGGTATTTGGAGACAGATCCTTTGGGAGATAATTAGGCTTGAATGAGGTCATGAAGGAAGGACCATCATGATGTGATTGATTATAAGAAGAGACAGCAGAGAGTTCTCTCCTGGCACATGCTCCCTCTTTCTCTCTCTCCCCCACCTCCCTTCTCTCTGTCTGTCTGTCTATCTGTGTGTGTGTGTGTGTGTGTGTGTGTGTGTACGTGCTATATGAGAACACAGAGAGAAAGCATCAGTCTAATCAGTCTAGAAGCTAGGTAGAGAGCCCTCACCAGAAACTGACCACGCTACTATCTTGATTTTGAACTTTCAGCCTCAAGAACTATGAGAAAATTTCTCTAATTTAAGTCACTCACTAATTTTGTTACAGCAAAATGAGCTTAGCTACCTAAGACAGCATTATGCTTATTAAGTCCTAATGTAAAAAGCCCTTTACTGATGAACGATGAACATTTTAATTTCATCCTCTGGCACTGGAAAACTTTAACTTTGTTATTTTAGGATTAAAACAACTTTTAAAATCCAAGGCCTTTAAATTTCTCTGGTTTCCTGGCCCTCCTCAACTCTTACAACTATGTCACAGATCACAGAGAGCACATTCTGGCTACATTTAGAGTTGCTCATCCCATATATGGGCCAAGAGCATCCTTCTGCCACATGGCCTGTCATACTCTCTCTTGTTGATCTAGTTCCTAATTTGTGGAAGACACTTACTACTTAAGTCTGGCCCATTTTCTGGATGTTTGCTGCTTGTTGTTTGTTCTGATATACTTATTCTTTGCTTCATGCTGCTCTGCTTGTTCAGCCCACAAGCTGAAGTCAATCTCTAGCCAGCCTTGCCCAGGGGAATCCCTCTTTATCTAGGCAAGGTTCTTCCCTCTTCCATACTCTCTTTGGTGAAGAGAGCCTAACGCAGGCAGATTCATGAAGTTGAAGCAATTTTCCCTCTGGTCCTTTTTTTAAATATTGATCCAACTTTAAAATGAAGGTGTGAGGGTGGGGTGTGGTGGCTCACACCTGTAATCCCAGCACTTCGGGAGGCAGAGGCAGGTGGATCACTTGAGGTTAGGAGTTCAAGACTAGCCTGGCAAACATGCTGAAGCCCCATCTCTATTAAAAATACAAAAGTTAGCCAGGTGCAGTGGAACATACCCATAATCCCAGCTATGTCAGGAGGCTGAGGCAGGAGAATCATTTGAACCCGATAGGCAGAGGTTGCAGTGAGCCAAGATCACACCACTGCGCTCCAGCCTAGGTGACAGAGAGAGACTCTGTCTCAAAAAATAAATAATAAATTAAATTAGAGTGTGAGGAGGTTTAGAGAATAGAATCTTCTGTAAATTACAGATAATCAGGATGAATTAACAGATCCAGTCTTTCAATATGGGGATAGGAGCTTTAAAGAAAATCTGCTTTTTTTTTTTTTTGAGACAGAGTTTCGCTCTTGTTACCCAGCCCAGGCTGGAGTGCAAAGGCGCGATCTTGGCTCACCGCAACCTCCGCCTCCTGGGTTCAGGCAATTCTCTTGCCTCAGCCTCCTGAGTAGCTGGGATTACAGGCACACGCCACCATGCCCAGCTAATTTTTTTTTTTTTTTTTTTTTTTTGTATATTTAGTAGAGACGGGGTTTCACCATGTTGACCAGGATGGTCTCGATCTCTTGACCTCATGATCCACCCACCTCGGCCTCCCAAAGTGCTGGGATTACAGGCTTGAGCCACCGAGAAAATCTGCTTTTATTCCCTGCCCTCCCTCCTTGCAATCTCATGGTTCTTTGTGGTAAATCAGAGGAAGAAACAATTTGCTTTCCAATAACTGATTTTTACTTTCATTTTCCATGAAACATCTGGTTTTACCTTAGTGCAAGTATTGAGTAAATAATTTATATAACAATGAAAATGTGTTTCAACTGTCACTGTCATGGGTACTGTTTTAATAGTTTATCTATATAAGAAAAGTCTGAAATTTCAGACAACATTGTCCCATAATTTATTCCAACCTAACCTCATTCTAGGAACTTAAAAATTAAAGAACATTTTATTTAAAATGCCATTTCTTTATGAGGTACTTAAAAATAGTCTTGAGCTACATACATAGATGCTAAAATACTGCTAATAAAAGATAATAAAATGGTACTGCAAATTTCAACATTTAACCAAATTCAAACATGATACAAAGGTGATTTTTATCACTCTTGAATAAATTTTAAATTATTTCTAATAAGCCCAAAGATAGAAGCAATAATTCCTGTTCAGCTCCAGAATACAAGTTTTGATGCTTAAAATAGTATAATGACAGTAGCATTTAATAAGCAGAAAGTGACATTTTTGAAATGAGCTATCTGAGCACAAAGGTTATGCATGGCTTTCAGTCATGCCTAGATGATCTTCCTTTCACAGTTAATTTTGGAAATTCACCACGTGCCTTGTCAACCTATCTTTAGGAAATACTTTTTTCCTTATTAAAAAAAAAAGTGCAATGCAAAATGATGCCTTAGTATCTGTAGGTGTTCTTGACCCAAGAGGTGAAAAAAATAGATACAACACAGGTCAGCCTGTCCCTTCCTAGAAAGGCTGTGACTACAGAATCCCAGAATATGAAGGGCTCTTTGAGATATACAGCCCAAATTCCATATACTACTAATGAACAAATACAAATCCTCTTTCTTCCTTCCTCCCTCCCTCCCTTCCTTCCTTCCTTCTTTCCTTCCTTCCTTCCTTTCCTTTCCTTTCTTCCTTTTCTTTCTTTCTTTCTTTCTTTCTTTCTTTCTTTCTTTCTTTCTTTCTTTCTTTCTTTCTTTCTTTCTTTCTTTCTTTCCTTTCTTTCTCTTTCTTTCTTTCTTTCCTTTCTTTCTCTCTTTCTTTCTTTCCTTTCTTTCTCTCTCTCTCTCTCTTTCTTTCTTTCTTTTTCTTTTTTTGAGACAGAATCTTGCTCTCTTGCCCAGGCTGGAGTGCAGTAGCATGATCTCAGCTCCCTGCAACCTCCTCCTCCCTGGTTCAAGTGATTCTCCTTCCTCAACCTCCCAAGTAGCTGGGACTACAGGCAAATGCCACCATGCCCAGCTAATTTTTGTATTTTTAGTAGAGGCAGGTTTCACCATGTTTGCCTGGCTAGTCTCCAATTCCTGGCCTTGTGATCTGCCCACCTCAGCCTTCAAATGTGCTGAGATTACAGGCATGAGCCACTGGCCTTGAATGCTTTATTAACCACAGTATTTAAGAGAATCTCATAACTTCAATTTGATTCCACACCCTTTGAAACAAAGAAACCCACAAAGGAAAAAACTTTGCAATTCATTATTTTGTATATGGCATAAAGTATAATTTTAAACAGTCCTTTCAATAGAAGCACTATAACTTTGCGTATCTTGTTTTAGAGGTATATTTAAGTAAGTAATTAAAACAGAGAAATGTGAATCCATTGAAGGAAAATAATGCTTACACTGTGATACTGGAACTGGCTGATTCTGGAAGGTGAGAGACACATTTCCCACTTTCAGCAGAACTGTGCTCACAATAACTCTTTTCACAACTCACAACTCCACAACTTTGAGGGATATTTTTATTTTCACAGTCACAAGCCCCACAATACTATCAACTATGTTTTTTTTTTTTTAATAAAGATGTTTGTTAAGGAATGGAAGTTGAAAATGTTCTTAGTCTGTTTATCATAGAACAAGAAAGTGTAATCATGTTTAAAGTGTAAGACCTGTGTTACAGTCCTGGATCTGGTGACAGTGAACTCAGAAAACTCACATGAACATTTTGGTGGAACCAAATGAAGGTATGGAACTGGGTCAACAGTGTGGTCAGAAAGTCAAGTGGGACTGAAAGGGTCTTGGCTTAAACTAGAAGACATGATTCTAATCTCTTCTCTGCCTCAGTCAGGATGCAGAACATTGGCAAATTAGTTTGAAGTATATTTTTATTTGCACTCACTTCTGCTATATATACAACAAAGGGCTGTAATCAAAACCACTGCTCTTTGAAATATTCATTTCAATCCACTAGTTGTAAAATAATATTAGAGTCTGTAACCAATATTTTGAAACAATAAATTAGAATAGATCAGAAAATATGGGTGCCTTTCATATGAAAGAGGTAAAGGTTGCTTCTTGAAAAAATAAGTATATAGAAATTCCCTAAGCCACACATATTTCTTATAGGTTATGATCAAGAATGTTTGGAAAACCCTAAACCAGAACATCTCTGGATGACGTTCTCCAGTAATTCATCCATCAGTTCTTTTTCTCCCTATACCCACAAATGTTCCCATTCAGTAAGAGGTGGAGTCTTTCTTCTCCCCTTGATTCTGGGAGCTTCTACTTTCTCCCTAAGAAAACAAGCCACTAAGACAGAAATCTGACCACTCAAAGATCACCATGCTGTAAGGAAGCTCAGTCTATCCATGGAGAAAAAAAAACAAGAAATGGAATCAATAATGAAAATGAAACCCTAGCCATATGACTTCAGTAAAGCTGTACCAGTTGCAGTCACACCTCTCTGAGCTACCTTAGATGAGGTAGCAGACATTTTAGCTCAATGATAAGCCATCCCCACTGTGTCCTGTTGAATTTTTAACCCACAGAATTTTTAGCAAATATAATCATTGCTTTTTAAATCTCTAAATTATGTAGTTATACATACCTGAAACTGCCATCAGAAGTACAGTGCTACCAAAACAAAAACTTGTACACTGGTTTTGGTACTCATGACAGCAGAGGCATGAAGGACAGTGAGGAGACCAGCTGGAAGTTCTAAAGCTACCAAGGAAATTGCTATTGGAGGCTAGAAAAAGGGAGAATGATGTTGTAGATTAGGGGAAAATTGACAAGACATTGCCTGTTTTAAAGCAGAAAATATGAAATGTCCCTAATGAAATTGTGGTCCTAATGAGGGAGAGTTCTGGAAGAAGACGAAATTATGAGTTGGTCTATTTTAGGCATGTACAATAGAGGATTGCAGGAGACAGAGCTACTAAGGAAGGAAATGCTTTGTTCTCAAGGAGAAATAAAAGGAAATAGTTCCAGTGCAGTATTTAACATGAAGACTTTCCTGAGCAGCAAAAGGTTTCAAAATAAAAACAAGCCTCAGAGCAAAGGTCAAATTCAGAGCTCTGCCAGTAAAATGTGGCCTTGGGGTAAAAATCAATTTAAGGGTCTGACTCTTAAGAGTCCATGTTGACATCTCTGAAAGGTTTAAGGTACTGAATCTGGGGCCCCTAGGAATCTCACAAACACTGTGTCACAGCGCCCTGACCATAGTCTTAAGTGGAGGGGTGCCTGTCTCAAGGCAACTTGTGGTTCTGTCTTTCATCTAAAGAAATGTGGTGTGATCTGCTTCATAGAAAGCCCACAAAAATTATAAGGAGACTTGGCAACACTGTTTAGACAGGACAGAGACAGTTCAAAATTTAAATCAAAAAAAGACTTTGGGTCCCAAAACTTACAAAGGCTGGAAGTAGCTGGGAAAACTACTCACTTGCAGGTACAGGTTATTTGTTATAGAAAAGAAAAGATTATTTGAGAGTAGATTCAAGAGCTCAGAGAAAAAATCAAGAGCCACAGATGATCAAAACCAGGGAGCAGAACTGGGCCCTAATCAACTTTTTTTTTGGCCTACAGAGTAGGGAGAACTGGCCACATGACTCTAACTGAACTGAATTGCTGTGAACCAGTGACTTATATGTCCCTACATTCCCTCTAGCCCCAACTTTTTTGAACAAGACTGTACATCACTCTTTTCCTGCCCCTGACCTGCCAGTGTATGTTGGACTTGTGTGGTGAAGATAAATTGTACTTTTAGTTCAAAGCCTTTGAATATGAGGAATTGCCACCTAGGAGCTATGCCTGAGAAACTGCACTAAGAAGCCTCATTGCACGTGGGCATGATTTAAGTGATGAAACCTTAGTTTCAATCTGATGTTGCCATGTCATGAAACTTTTGGGAAAGAGGGTGAGAATATTGTGCCTATTGGAAATATTGTGGCTGGAAGGCAAATTTTGTTTGACAGTTTTTCAAGATAGCCACCCTCAACTCCTTCCCTTCTTCTACACATTCTGCCTATCAATAGGTAGTATCTGTCTCCCTCTTCTGAAATAAGAGCTGGCTTTGTGACTTACCTTGACCCACAGACTGTGTCAGAAGTGATTTTCTAAATCTTAGATGTAAGAGAACTGGCGGGATCACTTCTATCTTAAGAGCCAATTGCTATGAAAGACCACTTAAACCAACATGTTATGAAGTTCAGCCAAGCCATGATAAGAAATAGAGGAGAAGATTGCTCAGACATATGAGTGAAGCATTCTTCAACATTCCAACCCATCCCAACTGCCAGCTGAGTACAGAAAAATAAGAAGCCCCAGCCAATGTCACATAGAGCAGAGGAACCACCCATATAAGCCAAAACCTCAGAGAACAGTAAGAAATAATAGAATTTGGGGGCAGAGTATGCTAGCTCACATCTGTAATCCCAGCACTTTGGGAGGCTGAGGCCAGTGGATCATGAAGTCAGGAGTTTGAGACTAGCCTAGACAACATGGCGAAACCCCATCTCTACTAAAAACATAAAAATTAGCTGGGCATGGTGTGGGTGCCTGTAATCCAAGCTACTTGGGAGGTTGAGGCAGGAGAATTGCTTGACCCTAGGAGGTGAAGGTTGCAGTGAGCCAAGACTGCACCATTGCACTCCAGCCTGGGTGACAAGAGCAGAACGAATGAGAGAGAGAGAGAGAGAGAGAGAGAGAGAGAGAGAGAGAGAGAGAGAGAGAGAGAGAGAGAATAAAATTGTTGTTGTTCTAAGCCTCGGCATTTTGGGTTGGTTTATTACACAGCAATAGATAACTGAAAACAAATCCAAAATTAATTTCCTGTGCATGTGGATATCTCATAGAAAAATATTGTTGTCATTTTAATAGAAACAGGGTATAGATTGTACCCTGAGGATACAGAAAGCATCTTTCTAGAATACAGAAATTAAGAAAGTAAGCTGTCCTTTGGCCTTACAAAATCACCACAGGATGATTCAGAGAAGAGATATAAAAAGATTACATATTTTGTGGTCAAAAATCTGGATTGAAATCAGAGAGAAGGTATTAATATATATAAAGGAAGCACAACCAGAGTAAAGGTTGCCAGCCACAGGAATGGAAAACCTTAAGACCATGGAGCAAAGCCTGGTGCCCCCTCAGAAAGCAACTAGGGGATCTGGTCCTCTGTCATATCTGTGCTGTGGATATGGCCAGCATGCTAGTAGAGCCTGAAGCCACTACATACATAATTCCTATGAGTCATTCTTTTTCTAAGTTCAGATTCAATGAGAAATCTTTTAATAATTTAGATTTCCAAAGTTTCTAATATGTTTTGACTGTGTGCCCACCCAAATCTCATCTTGAATTGTAATTCCCATAATCCCTACATGTCATAGAAGGGAACCAGTGAGAGGTAATTGCATTATGGGTTGTTTCCCCCATGCAGTTCTCATGATAATGATTCAGTCCTCATGAGATCTGATGGTTTAATACACTTCCCCTGCTGGCACTCATTCTCTCTCCTACAGCCCTGTGAAGAGGTGCTTTCCACTGTGATTGTAAGTTTCCTGAGGCCTCCTAGCCATTCAGAACTGTGAATCAAGTAAACCTCTTTTCTTTATAAATTACCCAATCTCAGGCAGTTCTCCATAGAAGTATGAGAACAGATTAACATAGTAAATTAGCACTGGGTAGTGGGGAACTTCTGTAAAGATACCTTGAAATGCGGAAGTGACTTTGGAACTGGGTAACAGGCAGAGGTTGGAACAGTTTGGAGGGCTTGGAAGAAGAAAGGAAAATGTGGGAAAGTTTGGAACTTCCTAGAGACTTGAATGGTTTTAACCAAAATGATGATAGTAATGTGGACAATGAAGTCCAGGTCGAGGTGTTCTCAGTTGGAGATGAGGCACTTCCTAGGAACTGGAGCAAAGCTGACCCTTGCTATGCTTTAGCAAAGAGACCGGTGGCATTTTGCCCCTGCTCTGGAGATCTGTGAAACTTTGAACTTGAGAGAGATGATTTAGTGTATATGGTAGAAGACATTTCTAAGCAGCAAAGTGTTCAAGAGGAAGCAGAGCATAAAAGTTTGGAAAATTTGCCACCTGACAACGGAAAAGAAAAAACCCATTTTCGAGGGAGAAATTCAAGCCCACTGCAGCTGCAAAAATTTGCATAAATAACAAGGAGCCAAATGTTAATCACCAAGATAATGGGGAAAATGTTTCCATGGCATGTCAGAGACCTTCACACCATCCCCTCCCATCACAGGCCTGAAGGCCTAGGAGTAAAAAAAGGGTTTTGTGGGCTGGGGCCAGGGCCCCTCTGCTCTGTGCAGCCTCAGTACATGGTGCCCTGCATCTCAGCTGCTTCAGCTCCAGGCGAGGCTAAAAGGGGCCAAGGTACAGCTCAGTCATTGCTTCAAATGGTCCAAGTCCTAAGCCTTGGCAGCTTCCATGTGGGGTTGGGCCTGTGGGTACACAGAATTCAAGAGCTGAGATTTGAGAATCTCCACCTAGATTTCCAAGGATGTGTGGAAATGCCTGTATGTCCAGGCAGGAGTTTGCTGAAGAAGCAGAGCCCTCATGGAGAACCTCTGCTATGGCAGTGTGGAAGAGAAATATGGGGTACAGCCCCCACACAGAGTCTCCACTATGGCACTTCCTAGTGGAGCTGTGAGAAGAGGGCCACCATACTCCAGATTCCAGAATGGTAGATCCACCAACAGCTTGCACCATGTGCCCGGAAAAGCCTGGAAAACCCACAGACACTCAGCACCAGCCTGTGAAGGCAGCCCAGAGTGGGGCTATACCATCCACAGCCATAGGGACAGAGCTACCAGAGGCCATGGGAGCCCAATTCTTGCATCAGTGTGACCTGCATGTGAGACATGGAGTCAAAGGACATCTTTTTGGAACTTTAAGGTTTAATGATTACCCTATCTGATTTGGGACTTGCACGTGGCCTATAGCATCTTTGATTTGGCCAATTCAACTTGTTTGAAACAGTTGTATTTGCCCAATGCCTGTATCCCCATTGTATCTTGGAAGTAACTAACTTGCTTTTGATTTTACAGGCTCATAGGTGGAAAGGACTTGCATTGTCTCAGATGAAACTTTGGACTTGGCCTTTTGGGTTAATGATGGAATGAGTTAAGACTTTGGGGGACCGTTGGCAGGGCATGATTGTGTGTTGAAATGTGAGGACATGAGATTTGGGAGGGGCCAGGGGCACAATGATATGCATTGGCTGTGTTGGCTGTGTCCTCACCCAAATCTCATCTTAAATTATAGTTCCCATAATTCCCACTTGTTGTGGGAGGTACCCAGTGAGAAGTAATTGAATCATGGGGGCAGTTTTCCCCATTGTGTTTTCATGATAGTGAGTTCTCATGAGATCTGATGGTTTCATAGGCATCTGGCATTTCCCCTATTGGCATTCATTCTCTCTCTCCTTCTGCCCTGTGAAGAGGTGTCTTCCACCATTATTATAAGCTTCCTGAGGCTTCCCCAGGCATGCAGAACTGTGAGTCAATTAAACTTTTCTTTGTAAATTAGCCAGTCTCGGGTATTTCTTTATATTGGTAGGAGAATGAACTAATACAGTTTCTTATTAGAAAACAAGCAAAATGGGATTCTAGTTCTAAACTCCCATGTCTTTTGAGTTTGGTTACTCTAGACATCTGATGAAGGAGTTTCTGAGCCTGTAGATTGTGGCCAAACCTGTACCAAGGCAAATTCAGCACAGTAACACCATTTTGTGGAAATCTATCCAGGCAGGCAGCCAGCATTCCCAAGAAGACACAGCCCTCTGTTCACAGTGTATATCACAAGTTCTAGTTTGATATTTGCATTCCAGGGCAGTATTTTGTTTCCAAATCACTCTCCTCCTATTCTAGACATAGGATGCTCAATAAACATAGCCTGCTTGTAGAGAACAGAAACAGTGGTGGTGCTGCAGACATTTCCTCAGTTCTACTACTACCGGCTCTCAATTGCACCTGCCATTCCATCCTTTACACATGTCTAGTAGGGTAGAGGAAAAAGTTGGAGACAGTGTATCTATCAAGGAGAGAAACTATTCTGCAGGAATGATCTCAGTGGGAGGATATGCTAAAATATTAGGTTCCATAATAACCTAATAGATGTGAAAAGCAGAGCATAAGACAAGAGAACAATGGGAACACATAGGGTGAACATGCTTTGCAATCAGACAGATCTCAGTTCCAATCCTAACATGATCTCAAACCATTATTTAACCTCAGTTTCATCATCTATAAGAAGGAATATTTGTTGGAATGTTTATAAAAATCAAATGAAACAATGAGTATGTGTATTTAAAACCATTAGCAGAATTCTTGCCACTTGGAAGGGCTCAAAATGTATACCTACCAATATTTCAATTTCTCTAAAACACTGAGTTTATTCCTGCTCCCAGGAATACTTGTGTCCCTATTGAAGCATAGAAGCCAATACCCCAACATACAGCACTGTGACATGCTGGCCTAAAAAAGCAGCCTCGAGGTCTCTCTGACCTCCCCCTCACTCCTCTTGTCTCTCAGTCCCCTGTCTCTCTGAAAGCACAGAGTGGAGTTTTTCTCTGAAGTTCCCTTATTGTCTAAAGCCCAGACCTACCAAAGAAGAAAACAATTTTCTCTGGTCCCTTCCCTGAGTTTTCATTAACTCAAATCATTGTAAAAGGAAAGACTGAAGTCTGTCAACACACCTGAACAGACTTTTGTCATAAGCCATTGTCTTCTATTTCTGTCTTATTCAGTATCTCAAAGATAATCATTTACCAGCCTTATCTGCTGTGGGCCAAACAGACTTCATCCCAGGCCATTGTATGTTTTCCAAGTCCATTCATTCTCCCCCGGAAAATTACTTACTATCCCTCATATTGCCACATTTCTTCCATTTCCCCTTCCCCTATGAAGAAAGGTATATAATCATCTGTACCCTATCGAGTTATTAGGTAATCATTCCTTCATGATTCCCCTGTGCTGTGCACATTAAAATAAATTTTGTGTGCCTCTTATCTGTATTTTTTTAGTTGATTTTTAGGAAACTTTCAGAGTATAAAGGGGAAAGCTTTCCCTCTCAACCTCTACATCTCCTGTACAATGCTGACTTCTTTATGTCACTCAGATCTTTAAATGGTACCTCTTCAAAGAAGTCTTCTGTGCACTCCAATCAGCACTTATTCGTATTGGACGTTTCTTGTTTTCCTCTCCATTGGTTTATTTGAGCTTACTGATACCTGTGTAGGTATTTTCCTTTTCCCCACTCGAATATAATCTCCATGACAACAATGGTTTCTTGTCTGTCTTGATCTTTGCTAAGTCATTAGGGTAATGTGACTAGAATATCACAGGTTCTTGGTAAATATTTGTTCACTGCTGAGTGACTTATAAACCTTTGACATTCTTAGAGTCAGCATTCAGAATTTGGGGTATTTTGTAATAATCCTAAAGAGTTATGAGCAACCCTATAATGCGTTGTTTCCTCACATGTGTTTTAAGAAGCAGGATGAGACTTTAAGAAGCAGGATGAGGAGTGGTAATAATGGCGAAAGAAATAAAAGGCAAGTGGTGAGAGTGGTCAATGAAGGAATACTCAATATTATCCATGTGGAAAAATGGAGGCAGGTTAAATATTTTACTTTCCAAAATGAAAGTTTAGAAAAATTAACTGGAAAATTGAAATTTTCCTCTTTCAGTTCCCTTATACTCTAACTAAAGGTCAAGGGAACGCATGAAGGAACCGGCAGAAGGAAATCACGTTAGATCCTGCCATGTATAAAACACTTCAGGTCGAATGACTTTGTAAGCATAATACCAGACCATAAATTTGGGATTAAAACAATCATTTTCTTGCAAAAACCTTCTGTGTATGTATAAAGCTTAATATAGCAAGGCCATCTAAAACAATATCACTAGTAATATAGAAAATGAAAATATCCTAAAACTCCTTTATAACTCTCATCCTTCCTGTGTATTAAAGTGATGTCAAGTGGGATCTCTCTGGAGTAGTCAAGAACTACTGCAAAATAATGCAACAACCAGTATGATTTTTCTTCCTCTATCAGGATTCCAGACCTCCAGTCATAACCAGAATAGTTTCCATGTTCTTTTCCCTTGGCTTCTTCATATGCCCTTCACTCTGGCCAAACCAGGCTACCACTGGGTCCCCACGCTTATCAGATATGTGTGTGTTCAGACTTTGCTGAGACATTTCCCCTGTTCATGTACCATCTTATCCTAAATAAGACCCTTCCCATCCTTTCAGGTCCAACTCAAACATCATCAATTCCTTTCTTTTCCCTCCTCCTCCTCCTCCTCCTCCTCCTCCTTCTCCTCCTTCTCCCCCTCCTCCTCCTCCTTCTTTTTTGTTTTGTTTCACTTTGGGCTTCATCTCTTTCTTTCTTGTAAACTTGCTCATTTTTACCTTGAACTTGATTATCAGTTTATCAGCTTCTCTCTCAAAGGCTGTGAACTTTCTGAAGGTAGGATTAATTATCTTTTTTAAAGCCCACACAAACTTACACAGAGACTTGCTCCCCATAGCAATCAATCAATAAATTATAAATAACTGTTCATGGGATAATAAACTATAAATGTATAATGATTCAAAGTTTTCAAATCTCTCATATATCCTTCAAATTTTTCTTTCCTCCACTTTCGTTTTTCTAAATGAAAGTTTATGTGCCACATAATAATGTTGCAGTCAACTATGGATCCCGTATATAACTGTGGTCTCATAAGATTATAACATCATATTTTTACTGCACCTTCTCTATGAGTATATATGTTTAGATACACAGATACTTACCATTGTTACCTTTTCCTGCAGTACTCAGTATCGTGGCATGCTGTACAGGTTTGTAGCCTAGGAGCAACAGGCTCTACCTTACGCCTAGCTTTACTTGAGTATACTCTATCATGTTTCCATGACAACAAAATTGCCTAATGACACATTTCTCAGAAATTATCCTTGTTGTTAAGTAATGCATGACTGTATATGCAAACACACACACACACACACACACACACACGACTATAGGTTCCTCAAACCAAGAGCCCTCTGAGTGTTTTTCTCTCAGCAGATCAATGACCTCCATCCAGTGGTCAATCAAACACTAAGAAGTCCAAACTAAGGAAAACAATATGCATGTTTGAAATTTAGGGATTACTGAGTTATTAAACCACTGGTTGATAACTCTTTTTCCTCTTTGCCCTAATATGTTGAAGCCATCAGCAAGTGTTCTTTGCAAGTTTACAGTAGCTACCACTTGCAGTATTTCTACCTACAGTGATAGGAAGTTACCAAGTATTTCCTAAGTTTTAAGGGAAAGAATGAGACAGCATAAAAGTGTCCATGGAAAATGCATGATGCTAAGCACCCAATGAATGTGCAGTTAATTTGGATTCAACCCGGGGGGATATTATCTTAAAGAAAAGTTAGTTGGGAGAAAAATCCGATTAATGATTGGAACATTTCTCCTGTTCCTAAGGCAGTCAACTCTGTAGAAGCTGAATCCCTGCCGTTTCATAGATACAGTCTACTGAGGATTATCCTTTGGAAGTCTGTCCCAGTTGTGATAAAAAGATAGAAATGTTTGTGATCTTTTTAAGTACCTGAGATCACAGAGGAAGCAGCATGGAATTATAGAGCCATAAAACATTTCATCCAACCTTATTGAAGTGTGCTGTGTGCTAACATCTCCTTTAATGGAACTGTAACTTCAGTAATAATAGTAATAATGATAATAATGCATAATAATAATAATAATGGCTACCATTTATCAAATACTTTATTTGTGTCAGGGAATGTGCTTTTGGAGGATTATTTCATGTAATTCTTCCAACATCCCTGTGAGGTAGGCACTATTATAAGCCCTGTTTTACAGACATTCAAATTTAGTTGTAGAGAAATTGAATTACTTGCCCAAGTGGCAGAAACTGTGTGAACATGCGTGAGCTGGCTCTAGTCACCATACTGTCAAAGAATAATTTGCCTCTATATATGATGGTGCATATTTGTTTTACAAATACATTGTTAAGGGCATTTTTTTAAAACATTTTTCAAAAAATTACCAATACTCTTCCATGAATCAAATTAGCCTGAATTCTAACGTCAGTTCAATAGTTGTATAACAATGGGAAAGTCAGCTTTAACTTACTAAGCCTAGTTGAACTCAACTGTTAAATAAATATAATGATGCTTATTCACAGATGCATGTGAGGATTTAAAAAGATACTCTACCTGGAGTATTTAGTGTACTGCCTAGGATATAGGAAGGGCTTAAAATGTAGAATAATCATCATTATCATTATCCATTATTATTCCTATACATGGAAAATTCTCTCTGACTACACTGGAAGATATGAATGCATATGCTTTTACACATATTTCACATTTATCTATCACAGAGCTATAAAAATTAATGGTGCTAATACCAAAGAACCTACCAGCTCTGGCAAATTGTAAAATGAGTGATTTTGCAGATAAATACAGATGTTATGTTCATTGAACTATGAGACCAATATGTCAATTTCCTTCTGCATTAGGTTTATAGCCCATGTACATCCAGGTAATAGAAGTAGATTTACTTTCGGGGGAAAAAATCTAACCTTTGTTTTAAAAATATATACTTATTCGGTGGCTCAAGCCTGTAATCCCAGCACTTTAGGAGGCCGAGGCAGGTGGATCATGAGGTCAGGAGATCGAGACCATCCTGGTCAACATGGTAAAACCCCGTCTCTACTAAAAATACAAAAAAAAAATTAGCTGGGCATGGTGGTGCGTGCCTGTAATCCCAGCTACTCAGGAGGCTGAGGCAGGAGAATTGCCTGAACCCAGGAGGCGGAGGTTGTGGTGAGCCGAGATCGTGCCATTGCACTCCAGCCTGGGTAACAAGAGCGAAACTCCATCTCAAATATATACATATATATATACATATACATACATATATATATATATATATATATATATATATATATATATATATAGTTATTGGTATTTTCAGGATATTACCATTTTAATATTGACAATTTTAGTTTTCTTATCAGTTTTTTAAACATGAGTTTCCTTAAGTGAGGTTTAATTGAAAGTGCAACAACAACAAGAAAATAAAAACTGAGAAAGTGAAGGAAGGAAGTCATAGCATATGCACAGCAATACAGAGAATTCAACAGACAAAATTTCACTTGTATCCAAAGCTTTTTTTTTTTTTGAGACAGAGTCTTGCTCTGTCACTCAGTCTGGAGTGCAGTGGTGTGATCTCATCTCACTGCATCCTCCACCTCCCAGGTTCAACTGATTCTCCTGCCTCAGCCTCCCAAGTAGCTTAGACTACAGGCATGCACCACCATGTCTGGCTAATTTTTGTATTTTTAGTAGATACAGGGTTTCACCATGTTGCCCAGGCTGGTCTTGAACTCCTGACCCCAAGTGATCTGCCTGCCTTGTCCTCCCAAAGTGCTGGGATTACAGGAGTGAGCCACTGTGCCACAGATATATCCCTTAAGTTTTACAAAATTACACTGGTGAGTTACTTTCTGTGCTTCTCAAATTTAGGAAAAGTGTGACTAGATTGTAAAATAAAAAAGGGAGAGAGAATCTTTCTAAAAACTGAGATGGCTCATTATGAGGACGTCCAGATAGTGAGCATGTAGTTTTTTTTTTTTTTAATTTTGAAGTTCATCTTTGGATATTGCAGATATTCTATTATCCCCGTGCAGTGTACCTTCATTCTTGAAGAGTTAGGAAAGAAAAGAGAAAGAATTATTTTGTTTGTGCACAATTTTAATGTAGTCCCAGTGACCCACTATTCTTTAGTTGGTCTTTTATGTAAGTTCCGTTTACCTTTCTCTATATTCAGATGAGGAAAATGGTTTCGTCTAGGACAGAGTAGCTTGATCCACATCAGAATCTCACAGACCACGAGGAGCAGATACTGGTATTTTTTGGTTCTGAGCTCTTAAGGATAAGTAAAAACACAACACAAGAAGAAGTAACAATGGACAAAGGAAAAATCTAAGCCTCGACTTTTGAACTCAAAGCCTTTAATCAGTTTTGCTCTTTTTCTGTCATGTTATTCGGAGGTTCTATTTAATCCACAGTAATTTCAGAGGAAAGTGTTATCTCAGAGACAGGGCTCTGAACAGTCAGGACCACAGTGGGCCACACAGAAGCAACACCCCTAAGGAGACCCTAGTCTTTCTTGCCTTAGCTGGAGTCCTGGGCTATTTGTGAATTTATTATTGTTTAAATTGTTACGAAAATTTCAGAGGCTATTCTTTGGTTTTAGTTTTAGATGTTAGTTTATTTTATTTATTATAAGTGTCATCAAGATGACGTGGATTCTGAGTCTAAAATGTAAGAAAGGAGAGCGATAGTATGGTTCACCCAGTGTGCATTATTCTCATGTTACCGTCCTCAGATGATTCCCTGTGAGGCTTTTTCCACCACCAGGTCATACCTTAAACATCTAACTCAAAGTCAGGATGGAATATTAACCTTAAAATTAAACTTCAGTCCATAGACATTTTGACATTTCGAGTAATAATAACAGGAACTTAAAGAAATTTCTCTAAAACTAATTTGAAAGTATATTTTCAAACTCAAATTTGAATTTGAATTTGAACATGAATACACACACACACAAATACACATGTGTATGCATGTATATATTCATGTATGTTTTTCTCTCTCCCTCCTGTATATCAAGAAATGCTTACTTATATATAAAGGGCCTTCATATATAAAATTGAAAATACTGTAATCAATTAGCTCTGACCATGTCATGAACCCACATCCCTTTATCCCTACAATGTTCTCCCACAGTTGTTACAATAAACATGATCTTCTATGACCTGGCTCCCCTCTCTTTCTCCAGCCACATCTCACAATGCTCATGTCCTTGATAACTCCCTGCAGCCAGAGGCTTCTTTTTCAATGATTCAGATGAAAATGATGATTTCCTAACTCAGGGCTCTCTCATCAAATGCTTCTTACAGCTGGACGACCTTTCCCTTCACCCCCCTGCCTTGCTTGCTATTTAATCTCTAGGTCTTAGTTTAATGTTCATTCAAGGACCTCTTCTCTAGAAAGTCAATCTAAGAATAATCTTCTCTGGAACCCTCCCCTTTTTCTTGCCACCATTTCTAAGTGCACGTTTATTTGTGTTACTGCTTGCTTAATTTCATTCTCCTTTAGATAGGGAGATGGAGTTTATCTTTCTTACCTCTGGAGCCCCAGCTCCAAGCACAGTGCCTGCTTGAAAATAAAATTTGAATCTTTTGCAAAGTTACAAATAAAAAGATGTAAACTTTCACACTGTGAATTCCTTCTCAACATCTTTTGTTAATTTCATTTCAGAAATATTTTGCCATGAAGTGGATAAGTGGGTGGATCTTATCTCATCATCAGACATCTTATCCAAATAGGAAGGACAAATGATCATCTGTGATCATTTGCAACGGCTTGTCACAATTAAAGAGAAAAGATGCTGTCAAAGTATACCAGAGCTAAGATGGTAGTTTAGCTCAAAACAACTACAAAGTAGTCTGGTGCTGAAAATGCACAAGTAGAAAGCTTCAACATGAGAGGAAGTTAATCTTAACAGGAACGAGATTTGGGTTGGTGTCCTGGGTTGCTCAGCAGGTACAAACTATACAGAATAAGTACAGGAGGTAATTGGGAATAGTACAGCCTCTTCCATTTCCTCTACTCTGAATGTTCCAAGTAAATTTGCTCTTACAATGCTTTTCAAATAGCACAAAAACCCAAGCAGGGAAGACAAATTGTTCTCAACCAATAGGAATTTTGGTGTTACCTTGGAGATTCAGATCCTTTGCAATCAAACCCATGTCCTAAAATTCTCCTGCAATCACCCTAAAGTATACAGTACTTAGACCGGAGAATAAGAGCTTTCAAGGGTATACCCCAAGTCTTTTAGAACAATAACAGAAATTCCTAAATTCATAGAGATAATTGAGACATTAAACAAATACAGGAAGTGTCCTTAAAATGATCAAGAAGCCACATGCCCTGGATTTCTAGAATGTTTCTATGTATTTCTGTGAACAGATCCCAATGGGAAGAACTGTTTTTCCTCATTTATGTATCATTTGTCATACGCCCACACAAAGCAATAGCAGAAACTGTTCTTTCCCCCAGTGAATTTACCATTTAAAGGGGAAACAAAATACATATAATTTCTAACTATTTACCAGCAAGTGAGACTCACAACTGACAAAACAAGTGGGAAAAGCACCAGTTGATCCAAATTGCAGCTCCCACTCCCTCCTGCCCCACTCTGTCTTCCAGATTTGTAGTGAGCTTTTCTTAACATTCTAATCATTTAACTAAGTTTCAGTTACCTTTTTCAGAACTTTTGAAGAAACAGGAAGCCAGACCTTAATTCAATGCTTTCTTTTCCATCTTAAGTTCATTGCCACGAATTGAAGCCAAAATGAAACAAACAAACAAAAATGTAGCCCCTAACTCCAGGATCCATTCAGATGAGCACATGATTTAAATTTACTGTCAATGTACCATGACACACATAATACAGCAATATAGAATGATATATGCAGGCTACTAAAAGAAAAAAGAATTATTTTATTAAAAATATACTGATTTTTACATTGGAACTATCTGGGTGAATTGTTATTCCTGTGCTCCAGCTAAAGCCTCTCTTTCATCTGTAATAGCATGATCACAGTAACTATAACTGCCTCTATGCCTGTCTGTTTCCTCCCCTGGAATGTTTACTTCATGACAGCCCTGCCTGTCTTTATCCCCTGTAGATACCCACTGTCTATCCAGGGGCCTGGAATGCAGCAGGAACTTTAAAATATGTGTGGAATGGATGGCCTTGAAATATGAGGCACATGGATTCTCTAGTGGGTCTTATAAGGCCATGAGTTGACTAACCCTTGCCTGTCTTTCCAACTTCATCTTTTGTGCCTCTCCTCCAGGTTCACTCTGTTCCAGCCACCTCTGCCGTCCTTCCTATTCCTAATTGCCAAGCATGTTCTGATCTCAGACCTTTGTACTTACTCTTCCCTCTGCATGAAGGGCCTGCAGCAGTGCCTGTCATCGACTAATTGCTTAATAAATATTTGCTGAACTGATGAATTAATGAGAAGCCACCAAAAAAAAAAAAAAAAAATGTTTTGGGAAGGTCCTTTGTTGCCGGCATCTCTTCCATCTCTGACTTCTATAGCAAGTTAATTTATAAAAGCTAGGATAAAATATGTGAAAAATTTAAAAATAATAAAAAGAACAAAAACTAGAATGGATCAAACACAAAACCAACTTGGATTAAAATCATTTTCCCTGCTCCTTTGTTCCCCCAAACCCCTATAGTTTTGCTGATCCAAGTTACACATGTAAAATTCTGAGCACATCACAAATATCCTTCCAGCTCCTGCTTCTGTTCCAATTGATGAATTATACCCTCTAAAAATATGCCCAATCATCTGGATATAAATGTGATATTCTATTGATAGGAAAGATCCCACGGAATTTACCAAAGCCTATCCAAATTTTGCTATGATTATGGTTCTTTAAAAGAAGCCAAGCTATTTAGGTGGGAAATTGAGCATCATATGTCAAATTCCTTGAAAAGTGCATTGTCCTTGCCTGGAAGACTGTATTTGCAGGCATGGATCTCAAGAAAATATTCAGTCATATTTGGAAAGATATGTCCAAAGGTATGGTATGCTCTATATCACAGTGTTGTTTCTCTCAAAATTAGAAACAACATAAATATCTGATGAGAATATTCTGTATCTAAATTAAAAACACCCTTATAACTATAAAATAAAGTACTCTGGAATAATGTTGTGATAATATGTCTACTGACATAGAAAAAAAGGCAAAATTTATAAAATTATATTTTTGTAAAGTATGTGTCTATTATGCATATATATATGTAAGTGTATAGAAAAGTATCTTGATGGATTGAAAAATCTGTCTACGATTTGGAAAGGGAGGTGGGAGTGGATATTCTTTATGTATTTTTTTGCATATGTAATGTATTACTACCTCCATATGATAATATGGCTTTACTTTTAAAATAAGCAAATATAATATGAAATTGAGGAGGAGATAAAATAGAATATGCCCCTTCATTTTACATAATGCATTCCTAATGGGGGAAGTATTTTCCCCGGTAGGGTGGAATTTGGTTCTTGGGAAAGGGGCAAAATATCTCATTCTTTTCATGTATAAAGCACAGATATACATATATATATATATATATATATATATATATATATGACACACAAACAGATACACTGTACATCTAGAGTATTAAATTTTTATGATAGAGTAACTAGGAAAAATATACTTTATAAAACCCCTTATGGGAGCATAATAAAAAAATAGGAAGTTCCACTTCAAGTCAAATATTTTAATATTATGTTTGTGTATTTTTTAGAGCTTATAAAGTTCCTTCCACTACTTGCTGCATAATTACTCCTCCTCATTTCCAGTAGAAGCAGTTTTAAATCCAACCATAGGCCCTGAGGAAAGGGCCCTACAAAAATTCATTAGGAGTTTTTGAAAAGAAGTAAAGGAATGAGGTTACTGGATCACTAAATGCAAAAATCTTCAGCTTAAGAGAGAGTTAATGCCAACATCCGGGTAAGCCACTTCAGTCATCTCAGAAGCAATCCTCAGAAATATTTCTGCTTTTTCTAATTGAGGTCAGACAATGGGAAGCTTCCCCTAATACCCAGACATAGCACTTTTTTTTTTTTTTTTTGGCATTTGTACAATGCCTTCATTTAAGACCTTCCTTAAAAGCATCCTCTCTCTGATGAATGAGTAATGGAGGTGGCAAGCCTTTTCTCTACTGACACTCATATTTCAGAAAGTCAGGATTATGATTAGAGAAGCACAATATCAAAGACAAGGCTCAAATCAGTCCCCAGAGCAAGAGCAGCTGAAATTAGAATTATCACCAGCATTTCCTCCCAGAAACAATTTCAAATCCATCAAAAGGACAGAGGGGATAATTCTAAAACATAAACGGAGAGGAAGAGAGAGAAGAAAGACAGCCTCCATCTCCTAATATAATAAAAACAATCTCTCCAAGTTGTCATAAAATATCCTCAAGGGGTGACTAAAACTCCAGTTACCAAAAGTAAACAAACTGGAGCTTTCTGGTAACATGTCACAGGGTACTCAGCCCCCAGATGTATGGAGTTCTTGGTCAAAAGCCAAGTTGTATCTCAGTGATAAGAAAACATGTTTGTTTTTCCTTGTCCATTCCCAGAAATCAAGTTAATACTATTAAAGAATGGCTCTGTCTGGTGGTGCTTCTCATATTAGAAGAAGCTACAGCCATAAATTCAAAGAGAAGCAATGGAAGACAAAATAATGGCACCCCCAAAAACGTCCATGGCCTAAAACCTGCAGCCTGTAACTACATTACAAAGCAAAGGGAACCAACAGATGTGATCATGGTGAAGGACTTTGAGATGAGGAGATTAGCCTGGATTATTCAGGTGAGTACAATCTAATCACAGGACTCTTTAAAACAGGGAATCTGTTCCCTAGCTGTTATTGGAGAAAGAGAACAATGGAAGCCGACTCAGCAAGATGTGACATGAGAACTTGACCAGTCACTGCTGGGCTTTAAAGATGGAAGAAAGGGATCATAAACCAATAAGAAATGCTATTATTTGCTATTCACAAGGAGTGTATTCAGCTAAAGAAGCTGGAAAAATGGAAAAAGGATTTCCCCTAAAGCCTCTGAAAGTGAATCTAGACACGATGACACCTTGATTTCAGCTCAGTGAGACTCATGTTAGACAGAATTATTAGATAATGCATATTGTTTTCAGCCACTAAGTTTGTGACATACATACTTATATGGAAGCACTGAGAAATTAATATGAAGCTAAGGTAAGAAATCTCAAATATTCACGTTATTACATCCATTGCTAGTTCTTCATAACCCAAAACACCTTGAATGTTGGTTGACAGATCCAGCCCTCCTCCACAGCCAGACCACTCCCTAGAGGGTCATACCATGGGACTGAACCAATCAATTCCCAAAGCAGTACAGAGGCAGAGCAGAAAAAAAAAAAAAAAAAAAAAAAAAAAAACAGGGAAAGGGAGAAATATTTCTGAGGATCCGTGTTCCTTTCTCCCTGAATCTTTCAAATTTCTACTCTAATGCATTAGGCGACATTATTCAACTTTACTTGCTCAATTGTAGCTTTGTTAGAAACATAAAGGCCCACCAAAGGAAGTGATTCCTTCCACCTAATTTTAAAATAGCTGGGCACACTGCAGACCTTGGCAATCAGCCTAGTCTATTCTACTCAGCCCTTTTTGTATTAACCTGACAACTTAAACATGATAAATGAATGCCAGGAAGAAAACTGAAATGAAATAAAAGGGAAAAGCTTAACAGTTTCTTTTGGTATTATGACCCTGATTAGAATGACATATTTGATTATAAATACATGGTTGTTTTATTCTCAATTATGGAGAAAGGTTCTCCCTGACCAACTATTTAGTGCTCCTTCCCTTAAACAGTTGTATTTCCCTATTTCCATTTACTCATAATATAGCAATATCTGAAATTATATTTATGTTTTGGCTCACATATCTATTTTCTCCACTAAAATATAAGCTCCATTCTTGCCTCATAGTCCTGGAAAAACATACAAACATAAAAGATAAAATACAAGCTTCATGAAATTGGAAATGTTTTGGAGATCTTATTCATGCTATATCTTCATTGTGTAAAATAATGCTTGACACATAGTAGGTAAGCCTCAAATAATTTTTGAAAGGATGGATGGATGGATAGATGAATGGAAAAAAACAGAAACAAGATATTCAATGTCTAGAAGTAAAGAAATCGTTTAAAAATAACAAGATTTTGTAAATCTTTAATGGGTGGCTGTTAAGTAGAAAGATGGAGAAAACAAGTATTCCAGGTGATATTACCCATGTAGATAATAATACTTGCTTTGATCAATGAAATTAGAGCAGAGCTATTATGTTCTGTATCTAGGAAAAGAATTTAGATATGTGTTTCACTTTGGCCTCTTTCAGTCATGCTTGTGAGAAAAGTGCTGGTGCTGCTTAGCCTAGGCCTCAGAAAGAGACATTTGAAGTAAACCTGAACACGACCAATGTTCTGAAGATAAGCACAGCCAAATATATTGACATGAACTAGCCATTATATTCTTCTAACTGTTATGCATAATTATAACAGTACACTGTTATAATCATTAGTGTCACTAATACAGCCAGTCAATGGGGATGTATGCTACAGGAAAGCTTGATCATGAAAAGTAGCAGAGAATGGTTAGCAATCCATTAAAATTCATGCTTCCCCTCCCATAGTGTAGAGCTGTTCCTAGGATTTAGCTCCCAATCAGAGATTGTACAAACTGTTGCAGCCGCCGGGGGAGCAACTGGAATATTGCTAATCAATGGAATATTATTGGAAGTGATGTGTGTCACTTGAAGCCAGCAAAATGGTCAAAATAATCAAAAAGCCATCTCTTTTACTTTATTCAGGTGGACACTGATGATTGAGGAGCTCAAGGAACAGCAGAGCCATAACATTGAAGAAGTCTAGATGCCTAAATTACCACCTGGGGGAATGCCACTCCAGACCCAAAACACCCACATTTGGACTATTATGTGAACAATAATGAAATTTGTATTTCGTTAAGCAAGTAAAATTTAGTTTGTAACAGCTAGTAATAGCCCATGTCATATGTTTCACATGTAATAAAATTATATGTATTAGTGATTAAAATATACACACAGTATTATTTCAGAATCAGAAAATGCTTATGTCCACTTATGAGAATGCTTCTGAGAAGAGATAGTTTACTTTAAAAGAAAAGCAAGCTTTCCAATATGGCAACATTTTCTATTCATTCCTATAAACAAGTGGAACAGTGATTCTGATGTTCTAGCTGATGAGGCTCCATTGGTGAAAAGATTCCTGCCCTCATAGAGTATGTATATTAGAAGGACTTAGACAATATACAACCATAATATATAAGTCCATTGTATGATACATTAGAAGGTAATGACTGCTTATAGAAACAACAGAGCAGAGTAAGAACTGGTGGGATATAGTATCAGGATCTGTAGGGGTGTGGGGGGGAACAATTTAACTAATATTTAGATGGTCACTGCCCAAAATGAATGGAAGTGAACCGAGAGAGAAGCATCTCCAAACAATTTCTTCCATCTAGATTCTTCTCCAGCTCCCAAGATGATTCTAGAAACTGTAGGACTCCTATTGTCCTCATCTTAGCTCTAAAAGAGTTGGACTGTTGTTTTTACTGGGCGGAGGAAGAGGAGGAGAACTAATCAGGCTTAGACAGGTTGATAAGGCAGTGATATGTCTTCAGAAAACTCTACTCTGGCATTGGTTGGCCAGACCTGTTAGCTGCGCATTTACCATTGATAACTAGATGGATGGATCACATGTCTGGAGGTGCTAGTGACCCCTAAAAATCAAACATATTATTGATTTTCTGCTCTGTTGTTTCTATAAGCAGTCATTACCTTGTAACGTATTAACCTGAGACTAGCACTAAGAGATTTTAACAACATAGAATCTTTGGTTGTGATGGCAACTCTCAAAGACCAGTCTTAAGAGAGGGAAAACAGGCTTGTTTATTGATTACCCCAAATTTGACCCTACCTATATGTAACTTGAGAAAGAGAACAAAGATGAAATAAAATAAAAACCCAATTCAGGTGCACAGAATGTATTTTTAAAACAAACAAAAAAAAAAACAAAATACTTGTTTTTCCCCTCCCACCCCAGCCAACATTTATTTTGGCTGCTCACACCTCCTTCCAAATGGTTGATCAAAACACAAATCCTTCTGGAAAAAGGCTTGAACATGATTATTTCAGTCTCAGAATTATTTTCTAAAAATCATTCCAAAAATATCAGCACATTTTGTATCGATAACAAAGATGAAAGGACATGAAGAAAACTAGGAAATGCTTGGAGTGTCTGTATGGTGCTATAACACTGCATTTAGGAAGCTGTGATTATTTCACAAAGGCTGCTCAAAATTTCAATGATCTTTTCATTAGCTGTTTTTTATTTATAAAATAAATTTCATTTTGTATTTTTAATATATATATATTTAAATGGTTATTATATTGGAACACACTAACATATCTATCATCTCACATTGTTGCACATTAATATATATATATATATTTTTTAAATGGTTATTATAGTGGAACACACTAATATATCTATCATCTCACATTGTTGCACATTTATATATATATATATTTTTTAAATGGTTATTATAGTGGAACACACTAACATATCTATCATCTCACATTGTTACACATTTCAACCCCCTGCAGCAAGAGCAGCTATAATCTACCTATTTAACAAAATTCCTGAATATAATACACTATTATTATCTGTAGTCTTCATGGTGTGCATTAGATCATATCCTCCGACCCACATCATTTCTCCCTTTCCCCCGCAACCCCCAACAATACCAACTCTGGTAACCGCTGCTTTATCCTCCATATAAGATAAATGTGGTTGGGGCACAGTGGCTCACGCCTGTAATCCCAGCACTTTGGGAGGCTGAGGTTGGCGGATCACGAGTTCAGGAGTTTGAGACCAGACTCACCAGCATGGTGAAACCCTGTCTCTTCTAAAAATACAAAAAAAAAAAAAAAAAAAAAAAAAAAAATTAGCCAGGCGCTGTGGTGCATATCTGTAATCTCAGCTAATCAGTAGGCTAAGGCAGAATTGCTTGAATCCAGGCTGTGGAGGTTGCAGTGAGCCAAGATTGCACCACTGCACTCCAGCCTGAGTGACAGAGAGAGACTCTTTCTCAAAAAAACAAAACAAAACAAAAAATGTATTTTTCACAATTCTGGAAGGTGGAAGGCTGAGGTCAGGGTTCCAGCGTGGTTAGTTCCAGTCAGGGCCTCTTCCTGCTTTGTATCCTCATATGGTAGAAAGCAGAGAGAGAGAGAAAGCTCTCCTTCTTATAAGGGCACAAATCCCATTCATGAGTGCCTTATCCCTATGGTCTTATTACCTCCCAAAGGCCCCACCTCCCAATGTCATTACATTGTTGATGAGGAATTCATCATCTAAATTTGGGGGGGACATGACCACTCAGTCCGTCACAGGATGGTAGTCTCTTCATGAAGTCACGATTCCTGGGTAACCTCTGTGTCCTCTTTTTGCTTCTTCATTCCTTCCATATCTGTTGACTTCATTCTTTATATGAAATTCTAAGTGTTCAAGTGGCAAGTATCATGTATGGTTTTCATATTTATAACTGAACATGGTCTAATAGAGGAAGCAAGTGGGAAAGTTTGAAAATCTGAGGGAATTTTGGACAATGTTCCATGAAATTGGACAAATGAGGCAGAATAATAAAAACGAATCAAAAAGAAAGAAGTGCCGGGTGTGGTGGCTCACACCTGTAATCCCAGCACTTTGAGAAGCTGAGGCAGGTGGACCACCTGAGGTCAGGAGTTTGAGACCATCCTGGTCAACATGGTGAGACCCTGTCTCTACTAAAAATACAAGTATTAGGTGGGTGTGGTGATACACACCTATAATTTCAACATGGGAAGCTGAGGCAGGAGAATCTCTTGAACCCGGGAGGTGGAGGTTGCAGTGAGTGGAGATTGTACCACTGCACTCCAGCCTGGGCAACAAGAGCAAAACTCTGTCTCAAAAAAAGAAAAGAAAGAAGAAATTAATGCCCACATAATGGAAGAAAGATGTTTCAACTATTGTGTATACTCCTCAACCTTTCAAATAAAATGTTTGAAGCCAAGACCAGTGTCCAATACCTTTTTTATCAACCTCCTAGGCCTTAATAGTATATTAAGTATGGCTTGTGCATAAAAAACATCTAAATTTATTTTGATGGTTTGATCTATTCTTAAAAAAGAACAAAAACATCTACAAAGGGTAGATATTATATACAGTGTCACTTTTCTATTGTCCACATTCTTTCTCCCAGAGCTATACATTTATAAATGACCTCTCCAATCTGTCTGCTTCCTGTGTGCAATGGAGAGCAGCTGAATAATATTACACAAAATTACAGTAATAGAAGACTCAGGCCATTATCCATTATAAATATAAATACAGGCCATGCAGGCACGCAGCATTGGCCCAAAATATTATTATGATTTTCCAATTCCCCTGACAATCTTACTATTCATATTTCTTTCCTAACTCACATGTAACAGATGATAATGCTTTGTTTTAGAAAATGGAAGAAACTGTGACAGTTACTTTAGTGACCTTTAGTGAATTTCACCTTCTGGTGTCCTAGTATAGTCTCTTCCATGTCCACTCTGGCTTTGGCCATATGACTTGCTTGGCCAATGGGAAATTAGCAGATATGAAACAAACCACGGCGTGGTAAATACTTGCATATCAGGTCTGTCCCCTTGGAAACAGTTGCTCTTGGAAGCTAGTTGCCATACAATCAAAGACAGGGTATTGAATCCCATGGGACTAAATGAAGTAAGATGCTAGAAGTTGAAAGAACTCTTTGAGTCAAACTTCCAGTTGAATGCAGTCGCATGAGAGCCCTCAGCTACACCACATGGAGCAGAACTTCACGGAAGAATTGAGGCAAACCCCAAGGCAATTAGAAATATTAATTCCTTGTTAAGCCACAAAGTTACTGGGTGGTTTGCGACATAGCAACAGATAACTAGAACATCAGTAGAGAAAATTTCCTCTTATTTTTAATCGCCTAATAAAAATTAAACCAAAATTTACAACCAGTTCTTCATTTTCCCCTCTTTGGCTACACTGGAAAAAGCTCCAATCTCATCAAAGGCCCTGATGGACTTTATTTCTTATTCTTTGCCAGCTTGTCAAGAGATTTCCTCCTTTAATTATCTTCCCTCTCACCTTCATCAGTGTTCCTCTCTTCTCTGGATCTTTCTCATCACCATTCTTACATGGTCTCATCCCTCCCATAATTCACACAAGAATATATATATATATATATATATATATATATATATATATATATATATACATACATACACACACACACACACACATTTATATATATATACACACACACATATACATATACATACACATTACCCTAATCCCTCATCTCCTTCCAGCTATCACCCCATTTGCCTACTTCTTTTTATAGGCAACTGTCTCAAAAAATTATATTTGCCTCCTCTCTGCTTCCTCACAGTTAGTTCACTTTCTCTTCAACCTCCACTCCAATTTGGCTTCTGCCTCCACCACGTCTGAGATTATCTTTCCCTGATTACCAATGCCTTCAATTTTGCCAGATCTAATAGATTCATCTCTGCCCTCAACCTAATTAAGCTTTCAATGATTTGTCACCTTGATCGCTATATCTTTTTGTAATACCTCATGTAATGTATTTAATATTGTAAGGAAGGTGAAGAGAATGAATGGTTACATGGGTACTCTAAGAAGTACAGTTTGTACTGAATGAATATTGCTTTTCTGCATCCTAAGGGGACAATCCATATGCACAAGATCGTAGACATTTACTGATAAGAAATGTTTTCTGATCA